>CM029664.1:36133558-37489838 GCA_017311315.1 Dendrocalamus latiflorus
GCGGTCTCCTTCCTTGTTACATCTTCTTGTGCGCTAGGCTTGCCTCCTGCTGCCTCTGCACCTCGTCCATCTGTGCCTCTCTCCACCCAAACCTGTTTACAAGTGTTCAAAGGAATCTTGTACAACCGATTTGGAGATCTCTTCGCCTTCATCAACAAATTTCTGTTCTTGTCATACACTCGCAAGAACTCATTCTCCAGCACCACCTTGCATCCTCTCTCCGTCATCTGCCCGAGACTTAGTATGTTGTTGCATAGACTTGGTATATAATAGATTCCTGTCAACAACTTCTTATCTCCGTTCCTGCATTGTAGCATCATCGTCCCTTTGCCCTTTATCTCCACCGTGGAGCCGTCACCAAACTTGACCTTGCCCCAAACCTTCTCATCGAGCTTGTGGAACATGGAACGATCTCCCGTCATGTGGTTGCTTGCTCCATTATCCAAGTACCATTGATCCGTGTGATCATGGCTTCCTTCCTTCGTGCGTAGTTTTGGAACTACGTTCTCCTCATTCAGTTCCACCATGACCGACTCCTTTTCAACATATGAGGAGAGAAGTACTAGCTCGCCGTCATCTTCTTCTTCGTCTTTGGTAAGGTTCACTTCTCCGTCCTTCTTCTTGTTCTTGCAATCCAAAGCAAAGTGCCCAAGCTCGTTACAGTTGAAGCACTTTTTGTTGCTACGGCATCTTATCGCGTAGTGCCCATATTCGCCACATTCAAAGCACTTGACATGTGACAAATCATAGGATCTCTCACCACCTCCTTGCCCAGCATTGTCTCCACGGCCACCCCTGCCGCCTCGACCACTCTGGCCACCACGACCATGCCACCTCCCGCGGTTGTATGAAGAGCCACGACCGTCTCTCTGATCTCCCCTTACTAGCAACGCCTGCTCGTTGTGAGATGCTTGCTCCTTGCGCGATTGAAACCCCTTCAGTAGCTCCTCATGCGCCTTGAGAGATCCGGTGATCTCCTCTATCTTCTTCTTGTCCAGATCGGAGGAGTACATAAGTGTTGTGACAACAGGTATGTACTTCTCCGGAAGCACGCGCAGGTACTTCTTCACCGCCACATATTCCTCCATCTTGTCGCCAAGAGAGTTAATCTGATTAAACAACGAACTCAGCTTACCGGCGAACTCGTCCACCGACTGGTTTTCTTCCATCTTCAGATTCTCGAACTCGCTCCGCAAATTCTGAAGCCGCACCTCCTTGACACGATCAACTCCTTCGTGCATCGTCTGAAGCGCCTCCCACGCTTCTCGTGCCGTCTCCTTGCCGATGAGCTGATGCATCATCGCGTCTGGCACCGCCTGGTAGATGAGGGCCAAAGCCGCTTGATCTACCTTGTCGTCCACCTCCTTGTCCTTCCCCTTCGGATCAACTGCGCACCAGACTCCCTGGGCGCGCATGTTCGCCTTCATCTTCATCGCCCACACCGGGTAGTTGTCGACCGTCAGGAGAGGGTACTGGAGGGAGATCAACCCACCCTGAGCCTTCCCCTTGTCACCCATGCTCTGATACCACTTGTTACTATTTTCTGTAATTCTTCGATCTCGAATCACGTCTCTCGACGACGTTCTGCCGTCGACGAAGCTTGCGTCGATACGACTCGCTCGGCTGCTGTACGCGAGACGTCGCGTCGCTCTACGCTCGGCGTCCCTCGCGTCGCTCTACGCTCAGATTCTGCTAACTCAATAGCTTCAACTCACCAACTGCATGCAACAATCACCTCATACTCTCTACTCTTTATTTCTCTTTCAACTCTCACAACCTCACGTTTTCTTCTCACGCCTTACAAACTCACGTTGCATGGCTCTTTAAAGCCCATGCCAAACCCGACTCAGAATCTCATACGGCCATGCACACGGCAATACAAACTCCCACACGGACATGCATACGGCAATACGAACTCTACTCGGAAACCAATTTGTATACGACTCGTATACGTATACGGCAAACCGACGACTCGAATACGACTCGCAAACGTACTAGACTTCTACGTATACAACAGGTATACGTACACGTATACGACTCAAATACGTCTAAAAACAAGATTATACTTTAACATCAAAGCACTCTCAACTTGGTCCTATATATTCAATTTTCCCTGTGGTTTAAGCCAAGTCCTACAGCGAACACATGCGAAGTCCAACAACAACAGCTTCTGTGTTGTAGTATGATTTTTTATCTGTAACAACGAACATACATTAAACTAGTACATTGAAAAAAAAAGAAGATCAATTAAATGTGCAACCATTTATCTCCTTATCCATTGCATCTCCTACCTCCAACTGATTAAAATTGTGTGAGTTCCTGCTCAGAAGGCACAAGGTGTCTCAGAAGCATCAAGAGAGAAGACAACGCAAAGGAGGAGAAGGCAAGGTGATATGGGACATGGGGAGCTCACTGTACGACTCCTACAAACTGGCCTCCCTGCACCAGATCCTGGACAGGCACCTCACCGGCCTGCCCTTCCACGACGAGTCCCTGCAGAAGGGGCCCACCGGAGCGCTGCTGCCCATGGAGACGAGGAACAAGAAGCAGGTCGTGGTGTTCAGGGTCCACAGAAGCAGAGGCAGGAAGGTCACTGGGATCCCTCTTCAGGGCGGTGGCCTCTTGGGCGATCAGGCCAAGGCAGGCGCACGCCTGTGCTTGTGTTGGTGTAGCTCCTAGCAGTGCAATTGAATTTGAGCCAACTGTCTCACTTGATAAACTTTGATCAGTACCCTTCTGTTGTGTTCCTGGACATTTTCTTCATGTTTTGGTTGGTTGTTGCATTGCAGTTTGTGTGTATTATGTCCTCTTCTTATGTTTGTTGTTCATGGAGCAACCGATTCTGCAGGAAGTGTGATCAAGGTCAGTCATACTATGGATTTCTGTTGTGTAGGCACATATAATAAATAAATTTTCTCACGAAAATGTTGTGATTGGATTGGCTGAATTAAGATGCATTTAATGAAAAGCTTACATGAGTAACATCAGAACACGGGCAATATTTCTGAACTTTCTGCAGAGACAACTAGAGACAGAATGGACTACTTTCTGAAGTTGCTGAATGGAATGGCAGGAGCGTCACGCCACAGCTACGTGCCTACATACACTGCCACAGCCATTTACATAGGAACTACTGGCTATTGTCGGTCTAGCCCGACAAATCGCGTTATACAGAGAGTATTATTACTAGGTTAGATGAGGAAATAAAAACAAAATGGAAAAAAGATAATTACACGCATATATTAGCACTGGTGTGTAATTACACGCATATATTAGCACTGGTGCGTAGTATCAGAGCCCATATGCAGTGCTAAAGTAGCTCTGGGTGACATTCCTACTCAGTATCTGCAAGACCTTGCTGTTTGATGGGCTCACAAATCGCGGCGTCTTGAACTGGTTCGCAGCGCCCCCGAGGCTCAGGTAGTGATGCATTATCTGCGCGAACGTTCCCTTCCGGAGGACACGGAGCTCGAGGGGGCCAATGGTGTTGATCTTCCTTGAACCGGTGTATCCCGCGTCCACGAAGGCGAGGTCCATGCTGTTTGCGCAGCTGCTCAGGACCTCATCACTGGCATCAGAGCTCAGCTCCCAGAAGATCACATAGTGACCTGGGTCGCTTGACCCGTCCACAAGGCTTGTGAAGTCCACAACCTCGAGCTTCTCCGCGGCCAAGAGCTTCTCTGCCTCTTCGACAACTAACTGCAGGTCTTTCTCCGTGTTCTTGTCAATATTGATGCTCAGGACAAGACTTCTGCGACAAATGAACTGGAGCTCTGGTGTTGAGTTGTGGAAGCCTGCTATCTTCACAACGTCTCCCAGTCTGTATCGGTATAGACCTATCACCCAAAAGCGAAAAGGGGAATGCAAAAATGGTAAACATGTATTAGGAAAAGTAATAGCTAACAATGACATAAGATGGGAATGCATAGATCTGGGATAATTGGTATCAAGAAATTAGATGATGGTGAGAAGCTAAGGCCTAGTTCTTTTTGGCTTTTCAACGGTTTTTTAGCTTCTCTCAGCAATCACTATTCATTAGACTAATAAACCGCAGTCAAAAGCCATAAGTTACAGTCCGAAATGGCAGGCGCAATAACATTTCTTGCTAAACCTTAACAAGTAGGCAGCGTATGAACAGATCATCAGTATAGAAACAACTGCTTACTCCAAACGTGCTGACACGTGACTGTTAGGCCAGGTAGTTGAAAAATAATATCTTTGATGTGTGTCATAAAAAATACCAGGCAAAGGATGAAATAACCTGGTTTTATGCCATTTGAAAGGGATTCAAGAATCTTCAGCTAATGCTATGGTTAACTATTGGGTTGGGAATTGACACTGAAGGGAACCTCTCACGTATGGCAAGACAAGTAGACAACATCAAAGAAAGTATATGCCCCCATCTTTCTGGAAAATACTTAAGGTATGGAGGGGTATGACTAGGCAATATGTATTAACCAAGAAACAGCGTTCAGGGGCTAAAACAAGAAGCGCTTCTGAGGAATGATAATAACCCTGGAGCCAGAGCCCGGCCAAACAGCCCCTAAGGTGACATTGTTAGAATCACCATATAACAAAAAAAAAAGATGGAGCAAACATGGACAAAAGTATAGGTGACCATCTGCTAGATTTGATCCAATGCACAATCAAGAATCAGAACAGTATCATTTAACAGCTACCAGAGAAAGAATGTACCTGCAAAGTTGGTTATTACAACTTCGTAGATTTTGCCAACCTTTACTTCGGTCAAGCCAACAGGCTCTGATTCTATGTAGTGAATAGAGGCACTGTTCTCCATTTCCTCCCCCTTTGGTTTCTCCAGAGGAATGAACTCAAAATAAGCAATATGCGGAAGAACAGCATATGTCACATCCTCAGGAGGCATGGTTGGGTTGATGTTAGAACCAACCCATCCTTCAGATGCACCATAGTCAGCACTCATCAGTGGTAAGTGCCCGGCATAGTGTCTTAATTTCTTCAGGTATGGTTCCATGGACCCTGTCATGATGCCATAGACATACTTTGCATTTGGCCACAGGGCTGGGATTACACCATACCAATTGCTCAAACCCAGGCATTTATTGTAGATCGAGCTAGCAAGGTCAGGGTTGGGCCTCAGGATTTTTGAAACAGCTTGACGGATGGATGGCGTGGTGACTCGTTTCGAGAGAACACCATTTCTTATATCAGCACAGAGGTCTTCCCAGACCTCCTCAAGTGTATGAAATGCGTGGACGAGGCTGTGTGCAAACGTTGAGAAAACAAATTGAATTTCATTCGAGTAGATCAACCCACATAGTAGGTGACAGTACAAAGACTGGTGGAAATCAGGGCCGAAGATGACTTCGTCAGGACTGCAGCACTGAGACTGGATATCCTTCATTGCTTCCTTGAAACGCCAACTCCGGTACAAGTTTGTTGTCGCAGTTGTAGCAAGAACGCCCCCCTTGGTAAAAACTTGCTTGCTCCCATAGACAAACTGCAAAGCTTTTCCATTTCCAATAGGATATTCACTGCAAGTGTGCCAAAAGATTGTTCTGAAATTCCGGAACACAACATGCAAGGCATCTATGAACTATATGCAGAAGCAAAACTAGTGTACACTCAAATCAGTATCATAAATAACTAACGAAGTTCCTCACCGGTTCCTAAATGCAAAGGAGGTGCGAAATATTTGAATTGTGGTCTCAAGAAGTTCGTCATTGAATGGCAAAAACTTGGGTCTTCCCTGCGTTGTACCAGAACTGAAGCAAGAAGACAGAAGCAACCAAGTTCAAACAACTCCTACTTCGTAGACCAATAGATGTGATAAACTTAAGAAAATGTTCAAGGAGGACCTTACGGAGAGGGAAGTGATGGTCTTCCCGGTGAGCACTGATGATTTGTCACCATCGGCTATCCTTTGGATGTAGGACTCCACATCACTATGCAAACATAAGGGAATGCAGGATTTGAAGGTCTGGGCATCGGTCCTCCTTCCAAGACTGAAACGCTTCAGATACTCAGCATCAGCATTCACTTCAAGGATCTTTCTCAGTGTATCCTGTTGCACGCGCCCAGCGTCACGCGTTAGCATCTCAAACTCATCAATGGTCTCCTCACAACTGCAGATTGTCATTGGGACTTGTAGGATGTGAGCCTTGTCACCTACTTGTACGGTAGAGGAAGCACTGCAAATATCCATATAGAAAGGAAGCAACAACGTAAACTACTTGGAGAAGTATTTGCACAATGCAGATTTAAATAACTTGCCATAAAGTCGAAAAAGAAAGAATACCCGACAATGATATCTCAAATTTCTTTTTATTCATGTGCATCATTCTAAATGTCTAACCAAGAACTGAGCTGGATCCAGCAGTGGAGTTGGGGTTGGTACTAGAATAGAAAGGAACTATAGAAGTGCGCCACTGAGTGGAGGAGAAGAAACAATACACCGTCAAATGGGAGGAGGAGAAAAAGCAATACTAGGATACCTAATAAAGCCAACAGTAAAAAAGAAGATAACCTTTATGAAGCCCTGATCAGTTCGGCTTGAGCTTCTGGCTTATTTTTTGCTATTCATAAATTTCGTCTTTTTTTGAACTTTTGGCTTTTTGTTGAGCTTTTTTGCCGGTTCTTTTTTTTCCGTATTCGTTTGTATTATACATATTGTGCTAACATATTTTTTATATTTTTAAATTTTTTTAAATTTAATTATGCTAAATAAACCTCTGCCAGCTACAGCGTTTTTTTCAGCCAGCTACAGTGTTTTCAGCCATAAGCCATGAGCTTTTAAGCCCAACTGATCAGACAGAAAAGTAATGAATCTTCTGTCCAACAAATTTTTTTTACTGATGCTCACTTTTACCAGAGATTCTGTAAAAGAAAGAACAGCAAGTTGGCAACACGTGCTGAATTACAACAGGTACATTCCGAGAGAAAATGGACGGACCTCGATGTACTACTGTTAGTGGTAGCCAGATATGAGATACCATCAATAGTTCTTGCCCCGCCTAAGCAAGTTTTTTCAGAATGGAAAATTTGCTTACCAGTGGCAGTTACCAAGAAAAGAAGAGGAGCCATCCCAAGTTGTTACATTAAGTCCTCAGGCAACAGTAGTGAAATGCTGCCTCTTCATGCAGGACACTTTTGGCAAAACACAAGATGTTCAAGCAAAGGGCAGGAAAGTTTCCGTACCATCATGTGCTCCTATGTTATTTCAGACAAAACTAACTAAATTTTAAAGCAACGATGATTACAAGGCTCAGCCAACAACAGCTTCAGTTAGGTCTGTTTTAATCTTATCATAAGTACCGTAACACTGATTCCAACCCTTCTGAGAAGCTATAGGAATAATCCTTATCATAAAGATATTATTTGCTTCTGGACACCACATTTACAAAGCCAGGTAAATGAATGCGATTTCAGCCAAAAATTTGGAAGCTGTCTAGGGAAAATTTGCTCTAAAATAATGAAGCGAGATGCAGAATTTATTGATGCAAGCAAGCCAAATTAACAGATAAGACTCCTGGTCTTGGACGTGCCTAGAATAACCCAGCATGCAAATTTGCAAAAAAAAAATATCCCTTTCTGAGAAATTGACCACAAAATCATAAAGAAATGTCGCCGACAAAAAAATTTATTGGCCCAAAAAGTGCAGTCGCAGCTTTTACTAGAAATGTTGGAAAATTTCATGAAATGTTTAGAAGAAAACCAGGAAATTTGGTGAATCACGTAAGTGCAAAAGCCGAAATGAAAAGCTCTCGCTTCCTGAAACAGAGAACTAATGCTATGTTGTGAGTAAAATGCCAAGAAAGGTACAGGCAACAGATTAATGAAGCATTTCTTCAATCTTGTATGTACCAAAAATCAACAATCAAGGAGATGGGTCGACCTACTATTAGCCAAAAAATATGGCAAACCATGGTTTCTGTTTGTAAGCATTACCACCAAATTATAAATCTTTTCTTGCAAGCAAGTAAATACCAAGAAACTTGAGCTAACTCAATAGATCATTTAAACCATAAAAACAATCAGTGACTGAGAAGATGCCAATCTAGTAAGCCATTAGTGCAATGTCTCCAAGACAGTAAGTACTGAATGCATGCTACTCGAAAAGTTAAAACAGATCATATCATGATACAACAGAACTAAAACTGCAATAATACGACAAGAAGAGAGCCAGACAGACGACCCTGCATCCCCCAAAAAGGAGACAAATTTATGAACAGCCTTGGCAATATTGCTGAAAAGAATGCAAACATATTAATGATGCAAGTCACAAAATCCCAAGAATATTGGACAAACATAACCTCAAATTGACAAAGGTCATCAAGAAAAAGAATGCAACGTCTGAAGCTGTGTGCTCGCACCAGGAGTTTTACAACCCACCGCAATGTGTTAATTTGAGAGAGCTAAACCCAGGCCCTTTCATTACCTCGTTGACAGTATATTCTTGGGGCTGGGGGCTTTACCCAAAAAAGAAATGGAAAAGAACCAGGTGACTGTGTGAGAGAGCACTAGAAATCCCGAGTGCTTCTTTTCCTTCTCTTGGCCATACAGGAAGCCAAATAGAATCCTTTCTCGGATCCGAGGGGGGGAAGGCGGCTTAACCAAGTATTCGTCTAATCTAACTATCCACACAAAAATGGCTAATCACCACTGTTTTGCCCAAAAAAGTGGGACAAGAGGCTAAGGACTAATCGACAGAACAAAATATGTATCTTTATGCAGTATATTCCAACCAATTACCACTACTACTCAGGATCAATCAACCACTCCTGTACCCAATATACCGCCGCTGAATAGCGCACACAAGCTATCAGTTTTAAAACTGAGTTGGTGTACTTGCTAAAGACACCAAGAGTCCAAGAATCGTAAGTTCTTCCCTAAGCTTTCAAGAATTTCTACAAAATTTACCCTGAAACAGCGAAAAATCCCACTTTTTATCACACAAAAAGGAGTTAAGGACCAATAGCAAAGCACTCACCGCTGAATTAACGAGCTGAGTACTGGCTTTCTGCGCCACCGGTTTGCGTGGAGGGGAAGCTTCGGTGTCCGGAGGTGGAGGGGACAGGCAAGAAAGCTACAAGAAGCGAGTGCTTACTGCTGGATTATACATGTATTAAGCCATTAGAGATTAGTCGAAGGAAGATGTTAGATTTAGTCGCCGCTCATTGGGGATGCGTGCTTGCTGCGTCGCAACCTAGAGTTTGCCGCCGCTATTTATAGCCGCTGAGCGGCAACTGCTCCCGAGTAGAACCAACGGGGTTCGGCGAGAAGTGTAGGGATTTTTGCAGCAGGTGTTGCTAAAAATGTTACAGGTATATGAAAAAAACATTTTTTTATTATAGAAAAGAAAAGGAAATGCTCCAATAGATAGTAGGGGGGTGTTCTTTAAGGCTACAGTTTATATCTTTTGATTACAGTTTATTAGTCTAATAAATAATAGTTGCTAAAAGAAATCGAAATAAAAAACCGACTAAAAACCCAAACAAAATAAGGTCTTAGTGCCGTGGCTCCAATGTATAATTTTGTCCTGTTTTTCTACTTATTACTGTCGAGCAAAGTGATGAACGGAGAACCAAGTAGTAAGATCATGATGGGATGTAGCAAAACTGTAGGATCGTATGGCACAATCAAAGGGAATAAATGATTGCCTTCGCTTTTGCCATCTGAAATCAAAACACAATGCAGAGGAACAAAAGACAAACAATCTGAATTATTGAGTGGAGATAACGACCGCAGCTGCTTTCTCGTACATGCTCGAAGAGCCAATGTCGTCCGACTGCTCGTCATCAACCACTGGCCCAACACGAGTATTCCCGAGTAGAACCAACGGGGTTCAGCAAGAAGTGTAAGGATTTTTGCAACAGGTGTTGCTAAAAATGTTATAGGTATATGGAAAAACATTTTTTTATTATAGAAAAGAAAAGGAAATGCTCCAATAGATTGTAGGGGGCATTCTTTAAGGCTACAGTTTATATCTTTTGATTACAGTTTATTAGCCTAATAAATAATAGTTGCTAAAAGAAACCAAAATAAAAACCGACTAAAAACCCAAACAAAATAAGGTCATGGTGCTGTGGCTCCATTGTATAATTTTGTCCTATTT
This sequence comes from Dendrocalamus latiflorus, assembly GCA_017311315.1. Lineage (NCBI taxonomy): Eukaryota > Viridiplantae > Streptophyta > Magnoliopsida > Poales > Poaceae > Dendrocalamus > Dendrocalamus latiflorus. Next base: position 36,143,652 of record CM029664.1, read on the forward strand.
TTCTACTATTACTACCAAGCAAAGCGATGAACGGAGAACCAAGTAGTACGATCATGATAGGATGTAGCAAAACTGTAGGATCGTATGGCACAATCAAAGGGGATAAATGATTGTCTTCGCTTTTACCATCTGAAATCAAAACACAATGCAGAGGAATAAAAGACAAACAATCTGGATTACTGAGTGGAGATAACGACCGTAGCTACTTGCTCGTACATGCTAGAAGAGCCACTGTTGTCCGACTGCTCGTCATCAACCACTGGCCCAACACTCGACGTACTCGAAGATCCCAAGAGTGAAGCACTCATACCGACCATGAAAGTCTACGAGTATCGACCGTGAAGCCTACGGCAATCGATCGCTAATCCTCCAACTACCAAAGACAGAACAGCAGACTGTGAAGTCTACGAGTATCGAAAAGACTGCCGAATCTATGACCATGAAAGCAGTCTGCAAAACCTACAACCAACGACCACAAAGCCCTCGACTATCGACTAGAAAAAACCTTCAACTATCGAAAACGACCAGTAAAGTCTACGACTATCGAGTAATGTAGCTACGATTACCTGCCATGGTCGTAAGATCGAAGTTGTACTGTCGTAGTCGAAGCTAGACGTGGTCGGAAGCTGCCGTGGTCGTACGCTAGAGTGGTCAAAAGCTGTCGTGGTCGTAAGCTAGACATGGTCGAAAGCTGCCATAGTCGTAAGGTCAAAGTTGTACTGCCGCGGTCGAAGCCAAACTTGGTCGGAAGCTGCTATGGTTGTAAGCCATACGTGGTAGAAAGTTGCCGTGATCGAAGCCAACCGTAGTCGTAGTCATGTTCATGCCGTGGTCGAAGTCTACCATAGTTGTAATCATGTGAAGTCTGCCGTAGTCATAGTCGTGTTCATGCCGTGGTCGAAGTCTAAAGTTTTTGGTCTGAAATCACTCGTAACTGAGCAAAACCACTCAAAGGCAAAGTCTTTGATTGCAAACGACCAAGTCTTTCACAAACGCAAAATCCAAAGCAAACCAAATGTCAATTATTCATCATCTCTTTATTTACGACTATCCACATGGTCTAACAATCTCCCCCTTGATGAATACATTGACAACACTTTAAAAATTCTCAAATGATTTGCATTTTGAAAGAGGAGCAAAATTCGTAAACACAGCAAGCACTCGGCAGACACTCCAATCCAAAATCATCAAGATTTTTCCAATTCAAAATCTCTCCAAATATCTCTCCTTCTTACTTCAATCTTTTCCCCTTTAGCAATGTAATCATCAAGAAACTTTCAGAAAGAGAACAATTCTAAGACGGAGCAATGATTGTAAAGATCAAGAAGTTTTGGAGATTATATAAGTCAATTTGTATTTATATTTTGACCAAGCCATCAGTGTGAGTAGAGCTTCCTAGATTATATAAAGTCATATATCATATAGCTAGATCAAAAACTAGTCTTTTAGCACAATTAGGCAATTTAAATCAATGACATGCACTTATCAATGACTAAACCAATTATAAAGAGCACAATGAGATATAACAACAAAAAGTCAAAGCCTAAAATTGAAGCAAACATTAAATTTAGACAAGCTAGCAGTCTCATAAACAATCTATTGCTTCACATTATATTCTTAGACATGTGGCATGTTTATAGCATACTTCTTTTCATAATGCTATCTTTGTAGCAAACTTCTTTTTTGAATGGTGGCATGCTTGAAGCATATTTCTTTTCATTTATGTACTTTTTGTATTTTTTCTTTTATTTAACTATGGCATGCTTGAAGCATATATCTTTTCAATCTTCTTTTTCTCAATTCTCACTTGATGCCACTTGTATAATTTCTCCTTTTTATATGAATAACATGCCAACTTGAGTAAGCACAAAAAGATTGTGATATCTTTGAAACATACAAGCCCCATAGCAAAGATTTTAAATTAAGATTCATAATCAAGCTAATCTTTTTAGATGAACATCACAAAGTACTATCAATAATCACTCTAATCAAAGACTTATGCCAAGTCATGTTTTAATTCAAGTATAGCAGATTAATTAAGACCAGTTGTGATCTAAGCTACACAACATATGAGTAAATATGATGAAGCAAGCTCTACAACTCATTTGATTTCAATGGCTCAATCTTGATGAATTATATGACAGGTATAATAAACATAGCTCCTGACACCACTTCAAACGACATACTTCCCCTCAAAATAATCCCATCTCACTCAGAAAAAGAGCAAATTGAGAAGAAGCAAGAATCTTTGAGAGAAATTGAGAAAACAAAAAATGAGCTCAGAGACCACTTGTAAGATAACATTACCTTTTCACATGGCCTAACTTGAAGGTGAAGTCTCATGGAAACTCTCGGAGAGGGTAAAGAATCATCAAGTGTTTCAATCAAGCAATGGTGCAAAAGACTGGAACCAAATCAAGTGCATGTTCTCCACCTCGTGTTCACTAGTCTTAAATCACAGTAGATGTCGGTCTCATAGTACTGGGGTTAGTCAAGTAAGCTTTAGGAATCCAGTACTATGATACTCGACGAAAAGGATCAGCAACAGGCAATGATAGAAATTTAAGTGAAGAGTTAGCCTTTGTCAAATTCTGGTCTGACCGCCGTTGAGTAACTAGTCTGTCGGCCGACTTGTCTAAGTGCCTCTATGTAGCTGGTCGAAACCCATCTGAGCATCTCTGTACAGCTGGTCGAAACTCTAGTCCGACCACGTTGTACCGACCACAGGAAGAAGCTGATATGAACTTTGGACTGATCACTCTGTTCCGACCATGGAAGAAGGCTGGTTTAACTCCCGACTGGTCTAAATGGGCAGAGTCAACCAGTCGAAAATCTCCTAAGTACCTTGAACGACTACAGGAACCAACTAACCGACAACTCTGTTTAACCACGCTAGTCCGACCATGAAGAACAACTGGTCGATACCCTGGTCTAATCGTGGAACGTCCGACCACGGAACGCTTGATAACACGACAGTCTGAACGTTTTGGCAAGACTAGTCTGACCGTCGACCGACCACTACGACCAGGTTTAGTTGTTAAATTTCTAGGGGCTGCAAAGAACAAATTAGAGGGTGCAGAACCACAATAACTTATAGATGATGGTTAGCGTGGGCAAAGAGACAATAAGCTCCGGAATCTGCAGAAGACTGATTAGAGAGGGCAAGATGACAGTTGGGAGCTTGCGCATTCTCTACATGGGAACTTTTTTCAACCTGTCTTTCTTCTCCTTCTTCGCTTTCCGAAAACAGAACTAAACCACATGACCATCTCTATTACAATGAGTGCATTGATACTTATCTATTGACTTCACAATACCCACTTTGGTAGAGAATTCCTTTGCAATACCAGCAGATTTAAATATAATCTATTTTTGTTTAGATTCTACTTCAAATTTCCCAGTTTCAAGAAGCTTAACAACTTTAGGAGGATTATTCTTGGCATGCTCAATAAAATTAAATCCTAGACCATGTTTGTTTGCACTTATTTTTGATTGATCTAAAATCATGTTCAAATTCTTTTTGCCAAACGAGAACCTCTCTAAGGTGTTCTTTAGATACTAATTCTCTTCAGCCAATGTAGGACAAGTTGTGCATTTAACAGAATCATTGTCAAGATCTTTAGAAGCAGTAGACTGAGTTAATCTTTTCTTTTTAGTAAAATCATTGAGTTGTCTAGTCAAGACTTTTATTTCAGTGTTAAGCTTAGGACAATTTGAGCAAGAAAGAGTCTCATAGTAGAGCATTTGTTCAATTGACTCCTAAAATGAATTAAGCCTAGCCTAAAGCAAATCACACTTAGAACAAACTTTAGATTGAGCATAAGAACTAGACTTAAGCTTTTCAATTTCATCATTTGCAAATTTTAAGTTTCATCACAAGAGTCATGTGTCAATTTTAACTCATCAAATTTATCATTTACATCCCTAAGTTGAACCAGGTTTGATGCATTAATAGATCTAGCAGCCTCTAGCTCAGAATGTAAAACTTGGCAAGACTCACAAGATTCATCATTAGGAATAGAGGCTCTAAGTCTATTAATTTCAGAATTTAAGCTCTCAACAACAAAATCATGATTTTTAATTTTCTTTTTATACTTTTTGAGCTCCTCTGTAATCTAAGCACAACATGGGATAAATCAGTATAAGAGGGTTTTACGTCATCAGTATCACTGTAAAGATCATCATCGTTGAGCTCCTCACTGTTGGCCATAAAACACATCCCTGTGAAGTCTACCACCTTTGCCTTCTTGCCTTTGTCCTCATCATCGCTCGCAGAATCAACATCACTCAAATTAATCTCCTCAAGTGCTAAAAGTACTTTGTTGACCTCCCTGCGATAGTTGCGCTTCTTGCTTGGATCAATCTTGAATTGAGTGCGACGAGTTGGAGCCTTGTCATCCTTAACCTCCTTGCTCCTCAGTTTGGGGCAATCCATCTTAATGTGGCCTAGTTCGCCACACTCATAGCATCTAATCGGACCTGACACACCACCTCGCTTCCTCATCCTCACATTGTTGAGTGTCTTGTATGCTCGTGAGGAGATCAACACCAAGTCTTCTTCAGGGAGTTGCTCGAACTGTTTCTCTGAAAAAATACAAGGCAGACAACGAACACAAGACAAAATACACAATGAAGCAGCCTGCATGGGGTTAGTCACAAGTGCAAAAGATAAAGATTTATCAATCTTAGATGCCAAAGTTTCCATCTTATCGGTTTTTAATCTAGAATAAAGATCATCTATGGTTAAGGTGTCTAGATCGACAATTTGATTGATAATTGTGACAACCATCAACCACTCAGAACCTAAAGATCTCAAAATTTTAGTTGCATTATCTTCATCAGCAGGAATAACATTAACACTGCGCAAATCACTCAATATTTTCTCAAAACGAGCAAAGAGATCATCTATAGATTCACCTAGCTTCATAACAAAATCAGAATATTCTTTTTAATAAAGATTTTTACGCACTTTCTTGATTTTAGTGGTTCCTTCATGATAATCGCAAAGAGTTTCTAAATTATATGGGTAGAATTAATATGAGCTATATGATCAAACTCTTTGTGAGAAATCCCTTAAAATAACAAGTTACGAGCTTGAGCATTTAAATCAACATTTGCTTTATTTAAATTAGTAACAATAGCAGGAACCACATATGGTGTAGAAAATTTATTTCAAACATCACTACCTTGTGCCTCAATGTAAGCTTGCATCCGACACTTCTAAAAAGCAAAATCAGTACCATCTAGCATGGGGGGACGATTCACATATCTCTCTGACGCCATAGAAATCTGCTCTGATACCACTTGTAGGATCGTATGGCATAATCGGAGGGGGTGAATGATTGTCTCCACTTTTGCCACCTGAAATCAAACACAACGTGGAGGAACAAATGACAAATAATCTGGATTACCGAGTGGAGATAATGACCACAGCTGCTTACTCGTACGTGCTCGAAGAGCCACTATTGTCTGACTGCTCGTCTCGATCACTTGTTATGACTGGTCTTCGCCAATGCTCGCTATGACCGCTTGCTTACGACTACTCACTCCCGATTTCTCGAATCGATTGCTCACTTGTTTCAATCACTCAGCATGACAAAGACACATGTAGTTGTAACCTCCTTCAGCCTGAAGTCCCCAGCCGTTCGACCACCAACCGAACGAGTATAAGCCAAAGACAACTCAGAGCACGTAAAACATAGGAAAAAGAACGATGCACTGGAAGTTGCCGAAGAACTTTTCTTGAAAGAATCTGATTTATTATTTCTTCATCATGTTCTTGGATACAAAGTGCCCTCACAACACTCTTAAAAACCTTCTCCATGAAAGCCCTAAAACCCCATATGCTAACCTACAGCATCCGCTGCTTTTATAGGCCCGCGCACAAAGCGTGTTCTACTTGAACACCTCAAAGCATGTCCTTATCCACCTGGACACGCAATCCTGTCTCTTCCTCAAATCAAATGACATGAAACCTTTCCTAACATGCGTTTTAACCACCTTGTACAAGTCATGGGCTCCATCCATAACTCCACACTTCACGCACAACGAAGCCTCTAGGATATCCCCTCCTATATCTCCATTGTGCACCATCACTGCGTGCTCTCGTGTGAGTCCGATCACCTCGCGTGACCACCTGCCCGCCTGGATCTCAGATTACCCTCTCCTAGTCCTGATCCTTCTCGTCACCGACCGTAACTGTCTCCACGCCTCCACGCAACATTCACCTTTGACCTCCACGTGCTCCAGCGTGAGCTTGACCAGCTCGCATAACATATCGACTGTCTGGACCTCAGATTACCCCCTCCTAGTTTCGATTCTCCTCGTCACTGACTCTGGCCACCTCCATGCCCACCTGCACATGCAAAGACCAAAGAAACACTCTCCTAGTACAAGTTCTCCCTAACTCGACCATGATCAACACATATTAGCAAAACACACCCATGTCTATCCCCAGACAAGAACTAAACCATATACGACCATCCTTCAAATCATTTACGACCACATAGTCTATTGCTAACTAGAACAAACTCAGAGTACTTGTAACCCACAAGTACTCAGAAACCACACACACCGCTTCTGACCGACTATCGAGTACCGATTAGAAAACACAGCCGCAACACATACTCGAAGCCTATGAGTACAGACAACATTCTGACACCTGACCACTTACCATGATCGTGAAACCACTTCTATCGAGTACCGAGTTCTCCAATTACGAGTACCTTAATTCTCGAGTACCCACCTAGTACTGCAGCAACGACTATTCATTATCGACCACCATACACCGACCAGTCAACCACTAGCCCAACACAAGTACTCAATGTACTTGAAGGTCCCAAGAATGAAGCACTCGTACCGACCATGAAAGTCTACGAGTACCGACCGTGAAGTCTACGGCAACCGATCGCTAATCCTCCGACTACCGAAGACAAAACAACAGACTGTGAAGTCTACGAGTATTAACAAGAGTGCTAAATCTACGACCATGAAAGTAGTCCGCAAAACCCACGACCAACGACCACAAAGCCCTCGATTATCGACCAGAAAAAACCTTTGACTATCGAGAACGACCAGTAAAGTCTACGACTATCGAGTACTATAGCTACAACCATGAAAACGTACTGTAGCTACGATTACCTGCCGTGGTCGTAAGATCGAAGTCGTACTACTGTGGTCGAAGCCAGACGTGGTCGGAAACTGTCGTGGTCGTAAGCTAGACGTGGTTGAAAGCTGCTATGGTCATAAGCCAGACGTGGTTGAAAGTTGTCATGGTCATAAGATCGAAGTCGTATTACCGTGGTTGAAGCCAGACTTAGTCGGAAGCTGCCGTAGTTGTAAGCCAGATGTGGTCGAAGCCAGCCATAGTCGTAGTCGTGTTCATGCCGTGGTCGAAGTCTACCGTAGTTATAGTCGTGTTCATGCCGTGGTCGAAGTCTGTCGTAGTCATGTTCATACCGTGGTCGAAGTCTAAAGTATGTAATCTGAAATCTCTTATAACTGAGTAAAACAACTCAAAGATGAAGTCTTCGACTGTAAACGATCAAATCTTATACGAACATAAAATCTAAAGCAAACTAAAATTTAATTATTTATTATCTCTTTATTTACGACCATCCACATGGTCAAACAAAAACTTATCCCCGATGGGTAGAAATCAGATAGACCTTATTTTCTTTACTTGACATCACTGTTATTCCGAAAATAATGGATCACTCTCATGTGCCTCTTTCGTCAAAATATATATGTGTTGACGCCGACTAAAGATTGTTTGTTGAAATACCAAAAAGGTAGGTAGAAAAGTCCTACGTGACTATTGCGGTGTGGATAAGAAAATGACACTGAGTGAAGAGAAATTTTCATCGAGCACTATTATATATGGGACTAAAATCTTAAAAACTATCACCTTGAAAAACAAATCGAAAACAATGGCTGGCGGGCGAGTGTATTCAGCGACCGGCAAAGGATATATGAGGCCCATCTGTACGACTGTGTTCATAAAAAATAGTAAATTTTGTTATAATCCTTATTCTTTTTTAGCTTATGGCATATAGTTTCCTATTTCAAATAAACAAGACAACTTCTCTATCGTATTTTCAAAATGATTTATCAGAATAGTCTTTTCGAAGTGATTTATCGATATTCGGTTCATCGAACAAACGTTCACTTTAAAGGCAAAAATCATCGATCATAATTATAAGCCATCAGCCGCAGTTAAAAAGAAAATATCCAGATAATATTTAATAAAACTCAAAAGAATAAGCCCATAAACAGCCTATCTACTATGATATTGAGTGGAATGAACAAATAACCAACATCCATGTCGCCTTTTTTTTAACATGATGCTGACTTCTGTCTTCCTAGAGCAGTGCGGATCAAGATTTTTTTTTATACAAAGGCTGGGTTCTTTTGAGTTTAAAGTTGGCTTATGCTTATACTGTTTACGGTATCTAGCTTTTACACAATGTATTTTCAAGGTGGGGTCAATAGGAAAACTGTAGTAAAAAGTGTACTGAGTTCAGTTGTATCAATCAAAGTCGTATGCAACTATTTCTCTTTACGTACTGTCACTAACGAATATCCAAAATTCAAATATTTATATCAGCCTAAAAAAACCCACCGAAATGTTGGAGAACGTCACATAGAGCCACTCACATTTTGGACTTTGGAGCATGAAGACTCACAATGTGTTTCTTTTCCGAAAAGGCAACCCTGAGAATTTTTTCCAGATAGAAGAGAGAGAGAGGGGGAGAGAGAGAGCATGACTTGACATCAAAATGGCAAGCCCAAACCTGGGCATTGTGATTGGCTTTCCGGTGCAAATCTGAATCACTCCGAACTCACTAGTGGACCACAGCTAAGAGCGTGCAGAAGGGTGTAGTCCGATAGGAGACATATATACGCACATGATGTTTCTTGTTTTTGTTCCTATCCATTTTAGCTGTGTTTGTATAAGTCCACTGACTTTATACCAATATTGGTTGTGTACCACTACCAGATTTTAGGTCTTTCGCGACTATTAAGAACTGTCAAGAAAAAAAAACCCAAAAACTGTCAAAAAAAATTCTGACGGTGAACCGTCGTACGAAATAGGCCAGGAGTCGTGTGATGGGAAAGTTCGAAGTGCTTTACGGTCTACCGTTAGAGCATGTGCACAAACAAGTTCTTACCAAAATGTTAGGACTTAAGAGTTGTTGCCGTTGGCATAATATATGTAACGCCCCCGTTTCCAGCGGCGCGTACGGACAGGGCATTCCGCAATTATTCACGTATGAACAGTCATGGAGTGTTGCGCAAGAGTATACCATTGCATGCTTACAACAAAGATCCAGCATATATTTTACCTATGGATTAACATCCATTTTCAACAGCGGGGCGTGCAAACCCAAAGTATAATTACATTACAGAAGCTCCAAGATCCGCTTGAGCGCGGCCAAGACCTAAAGCCACGGGTCCTCGTCGAAGAAGCGACCCTCCGGGACTTCCTCAACGGGGAGACCTTCACCTTCGTCTTGATCCTCTAAAGAGTGGATTAAGCAAGCCGTGAGCCAAACAACCGGCTCAGCAAGTCCCAAAGGGACTCTAATTTACTACATGCACGGATTAACAAAGGAAGGGAGTATATTTGGTTTATTACCTTTGAGTGGATGCGGTTTTATTTGCAAACCTTTTGATAAGACGGACCCAAAACTACTCCTTAAGATCTCAGGGGTTTTCACGAAAGTTTAATTAACCAACTCAACAAGTTAAAGCATGTACAAAACTACTTAAGCTTCGCTGCTGGAATCACCCAAGTGACACAACTCCATTAATCGGGAGCACGGCGTATTCGAATACCATTTATTTGACTCTGCAGAGTTTGCTCAGCTTTATCCACACGATTTCTTAACTTCCGCGTCCGGGTTAAGAAAGCCAGGTCGTTTCATTGCTCAACTCTTTGTATAGACTCTACCCGGTAGAATCCACTCGGGTCTGGCTCACACATACACACACACAAACGTTCGCTTCGAGTGAACTCTACCGTTGTTAGGCACCCGCAGCACGGCCTGCCTAACATTGTTACCCAAACACCTACTCCACAACACCTGTAGAGTTTCAATCGAGGTGAGCAGCTACTAAACCAGTGTTGACAAATCAACTCCTGTGGTTGAGCGATCACCATGTCATTTGCTCAGCGTAAGGGTCTGGTCCTTATATTTTTTCCCCAGGGGCCCGCAACCCCTGCCAGGTCTACGACCTGCAACCTAGGGTAAGAGATAGGCGAAAACCGTCTTGCGGCGCACCACAGCCCCCCTTACCCTATCCTGCGCATGCCGACAATCTCCGCCCTAGGGCACGGTGTCCCATACCACCCTGCCCTAGAGTCGGGTTTTCCAAATTCTATTGGCCCGCAGCCACAACCTTAACAGGGTAAGACTTTGCATGATTATAATAACCTACAGTTATCTAGATTAACAGATAATTATTTCTAGGGTTACAAAGGCATGGCTACAAGTTTAACATGACATTTGTCGGTGGTAGGTTTAACTACATAACATGTCATTCTAAACATTTTATTTTATTTTTGAACTAACATTTCAGAACTAGCTCAATGCAAATAGCATAATAACATAATTAAATAACATGGGTTGCAACATGATCAAAGGATTTGAGACTTGCCGACAATTTGGACGAACTCGGCTAGCTTGAACGTAGAAGCTCCTGGATCCTGCGACTGCACTTGAACTTCCGGGATCTCCGAAACTAACGCAAACACATAAAATAATTAAATCCAGCTTGAGCCTAATCAAGCGAGGGAAAATAAACTATTCAAAAAGGAGTAAAATGCATAAATCCTCAAATGGAGAATTTTGGGAATTTATCTGGGATGGATCTGGAGGAATGGAGGCCAAAAATGGGTTCAGGACATTATTTGGAGCAAAGTGGTGAAATTTGGGAATTTTTGGGATTTTCTGTGATTTTCTAGGATTTATTTGGATTTTCTGGGATTTTGGAAATTGGAAAATCATCTGGAAATTGGTGTGAACAGTAGACGGCCGGCCCGTTGCTACAGCGCAGCCCGGCGGGAAAATCTCCCAGGACGGAGCAGCCCAGGCGGCCCACGAGCGACGCGCCTCCGCGCAGCCCGCAAACACGTGCGCGCGCTCCTTCTCGGCGGATGGCCGACACGCGGCAGAAGCGAGCGGGCGGGATGGCGAGGGAACGGGCGGGCGAGATCTGCGTGGGTGGCGATCGGACGGCAATGGAGAAGGGAGGGCGGGCGAAGCGGTACGATGGAGATGGACGGCTGTGATTAAATGGCGCGGGAAGGGATGGACGGAGGAGGAGGGGTCACGTCGCGGGGGAGGAGTCTTCTTCCTCCTCCAGCCGCTACAGTGCTGCTGGGACAGGGCTTCGGTGGCGACGGCGGCCTGGGCGTAAGGGGGCTTGCCGGCGGCAAAGGGGGGTGTCAACAGGGAGGGCTCGCCACGGGGAACCCATTTTGGGTGGTGGGAGGGCGAGGGGATCAGGGGAGAAGGTGGAAGGGAGAAGGAAAGGCTTCGGCTATTTGGTGGCGGAGGGGGTCACCGGGGCGGAGTGAGCCAAATCGGCAAGAGATACACGGTAAGGGGGGTGGGGTGCTCACATTGGCGGTGGCGGCGTGAGCTGGGGAGCTACGGAGTGCGCTGGCCACGGAGAGGGTGCGGCGGCCGGAAGGGAAACTCGACGGCGGCGTTCCACAGTGCTTCACCTGGCCAGAGGAGGACGACAACGTGATTAGGGGTGGGTAAGGATGCTCTGGACGAAAGCAATTGAGAAATGGAGGGAGAGAGAAGGAGATCGACTTCACGGGGTCGCCGGCGCAGGGGAAGACGGTGGCGGTGCTCCAGGCAATGTGGCGTCGATTGGCGGCTCAGGGAGGTGCTCTGGAGTGGCGAGAAGGGAGTGGGGGTGTTGAGGACGCTCGGGAAGCAAAGGAGAAACGGGGAGGCAGTGATGGGGGTTTTATACCCGAGCGGAGGGAGAGGAGCCTTCGGGGAGAAGGCAACGGGCGGGGCTCCGGGGTCAACCGGAGTGGGCAGGGCGTCGCCTCGGAGTGGAGAGGGCGGTGACGGCTCTGCACGGGCGTAATGGTGAGGCGACGGGGGAGGAGAGCAGGTGAGCGGTGGCGTGGGCGAGGGCGCGTCCGCGCGCGGCGGAGGGGACAGGCGGAGGCTGACGAGTGGGGTCGGGTGCAGGGACGGGGCGACGCGTGGCGCGGAAGCTCTGCCGGCTTTGGACCGGGGCGTCGGGGTGACGCGAGCGCGGGGGCGCGAGGCGCAGAGGCGGAGCGGGCGCAGGCGCTAGCTGACGCGCGAAGGGGAAAGCGGGGAGGGAAGCGGCGCCAGCGGGGAGAAGGAGGGGGAGGCGCTGGGGAGCGGGAGAAGCGGAAAAAGGGCGGGCGCCAGAGAGGGGAGGAGGCGGGAAGAGGGCGGGGCGCCAAAGAGGAAAGGGAGGCGCCTGGCCAGAAAAAGAAAGCGGGTTCGGGGAGAACTTTCCCGAAAGGGAAAGTTTTCGAATTTCACTCAAAAATCCAGTAAAAAGCACAAAAATTTTTGGGTTGAAATTTTGGGGTTTTTCAATATATATGTGAATTGCGTTATATACATAGGGGTCTGTTTGTCAGTTACTGCTCTTAATATTTTTTTTGAGGGAGTACAATCTTTATAGAGGAGCGGCGCTCGATTTTATTGTCCCCGTTCAATTCGGCGTCACTAGCGGCTTTTGGCTGAAATAGTATTATAACAATCGTTAGTTTTTTTTTGAAATATTCAAAGAAAAATAAATGAAAAAGAGAAAAAGTGAAAATACCATTATATCTTTACGGGCAATGTAAAAGAAAAAAGAAAAATTACGTTAAGAAACTAACGTATTTCAAAAAACCAACATATTTTAAATAATTTTTGGCTTATAAAAACTAGAAGTCAAACGTTATTGTGTTTGTGCTTGCTTTCACTATCTCCCGGTGTCCCTTGGTGCTTATCGTGCCCATCCAGAGCTCCTAAGATGAGTGCAAGTTAGGTAGGCGTTGCCCACTTGCCTGTGTCGTCCCATAGGTACTTCTTTTTCCGGTTTTGATTTCAGCTTTTAACTTTTTATAATAATTAATTTTTAAATAAAGTATTTTTTTAGATAGAGTCTACTAGTTAATTATAGTATATACTATATCAACTTTATTTATTTTAATAAAAATCGTACGTTAATTTTTATTACTTTGTAATTTCTCATATAAACAGCCTAAAAGTTACAAGCAGCAGCTAAAAACTATAAGCCTCAACAAAAAAAAAAAAAAACAGACCCACACACTTAGTTTGACTTTTATATTAGTTGCTTTTGCTGATCATTTACCATTATAAATTGCCAAGTTGCTTTCCACTTTGTATGCATGGTCTCTAAAGCACGACGCTAGCCACTACATTCATCTATTGAGACTATAAAGAAGTATGGTAACTAAACAAAACTATCTGTTTCATTTTTACATATATGCGACCTTTCTTGATATTTAAACATTTTTTTGACGTATGATATTTAAACATGATTAATGGTAAACTTATAGTTATATCCTTATTAGATTTTTCTGCTATTTGGAGAGTAGTTTTCAAAAGGTGCAGCACTGAAATACTACCAGCATACCTTTTCTTTTGAAGAACAGAGATACCAAAGCATGTTTGAAGTTTGAACCAGCAAATCTTCTTTGCAGGACCCGCTTTCGGCAGGAATGACTTCTTTAGTCCTTGGTAAGGTCCTTTTATAATCGAATTTTGGTGACCTCGAGATTCATGTTGCCAAAAGGACAAACAAATCTAAAAAAAAATTCACTAGGACAATTGCAAGTGCACTGATCTGGGTACACACTGCACTGCAATGGCCAAACATTTGATTCCTGATGAACGGAAGGATATTGATCTCGACAAAGGGAAACGGTGAAGGGAAGGTTATTTCGGTGACATGAATTATTCTATTAGATCATGGTTGTTTAGACGTAGCTCACTGTGTTCCAGGTCTTTTGCTATTGGGTAAACGGCAAAAGGTGATCCGTAACTGATTAGATCAGTAATTTTCTAATAAGAACTAATCTCCCATGCGATCTATGCTATATATAATTTAGTTCTTCAAACTAATTAAACTTTTTTTGCGAGGAAAATAATGCAGTCTTCTAAAAAAACTGTGCTAAATAATTAGAGTGCTAGCTGGTACTATCTAGCTAGTGGAAAGCACCCATTCACATGTAAAATTGTTCAAAATACCATAAAAACTGAAAAGGAATTCAAAAAAAAAGTGAAGATAGTGTTTGATATGTTTTACAACTTAACCGAAGTTTGTACTCTAAATATTTGTAGAATGAGAGGAACTGAAAATAAACGACCAGAAAAATGGTTGAGTTTCGTAATTTTATCTTATCTTCATCTGAATTTCTCTTTTTCGTTCATCTAATTGTAAAAAAGAGTTAGAACACGAACTTTGGTCAATTTGTAGAACACATTAAATACTATCTACAACCTTTTCAAATATTTTATAGTTTTTGACACTATTATACATGGAACTGGTATTTTGCACTAGATACCAACTGAATTACTACAATTAGGTTTCTCCAAAAGATGTCCAAACTAACCTCGGCCAACTACAAGATTGGGCAAGGACAGTGTACCAAACCTGATTTGTTCATGCAGCACAGTCATTGAAAAATCTTGCCTCGACGTTCATGCAGTCATGCCAAAAATGCTATAGAAAGAATTAACTAGTCACGTGTTATGGCGCAAAATTGCGAGTGAGTTCGGTGCACGCTGCATTGATCTTTATTGGATGATGACCACTAGGGGTGGAAAACGGTAACGGATAATTCGTTTTATCCGATATTCGTATCCGAGAAAACACAAATATGGTAAGCAAAAATCCATATCTGAAAATATTCGTATTCGTATTCGAGAATATCGGTATCCGTATTTGAGAGTATTCGTATTCGCATTCGTATTCGAGAATATTCATATCCGTATTCGTATTCGAGACTATTCGATTCGTATTCGATCCGTTTCTAGAACTTATGAAAAAATCGTACAAATTTTGTGATTCAAAATTTGAATTTAGGCGGTTTAAAACCGGTAACCGGTCAAAAACTGGTGAAAAATCGGTAAAACCGCTAGGAATCCGTTTTATCCGATATTCGTATCCGAGAAAATCCGTATTCGAAAATATCCGTATTCGTATTCGAGAATATTCGTATCCGTATTTGAGAATATTCGAATTCGTATCCGTATTCGTTTGAAAAATATGGATTCGTATTCGTATTTGAGACTATTCGACCGTATCCGATCCGTTTCCACCCCTATTGACCACACAGTCTCTTCCTCAAACAAGTCTACAAGTGAGTATGACTTACAGGTAGAAATATACTACTCCATCTATCAATATGGTCCTTAGAATATAACTTTAACTATTCATTTCTATTATAATATATTTTAAAAATAACAAAATAATAAAATAAGTATAGATCCAAAGATTCTCAAATATATCAACATTTTGAATTGCTTGCTGAATCCATGAGCAGACAAAAGACAACCTAGCAAACTGGAACATGTTAGTAGCCAGAGAAAAAGAAAGGATAGTGTTGCTCCTCAGAAAATGCGTATAGTAATCTCATTGGCTCTCGCCGATGGGACAAACACTCTAGTAATATTACGAAAGTATTTTTCGAGATAAATCTACGCATATCATTTTCATATGTCTAATATAAATATTTAAAAAAAGAGTAAATACACCACATGCATCATAACTTATAAGGTGGGTGCAATTAGATCAAACACCTGCAAATTTGCTTGTTTACCTTACTGATTTTGTTTAAGTGATGTAACAAGATACAAAACAAGACGTGGTGACATATTTGTTGTTGACATGATGCTAGCTGTACTTTTAGCGTGACTCAAGATTGTGTGTATTAGGCTTGGCATAAGAAAAAAATTACAAAGAGCCTCGAGTTTTATCATCTCTATTAGTTAGATGCAAATCATCCCTTATCTCACAAAGAAAGCGACGGCCACTTCAAGCGTGCCGCCTGGAGGAAAGTTCGACGATCTAGCCAGCATGCATGGATGACAGTGTCGGTACTTTGACCACTAGGAGTAGTGTCGCCGACATACGGTGAGTTGTAGGGCTTGAAGGGGAGACAGGCAAGATAGAGAGGCACGAGGAGGGGTGGTGGTACATGGAAAGGGTGTTGGGGGAGAGGGCGTGGGGGCGGTAGTGATGCAGGCACAAGCCACATGAATGGCGGTGGTGTAGGGAATCAATGAGGGACGGTAAAACACCGTTGAAACTTCACTAGAATCAATCGAGGGATTGGTAACTCCACTAAAAGTACTTCTCACTACAACTTCTAGTAGAATGCCATCCGTGCACGCCGGCCAGATCAACAAATCCTCCTCCAGGCAGTGCACTTGAAGTGCCCTTCACATTCTTCGTGAAAATAGGGGATGATTTAAACCTAACTAACAGAGAGGATAAAACTCAAGGGCTCTTTGCAATTTTTCTCGCCCCAAGCTTAATACACACAATCTTGAACCACATTGAAAGCATAGCTAACACCACGTTAGCGCTAAATATGCCAGCTAAGCTCGAGTAGAATATTGTTGCAAGAAATATTTCGACCGGGACAATCATGCCCTGTACATTGATGAAGTCTTCCATTCGAGCACACATATGACATACTAGCCTCATAGGCGTGGCGGCACGCCGCGCCAGCCACCGTGTGTACCGAAGTAAATGAGGCGAAAATTTGTAGCTAAAGGAAAAAGCGTAGTTTTTTTTCAAAAAAAAGCGAGGGGCTTTTCGCAATAAAAGGAGACCAGAGGGTTTTTTCCGTAAAAATCAGGGGTTGTTTTGAAAGAACCGAGGGCCTGTACGTAATTTCGGAAACCGCGGATCGTTATCAACGAAAAATAAATATGAGCATGGGTTTTTTTGAAAAATCCAGGGACCTTTTTGTGATAACAGAGGACCTTTACGTAATTTCAGGAAAATACAAGGACTTTTTTGCAAAATGGGGCCCCCGACCGTACCGAGATTCCCCCGCCACGCGCCGGCCGGAGCGCGTGCGGGGGTGACGTGGGGGCTCTCAGCGGCCGGGAACCCCCGGGTTTGTATAGGGTATGATATGTCCCAAGTCAAATTAGATACTACTTATTATATATCCACAAACATTCGTTGTATCAGCTGTGAATAAATCGAAATGTGAGGAATAAGTATCACCATCGAGGGCTCAATCAAAATCTTGCAAACAAACCCTAGCAGAAAGAGAGATCATTGCAAGAAAAAAAAGGCAATTCGGCGGCCAGCAACGAAGTGGACGTAAAACCCAATGTGTTTTTGCAAAATTGCAACAAAAGGGCCTGTTCCAATCGCCTCAGCAACAATACTGCCTTTTCTTTTAGAATGAGCCCATCTATTCGTTTGCAGCAGGCCGTTACTGCCTATTTGTACTGGCTGGAAAATCATCTTCAGTTTATAAACTGTTTTGCAATATGGTTGCTGCTGATATTTTATCTATATTTTCTACTTGCTAGTTGCTGATAATTTTGTTCTTAGTCTGCTTTAGTATTTAGTATGTGCTGATTGAAAACTGGATGTCTCCTGCCAAACGGTATGTTGTTCTTCTCGCTATGCCCAGAGGTGTACTGTTTGGGCATCATGTAACAATTGCCTGAATATTTGACTCTGTTGTTCGACTTGGTGAGCAAAGTCCTCCTAGAATGTCAGAACTCGGAACCCTTTTTGCCTGGTCTAATACGGTGCCACTTTCTTACCAGTATCAGAAGCACAGAACGGCAGCTGCCATCAACATGTACAGAACATGTTTCTCTCTCTCAAAAAAAAAAAAAAAAAGAAGTGCAGAACATGCTGAGAGCATCGATTAGATCACTTCTACTTGATACAGAAAGTATGAAGGCCTTGGAACGCAGGAATTTCGTATGAAACAACTTAAATCCTGCGTGATTTTGCACCTGGATTGCTGAAAATTAAATGGGCTGTTCTCACTTCTAACTACAGAAGTAGATTGAAGAGAACGTCGACTCTGTAAGTCTGTAGTCCGCACGGTCGAGACATTCCAACCCGTGGTCGTTACATGGATGTTTCCCTTCGAACCTGCTCTTACAATCAAGTAAAATCGTTAGACTATGTGAATAGATCGTGAATTTAGTGATGATGAATAATTGATATTTAGGTTGCTTTAAAATTTATATTTGTGAAAGTTGTTGGATTAATTGGGATTGACCCATTTTAATTTAGCAATTAATCAATTGAAATTCCTAGGCCCACAACTAATGCTAGGTAGAAAATTGTTTAGTCCATTTGGAGAATTGAATGGGAGTTACACCACTTTAAAAGGTGGAGTGTGGTAACCCCCTTGTGGAATTGAAGAGAGCCAATACACGCGCGTGCTCGCTCGCTCGCTCGTCGCGCCGCGCCGTGCCGTGCGTGTGCATGTGCGTGCGTGCGTACGTACGTACACGTGTCGGGTGCGGGCGCGTTTTTTTTTATCTATTCGAAAATCGAAACGCACTGACTCGCTGACAGTAACGGTGCAGTTACTAGTGGATTATGGCTGCAGTTACTGGTGACTAATGGCGGCAGTTACTGGTCTCTTCATTTTTGCTGTTACAAGAGAACAGAGCATAAGAAGGCTCTCCTCTCCATACAAAAGAATAGTTTTTCTCTCCTTCTGTTTTTGTTGCGCACAAGTTTCTGGGTGAGTAGACCTCCGGAACTTCGTCCGTTTGTGTACCTGCACGGGTAGGCGGGCGATCAAGTTTTTGGGGAGCGCATCGGCGCGACTACTCAATCTGCGACGTCTTCTTCCGGTGGTGAACTGTTCGCGGGACTACACTGCGAACATCTTCCTGCATCAAGCCTCGTCCTGCATCACGCCTCGATCGCCTACACCGAATAGGCCATCATGTCAACTGATGGTAACGGCGCCTCTGGTGCCTCCGGCACTGGCCCCGCCCGAGGGTATAAACTGCAAACTTCTTTGATGTATTTTCTGTGCGCTATGAATTTGTTAATAGATGTTACTGTTAGCTTGTTCATTAGCGAATATGAATACATCATTGTTAGATCGCTCATACCTTTCTATGTCATGTTTTATATGCTAAATTTCTGGATTAAAATATGCCGAAAATTGACTAGATCTTCAACAATCCAAAAACTTGATAGGTCTTTTTCGGTAGTTGGCTTTGCTGCGTCGCTTAAGCCACACCCTCCGTTTGATGGTTCAAATTTTAAGAGATGACGTGCACGCGCGATCCTGTGGTTTACTGCCATGGAATTTCATGTTGCACAAGGAAAGCCCGCTGAGCCTCTGTCTGATGAGGATGAACGCAAGTTCAATGTAGCGGATAACTTTTTCCGAGGTGCGCTTGTCAACATACTGGCGGATAACATTGTGGATGTGTACATGCATTTGCCTACGGGCAAAGATATGTGGAATGCACTTGAGGCCAAGTTCGGAGTTTCTGATGCTGGCAGTGAGCTGTATGTCATGGAGCAGTTCTATGACTACAAGATGGTCGATGACCGTTCTGTAGTAGAGCAAGCT
The DNA here is from genome assembly GCA_017311315.1 of Dendrocalamus latiflorus. Taxonomy (NCBI): domain Eukaryota; kingdom Viridiplantae; phylum Streptophyta; class Magnoliopsida; order Poales; family Poaceae; genus Dendrocalamus; species Dendrocalamus latiflorus. The sequence goes on from CM029664.1 coordinate 36,163,261, forward strand.
CATGAGATTCAGGCGCTGGCAAAGGAGCTTGAGAAATAAGTGCGAGTTACCGGACAAGTTTGTGGCTGGCGGTATTATCGCCAAGTTACCACCCTCTTGGTCGGATTTTGCTTTCTCTAAAGCACAAGAGGCAGGAGTTCAGTGTTACTGATCTCATTGGCACTCTTGGTGTTGAAGAGAAGGCGAGGGCAAAAGATACTCGTGGCAAGAAAGTTGCTGCTGAGGGAGGTTCTAGCGCCAATTTGGTGCAGAAGAAGAATCCTCAGGCTTTCCACAACAAAAAGAAAAATAAGCCTTTTGTCAAGCCCAAGGCTACCACTGAGTTTAAGAAGAAAGGCAAAGGAAAGGGCAGCTGCTTTGTGTGCGGTGATTCTGGCCATTGGGCTAAGGATTGTCCAGATCGCAAGGATAAGCAGAAGAAGTCTGCCAACATGGTTATTAGTGACGCTGGAGGAACATCGGGGTACGGTAATTATTTACCTACAGTTCTTTCTGTTTGTCAATCACCTGAGTGGTGGGTTGACACTGGTGCTAATATTCATGTTTGTGCTGATATTTCCTTGTTTTCATCTTATCAGGTCGGTCGAGGTTGCTCCTTGTTGATGGGGAACGGATCGCATGCAGCTGTTCATGGTGTTGGTACGGTCGATCTGAAGTTTACTTCGGGAAAGACTGTGCAGTTGAAGAACGTACAGCATGTCCCCTCCATAAAGAAGAATCTCGTTAGCGGATCTCTACTATGTAGAGATGGTTTTAGGCTTGCTTTTGAGTCCAATAAATGTGTCGTGTCTAAGTATGGAACATTTGTTGGTAAAGGCTATGAGAGCGGAGGTTTGTTCCGTTTTTCTTTGATGGATTCCTGTAATAAAATTGTGAACCATGTGTGTAATGATGATGATGAGTCTAATGTTTGGCATTCACGACTTTGTCATGTTAATTTTGGGTGTATGACGCGCTTAGCTAATATGAGTTTAATCCCGAAATTCACTTTGGTCAAAGGTTCTAAGTGCCATGCGTGTGTTCAATGAAACAACCTCGCAAGCCTCACAAGCCAGCAAAAGAGGCGAGGAATTTGGCACCGTTAGAACTCATTCATTCTGATTTATGCGAGATGAATGGCGTGTTGACTAAAGGGGAAAGAAATATTTCATGACGCTTATAGATGATTGCACTAGATTTTGCTATGTACTTATTGAAAACAAAAGATGAAGCATTGAATTACTTTAAGATCTATAAAGCTGAGGTAGAAAACCAACTTGAAAGGAAAATCAAGCGGGTAAGGTCTGATCGTGGAGGAGAGTATTTTTCAAATGAGTTTACTGTATTCTGCGAGGAACATGGAATTATTCATGAGAGGACGCCTCCCTATTCTCCTGAATCAAACGGGATTGCCGAAAGAAAGAACCGCACTCTAACTGATTTGGTTAACGCCATGTTAGACACTGCGGGACTTTCTAAGGAATGGTGGGGTGAGGCTATATTGACCGCATGTCATGTCTGAATAGAGTTCCTACAAAGAACAAAGAAGTAACACCATTCGAGGAATGGGAAAAGAAGAAGTTGACTCTCTCATACTTGCGCACCTGGGGATGTTTGGCCAAAGTTAACGTGCCAATTGTCAAGAAGCGCAAACTTGGACCAAAAACCGTAGATTGTGTATTCCTTGGTTATGCTATACACAGCGTGGGTTATAGGTTCTTAATTATAAAATCTGGAGTACCTGACATGCGTATTGGTACAATCATAGAGTCCAGAGATGCTACATTTTTTGAGAATGATTTCCTATGAAAAGTGATGTATCTAGCTTATCTAGTCAAGAACCTATAATTTCCCTTGATTCTTTTGTGCCGATAGAACATTGAGCAAACGCCGTGGAAAATCCTGAGGAGGATAACAATGAAGTTACTCGAAAGAGTAAGAGACAGAGGACTGCAAAGTCTTTTGGTGATGATTTCATTGTATACCTCGTGGATGACACTCCAAGAACCATTGAAGAGGCATATTCTTCTCCTGACGCTGACTATTGGAAGGAAGCAGTACGGAGTGAGATGGACTCTATTATGTCTAATGGAACTTGGGAGGTCGTTGACCGTCCTTATGGGTGTAAACCTGTAGGATGTAAATGGGTTTTCAAGAAAAAGCTTAGGCCTGATGGTACAATTGAAAAGTACAAGGCAAGGCTTGTGGCCAAGGGTTATACCCAAAAGAAGGCGAGGATTTCTTTGATACTTATTCACCTGTTGCCGATTGACCACAATTCGAGTACTACTTGCCCTGGCTGCCTTCTATGGTCTTCTCGTTCATCAAATGGACGTTAAGACAGCTTTCCTAAATGGAGAGTTGGAGGAGGAGATTTATATGGATCAGCCAGATGGGTTTGTAGTAGAAGGTCAAGAAGAAAGGTGTGCAAGTTGTTAAAGTCTTTGTATGGCCTAAAGCAAGCACCTAAGCAATGGCATGAGAAGTTCGACAAAACTTTGACATCTGCTGGCTTTGTTGTGAATGAAGCTGACAAATGTGTGTACTATCGCTATGGTGGGGGAGAAGGAGTGATCTTGTGCTTGTATGTTGATGACATACTGATTTTTGGACCAACCTCAATGTGATTGAGGAGGTCAAGGACTTTCTGTCCAAGAATTTTGAGATGAAAGATTTGGGAGTGGCTGATGTGATTCTTAACATTAAGCTACTGAGAGAAGGTGATGGTGGGGTTACACTCGTGCAATCCCACTATGTGGATAAGGTCTTGAGTCGCTTTGGTTATAGTGACTGCAAGCCTGCTTCTACTCCTTATGATCCTAGTGTGTTATTGAGGAAAAACCGAAGAATAACAAGGGATCAATTGAGATACTCCAGATCATTGGCTCATTGATGTATTTAGCTAGTGCTACGAGGCCTGACATCTCGTTTGCTGTGAGCAAGCTAAGCCGGTTTGTTTCAAATCCGGGAGATGATCATTGGCGTGCTCTTGAGAGAGTAATGCGCTATCTAAAGGCAACTGTGAGCTATGGCATTCACTATGCTGGGTACCCAAAGGTACTGGAGGGTTACAATGATTCAAACTAGATCTCTGATGCGATGAGATAAAAGCCACGAGTGGATATGTGTTCACACTTGGAGGTGGTGCTGTTTCCTGAAGTCTTGCAAGCAGACCATCTTAACGAGGTCAACAATGGAAGCAGAACTCACAGCATTAGATACCGCCACTGTTGAGGCTGAGTGGCTTCGTGAACTCCTTATGGATTTGCCGGTGGTTGAAAAACCGATACCGGCTATCCTGATGAACTGTGATAATCAGACTGTAATTATCAAGGTGAACAGTTCTAAGGACAACATGAAGTCATCTAGGCATGTTAAGAGGCGGTTGAAGTCTGTCAGAAAGCTGAAAAACTCCAGAGTGATAGCACTGGACTATGTCCAGACAGCTAAGAATCTGGCCGACCAATTTACAAAGGGTTTATCACGTAATGTGATAGATAGTGCATCGAGTGAGATGGGCCTGAGACCCACATGAGTCATACCATAGTGGTAACCTGTTCTACGTGATCGGAGATCCCGTGAAGTAGGATGGTGAAACAAGCTGTTGGTTGACTGGGAGGAGAGACCTTTACAAGGCTCATTTCTTCAGTGATGCACTTCTCTCCTATTCTGTATGGCAGGTTGGTTTTTACCTCAATGTGATCCGAGTGGCTTATTTAAAGCAGAGATGTCGGCCTACAGGACATCTTAGAAGGAACACACCTATATGAGTTCGACTGCTGGTCACAGTCTATGATTTGGGTGATCTCTAGATACTCATGAATAGGCATGGAGTATGACTTATACGCTCCAACCAGAGGGGATGCTTTAGGCAGCCTAGTACTAGTAAAGGAATTGGGTAAAGCTTGTTCGCACAAAACTGTCAATTCAAGGCATAGTCCATTGTTCAGTTGTGGATGAGTGTAACTCCTTTCCTAGGTGGATGTTCAACTTAACAGTCTCCATCGAAACACTGGTATATCAAACAACAGCAGAACTGAGAGCATTTCTCGTGTGCCTTGAAATTTGGTGGGGATTGTTGGATTAATTGGGATTGGCCCATTTTAATTTAGCAATTAATCAATGAAATTCCTAGGCCCACAACTAATGCTAGGTAGAAAATTGTTTAGTCCCATATGGAGAATTGAATGGGAGTTACACCACTTTAAAAGGTGGAACGTGGTAACCCCCTTGTGGAATTGAAGAGAGCCAATACACGCGAATTGAAGAGAGCTCGCTCGCCTCGCCACGCCACGCCGCGCCGCGCCGAGCGAGCGCGTGCGCGTGTGCGTGCCGTGCGCGGCGTGCGTGCGGTGCCGCGCCGTGCGGTGCGTGTGCGTGTGCGTGTGCGTGTGTGTGCGTGCGTGCGTACACGCGCAGGCGTGTTGGGTGCGGGCGCGTTTTTCTTTATCTATTCGAAAATCGAAACGCACTGACTCGCTGACAGTAACGGTGCAGTTACTAGTGGATTATGGCTGCAGTTACTGGTGACTAAATTAATCGGTGTTCTTTTATAAAACTGGAATTACAGGAATATTCAGGATATGTGGTCTGACTATCTTGTATTGGGCGTTCTGATCGGTCGTTCTTTTGTGAAAGTTTTAACCATGATGATTGGAATTAGAGATGAATTGTTTCCCTAGAACTACTAACTTGAGTCAAAGTTCAAATCGGAATAATACTACAATAAAGTTGTACAATCACAACGAGATGCTTTAATTAAGTTAAAAGACAATTCTCTTTGTTAGATTTTTGTATTCCCAAGCGGAAGTTCAAAAATGTTTTTATCGTGAACATACTTTGTTGAACGGTTTCTAACTAAGCAACTTAAGTAGCATGTTAAACAAAACATGGATTAGATAGCCAGACATCAAAGGGGATCAAATCATCCAAGTGTCCAACACATCAAGCTACATGACAAACTTGATAACACTTACATATTTTCTAAATAATTGATACATAAGTCATCAGAATATAATCAACTACTATGCAAAAACTTTATAATCATTATAGATACCTCACTTCTTTAAGAAAAATGCAACTTATGTCTTTATTTAGACGCATAATTTTGCTTCAAATCAGAAATCGGTAGGGGAGGAGGAGACAGAGGGATTACCGGATTAGGGATATGGGGCCATGACGCCACAGGGTCACTAGGTCGGGGAGGGTGAACCTATGCGGCTGCACCGCATTGGCTAGCGGCGATGGCAAGGTGACTTACGTTACGAAACGGCCGCTCCAGTGCTCCTATAAGACCAGAAGCTCCTACACTACCAAATGGAGAGAGACAGAGATGAGATACTTGAGCGAGAGAAGAGACTGAGTGAGACCTAGAATTTCTACCATGTGTCATGTGAATCACGATAGTGGCCTAGTGGGCCTAGGCCAGTATTTGACGCCAATTTAGGCTTGTGAGAGGGAAATAGGCTAAAAGGATCTAGCGATAATTTAGGCTGACTAGGTATGAACAAGACGAATTTGGTCTAACTACTAATATACATATATATTATATCTTGTATATAGTAATTTTTTTGACAAAAATTTTATGTATTCAACTGAATACCTTTGAATTAAAACAGGACCGCCCCTTGGGTAACACTGTCCAGCGCGTGCTTGTAGGCGCTGGCTAGAAGGCGGCACTAGCGTGGGTTGATAGGAAAGTCGGGTTCGAACGCCGTGAGCGCGTTGATGCTGCCTATCGCCTCGCCGGGCTGTCAAAGCTGCTCCATCCTGATCAGCGATCAGCCTTGCCGACTACACGAGGATGGATCGAATGCCTACAGGCTTCTTGATTGCTTCTTCTTGCCGCCTCAGCCTTTGTCCATGCAAGGAAAAATAGTAATAGCACTTCTCAATTATTACTGAGAAAAGCATAGAAACACCTGTTAATGTAAGGATGAATAGTTGTTTGATGCACGTAGTAAAAGATACAGGTAGTAAATGCAGGAAAACTAATTTGGATGATTGTACAGTTTTTTTTTTTCTTGCTTTGTTTCCTTCCTCTTTTTTCTCTCTCCCCTTTTGGGGATTGTTGGGTGTGAACCGAAAAGCGTCCGAATCAAAAGAATAAAATTTTGTCAAGACGGTAGTTCAAGTGATCAGAGAACAAAAGACAGTTGTGTCAACGAAAGTTAGTTGTGTCACCTATATATGTATAGATGGATTAACTCGGAGAATAAAGCATGCTTTAACACCAAAATTATGCGAAATCGAGTTGTGTCTGTTCCAAAACCTAAACTCATGAAGCAGAGAGAGAGAGAGAGAGAGAGAGAGAGAGAGAGAGAGAGCTTACGAGTTTGTTGGAGCACTACAAAAAGAAGGATTTAATTGCTGCACTAGGGGCAATAGCAGGAAGCCTTGCACCTAGTAAAATCTGATTTTTGAGTTTTGCCCCGATGCCATGAAGCCAAGAGCCAAACATATCCGATATACTAGATGGTGGATGAATTCCAAAGGTGATGTGCACTGTGTTCCATATAAATCTAGCAAAGTGACAATCAATGAAAAGATGTTGTATCGTCTCCAAAGAGTTACAAAAACAACACTTGACACTCCCTTGCCAATTCCTTTTTGCTAGATTATCTTTTGTAAGAGTGACCCCTTTTTGGAGAAACCAAAGGAAAATTTTAATTTTCAAAGGCACTCTTATTTTCCAAAGTGGATTATTCGTAGGTAAGACTCCCTCTTGAATCAAATTCAAATACATAGAGCGAACCGTGAAAGACCCACTCCTATGTAAGTTCCAAACAAACACATCCTTCTCATTTGTAAGGTTAATTGTCACAACTTTAGAGACTAAGTCGTACCCCGCTGTCAAATTACTTTCCACCAAACCTCTTCTAAATGACACATCCAGTGGAGTACTAATATAAAAAAGAAGTTTGTCCGTTCACAACCTCCCCTTCCTTCTCCCTGCTGTATCATACTCTCGTATCTCCTCTTGATATACACCGACATGTGAGCATGTGTCATCAGCTGGCTTCCTCTCCGAACTGCTTGCGGCCTCACACCCCAATCACCCTACTTCCATTCCCCGCGCGGCCATACCCTTGAGGCCCCAACCACCATTCACTCTGATCAATATCTTCTAATCCTTTCCCTCTTCCATACCTGCACCAGCATCTTGCCAGAATTGCAGGGCAGATCCGCGATGAGTGGCGGCGCTGGTGACCGATGCCCATGACAACCAGAAGGGTCGTCACCAAGTGGTGGCTGGGCTTGGGGAGCAAGGAGGAGGAGGCGTGTCGGAACCTGGAGCAACAACTCCTGGATCCTCTGTGTAAATCGCACTAGTCCAGGATCAGCTAGTGCATACAGTGACAATAAAGATAAATACTAAGCACAAATGACTTCTTATATTAAATAAAAGAGTACGACTTTATGGGCAAGTCTTACATCAACGCCCATTGGCAAAGATAATTAAAGCAAATAACTGCGGAAGCAAACTGAAAAGAAGCGAAGCCCAAGCCTGCCCACAGGCAAACGACAGCAAGACGCGGCCTACTCGTCCTGATCTTCACCGTTGTCGAAGGCATCTTCCTTTGTATGGATATTGCAAGGTGAGTACAAACTTGTACTCCGCAAATCACACGAAGAAAACGCATCATAATGATAAAGGCTTCAATGGAAGGCTTATAGGGTTAGTTTGCATAAAACAACATTTAAGAAAATACAGTAAATAGATTGAAATTGCTGAGTTTAATATAGTAAGTAAAAAACAATACTTGTAATCGAAAATAATACCGTCAGTGCAGTCTCCGACCAAACACCAACCTGTTCACGGGCGTTGTGGGGGTGGCCCAACCCCCGTGACTGGGCCTTGCAACTGGCCTAATATGTAATAGGCCCGATAGTGTAGAGGAATATACTCATGTAAATATACCAATGTACCCTCATCCTTTGTAAGTACTTCGATGGCCGGAGCTGGTCTTCTATAGCGCGAAGGCGAGCAAAGGCCGCAGCCGGACTTCGGGACGTCGTGAAGGCGAGCGAAGGCCGACGGTGGCTTCGATGGCCGGAGCTGGTCTTTAGTAGCGCGGAGCCGAGGTCCAGCATGCAGACGTGGAGACGGTCCAGCATCCTGTGCACGCGCGCCGAAACGCGGAAGGTCGACGGCGGCAAGACAAGGAGGCGGAGCTTGATGCACGTGCATGTGTCATGCAAGCACTGCAGCAGAATGGCCGGACTGGCTTCAAGCTTAATCATGCAAAGGCCATACTAGACCATGCGGTCCGTATGCTTTTGAGTCTGCAGTTTCTTGTACGGACTACTTCGCGCTCACTTGAAGCCGAGGTCGCGTCTGCCGCTTCCAGCGCGGAGTCTGGTGTCCTCACGAAGTCCCGGGACAACACGAGGGCCGCCTCGACTTGTGTCTGCTAGCCTGCATGTGGAGGCCATGGACACCTCAGCGAAGACCTTCGTGCCATGCAGCCCGAAGGATGTCGACACCTTGGCGAAGATCTTCACGCGGCACGGCCTGGCGGCCTGGAGCCGACGCAGAGTCCGGCGGAGTCGGCGTGGAGCTCGGAATCAACGCGAAGTCCACGGAGGCCGGCAGAGTCGGCGTGGAGCTCGGAGTTGACGCGGGCTCCAACAGACTTGGCGCAGAGCTCGGGGTCGACGCGGAGTCCACGGAGGACGGCGGAGTCGGCGCAGAGCCCCGAGTCAGCGCCAGACGACGCCACGGTGCCCTATCATGGAGCCCTACCGCAGCCATCAAGGGTGTGACCCATGGAGCCGGGCAGCACGGCGAAGTATGCTTGTATCCACGAAGACGCATGCGACTTGGAGAAGACATCCTGCAAGCTAGCGAAGATGTACACGCTCGGGTGCAAAGTGCCTAGCCTGCCGGTGTGGAGCCGTGCGGAGGCCGCCGCAATCCTCGCCGACACAACCCTTCGCCTGCCTTTTGGCTCTGCAGGTATCCTTCGACGCTGCTTGTGTAGGGTGATTGCTAGCCGCCGCTACCGCTCCACAGAGCCTCCACGGGCGCTGCTGCCGCCTCATGCCCTCGTCGGGGACGCAGAGCGGCAAGGAATCAGCCACCAGCATGCGAAGCTATAGGTCGCTTGAGGAGCATGCGGGGATTCATACACGCGAACGTGGATGCTTCATGGTTGCATGGATGGGTGGCGCCGTGTGCATGCACGCATGCATACGCACAGGCGGTCGCATCAATGCGTCCGTACTCACGGAGGCCCGTCGTCATGCGGAGACTTGTGCGGAGGCTCGGCGCGGAGGGTCTCCGTCACGCGGAGACTCGGCGACCGGAGGCCAGAGGGGCGTAGCCATGTGCGCGGAGGCTGATGCGTGCGGCGGAGCTACGACGTGCGAAGGCTGAGGCAGTGACACCCGAGCGCGCCGCTCGTATCATGCATGCATGCATAAATGGATGTTTGGATGTACAAGTTGTACGCATGCATGAAGTTAACGTGGAGGGAGAGAGAGAGAAAGACAGTTTCTGCACGGAACGTGGTGCATGCACGGAACGTGAAGAGAGAGAGGTAGTTTCTGCATGCATGCTTGTGCGGATGGATAGCAGATGGATATGCGTACTGAGTTCGGGACGTCACCCGGAGGCCCACTGCGCAGGCGAAGTCGAGCGCGGAGGCGAAGATCATGACAGCACTCCAAGCGAAGGCCGACGCTTCGCCTGAAGAGTCTGACGCTATGCATGCGGAGGCCGGGCGAAGGTTGGTACTTTACATGCGAAGTCTGACGCTGTGCATGCATTGTCCGAGCGAAGGTCGAGGTGCTTGCTACCCATCTCCACGGTCAGGACATCGCTTCCCTGCATGACCACTCCCGCAGAGCGGAGATAGCATCGACATAAAAATAGGTGATGCAATTAGATCTATTCAATACTGCATCTACAAAACAGAGCGAAGTATACAAACAAAGCTCATACAAATAGATCTATTCGACACACCATCTACAAAACATGGCGAAGTATACGGGTGAAGCCCATACACCTCCATAGTCAGGATGGTTAAATTTTTGGCAAGCAAACTACTTATTTGTCGCTGATGACGCTCCCAATTATCTATCGCTGATGACGCTCCCAAGAACAGATTCCAGACCCTTAAGCGACTTTTCATCCAGTCCCCACGGACGGCGCCATCTGTTGTGGCTACTGGCTAAACAGTAAAGAAGGGGACTAGTAGAAGAGAAAGAGGAGAGCCAGATCTATGGGAGAGTTGGTAAGAATGAGAGGATGCCCGTCCTCCTACCCCTCCTGGGGTTTATATACATGAGTGGGGTAGAAAGGGAAATCCCCATTCTACCCCTTAGTACTTACAAAGGATGATGGTACATTGGTATATTTACATGAGTATATTCCTCTACACTATCGGGCCTATTACATATTAGGCCAGTTGCAAGGCCCAGTCACGGGGGGTTGGGCCACCCCCACAACAACGGGCATTCCACCCGGATCATCTTTTCCAAAAGATCACGTATGGATTCCATCCATCCACACGCTTTCACTGCGCAACTCTGATGGATTCCATCCATCCACCAGGTTTCAATCTCTCACAGATTCCATCTATCCGCAAGTTTTTCATCTATCGTGGATTCCATCCAACCACAAGGTTTTTAAAAATCATTTTGAAAAACAAAATCTAATCCATGAAAAACTTTTACTCAGTATGCCCATGACCGTGGGCATAGCTATCCAGGATAGATTATACACTCTGCAGAAGTTGTACAGTTTTACCCACAAGACACGATCATCCCTTTTTACCACTAGATTACACACTTCCTTAGGTGTGCGGTGGTGTTGGACCGAAATGGCGACAGAGGGGGGGGGGTGAATGTCGACTTTTAAAAAACACTTCTCAAAAGAATCCCCAAATGAAACTCCTCTCGAATAGTTACAGGAACTATGAAGACGAAGCCATGCACAAATTGGAAACTTAGCCTCACAGAAAATAGAGCAAGACGAAAGACCAAAAAGGAGGAAATGGAGCAAGCAGGAGGGGGCCGGTTAGACCGCTGTTGAAGGGCCGGTCACACCGCTCACCTGCCGCCGGTCTGACCGCCCAGCACATGGCGGTCTGACCGCCCTATCATATCTGGTTTGACCGCCTTGTTACACCCGGTCTGATCGGTTAACTGAAGATTGAGCATTGAAAATCCGAGTCTGAAGACAGAAAACCCTGAAACTCAAGAATACTGTAGATCTTCAAAAAACTGAGAAATCAGAGGTTTTCTTCCTATCTTTTTGGCCCAGAGCATCACAACAACAACCTAAATAACAAGAGAGCCTTGGGAAACAAAGGAATCACACTCAAAACCAAGAAATTCAGGTTATGACAAAAATCTGAAATTTTTGCATGAGCTGAACCAAAACCCAAATTACTCCTCCATCTTGGATCCTTTGCTCAAGGGCTTTTGCAATTCTCCTAGCAATGATCTAAGGGCTTTCCAAATCAAACCTCAGGCCATCTCAAGAAGGGAACCAAAGATTCACCTTAAACCCTAGAAGGGAAAAATAAGAACAGAGGAGTCCCAAAACAAAATCCTGGAATCTTGAATGGGTTCTTGGGATTTTAACTGATCAAATGATCTTGAAACATCATCCCAACATAGAGCAACCCATTTTGGCCTTCCCCAGCAAGAAACGAACCAAAACACAAAAACTCAAAAATCAAGCATAGAGAGCATCGAAGGAAAATAATCAACAGAGAGCCAGGAACTTAATCATACTCAAACAAGGCCATCTTAGATTGATAATGAGGAAGGGAGATGAATGATTACATAGAGTATCAACTCAATCCTTCCCTACAACCCCATACATGCTTGAATGATCAAGAACTCCCTACATCCTCACTCAAGAACACATACAGGGAACACAGAGGAGAAGGTCGTAGCTCTGCCCACTCCTAACAACTCTCACCAACTAAGCCCCAAAGCAAAAGCCTTAACCCTTTCCCAAAGCCATGAAGACCATGCAGGAGACACCCTCCTTTTATAGCCTCCCACTAATGGGTTTGAGATTTGCTTTGCCCATTAAGCCACCACCAACTCTAGTGCTTTATCCATAATCCGCTTCCTTTAGTGCAGCTTTGCGTATTCTCCAAAACGCCCCTCCTGCACCTTCCGGGAAGCTTCTACATTCCTTGTCGTCCAAGCCTCGCAACCACCTCGAGTCTCCGCCGTCTTCGACACATCCGACCGTTCTGACCTCGACACTGCTCGTGTCTAGTCCGGTCACCCCGTGCCTCGCCACGACTCCGCCTCGACGTCCTGCAGTCATCACAGACAAGAAACACATCACATAACACCGCTCGATAACATGTAATCAACAGAAGCATTAAGAGTAATCTTAAGCAAGTAAAAGCCCAAACCTGTCGTAACAAGAGACTAAGCATCCTAAACCCATGCAACCAAGTTTGACCAAGTCCGACCAAACCAATTGCACCACGCAATGATATGGTCCGAACCACACAAACCAAACTCGACTTTCCTAAACCGTTGTCAATTACTCATCACACATTCGGGGTCACCTCCACAAAGTCCATCAATCTCCCCCTTGATGAGTATATTGACAAACCCAGAAAAAACACAAAGTTGAGTTTGAAGAGAAAGTCAAACACGGTCCAAAGGAAGAAAATGATGCTAATGACCATGTTGACACAAGGAGCAAAAGAAAGAGCAAGTTTTTGTCAAAGCTCCCAAAATGGCTTTTTCTCCCACTATTCTCCCCCTTTTGGCAATAAACAAATCAAGGATGCAAAAGAGAGAATATGTCATGATAAAGGAAGAAATGGCTGAAGTTAGTTTATTCGAAGTATTTAGAGCCATGAGAATTATGCAAAATGACTATATGAGAATTATATCAAGCCATAACATACAAGAATGCTATCAAGATCATGGAAATGTATGTAGAGACAAGCTAAGCCAAATGAGTCATAATCTGAAAGTTTATTGATTTTCTTGGCATATCAAGTCAACTATGATTTTAGTCTAGCTAAAGGTATCCAAGGATGATGCAAGCCATGTCAATAAGCTAAGTGGAAACAAGAAGCTAGTGTTGAGTCAATATAGAGTGCTATAAGTTCTAGAATGAGACATTTGTTCAAGTACTTGTAAATTTTAGCAAATTGAGCACAAGTGACATAATTTTACTTTAGAAATCACAGATTGTTTCCAACCAGATTTTTGTTTAGTCATGTGCTAGATCTCAAGCCTTATGCGACCACTTCAAGCAAGTAGCTTAAGAAGATGATCTTGGTCATCCAAAACTCCCCCTGAGTTCATGCCTTGTGCAATGGCAAGCCGTCTCATGAGAAAGAATTGGTGAGATCAGTTTTTTCGCACAAAAGAGATCTTTTTGCATTCATAAATGGTTGTACTAACTTATGCAACATCAAGAACTAGCATAGCTCGATCTAAAGCTCAACACAGATTCAAGACTCAACTCAACCTATTTGACATGGCATGAATCATAAAGGGATAGTTAAAGAAAGACTAGTCTCGAGAACCAACATGACAAGTTTCAATTCAAGTTGAGCAATTTTAATTAACTCATCATGGCAAAAGCTAGTCTACACATATGGAGTCATGATCAATCTAGCAATGAAGCACAAATCATGGCAGGATGTAAAGCAATGTAAACATGTCATGAAGGATAATAATCAAGGCTCCATGTAGTTATATTACAATGCAGAATGCTGAAATGCAAGAAGATCCAGCTCCCCCTCAACATGTGATGCAACTTTTAGTTCAAGTTGAGTTATGTCAAAATTAAGCTCTAAATGCTCCCAAATGAACTCCCCTGAACCAAAGCAATAAAATCGAGAAGCTGGCAAGAGAAACACAAAAGGCAGTCCTTAAAGCATAGACAAGATATAGAGGATACTATGGCTCAGACTGACTCTCATCTACCCCATATGACTCTAGGACTATCAACCGATCATCTAACATACTAAGGAGCAAACACATACCCCGTCTACCCAAAAGTGGCCCAACTCTCGCTAGAACCTATAAGAAGTGAGTGAGCTCAACCTAGTAAGAAGAGAACCAGCTAATAAACAGTATCCTAGAATCACAAGATAAGAGTAAGAAGTCTAAACTACTAGACAAGAGAAGCACTCTAATCTATGCTAGAAGGACTAACCCAATGCACCCGTATGCAATGTGAGAGACCATGTGGTCGTGACCCCATGTTGGTGATGAGTAATTGACATTGTTTTAGGATAGTCGAGTTTGGTTTGTGTGGTCGGACCATGTCGTTGCGTAGTGCAACAGGCTCGGTCGGACTTGGTCAAACTTGGTCGTATAAATTAGGACGCGTATTCCGTTGATTCGACAGGTTTGGGCTTTATCATGCTAATTTTGATTACATGTATCGAGCGGTGCTATTTGATGTGTTTCTTGTCTGTGTTGGCAGCAGGACATCGAGGCGGAGTCGTGGCAAGACACGGTGGACCGGACTAGGCGCAGGTGGCGCTGAGGTCAGAACGGTCGGGAGGTGTCGAAGACGGCGAGGGCTTAAGGTGGCTGCGAGGCTTGCAAGGCAAGAAAGGAGGAAGCTTCCTGGAAGGTGCGCGAGGGGCGTTTCGGTAAAAACGCAAAGCTGCACTAAAGGAAGCGGGTTTGGATAAAGCATCGAGTAGGTGGTGACCTAATGGGTAAAGCATGTGCAAACCCATTAGTGGGAGGCTATAAAAGAAGAAGGAGAGGTTGTGCTGAAATTTGAGAGAGTGGGTTTAAGAGTTAGGGTTTTATTTGGTTCTCTCCATGTATGAATTGAGAAAGAGAGGAGGTGTGAGCTGCTCTCTATGCTCTCCAGGCGTATGGGGACTTAGTTTGAGTTCTTGAGAGTAGTGGACAGCATGTAAACACACTTAATTTTCAATCATTCATGTCTCCGTATCGTTTTTAGTCCAGTTGTGAAATCCTTGGTTGAGGTGCTATGGCTTCTATTTTATCTTTTTGTTTATGTGCTTTCTTTGCCGTTCTTAGTCCCTCTTAGTTCATGTTGATTTGAGTGGGTTTTTGTGTTCTTGAAGCTGAATCCTTTTGCTATGAACTAGGATAGTCACTTTTGACCTTTTCATCCCCATGAGCAAAAAGAGTGATTCAAAGGGTATTTTAGTTGTTGCCAATCTGCTCTTGTTTCCTTCTTTTGGCCAGCAAAATGTATGCTATATGCTGCTGTTTGCTTGATTCATCCATTGCACTAGCATGCATGTTCGGCTGCAGCTACTAGCACTTCTTTTTGTAGGATCGGCAGCCTGTTTTTTAGCAGTAAAGCTGCTCACGGCAGCCTTTTAACTGTGTCCTATACAGCCAAACAGCCTTGGCAGCAGCTGTTCCTTATTGATCTTTATTTCGGCCAATAGCAACAGCGTTCAAGCTTGATGCCAGCTTGTTTTGGGTACCCTTCTTTCTGCTGTTGTTGGTCTGCTTTTCGGAATATTGAGTGAAGCTTTTATTCTATTTTGTTTCTCTCGGCTGGCAGCAAAAGCAGTTGTTTTCTCTGCCGTGGCAACATTTTGCTTCGGTTTCTTTGCCGTGGCAGCGTTTCTTGTTGGTTCTCTGTCGTGACAAGTTTTGCTGCTGTTTCTTTTCCATGGTAGCGTTTTTGCTAATTTCTTTGTTGTGGTAGCAATTCTCTGCTGTTTTCGTGCCGTGACTTCCGCTCAAGTTCTTTGGTGTCTGTTGATTTTCTGTAAGCCTAAGTTTCTCTTCTTCATAGCTTTTACATAGCTATCTGAGAACTGAGATTGTGTGCGAATACTTTGGGGGTTGATTTTTGAAAGATGACATTCACCCCCCCTCTATCGCCGTTTCCGATCCAACACAATGTAACAGAAAGGAGTAAGAGCATAATAAATAAGATAAAGCAGTAAAGCACAAAACTCTCCCTCACAACAGTCTATAAGGACAAACCACCCCAAGCTCTCCCTGTAGAGCTGAAAACCTAGAGGTATCCAAAGGCTTGGTAAAGATATCAGCCAACTGGTGGTCACTCTCCACAAACTGAAGCACTATGTCACCCTTCTCCACATGATCTCGAAGGAAGTGATAACGGATATCAATGTGCTTGGTCCGAGAATGCTGCACTGGGTTCTTAGCAATGTTAATCACAGAAGTGTTATCAGAAAAGAGTGGAACACTGTCGATAACTAACCCAAAGTCCCGCAGGGTCGAGACCATCCAAAGTACCTGGCTACAGCAACTGGTTGCAGCAACGTACTCGGCCTCTGCAGTGGACTGTGCAACACCGGACTACTTCCTCAAAGACCAGGAAACGAGAGAAGTGCCAATAAATTGACAGGTGCCAGAAGTGCTCTTCCTATCTATCCTACAGCCAGCAAAGTCTGCATCCGAGTAGGCTCTAAGGGAAAGACAAGAAGAGAACGAGTACCAGATACCATAGTCAATGGTAGCTCGAAGGTACCAAAGGATGTGTTTCACCGCCTGGCGGTGAGATACGCGAGGAGAAACCTGAAACCGAGCACAAAGACACACAACAAAGTGTATGTCCGGTCTCGAGGCAGTGAGGTACAAGAGGGAGCCTATCATGCTGCGATACTCCTTCTAATCAACTGGCTCGCCGTCTTCATCTGGGTCAAGTGAAGCGGAAGATGCCATGGGAGTTGACACAGGCTTACCATCACTCATGTCAAAGCGTCTCAGGAGGTCACGAGTGTACTTGTCTTGATGCAAGAAAGTACCCTCCCGAGTCTGCTTGATCTGGAAGCCAAGGAAGAAGGTTAACTCACCCATCATGCTCATCTCAAACTCGGTGCTCATGACATCCGAGAACTGTGAAACGAGGGCATGGGAAGAGCCGCCAAAGATGATGCCATCCACATAAATCTGGATGAGCAGAAGGTCTGTGCCATGCCTACGAATGAACAAGGTCTTATCCACCTTACCCATCTCAGAACCATGACTCAACAGATAGATACAAAGTTCTAGGGGCCTGCTTAAGTCCATACAACGCTTTGGAAAGCTTGTAGACATGGTTTGGGTATTTGGGGTTCTCGAAACCTGGAGGCTGTCTCACATAGACTTCTTCCTCAATAAAGCCATTGAGGAAGGCACTCTTGACGTCCATCCGGTAAAGCTTGAAACCCTTAGAAGCTGTAAAGGCAAGCGTGATTCTAATGGCTTCAAGTCTAGCTACAGGGGCAAAGGTCTCTTCAAAATCTAGACCCTCAACCTGGGAGAAGCCCTGAGCTACCAGTCTAGCCTTGTTTCGAACAAACACCCCATCCTCACTCTGCTTGTTCTTGAACACCCACTTAGTCCCAATGACATTGTGACCTCGAGGGGGCTCAACAAGCGACCAGACCTTGTTCCTCTCAAAATTTTCTAACTCCTTATGCATGGTATTGACCCAAGACTCGTCAGATAGTGCATGACTAACATCCTTGGGCTCAAGGTGGCAACGAAGGCATAATGGAGACAGAAATGTGACATGACAGACTTTGAGCGAGTGACGCGCTCAAAGAGGTCTCCAATAATCTGCTCAGAAGGATGGTCTTTTTGGATATGTCTAGGAGGTCCAGGATGAGATGAAGAAATAGCCTCTACCTCATGAGCTGATGAGGTAGGAACAAAGCCACTAGCTCCGGAGGAAGCAGAAGGCATGGGCTGATCACCTGGAGGTGCGGTGGAAGACGGCATCTCAGGTGGAGGATGAAGAACTGGATCGGGTAAATAACCCTCATCTCCATCGTCCTCATTCCACAAAGATGGGCTCGGACTGCTCTAAAGAATCTGAGATATCAGGCCTAGTCCCCGGACTGACCTCGTCGAAGGTCACCTCACAGGTCTCTACCAATTTACTAGACTCGCAGTTCCAAACCCTATAAGCCCGCGAAGAAGTCGAGTAGCCTAGAAAGATACCATCACAAGAACGTGACTCGAACTTATCTAGGTTCGCAGACTTCAAAATGAAACACTTGCAACCAAATACACGAAAATGCGAGACACTAGGCTTTCGCCCATATCTCAACTCATAAGAAGTGCGATGCAAGTGAGCCCGAAGAAAAACTATGTTCAAAACATGGCACGCGGTCACAATAACCTCAGCCCAAAACTTCCTCGGTGTAGAGTACTCATTGAGCATCGTTCTGGCCATGTCGACCAAGGTACGGTTCTTCCTTTTCACGACGCCATTCTGTTGTGGGACGTGCGGAGAAGAGAACTGGTGCTCTACACCTGTCTCGTCACAGAACCTATCAAAGTAGAAATTCTTGAACTCCGTGCCATTGTCACTGCGGATCGCTCGTAAGGCACTCGGAAGCTCAACCAAAAAGCCTACTAAAAAGACCTCGAAAATGTATAAACGTCTCATCCTCCGAGGCTAAGAAAAACACCCAAGAGAACCTCGAGAAGTCATCGACCACGACAAGAACATACCACTTCCCTCCTGCTGACTGCACTCGGGCTGGTCCAACTGTGTCCATGTGGAGCAGCTGTCCTGGTGCATCGGTCATAGTCACTGTGACTGGAGGATGAGAAGCAGCAGTCATCTTACCGTGTCGGCAAGGAGCGCAAACAATATCTTTGACCATCTTGAGTTTCGGTAGACCACGAATGAGATCGTGACCGCTAACTCGGGTCAAATGGTCAAATCCAATATGACCAAGTCTCCTATGCTAGAAATAAAGGTCACGGGACTCTGAAGCAACCAAACACCGGAGAGGATCACCAGAAGACTCAGAAAAATCAGCACGAAAGATCCTCCTGTAACGAGAAATCCCGCAAACCAGACTACCTGAAGAATCAAGAATTTTGCAAGCGTTTTTCTTAAAGCTCACCTCGAAACCATCATCGGTAAGCTGAGAAACAGAAAGCAAATTATACTGCAGCTTACTAACCAAGGCAACATCTTTCAAAATGAAAGAATCATTAACGCGCACTGTACCTTTGGCGATGACGCGCCCAGATGAAGCATCTCCGAAGGTGATCGTCTCATCACCTGGAGCATGGGCAAGGGAAGAAAACCAACGGGAGTCTCTGGTCATATGACGAGAACAACCGGAGTCTACAAGCCAAACCTTTCCCTTCCCTGCCCGGCGAACCTGAGTCAAACAGAGAGTGAAGTCTCAGTACTGGGATAAATCAACATAGATTTTGGCACCCAATACTGAGCAACACGTCGAGTAGCAGAAGTAGTCAAGCACGACTAACCTCTAACTACCCTACGCTCTCTGTCGCTCAAAGTGACAGAAGGTCTGTGAGCAGACCTGAAGCTGTTGCCGGGTCCGACTGCTACGGGAGAGCGAGTCGGAGTACCGGCAACACGCTGATCTCGCCGCGGGTAGCCATCTCGACGGGGAAAACGAGATCTACCCTCAGAATGGCGGAAGTCACGATCAAAGGGAGCATGAGAATGAAAACCAAAAAACTCGGAAAAACTAAGTCCTCGATGCTGCCCAAACCCATCAGCTAAAGCAAACCTAGACCTCGTGTTGGTCTTGGGTGCACTCAAGGTCTGGGGCTGACCCTGAATACGCCTAAGAGCTGCAACACGGTCTCTACGTGCGATCTTAGCGTGCCTGAAGCATCGCTCGATCAAGTGTCCATCCTTCTGACAGAAGGTGCAATGATACTTCACCTTCTGAGAGGTAGAAGTAGCATGATGAGGCTTCGCCTTCTGAGAGGCCGAAGCTGCAGGGGGAATCACCTTGCTGTCAGAAATCCCTTGGACAAAGCCCGCTGACTTAAATTGGACTTTCTCGGTCCTGGGCTCAATCGCGATCACACCTGACGCTATGGGTCTGAGCACGGCAGGTGGTTGCTTCCTCATGTGCTCATAGAAATCGTATCCTAGACCTTGATTAAATTTGTAAATCTTGGACTGGTCTAGAATAAGATTCAGCTTCTTCTTACCTCCTACAAATCTCTCGAGAGTGTTCATAAGATACTGACACTCTTGAAAGAGAGAGGTGCAAGAAGAGCAGGGGAAGAGGGAACAGCAGAAGGTGAGGGAGTAGAAGAAGAACCAATAGCAGAGGAACGAATGGCTTGTGCACGCACAGCCGACTCAGAAGGGACAGTCCTACTGCTAGCCAATTGGTTCACGTCACTAGGCGTCTCTACTAAACCCTCATGCTTCTTCCCCACACACACAGTACAAGCAGATGGTTGCTTCTCTAGTAGGTCCTTAGTCAGCTTCACATATTTCTCATCCAATGCAATCAAGTCAGATTTTAGTTTGTTACAATTAATGCATGGTGAGCTAACAGGGTCCTTAGAAGCATGTTGAGCCAATCTGTTGTTGTCATCAACTAATTCTTGAAACTGTTTGGAGACAGCTTCAAGTTCAGCAGTAAGCTTGGGACAATTCACACATGAAGTAATAGGCTCACGAAGAAAAGCTTGTAACTCAGCAATTTTATGATCTGCCCGTTTTAGGTTCATCTTCAAATTATTGCAATTTTCACAAGTCTCGGGCAGATCGAGAAGCATGGTATACAAACCTCTAAAAGCATTGTCCTTATCATCACATGAGGTGCAAGATATAATCTCAACAATAGTAGATGAAGGAGGAACTACCCTACTCATCTCAAGTTCAGCAAAAAGACTAATATTCTCCACCTTAATCATGTCGAGCTCAGAGGACACACTATCATGCAAGGTCCTTAGCTTCTCCATGTCATCCAGCAAAGCAGTACACACATCACAATCGTCACGGGAGGGAGCAGATCTAAGTGAAGTAAGCTCCCGTGACAAGCTCTCTACTTCCTTCTCCAACTCGCTAACCCTAGCTCTAGATCTTGCATGGAATTTGCCTAGTTTAAGAAAAGCATCATTAAGCTGGTCGTATGAAGGGTATACCTCGTCGGAGTCGGAGTACAGCTCGTTGTTGCTCACTTCGCCCTCAAGGGCCATGAAGCACATGCCGAAGAAGTCATCGCCGCCCTTGGGGTCTTGCTCGTCCGTCCCATCGTCGTCGCTCCACCCCTCCACCTCGCTGAGGTCGAGGTCGTTGAAGGCGGTGAGGACGCGGTGGAAGAGCTTCTTGGCTTTGCCAAGGTCGCGGAACTTCTTCTTGCCTTGGACATGAGCTGAAGGCTTCTTGTTGCGGTTCTTGTCGATGTAGTCGTTCTTGCTCACACCGCCGTAGTCACAGAGAGCAGCAAGGGAGAATCCGCAAGTCGACTCGGAAGAAGGTCCAGAAGTGGGATCGGTGACTAAGTGTCGGGACCCCGAATTTCCAAACCTGGACCCACTGTGTATTACAACACTAGTCCCAGATCAAAGCTAGTGCACATAGTTAAACAGAAATGATTCATAACCAACAACGCATTATTACAATTATAAAGAGTACTGACCAACAGGTCTCATTATTACATTTGAGGTATCAAGACCTTGCACAATCATAAAACATAGCGGAAGCAAAATAAAACCATCGGAGACCCATCAATACGCCACAGGCAATTGACTGGGGAAGCGCGACCTAGAACTCCTGGAATCCTTCGTCGAATCCACCCGCGAAGTAGTCGTAGTCTCCCTCTTGAGCTTTGTATTCCTCTTATTATTATTTTTGAGTGCAGCATGTGAGTACATAAAGTACTCCGCAAGTCTTGGGAAAAATGCAATAGATGCAAGGCTTGACAAAGGAAGGCTATATGGTTCTTTTTGCACAAAGCCATATTTAATTTCAATTACTACTAATTATTTTCGAAGGCATCAATTTAATGAAGTAAATGTTTTAACAGAACTATCATTAACTTTATAGTGAAGGTTCCATCTACCAACACTAGCTAACCAATTACAATTGATCAAGTTTAAAATTACGGGTTCCATCCACCCTCTCTGGCTCCAACTGCCAGGATACCCTTCCGAGAGTTCCCTCCACTCTCAGAATACAAAAACCTTGATTTTAAAATCAAAACAAAAAATCTACCATGTGAATGCATTCCTTGCCCACCCTTGACCGTGGGCACGGCTATTCGAATAGTTTGACACTCTGCAGAGGTTGTACAACTTTACCCCTAAGAGACAAATTATCTTAACAGTCACTACGCTTCCTTTGGCATGAGACACAGATAAATTATCACAAAGTCTTTACCTCACTCTAGACTAGCTAGACACCACCCGATGAGGTTTCACCGCAGAAGGGTTAAATCTGCCCAATCCGAAGCCCCCTCTTGCGCCATATGAGTACAGTAAATCCCTGTCCCTCACTGTGAATAACCAGTAACTCCCTGGCACCCACTTTCCACTGGTGGCACCTAAACTAGACTATCATGAGTTAATCAGCTAGGTCGTACCCATATAGACTTAGGGTTGTACGGTAGTGCTTAGTCTGGACAAACACAAGTGTCGGTCCTTAGTTGACTAGGGTGGAACATACACTTTACAAGATCTCGTGCTTGCCGCACCAACCCAAACCAACCATCCACCCTAATCTAAACTAATTTTCATATTTTATTTTATTTTAAAAGATCAGTGGCAACTCCAATCACCACTAGACTTATAAACACAAGGTTATTACAACAAATCATAATTTCCCATTTTCAAGATTTCAAAGGTATTAAATAGCGTGACTAAACATTATACTACCATTCTACTATGCACAAATAATTATAATACTCTCATTGTTGAGACAAAGGAAATTCTAGGGTTACAAAGGTACATGGCATTCAACTTCAATTGAGGGCATAACAAAGTTGGATTAACTAATACCTTAAAATTTGAACTAAAGTTTTATGTAAATAGCAATGCACATAATTTAAAATAATTAAAACATTTCAAAACCATAGGTTCAAGATGATCAAAGGAGACTTGCCTTCTTGCACGCTCTCTGGGTCTTCCTGCTGCGGAGTGGAGAGATCTTCGACAACGCTGGACTCTACGCGCGAAAAGACAGAGCAACAAAACAAATAAATACAAATAAAATTCAAATACAATTAAAAAATTCAAATAGAGGCCATATTTGGATAGATTATGATTTTATACGAATTTAGAAAATTGAATGGCCGAATTTGGATTTAAAATGAAAAAGTTATGCTCATTTGAAATTCTCAGTTTGAATAAATCCAGAAATTATGAAATTTCTGACAGGTGGGGCCCACTGGCAGGATTTATTTTTTTTATCTTTTATTTTATTATTTTATTCTGAGTCTATGACAGGTGGGACCCACTTGACAGTGAGCCCACTGGCCCTGCCTCTGACATGTGGGACCCCTCTGGGCTCTGGGCCCAGATGTCAGTGGGGAGCGCAGATGGGTGGGGCCCAGACGCCAGTGGCCAGCGCAGACGGGCGGCCGCTGACGGGTGGGGCCCAGCTGTCAGAGTGGAATTAAAATAAATGGCTCAACCTCAGCGTGCGGAGCCGGGGGCTCGAACGCGCACCGAGGGAGCCAAGGGGGGAGAAGAGAGCGCTGCTAGCCAGTCGGTCGGGGAGGCGTTGCCTACCCATAAAGGGTAGGTAAACCCTTTGAGGGGTACCTGCTGGCAGGGCCAGGCAGAGGTGGACGGAGGCAGTGGCGCCGGCGGCGAGGGGTGGTCGGAGAGGTTCTGGTGATGCCCAAAATGCGATCTCGGTGCGGAGGCGGTGCTGGTGGAGGGGTCAGCGGGGTCCGACGACGAGCGGGAACGGTCGGC
Organism: Dendrocalamus latiflorus; assembly: GCA_017311315.1. NCBI lineage: Eukaryota > Viridiplantae > Streptophyta > Magnoliopsida > Poales > Poaceae > Dendrocalamus > Dendrocalamus latiflorus. The sequence continues at coordinate 36,186,859 of CM029664.1, forward strand.
CACGAGGAAGAGCGGCGGCGCAGCACGGGTCCTCTGGTGCGACGGTGCTCTGGCGGCGGGGAGGGGCGGCCAAAGTGTCGGGGAGGTTCGCACGGGCACGGGGGTGCTCGGAGTGGCGGTGGCGGGCTCCGGGGAGGTCCGAGGCAGCGGGGATTGCTCGCCGGAGTGCGGTAGAGCTTGGGGAGAGAGGTGGCACGGTGCTGGGGTCCTACGGAGCTCGGGAGAGAGAGCGGAGGGCAGTGGACGGTTGTGCGGAGGGAGGCGGAGCCTAGGGGGCCTTTTATAGGGGCGGAGAGGGGAACACAGGCGCGCAATCCCTCGCCGGAGATGGCGGCCGAAAAACGGAAAGGAGCGGGGAGGGAAGGAAAGAGGGGGCGCAGAAGGAAAGAGAGGCGCGGAAGCTCGGGGATTTGGTCGCGGGGTTCCAAAACCGGAGGAAGCCGGGGGAGGAAAGAGGGGATCCACCGGGGAATCGGTCGCCGGCGCAGGAAAGGAAAGAGGGCGAGAAAGAAGGAAGGTGGCGCGAGGAAGGGGAAGACCCTGACAGGCGGGGCCCGCGCGCATTGAGAGAGAGAGAGAGGGAAGTGAGCGGGCGGCACGGATGAAGCCACGCAGCTTGGAGGGAGGATCGGACGGCGGGTGCGGGCGCGAGCGGCTGACAGCCGGGGCCCAGGGGCAGAGAGAAGAGGAGAGAGGGAGGCGCGGGGTGACCGACGGGCCGGGCCCGCTTGGCGGAGGGAGAGGGAGGGAGCGGCCGGATTGGGCCGAGTGGCGACGTGGGCGGTTCTGGACCGTCCACGCGTCGGCTGGAGGGAGGGTTTTGGATTTTTGATTTTAGAATTTGATTTTTATTTTCAGAAAAGGCTAGGAAATTATTTAGGCCTAAGAAAAATATGAAAATACCTCCAAAAATTCCAGAAAAATTCACAGAAGCTCCTGGAGATATTTTGGACTAAATAAAATTATGTCCAACTACTGTTGGTATTTAATTTTCATACTTTAAAATACTTTTTAAATTCTAAAAATAGGTTTTAAACTCCGGAAAATCCAGAAAATCAAATAAAAGCCAAATAAAGTCCAAATACTTTAAAATAATTAATTTGAATTTAAATTTTTCCAGAAAGCAAATTTTGGGATGTTACACTAAGGCCATCGACTGTGACTTCGACCTACGAGAGACTATGTCAATCTCGTGAGTCTTGAGGCGTGAGTACAACGCGTCAAGAGTCAAGATCGAGAGGTCAGTGGTGTCCTTGATGGTAGTCACATTCATCTGCCAAACGTGTAAGTCAAGAGCCGCGAGCATCTGACGAGCATTGTCCGAGTCGTGGTATGTGAGACCGACCGCTCGGAGGTTGCTCAAGATCTTGTGGAAACGCGCAAAACACTCATCAAGGGACTCGCCAGTGAGCATTTCAAACTTGTTGTAATCTCGCTTGAACTGGTCCTGTCAGACTATCTTGATCTGGGTGGTGCCCTCATGGTATGCATCGAGGGTCACCCAGATGTCGAAAGCCGACGTAAGATGAGATATGCGGTCAAACTCGCTTCGGCTCAACCCCTGGATTATGATGTTTCTTGCTTAGCATTCGCCTCAACATCAGCCATGTTCCCGACATTGATGTTCTCATCGGTAGGAACAACATAACGTACTTTGACCTTCCGCCAGATGGCGTAGCCCTGAGCCTGGATGTAGGTCTCCATCCGACTCTTCCAGAAGGGATAGTCGATCCCATCGAAGATCGGGGGCTTGGTTGAGTACTTGTCTGTTGTTATGGCTCTAGAGACCGGTTAAGATCTACGAGGAAGAGCTAACCGGCTCTGATACCAATTGTTGGACCGAAATGGCGACAGAGGGGGGTGAATGTCGACTTTTAAAAAACACTTCTCAAATGAATCCCCAAATGAAACTCCTCTCCAATAGTTACTGGAACTATGAAGACGAAGCCATGCACAAATTAGAAACTTAGCCTCACAGAAAATAGAGCAAGACGAAAGACCAAAAAGGAGGAAATGGAGCAAGCAGGAGGGGGCCGGTCAGACCGTTGTTAAAGGGCCAGTCAGACCGCTCACCTGCCGCCCTATCATATCCGGTCTGACCACCTTGTTACACCCGGTCTGACCGGTTAACTGAAGATTGAGCACTGAAAATCCGAGTCTAAAGACAGAAAACCCTGAAACTCAAGAATACTGCAGATCTTCGAAAAACTGAGAAATCAGAGGGTTTCTTCCTATCTTTTTGGCCCAGAGCATCACAACAACAACCTAAATAACAAGAGAGCCTTGGGAAACAAAGGAATCACACTCAAAACCAAGAAATTCAGATTATGACAAAAATCTGAAATTTTTGCATGAGCTGAACCAAAACCCAAATTACTCCTCCATCTTGGATCCTTTGCTCAAGGGCTTTTGCAATTCTCCTAGCAATGATCTAAGGGCTTTCCAGATCAAACCTCAGGCCATCTCAAGAAGGGAACCAAAGATTCACCTCAAACCCTAGAAGGGAAAAATAAGAACAGAGGAGTCCCAAAACAAAATCCTGGAATCTTGAACGGGTTCTTGGGATTTTAACTGATCAAATGATCTTGAGACATCATCCCAACATAGAGCAACTCATTTTGGCCTTCCCCCAGCAAGAAACGAACCAAAACACAAAAACTCAAAAATCAAGCATAGAGAGCATCGAAGGAAAATAATCAACAGAGAGCCAGGAACTCAATCATACTCAAACAAGGCCATCTTAGATTGATAATGAGGAAGGGAGATGAATGATTACATAGAGTATCAACTCAATCTTTCCCTACAACCCCATACATGCTTGAATGATCAAGAACTCCCTACATCCTCACTCAAGAACACATACAGGGAACACAGAGGAGAAGGTCGTAGCTCTGCCCACTCCTACCAACTCTCACCAACTAAAGCCCCAAAGTAAAAGCCTTAACCCTTTCCCAAAGCCATGAAGACCATGCAGGAGACACCCTCCTTTTATAGCCTCCCACTAATGGGTTTGAGATTTGCTTTGCCCATTAAGCCACCACCAACTCTAGTGCTTTATCCATAATCTGCTTCCTTTAGTGCAGCTTTGCGTATTCTCTAAAACGCCCCTCCCGCACCTTCTGGGAAGCTTCCGCATTCCTTGTCGTCCAAGCCTCGCAACCACCTCAAGTCTCCGCCGTCTTCGACACATCCGACCGTTCTGACCTCGACACCGCTCGTGTCTAGTCTGGTCACCCCGTGCCTCGCCATGACTCCGCCTCGACGTCCTGCAGCCATCACAGACAGGAAACACTTCACATAGCACCGCTCGATAACATGTAATCAACAGAAGCATTAAGAGTAATCTTAAGCAAGTAAAAGCCCAAACCTGTCGTAACAAGAGACTATGTATCCTAAACCCATGCGACCAAGTTTGACCAAGTCCGACCAAACCAATTGCACCATGCAATGATATGGTCCGAACCACACAAACCAAACTCGACTTTTCTAAACCGATGTCAATTACTCGTCACACACTCGGGGTCACCTCCACAAGGTCCATCAGGTGGGGAGTCGTGACAAGGCCTTTACAATGCAAAGCCTTCAACCTGGCCAAGCCAACTCTAAGGTTTAACCACGCTCACTCAAGTGAGACTTCCCATGGCACCAACCACTCTCACTTTCAACCTACAACTTGACTCAGGTTGGGACTTCACAAATTATTCAGCCAAGGCTGTCCCATAATAGCCATGTGGTAGTACGATAGGGTTTTACAACAGTAGCTCACAGACCGGTCCTTAATTGACTTAGGTCTAACCACATACCCCTGTGCACGACAATCAACCCTGCGTCTATGAACAACAGAGCATGCCTGCACCCACCAACTAACCAATTGCCTAAGCCTAAACCAATTTTTATATTTTGTTTTCAAAATATTTCCTAAACCTCCTTGTCTCACCAAAGTCAAGAGTACATTTGAAAAGCTTATCATTTTATGTGAAAAGGTCATCATTTTATGTGAAAAGTATCCCAACCCATAACTGTTTATAAGCATAACTGAGCATCTGCTATCCATAAAGTCTCTAGCCATACTATTGTACCGACTAGAGTTTTAATCTAGGGTGACAAGGTATAAGGGAAATTCCATATCAATGGAGGTGATAACAAGTAGGCAATAACTGAATTTAAAACTGAATTGAAATACGTTGAATAACAATATGCATGCAGAATAATTTTAAACAACATAATTTTATTTTAAAATCTGGGATCAACATGATCAAGGAGTGTGACTTGCCTTGCTCTTCAAATTGGTGCAAATCTTCGTCTTTGAATTCTCTTGAATCGTCGAAGTCTACACGTGGAAATAACCCCCCAAATTCAAATAAATTCAAATTAACTTCAAATATTTTAATTGAGGCTAGAAATGGAAAGAGGATAATTTTTGATGAATTTAAAATTTTGAATGGGCTCAATCGGAGTTAGGACGAAGAAGAATGGGCTTCGGGAAGTTTAAAATCAGGGAAAAACATAAAATGGATTTTCTGGAATTATTTTTCTAAAGGAAAAATATGGAATTATGATGTCAGTAGGAATTTCTTTTTCGGCTTAATTAATTTTCTACGGGAAAATCCAGATTATGACGCCAGCTGACGTCAACCCTGGTCGGGATTTCGGACAGCCCATTGACATGTGGGCCCGGGTCTATGGACCGGGTCCACGGATGACAGAGGCGGCTGAGGTGGCACGGGGTAAGGCATGGTAGCCGGGCGCTTGCATGGCGCCCGCGTGGCGGCCACGTCGGCTGCCACCTCGCCCTCGGTGCTGATGTGGCGAGCGCCGGCGGGGAGGGGCTCGGGCCTGTGTAACATCCTGATTTTCAGAACCTTTTTGAAGCTTTTGAAATAAAATTCACCATTTGCATTTCTCTGAAATTAATTAAAGCTTAATTGGAATTTTATTAAATTAAAAGGATTTAATATGAATAATCCAAACATGAACATTTGCCAAAAATATTTTATTTGAGTTCCTTGAGCCTCAAGGAATTTTCTGGAATTTTATTGGATTTTTTCTGGATTTAATTGCTATTTTCTAGAGCTCAAAAGCCTTTATTTAAATTTCTGGAAAAAGAAAAAGAAAATCCTAAAAGCCAGGTGGGCCGCAGCCCACCCAGCCGGCCCAGCCAGCCGCCGCCCGGTCCGCCCCGCCCCCGTGCCACGCGGCGAGCATCCGCTCCGCGCTCGCTCCCGCCTTCCTCCGCTGGATGAGCGACACGCGTCGCCCATCCGATCCGCCCGCCTCGACCGCGCCCGCATCCGGGCTGTTCGCTCTCCCGTGCTGCTGACAGGTGGGGCCCACCTGTCAGGTCGTCCCCGACCTGGACTCCGCCTCCGTCTCCGATCGGGACACGCCGCCGCCGCCTTCCTTTTCCGCCGCCGCCCCGCGCGTAACCGAGCAGGACTCCGCCCCCGTGTCCGCCGTGGACTCTCGCCGCCCGAGTATAAAAGGGGGCCGACCCCCGGGCTTCTCCCTCGTCCCGCAGCCGCCGCCTCCGCCGCCGCTCGCCGCCGTCCGCCGACGCCCGTGCGCCGCCGTTCGCCGACGTCGCCCGAGGACGCACCCGTCATTCGCCGCTGACCGTCCGCCGCCCCTGCCGCTGTTGCCGCCGTCGTCGTCGTCGCCGGTGAGCCCCGCCGTCGTCCCGAACTACCGCCGGCCCAGCCGCCGCCGCCGCCCGGACACCCCGCCGCCCGACCGTCCCCGCTCCGCGCCCGCGCGCCCGTGCCGCTTCGTCTCCCCGTGCACCGGGTCTGCCGTGCGCCGCGCCACCGACAGACCGGGCCCACCGGTCAGTCGCACGGGCCGTGGACCCGTGAGCCGATCTGGCCACGTCAGCAGCCCATCAGCCGCCGCGCAAGCTGCCACGTCAGCCCTAGGGCCCAGTCAGCAGTTGCGTCAGCAAGCCCAGTCAGCCCGTACTGTGCCGTGCGCCGAGTCCACCGTAGACCCGTTCTCCCGTGCACCCGGTCCACAGCACAGTGCCTTTTTCCAATTTCCCGATTTTCTTTAGATCCAATTTTTCAAGAGCCCGTTCTCCCTCGTCCTAGCTCCGATTGACCCGATTCTTTTTCCTAAATTCATCTAAAATTGAGCTCTACCTTTTGGTTCAGGTTTGAAAGTTTTTGGAGTTCATTTGAATTTTATTTGATTTTATTTTGTCTTTTCGAATTGCTTTCTCTCTCGTTAGATCACGCGTTCGAAGGAGCTGAAGCCGGATCCGAAGATCAAGAATTGCTAACTGAGCAAGGCCAAGGCAAGTCGTATTCTTTGATCATGTTGAACCCAGTTTGCAATCTATTATTTAATTATTTTGTTTTAAATTATCATGCATCGCTACTTTTATTCAAACCCTTGTATTGGTAGTTATCGTCCCAATTGGTTATTTCCCTCCTTGATAATTTGAATGCCCTGATTCTATTGTCACCATAGAATGAGAAATTACTTAGTGATGCAATATTAGTTGTCACATGGGTTGTGCGTTTAATTGCTTAGCCATGCTTATCACTAGTACGTTGGGTTTATCATCACATGTGGTTAATTAATCTTGACTTAATGATATACTTGAATGTGGTGGTTAACCACAGTTATAAAACTTGTTGCCATGGCATGGGTAGTGTCATTGGTGTTGGTTATACAAAATTGGTTTTCACTTGGGCGATTGATCGTGCAGTAAAGGGGGTGCGAGAGGCACATGGGATGTGGATGTTTCGCCTGGGTAATTCTTAAGGACTTAACTTTGTGCGCCATTGATCTGAGTCTTACCGCACAACCACATGTCTAGTATGGGATAGACCTAGCTGATTAACTTGCAAAGGTTTAGTTCAGATATCATCATTGGTAAGTGAGTACCAGGGGTACTGGATTGCTCACAGTGAGGAACAGGGTTACTGTCCTCATACGGCGCAAGAGGGGACTTCTGACTGTGGTGGTTAACCCTTCAGCAGTGAAACCTTAGCGGGTGATGTCTAACTAGATTGGAGTGAGGTAAAGGCTTTGTGATAATTTATCTGGGTCTCATGCCTAAGGAAGCATGCTGGCTATTAAGATGATTTATCTCTTGTGGGTAAAGTTGTGCAACCTCTGCAGAGTGTAAAACTATTCGAATAGCCGTGTCCTCGGTCATGGACAACGCTCGGTGATTTCACACGAGGGGTAGAGTTTTCATAAAAACCTGGTTGGGTTAAGTTGGAGAGTGAATGGTTAGTTCACTGGTGGTTCATTTCATGGATCTTGGTTCATGGTGGATTCCTTGGGTGAATGGCTAGTTCACTTGTGGTTGGTCTCAATTCCTTTGGTTACTTATTTATTATCATTTATAAAGTTTGCTTTTCAATCTATTTATTGTATTTACCTTAAATTGTTGCTTTATGCAAAATTAACCTTTCAGCCATCCATTGGTAAGCCTTGCATACTATATTGCATGCTTTGTTACAAACGACTTGCTGAGTACTCTATGTACTCACGGCTTTATGCCCCTGTTGCTCAGTTGAGGAGGAGGAGAATCACCAGCAGAAGGTTCCAGAAGAAGAGTACTTTGACGTCTTCGCGGATTAGGCTTCGTTCTCCACTCGATAGCCTGTGGGCGTGTCGATTGGCTGCTGCGCTTTCTTTTGGTTTTCCGCTGCTAGTTTTTGTTAAGCCCTCCGGGCTAGTCTATTGTAAGCTTGGCCATAAGGTCGTACTCTGATAATTATCAATATAATTTGGTTTTTCCTTAGAATATCGTGATATGGATGATATTTATCTTTGTACATACTGTGTGCACTAGCGTGATCCTGGACTAGTGCAGAATACACAGGAGAGTCCGGATTTGTATATTCGGGTCTCTACAGCCTGGCAGCGGTGCCGGCGCTCCGGTGGCCGACGGCGGACGGCAATGGTCGGAGGAGGAAGAGGAGGCCGAGAGGATGAGGCTGGTACCTTTGGCGGAGCTTGGCGACGAGCGTTGGCGGCCGGCGGCGAGGGAGAAGCGGTGGAGGCGCTCGGGCTTCGGCGGACGGGGTGCTCTGGCGGCGCTCACACCCGGAGGAGGGGTGGACGGCGATCGCCGAGGCATGGGGGAGTGGAGGGTGGTGGCGGCGAGGCTTGAGGCTGGCCAAGGTGATGGCTATTTCTCGCTGGTGTTGAAGGCGGCGGCGGAGGCGAGGGAGCACGGCGAGGGCGAGCTCAGGTGGCGGAGGGGAGGAATTGAGGGCGGCGGGAGGATGTGCGGAGGGAGGGGGTGCTGGGGGGGTTCTTATAGGGGCGAGGGGGAGCGGGGGCGCAGGGATTTCTCGCTGGAGTGGGCGCGGGGCGGCGGTGGTTACGGGAGGCCGTGCGGCATGGGTGAAGAGGGGAAGTGGGAGCGCGGCTTGAGGGGGAGGTTGGGCGCACGAGGGGGGTTGGCGCATACGTGCGGGAGAGAGGTGGAGGGCGGGAAGGGCGGAAGTGGGCGCAACGGCCGGCGGCGCGGGGAGGAAGAAGGGGGCCGCACGGGGAAGACGCGCCTGACAGGCGGGCCCTGCGTGCAGTGAGAGGGAGAGGGGGAGGCGCGGATGGATCCTATGGTGCCACGCGACGAGAAGTGTATCGGGCGGCTGAGGGAGGAGCGCGGGGCGGACGACGCAGATGGGCTGGGCGCGCGGGGTGCGGTCAATCTGGGCCAGCCACCTATCGGCCCAGGAGGGGAGAGAGGCGGGATGGGGCGACAGCCGGATAGCGGTGATGTGCGCGGAATCTGGCCATCCACGTGGTGGCCGGAGGGGGACGTTGGGGTTTTTATTTTATTTTCTGATTTATGGATTTCCCAAAAAAGCATACGAAATTCAAATAAGCTCAGAAAAATATGAAATAACTTTAAAAAATTCTAAAAAAATTCACAGAAGTCTCTAGAAATGTTTTGGACTCAAGTAAAATATTTCCAACTCAGGTTGGTATTTAATTTTCATACTTAAAATATTTTTTAATTTCAAAAATAGGTTTTAAACTCCAGAAAACTCAGAAAACCAAATAAATCCAAATAATTAATTTAAAGTAGAATTTTTATTGGAAATCAAAATATCATTTTATTTAATAATAATATTTTGAGGTTTCACATAAAATACTTTTCAAATCCAACCTTTTCAAAAACAGAAATTCCGAGCAAATCCAAATTTAAAATCTAGGCACCAAAAATACTTATTTTAATTTAAATTTTTAATTTAATATATTTTTTAATTATTTTTAGTTATTTTATTTTAATAAAAACCTGGGTTGTTACAAGGCGGTGGGGAAGAGGAAGATGGTGGCTCTTGGATCGAGGATGATTATGTATGGTCAGGGATCACCAGATCCACTAGACTCCAGCTTCTCCCTCGAGTCCGACAGCAATGGCATAGGGAGAGCTAGATCCGACGGCAGAGACCTCTCTCTTTGACTCTCCTCCGTCGGCGCTGCTACCTTCCATTTTTCCTTTTATTGATCCACCCCCACCCCCATTGTCATTGTGAGGATGGGTTGATATGAGAACAGTGGACGTGAGGACGACTGGATCTAGTGGCAGCGACCTCGGGGACATTGAATCAGGTCACAGTGACCTCAGGGTCCATTGGATCTGCCGCGCTAGGGCGGAGAATGCCAGTGTCGAGGATGTTGACCCCCAAATCAGGTGGTCATGGGGTTAGGGACACTGATGAGGAGCATGATGACCCTAGTGGAGTACTAAAGGTGGAGGCAGAGGTGTGCCATCCAGATCTGAAGGCAACGACCTCAGAGACGGGCATCTGGCAGTGGTGACCGCGGGGAGGGGGATGGAGCCATCGGTCGACAGGAGTCGTGGGGAGTGGAGGCAACATGGTGGCGATGCGCGGGCGGGGGGAGGCTAGTGGAGACGGGGAGGCGATCTCCCAGCGACAGTGGTGCATAGGCGGGGGTGGCGAGGGAGGGGAGGAGGCGGTGTTGGGTGGGAATGGAGAGGCTAGATGTATTTTTTTACATCTAGGGCAACATCCTCCTTCAATTGATCCTGGTCACTAGATCTCAATTCAATAGCTATGAAAAGAGGTGACACGACGTGCTCCATTGGTCCCTCAGCCCAGCCCCTCATAGCCTTTGCTGCTCCTTTCTCCCATGCACCGCCATGCTGCTGCTACACTAGGATGGTAAAGAAGAGAGAGGTGGAGTGGTACTCGATGGTGAACAAGAGGAGCACACTGGTGCGGACAACGAGGTGTTGGTATGTACCACCAAGAACAATGACGGAATGGAAGTGTACACCACCGAGGTCGACGATTGGGACATGGAATACACTGACACGGACGATGAACAGGGAGGTGGAGTACACCGGCTCGGATGAGGTGTACACCGCTGGAGGTGTGGAAGAACTGTGAAGCCGATAGGGTCAAGGAGGGCATATCCGGAGCAGTGATCTCGGCAATGGCAGATCTGGCCATGTCGTCCTCATTCTTGATGATAAGATGACTCTCTCTTTTTAATATTTACTAGTACATTGCCCGTGCGTTGCAACGGAATCCAAAAAAAGATTATTTATAAATATAAGGATCCTAAACCATACAATAAATATCAATATCAGCAAAATAATCATGTGCATTTTCACTCACTGCATTTTCTCAGTGCTACCTCTTAACAAAATTTTAGAATATTTCCTTCAACGCAAATGAATAGTGCCTTAAATCCCAAGTCCCAACAATCGTGACAATGTAACTCTTAATTCCTCCGACTGATAATTTGACAGAATTTCTAAACAGAAACATTTTATATAATCAAATCTGAGTACTTTTATAAGATGACATTGACAATGTTCTATTTGTAGCAACGCGAAAACAAGATGCCACATGCAATAGATTTTGAATATTTTTTCCTTATGATGACAGTGATGATTAGATAATCAAGCATGCAACATGTAGATCTAATTTTGAATCATACATCAACAAATGGAAAAAAAACAAAGAAGAAATATCTTCAAGAAAGCCCTACACAAGCAAAGAAGATTTGCATTACTATATTTGGGTGTAACAGGAAGTAACACAAACAGGAATGCTATCAATTAGTTCAACAATTCAGAATTGAACAAAGAGACTTAACAACATTGATCGTCAGGGAGAATTAAGTATATAGGAAGTAATGTTCTGTGTGGTGAACTTGAATTTTTGTATTAACTTAAAATCAGTTTTGTCATTGCATATAATTAGGACCATGAATAAGCAGAAATGTCATCTCCACGGAGCTGGCATTAGGGTCATAAGGAAAAAAGTGATTGAGCGCATACTGCATAAACGAATTTACTGTCTATTGTGCTTGCAGTAATACAGGAGCATCTTTATATTCTCTGTACTCTCATCAACACACAAGACTATTCACATCACCCAATTATGGAACAATATATCTTTACCTGAATGAACCAGCAAACTAAGTGTATCTAGTCACTTTTCAGGGAATTTACTCCAAGAGGCACATTAGTACATGTTACAATCAAGAATAATGAAGTGCCTCTTTACTAACAAGTTCTGCCCATATGCCACTAGCTCCTGCATGGTTGATCTCCTACTGTATTAGCCAAGGCAGTTAATATGAGAATATAATGGAACATGTAGTGTTTGGATTATTCTGAGCATGCAATGAAACTTGAGAAACCTCACAAAGTGCCATGAAAGAAAAATGATGAACTGATCAAGGTTCTAAGCTCGTGCAAGCAGTTAAGTTTGCTATTGCTCTCAACTCTTAACAAACAGTGGTGGAGCCAAGAATTAGAGATGAGGAGAGCCGAACATGTTATGTAGTGAAATTGCTTTATATAAGAAGAGCCAAATAGTAGAAATATAAATAAAATTTTACGCATCACAAAGAAATATAGTAGCCAAATTTAGATCATAAGGGAGCCCTGGCCTACCAGTCCCCCACCCACCGCCTCTGCTAACAAAGAAAAAAGATGAACAAGCATGTGGTGTAAGCTCGTGCAAGCCTGTTCGACACATTACCACTATATGATTGTCAAATAATAAATTTTATTACACATAGCTCTTGAAATTCCTAAATGTATAGTTAACTCATTCTAGATGACAAACATGTGGGAACTGAAGAACACAATGCACTTGATCTGATCATATAAATTGTTACACTGATGATTCATAAAAAGGATACATGAATTAATCTGGTCACTAGAAGTAAATGTAAACATGATTAATTATATGCAGTATACACACAATCTCAAGAATAGATATATGCATTCATTTTGATATATGACTGCACAAAATGAATGCAAGACTTACCATAATGTATTGTTTCATATCTGAGAATAACAAGAAGAAATCCAAGTTCTTGAGACATTGGAGGGAGGAACAGTCATGAGAGGATTTGGCGAGGGAGGTAGGGAGGGAGACTTACGCGGCCGTCGGAGAGGGTGGATGCGATAGAGAGTGCGATGTTGGGCTTCTCCGCGACCTGCAACGGTGGCGATCCAAGAGTGAGAATATTTGGACGTAGGAGAAGGAGAGGTGGAAGTTGTACCTCTTTTATGGTAGGAGGAGAAACCGTTTTCTAGTGTTGTGGCTACAGACCAAACAGAGAGAGAGATGGTAGTGGAGAGTTGGGAGTAAGTGATGGTAATGGCTTGGGCCCTCCCCCATGGCCTGTATTCCATATATATATACATGGGGAGTGCTTTTACAATTATACCCTTACATCTGAATACTCCCTTCAGGGGCACTTATGTCATTACACATGGCCTATTCTGGGCCTTATAACCTTCTACCAGGCCTGCTAGGATTAGGTGGGGGCCACCCCTACAACAGGAGCCTCTCATGGTAAAGGGCTTCACAGGGCCGAAGCCATGTTGCCGAGTCCTTTGGCCCCCTCCGTCCCTGCGGCCTGTGAATTTTCCAGAACTTGACCGGGGGCAGAGGCCGTAGCCAAACCCAACGCCTTGATTGGTGGTTGGGGTAGACGCACGAAGTAGACGCGCACGCGCTCCGTCCCCTACCCTTCGAACGGGTGGCAGCGGAGCTGGCGCCTAGCCGAAGTGGACGCGCGCGCTCTGTCCCCTACCCTTCGAACGGGTGGCAGCAGAGCAGGCGCCTAGCCAAAGTAGACGCGCGCGCTCCGTCCCCTACCCTTCGAACGGGTGGCAGCGGAGCTGGCGCCTAGCCGAAGTAGACGTGCGCGCTCCGTCCCCTACCCTTCGAACGGGTCATGTGCCGCCGATGTCGCTATGTCTTGAGACCGCTGTGACCCCGCGGTTTGGTAGTGCGCTTTTAATGGCGACTGGAATCGTACCGACGCCTGGCCTGTCAGGGGGAAGGCTGTCGCGTCGTGCAGTCTGCCTTCCGTGGGTGGGGCACGCGGCGATTTATGCCTGGCGCATTGTGGGATGTGAGCGGTTGCGTGAGCGCGGCTGTTCGCCTCTTCCCTAGGCAAGCGGGACGCGTGTCGGGTGCGGTTTGGCTTTGCGCGCTGCCTGGCCACCTACCAGGCACGCCCCTCCAGATGCCGGCGGTTCTTCTTTCCGGTCGTGGGTAGCCGAACCGCTGGGGGTTTGAATCTGGCTGCGCTTCTGGTCGCGGGAGAGGCGAGCGGGCTTTATAAGACGCCATTCGCTGTGGTGGGGGCGCTCTATCCCGCCTGCCGCCTATCTCTGCTTACTTCGTGTTGATAGCCCTTCTGCCCTAATTTTATAGAACAATGACCAGTCATGACGGTGCCTCCCGCCATCCCGACGGTGGCTCCTTGTCTGGCCGGGACGAGTCGTCCTTCCCTTCTGAAGATTACAAGTTGGTGCTGCGAGGGCGCTCGCATGGCGACGAGCGGTGGGATGCCATGGAAAACTCGGGGGGTCGCTGCTCCTGCGTGCTGGGGAAGAGCCGCGCGACTGAAGAGATGCTGTAGCGACTTGTGCGGGAAGGGAAGATCGAGGAACGCGATGGGGCTCGCCTACCCCGCCGCAACGAAACGGAGCCGAAGCCCCAGGAAACGGAGGCGATCATCTTTGTCGCGTTCTTCGACGCCGGTCTTCAAATGCCCTCCACGACGTTTGTGGGTGAAGTCTTGCGGACCTATGGGTTGGAGCTAGCGCAGTTGATGCCAAGCGCCATAGTCCGCCTGGCTGTCTTTGCATGGGCGACGTCCCAGCGCGAGCCTGTTTGCCACCCTGCACGACGCGCGCTGTCGACCCAAGAAGGTTGAGGGGGCTGTATCCAACTTTGGTAGCGTCGATTTCGTGCTACGAGGGTCCTGCACGACGCTATTCCCTGCGCCGACCGGCTTGGAGAAGTGGGAATCCGGCTGGACGCGGCAGTGGTTTTATTACATCGTGACTAGCACGAGCGGCCTGCTATGCCGCGGCGGGCCAATCTCGTTCAACAGCTCGCCAAGTGTGACACCGGAGGCTGACGACGCACGGAGGCTATGGAGACTTGCCGGCGCGGCGCGCCGGCTAAGTATGCGCGACTTGGCTGAAGAGTTTACAATGTACGGGGTGGCTCCACTTTCCGCCCGGTGGAAGTACGGGCGACGGGGCGATGACCGAGAGGACGGGGTGCGCCCGTCATTGTCTTGCCTGCTTCCTCCCTCCGCCCCTTGTGAGTCTCGCAGTGCGTTGGTGCGCACCCCTTTGTGTCTGCGTAGCCCTTGATCGACCGACTTGTTACCTTTTGCGTAGTGGCTCGGCTAGAGGATGCAGAGCGCGTGGCTGCGATGTTCCTTGGCCCGTACACGCTCAAGGAGCACAAGCTGCGCGAGGCTGCGACCAAGGCGGCGAAGCAGGGGAGGATAAACCGCACGTGCGAGGTTCTGCGCATTGCTGTGCCTGAGCGCGCGGTGCCAGCAGAGGCTCCCACAGGGGCTTCGAGCCGTCGTGGTGGCGGTAGCCAAGCGGGGGCCTGCTCCAAGGTCGCCGCGTCCAGTCCGCCAGCCGGCTCGGCGGCTGGCACCGGTGGGGCAGGACCTGCGGCCGGTGGTGGGTCCGGCCGGACCAGCTCAGAAGAGGGTGGTGCCCCGAGCCCATTAACGGTATCCCCCACCGGCGCTGTTGAACCCGTGGATACGGCCCTCGTTGCGCCAGATCCTGCCAACCCGGGTGAGGACGACACCCCCGGCGGTGCTTTGCCACCCCCGGCGGCCGTCGAGGACGCGCCCAGGGCTGTAATGACCGAAGGCGCGACGGGAGCTACAGCTGGTAACGTCGCGAAAGAATCCCCTGTGGAGCCACAAGCGAAACGCTCTCGTATCCGGCCCCCTTCGCCTTCGAGGGGTCGATACGGCGTTGCCGGCCCCGTGCTTGGAGGTGCGGCGCCCGACGCGGCCGGCGCGACCGAAAGGTCTTCCCGACCGCCCACCGAGGTACTCGCCCCCCGACTGACGGTTGAACAAGCACCCCCTCCTTTCGCAGCGGGCGGTGCAGAAGGTAGGCGCAGTTCCCTTTCCTCGCACGACTTCGCGAAACTCTCTCCGATTTGCTCGCTCATTCCGTCGACATCAGGCGAGACGAGTGTGCGCGACACGTCGGACCCTGAACGGGGTACCCTGCGGGCGGCTGCCGCCGTCGACGTGGTCGAAGTCTCCGCAGCCCCTGAAGTGACGGGGGTGGTGCTCGCCCTCTCCGACTTCCTGCCGCACCCGGAGACGCCTCGCGCTTTTAATGCAGCCGCGGAGCGCGCCCGCGATGGTTTTGAACAACAAATGCTGTCGTCGTGCGAGGGGGACCTCCTGGCGCTCGCACTGCGGGCCTCGGAGATAAGGGTAGGTATGTGCGCTCACGGCTGCTAGAGCACCATCGAGCACCTGCTGACTTTTCCTGCCATTTCCAGACGCTTGCCCTTGGACACGCGCTAGATGAGGCCCGCATCCGGGAGCGGAGGGCCCTGGAGGTCGAGCTTCGTGCTGCGGATGACGCCCACGCCGCGAAGGACGAACAGCTTCACGTGCTGGAGGGCGCCCTGGCGGTCGCGCAGCAGGAGACCGGGGAGGTCCAGCGCGCCGCGGCGGAGGAACGCACCTCCTTTTTGCAGCAGATCGCCACTCTGGAGGAGGAAAAGATCCAGTTGGTGGAGTCGCTTGCGGAGAAGGACGGCGCCTTGAACAAGGCGTCCATGTCAGCATGGAGGGCAATGGAGTCTCTGAACCAGGCCCTCCGGGACCTGTGTGTCGACGTGCCGGATGTTACCCATAGACCGAGGGACTTGGTGGAGACGCTCGGGCTGGTCGTGGAAGGTGCCGGCGTTGCCCTCCGCAGCGCGAATACCTTCGGCGAGCATTGCAGCTTCCACGGTTCGTGCCTCGCCCTTGCCATGCTGCACACTCATGGGTGCAGACGTGTCCACGAGCTGGCGAACCCTCAGCTGGATCTTCCTGCCCGACCGAAGGCGCTGTTGGACGCTATTCGCTTCATTGATCCTGGCCTCCGGAACTTCCACCGACGGATCTGGGGTTATGTCGGGGAGGACGCGGCCAGGGTCGCGGTGCAGCATACGCTGCACGGGGGCGGGGACCTCCTCCGCTGGCTCGAAGGGGTTCCCCGGCGTCAGAACAGCGGCGCAGACCCGTCGGGACCGCGCGAAGGGTGAGCGGTTTGTTTAGGGGAGCGGTGTACTATGCGCTCCTGCTTGTGGTCATGTAACCCCTGCACTTTTTGTGGAAAACCGAAGCGGTATCCGCTCTTAATATTGTATGCTTGTCGTTATACTTGGAGTACGCACAGGAGCAACGTCTGTGCGTGCGCGGAATTCGCATCTTGCTTATATTCCGGGGTGCGCGCGAGGGCGCGCGTGCGGAGGCAGACCTTAACGCCACGTCTTTGTTTATAGTCCATAGACTCTCGCGTGCGGAGGCGGACCTCGGCGCTACGACTTTATTTATAGTCCGTAGACTCTCGCGTGCGGAGGCGGACCCCGACGCTACGCCTTATTTAGAGTCCCCAGACTGGTGCGTGCGGAGGCAGACCTCGACGCTACGACTTCATTTATAGTCCGTAGACTCTCGCGTGCGGAGGCGACCTCGACGCTACGTCTTATTTATAGTCCGTAGACTGGTGCGTGCGGAGGCGACCTCGACGCTACATCTTATTTACAGTGCGTAGACTGGTGCGTGCGGAGGCGACCTCGACGCTACATCTTATTTACAGTCCGTAGACTGGTGCGTGCGGAGGCGACCTCGACGCTACGTCTTATTTATAGTTCGTAGACTCTCGCGTGCGGAGGCGACCTCGACGCTACGTCTTATTTATAGTCCGTAGACTGGTGCGTGCGGAGGCGGACCTCGACGCTACGTCTTATTTATAGTCCGTAGACTGCTGCGTGCGGAGGCGACCTCGACGCTACGTCTTATTTATAGTCCGTAGACTGGTGCGTGCGGAGGCGACCTCGACGCTACGTCTTATTTATAATCCGTAGACTCTCGCGTGCGGAGGCGACCTCGACGCTACGACTTATTTATAGTCCTAGACTCTCGCGTGCGGAGGCGACCTCGACGTTACGTCTTATTTATAGTCCGTAGACTCTCGCGTGCGGAGGCGACCTCGACGCTACGACTTATTTATAGTCCGTAGACTCTCGCGTGCGGAGGCAACCTCGACGCTCTGTCTTATTTATAGTCCGTAGACTCTCGCGTGCGGAGGCGACCTCGACGCTACGACTTATTTATAGTCCGTAGACTCTCGCGTGCGGAGGCGACCTCGACGCTACGTCTTATTTATAGTCCGTAGACTGGTGCGTGCGGAGGCGACCTCGACGCTACGTCTTATTTATAGTCCGTAGACTCTCGCGTGCGGAGGCGACCTCGACGCTACGACTTATTTATAGTCCGTAGACTCTCGCGTGCGGAGGCGACCTCGACGCTACGTCTTATTTATAGTCCGTAGACTCTCACGTGCGGAGGCGACCTCGACGCTACGACTTATTTATAGTCCGTAGACTCTCGCGTGCGTAGGCGACCTCGACGCTACGTCTTATTTATAGTCCGTAGACTCTCGCGTGCGGAGGCGACCTCGACGCTACGACTTATTTATAGTCCGTAGACTCTCGCGTGCGGAGGCGACCTCGACGCTACGTCTTATTTATAGTCCGTAGACTCTCGCGTGCGGAGGCGACCTCGACGCTACGACTTATTTATAGTCCGTAGACTCTCGCGTGCGGAGGCGACCTCGACGCTACGTCTTATTTATAGTCCGTAGACTTCGGCATATCGCAGCCCGACACTGTTACTTTCGGAAACAGCGAGCTTTATTGAACTCCCGTTTGCGCGGGCGAGAATCGTACAAGGAGGGGCTGATGCCATTATAATCCTCATCCTGCTTCTAGGCGTAATACCGCCGTAGCTTGTCCGCGTTCCTTGTGTGGCGGAGAGTTTGTCCCTCGAGCGTGGCGAGGCGGTACGCTCTCTTCTGCAATGCTTCCGCCACGATGTATGGACCTTCCCACTTGGACTCCAGCTTGCCGACGGTCTCCGCATGGAGCGCCGTTCTGAGGACAAGATCTCCAGGGTTAAACCTTCGCGGGTATACAGACCAGTCTCGAGTACGCACTGTCTGCCGCGCGTACTTCTCGACATGGTGGGCCGCGCTCGCCCGCGCCCCATCGAGGAGATCCAAGGATACGCGACGCTCCTCGTCGGGCGCTTGGACGAGGACCCTCCGCGATCCAGCTTTGATTTCTTCAGGTGTCACTGCCTCATCACCAAAAAGGAGCTTGAAGGGCGTGAACCCCGTCGGGCGTGTAACCGTTGTGCGAAGGGACCAGAGGACGCTGTGAAGCTCACTCGGCCACCTACCCTTCGGCATCCCAACCAGGCGTTTTTTTATGGCGATAGAGATAGCGCCGTTCGCCCTTTCGACTGCTCCGTTGGACTGGGGGTGCCCAACTGAGGCGAACCGAAGCGTGATGCCCATGTCGCCGCAGAACGCCTTGAATGGAGCGACATCAAATTGTAGGCCGTTGTCGACGGTGAGTTCCCTGGGCACGCCGAAGCGACATATGATGTTCTGCCAGAGGAAACGCTGCATGGCAGCCGAGGTTATCTTGGCTAGGGCTACCACCTCCGGCCACCTGGAAAAGTATTCCAGCGCGACGACCACGAACCGCAGGTCCCCTGGGGCTTGGGGGAGTGGTCCCACTATGTCGACGCCCCAGCGTGCCAACGGCCATACCGGGGGAATGGGGTTGAGGTTCGTTGGGGGCCTGCGGATGATGCGTCCCATCCACTGACACCCCTGGCACCGACGCACGAGGTCCTGGGCGTCGGTGATGGCCGTCGGCCAGTAAAAGCCTTGCCTGAATGCCTTGCCGACCAACGACCTCGGCGCGAGATGAGATCCGCACGCCCCCGCGTGGATCTCCACAAGGAGCTTCTTCCCTTCCTCGCGGGGGAGGCAGCGCAGGAGCGATGCGCAGACGCCCTATTTGTAGAGCGTCCCTTCAAACACCTGGAAAGATCTGACACGGTGCTGCAGACGCCGGAGCTCGGCGTGGTCCTCTGGCTCGGCGATGCCCTGCAGGAAATTGAAGATAGGCTCTCGCCAGTCGCCCTGCTGGGCGATGTGGTGAACGAGGGCCACGTCCCGGTTGTCCTGCGCGATGGCCGCCTGCTGCAACACTTCGTAAAACGCTCCCTCAGGGGGGTGGCAGCTGTTGGCTGGCCGCCTTCACGAGAGCGTCGGCCTGCTCATTTTCCGTGCGAGGGATGGCTTTGACCGTGACTCCCAAGAAATGCCTTTCCCTTGCTCTTACAGCCGCGAGGTATTTGGCTAACTCAGGGTCCTTGGCTTGGTATGACTTGTCTACATGGCCTGCCACCAAACGTGAGTCCGTGCGGACGAGCACTCGCCGCGCACCAACTGCTTTGAGCTTCGTCAGGCCGAAGAGTAGTGCTTCATACTCGGCTGTGTTGTTAGTGGCCGGGAATGCGAGGCGCGCCAAGTATAGCAGGCGCTGCCCCTCGGGCGTGACGATTACTGCGCCTACGCCCGCGCCCGCGACGCCGTAAGCTCCGTCGCTGGTGAGAGTCCAGATCGGGTCATCGTGCTTCTGGGCGGGTTGAGCCGGCGCAGTCCATTCTGCGAGGAAGTCGGCGAGGACTTGAGATTTGATTGCCGTCCGCGAGGCGTATGTCAGGGAGAACGGGGCGAGCTCGGCAGCCCACTTGCCGATGCGCCCCGTGGACTCCTTATTGTGTAGCATCTCTGCCAGGGGAAAAGAGGAAGGCACTGTGATCGGGTGGGCCAAAAAATAATGTCGAAGCTTCCTGGAGGCCATGACCAGCGCGTAGGCTAGCTTTTCCAGCTCCGTATATCTCGTCTTGGCGCCTTGGAGTGCTTCGGAGATGAAATATACAGGCCGCTGTATGGCGCCCTCCTCTAGGACGAGGACGGCACTGACGGATGTGACCGACGCGGCCAGATAGAGCAAGAGGGGAGCCTCTGGTGCTGGGGCGACCAGAGTGGGGAGGCTCGCTAGGTGTTTCTGGAGCTCGTTGAAGGCCTCCGCGCAGTCGCTATCCCAGCGAAATCCGTCGCATCCGCGAAGCGTCTTGAAGAATGGCAAACCCCGCTCTGCCGCCCTGGATAGGAAGCGGCTCAGGGCTGCCATGCGGCCCGCCAGCCTCTGGACCTCCCTCGTCGTCTTCGGCGGCTCCATGCCCAGGATGGCTTCAACCTTGTCGGGGTTCGCCTGGATGCCCCGTCCGGACACGAGGAAGCCCAGCAATTTGCCCGCCTGGACGCCGAAGATGCATTTGTCGGGGTTGAGCTTGAGGCCGGCCTTCCTGAGGTTGTCGAAGTTCTCCTGGAGGTCCCGGCCGTGCAAGGCGAGCTGCCGGGTTTTGACTACTACGTCATCGACGTAGGCTTCCACGTTCCTCCCGAGCTGGGCGGCGAGGGCGAGAGCAACGAGGCGGGTAAAGGTAGCGCCTGCGTTCTTTAGGCCAAGGGCATTCTGACAAAGCAGAAGGTCCCAATTGGTGTGATGAAACTGGTCTTGTCCTCGTCGTCTTCGGCCATGTATACCTGATGATAACCAGAGTAGGCATCCAGGAAACTCATTAGCTCGCACCCGGCGGTAGCATCGACTAATTGGTCGATGCGTGGCAGGGGGTAATTGTCCTTTGGGCACGCCTTGTTGAGTGCCGTGAAGTCGATGCACATACGCCAGGCCCCGCTGGCTTTCTTGACCAATACGGGGTTGGCGAGCCACTCTGGGTGGTGGACCTCGCGGATGACCCCGTCCCGGAGAAGCTTCGCCACCTCCAGCTTGGCCGCCAGCTGCCGATCCATGGACATACAGCGAAGCTTCTGTTTGACTGGCTTGGCGTCGGGGCGGACCGCCAAGCGGTGCTCGATTACTACGCGGTCTACGCCCTTGATGTCCTCCGGTGACCACGCAAAAATGTCGGCGTTGTCCCGGAGCACTTGGAGTAGATCTTGCTCGACCTCCGCAGGGAGCCCCTCGCCAATGGACACAAACTGCCCCTCCGCCTGGAGCGGCACCTTTTTGACTCCACCTTCGGGCCGAGGCTTAGGCGTCCATCCCGGAGCGGAGGGTGTGTCACCGAGCGTGCCCGAGAGGGCGTGCACCGGGCGGTGTACGCTCCGGCTGCTGACTTCGACGCGCCTGGCGAGGTCCTGGTCGCCGAAGACGGTGATCATGCCCTCCGGGGTTGGGAGTTTCATGCATAGGAAGGCGTGGTGCGGGACTGCCTCGAGGGAATTGATGGCGGGCCGTCCCAATATGACGTTGTAGGGGTGCGGGATGTCTACGACGTCGAAGACGACGTGCGCGCTTCGGACATTACTCCCCTGGCGGAGTGTAACTGGAAGGGACACTTGCCCTATGGCCTCCAGCGGTTGGCCTCCGAAGCCTTGAAGCGGCGCTCCCGATTGCTCTAGGCGGCTTCGGGGATTCCCATTTGTTCGAGAGCCCCTGCGAACAGGATGTTCGCAGAGCTCCCCCCGTCGACGAGGATGCGCCTGACGTCATGGCCTGCGATGTGAGCCTGGATGACTAAAGGGTCTTGATGAGGGAACTCCACACCCCTGGCGTCATCCAGGGTAAAGGTGATGCTGCGGGGCGGCATCCACGGCTGTGACCGCTCCAAGGGGGGCCCTGATAAGGAGCCTCCGGTGATGACGCTGATGGTGCGGTGCCGCACGCCTTCGTTGGCGGAGGCTCGCAGGGGGTCACCTCTTGGCTGCCGCTCCCGGACTTCTGCCAGGGGCCTGGGGGGTGAGACCCGAGCTTCGGCCACCACCCGTCGCAGTTCCGTGACCGCGGTGCACGCTTTTGTATAGTGATCGCCGTAACCATGCACCTCGCACCACTTGCCGCAATCCCGAAGCTCTTGTTCCGCTCGGGGCCGCTCGTCATGACCGGGTCCGCCTTCACATCCCCGGCCTTCTTTCCACAATATGGGGGCAGGCTCCCGAAGGGCGTGCCCAATGCCGAGGACATGGTGGGCCTTTTGTGGTCTGCGCCGGTGACGCCGGGGCTTGCGCATGCTTCGTGACGAGCCTTCCGGCTCCCCGGGGCCGTCGCTTCCGGGAGTGTCCTCTCGGGGTTGTCGACTCCGGCCCTGCTTCGGGGAATCATTGCCCACCTGCTCCTCGCATGGCAAGCGCTTCGTGTGGGCGAGGTCGGGAGCGGGGGCATTGCGTCTCCGCGCGTCTTCCTCGGCCCGCGCATACCCTTCCATCTTGTCGAAGAGCTTGGCGACTGTCTTGATAGGCTTCCTTGCGTTGTATTCGGCCATGGGGCCCGGGCGGAGGCCCTGTATGGCTGCATTGACAACGGTGGTTTCGTTGACATCCTTGACTTGGCATCGTATCTTTGCGAAGCGCTTGAAGTAGTCTCGGAGCTTCTCCGAAGGTTTCTGCTTCACGGCGAAGAGCTGGTTTGCGTCGACTCGCTCAACATAATTTCCTTGAAAGTTGTTGTGAAGGCGGTCGCGAAGCCGCTCCCACGCGTAGATGGAGTTTGGCTCGATGGTAAAAAAACCAGGAAAGCGCCACTCCTTGCAACGCGAGGGGGAGGCCCTTCGCCTTGTGGTGTCATCTCCGCCCGCGGCTTCGATTGCGGTTTCGTACACGCGCACGAACTCGCGGGGGTCCGTATCACCCTTGTACGACTCGATGACACTGGGAACTTGAAGTCTTCGGGCCACACCGCCTGCTGCAGTCCTGCCGAAAGCGGGGACTCCGCGTCGACGCGCCGCAGCGGCACGCGGCTGGACGTGCGGGCGTTGCGGCTGTCCGCCCTTTCCGGCGTAGCTCTGGTGCGACCACTGGCGCGGCCTGCTGGCTCCGAGCCTCTTGTATGTCGCGGACAGCCCCACGAAGGTCCCCTAGCTCCTGTTGGAACGCTTTGAGGGCCGTCAGCAGGGCGCTTTCCACCGTCTGCGTGGGCGGGGCCGCCGGCTTGCCCAGCGGACGGGTCGGCACAGGTACGATTGCCTCGCGAGCTCCCGAGCTGCCGGTGAGCGTCGCGGCGAGGGCGGCGGGGTCGGTCGTCGCGGCGCCGGTGACGGGGTTGGCCGTCGTGGCGCCGGTGGCGGGGTCGGTCGTCGCGGCGCCGATGACGGGGTTGGCCGTCGCGGCGCCGGTGGCGGGGTCGGTCGTCGCAACGCCTGTGACGGGGTTGGCCGTCGCAGCGCGAGCGTCGACGTCCTCGACCGCCGCGCCTGCGTCGACGTCCGCGCCCGCAGCAGCCGATGCTGAAGCCCTGGTGCCCATGCGGCACTCCGACCCAGCCGCCTTTTTTCCCTTCGCCGCCGATGAAGCTTTTTTCGGTGCCATCCTTCTTCGGACTTCAGGCTTGCTCTTGTCCTCCCCACAGACGGCGCCAACTGTTGTGGCTACAGACCAAACAGAGAGAGATGGTAGTGGAGAGTTGGGAGTAAGTGATGGTAATGGCTTGGGCCCTCCCCCATGGCCTATATTCCATATATATATATATATATATATATATATATATATATATATATATATATATACATGGGGAGTGCTTTTACAATTATACCCTTACATCTGAATACTCCCTTCAGGGGCACTTATGTCATTACACATGGCCTATTCTGGGCCTTATAACCTTCTACCAGGCCTGCTGGGATTAGGTGGGGGCCACCCCTACAACACTGAGCATGATCGTGCTTGCAACCGCAACCTAACCTGGGCGAGTGGGGGGGGGGGGGAGGAGGCGGCGGCGCGGGGTGGGGAGGAGGAGGCGAGGGGCGGAGCGGAGGAGCTGGGGGAGGAGGAGGCGGCGGCGCGGGGTTGGGGAGGAGGAGGCGGCGACGGCACGGAGGAGCGGGGGAGGAGGCGAGGGCGAAGCGGAGGAGGGGAGGAGGAGGCGAGGGCGGATGGGAGGAGTGGGGGGAGGAGGAGGCGGCGGCAGAGTGGAGGAGCGGGGGAGGAGGTGGCGGAGCAGAGGAGTAGGGGGAAGAGGAGACGGCAGCGGCGCGGGGTGGGAGCGGCGGAGGAGGCGGCGGAGCGGGGAAGGAGGAGGCAGCGGCGGTGCGGGGTGGGAGGGAGGGGAGGAGGCGTCGGCACGGGGTGGGGAGGAGGAGGCGGCGATGGTGCGGAGGAGCGGGGGAGGAGGCGAGGGCGGAAGATTCGGTGGGGGAGGCAGATGAGGGCGTTTCGTGAGGAGGGTGGGGGCCCACATGTTAGCCAGTTTTTTCTGAAAAGGGGTGAGAGAGGACGGACCAACCACCAACTCTTTTTATAATAGTAAAGATTACCTAAAAAAGTTTTGTTAAAAAAGGTCAAATAATAGATCGCCATGCAATTGCATCTTGCAATTTTCACAACAAAAAGAAAGGAAAGGAGTTTTGGAGTCGATGCTCCTTCTTCACACGTTCCGGTTCCTCCTCACAAAAAGCTCTAGAAAAAAGTACATTAGACAAGAGGAGAGAAGGGCAGCATTAGAGATGGGAAATACAACACCTCTCTCTACTGTGTCATATCGCGGATATAAGGTATCTTCATATTGGCTTTTGTTTCTAGTTTCTACTTAGAGAAGTTTGAAGCCAATATGAATACCTGGTTTCTCGAAGCAGTTTTCCCAGTCTTCTCACTTCTGTTTCACTACAAGGATAAGATAGGGGTCACGGATGCATTACACACCCTACTCCTCTAGATCTACATCTCTCCCTCACTTCCATCACTGCTCACCCGCTCCTTCTAGTTGCTTTCATCCACTATTATTTATTTTCAGCCAAAAGTTTTCAGCCGTAGCCAAAAATCATCAGTCATAGAGCCAAACAAATTTTTGAACTGCGATTTATTAGTCTAATAAATAATGATTGCTAAGAGAAGACAAAAACCAAAAGCCGATGAAAAGAAAAAAAAACAAGCCTACAATCAACATGAACGGGCCATTATCCAACCCAACTAGAGCTAGAGCCATACAAAGGCCATCAACCGAGGCCCACCATGGCAGCACTAGGCCCACGCCCACAGGCCTACTGCTCAGCTTCAACAAATCGACACTTCTCCTGTCCTTCCGCGTTTCCGCCCCATTCCCCCAACTCGCTTCGCTCGCCGATGGATCGGTTCCGGCCGCTCAGGCGGATCCAGGTGGAGCCCGCGGACCCGCCCCCTCCGGCGGCCGGCGGAGGGGATGCGGAGGAGGAGGAGGCGCCGGCACCCGCGGCGGGGCTGCTCATGGGGGCCAAGGTGCGGCGCCGCGCGGCGGTGTATCGCGACTGCAAGGGCGACTACATCGGCGTCCCCAACGACCCATGCCTCACCAAGATCCTCTCCAAGCAAGGTGCCGTGCGTGGATTCGCATCTATTTTCGTATCTCCGATTAGTTTGCATTAGTATACTTTGGGTTTCATCTTATTGGAGATCGATCGATTGGTTCGGTAATTGTGCATGTTGTTCTCTAAAATGGATCTGACGCGTTTGCTAGGTGTAAAGATGTGAATTTCTACGATGTAATAGCGGGAATTTGGATTGTGGTGAAATGCGTCTAGGGTTGTCTCGACACCACAAATTTAGCTCTCGTAGCAGAGTGATTGGACCGGGCGATTTTGATGCGTCTTGCTATGAAGGATTAGTGCAGAGAGTAGAGTTCCACTGCAGTTTCTCTCTGGTTCTCAGTGTCCAACATGTAGCATTGGCCAATTCTACTAAATACTGCATTGACATCCTGATGTGATGCAACTAAGTAACTAATGATGCCTTATATGCATGCTTGAATACGAAGAACATAACCACTGCCAGTGCATGATCCTAGCTGTGTAGGAGTTATGGACCCTAATGATGGCAATTGTTGATTGCCGTTGACAAATGTTCTGTCCTTGTGCACAACGCCATGACCATTTGGTATTCTAACTGCATAACCTAAGGTTATTGTCAATATATTACAGGGGATAACAAAGTTCTGTTTGCGGACAAGGTCTTGAAGTTCACTCAATCAGGAAAGATGAAAAGGCGCATCCTAGTGATAACAGACTTTGCTCTCTACCTTGTTGATCCTGACTCTGATATATTGAAGAGGAGGATAGCACTTGCAGCTGTTGATAGGCTATGTATAAGCAATCTCAGTGATAACTTCTTCGCAATCATTGTGCCGACAGAGTATGATTGTTTAATGGCCAGCACTAGAAAGAAGGAAATAGTTGATGTTATAGTTAAGGCTATTAAGAGCACATCTGAGTATGAACCTGAGGTGGCTTCCTCTAACAGGTAAACAGTTTCTGATGGAGCTTTGATATGCCCTTCTATTAAACATAGAATCTGCTTTGAACAAATGCATCACAGACTTACCTACTTGTTTGGGAAAATGTGATTGTAATGTGAGAATTTTAGACCTCAAAACTCTGTAAGGACTGTTGATACACGATCCATTTTCCTATCAACACCTATGCTCAAAAGTCATAAGTACTAATGCCAACTCTAATTAAATTCTAATAACTTCACTGTTTATACAAAATGATCAGTAGCTTCTGAACCTTCTCACCGCTGTATTGAATGTCAACATTGGATAGTGACCCTTTGCCCAATACTCTGATTTTCAGATGACTTAAACCATCTACTGCTGTGTATCACCAATGTATGCTAGTCCAATTCTTTAGCTCCTCCTTTCTGCAGGTTTGAGTACCATGCTGCTGCTGAAGTGATTAAAGAAGTTGAATTTGAGGAAGTTGATGGTACGTATCAATGCTGACATTATGCAATATAGATGTGCCTATGAGCCTACCCTTCATTCCTCCTTAATTAGGGCTAGATTAATTCATTTACTTGGTTACTTGGAAGAAGCTAATGTATTGGTTTTCTGAGCTAACTAAACAATCCTGCGCAGTTTCTTCTTGGGCTATTGCTGCTTATTTGATTAGCCTAATGCTGCAAGCCTATGTTCTTTTTCTATTACAAGAAGGATGCAGTGCATTTCTATTTCACATTGCTTCTTACTGACACTAAATTTGAATCATTTTTGCCTGTTGAATGTTCACATTTGCTGATTTTCGATACAGGTGGCATAAAAACTAGGATTACAAACAAGGAGAAATCATGATCCACAACTCATGTATGATAGTTCCTTGTAAACTGTATAGCTATTCCTATTTCAAGGGATTCAACTCTGTACTGCCAAATTCAAATAGACATCATTCTTTTGCTGTATTTTGTCATTTATTATTTTGCTGTTGTACCTGGAAGAAGTGGCCTGTCATTGTGACAATACACTATTATCTAGAATTTTGGTGTTATCATACAGACTATTATATCATGACACTTTATGCTACTGTGGATTTTTGTTTCTTATCGTGTCACATTTTTTAGGATGGAATAAGGTAGCTATAGAGTAGTAATAGTACTCAGTAGCGGGCCATTCGCCCATTGAGATAATGGAGACGAGCAATAAGTAGAAAAATGGAATATGGCCTGCTGTTGAGCTATTTCAGAGTTGGCACACCATCTTTGATTTGTGACACTGCTCTACTTCTGCTAAAAATATCTGCCTATGGTACAACCACTGCGCTGTTAGCAATGACTGCACTTTGTCAGGGAAGAATTTCGTTTCAACCACTACTTCTGTTTATTGTATAATTGTCAGTTGTTAGATCTTGATCGATCACAGTTAACAATATTCTGATTTAGTTAATAATCGCAATGAGTCAATGCCCTATTGTCCTTGCTTGCCTAGGACTAACACGGCATGCTTCATCCAATGTGCTCCTCATTTCTAATCTCCACTTTCACGAGAGAGGTCTATTGAGCTATGCATTTTTAAATATTCCAAGAGAACTCAAAAGAGAAATGGTGTTTAGCTAGTCTTGCAAAGGCGTCACCTAGATTGCATGTATGCATGCTCCCGTTCTTATTTTTTGTTTCTTAGATCGCTCTACTAAGAGTATGTAGATCCTTAGCATTTAAAATAAATGGTAAAGTAGACATATCACCTCTCTCCACAAGACCATTGTTAGCTATTTTTACTTTAATCCTTAGCATTAGGTGCTTAAGGTTCAACTTTTTTCTGATATAGCACAACTATTAAAGTTTACTTTGTGCCATGCAATCAAGGCTTAGCACCTACTCCTCCATCTCTTAGTATCGATGCTAAAAATTTCTCTCCTATAGCATTAGCTTAGCACCTAGGGATGCACGTCCTCTAATTAACAAGTCAAAAATTTGCTCTAATTAACAAGTCAAAATTTTGCTTTGTATTCATGTCATCACAAAAACCTCACCACGTCACCAATGGTATTTCACCATAGACATATTAAGTACCTTTTTTCAACCAAGTGTATATATGAGATATTTCTATGAAAAAAATTGGCATCAATCAACAAATGGATCTCCTCAAGTTCACCATACGTCGAGATCAGTAGACATCTGTCTATTGGTGTTACAAAATTCCAACAACTTATTCTTGGCAAAGGATCGAAGTGACGACCCTACACGAGCCCAAAGGCCATGCATGCATCTGAAACTGAAAGAAAGAATGGAAGAATAGGGAAGGCGACCACGACCACATATGCGCTCCAAATATCACTTTTATCCCCATCACCTTTCCATCCTCGTAGAGAAGGATGGCACAGAAGTAATGGAAGATCTAGGGAACGCATCACAAGCCCTAGCAACCTCACGAGCCATGGGAGGAGGAAATGAATTGTGTGCTCGCCCATGATCACATCGACAGGGATGGCCACCTGCACAACATGTCACCTTTGATGCACACTTGTGATCTCTGCTTTGGAATTCTGTTCGCCTACTGCCTACCCTATCGGGATTTTCGGTAATCGGCGGTAACCGGCCGGCTCCTAACAGGAAATTGAACTTTGTGTATAATCATATGAGAGTGATGGAAACAAGAGATATCACAAGAAATAGTACTAGCAAGATCATGATGCTGACCGCACAAACCAGACCATATGCCTTCTTGTGTTTGCTCCAAAACCGTTTTTCAATATGCTTACATTAGGTAGGAAGTAGGCAATGCCACTTAGCAAAGCCTTTTCTACACTACTTATGGCAAAATTTCACGAACCTTGTGGTGCTCACCAACGGCCAAGCAACGATCTCAGCCACCATGTGTGCCCCGCAAAATCTACAGTAGATGTACAGTATCTAACATGGAATTCTGCATATTTACAGCTAAAGATCAACCAAGGTTTTTTTTTTGTGTCATCTTCAAATCTTTAGACAAAACTAAGACCTTGACACATGAGCAAAATATTCTATCCAAAAACATTCCAACATGACAAGATTAGGTGACTAGATAGACCATTTTGCCGTGCTGGCCTTATTTATTTTCTCATGATAACTGAGCATAAAATGGTACACTTTACACAAATGCAAATGCCACACGGCTTCCGTCTAGTGTGTGGTTCTTGTGGTATTTTTTTCCTGCATCTTTCGGCTTTGGCTTATCCCTAATCCACAATGGAGATATCCTAAGCATATTCTTTGGAGATTGGATAAACAAACAAAAATAAATAGTGTTCTTTCAATAATGCCAATGGACACGTACCAAACGGAATTTAGCATTATAATATTATATAAAAGAGGACCGCTATACGTTCTAGACCTATATACAGGTTCCTTAATTGTAAAGTGTAACGCCCCAATTTTGTGAATTTTTGAAATTTTTGGAACTAAGTTGATTTTTTAGCACAATTCAAATTTTGGCAAAAAGAAAAAAAATTCAAATTCAAAACTAAAAACAAAATTCAAACTCAAATAAAAAGGAAATGCAAATCAGCTCCTTTCCCTCCTCACTCTCCTTTCCTCAGCCTGGCGCATTCAGCTCACTCGGCCTGCCGGCACACTCTCCTTCCCTTTTCTTTCTCTTTTCCCTTGACCTAGCCGCGCCCAGCCTACTCCCCCTCTCCTTCTCCCTTGCTCTATGTCAACGATCAAGTTGCCAATCTTATAAAATAATATGAGAAAGATGGATGCATTTTCTGTGAGAGAATAGGGATGCTCTTTATTACTATGAACTGGTTATAGGATGCTTTTAAAAAGGCCTAAAACTAGTCCTAACATCTATGTTCTTCCTACTGGAAGAATATGACTTGCCCTATCTTCTTGACTCCCTTATCTGCGATTGATTGTTGAATTGCTCTAAATGGAATTCAACTGTCTTTCTGTCTTCTCTCGTCAACCCTTAAATACCATTGAATGGATGCTAGTTATTCGCTTGGGAAGACACCTTATGGAACTAGTGCGCCCGATCATGGAGGTAGTTATTATCAAAGAGAGAGAGAGAGGACACCTGATCGTCGGTTGTTGTCAGTGGGAGATGAACATGTGGCATAACTGCAAGGCAGTTGTTGTCAGAGAGGTAGGGTTGATGCATCGTATTGTTTGGGCAGATAGAGTACGTGCCTTATTCGTCGCACAAAAGAAGCCCCCTGGAAACGGGCCTAGATTCTAGTTCATGAATCATCCAAGTGGTTTGCTGGTCGAGTAGAGTGTATAGTAAACTCCAACCAGGGTACTCGGGGAACAACTATAGGAAGCTTACGACCACGGGGTCTTTTAGGGCCTTAATTAAGTATTAAAACCATATTTAAGGGATTATTCAATCGTCGTCAGCTAGCTCCCAAACTTTAAGTGAATTTATAATCTGAATTCGATTGAATTTCAATTCAAAAATGACTCTTTTAATGGTAAGGGTAAAGAAGCAGTTTCCATTTACTTAATGTTGAGAAACTAATTGGGAAACTGAAAGGTTTTGCACATGTTGGGCTTTAGATTGAATAACTACTGTTTGAAGTTGGAAAACCCCTTATAAAAACCCTAGCGTGGTACCCTGTTGGCTTCGTGCTTTCTCAAAAAACCTTTTGTCTTCAAGTTCCTCCGTCTCTTTGCATTTGTGTTTGTTCAACTATAGCCTCGAATCCATCCAATATTCGATTCTCCACCACTATAGCCAAAATATCAGGTCCGATTACTGATTGGCCAATGTCTAAGCTTGAATCGAAGAAGCTGAAGGCCATAGAAGAGGAGGGGTTACTGCTTAATAAAGTTTTGATTCTATGGAGGTCAGCGATCGGAGAAAATTTCTTGAGTGGAAGTGATGACAAAATCCTAATCTTTTGGGTGTACATTGAGTGCAAATTCAGGCTACTAGTGCATCCATTTTTATCAGAGGTCCTAAAATTCTACGGTATCAAATTGGTTAATCTGGTCCCCAATTCGATCGCCTGCTTGAGCATCTTTGTCCATCTCTACAAAGTGCATTTGGGGATCACAACAAATTTGGATCTCTTTAAATACTTTTACGAGATGATGGGAAGATCGGGGAAAGCAGTGACGTCACCCAAGGGTTACTCTCTATGGCTCCAAGATGTGAAGGCAAGGGAATACATTCCAATGTACTCAAAGTCCTCGTGGTTGTCATGGAAGAAGTTGTGGTTCTACATGACGCTTGGCAAAGAGGATAGCCTTTCCCTCACCGGCTAGATTGTAGTCAAGAATCCAAGGTGGAGGTCTTCCCAAAAGAAAGTGGGAAAGATAGAGCGATGGGCCGATGCCAGCTTCTATCTCAAGGACAAGGGGCTAACCTCATGGCATATGGTAAGGGATTTCTCCATGCGCCGGATCAGTCCTCTAAAGTCATGCCACAACATCATGCTTTGGTATGAGGGTGTGACAGACTCAACCAAGGATTCCTTAGAAGGTAAGCATCGAGAAATCTGACTAGTTGAATTTTTTGTTTGGTTGCAATTTCTGACCTTAAGATTTTTCCTTTTGTTAGACCTATCTCCCACCGAAGCGAGGGAGAGGATAAAGATGATCCGCGAGGGGGAGCCCAAGTAAAAAGATGGAGTACCCTTGATCCTAGCCATCACCTCTCCGAATGATAGGATCAAATGACTTAATGTAACAAAATAACTCTTTTCATCTGAAAATCTTTTCTTATTCCAATTGGTTGTTGCAATATTTTGCAATTTGTAAATGGTCGGGTCAAAAGGTGATGAACTAGATGAAGCGGATGAGCCTGTTGCAGGTTTGGAGAAAGTTGCTCCAAACCCCAAGAAGCATCAAATTGTGAAGATGCTATATGGAGCATCAGGATCACATCATGCTCTATCGACTACTACCCCGACCACTCCTCCATTTGCCCCTTTGACGGCTCGTTCAACCGTACAAGCTTCTGAGAAAAATCCCCTTGGAGGTAGACTTCTACTCTGACTCTGAGAGTTTTTCTTACAAGCCCACACCTTCTCTTATTCGAAGAATAGAGAAATTACATCGATGGGATTATCTTTCTTGGATGAAGGATTTTGTTGCTGAGCTCATCTCAATCGATGAGAAGGCAGAGGAGAAGGAAGAACTACTAGTCAGAGCCACCACAACAATAGAGCTAATGGTGATACCTAACTCACCAATCGTGGGTTCTGAGACAGTAGGGACTGATTGGACTAAAGAAGCAATGACCACCCCTAAGGATCCAAGTGCACCAGAGGAGAGGACTACTTTGGTGGTCAAGGGAGCTCTATCTTCTGAGCAGGTGGTCGTGGAAGCCATATCCAACCGCCTCACAGAGGAAATGATGAAGGATAAGTGTATCTAGTTGGAAGACTCAAAGGGTCTAACCAGCCCTATCAGTGTTGTACTAGTGAAGTCAGTTGACAAGAAGAGAAAGGCAAGTGCTCTCGACTACACTCCAAGGCATTTTAACTTCATAACCAAAAAGACAAGGTATGTGCTAGTTATAAGAATTAGTGCAAGTTTGTACCTTATGACTTTTTTGGCTCTTTCAAAGTCCTTACTTCTTCTTTTTTGTTATTCTTTCCTTGTAGCGCCTCTATTACTTTGATCAACTTTGATACAAATACTCCACGTGAGAAGGCTTCTAAAGATGAGGTGGTCGTAGTAGCCCCTGAGCAGATGAAGTAAACATTAGAGGTTGTTATGACCAGGGTGAACCTTTGGTGGCTCCGATCCCATCAAAGGATGTTGAGGTGGGAGAGAAGACTCAACAAGATCTGGTCACTGCTGGAAAGAAAGTGGTCAAATGGGAGGGAGTAGATATGCTGCCTCCTTTCCTTGGAGGGCTGGAGAGTTCTTCTCAGAATAGGAAGTCTCCACATCCAAGGGACATTCCCAACTGGGAAATATTTTCAACAACCAATGGCTCCAAGAGCTCTGGTAGAGGGAGATTTCACATTGGAGTTGAAGACAGGTCCCGAAATCATCTACTCTTCATATGCCAACAAAGCAGTACAGGTGATTCCTGAAGATCACTTAAGACATGTTTTTTGGTCATTTTGAAACTTTTGTAAGTTTCTCTTTCTCCTCTTTTCTCTTTAGCACATGGTGGAAGGTGTTGCTCTAGTCGGGGAATTGATCGAGCGAGCATTCACCCTGGAGGAAGAAAAGGCTACCCTTCACCGAGAAGCCGACGAATGGTAATGATTTTTATTTTTTATTACACACTGGTCATAGAAATTTTTATACTTATCCTTTCCCATATATCTACAGGTCGAAGAGCACTATTAAGATGCTCAAAGAAACTCTTAAGAAGGAGAGAGAGCTGTTTGGGTCTATGCTGACTAAGAACGAGCAGCGCCTTAAGACTCTTGAGGAAAAAAATCCTACGATTGAGAAATAAGTATCTTCTTATTGTTTCTTCTATTGATCTCTTGCCTTTATTTTTCCTCACTTCTTTCCTTATAGTGGTTGACAAAATTAGAAGGTTATGAAGTAAAGCCAAAGTGAAGGGTGTTGTCATTATTAAGCTCGAGGAGATGCTCAATGTTACGGACCGGTTGATTGAAGACTAGTCGACCAAGTCCAAAGATAGTATTCTTCAACACAAAGAAGCAATTGAAGCTTTTGAGAAGAAAAACAAAGATAACTGATCATAAATCTGACTAGTCTTGCTTTGGTTATAAGTTATTTTCTGACTAACTTAGAGTTACTCATGCAAAGTAAGCTTTCAAAGTTGAAGACCTAGAGAAATCTCTTGGTTCTGAGGAAGAGAAGAGGAAGGAGATCAAAGGAGTGCTTTAAGACAATATCCTCCTCTTCAACAGCCTGCTTTCTGAGATGGACTCAGAAGTAATTGCGCCCACCTCAGAAGAAGTGACTGAGAAGGTAAGTTGTCTGGGCCAACAACTTGAACATCTTTAAAGTCTTCTTGCTACTTCTCAGAATAACTATGACCGAACAATGAGGGATGTTGTGATTGATGGAGTAAGCTTTGCGTTAGCAAATCTTAAAGCTACCAACCCCAATCTCGACCTTCAAGCACCCTGAGCAGAATTTGACTGCTCGGAGAAGAAGCTGCTAAGTTTTTTTTTGAAGAGATGAAGCCCTTCGAAAACCAAATAATAGAAAAGATGAAGGTTGGGTCCCCATCACATAATGGCCAGTCTGGTAGCTCTGAGTAGTAGAATAATTGGAAATGTAATATGAAGTTTTGTTATGTAAAAAAACTTACCTTTATCATCAAAAAAGCTTATGTCATTTTCTCAATCTCATAGGTACTTGTTCCTTTTCTAGCCCCCGACAGCTTATTTAGTAGTAGAACTTACTAAGAAAATAGTAGACTAAGAAAAAGAGGTACCTTATTCTGATCAGTTGACATTGATTGTAGAAATGATCAAGTAGTTACTAAGAAATAATATTAGATAGAGCCAATAGATGATTTCGACCAGTCTTAGATACTATTTCCATAATCAAAATGTAGTCCAAAACATGATTGCGGAAACTATGATATATACTTGCTGACATGATGAACGATAAAAACTATGCAAGAATGTATGAAAACTACAAAAGCATTTTATTTGTACATGCTATCCGATTTGGTCGTTAGATTGTTGAGGACTAAAGGCATGAGCAAAACTCCTAGAAACATATTCACTCTCGAGTTTTGACTGGTAGGAAAGATTGTTGGAAAAGATGCTCGCTAGGAAACTCTTCCAGTGGGTAGGACCACGTGCAGAGAGGAGATATTTTGACTAGGAGGTTTTCCGTATCTCGACCAGGTTTGAACAAGAGAAAAACAAAAAATAGAAGTAAGAAAAAATCCTTCAAGCCCTTGAGCGGTTTAGTAACCATATCAATTGTCTATTTGTTTTTTTACTTTTTTCCTTTTAGGAAAGAGTGCAGATTATCGTAAAAACCATTTGTTTGATGAGTTTTTGTGCACATATGTCAAGTTAAAGTAAACAAGGAGATGTACATTTATTAAGAAAACTTTGGTATATGCTAGATTTAATTTCTTTAAAAAACGGGTTATGAAACGACACGTGAAACAATCCACAAAGTGGTCAACGCGCCACTCCTTGCACGACTGTGCGCCACTGGTTGATTATGAGGCGTATGCATCAAAGTCATCCCCTGAGTTACGGGACTTTGATTACATTATTTCAACCATGCCGCATCGACCACGTTGTGTTGATCACATGGTGTTGACCACGTTGTTCTCTTCAACCACTCAGATCTTCTAGCCGATTTGACCGCTGCAGCAGTGCACAACATTGCTTTCAGATCCATGCTCGCCATGCTTCAATCAATCCGTAAGGGGCCCTGACACATTTGTCTAGCGGCCCGTTCCCATAGAATTTCCATCCTGAAATATGGGCTCATCTCTAACAAAATAAGGATGCGTACGCAACACATGGCTAGTCGCATGGCCCACTAATGGCAACTTGTGCACCAAGATGGAAGGAAAGGATTTGTGCTCAGCATGTCGTGTTTGCAATGGAAAGATAATGGCACTGTATCTCCATCTAATGGAAGTAATTCTCAACAGATCTCTTGCGTATAGA
Source organism: Dendrocalamus latiflorus (assembly GCA_017311315.1). Classification (NCBI taxonomy): domain Eukaryota; kingdom Viridiplantae; phylum Streptophyta; class Magnoliopsida; order Poales; family Poaceae; genus Dendrocalamus; species Dendrocalamus latiflorus. Next base: position 36,223,078 of record CM029664.1, read on the forward strand.
AAGTGAAGTTTTGAAAGGTAAAAATCAACAATTGAATCGGGAATTATATCTCAAGAAATCAATGGCATGGTTGGCACCGCGTAGGAGCCGTGTACGTTGCCTGTGGCCCTTGCTGACCTATAAAACACAAAGGAAACACATGAACATGAGGACAGACCAAGGAGATAGAGACAGGTGCAGAGACGAATGAACTTAGAAAATCAAGCCAGACGAAGACGAAGAATGACACGCTCCATACATATGCAAAAAGGACACACGCAATTAAAGAAGAAGAAGGTGGAGGGACCTAAGGAAGCAATCTGCACAAGCCATGGCGTGCTATGCTTTGGATGGTAAAAACCTCCCCTCCTCTCTTTCTCTTCTATCTAAGTAGTTTGTGTGCTAATGGACGGCAACTGTGGTGGGAAGATTGCTAGACGCCACAGTCACTTTCTATAATGTCATCAATTAGGTACCTTGGAGCTCGCCATTGTGCAGCTTGTGGCACGACATCAGGACTGTCAAGATTGCCCCTGGGTTCAAAACATGAAGCCCTCCACTCTTACATGTGGTGCATGCCCCGGCCAAGCCGGGCGGTTGTGATGATCCGTCATGCACCAGAGTTGCCCCGTTGTACCTCTGATCCAGCGATAGGCCGCAAGGCGGGGTTGATGGAGATACTCGCAAGGACCTTCCCGATTCCTAAGGCATGTGACATCGTTGACCACTGCTCCAATCTAAGCAAGGAGGCTTTGCCCTTGCGATCTTGGTGTTTTCTCGGCCGTGCTCAGATGTCGCCAAGCACCCTTGGTGCTTGGTCGCTTATGGTCACATTTCATGATCGAACGTTTCTGACCATCCTCAACACCCGACTGTTCTCGATCACTTGCCATACATGAGCATCATCGACCACTTGTCGAAGTGGAGCGCCTCCGACCGCTCACCGAATGAGGATGCCCACGACCGCTTGTCGGACACCATCATCTGGTGATGGTGAAGGGATAGGAACATACTAACTTCCTTGGGTTCCATTGTTGTTATTGTTGTTGTTGTGGTTGTTGCCATTGTTGGTATTCCTTATGTTCACCATCTACTCATTGATTTTAAGAATTAGGAAAGAGGAGACTCAAGGCAAAGGGGGAACAGGGGACAGTTTGCTCAACTCAAAACAAATTACTAACTTAGCAAAACCTTTATTGAGCAAATAACAATTAATAGTTACAGCTACCGACAAAAGAGATAACTGATAGCTCATAACAACGTCTATTAGCTAAAGGGGTACGAGTTGTCTTGGTGTAATCTTCTGGTTCTCGAGGCACAAAACATGATCCTTCAAGGCAAAGATTAAAGTGATGATAGAGTCGATGATTCCATAGTTATTTTGAACAAGGGAATAAATAGAAATATATTTTCCAATAATGACATAAAGATGTGGAAGGATGAGAGATAAGGGTAAGCAAAGATTGAGAGGTAAGGGTAAGCAAAACTTTTTGAAATTGCTGGTTATTAAAAATAAATCCTTAGATCTGACCATTCTATTCTACCTACGGTCACATCCTAGAGTCATCATGGATCTGATACCATCTCTGTCGAACCCCGGGGTGACAACTCCCGAATCCTCTATGTTAATTGCACTAGTCCAGGATCAGCTAGTGCACACAGTAGAACAAAGGTACATGTCAAGCATAATGACAAACTATATTATTTGATAAAAGAGTACGGCCTTATGGCCAAAGTTTACATCAACTCCCATTAGCAATACTAATAAGGGCAATAGTAGCGGAAACAAACTGATAAATAGCGAAGCCCAAGGGCCTACCCACAGGCAGATGACAGTAAGACGTGGCCTACTCGTTCTGGTCCTCATCGTAGTCGAAGCAGTCCTCCTCTGAGATGAGATAGCAAGGGTGAGTACAAACTTGTACTCTGTAAGTCACACAGGAAAATGCAATATAATGATAAAGGCAACAAGGGATGGTATATAGGGTTATTTGAGCATAAAGCAACATTTAAAGAAATACAATCAATAGATTGAAATTGCTGAATTTAATAATGTAAGTAAAAGCGGTAAATTAAATAGAATAATATCGTTGCAGCAAGTACTGACCTGACACCAACCTATCCACGGGCATCCCTCCCGGACCATCTTTTCCCAAAAGATCTCATCTTTCCATCTAAAACCATTTTATGAAAAACAAAGTCTAATCCTTGAAAAAATTTACTTAGCATGCCGATGACTGTGGGCACGGCTATCCAAAATAGATTATACACTCTGTAGAGGTTGTACAACTTTACCCACAAGATATGATCAACTTATATTGCTATGCGATTAGCACACTTCCTTAGGTGTGCGGTGGAGAGATCATGACAAGGTCTTTACAATGCAAAGCCTTCAACCTAGTCAAGCCAATACTAAGGTTTTCTCCCAATAAGGAATCCACCAGACCGGGACCCCCTCTTGAGCCGAATGACACTTCACATGGCCTATGCCATGCTCACTTTTAACTTACAACGAGACTCGGGTTGGAACCTACAAATTAGTCAGCCAAGACTATCTCATACTAGTCTTGTGGTAGTACGAAAAGGGCTTTGTAGCAGTAGCTCACAGACCAGTCCTTAATTGACTTAGGCACTATCCGCAGATCCCTTGTGCCTAGCAATCAACATTGTGTCATCGAACAACAATGCATGCCAGCAAGCACCCACCACCATACCATTTGCCTAAATCTAAACCAAGTTTTTATATTTTGTTTGGAAACATTTCATAATCCTTCTTGACTCACCGAAGTCAAAAATACATTTTAGAAACTCATCATTTTATGTGAAAGGGTATCCCAAGCCTAAAGTTATCACTATGCAAGTCTAAGCATTACTACAAAAAATTATCTAGCCATACTTGTGTATCAACTAGAGTTTTATTCTAGGGTGACAAGGTGTAAGGATTTGCAATGTCAAAGGAGGTAATAACAAGTAGGCATTAACTACATTTAAAACTAGAATTGAAATACATTGAATAAAACTAAGCATGCAATATAATTTAAAACGACATAATTTTATTTCGCAATTTGAGATCAACATGATCAAGGAGTGTGACTTACCTGACTCTATGAACTGATGCGAATCGTTGTCGAAGAATTCTTCTGAATCGTCGTAATCTACACATGAAAATACCCAAGCGAACTCAAATAAAACCCAAATAAATTTAGATAGACTCCAAATAATGAAATGGAGGGCATAAACAGATAAATTGGAATTTTTGGTGAATTTAGAAATTTGAACAGGTGTAGGATCAAGGATACCTGACTAGAGGGGGGTGAATAGGAGGTTCAAAAAATTATCTTTCCTTCTAAAAGCAATTACCACAATTTAGTCTAGCAAGATTTTAACTTTGCCTCTGTAGTTTTCTACGTAGTCTGTCCCAAGCCAGGAAAAAGGAGGAGGGTTTTGTTAGGCTTGGCGAGCCAATATAAAAATCATGCCATCTTTTCGTGGAATGAAACCCAAATTAAAAGTTTCGTTGGGGCGTAACCCTCTTAGCGACGCGCCATATCGAAACCGGATGTGGTGGTAAATGAGCAAGGCCTGGGACGTCACTCCCTTAGTGACGCGCTATGTTAGCGCTCGGATGTAGTGGAAAATGGGCAAGGGTCTTCACACTTTACTCGACGAGTGCGAGGGGCAAGGAAACTAGTCGAGAAAAATAGGATTCGTATGGGTAGTTGGAATATAGGGTCCTGATGACGGGAAAATGGGCGTGAACCCGCATCCGCGTCATTAGAGACAAGTTAATTAAATTTAATTGAAAATGAGACAAAGGAATCAAGTATTGCGGGTCCATTACTTCCAGAATTAATACATTTACATAAAAATTTTGTTAATTACATCTCTTTGCGAGAAAACCCCTGATTAAGAATTCCAACATAAACATTACAACAAGTTACAACATATGACTATTACAAAAATATAAAAGAAAAGGTCTTCAATCTTGGCGTCGCCGATGGATGCTTGCGCAAGAGTATTTTAGCTGCATTTATATAATTTTGTTGACATCGCATATGATTTTATTTTATTTAGTGAACCTATGCATGTAGCATGATTGAAGTTTAATTATTTCAGTTTTTTTTTAATTTTGCTTCATCTTGTAACATTGCATAGCGCTTGCAAATATTGTGCGCTTGCATGTAGCGTAACCAAAGCGAAGGTTGTTTTTAATATTTTTTGTTACTACTAGTGCACCATGGATTTTATGCACATAGTATATGAACGCTTAGAACTAATTATTTTATTGTTTTGCCCCGCCTTGTATTACTACTAGCATTGCATAGCGCTTGCAAATGTCGAGCGCTTGCATGTAGCGTAACTGAGACGAAGCTTGCTGTTTTAATATTTATATTACTACTAACACGCCATAGATTTTGGGTATGTCCTGTAATAGAAATTAAGTGTTTTGCTCCACCTTGTATTACCACTAGCATGTAGCGTAACTGAGGCGAAGGTTGTTGTTTATTTTTTTTAACATTTATATTGCTACATGCCATATATTTTAGGCACGTAGCGTAATAAAAGTATGTTTATATTTTTTTATTTTGCCCTGCCTTGTATTACCACTAGCATGTAGCGTAACCGAGGCGAATGTTGTTTTTTTATTTTAACATTTGTTCATGCATTTTTATTATTTTTGCAGCATAACCACCCTTAATTCGTGTCCATTTGAGGGGACCGAATTGAGGCAATGGGATTTTCAACATTCTCACTCTCGATTTGTATCCATTTGTAGGAGACCAAACCTAAGAGACGAGGGATCGGGCCCTTGTTCTTTGGGTTTGTATCCACCTAATGGGACCGAACCGAGAAGATGAGGTCTTCATGCCTTGCCTTGATTTGTATCCATTTGTATGGGACCGAACCTAAGAGACGAGAAATCAAGCACTCGTTCTTGGGGTTTGTATCCGCCTAACGGGACCGAACCAAGGGGGCAAAAAATATAAAAGAAGAAAAAAACAAAGGGATAGAGGAAGAAGAAAGCTTCTTAATTCATACCACCATGGCTACATCTAAGGACGAAGAGAGGGGGCAAGTGTCTCATCTTTTCTTCAAAACACCTGCTTGTTCTCCCTCTATCTTTCTCTCTAGATTGCCGAAGCTTTTCTTTTCTCTCCAAATGGCCAGCCTATCCCCTCTTTCTTTCCTCCAAAAGTCCTCCTTTTTCTATACCATTACCCCCTATTTATAGAGCAAGGATAAGGGGTGGTTCATGAAGAGAAGTTATGGTAACTTCTCACTTTGATTTTTCTTTTCCCAATTATATATTTTTTCTTTTGCTATTGCCATTGAAATCTCTACGCACAAGCAGGCTAATGCATTGCTAGAACGTGGGCTTAGTGACTGCATTCATGCGTGCATGCACAGGTTCAAGTTTTTCATGCATGCATGCATATGATGGGTAGTTGAGGCTCCTCCCAATTCATTGCTACCTTCAATTTTTTTTCACTTAGCATTTCCACGTATACAGTAGTTAGTTGTACAGTGGTTCTACGTAAATTTTATTTTTCTAGTATTGCTTTTGCGTACGCCGTCGGGCTATATTAATTTATATAAGTGAGCATATGTTCTCCGAATGAGCTGAAAATTAAACACGAGACTTTCACTTACACCTCAAGCATGCCATAAAAATTCGCCACTCGATGGTCATATATAGCACACACAAAAAATCCTGGAAGGTGGACTTATGCTTTGCGTACGTCATCCGGCCGTATTATCCTATTCGAGTGAGCATATGTGCTCCGAGTGGGCTGAAAATTAAACACAAGACTTTCACCTGCACCACAAACATGCCATAAAAATTTGCTACTCGATGGTAATACGTAGCACACACAAAAAATCCTGGAAGGTGGACTTGTGCTTTGCGTACGTCATTTGGCCGTATTATCCTATTCGAGTGAGCATATGTGCTCCGAATGAGCTGAAAATTAAACATGAAACTTTCACTCACAACACAAACATGCCATAAAAATTCGCCACTCGATTGTAATATGTAGCACACACAAAAAATACTGGAAGCCGGACTTGTGCTTTGCGTACGTCATCCAGCCGTATTATCCTATTCGAGTGAGCATATGTGCTCCGAATAAGCTGAAAATTTGACACGAGACTTTCACTCGCACCACAAACATGCCATAAAAATTTCGGACAAAATTGGTGTCAACAAATGCCCCCTCGAGGTCCAGTGCAAAAGTATTTGTTTTTTTTTTTGCATCTGGAACTCGACACGCCTCATGTGTGTGTGTCTATATATATATATATATATATATATATATATATATATATATATATATATATATATATATATATATATATATATATATATATATATATATATATATATATATATATATATATAGGGTGTATTTATAAGTGTATTTACTTGGACGTGCTCGCTATGAAGACACTTCAAGAACGTGCATATGCATACTGCATACAGCCTTGCATGTTGGTTTTAGCTATTTGTTAGCTTTGAAATACAAGCTTCACGTCTACAGCTAACTGCACCCTCTAACTGACGCCGCTCTTCCCGGGATTTGTTTGGTTTAAACACACGCTTAGTTTTCCTCTCCCGTGATCATTCACTCTATTCTTTTGCTGTTTCTTTTCCTGCGTCCTTGGCTTCCATAGTCCTCTATTCTTTCCTTTGAATTTCTTCCGACGTCCAGTTTCAGAGTCGACTTCTTTACTTGGTATGTATGATTATCACTTGTTGAATTCTGCTCCCTCTTCTTCTTCTTCTTTTATTTACCAAGACATCTTTCTATAATCAACTGAGTAATGATCTCTTTCTGCTCTTTCTTTTGGATGCAGCGGACACTGCGCAACGTTGATCAACGAATTAGCATATTCCCTGATTGAATTTAGCGTGTCTACTTCTCTAAAGAAAAGGTGAGATTTCCCATCTTCTATATTTTTTTTATATTGCATTATGCTTCCGTAGACTGCGTGATAAATTATCTCGGCTCAAAAATTTTTTGTTTGCGGATCCGGAGCTCGACATGTATATACGCATTACGTGTATTTCTGATACATCCGACGTATTTTTTTTTGCCTGCGGATGAAGTCACGTGCATATACATCCCACCCTATTACGCCCCGCCGGTTCCCGGCCCGGAGAGCGCGTCCACGTCGCCCGCGCGCTCGGCCGGCCGGCGCGTGGCAAGGGAATTCGCGTACGGCCGGCCGAGCCACTTTTCTCCACTTTTTCGAAAATTACATAGAGGTTCTTTTTCCTCGTAAAAAGATCCCTGTCAGTTTTTTCTTTAAAAAAATTTTGATGGCGCCCCGCGGGTTTCCGAAATTACGTATAGGCCCTTATTTACTTACGTACAGGTCCTTACAAGTCCTCGGTTTTTTACGAAAAAGACCTTTGGTTTTTCCGAAATTACGCATGCGTCCTCGATTTTTTTTTTATAAAACTTCCTGCGAATTGTCGTCTCTTTTACTTTGGTCCACTCGGCAGCTAGCGCGGCGTGTGCCGCGCTTATGCGGCTAGTTGGCTATATATTTGGCTGCAGATGAGCTCGCGTCAGATACATTAGCTATATAACCCTGCATATATTTAGCTTTGGACGTTAAATTAGTGTGTCTGCTTCTTTTTAAAAGGTGAGATTTTCCATCCTCTCTATTTTTATTAGATTGCATTATACTTCTATGGACTGCATGATACATTATTTCGGATCAAGAATATTTGTTTTCGGATCCGGAGCTCGACATGTATATACGCATTACGTGTATTTTTTATACATCCGACTTATGTTTTTTTTTTGGCCTGTGAATGAACTCACGTGCATATACATTGGCTATATATTTGGCTGCAAATGAGCTCACGTCAAATACATTAGCTATACAACCCTGCATGTATTTAGCCTTGGACGTTAAACCACATACAATGTCAACACATTATTACTTAACTTTCTTTTTTTTTATGGTGCCATAACAAGAAAAGTAACCTCCAAGACAATCTCAATTGATGAACCTATGGCATTGAAACCCAGGAATAATGGTGATGAACCCATGGCATTGAAACCCAGGAATAAACCCAACCATTGGCGGACTTTTTTTTTTTTGTTTTGCCGGATCATCTTTGGCAGTGCTAGCTCCATCTGATACCTGTGTTCCTGACTTCCTGTGCACTTGGATTAGCATTTTTTTTTTTTTGGCAGTAGCCACATCCCAAGTACCGCTACCCTTCATTTAGAGTAACGTTTTTTTTTTGGTAAGTGTCAACAGTATAGCCGTTAGCCTATAGATAATTTGAGCTATCACAGCATACCGAATGCCACTGTTTTAACAGTTGATATTTGATGGGTAAGCTACAAGAATTAAACCACAGTATCATGTATTTATCTGTATTTAGGTCGGATAATTAGCCTCCAAGAACATCTCAACTGATGAACCACATCCCGTCATTATCTTGCTCAGAGCAATCGAAACACTTATATTACATTGTTTACATTCTACAACATGGCATTGAAATCTCTAGAATGTTTATCTAGCGTGCAAAATTAACAAATGAACCCATATGCTTCATTTACACTAAATTTAGAATTGAAAAACAGGTTACATGCGATCGGACTCCCACTAACAAGTATCAATATATGTTTGTGTCGAAGTTCCTAGGAATGTTGGAATATATTAATGAAACCTATGTTGAAATGAAACCTGCTCTGATAACATTTTGAGTCTATTTTCTTTTATTTCATCCAATCATTTCTTTTAACCGCACTACATGTATTATTTATTATTTATTATTTATTATTTTTAGATGGTGCGGGATCAACAGTCATTTTTGTCCCACTCGATGTCACTTTCACGGGTGGCAAGAAGGCAACTTTTTGAACCTAATCTTGATGAGGTTGTCAACCCCATTATAAAAGAACAGGAGGTACCCCAGGGGATTATCGATCTTAGCCATCGTGGGTGGAAATCGGGCTCTTCATTTCTAGGACTTTGCTATTATCCTCTGGCACCTTTGCCCAGACTTGACAAGGCTGTGATCCTAGGAACCAAGATGGTTGAAGAAGGCCTTGGTTGGGAAATTCATGATATTGAATACATTTCATCTCCAACTGGGTATGTTGAATGGGGAACAGAAGTCCTGAGAAACCATTCTCTAGTTCTAAAAGGGGGAGAGGATGATGCCGATTATATTTATGGTGCCATCTATTGCTCTTTGGGTGAATATTCCGTTTCCCCTTCTTTGCTGAGGTCCCTACTAGACAAATGGAACCCAAACACCAACACTTTTCTATTCCAATGTGGCAAGCGCACCATTACTCTTCTTGACATGCATCAAATGGCCGGATTGCCTTTGGACGGAGATGTATATGAAGAGTATATACCACCGGCCCATGAGCTTGACCCATCTTTACTACTATATCCCAATTTCTTGTCCCATCTTTTAGATGTATGGAACAATCTCGCCGTAGGTGGTAAAGTTTCCTTCCAAGAGTGGTGTGACTATTTTCATAACAGCAGGGATGGTTCTCTATCATTCCCTTCCCTTCGAGATAGATGCGTCTATATGGCGGCTTTTCTTGCTCTTTGGCTCTGTCGTTTCGTGGTTATTGGAGGTGGTCCCTACATTCGCCAAGGTGTACTGGTAATGGCGTCTTGGATATCATTAGGGCGCCAAATTTTCTTAGCTCCACCTGCCTTATGTTCCTTGTACTATTCTTTGCGGCTGATCAGCACTCATCCAATTGGTCCCTCCTACACAAAGTGACCTTGGCCGGTCCATTTTGTTATTGGCTGGATGGGTGTGTATTTAAAAAGGATATTTGGCAATAAGGTTAGAACACCCTATTTCCCCACCTATAAGCATACGGTGCAGAAGCCAGCCATGGAAAACACTATGTTTAGGACCCCTAATCACTTTAGTCCTGAAGATGCTCATGATTTTTTCTTGAAATTTTCCAATATTTCATGGCATCCTTATGATTTGACAAAACTCAGAGGTGCGAATCACCGAAGAAAGGCCTTCTTGATTTCTGTTCGCCGTGGTATGCTTCCATGGAGGCGTGCCACTATATCCACTGATTTATGTATCATTGAGCCATACCATCCCGACCGTGTGGCTCGACAGTTCAGATTCGATCAAGTTGTCCCTTTCCCACCCCTGCTGAATTTATATACAAGGGATGACGTCGGGATTGCATATGCTCATTGGGCACATTTACTTCTTCCGGGACAAGAAAAATTATATCATGTCCCAGATGACTCCCGTGATGGCAGCTCTTCATTGGCTTGGGCTAGGTGGTGGCGTGAATTTATACAGCCCCTCACTTCGGTATTGAGCGAACTTCGTAATGGCAATGCACTTGGTCGAGTCCCATACGAGAGGAGGAGAATGAACAATCCTGAACAACACGGCCATATTATAGCACGCAAACTTTCCTCTGGAGATTTTATTGTGGTAAAAAGGGTGCATGTTGATTGCCAAGATCAACACGTAGCGGCTATCAGAAGAAAGGAAGCAATGACTAAGGATCACTGGAGACAGGTCCTACACACTTATCTCTCTGACGGCCAGGTTATTCAGTCTCCAAGACAACTTGTCGTGGTAAGATGATATACATTTTTTTGTTTAGTATTTTTATAATAATGTCTCCTAGCCTGTAACGATTTACTTAGCTTCTCTCTCTTTTTTTTTTTGCAGAAGCAAAAGAGTAGCTCATCCAAAGACAAAGCAGAAGATCATCCACTTCATTTTTTACCAACAGAGAGTTTGCCATTGCGTGCTATGCAAGAAAATTTAGAACCAATTAATGTTGATGTAGGGAGGAAAGGAAAGCGTGGACCACCTCCAATCATTCTCATTGAGAGTGAGAAAGGCCCAAAAGCCAAACGCAAGCTCGACTTTGAAAATGAGAAAAAAAAATTTGATCCCATATCCTCATTGGACATCCCTAGTATTGAGGATTTGGTAAGTGGCGAGGAGCTCGATCGCATGCTTACAGGTGAAAGTGATCATGATCTCGGTGAATTCTTCAATATATCGGTTGAAGATTTTGACGTAACCGGACCAAACATCGACCATCCAATTTCTTTTCCGACCTTGGCTCGCAATCTGCCCCCAAGCCCTGAGTCGTTTGATACCTTAACTTCTTCCACTCATGGTAGCCTCATATGCATTGCATACGTGTTAATGTACGCAAATTTTCTTGTTCTATCTCTTTTAAGTTTGCTTACGTAAATTTCCTCTTGTTTCATTTTTTCAGGTTGTGAACAAGGACCTCACCAACCAAAAAGTAGCGAAATGTCGCCGCCAAGCATGGAGCTCTCATTTGTTGAGAAAGCATTTATGGATGCCACTGATATGGTGTTAACAAAAGCTCTTGAAGGATTAGATGCTGCTTCATTAAGCGATCCAACTCGCCGTGCCTTCTTGGAAACTATTTCCTCGCAACTCCCGACTCGTATACCAGGGGTTTCTAGAGCTAAGGAAATATTGACCCAGCTTGTCAATGTTTCAAATCAACTGCACCAAGCACATTCAGATTTTGAACACAACTCTGGGCAGAAAGAGCGAATTGCTGCTGAAGCAAAACGTGAGCTTGCATCTCGTGAAGAAGCTATCAAGAGTATCTCTCAAGAGATAATGTTTGTAGATGAAAAGTGTTCTGAAAATGAGAAGTTGGCGGCGGATCTCAGTGCGCAACTTAGTAAAGTCACCAATGTATTGAGGGAACTCCGGCAGAATAAAGAATGGCTTCAACAAACACATTCTAGCCAGGACTTAGAAGTGCAAAAATGGAGCAACATTCTTCTAGATTCTACTCAAGGACTTGATCAAGGGACCCAGGCTCTCCAAGAGAAAACAACCACCTTGGGACAAGACGCTGAGCAACTCTTCAAGGCGTTAAAGAATTGGCGCTCTGGACCAAACTAGGAATCCTTTACTCGATTTTCTTATGCTGTGATTTACTTTTAGACATTTCAGTTAAACCTGTAAGCTTTAAATTATTTCATATGCCGTGTTAACATGCATTGGAGCTTTTCTCTTGTGTAAACTTGATGAGGATTATTTTTCATTTTCTTGTGCCGTGTTTTCTATCTATGTTACGGAAGTTCTAACATTCAACTTGTAGTATTGTCTTTTATATTGTACGCAAGACGCCAACGTCAAGCATTGAAGGATTGTCTTTTATTTTGTGGGTAAGATGCCAATGTCAAGCATTGAATTATTGTGTTTTATTTTGTGAGCAAGATTCCAACGTGAACCATATTTTGTGAGCAAGATGCCAACGTGAAGCATTGAGGTTTTATTTACTCACTTACAATTTATGATCTACAAGTTTTAGAACTCTATTAGTTATTTATTTTCGTGCTATTGTCATCAGTTTAGGCTCGTTTTGAAGTGCTTATTCATTTTTTTACGCCACAGTTTAGGCTCGTAAGGCGTTGGAGCGCTTATTATTTTTTGCGCCACAGTTTAGGCTCGTAAGGCGTTGGAGCGCTTTTTTTTTTGCGCCACAGTTTAGGCTCGTAAGGCGTTGGAGCGCTTATTATTATTATTATTTGCGCCACAATTTAGGCTCGTAAGGCGTTGGAGCACCTTTTTTTTTGCGCCACAGTTTAGGCTCGTAAGGCGTTGGAGCACCTTTTTTTTGCGCCACAGTTTAGGCTCGTAAGGCGTTGGAGCACTTTTTTTTGCGCCACAGTTTAGGCTCGTAAGGCGTTGGAGCATTTTTTTTTTTGCGCCACAGTTTAGGCTCGTAAGGCGTTGGAGCACTTTTTTTTTGCGCCATAGTTTAGGCTCGTAAGGCGTTGGAGCACTTTTTTTTGCGCCACAGTTTAGGCTCGTAAGGCATTGGAGCACTTATATATTTTACGCGTAGTAATGCTTTAGAAATTTCCCATTTATCGGCGGTGGAGAATATTCACCATCTGGGGAAATAATTTTATATGTGCCACTAGAATATACTTCTTTTATGATGTAAGGGCCTTCCCATTTAGGCTCAAATTTTCCGTGCATCTGATGTGTAATATTCATGGGGCGAATAACAGCGAGAACTAAATCTCCCTCTTTAAATGACCTCCTTTTGAGGCGCTTATCAAAAGCTCGTGACATTCTTGCCTGGTACGCTTCTAAGTTTTGTAATGCTTGAAGACGTTTCCCTTCAAGATGTTCTAATTCCTCTAACCGCATTTTAGCGGCCTCCTCTTCTAAGAGTTTCTCATGCATAGCGACTCTCAAAGAATTAATTTGTACTTCCAACGGTAAGACCGCTTCTCCTCCATACACCAGGGAGTAAGGAGTCATTCCAGTTGGTGTGCGTGTCGTGGTCCTATACGCCCACAAGGCTTCAAGTAGTTTTTCATGCCAATCTCGCTTGTTCTTTGAAACCACCTTCTTTAATAATTTGCACAAGGTTTTATTAAATGCCTCAGCTTGTCCATTGGCCGCTGCATTATATGCCGTAGAAAAATGATGTTTTATTTTAAATTTTGCGCACAACTTTTCCATCTGTCTATTTTTGAATGGTGACCCGTTATCAGATATAATTCGTGAAGGAACGCCAAAGCGATATATAAGATGAGTTCTTATAAAATTTTCTACATTTTCTGCCTTAACTTCTCTTAATGGAATAACTTCCGCCCATTTAGAGAAATAGTCAGTCGCTGCGAGAATGAATTTATGCCCTTTGGATGATGGCGGTTGAATTAGTCCGACTATATCCATTCCCCACATTTCAAAGGGCCAGGACATGCTGGTGGGGTGCAGTGGTTCATGTGGTTGATGGATGAAGTCAGCATGTACCTGACACTCATGACACTTTCTTGCAAATTTCATGGCATCCTCGAACATTGTAGGCCAATAATAGCCCAAATGCTTTAATTGGTAATGTAGTTTGGGACCAGATTGGTGTGCACCGCAAACTCCAGCATGCACTTCCCTCAATGCTTCCATCACCTCATTTCCAGCGAGGCAATGCAGCAGGATACCATCATATGAACGTCTATAAAGCGTATCATTTATACATGTGTAGTGAAATGACCTTCTTCGGATTCTAGTCCTTTCGCAAGAATCGAGAGGTAGATAACCGTGGAGTAAATATTCGAGAAATGGAGTCTGCCAATCTCCTACTTCAATTTCACAAATATCCGTTGTCAATGCTATAGAGGATGTTGTTTCACCTTTCTCAGCGAGTATTGGCAAGACTCTCCGTTCCTCTATGCGCGCGTCCATTATTTCATAAGAATTTATTGACATGCTAGCTGCCAAACTTGCCAGCGCATCAGCCTTTTCATTTTGGCTTCTAACGATATGTTGTATACTTAAGTTAGTGAACATAGACATAAGCTCTTTTGCTCTTAGAAAATATGGCATTAATTCCTCTTTCTTTACCATGTAAATCCCTAAAAGTTGGTTAATAACTAATTGGGAATCACCATACACCGACAATGTGTTTAATCCCATAAGTAAGGCTATTTCCAGCCCTATAATTAAAGCTTCATACTCGGCAGAATTATTTGAAACCGCTGAGGTTAAAATGAATGAATATGGAATTATTTCTCCACTAGGCGTAACAAAGATGATGCCGACGCCCGCTCCCGATCGCCGACAAGCACCATCAAAATATATTTGCCATGTTGGATTGGCGACCGATGTAACAAATATCTCTTCATCTGGTAAATCATCATCGATAGGAAAATCATCAGGAATAGGGTGTGCAGCTAGAAAGTCTGCCAAAGCTTGCCCTTTCATAGCTTTTTGTGGTACAAACACAATGTCGAATTGTGACAGGAACATCGCCCATTTAGCTAATCTCCTTGAAAGAACCATTTTATTTAAGATGTATCGGAGCGGATCTGCTCTTGATATGAGGTGCACAGTGTGCTCTAGCATATAGTGGCGCAATTTTTGTGCCGCAAACACCAGTGCTAAACATATTTTCTCCATGTCTGGATAATTGCATTCTGCCCCCACAAGGGTGCGACTAAGATAATATAAAGACATTTCTTTTCCTTCATCATTATTCTGCGCCAAAAGAGCACCTAATGATGTTGGCATGGCTGCCATATAAAGAATTAATGGTCGTCCTTTAATTGGCGCACTCAAGACAGGGGGATTTATCAAATACTTCTTTATATCTAAGAATGCATTTTGGCATGCTTGATCCCATTGGAAAGGAACACCTTTTCTCATAAACCGAGAAAAAGGTTTGCATCTCCCGGATAAATTCGAGATAAATCTCCTAATATATGCTAAATGACCTTGGAGGCTCTTCAATTTATGAAGGTTTTTAGGTGGTGGCATTTTAACAATTGCCTCTATTTTACTTGGGTCAATTTCGATTCCACGCTTTGTAACTATAAAATCCAGAAATTTTCCAGAAGAGACCCCAAAGGCACATTTCATTGGGTTCATTTTCAGATTATGTTGTCTAAGGCGTTCAAAAACCATAGAGAGATGCTTTAAGTGATCTCTTTCATGTTTTGATTTTACAATAATGTCATCTATGTAGCACTCAACAATGATGTGCAATAGTCCATCAAAGACAATTGTCATGGCTCGTTGATATGTTGCACCAGCATTTTTAAGTCCAAAAGGCATAACCCTATAACAGAATATACCTTTGGGTGTTCAGAATGTTGTTAACTCATCTTCTAGTGCCATTTTTATTTGATTATAACCCGAAAAGCCATCCATAAATGAAAATATTTCATGTCCCATAGTAGAATCAATAAGTATTTCAGAGATAGGTATTGGAAAATCATCTTTAGGGCATGCCCTATTCAAATCTCTAAAATCTACACATACACGAATTTGCCCATTCTTCTTCTTGACAGGAACAATGTTGGAAAGCCACTTAGGATATTTGACTTCCCGAATAAACCCAGCTGTTATGAGTTTATCGACTTTAGCTTCTATTTTTGGGAGTATATCTGGTCGAAACCTCCGTTGTGGTTGCTTGACCGGTGGAATGTCTTCTTGTACAGCGAGTCGATGTACTGCCACTGCTGGATCCAACCCTGGCATTTCTTCATATGTCCAAGCAAACACATCCCTATTTGTCGAAAGAAATTTATGATATTATTCTTTACTTTCCTTAGATAAATGTTTGCTGATATAAACTGGACGAGGCTCGTCGAGCGTCCCAATATTGATTTCTTCCAATTCATCAATGGTGGGTTGATTTCCATCCTCCATTTGTGGAGCCGCTGCTGTTGTGTCTATAAATTCAGCTGAGGTCATACAAACATCATAACCCAACCCATACCTCTTTTCCTTTAATGTTTGATCTTCGTGCAGGGCTTCAAGTTGTGCTTGGGACAGCGCCTTTTCAAATGGTGCAAGCTGCCCCCGGCCGTTGCATAGAGAAGGGCCTTTAATGATATCATAACCCATTTTCTGCATCATATAAAGAACTTTATCATCATATAGAGAAATAGGCAATGATTCATCATCCCTATTTGACAGAGTTATTTGAGCAACTACTCTATTCTTATTTTTGCTCGTGCTAGAGTTGTGCAATTGATTTTGAGCTTGTTTTATTTTATGTTGTACCAAAGGAGGTAAGGGTGTCGGAAACTCAATACCTTTATTAGAGGATGATTTATTCACGACACGAAATATTGGATCTCCTTTCTTCCTTTGGTCACTTGATATATATTGATATATCTTCGCTGTTGATGAGGATTCCTCAATATATTTCTTTATAAAATTTGACTCTGGTACAAACACTGACTTTGGCTTACACACTTTATCGACGGGCTCGAAGTAGAATTTTGCATCAGCATAGAAGGATTCAGCTATTGTGAATGGCTTTTTATCAGCAAATATTCGTATTATCTCCCCTGATTGATCTTTGTATTTGATGCATTGATGAAGCGTAGATGGTACGACTTGATTTTCATGCAACCATGGGCGGCCAAGCAGGGCATTATATGAGGTAGCCGCATCGATCACGTGAAAGTTCACATATGTGCATAGTGTTTCCAACTTTAAAACCAATGATATGTTACCCATAACTTCCTGACCAGATTGATTGAAGCCATGAATAACCACATTAGATCGGGTCAAGTCCTTTTTGGAATATCCAATCCTTTTTAAGGTACGCAAAGGTAATAAATTTATGGCAGATCCGCCATCTATCATTATGCGATTTACGGGCAACTCATCAATTTCACCAAACATGAGAAGCGGTCTATTGTGCTTCTTAGAACCTAATAGCATGTTCTCCTCAGTGAACGTCATATTTAAAATTTCAGCTACTTCTGTCTCTGTTTGCGACACTTCTACTCTATAATCATCAGGAAAAGAAAGTGATGTAACAAAAGCCTTGCGCAAATCAGACGAAAGACACAAAGCATCATACACAGAAAGCATAGCTGGTATTTTCTTCAAGTGAGAGATTACATCATACTTGACTGACATATTAGTAGCAAAGTCGATCGTTTCATTTGGGGTTACATTTTTGTTTTTGGGCTCCCTTCCAACTGGAAGATGAGGATCAGCTAACTAGCGGCCTGATCTAAGTTGAATTTGGTCAACTTCTGGAGATTCTTCTTCAGGGAAATAAAGAGAACCCTCATCATCATCAAAGACACCAATGGTGAGGACATTGAATTCTTCATGAGGACTGCTCACACGCTTTGTCAATCTTTGCGCTATTCTTGACGTGGAGCGTGGATCCTCACCTTGTACTATTACTTGTCGCAGCATGCGACCTCCTGGCCACCACTGCCCCCTATCTTAGACTCTTCGAAAAGTTGATGGGTCGAGCTTTGTGGCATGGATCCATCGATGAAAAGCCTCTCTTTTAAGTTGACAGCTGCATCTTTGCTGCCGACCATAGTACGATGCACGGCCTGAGCAAACCATTGGAATAAACTTAGACTTTAAGACCAGCATTCTTTTATCATAAGATGATGTCATATTATCAATTGGTGTCATATTCGAAGATACGGAACTCACCAAGTCATCTTGAAAGGTGGCGACAATTGCTGCAATCACTTTCTTGCCTTTCTTGAAGCTTTTAAGGAGGTCTGCATCAACTGTTCCTTCATCAATCATTTTCTGGATAATATCCTTTACCACAAAGCAATCTTTAAGCGTATGCCCTAAGACGCGATGATAGTGGCAATAATTTGGTTCATTGAACTTGGAAGCTTATTCAGGCCTTTTTGGGTTAGGGAGCTCTATGAGATTCAGCTCCCGTAAGCCCATAAATAAGTCATCGACTTCCTCATTTGGGAAGGAATATTCTCTGTTTTGTCGCTCACTAAGGGTTGGCCTCCTGCGAGTTTGCATTCCCTTTTGCTCTTGATTTCTTGTGGTGGCTCCCCTGGGCTGCAACTATGGAATCACTGCTGTCGCCTCCATTGTTTGCACTTGCTTTGGCTTGGCAGGCAACTTATCACGTTGGCCGCCTTTCTCTACAGGCTTGGTGAATGTCTTTGTTCGACGTGCAACATGCTGCATGTAATTCTCAATATCTGTAGCTTTAGAGGCAAGCTCTTCAAAAGTGACAGGCCGTACACCTTGCAAATAAACAGCCATGTCAGGGCACAGATTATTCATGCACATCCGCACCGCTTCTGGCTCGGTAATTGGCTGTGGGCAATGGAGGCTTAAATTTCTCCACCTGTTAATAAAATCAGCAGCCTTTTCATTTGTTCTTTGCTCTGTTTGGGTCAACTCAGTGATGCCTACTGTTCTTTGAGTGCTATAGAAGCGTTCGAGAAAAGTATCTTGCATTTGCTCCCATGTCTTGATTGATCCTGGTGCCAACTTACTATACCATGTGAAGGCTGGACCGGACAACGTCTGCACAAATTGTCGTAAGAGAAGTGCTCCGTTATGGGCTGTATCTTGACAGGCTGCAAGAAAATGAGCTATATGCTCATGAGGAGACCCGGTTCCATTGAATTTGCTGAATTGCGACTAGCGGTAATTGCTTGGGAAAGACACCATGTCAACGTCAGGTGGGTATGGCTTAACATATCCCGGACGCATCGAGTAATGAGTTTGCATATACTAGGCTTTAACCCCCTCAGCAATCATCTTTTGGATCGCCTCAAGGCTAATTGCAGGTGATGATTGATGACTATGATGACTTGCAGTAGCATGTATGTCATTATCCCGGCTTGTATTATTAGCTATTTGGTTTCGTAAAGCAGCCAACTCATCTTCTTTTTGTTGAAGTGCAACTGTAAGTTGGGCTAGCTGCTCCTCAACTGATCGTGTTTCATTTGTCGCAAGAACTTGTTCCGCGTAGCTTGGCTCAAAACTACGGGAACGCAATTCATAAGCGTTTATATCATGTTGGGGATCATTTTCAGGAGAGGAAGATGAATTACTATGGAGGGGATTATGAGACCCTGAGTAATTCGAATCATGCTCTTCATTACCCGAATTTGCTTGACTACGAGTTACAGGACGATGACCCATTACAACATTCTTTCATGCTTTCTTTCTTTTGAAGTGTGTCGATGTTGAAGATGCTTCGCTAGTATCATCCGCCACCTCTGTGACTCCGACCGACATCGAAAGAAAAAACCTCAGCTGCATTTTTTGAGGCCCTCTTTCGAGTTGGCCAAGGTGCCATCATTGTTGCCGCCTTCTTGGGTGTGCTTGCTAGCTTCTTCACCACTTGGGTATTGCCACCATGACTTGATGAAGGAGAGTTTGCCCCTTGAATTTTGCTAGATTTAGAGTCAGCTCGCATTGCCAACTCCCTCTGCTTGTAGGCTTCTCGTTTTGCACGTGCACGAGTAGCCTGGGTGACATAGTTTTATCGCTGAGGGTCTTGCTCAATGAATTATTGGTATTCTAGCCATTTAGTGAAGGCCTCTGCTCGCCGCATAATAGCACCTCCAACATCATTTGCGGATGCGGATGCGCCTGGAAGCATCTCCCTTAGGGTTTGGTAGATACTCCGTGTGATATATGAATCCAGGGCATGATTCATTCTTTCTCGACTCCTCAGTCGGTTCTTCCTTACCCTGTTACAAATGGTGTGTCCCACTGGGCGTGCCAGAATCTGATGACGGGAAAATGGGCGTGAACCCGCATCCGCGTCATTAGAGACAAGTTAATTAAATTTAATTGAAAATGAGACAAAGGAATCAAGTATTGCGGGTCCATTACTTCCAGAATTAATACATTTACATAAAAATTGTGTTAATTACATCTCTTTGCGAGAAAACCCCTGATTAAGAATTCCAACATAAACATTACAACAAGTTACAACATATGACTATTACAAAAATATAAAAGAAAAGGTCTTCAATCTTGGCGTCGCCGATGGATGCTTGCGCAAGAGTATTTTAGCTGCATTTATATAATTTTGTTGACATCGCATATGATTTTATTTTATTTAGTGAACCTATGCATGTAGCATGATTGAAGTTTAATTATTTCAGTTTTTTTTTAATTTTGCTTCATCTTGTAACATTGCATAGCGCTTGCAAATATTGCGCGCTCGCATGTAGCGTAACCGAAGCGAAGGTTGTTTTTAATATTTTTTGTTACTACTAGTGCACCATGGATTTTATGCACATAGTATATGAAAGTTTAGAACTAATTATTTTATTGTTTTGCCCCGCCTTGTATTACTACTAGCATTGCATAGTGCTTGCAAATGTCGAGCGCTTGCATGTAGCGTAACCGAGACGAAGTTTGTTGTTTTAATATTTATATTACTACTAACACGCCATAGATTTTGGGTATGTCGTGTAATAGAAATTAAGTGTTTTGCTCCACCTTGTATTACCACTAGCATGTAGCGTAACCGAGGCGAAGGTTGTTGTTTATTTTTTTTTAACATTTATATTGCTACATGCCATATATTTTAGGCACGTATCGTAATAGAAGTATGTTTACATTTTTTTATTGTTTTGCCCCGCCTTGTATTACCACTAGCATGTAGCGTAACCGAGGCGAAGGTTGTTTTTTTATTTTAACATTTGTTCATGCATTTTTATTATTTTTGCAGCATAACCACCCTTAATTCGTGTCCATTTGAGGGGACCGAATTGAGGCAATGGGATTTTCAACCTTCTCACTCTCGGTTTGTATCCATTTGTAGGGGACCGAACCTAAGAGACGAGGGATCGGGCCCTTGTTCTTTGGGTTTGTATCCACCTAACGGGACCGAACCGAGAAGATGAGGTCTTAATGCCTCACCTTGATTTGTATCCATTTGTAGGGGACCGAACCTAAGAGACGAGAAATCAAGCACTCGTTCTTCGGGTTTGTATCCGCCTAACGGGACCGAACCAAGGGGGCAAAAAATATAAAAGAAGAAAAAAACAAAGGGATAGAGGAAGAAGAAAGCTTCTTAATTCATACCACCATGGCTACATCTAAGGACGAAGAGAGGGGGCAAGTGTCTCACCTTTTCTTCAAAACACCTGCTTGTTCTCCCTCTATCTTTCTCTCTAGATCTTTATCCTGCTCTCAAGTGTTTGCCGAAGCTTTTCTTTTCTCTCCAAATGGCCAGCCTATCCCCTCTTTCTTTCCTCCAAAAGTCCTCCTTTTTCTATACCATTACTAGGGGTGCAAACGGGTCGGATTCGGACGGATATTGTTGTTACCATATCCTAACCCATATTTTTTTCTCTAGATTCGGTACCATCGGATTCGGTACCAATCGGATTCGGTGTCAGATCGATCGGGATTAACCCGTTTGTAAGGAATGGATGCAGTACAACAAATGGAGTAGGAGGACGTACTGTCAAGAACTTGATGTTACTACTTAATAGCTGATGTGGAAAATTTTATTTTACCATTGCAAAAGAAAATGAAACGTCAAATAGTAGCACTAACTTGAAATCAAACTTGAAGACGTATCGGATTCGGACGGATATTGCTATTACCATATCCTAACCCATATTTTTTCTACGGATTCGGTACCAATCGGGTTCGGTACCAAACGGATTCGGTGCCGGATCGGTCGGGATTAACCCGACCCGTTTGCACCCCTAACCATTACCCCCTATTTATAGAGTAAGGATAAGGGGTGGTTCATGAAGAGAAGTTATGGTAACTTCTCACTTTGATTTTTCTTTTCCCAATTATATACTTTTTTCTTTTGCTATTGCCATTGAAATCTCTACGCACAAGCAGGCTAATGCGTTGCTAGAACGTGGGCTTAGTGCCTGCATTCATACGTGCATGCACAGGTTCAAGTTTTTCATGCATGCATGCATATGATGGGTAGTTGAGGCTCCTCCCTATTCATTGCTACCTTCAATTTTTTTTTCACTTAGCATTTCCACGTATACAGTAGTTGTACAGTGGTTCTACGTAAATTTTATTCGAGTGAGCATATGTGCTCCGAGTGGGCTGAAAATTAAACACAAGACTTTCACCTGCACCACAAACATGCCATAAAAATTTGCTACTCGATGGTAATACGTAGCACACACAAAAAATCCTGGAAGGTGGACTTGTGCTTTGCGTACGTCATTTGGCCGTATTATCCTATTCGAGTGAGCATATGTGCTCCGAATGAGCTGAAAATTAAACATGAAACTTTCACTCACAACACAAACATGCCATAAAAATTCGCCACTCGATTGTAATATGTAGCACACACAAAAAATACTGGAAGCCGGACTTGTGCTTTGCGTACGTCATCCAGCCGTATTATCCTATTCGAGTGAGCATATGTGCTCCGAATAAGCTGAAAATTTGACACGAGACTTTCACTCGCACCACAAACATGCCATAAAAATTTCGGACAAAATTGGTGTCAACAGGTCCTTAACAGGTAAGTTAAGAGAGATAGTTGATACAGCAATTAGAAGATGTATAGATATCTTGTGCTTTCCAGAGACTAAATGGGTGGGTCAGAAGGCAAAAGAGGTGAAGCATACTGGCTTCAAGCTATGGTATACTGGAACATAACGAAACAAGAATGGAGTGGGCATCTTAATCAATAAGCACCTCAAGAGTGAAGTTGTCGATGTGAGGAGGCAAGGGGATAGGATTATCCTAGTCAATCTAATCTTTGGTGACTTGGTTTTGAATGTTGTTAGTACATATGCTCCACAAGTAGGGTTGGATGAGACCGCTAAGAGGTAATTTTGGGAAGACCTAGATGACATGGTTAGAAGTGTGCCTATCAATGAAAAGATTTTCTTAGGAGGCAATTTCAATGGTCATGTCAGTACAACTAGTGGAGGGTTCGTGGGGGTTTTGGTTATGGAGATAGAAATCAAGAGAGAGAAGATATCTTAAACTTTGTCGTAACCTATGATCTCATGACAGATAACACCTTCTTTAGAAAGAGATATTCTCATTTAGTTACCTTTAGTTGTGGTCAGTATTCTAATCAAATCGATTTTGTTCTTGTTAGGAGGGATGACAAACGAGCCTGCATAGATTTTAAGGTTATACCTGGAGAGTGTGTTGTCCAGGAACATAAGTTGGTAATCTCCGACTTTCATTTTAGGTTATGGGTCCAACAAGCTAAGGTCGCTAGAGCCACGAGGACGAAATGGTGGAAACTCAAAGGAGATACCACACAGGCATTTAAGGAGAGGATGGTCACGGGAGGGACGTGGGACGTGGGAGAAGCGAATAGTATATGGACAGATATGGCAACTCGCATTAGGAAGGTGGCTACAGTGGTGTTGGAGTGATCCAAGGGATAAGAGGAGAACCAAAAGACACATGGTGGTGGAACGAGGAAGTGCAAAAGGCTATTAAGGAGAAGAAGATATGCTATAAGCACATATATCATGATAGGACCAATGACAACGTACAGAAATACAAAGCATCAAAAAAGAATGCGAAAAAAGTGGTGAGTAAGGCATGAGGCAAGACATATGAGGAAATTTATCAGAAACTAAGTACAAAGGAGGGAGAGAAGGATGTCTACAAGATGGCTAAAATTCGAGAAAGGAAGACAAGAGGTTGCAACCAAGTTAAATGCATCAAAGATGACACTAATAGACTTTTGGTGAAAGACGAGGAGATCAAGGATAGGTGGAGATCAGTTTACTTTGACAAGTTGTTCAATCATGATAATGATGATAGTATGATTGAACTGGATAATATTTTTGATGACACCGATAAGTGGTTTGTTCGAAGAATCCAGGAGTCGGAAGTAAGAGAGGCCTTAAAAAGGATGAAAGTGGGTAAGGCGTTGGGGCCTGATAACATCCCTATTGAGGTGTGGAAATCCTAGGAGAAGTGATGATTATTTGGTTAACTAAGTTGTTCAATAGCATTTTTAAGTTGAACAAAATGCCAAACGAGTGGCGGAGGAGCACATTAGTACTAATTTTTAAAAATAAAGGAGACATTCAAAGTTGTACTAATTATAAAGGAATTAAGCTCATGAGCCACACAATGAAACTCTGGAAACAAGTGATTAAGCGCCGTTTAAGAAAAGTGACTAGCGTGACAAAAAACCAATTGTTTTTATGCCTGGGAGGTCGACCATGGAGGAGATTTTCTTGCTACAACAGTTGATAGAGAGGTATAGGGAGCAAAAAAAAAGGACATTCACATGATATTTATTAACTTGGAGAAAGCCTATGACAAAGTGCCAAGAAAGGTCACGTGGTGGGCGCTTCAAAAGAAAAGAGTCCCAACAAAATACATTACCCTAATTAAGGACATACGAAAATATTGTGATTAATGTCAGAACGTGTGGTAGTGTTACTAATGACTTTCCTTTAAGATAGGACTACACCAAGGGTCAGCATTGAGTCCATACATTTTTGCCCTAGTGATGGACGAGGTCACACGGGACATACAAGGAGATGTCCCTTGGTGTATGCTTTTCGCTGATGATGTGGTGCTGGTTGATGAGAATAGGATAGATGTTGATAGGAAGCTCGAGTTGTAGAGGAATACCTTAGAATTGAAGGGCTTTAGACTTAGTAGGACTAAAAATGAGTATATGAAGTGTGATTTCAGTGGTGCTAGGGTAGATGATGGAGATGTTAGATTGGATGGACAAGTAGTGCCTAAGAAGGACACGATTTATTATTCGGGATCGATGCTACAGTGGGACAGTGAGATTGATGAAGACGTGAGCGACAAGATAAGAGCGGGGTGGGTGAAATGGCGCCAAGCATCTAGTGTCATGTGTGACAAAAAAAAGTCCCTCAAAAGTTAAAGGGTAAGTTCTATAGGATAGCGATCAGACCCGCGATGCTCAATGGAGAAGAATGTTAGGTGACTAAAAGGCAACATATAAAGAAAATGAGTCTAGCGGAGATGAGGATGCCGTGGTGGATCTGTGGTCATACAAGGCGGGATCGCATCTGTAATGATGATATATGTGATAGGGTAAGAGTAGCACCATTTAAAGAGAAGCTTATCCAACATCGCTTGAGATGGTTTGGACATCTCCAACAACAGCCTTCTGAGGCACTTGTACGTAGTGAAATTTTAAGACGTACTGAAGATGTAAGAAGAGGCAGTGGTCGACCAAAACTGACGTGCGAGGAAGCAGTTAAAAGAGACTTGAGGGATTGGAATGTATCTAAAGAATTAACTTTGGATAGGAGCGCATGGAAGTTAGCGATCCACGTACTGGAACCATAAGAAAGTTAGGGGCAGTGTTTTAGGCTCTTGGCTCAGATAGCAAGTTGTATGGCTTAGGGTTTTAGCATTGTTGGTTTTATTGTAAGGCTCTCATCTCTTTGATCTTGAGAAGATTTCATTCCTAGCCTACCCTAACTTGTTTGAGACAAAAGACTTTGTTGTTGTTGTTGTTTAGTCTAGCAAGATTTTAAAGCAATTCAAACCTACACAATATTAGTATTTCTAAGGCACTATAAGCACAAATCTCTACAAGAATATCTCTAGCAAAAATAAATATGACAATCGCAATATGCTAGAAATATAAGGGCAGAATGAACAGACAAAGAAATAACTAATTAACACTCAATGTTTTACCATGGTGTTCAAAAACTTGCCAGTTTGCCCTAATCCATATTGAGGAAAGCCCAAGCAATTTGGAACGGCTCCACGAATTAAGCCTCGGCTCCTCAATCCACTAGTGGTTGTCCTTTCTCTGCTCCGGAGATGGTGGACACCAAACCACTCACAAATCGGCACTGAGCTTCTTCACAACCTTCTAAAACAAGTCATCGCGCAAGCTCCCACTAAGCCATCTAGGTACCAGTAAGTACCAAGAGTAATAAATCATAGCTTCGCTTGACGGCGACCAAGAGCCAAAAGGATCAATCTAAGAAGTATGCACTTGATTTTGGCTCAACCACATCAGATGAATGCACAATGTGAAATTGATTTGTGAAGTGAATGCTCAAAGCTCAAGGATATTCAATGGAGTCTCTTACTTCTGTCCTTGAGTAGGTGGGGGAGTATTTATACCCCCAACAACCAAAACTAGCCATTAAAGGGCACTCCTTGAAAAAAAACAGGCGAGTGAAAGTACCGCCGTTCATCGGCTGGTACAACTGCACCTGTTCTGACACAAAAGTAATGGCTACTTCAGAGCTTTTGAACTGTTGAAAGTCGGTGCGGTACTATCGCCATTGTAATCATGGTAGTTCTGATATTCAAAAATGCCAAATTTTTGGTGTGGTAGTTCTGGTATTCGGAAGTTCCAAAATTTCAGCGTGGTACTTCTGTTTTCTTCAAGGCCAAAAGTTTGCGCTCTTTGAAAAAATGTACCGCCTAGATTTTTCAGAGCTTCCATGATCCAGAAGTACCGTTCAAGGGTTACGGTACTACCGCTCTACAGTAGTTTCGCCGTTGAAACTCCAGTATTTCCATTTTCCATAGAGACAAAGTGATTCTAAGGGTGCTTTCTGAAAAAATGCACCACTTATTTTGGCGGATCTTCTGACAAGCGGAAGTACCGTCGTTTACACTCTGGTACTTCCGATTATCCAGACAGAGCATATATTGGCTATCAATTTTAGTTTTAAGATAATGCATGATCTTAAATTAATCCAAATGGTACAGGAATATGCTATCATGTTACTATCCATGATCCCTCTTAATAGTACAACATTTATCCTATAATCCGGTCTTCCACCCTGTCTCCTAAGACTGGTAAAAACAAAAGGGATCCTAGTCTACTTGTACCTTTGTCTTAGCCATATTGATCTTCATGTTGACCCTTAGCATGTGTCTCATAATCATTTTAGGGTCTAAACCCTTTAAACACTTAATAAATATGTTAGTCCCATATTCACATAATATCATTAATTACCAAAAACTATTTTTAGGGGCCTAGATACTTTCAATCCCCCCTTCTTGGTAATTGATGATAATACAAATATTATGTGAGAAGAATAAAGTTTTCAATATACCACTTGTTTGAAATAAGTTATATATTCTTTTGTGACTTTGAAAATCAATTCAAAGAAATCTCCCCCTAAGCATGTGCATGTAGAAGTAAAGATACTTTGCAAGCACATGTAAATATTTTAAAAAAAATTGGTGGAGTTTCCTTTGTTTGTTGAGCTTGTGGGAATAGATAATTGCAATGTTGTAAAGTATACCATAGATAAATACAAGGTACAATTTTATAAGATGACCACAATTTCAAGTTCAACATAACATAAAGCATATTCTCAACAAGATCATTACATCACAAGTTCGTTTTATCATAAAGGCACATAAATAGTAGCTAAGATAGATAGACTTCTTGACTTCTTCAATCTTCTTTCTTCTATCCTTTCTTGTGCTCTTTTTCCCCTTCTTGTCTTCTCCCCATTTGGCATCAAATGACCAAAAAGGCTACTCTTATGGTCCTTAAGAAGAAGGGTCACGATGGCGAGAGCGGCCAAATCTGACTGGGCATGGAGGACAAGCCAAGGCATGCTCAATAGAAGTAACTCTCTCATCAATAGAGTCCATTCTAGAGGAAAAAGAAGTGAACACCTCGGCCTGAGTGTCGTGAATATGGAGAATTGCCGAGTGTATCTAAGGGAGATAGAGAGACTTATCCTTCTTCTTGTGGTGCCGCTGTAGGTTCTTCTTGCTGTCGAGCTCAAGGACGGAAAGCTAGAGGAATTGGAGATTCTGCTTGTGCCTTGTAAGCCTCGTGGATGCCACCTAAACCACCATGGTATTCAATCTTCCGAAGGATCAAGGCTATGATGTATGGAGTATAATTTATCCTTTTGATCCTGTCATTCTTGGAAGATGCTATTTACCAGATAATAAGATCAACCACATCAAATTTGCCACTTTGCATAACATAGTCAATTAGTTTCCATGCATAGCCTCTTATGGTACCATAATTCCCACTCTTGGGAAGAATGGTATGGTTAATAATCCGATTTACCAGGCTGGGAATAGGGAGGAGACCAACAAGCTTGCCTAGGACAAATCTTGTAGTCTGATCATAGTACTCAGACAAGGCAGGGAGCTCAAGTGCAGGTCTATCATATACCTTCTCATGTGCACTTGACTCTGTCCTTAGAGCCAGCTCAAACTCATGCTTATTGGAGTCCAAGGATTGGTAGCTAATCATCCATGAGATATGCTGGAAGTCAGGAGAAATATATAGCGTAGCATAAAATTACCTAATTATATCTTCATTATAGTTTGATTTGAGAGCCACAAGGTTTTGTATCCCATCCTCTGAAACAGTATATAAGTCCCACCATATTTGTCAATTGAATCCAGGTGGTCCCAATTAGCATACTTGCGATCTGTAAAGAGTCTACTTGGACCATATAGTTGCTCATGCACTTGTTCTTGAAATTTGGTATGAAACCTTGGATTGATAGAATTATTGGGAAGCATAAACTGGTTTCTATGATGCAAGCGTGCATACTCTTCAGCTGTGATTTGTCTGAGGTCTATTTGAGGCTCTTTTCAATCAAACATATCCTCATCTCACTGTTCAAGAGGTGAGCTATCTTGTTGTTTTGTTTGTCTCTGAGTCTGAGGCTATTGTCTTTTCTCTATCTTCTTTGGTCTTTTGAGCAGATTTTGAGGTGACTGGAGGTGCAGGAGGAGGCACTTGGGCTGCAAGAGGGTTTTCCCAAGATGAAGATTGATCAAGAGTCATAGGAGTGGAGTTCCTAACATACACTTTTCGGCCAACATTTCTTGTCCTAAGCATCTTTAAACAAGGAGAAAAGATATCAGGG
Organism: Dendrocalamus latiflorus; assembly: GCA_017311315.1. NCBI lineage: Eukaryota > Viridiplantae > Streptophyta > Magnoliopsida > Poales > Poaceae > Dendrocalamus > Dendrocalamus latiflorus. The sequence goes on from CM029664.1 coordinate 36,252,154, forward strand.
ATATGCAGAGATCAAACCAAAATAGGTCTAAAAAGCAATGGAATGAGATGCTATTTTATCAGGAGAATCGGAAGTACCAAATTTCAAACTACGGTAGTACTTGGCTGCAGTAATACCGTGCTCATTGAGCGGTAGTTTCGATTTCCCTGACAGTTTCTAGGGTAAGCAATGTATGAATCTTTTCGTGTTTTTTCTTGGATTGAATCCATGGAATAGAAGAGAAAACATCATTAGGCAGCAACTATAGTAATTTTCCCAAGAAAAATAACTCTAAATCATTCGCATTTTAGATCAACACCTAGACTTGATCCTAGGGTTCTAGAATAAGATAAAAGAAGGAATTCGATCCTATTTACCTTTGGAATGGAGGAGTTGAACCCTTAGGATGTGCGGCTGAAGGAGACGGAGCTTCCAGAGGAGGTTAGAAGTCAAGGAATAAAAGCTCGTGTGGTTGGCAGTAAAGTCCTCAACCAACTCAAACAGAAGTATCGCAGAGAGTTCCGGTAGGTCCGTTGACTCATTTGTGTTTGGCCACTTTAGAGTTCTAACTTCACTATCTTGTACGACCACAAAGATAGATTTCGACCACTATGGTTGTTTTTGACCAAACTGGTCATATTCAGCTGCTCTAGTCATTTTCAACCACTATGGTTCTCTAACCACGTTTTCAACCATGTTAGTTTCAACCACGTCAGTTTTGATCATGTTGGTTTTGATCACACTGATCATGTCAATTTTGATCACTTAGCATGTAGTTCTAGAACATGGAAGTACTACAAGGAACACAGTGGTAGTTCTGATTTTTCTGGAACTTTCAGGAAACTAAGCTTAGATCAGAGAAATATGCAAATGATCCCCAGTTTTGCACTCAAATAAAGATAATTCAGGATCATTACGCATTAGGAACACTAAATAAAACCTTGGAATATAGTATTATGAACATAGAGATTTTTAGCAAAAATAAAAGAAAACACTTTTCAAAAATACCTCAAACAATTCCAAATGAGCATGAAAGCATGAACCATGAGTTCAAGAAATATTTGAGTAGTCTATGACAATTCATTTCTCGACTTGCAAAAATGGCTTTCATCTAATGGTTTGGTAAAAATATCTGTGAATTGGTCTTCGGTCTAGATGTGGCTAATTGTAATGTCTCCCTTGCTCACATGGTCTCTCAAGAAATGGTGACGTATATCTTATGCTTAGTTCTTGAGTGTTATACCGGGTTATTGGATATTTTCACCACACTATCATTATCATACAAAAGAGGCATTTTATCAATTTTAATTTCATAATCCATCAAAATTTGCCTCATCCATAGCAATTGAGCATAACAACTACCCGCGGAAATATATTCAGATTCTACAATGGAAAGTACTTCGGAATTTTGTTTCTTGGAAGACCATGATACTAAAGACCTTCATAGAAATTGACAACTACCCGAGGTGCTTTTTCTATGCACTTTGCAACGCGCATAATCAGAGTTTGAGTATCCAATTAAATCAAATTTAGCACCTTCAGTATAACAAATCCTATGCTAGAGAAATATTTTAAATGTCTTAAAATTCTCTTGATGGCCATTAAATGACACTCTTTTGGAGATACTTGAAAACGTGCACACATACAAACAATAAATATGATATCGGGTCTAGATGCAGTAAAATAAAGCAAATTATCAATCATGAATCTATAAAGCTTTAAATTTACCGGTTTACCTCCTTCATTAAGGTGAAGATGCCCGTTCGGTGCCATAGGGGTCTTGATGGGTTTTGCATCCCCCATGCCAAACTTCTTGAATAGATCTCTCACATATTTTGTTTGGCTTATAAAGGTCCAATCCTTGTGTTGCTTAATTTGAAGTCCAAGAAAATAGCTCAATTCTCCGATCATGGACATCTCAAATTCCCTACACATCATTTCGCCAAATTCATTGCAAAACTCTTGATTAGTAGAACCACATATGATATCATCAACATAAATTTGACATATAAAGAAATCATTATCAATAATCTTTATAAACAAAGTTGTATCAACTTTCCCAATTTTAATTTCTTTAGAGAGTAGAAAATCTCGAAGGCGCTCATACCATGCTCTAGGAGCTTGTTTGAAGCCATATAGCGCCTTGGAGAGTTTATACACATGGTTAGGATTTTTAGGATCTTCAAAACCAGGAGGTTGTTTAACATAAACAGGTTCAAAAATTGTTGCATTTAAGAATACACTTTTAACATATATTTGAATAAATTGATATCGAAGCCAGATGCAAAGGCAAGTAATATGCGAATTCATCCAATCCAGCAACGAGTGCAAATATTTCATCATAATCCAAACCCTCAACTTGAGTATAACCTTGAGCAACTAATCTTGCCGTGTTTCTTACCACAACTCCATTTTCATCCTGCTTGTTGCGGAAGACCTATTTTATGCCAATCACATTGTGCTTCTTGGGTCTTTTCACTAATGTCCAACATCATTTTGGGTGAAGTTGTTGAGTTGTTCATGCATGGCATTCACCCAATCCGGATCATATAGTGCTTTATCTATAAATTTAGGCTCAACAGAAGACACAAAAGAGTAATGTTAAAAAATGAAGCTACTCTAGATCTAGTTTGAGCATCCTTACTCACATCACCCAATATTTAATCTATTGGATGCTCTTTGCTGATTACGTTGTGAATTTTCGATGGTAGAGATTGTTCTTCCTTTTCTTGGACATCTATTACTTGAGTGTTGCTTGTTGTGAAGAAAGTAGGAGCTTCAACTTACTTTGATAAAAGAGATATACTTGGATCATCCTTTGGCTTGATGTCACCAATTTGCATGTTCTCCATTGCTCGCCTTAGTCCTTCATCATCCTAATTCTCTTGCTCTTCTTGAAAGCTATTAGTTTCATCAAATTGAACGTCACATGATTCTTCAACTAAACTGGAGTTTTTGTTGAAGACTCTATAAGCTTTGCCATTAGAAAATAACCAAGCAAAAATCATTTATCACATCGACTTTTAAATTTAGAAAGCCAAACACCCTTTCTTAAGATATGGCATTTGTATTCAAATACTCTAAAATAGGAAATATTTGGTCTTCTTCCAATGAGAAGCTCATAAGAAGTCTTTTTGAAAAAGACAATGCAAATAAAAGCGATTTATGACATTACAAGTGGTGTTAATAGATTCCACCCAAAAATTATCGGAAGTATTATATTCATCAAGCATTGTCCTAGCCATTTGAATTAATGTTCAATTTTTCCTCTCTACAACTCCATTTTGCTCCGGAGTGTAGGTAATGGAAATCTCATGCTTTATTCCAAGTTCATCACAAAAATATTCAATTTTAGTGGTTTTGAACTTGGAACCATTGTCACTTCTTATTTTCTTTATTTTGAAATCAAATTCATTGTGGGCCTTTTTTGAACAACTTTTGAAAATGCCAGAGGCTTCGCTCTTGCCATTTAAGAAGAATACCATCCTTGTTAATATCTAGAGTTTATTTGAATTTATTTGGATTTAATATGAGTTTACTTGTGTTTTTTAATGTGTAGACTACGACGATTCAGAAGAATTCTTTGACGATGATTCAAACCAATTCGTGGAGCAAGGCAAGTCATACACCTTTATTATATTGATCCCAGTTTTCAAATAAAATTATGTTATTTTAAATTATTCTGCATGCATATTTTTATTCAACGTATTTCAATTCAGTTTTAAATTTAGTTATTGCCTACTTGTTAATTCCTCCATTGATATTGAATTCCCCCAATACCTTGTCACCCTAGAATAAAACTCTAGTTAGTACACTAGTATGGCTAGAGAACTTTTGTAGTAAGTGCTTAGTCTTGCTTAGAAATAAAACTAGATTGGATAAATTTTTCACATAAAATGATAAGCTTTCAAATGTGTTCTTGACTTCGATGAGTCAAGAAAGTCTATGAAATATTTCAAAACAAAGTATAAAATTTTGGTTTAGACATAGGCTAATGGTTAGGTGGTTGGTGCTGGCATGCATTGTTGTTTGGTAACACAATGTTAATTGTCAGGCACAAGCAGGGGTGTGTGGTTTGAGTCTAAGTCAAGTTATAAACTAGTCTATGAACCACTACTACAAAGCCCTTTTCGTACTACCACAAGGCTTGTATGGGACAGTCCTGGTTGACTAATTTGCAGGTCCCAACCTGAGTCTCATTGTAGGTTGAAAGTGAGCATGGCATAGGACATGTGAAGTCTTACTCGGCTCAAGAGGGGACCCCGATCTGGTAAACACCTTATTGGGGTGAAAACTTAGTGTTGACTTAGCCAGATTGAAGGCTTTACATTGTAAAGGCATTATCATGATCTTCTCACTGCACACCAAAGGAAGTGTGTTTATCTGGTGGCAATATGGGATAATTATGTCTTGTGGGTAAAGTTGTACAACCTCTGCAGAGTGTATAAACTATCCTGAATAGTCGTGCCTATGGTCATGGGCATGCTAAGTAAAGTATTTCATAGGTTAGACTTTGTTTTCAAAATGGTTTATGACAAGCTTATGGATGGATAGAATCCATATGAGATCTTTTGGAAAGAATGGTACGGTGGGATGCTCGTGATTAGGTTGGTGTCAGGTCGGTGCCTGCACTAATTTTATTATTTTGCTTAAATAAATGTTTTTACTTACTGTATTAAATTCAGCAATTTTTAATATATTTATTGTATTTCTTTAAAATGCCGCTTTACGCCCAAACTAACCCTATATGTCTTCCTTTTGTGTCTTTATCATTATGTTACATTCTCCGTGTGACTTGCAGAGTACAAGTTTGTACTTACCCTTGATATCTCATCTTAGAGGAGGATAGCTTCGACTACGATAAGGACCAAGATGAGTAGGCTGCGTTTTACTGTCGTTTGCCTGTGGGTAGGCTTTGGGTTTCTTCCGCTTTGGTGTTTTTCTTCTGCTATTATTATTTAAATTTGGCCTATGGGCCGTAGATATAAACGTTGGAAATCACGCCCATATTTAGTTAATAAATGTCAGTATGGTTGATATTAACCTTTGTTGTTCACTGTGTGCACTAGCTGATCCTAGACTAGTGCGATTTACATAGAAGATCCGAGAGTTATTGCTCCAAGGTCTGACAGCTAATTAGTCAGCTAAGACTGTCCCATGCCAGCCTTGTGATAGTACGATAAGGCTTTGTAGTAGTAGCTCACAGACTAGTCCTTAATTGACTTAAGCACATTCCATATAGCCCTTGTGCCTGGCATCACTATTATGTCACTGAACAACATTGTGTGCCAGTAAGCACCCACCACCTAACCATTTGTCTAACTCTAAATCAAGCTTTATATTTTATTTTAAAATATTCAATAGACTTTCTTGACTCACTGAAGTCAAGAATACTTTTTAAAAGCTCATCATTTTATGCGGAAAATGTTATCCCAAGCCTAAAGTTATATCTATACATGTCTAAGTATTTGCTACAAAATTCTCTAGCCATACTACTGCACTAACTAGAGTTTTATTCTAGGGTAATAAGGTACAGGAATTTGCAATATCAATGGTGTCATAACAAATGGGCATTAGCTAAAGTAAAATAGGAATTTAAAATACTACGAATAAAATTAAGCATAAAATATAATTTAAAACAAGATAATTTTATTTGTAAACTGGGATTAATATGATCAACGTGTGTAACTTGCCTTACTCCGTTGACTGGTGTGTATCGTCAAAGTAGAATTCTTCAAAATCATCGTAGTCTACATGTAAAAATAACCAAACAAACTCAAATAAACTCCAAAAGTTTTAAAACGTGGAATTATTGGATAGATCTTGATTTTAAATGAATTTAGAAGTTTGAATGGGTTCAATCAAAGTTAGGATGAAGGAGAATGAGCTCCTGGAATTTTAATTCTAAAGAAATGAGAGAAAATAATAAAAGGAATTTTTTATATTATTTTTATATGGAAAAAAGTTTATGATATCAATAATATTTGGCTGAATTATTTTCTAAAGAAAAAATATGGGATTATGGCATCATGGATGGCTATGGTGTTGACACGTGAGCCGAGCCTATAGACCGGGTCCACGGTCAGGCTTTTGGGCTGAGGTGGTAATCATGGCGCTTATGTGGTCTCCAAGAGGAGAGGTGGTATGCCAAGTGGCACCACTTGGCATCCACGTTAGCTCCGGTGTTGACATGGCCCAGCCCGTGACAAGGTAGCTCGGAGGCGGCAATCACTAGTGCTCCGACGACCGACAGTGAACGATGTGGTGTGCAAAACGAAGGGAGCATGCGCAACATGTTGGTGGCACGGGGATTACTAGAGGAGGTTGGAAGGTGGTTGGCGACGAGTGGAAGGCGGCGTCGGGGTGGTGCTCTAATGGGGTACAGCTCCAGCGACGCTTGAGACTGACAGAGGAGAGGGTAGGGTTGTCCTTGGCGCAGTGAAGCCTAAGGAGTCATCAGCAGGCCTTGATGTTGTCCCGGTGAGCCAAAATTGCTCACCAGAGTGGTGCGGTCAGCTGAAACGGTGAGAGCGCGGCTAGAGGGGGCTTGGGGGCTCTTTAGTTCAGTGTGGGAGAGGGGGGTTGTGCGGGGCTGAGAGGTGCTCGAGGGCCCCTTAAATAGGGCCGAGGGGGAGGCCAGGGGCGAGAATCACTCACCAGAATTAAGGGCGGCGAGATTTCGGGTGGGGAAGAAAAGTAAGGGAAGGGGGCCAAAAGGAAGGAAGGCCCGAAAAATAGGGAATTGGAATCCCATGCGGTGCTTGGTTTCCAAAACCAAAGAGAACAGGGAAGGAAAGGCAGCTGGTGCGGATTCGGGCGGCAGGTGGTGAAATAGGAAAGAGAAGGGGAGGAAGAAGGAAATGAAGAAGAAAGAAGAGGGGGGATGGGGATGACAAGGGGGCCCACAAGTCAGTGAGGGGGTGCGGGAACGGGAGGCTGAGCCGGCACTAGGCCGCGTAGGCCTTCGGCCATGCAACACACAAAAGGAGACCGGGCCGAAGGGGAAATTTGTCCCAAATGCTTTAAAACATTAAATTTTTTTCCCAATTTCAAAAAATATAAGAAGTCATTTTAAAGCCTAGAAAATAGCAAAACAAAGCAAAAAATATCCAGAAAATTCTAGAAATTACAAGGAACGTAACAAAAATAAAATCAACTTGATTTGGCTCCAAATAATCTTAGGTTTTTAATAGATTCTTACTCTAGGCTAAAATAAAAAAAATAAAAAAGGGAAATAAATTCTAGAAATAACCCGGTTAAATCCAAATTAAATGAAAAAAATTTTGGGATGTCACACATCAACCTAGTGTGGGTTGTGCCATCCGGATGAACATATATAGGTCGCGATGCTGGATGGAATCTGCCATGTGGTGCAAGAGGTGAACTCTGGAGTGGGTGGATAGAATCCCATAGTGGTGAAATCTTAGCAGATGTAGCTTCGCTAGGAAGATGCATTATAAAAGCCTTATGGTGATCTTCCTGATTTGCATGTCTAAGAAAATATGTGGAATATAACAAGTTCATTGTATCTTGTAGGTAAAGTATGTGACATCTGCAGAGTGAAAACTGTTCAAATAGCCATGCCCACGGTCATAGGCGGGCATAAGAACTTACTCGAGTTAGTGTCTATTTACAAAAGAATTTTTGCGGATGAGATAAAAAAGCACGAAGGGTGGATAGAACCTTGAGTTGATTACTGTTGGGTGGATAGAACCCAGTGATTATAATGGATGGGTAAATCCCTAATAACAAAAATAGTGTATGGTTGATGGAACCATTTAACAGGTGGATGGAACCTACACTACTATTATTGCATACTTTCACATTCTTTAGAAAATATGGTCTAGTTAAAAATGCTAAGTTTCAAAATTTCTATTTACGGTATTTCAACTTTGGCATTTCACAACTAAAAGAATCGAGGTCTTCCTTTGTTGAGCTTTGCATCTATAATATTGCATTCTATGTATGGTTCATGAAGCACAGTTATTTATGCTCACCCTCACTCACTAAAATAGCTCAAATCCTACGAATCAAGACCACTATACCTATTACGTCGCTTCGGGACAAGACTGAGAAGAAAATGGTGGAGATTAGGTCGTTCTCTAGTAGCCTAGTCCTTAGTTTGGCATCTTTTATCCCTAGTCACTTGCCTGTGGCAATGTGTGGCCTCACTTTTCGCTTTTCGCTTTCGCTTTTGTAATGTAACATTTAGCCTGATCGGTCTATTATGTAAACTCACCCGATATGGGGTATTTAAAATCTGATATATAATATAAATGTTTGGTATAGTTAATGCGATGTACGTATATGATCCAATTATGTATCTATGTATACTATTTGCTAATTCAGGGAATAGTACGGTGGAAAACACAAAGTGTTCCGGGTTGCTAACGTGGGTCCGACATAAAGGTTGGCTCTATGTTTTCTTTAAGAAAAGAGGGGGGAACAATGAATACGCAGCATACGAAACAACAATATTTGGACGTATCGATGTTGATTAATTTGGAACGCAAATAACGTTTACTGCAGTGTGGACTCTCCCATGCTTGCCACGTATCATTTTCCTTCTGTTTTTTTTTTTTTACTAAGTTTATGGGGTTGTTTTGGCGGTTTGGCGATATCCACATTAGACACCAAAGCAATCGACAAGAAACATGCATTTGGATGGTTATTTGTTCACATAAAAGGAATCATCAATTCAGCATCGTCTACTGCTCCATTGTGAGGAAGATTCTTGGTATCAACAAACAAACTGATAGCAATATCAAAGGGAAGGGATAGGAAAACTCCCACCCATGAACAAAAGAATTTGTACTACTTTTTTTTAGATCAGAATTGTACTACTTTTGAGAGGTACCAATATCAATACAAGGAGAAAATAAGTTCAACTGATGTTTCAGGTGAGAGTGAGACCTCAATTTAAAACAGGAGAATATTAACTCCCAATCTGATCGATCCATCTGATTAGTACGTGCCAGATGATAAATGTGTAGCTTTCACTATAAATAAGTTCACATTCTCCCGGAAGCTGACCCATGTCCAAATGGCTAGATGTGCGAGTGTATACCTAGCTTACCAAAATTTAAGTTTTAGACTTAGCGCTAGTGTCTATTAATTTTAGGATTACATACATACTTGCTCGTGCTCCATGAGATTTAGATGCCTTCGATAAATTTTAAACGTATGTAAAGAACGTGCACGCGTTTGTATGCGTGAATGATGTAAACGTTGTGTGTGTTGAATATGTGGGTGCGCCTTACTCTCTCTAAAAAAAGATCAATTCCCATTTCTTATTTAATTTGTCAAGATTGCACTACGTTTTAAGTAGTTTTAGAATATTAACTTTTTATTACATTTCACAGCAGGATACATGCAACAAAGAGTCTTGATCTTCTAGGTTGCAGACATACACTAATTTTGGTGCTATTGATTGCTCTACAAGATTCGGTCTATTTTTGTCTTATGATTCTAGTTGTTTTAGCTTTTCCCTTGAATAGGACATTGCCAGAACTATTTCTTCCTATCCTATTACTTGTTCAATCAAGTTTGCAAGTAATACCGATCTAGCATAGTATTGAACAAAATAGTTTGCTATATTAAAAGTATTGAACCTAGTACTAGTAGTATGTAACGCACGCACAATCGGCAAATATTTTGATACAATTACACCTAGTGCCTCGCTTCAAACGGATTTAGTTTCTGACTTCTAATTTTAGTTTATTTGGTTTTTTTGCTTTTTTCTCTCTTTTATTCCTTTATATTATCCATGACGATATAACGGTTTTTCTTTTCTTTTTGTTATTTTTTAATTTTCTTTTAATTGAATAATTCAGAAAAATCTAACAGTAACTACAATATAATTTTAATCAAAAGTTAACAGCTAAAACTATAAATCAGAGGTTTAAACTTTTTAGAGTAGACCTAACTAGTATAAAAAATCAGCATATTTCTCCAGCTCCCCCTACACTTATTTCCAACCTCCGCAACTCGTCAAAAGCTAGAAGGGGTATTAATAGGTGTGGAAAACGGTAATGGATAATTCATTTTATCCGATATTTATATCCGAGAAAACACGAGTGTGGTAAGCAAAATCCGTATTCGAAAATGTTCATATTCGTATTCGAGAATATTCGTATCCGTATTTGAAAATATTCATATTCGAGAATATTCGTATCCGTATTCGTATTTGAGACTATTCGATTCATATTCAATCCGTTTCTAGGACCCATGAAAAATCTGTACGAATTTTGTGATTCAAAATTTGAATTTAGGCGGTTTAAAACCACTAACCGGTCAAAAACCGGTGAAAAATCGGCAAAACCGCTAGGAATCTGTTTTATCCGATATTCGTATCTGAGAAAATCTGTATTCAAAAATATCTGTATTCGAGAATATTCATATCCATATTTAAGAATATTTGAATTTGTATTCGTATTTGTTTTAAAAAAATATAGATTCGTATTCTTATTTGAGACTATTCGATCGTATCCGATCTGTTTCCACCCCTAGTACTTAGGCCCCGTTTGGCACAGCTCAGCTTCACTAGTGAAGCTGTTTTTTTTGTTTCAGCTTCATGAGCAGCTTTACCGGTGAAGCTAAAACTGTTTTGGAAAACTGTTTGGCAAAACAGCTTCACCAACAGCTTCATGCATGGCTGAAAGAGGGTAATTGTCCAAGATACCCCTGTCTACCTGACTTGTTCTAACATTTGGAGTTGTATGTTTGTATATGGTCATATAAATTAAAAAATAATATATTTGAATGAGTATGAATTAAAAAATTAAAATAAAAAAATTAAAATCATTAGAGAAGTGTGAACGGTAGAGAAGTGCGAACGGGAGGAGAGGAAACAGGCGTGGAGACCCAGTGGCAAAGTGCTGTAATTTCTGTCAACTACAAGGGCAGTGGGTTCCTAGAACTGCGAGCCTGAGGGAGAGAGCTGTGAAAAGCTACTATTTTCAGCTTCACCCCACCCCATTCCCTTGTGAGAGCATGATTTAAGGAGCTTCATCCATGAAGCTGTTTGCAAAAAGGGTGTTTGACAAAAAAACAACTCATGAAGCTGTGTCAAACAGGACCTTAATTACAAACTACTTTATGTACATTTGGAAGATGATAGGGAAGCCAAGCAGCCGTCCTTGCCTTGTCGGCTTGCGTATGTGTTTGAAAAGGTTCAAGCTCGAGATTGGCAACCGAACCGGTAGATAGCACAACTAGAGTGACTGGTTTTTCTGGCTTACTACATTATATAGAGATCGATTTCATTGACCATGGACCAGATGGATTATTTGTGTAGACTTTGCACTATGGATCTCTGTTATTTGAATCGATGACCATATGCTAACCAACTATCCGCACTCTAAAAAAACCGAGATCAAGATTCACTCGAGAGGCAAACCTACTGTGTTCACGTTGATCAGCTTGATTAAGCTCGAGATCAGCCGAAATTCGACTTGCCACATTCCATACCATTATTTTGATCCGCCACATTGTCTTAGTAAAGACTAGGTCTTAATGTCGGTATGTTTTTTCACTGCACCTTATGATTTTTGATTGTGACTTATGTCTTTTAAATTGCTTGTAAGAGAAAATACGGAATAACAGAAACTTATGTGTGGTTTTGATCGATATAAATAAAGTCACTATAGTATGTACTATAATTAATTTGTACATCTGACTTAAGAGATATTTTATTTAGAAGCTAATTATTATAAAAAAAATAAAAAAGTAATTTTTAGAAGCTAAAAAGAAGAGTCCTAATGGTACTGATGTTAAATTATTGAATTCATTCATGTCGAGGTAGCCTAAACTTGAGATCGGCTCAAATTCGAGGTGACGTACTAATCGAACCCACACCATTGTGAGCCCCGAGGACTCGGTATGTTCGCCTGACCAACGAGAAGGAAAAAAAATACAACGCTCTTGGTACGTGTGACACGTTGAGGGGGAAAAAAAGTAAAAGTAAGCATGTCATCCAATCAAGACGAAGGGACGCGGCGGACGTGTTGTGAGGATCCAATGGCTGGGTAGAGATCGAGAATAAAAAATATCCCGGCCGCCACGACCAAGCCTCAATGAGAAAAAAAAAATAATTACTAATTAATACTCATTGAAAGGTTTACGGATTACATATGAAAAATAAACGAAGACATATAGTCTGATAAAACGCTTTATTCAAAGTGCATTTTTAATTTGTGCAATCCTATACGTACGCCTCCATACAGTTAACCTGGACGGCAAATCGTATTTGGAGAATTAGATCACGGTCGAGATCAATCCAAATCCAAACATATTTGTTTATTAAAAACTTTTGAGCAACTTTACAGACTAGCGTGCGAGTATGTTCACTGTGGCGCACGAGACCGTGTCTACCGATCAACAGACACGACGCACAAGATTAACAGTAAAAAACGTTTTCTCCTGTTATTTTCTAAAGAAACTTTTAAACTCGCTCGTTGAGCAAGCAGAAGGCAAAAAGGAGTGGAAAAGAGAAAGGCACGTTTTTCTTTTTAGATTATAGTTTATAATTCTTTAATAAATAAATAAAATAGTTTTTGTATCATTTTTTAAATGACTTATCAGAATAATCTTTTCAAAACAGCTTATCAGCATTCGGTTCATTTGCATAGACGTTTGCTTTAGGGATAAAAACCATCAGTCGTATGCATTCTTTTTTACTACAGTTTATATCTTTTAGTTCTAATATGAATATTTATATAAATAAATTAAATACCGATAATCTGATAAGTTATTTTAAAAAATATATCATATTAAACTACTTTAAAATAAAAACAAAAAATTATAAACTAAAGCGATAATATAAAAGCCCATAAACTATCTACCGCGCCAACGAGCTACTAAAAAAAGGCGGCATGAGGCCACGAGCTCAGCGTGGGTCCCATCCACCCGGCCTAGGCGCGCACCACGGACGGAGGCGAGGCACTGCCGCCCATGTGGACCCTGACGCCGCGCGTGACGTCGCGCCCCACGAGGCCCACAGGCAGGCCACGCGGGCCATGACAGGTGGGACCGGGCCCTGGGTCTAGTGCGCGCGTGTACTGACCTCGGCACACGCGGCTGCTCGACGGTTTTTGGGTATGGAATGCAAACGGATCCACAGATTATGTTTTATTATATTTATTTTTATTTTTAATATGAATATAAATATGGATAATATTAAATATAGATATAGAACGAATACGAATTGAAATAAGTACAGTCACAAATATTTATCGGAACATGAAACCCCTTAAATTATACATCTAAAATCAATGAAAAAACATAACTAGTTTATCTTATCAAAATATTCATGAAATTTGAATAAGCATAAGTATTTTCATCCACAATAGAAATATACTTAGGCCCCGTTTGGCACAGCTCAGCTTCACTAGTGAACCTGTTTTTTTAAGATTCAGCTTCACGAGCAGCTTCACCGGTGAAGCTAAAACTGTTTTAGAAAACTGTTTGGCAAAACAGCTTCACCAACAGCTTCATGCATGGCTGAGAGAGGTCAATTGTCCAAGATGCCTCTGTCTACCTGACTTGTTCTAACATTTGGAGTTGTATATTTGTATATGGTCATATGAATTAAAAAATAATATATTTGAATGAGTATGAATTAAAAAATTAAAATAAAAAAATAATAAAAAAATTAAAATACGTGAACGGGAGAGAGTAGTGCGTACGCGAAAGAAAAAAGTGAACGGGATTTTTGTGAACTGAGCGGTGCGTACGCCTGAGGGAGAGAGTGACAAATACGTGTAAATTTTTGTGAACTAGAGGGGCATTCGCTTCCTTGGAATATGAGCCTGAGGGAGAGAGCTGTGAAAAGCTACTTTTTTCAGCTTCACCTCTCCCTATTCCTTTGTGAGAGCACAAAAAAAGGAGCTTCATAGGTGAAGCTATTTGCAAAAAGGGTGTTTGGCAAAAAACAGCTCACAACAGCTCATGAAGCTGTTGGTGAAGCTGTGCCAAACAGGACCTTAATAGTGCCTAAATTGGTTTCAGCATATATGCAGTAACAGTGTAATGGCCAGTGCTAGTTGCATTATATATTGATGGCAGTATGGCTAATGCTGCACTGCACACATGCAGAATTTAGTAGCACCGTATGAATATATACTAATCCTGCAGCACTTGGCCTCCTACTCCTACTGCAACGTAGTAAAACAATATGCTTGCGTGGTACATGCGCCAATTAAATGTGTGGTCAAGCTTTGAGTTTGGACCACGTGGCGATGGCAGCAGCAACCAGCGGAGTGCGCGTAGTACCACCAACCAACCCACCTTATGCACGCACTTCATTCACCTCAGCTGCACCCCTACAGCACTGACAGGTAGCTGTTATGGTCTTAGTTATGGCTAGTTGGCCAGATATTTAGACTCTGTCATCCTCGGATAGTCTGAATTTGTATTCGTATTCAACGGATAGTATGCTATCGTATTTGTATTTATTCTCTATAAAAAAATCTATATTTATTTTTATCCAAGACTATTCAACAAAAATCCAAACCGAAAGATTTTGTATTAAAAAATTAAGCTATTGATCCGTTTTCACACCTACTTTTGGGTCTAATACAGCCCTGGCCACACGCACCGGACGAGATTCTCTGACTTTACGAAGCAAAGTCACAGCGTGACTTTGCTTCGTAAAGCCCCTCCATGTGTTGATCAACGGCCTAGATTCTCTAGTGTTTTTTGATTTCTTTTTTCCTTCTAGTTATTAGCTTTTTATTTTTATTTTTTTCTAGTTTTTTTTCTTTATTTTTATATTTCTTTATATTATATGTGTAAAAATAACTTATTTTTTAATTTTTTTTAAAATTAAAAAATAGGTTATTTTTATACAGATAATATAAAGAAATATAAGAATAAAGAAAAAACTAGAAAAAAATAAAAATAAAAAGCTAATAACTAGAAGGAAAAAAGAAATCAAAAAACGCTAGAGAATCTAGGCCCTTGATCATCAAATGGAGGGGCTTTACGAAGCAAAGTCACGCTGTGACTTTGCTTCGTAAAGTCAGAGAATCTGCGCCGCACACGCACGGGGTGGCCTCCGCGATTTGTCGCGCCCCGCGCCCAATCTCTTTTTATAACATCCCGTATGCCTTGTCGGTTTTTCTTCGCGGCACCGCTTCCCTCTCCTCTCCGTACAAACCCGTGGGCGCTCCTGGTTGCGGCGGGTCTCTCGCGCGCAACAACCTCAAAACCCTAGCTCCCCTCGCGGCCCAGTCGGAGCTCTTGGATCGGTCCCGAGCCGTTCTCAGGTGCGTCGGCCGTCGAATTCTCGCCTCGTTGCTTTGTTGCTGTGCCGTTTTTATCGCTTGATGTGGTGCTGGGTTGGTGTGGTGTGCTGGTTTGTGTCGATTCAAGTCCGACTTGCGTGCGCTCTCGGCGGAATTTTGTTTCTGTTTTTCGGTGTCCTTTTTTTTGCTGATTCGTGTTATATTTGTGAAATCCATGTGTTGCTGTTGTTCGTGTGTTTCTCTGGGAAATTTTGAACTCTTTCTCAAATTTTTTTATTTCTGTTGCGATTTGTAATTTGCGAAGTTATGGATTTTTTGGGGGTTCGACAAGGTTTTTTAGAAGGAAATTTGGTGGTTCCTTTATTCGAATGGTTTGTATGCGCTTATTCACTTTCGTATGCAACCTTTTGCTCTTTTTTGTTGTTTTCTGTTCAGGGTGAGCAATCTGGTGATAGAAGAGATCACTGTTGAAATTTGGTTGTTTACTCTTCTCGTAGGTGGTTATGGCTCCAGATTGCTTTTCATGGATCCTTCAGTACAGTACGTGTGAAGTTATTTGATTTGCGAACAGCTTCACCTCAGATTTGTCTCCGTGTTTGTGTTGCTTTTGTTAGTTTGATGACGAAAATGGAAAGATCATTTCAGTAGAGTTTTTTTTTACTCACTGTCACTGTTCATGGTTCGTTCAATTACTACTGATTTGATGTACTGTACGTAATGATAGATTCTTGCTCGTTGTACAGCAATGATAGTTATAATACCTTTAATTGCTTGATAAAGTAAGAATCTCATGCTTTTGTGTACCTTCTTTTCTTGGGTGTGTAATCCCTTCATGGGTATATACATTTCCGCTTCTCTCTTGCAAAATAAAAAGATGGACGTTCATTAGTGTTTGTTTATAAATTTTAGTGCAGATCAGTGAGAATCTTGTGCAATTGCACGGTCTGGGTTACTATCAACGTTTTAGGAGTTGTCCAGTTGCCATGGGTAACCGACCAGCTATCTCCTGATTAATTTTTAGTGATGTAAATGTTTGATTTATAAGGCAAATGCTGTTATAGTTATGCAAAGATACCATGCAATATTCATTGAAACATCATCTAATGTTAAAATGTCCAAAGCATATGAAAACCCTTGTTAGAATGATTTAAATTGTGGGAGAAGACCGATTTTTTGGCTGTTTATGGAGAAACTAATCTACTGAGCATTTGCTGGGAAAACAGTATATACCAAACATCAAAATTATAGTATTAAGTAAATGGCATCCCCAAGTATTTGGTGTTATTCTAATGACCCTATGGTTAGTACTTCCAATCGGTTACTTGCCATGATGTGTGGTACAAAGAATTTGTGTTATGAACGCGGTAATAATAGACCGACTAGGCCTTGGGCCCACTGCTATAACATTTTGACTTAGCAATCAGCTGTAATATGTAGCGAAATACATGAGTAGCATATGGGCTACAGGGTCAGTAAGTTTGCCAATTTTCCCTTTCTTGTTCACCAAAAATAGATGAGCAACATGCTTTTATATTTAGCATGAATTACAATATCTATTTGATAACTGAAATCTTACCAAGATTGCAGTGTTTTTTCAGGATACTATTGATCCTTGCATTCTTCCGTTTGTTGTTTGAAGTCAGCTGTACCCTGAGAGAGCTCTGCTTTATTTGGTACCATTCATCATCTTAGATATATTTTTTTATTTCAAATACCTAATTAGAACCTTGTCTTCCATACAACTGCACATTACGGGATACTATTTTTTTCTTAATCATGGTTTCTCATCATATGCAAATCAAAGATTTAGACTGCACATCCTAGCTCTTATGAAGAGAATAACAGGAAACCTGAATTCAGCTTCACTGCTTGTTCATAAGATTGAAGTCCCTGGTATTCAAGTAAAGCCCAGGTGATAAGGATTAATATAGTTTGAGCTGAAAATTGAGTTAGACATGGTCTCATCCACAGGCTGAACTTTGTTGCTCCCTCAGTTGACATTGTGTACATGCAATCAATCTTTCCGAACTTTGAGCACTAATAAGTACAGAAGATCGGGCACATTTAAATGATACCATTAGGTTCGTCATCAAAACAATTCTGTCATAATATTATAATCTTGTAATCTTTTGCAAAAATATCAGTTTAAAAACTAATAAATAATGTTAAATCTGGAGACTGCAATGTCCAAAATGGCATAGATTTATAAAATGCTGAGTGTGTCTATTAAATTTACTGATTGAAATGGTTAGGACTTAGGAATAGGATAAATTGACATTAATTTGTTTTTGGAATAACAGAAGGTTCTCCATATATAAGAACTCAGTATGGAGATTTATGAATATTGACTTGAAATGTTAACTAATTTATAAAGGTTACACATCATGCTAATATCTATTGATCATTACAGCTGTCCACAGGTATTGTCTAATTTTAGTAGATTCTTGCTCTGTCGGTCTGTCCTGACTGATCTCCTTTTCCCTGTTTGCAATTTTTATGATTCTGTAATGTTTGCTGGCCTTTTATGGATGTCTTATTTATTTATGTTTTATGCTGCATGAGCTTTCTAATTCTGAATTGCTAAATTTTGACCTCTTATTGCTTATTAACCAGCAGGATCATTGGCTTTTGTTTGGCCTGAATGTTACAATTGGAACTTTGTGAGTAGAAACTGAAGCTCAGTTCAGAACTTCATCATACTCATTTCATACACAGAAAGTGGCGAGAAATGGATCGTGATGATGTAGCTGGTTTTGTTAGTGGAGGTTGCAAGGAGTTGTGAGCTTTCTAACCCAGTAGATGTTAACAGAGTTATGATATCCGGAAGTCAGGCAACTGGTTCTTCTCATTTACTATTTGGTTGACGTTTGATGTTTCTTAATTGGAATGGACGACACTTCTCGCGGCCTTGGGTTTGGTGATAGTATCAACTCCTTGCACAGTTCAACACACGGCTGGGCTTAAAGATACTGCACTTGACCACCAGCATATTCTACCTTTTCTCTTGCTAAGTCAAAAGCACTGAAAAGGAAGCGGGGTACTATGGCTGGAGCAGAAGGTACTGGAAATCCATTACACACTCTGGGTTTAGGCCGTTCACCGAGCTCATCTGACTCTAGCAAAGTAAGTTCTGCCACAGCTTGTGCAATGTCCCCATCTTCACTAAAAGAGGCTGATGAGGAGTCATCAGTAGATCTTGGCCTGAATTTTGAACTTTGCCTTGGCAATGATGCTGCACACTGTCAAAAGAAATCCCCTGCCTGTTCTGAGATTGTGCTGTTTGCAGACTCTCCTAAACTGGTTCTTCAGTTGAGTTTATCCACTGGCTCTCCTGAATCAGTTGTCACCAATACAAATATGGTGTCACCAAATGTTCAGGATATCTGGGAGATACCAGTGACCAACTTGTCATCAGCCGTTATAGGGAAAGGGTCAGTAACCTCTAATTGGATTTTTGAGCATTCTGTGGTTTCATCATCATATGCTTCTAAAGCAACATATGCCTTTCCATTTCCAAAAATACCCAAAAAAGGCGACGTGACTATGTCTTCTCCAGTCATGTCGTCAACTATGTTCACAAATGTGAAAAGCCCGGTTGCCTGTACTTCTGTGGCAACCCACCCCCAACAACGCAATAGTAATGCTAAAAGCTGTCAGTTCCCTGGATGTGTGAAAGGAGCAAGAGGGGCATCAGGGCATTGCATAGCCCATGGTGGCGGTCGGCGATGTCAGAAACCTGGCTGTCAGAAGGGTGCTGAGGGAAGGACCATCTATTGCAAGGCCCATGGCGGAGGCAGGAGATGCCAATTTCTTGGATGTACAAAGAGTGCTGAACGGCGCACAGACCACTGCATAGCTCATGGTGGTGGTCGCCGCTGCAGTCATGAAGGTTGCTCCCGAGCAGCACGTGGGAAATCTGGCTTGTGCATCAGGCATGGAGGTGGCAAAAGGTGTCAGAAGGAGAACTGCACCAAGAGTGCAGAAGGTCATTCAGGCCTCTGCATCTCTCATGGGGGTGGGAGGCGTTGCCAATTTCCGGAATGCACAAGGGGCGCACAGGGAAGCACAAAGTTGTGCAAGGCGCATGGTGGAGGAAAGCGCTGCACATTCTTGGGCTGCACCAAAGGAGCTGAAGGTAGCACTTGTTTTTGCAAGGGCCATGGTGGGGGCAAACGCTGTTCATTTCACGGTGGTGGCGTGTGCCCAAAGAGTGTGCATGGTGGGACTCTATATTGTGTTGCGCATGGTGGTGGGAAGAGGTGTGCTATGTCTGGTTGCACCAAGAGTGCTAGAGGGCGGACGGAGTACTGTGTACGACATGGAGGTGGCAAGAGGTGCAAGTTTGAGGACTGTGGGAAGAGTGCACAGGGGAGCACCAATTTCTGCAAGGCACATGGTGGAGGTAAACGCTGCTCATGGGGTCAGGCAGACCCAAGCTTTGGCGATGGTGCGCAACAGTGTGACAAATTTACTCGGAGCAAGACTGGTCTGTGTTCAGCTCACAGTGCTTTAGTTCTGGACCATTGTGTTCATGGTGGTGGTGCATTAGGCCCTGCAATCTACCAGTTTGCGACATATGTCATACCCGATGAGATGAAAGTTGCTGCAGTGAAGGGAGATCCACACACGAAGACAAGCAGCGATGACAAATCGTTGCTTGGTACAAGAAGCTCTGTTTCCAAGGGGGTTGTTCATCCTCCTGTTCCCACTCCGTCTGCCTTGGATCCATTTCCTGAGGGCAGAGTGCATGGCGGCGGGCTGTTGGCTCGACTTTTCTAACGGTGGAAGCCATACAAGCGCTGGTAACTCGGCGAATGGTGCTTGTGTCATGGGGGCGTGGATGTGAGAGTGCGATTCACATCAAGAATTGGTTCCTTGCAGTTTTGATCTGTTCACAGCGTTTGTGCTGTGGCGGGATAAAGTAAGTGTTTTACATTTCACCAATTGTTTTCCTGATCGTTGTATTTATTTAAGGGGTGGCTCTTAGAGCGTCCTGGGCTTGTTGTCTTCTCTGTTATTGTAATTAATGTCGTCCAACTGTCCTTGTTTTGTGTTACGATTTATGTAATCTGGTACTTACCAGTTCTTTGTTGAGAACTGTCTTTGCTGTTGGTTGACTTGTAGTAGCAATTTGCTTTGCTTTGTTGGAAAAAAATGTATTGTGGTTTTGGCAATTGATAGCACATTCTGTATATTGAATGGATGAGAGTTAATTTGAGCAATGCATAAACTTATTTCTGCCGCGGGCAGGATGCTTCACAATGGCTGTTGATCGTGAGCATCCAAAAGCAAATGCCTGATTACCCTGTTCGGAGGCGCATTGTATATTTTATCTGACCAGCAACTATTTAGAGATTTCATAAACTGGTATAAGGGCCCGTCTCTAAGCGACTATCATCTGTGCGATGGATAAAGCATGTGCTTTGTTCGCTCCTAACCTCAAGACGATTTGGTCTTATATCTGTGACAACAACCGTCATACAGTTGTCTTCGTGATTCTCTCCCACCGGCAATAATCGAAGATTAGTTATTATCAAATCTCTCTAGTTGACATCAACCACCCTCTCGATTAGACGGGACGATTCAACAATGCACCTACTCATGTAGATAATTGACACTCTTTCAACGCTATTTAAGGGCTGATGAGAGAAGACACGAACGACTGGAACAACTTAGAAGACAACCAGAACAGGAAGAACACCAAACAAGACAATAATATCCTCCGACTACTGGGAAGATTATAGATATTAAGGTTAGTTGCATTCTTTTGTAATATCTTAGTGAAAGCATCTTGTAACCAATTCATAGCAATAAAGATCATCCCCATTCTCCTTCTAAATCCTTCTAAGAGATTTAGCCTTGTTCCATCACAATTCGTAAGATCGGTGACTTGATCATTGACAATTGGCGCTATCCGTGGGGGGAGAAGATGCTAAATCCTTGAAGGTTCTCATTGACAACAACATTCTCCCCTGTTTTCTATCAACATCGCCCATGTTATCATGGTAGGAACCTGAGATCTGGAGAATTGGTTCGATCTGGCGGACTATGCCAATCTTGACATAGACGCATACATTCGCGTCATTGAACATGGCGCCTCCTTGTCATTGTCCTCCATCCCAGGTTTTCCTATCTTTGAGACCAGCGAAGTCAGTCGAATAGAAGAACACGTCACCCTAGTCATCAACACTGCCTAGAAATCAGGTGTTCTAGCCTTATCGGAATGCCCAGGCAGCATGACATGTATGACTCGTTCGACCGATAAACACAGCAGCAAGAGCATGACGCCACAATCCGAGGGTCAGAGTACTCTCAATGAAGTTATGGGGGACCTCTATTCACCAACTGCACTCACCATCCGATTAGCAATTCATCAAATCAAGTTGAGTCTACCGCATAGTCTCCCAAAAACGGTGATCTCCAATCATTCTCCATCGTGGAAGCTCGTTGCCGAAGCGATGGAAGGCTTTCCCTCAATTTTGATGGCAGTTCGTCAAGATATTCTTGCTGGAAGCATGAAGTTAACACAATCAGTCATACCGCTGCAAATGTCATGCAAGGTTCTCCATGATAGATCCTCTCACGATCCACTGGTCATGATGGTGCGAATGCTCCTACATCACCCAGAGGAAACGAAAATAATGGAACTGGTGGACATCGACCATCTAATCTGCCCATTTCTATCCCTCCATGCTTGCTAAGTCACGTGGAGTGAATAGAGAGCTCAGGGTGAAACTCGAGTCATCATACCCCTTCTGCTGATAAGAGAGCTTTGCGGCCTTCAGTAACTGTTCAAAACTTACAACGTGTGCATGATATTCTTAACAATCTAAACCCTGCTCTGGCAGAAACCCTGAGATATGCTGAAGTTGCAAACCAAGTATTGGAGATTCTGTAGCAAACCATGTGATGCACGGAGATGTATTGAGAGCAAAGACAATCTCAGAGCCAAACACTGACATCATCCATGCATTCCTCGCACAGCAGAAGCCAATGCAGTGGAGCTGACAATAATCCATCAACAGGCACAAGACATGCTCAAATGTTTTGACAAGGAAGCCACGAGGGAAGAAGGCTCTTTGAAAATAAAGCAACTCCTCCCCCTCGTCACGAAAGACGAAATTAGGGATATGGTTTAGACGATCTATGTCATCATCTGACCAATGTATCTGGTTACAGAGATCATTTGAGTGTCCACGACCGGATAGGGGCACCAGCTCCCCACTATGACTATCGGAGGAATAGGCCTCTAACATATTACAATCCGACCCATTTCCAGAGAAGGCACCACGACCTTATCACAGGTTGTTGGGGTTTCTCCATAGGCCTTCAAGCACTACACTAGTCGGAGAGGTTCCGATCGGCAAACCTTGAGAAATTTGATGGCAAACAAAATCCATTGGAATTTCTACAGATTCACACGACTTCAATCAGGGCTACAGGAGCTGATGATAATGTTATGGCAAACTATTTACCAATGGTTCTCAAGGGTTCTGCCTAGTCATGGCTACTTAACCAACCAACAAGATCAATCTACACTTGGGAACAACTGTACGACCTACTGATCGTCAACTTCGAAGGGGTGTACAACGGGTCTGGAAAAGAAGATGACCTTTGTCGAATTCGACAAAAGCCTAATTAAACCTTGCGGCAATACATCAAAAGATTTAGTCAGGTTCGTAACTCTATCCTAGAGGTCGCAAATTCTTTTGTTATCTAAGTGTTCAAGACTGGAATAAGGAATTGACGATTTACGAAGGACATTGCAATGAATCCTCCATGGACAATTGTTGAGCTGTTCAATATGGCCAATAAGTATGCTGCTGCTAGTGAAGCGATCAAGTGGAATAAGGCCATCGATCAAATAGAGAAGATTTCTCGGCTAGACCTAGAGAAGAAGGAAAAGAAGGTCAAGAAGTCATAGAAGGGTAAGAAGAATCGTAAGCCCAACTTCAAAAAAGTCCTTGTGATTACAGAGAAATACTCCAAAAGTAAAAAAGGATTATTCCAGTCGGAACAAAGGAAAAGTTCCGCCCGGTGAATCCAAGACAAGCAAAAGATTCAAATGGCAGGGCATGATCTAGACAACTGTCATGCTTGGTGAAAGGATTACTAGTCGAGCAATGGTCCTCTCCCTTATATATAGGAGGTCGAGAAACCAAGCACAAAGAAGCAAACAAAACTCTTTCCCGATTGCTGCTTTGATTAGCGTGGAGTTTAAAGGAGGTGTTAATAAGGGTGGGGTGAGTGCGAAGATTGAGGAATTTGGCATGGAGATTGAGGGGTTGGTGCATGGAGTACAATGGAAGGGAGACGAGAAAGGAAGGCAGGCGGGGGAGGTCGATCAGAGATGGCGACAGTCGGTGGAAGAGTAGGAGATGAGCGAGAGGTAGAAGACAGTGGGGTGGCCCACTGGCAGTGAGAGGGAAGGAGGAAAGAGAGAGAGATAGGGAGGTGGCGGTGATGATGCCGGGTGGCAGAGGGAACGGAATCGGGGCCAGCCACGTGGTAGCCCGAAAAAAGGAAGGGGTTTTAATTGATTTCCTTTCCAAATAAAAGCCAGAAGATTCAAATAATTTTAGAAAACAGGCAAATAAAATCTCCAAAATTCAAGCAATTAGATAACACTTGATTTTATTTTAAATTAAATTTATTAAAAAAATTCACTGAAAATTTTAAGATAAACATCTGGGCTGTTACAACAGCTCTCTCTCATTCTTGAGGGAATCCTCAAGTACCTTCACTATACTTTCCGACCTGTAAAAATATTCAAAGGATTACGAGAGAACACATACACACTTCACTACCATAATGTAATGAGAAAAGAAAACTCATTACCAGTTATCAGCTTGTCGATGGAGGTTTGCCCTCTCCTTCTTGAGGACTAATGAATGCCTGGTCGCTTCTTTGACCAAAGCAATTCCCTACACCATGTGCTAAAAAAAGAGAGAAAAAGTACAACTCAGAAAAAGTTTTAATAAGATTAAAAATGCAATAGAAGTGGTCTTAAGAACTTACCAAGATTGTTTTATTAGCAAATACAGAGTAGAGTTCCTCAGGACTGGTCTTCAACTCGTGGTCCGATACCTTCCTCCACCAAAGCTTCTTGAGTCTTCCATTATTGAAGATGTGGCCCGGTCCGGAATGTTCCTCGGATGAGGTGACTTCCTTGTCATTGAGGAACTCTCAACTTCTGGTCCTCCAAAGAAGGAAGTATTTCTAATTCCTCCTCTTCGACAACTGCTTTCCCAGCAGGAACGAGTCTACTGAGACTTCATCTCCACTTTTGAATCCTTCAATGATGTCAGAGCAATCGAAGGATCCTTGGTCATAATAGCTTTTGTTCCCTCTGTTGACATCGTTACCAACTGAGGGGCTGCTAGGACCACTTCCTCCTTTGATGCCTCTTCAATGGAAGTGCTCAGGAGCAAAGCGACCGGAGTGGTAGAAGCACTACAAAACCAGAAGAATAAGAAGAAAGAGAAAAGTAAGGACTTCAAGGCACTAAGAAATCAAAAAAGGTATGATTGTTTGAAATTTCTTATGACTAGTACATACCTGGTTTTCTTTGTTTTGAAGTTGAGTCACCCTGGAGCATAATTGAGAGCGCTCACCTTCATTTTCTTCTTATTGACCGATTTAACCAGTGTAGTACTGGTAGGGCTGGTCGGATCCTTGCCACTTTCTGATTGGATGCTTTCATCCTTAGTTGGCTCCTCCTCGGGGCGATTCGAGATTGCTTTTGCAATCCCCTGCACCTCCTTGGAAGGTTGAGCTTCCTCAAGCTCCAGAGTGCTTGTCTCCGCTAGTGTCATAAAAGTCTTGGGGCAGCCACTGAGTCTTGGATCTTCTCGGTGCTCATGACCAATGTATCTGATGCCACCATGGGATCCGTGGTCGTGGTGCTACCGATCAGTGGCTCTTCCCTTGCTCCCGCCGTATCATCAACCGAGATGAGTTCGGTGGTGAAACCCTTCATCCAAGAAATACATTTTTGTCAGTTCAATTTGTCTGTTCTTTGTACAATAGAAGGTGTGGGTTTGTAGAAAGAACTCTCGAAATTATAGTAAAAACCTACCTTCAAGTGGATTTCTATGTTCTTCTCAGGCATTCAGACAGTCGGAGGAACATTCAAAGATCCTGACACCCCGTATGACTTCTTGATAGCCCGCCATTTCATGGGGTCAAAGCAATCTTCTCTGTGCTTTTCTCTAGCTCTACATCATCCAACTCAACAATCTGCACATGCCAAGAATGTTACAATACACTTGTTAGAAAAAAGAAAATTTGGGTGAAGAGAATCTTCTGTTACCTTAAGTCTTTTGATCCTATCCCCAGGAGAGATAACTGCTAGAATCAAAGAGATTTCTTTTTTCTGGTCAGGTTCCCCCTCGTAGATTGCCTTTACCATCTCTCTTACCTTGGAAGGGGATAAAGCTATCAAACCAAAACAAAGTGAATAAACTTTGAGTTAGAAAAAGAATAATGAACAGAAGACGATTTACTCGATCAAAGTACTCGATGCTTACCTTCCAAGGAGTCATTGGTCGAATCTCTCGCACTGTCATATCATAGCATGATATGATCGCGCGACTTTAAATAACTGATTCGACACATGGAGAAGTTCCTCACCATGTGCCACGAAGTCAGTCCCTTCTCCTTGAGGTACACGATGGCCTCAACCCATCGATATGTTCTCTCTTCCTTCTTCGTAGAAGACCTCCATTCTAGGTTAACTACTGCTAATCGTCCCACGAAAGATGAGCTATCTTCTTTGCTAACTATCATATAGAATCAGAGCTTCTTCCATAATGACCACAAAGATTTAGAGTACATTGCAATGTACTCGCTCGCCTTCCCATCGTGAAGCCGTAAGGAGCAGTTCCTAGGTGACACTACTGCCTTTCTAGCTCTTCTGGTCATCCTGTAGTAGTATTTGAAAAGCTCTAAGTTCATCAGAATCCCCATATACACCTCACACAAGTAGACGAAGATGCTGAGGTTGCCGGTTACGTTGGGAGCCAGGTTCACCAACTCAATCATGTAGAATTCAAGCACCTCTGACAAGAAAGGATGTGTCAGCAGCCTGAATCCGCACTCCACATATGCCCAAAAGTCTCGTCGTCATTCTCGCTTTAAAAGTTCTCCCCCATTATTGACCTCTAGGGGGCCAAAAACTTAATGGGAATCAATCCCGCATCTTCCAAGGCCTTCAATATCTTCGATCCCAGTTAGGATGCTGGCCAATCGGTGATCAAGTCAGACATCTCTAATTGTAATGGCTGAAGATCTAAATGTGGATTGAAGAGATTTGAAGCTATAGTCGGAGGACACTAAGACAAAAAGGCAAAGGAAATCAAAGAAGATGAAATATTTTCTTTGAAAAGTGTTAAGCCAATAGGTACCACACCAATTTTTATAAGGGTTTTTTCCAACTGCAAAAACAGTGATTGTAGAGCCCAATAGGTAGAAAACCCTTCAGTTTTTTCAATTGGTTTTCTCAACCTTATGTGAATTAAAACTTTCTCTTTAATCTTATTAAAAGAATATTCTCCGACTTGAATTCCAATCGGAGAAAATTCAAGTTATAAATTCACTTAAAGTTTGGAGGCTAGCTAATGAGAATTAAATAATCTATTAAATACGGCTTTAATACTCAATTAAGGCCCTAAGACCTATGTGGTTGCAAGCTTCCAAAAGCAATTGCCCGAGTACCTTTGGTCGGAGGCTCACCATATATTTTACCGAGCAACAGCCACTCGGAGAGTTCATAAACTGGTATAAGGGCCCACCTCTCTCCCTTGCGATGGATAAGACACGCGTTTTATCCACTCCTAACCATATGCTAACAGCCTTATGTCTCTAACAACAACTGAAGATTAATTATTATCAAATCTCTCTCGCTGACAGCAACCACCCCCTCGACTGGACGAGACGATTCAACAAGACGCCTACTCGTGTGGATAACTGACACCCCTTCAACGCTATTTAAGGGTTGACGAGAGAATACACGAATAACTGGAACAACTTAAAAGACAACCAGAACTGGAAGAACACCGGACAAGACAATCATAATCCCCCGACTAGTGGATGATTATAGAGATTAGAGCAAGTTACGTCTATTTACAATCTCTTAGTGGTAGCATTTTATAATCAGTTTATAGCAATAAAAATCATATTTATTCTCCTCCTAAATCCTTCTAAGAGATTTAGGCTTTTTCCATCACAATTTATAAGAATGGCAATTTGATTATCTGACACTGTGTTATATATTACATCATGTTCTCATTACGATAGCTTCCTACTCTGCAACTAGTGTAGTTCATTGCGATCTTGTTCGTTCTGCTTGATTCCCTGTCAATAGTCATTTCGTTTAAGAGGCTAAGATAATCTACTCTCACTTAGAGAATGGTCCTTAGATTAGGTATGGGACCAGATCTTGAACAAATATTTTTCCCTGTAGCCTTCACTAAACAGACGTGTGGTTTAGAAACTTTTCTCCTGCACTCGCACTTGACGATCAAAAGGTACGGCTAGTATTAGCATAACTTCAAGCCTGTAAAGGGCATCAATCATTTTGTTCAGTGAGACTTTCAATCTCCATTCCACAAAGAACACAGGCTCCAACGCAGAGCCAAACTTACACCTAGGAATCTAGGATTGCAACTCGATGGCCTAGATATGTTACATTGTTACGAGCAGAGGGCAACAATGGACAAAAATAATCACACCCATCAGGGAGCAACCAGTTAGGACATTAGCCGAAACAAAGAATGAACAAAATTTCCTGCAGAAAAAACCACCGCCCTAAGTATGTGGTTAAAATGCTACTCATCTACTGTCCTTGTATCGTTTAAGCTACCGGCATCATCTGGTGGTGGCTTTATATACCTGCCTAGCGTTTTTTGCCGAGCTCTCTTCTTTATTCTCTGGATCTTGTCTTTGCTCTGTTGCTTCCTCCGCTCCTTCTCCTGCTGCCGCACGTTCCGCTCCCGCTCGTACAGACCTTGCCAAAAGACTTCGCCGGTTTGCGGCCAGAGACACCTTCTGTCAGGTTGATCCGCGTCAAACTCTTCCGCCAAGTCCTCATCCATGCTCTTCAGAGTGGCGTAGGAGAACCATTGAACTGACATCTGACCTCTCCTGCCATCGAGCGGATGCTGCTCCTGCATCGCACCAGTCTCTGGGTTTACATAAACCATCCGCCGTGCACTGTGGAACGCCCAAACGTTCACAATCAACTCAAGAACACGAGAGTAGCAGTGCTGGTCCTGTACAGATTAACAAAGAGCAATGATCTGAGGTCTTTTTGAGATTGAAATAGAATAACTATCCTTTATCACATGCATGTAGCAGCAGCGCCCAGATGTTGGCAAGGCGTAGTTACGGTTTCTAGGATCTGCCCAATTGTTAAATAAAGTTTGGCTGATGAGACAGTGGAACTTAATCTTTCGAATTTTTGAAAACTTCGTACGATCTTATGGTAGGTAGGATATTTCATTTCATATAAAACTGTTCTATCTAATGCATTGGTCAGGACATGAAAATGGGAAAAAAAATCTAAACATGTAACAGAGGGGCTCACCCTGTGGAGACTCAATATGCAATGCCCAGTTTGATGATGCCTGTCGTACATTTGTGCATCCAGTGCATCTATGAACATTCTGAAAACAACAGCATGTCTGTAACGTCAACCAAGTATCCACAAAAAATTTACTAAGACAATCATATCAGGCGGGACAGCAGGAGGATCGAAAAAACACAAAGAAGAAGAACAGAAGAATACAAGCAACCAATTGGGGGGGGGAAAGGTTAGTTCCCTTCAGCCTGATGTCTACCATGATGCCATAGCAAAGTAATGCTCTGAAATGACCGTATACCAATTGAAAGGTCGAACGTTCTCTTTGGACCTTGGCCCAATGTCTGCCCATGCAGCGGCAAGGGTATGCTCAGTTAAAAATATATATGTAAAATTCAAATAATCATTTGAGCAATATTGGTAGCAGTACTGAGAATTTTTGGTACAAATAATCCATTTTTTATTCAAAATTACAGAAATATACCCGCAGAAATTTTTTTTACAAAAATAGGCTCCAGTCGCTCAATGGTTGAGTGACTGGAGCCTTTCGCCCAACTAGCGGACGACACAATAGCTGTCGCTCTACCCTCGAGCGACTGCATCTAGTCGCCCTCCCATTGGGCGACTTTCATGCAGCCGCCCAATGGTTGGGCGACTACACTCAGGGGCCAACAAAACCGTATGTATCGATTGTTTTATATACCGATGTAATATAAATAACTAGTCTGAAAAGATAAAATGACAAAGTTTTATATGGCTTATATATACTCATTTGAAAGGTTTCGACGAGATCTACAACTTTGCAGTTGAAGAAAAATCCAAATTCCGAAGGGAAGAACAAGACAAAGGGCAAAAACAGAAAGAAAAAACTTGCGACGCAGGTTTAGGTCCAAAGATAGCCGATTTTCAGGGTCTTGGAGGGCGACTGGCGCAAGCGGGTCGTTATTTTTAGATCGGGCTCGTCGTTAGCTTTCCAACGAGTACAAGAACGTCGAAAACGGACACCGTATGCAAAAGTTATGCCCGTTTTACTGAAGGTGTGTCGGAAACGGACTCGAATTCGTTTCGGCCTCAATTGAAACTGCTATAACTTTTGATCCTATGGCCGAAATTGCTCAAATGTTTTTCTGGAGGCTTTTGGATGTATGAAGAACAGCTCCACCAATTTTCACTATTTTTGGCGAAGGTTTGATGCACTTTTCAAATTTCGGCAAAATGGACTCTTTCCTCTCTTTTTTCTCTCGGGGACCTGAGTGCAATCGCCCAACCATTGGGCGACTTTCATGCAGTCGCCCAATGGGAGGGCGACTAGATGAAAGTCGCCCAACGGTGGGGCGACTGCAATTAATCGCCCAACGGTTGGGAGATTTTCTAGTTGTCGCTATTGGGTTGGGCGAAAGGCTCCAGTCGCTCAATGGTTGGGCGACTGGAGCCTATTTTTGTAAAAAAATTTCCCGCGGGTATATTTCTGTAATTTCGAATAAAAAATGGATTATCCGTACAAAAAATTCGCAATACTGATACATAAGCTTAGATCAGCTACTCTCTGGTGCTCATGATCAGTAGATCATTTGCATATACCAAGAAATGAACAACTAGCCAGAGCTTGGATGTCTTGCATACAAGGATAAAAATATTGGCGGTAACCGGCTGTATCGGCCCGGACCGGTAACAAAATATCGGTCCAAAAAGTTTTAAATTTTGAATTGATGAATAGTAATTCCGGGCGATAACCGATCAAACTGGGCAGTAACCGGACAAAAACCAGCTAAATTCAAATTTTGAGTATAAATTTGATAATTGAAACCATCTGGTAGAAAACCGGTTACCACCAGGGTCCGGTATTTTTTCTGTAACCGGATTTTGAATCTTTGCTTACATATATAGTTAAAAAGAGTAATAGCAGTGCCAGCATGACTATAAGATTCCAAAAACATTGTGTACCTTGAGAACATTACAAATTCCAGGAAGGACCTCGTAGGCAAAACCCAACTTTGCATCACAGACCAAGTGTTTCCATCATTAGGCATAAGTGGCAGAGAATTCAAATCATCATCAAGCTGCACGCCATACATCCTTTGAAAAGCCTCCAAAACACCTAACCTTCAAGACAGAAATACGGAGTAGATTAGTTCAGTTGTTAAAAAAACACCATTAAAAATTACATGATAAAGCTAAGTAGTTTGGCTAGAATGTTGATATTCACAAATAGTATACATTAATGAAACAGCTCTTTTAGTTCTGTAAAATACTTTGCCAAAGTAGGCAGGGACTCTTAAAACGGTTACTCTGAAAGAAATGATGGTTGGTAATATTTTGTAGAATAAACTTATGTCCAATCCAAACAAAATCTGTTAAAACTTAAAACTAGAGCATTTGAAACATTGAAACTTAATGCAACCTATGAAACATGGTTAAATGAATAACCTGCAGTTCCCAGCATTAATTGCATCACAGAAGGACCAGAAATCTTGATTAGCATAATTTCTTGGATCTTGGTCCATCCGAACCCAAAAATAAAAAGCATCTCCATGCTTTTGAGTTTGAATGGCTTCCAAGATGGCAGATTCAGCATTTTTTGACAAGTTCACCTGGTTATGAAATGGTATATAATCAGTATAAATAGGATGCTAATCATTATGAAAGACGTGGATGGCTCTTTCTGCACTGTATCCTTCAGAGGAAAATTCATATGAACAGCATGGCAAACATATTATCAATGATGTACAGTGCACAAGTTTCTTACAAAGAACACTTGCCTAATAATTCATATATCATGTTCATGGAACATCAATGCTACCCAATAATTAAAAAATGAAAATAAAAGGAAATCCTGGAAATCCAAATAAAAAACTGATCTATTACCTTTCTTGCTGTCACTCTCCAGGATTGAAATCCTATCCAAGAATTTTTATGCATTCGGTCAATCCTGTTAGCCAGAGCGAAGAAAGCTCCAAATTCACCGAGAATATCTCTGTAGTACCCATTGTTGAGCAGTGGAAGATGAGAAGAAGCATCAATGTCATCTGCTCCAGGTCTTCGACCTTTTGAAGACTAATGAAAGGCAAACTTCATGTGATCAATGTGAGCCACTGGGATATTTGTAATACAGTAACCATTTATATTCTGACTAGCCATTGTTTTGGAATAAAAAAAATCTGACTAGTCACATCCGCTCCATTAGTAGCCTTTCTATGATATAGCACTTTGCTCATCTATAACCATTTATAGTAACTAACACTAATTTTAGAAAAAGGGAAATACCTAGTGTAAACCCATCTTTGGGGGCTAACATGTAAAGTAACCACATGGATTGCTGGATGAAGTTTAGATGGAACATTTTTAAAGGGGTTTGAGGGTTAAATGGATTAATAATTTTGGAATAATCTCCTCAAAGATTGAGAAATCATGAGGGGCTCAACCTCAAGGGACTCAGTTCATATGTTAATACCTAAACATGAGTTTGATTTAGACAGTTTCCCCTTTAAGAAGTATCACTATGTCACAGGCTTATTGCAATGCAAATCTTGATTTCATCAAAAGTTCGAAAGTCTCTCCCTCCATTTAGTGAAAATATGCAACAAGCCAGGTATATACCATTTAAAAAGGACTGATTTAAATCTTTGGATTTTACAACAAAATCTTCTGATCTATTGGTTTATAACAGCAGAAATTGTTTTGGAACATGTACATTTGGAACATTAGGACTGGCCATTTGACATTTTGAATAACTTGGTTGGTGCTAAGAGGTGACAACAGCTTACCAGTCCAATTCCACGATAAAGAGAGCTTTGATGCAGAAAGGGCCAAGTCCCCTCCCCAAAGAAAGGTTCATATATACAAAGTGGCTGACCTGTCCGTTCAAGCTCCTTATCATCTCTTTCATGCATTTCATTCTTCATCCTCTCTACCCTTTTGACGTTTCTATACACTTCCTCCCATGTTCCATGAGGCTGGTCACTCCTTTCCTTCAACTGCATAACAATACACTCCTCTTAGAAGCATTGTTTATAAAAAGTGTAAACTGATGTGTTAAAAATCAAAACATTTACACATATACTTTCCTCCTCCTCTTCCAATCTCTTTTGGATGTTCATAATCTCATTTGCTCTCTCTTCCTCCCATGCAATAACAGAGAACGCTTCATCAATCTTTGATGTACTACTGCGAGAATCTTTCATTTGGTTGCTACGCCACTCCTCCTCTAGTTTCTGGAGTATCTTGTAGCCTGACAAACTCTCATTCATATGGTATAAGTGCTTCACATCCTCAAATAGATGCCATTTCCACTCTTGTTTCAAAGCCACAGGTATCTCCCCAGTGGTTAATGGGGTTAGTGCTTCGGCAGGAAACTTGATAACATTTTCCAATAGTACAGCATAGCCTTCAATGATTTCAGAAGCCATTAGATTCTTGGCATGGGCTTTTCCAACCGATGCAATTTTCTGCCCAAGAATGGATAGTTTCCCATTTGATACTGCTTGCAGTAGGACTTGAGTTAATATGCCAACATTCTTTCTTGGAAAAAGAAGTCCATTTACCCCATCATCAATCTAAGCCATCAAGACAACTGTGTTAATCTATGTATCTTAAATATGCAATAACCAATATTTGAGTTGAGATATGCAATCCCAATATAATATTAGATGTATTCACAAACATACATATTTTCTGATCATCCCAAGGTCTGGAGCTATAACCAGCTTGTTAACACTCATAGCTTGGACTAGCACACTGGGGAAGGATTGCTCATCAAGGCAAGAACTGTATATAACAAGGTCAGCTATACCAAGGAGGCTGTCCTTGTCTTCAGCAGCAATATGCTCCACTGCACCTCTTGGGAAGCCAACATTTAAAGCTACAGCCTATAATAATCAGAGCAGTACCAAGCAGTTAGATGTAATTTAATTAAAGCTTTATGGCCTCTAAATAGCTAACTGAAATAATGAAAGACAGCATGGAGTGGTAAATCATTACCTCAAGGGCCATCCTATGCTTCTCAG
The DNA here is from genome assembly GCA_017311315.1 of Dendrocalamus latiflorus. Taxonomy (NCBI): domain Eukaryota; kingdom Viridiplantae; phylum Streptophyta; class Magnoliopsida; order Poales; family Poaceae; genus Dendrocalamus; species Dendrocalamus latiflorus. Next base: position 36,285,960 of record CM029664.1, read on the forward strand.
TTACATTTCCAGTCAGGATTCTCACTTTCAGTTCAGACTGTGTGCTATTCTCAGAAGGATACTGCTGTAACAGAGGCCCTAATGCTTGCAAGACAAGTGCCTCTTCCATCAAAAACCCATCGTATGAAAATTGACTACCAACAATAGCAATTACAAAATCCCTTGGATCGAAACCCAAGCTGATTCTGACATCTTGGTCATAAGTTTTGGCAATAAATCTATCAGCTTGAAATGCTACTGCAGGAGAACCTGGAATCACGAAATAGTTACCAGAATCAAATGCAGCATACATCACCTGCAGGAAAGAAATATAGTTAAATAATTTAGTTTTAGGTTGGTGGCTCTACATTCAAATGGCAATGAGCTGTATGATCATTAAATTTAGTATGAGAATAGCTGTAAATACCGGTAATATATAGTTCGGGAAAACTATAACATTTGCCCTGCTGAAGACTTCTTTCCAACCACCTATGATCTGAATCATTCCACTAGAATTATATTCACTAATACGATGGGCGAGGGAACTTTCTTGCACAGTCCAAATGACAGGTATGGATTTGAAAGGCTCCTGCAAAAGACTGTAGGAAGACATAGTCTAAATCAAACACCTAACTTTGAGCAAACATTCTATCATAATCTGAAATGGATAGTCATGCAATCCTTGTTTCATAACTACCTTGAAAATACTGGTCTTGCTTCAATAGAATTTACAAGTATGCCATCATAGCTGCAGAAATAATGCAAATAAACCTGATGAGGAAATGATCAGGAAGTGAGGCTGAGGCCACATATTATGTAAGGAGGAAATCGTACATAATGAGACAATATGCATCAAGTAATAGAAGCAAACAGCTGAGAAGATATACTTTAGAAACTTACGCTAGCCAATCTACAAAAATAGGTAACTTTGTGTCCACGGGTAAGATGTTAACAGGTACGCCAATAGTTCTCCATATATTACTACATGGTCCATCCTCAAATGAGAAAACCTGCATTGACGACGATTCACAAAATGGATTAAGGCAATATCGTCGAACTTGTTTTTTTGTAGGCAAAATGACAAATCGAATAAAATGTGTAGGAAACTGTTGGCTCAGATGCTAGCATCCAGCATACTATGGACGCTACCAACGCAAGCATCAACACTTTCCGGATTTTCTCTATATACACCCACAAGTTGGTATAAATAAAGTCAATATCATGAGCAATTCAATCACAGCAATGCAACTGATATCCACAGAAAAAGGAGGGAAGGTAAAGGTATATCTCAGCAATCAACAAACACCATATGAAGACCCTTCCACTGGAAGGTTCCCATATACCAAATGGATACGTGATCTTACAAAGCATATACATTTTTCAGTTCTTACAAGGCTCTGACAAACTAGATGATATCGCGGATAACTTTTACACATGGTAAGAGCCACATCCAGAGTTCTAGCAATATTCATTTTAAAGTGCTATTGGAGTACAAGCACCTAGCTAGCAACATTAAATAATATTAACTGGATGAAGGAAGCCAGCAGAACCAGTTCTTGCCTTTGTGGCCAACATTGGTCATAGAACCTTCTCTACACTACAGTCATTAAAATCCATGAAAGATATAAATGACTAAGGTATTCAATGAAAAAGGGTGAAAGAACAAGAAAAGCTATCGATGGAAAGATCATTTGCATCTAGTACATTTAAATTTAAAATTGCTAAATTTTGTTTGCATGCTCTAGTCTTATCATGTCTCTTGGGCATGTAGAAGTCTCAAAATTTCGCCAATATACCACCTCTGCAGATAATATTTTCTGCACACAATTTCTCAAAAAACAAAAGATGTACTTCATACACGATTTTGCATGAGCACATAGTTGCCAAAGAGGCAAGAAATAGTAGCTAAATCCAGATATAAATAGGCTTCCCAGAGCTAAAGTACTGATGGCCCTCCTCTTTGGCCAAACAAACACTGCCGAGGCAAGTTTATCAACGAATCAAACTAATGGCGGGAAATAATATGGTAGAGGAGCGCATTTCAGCAGGACCATAAGGAAATGACCCCCTTTTTTCCCGTACACATGAGCAGCACTAACATGACTCTGGCAAACTATGATAAATTGATAATCCCTCTAGTTAAGCATCATATCTTTGTTTACCTGAAACTTCCACACTGTGAAGTGCGAACACACAAACACTTGTACATTCATTTAACTACTGAATAGTCAATGTAAGTCAGAACTTAGCTTTACCTTTCTTCATTCTAGCTTTTGCTTTGCAAGTCAGAACTAACAGATTACCAATACAGCTCTTGCATTACGGATACATCACACATGGTATCTGAACTTGCTCTGTGATATAGAATATAATATAATCACAACAGCTAAACCATCAAGGCATCTCCATATCCAACTTGCAGAAGAAAAAATTAACAAAACAAAAGACACAATTACACACATTCTGTTCAATCAGTAGTTCACTACATTACTCTAATTCAGAACAAACCAGTTCAGCCAGGCACCTTCATTTCGTAGCCCATCGCCTCCAGCACCGAGGCGACGCTAACCATCTGAAGCTGCATTGCGTCGGGAGAGAGATCCCCGAACACCTACACAAAGGCACCCCCTCATTAGAGCTCCAGCTTCTAGCTTCTAACTTTTTCTAGCTTATTAATTTCGTCTTTTTCAGGTTTTTAGTATTTTAGAGGGTTTTGCACAAAGGCACTCCTCGTTAGAGCTTTAGCTTCTAGCTTCAGACTTCTTCAAATTTCTTAATTTTGTCTTTTTCTGGTTTTTTTTATTTTTAAAACTTTTACAGTCCGCCAAAGTCCAAACGCAAGCATGAACAAATAAAAAACCACATCGCGGGAATACGGAACCCAAATCCTACCCCAAGGCGCCCCCGCTCAACTCCTCACCATGGCAAGGCTAGGCTTCCGGACCCCGACCCTCCTCACGGGCCTCCCGAGCTCCACCAAGCTCTCAGCCTCCTCCGTCCGCTCCCTCGCCCACCTCTCCCTCAGCCTCGTCGGCTCGAACGCCAGGCTCTCGTCGGTCTCCAAGCTCCCGAGGCCGCGGGGCAGCGAGGCCTCTCTTCCGCCCCGGGCCCCGCCGGCGCGCCGCGAGGGGAGCAGCATCGTCGGGCGCTCGACGACGACCGATCCGGGGAGGAAGGCGACGAAGACGATGGTGACGAAGAAGAAGGCAGCGGCGATGCCGATCCACTGGAGGTAGTCCACCTTCTCGAACAGCAGGAACCGCGCGAGCCTGGATCTCACGCCCAGCCTCCGCGCACCGCCGGCGCTCGCCGAGGAGCGCGGCACCGGCGGCGCCCCACGCTTGTAGCTCCCCACCGCCGCCGGCCCGGCGCCGTTGTCGAGGGAGCCCATGGCTAAGGTTCAGCCTAGGGTTTGGAGGGTAACGACCATGGCTAGCGATTAGAAGCGGAGCAGTTGATGAGAGCTGGAGTGTGCAGACTGCGGAAGACTCGCGAGGAGTCGCGTTTGTTTCGTTCGTGGTCTGAGAGATGGGGATGGGGAGGAGGACCAAAGGGTGGTGACCGGTGGCGTTTAAGGCGAGGCGAGCGGGGAAGCGCCATGCCGCCATGCACGGGACGGGATAATTAATCGGGATTTCGTGGCTAATGAGGAGCCGGGAGATGGCTTAACGCCGTCATTATGGTTTACGAGAGAATCTGAGAAGTGGCAGGATTCGTCAGGGAAAACGAAGCTATGATTCGTTCGCCCCTAAAGTCTCGGCGCGGTGGGGTACATGGAAAAGACAAGAGAGAGAGATTGGCAGGGCAAGGAAACCTGCTTCTATTATTTTTTTACAGCTGTTCTTTATAATATTTATTTAGTATTCATCTTTATGATTATAGTATATATTATATTAATTTTATTTATACTGTTTAAAATCGTACATAAATATCTATATTTATAAGATTTTTTATACTGTTATTATTTATTGGCCAGAGCAAAAAGTGAACGGCCCGGCGGTTCTTGTTACCGAAAGCTCCAACCGTGGCTGTGCCACAGTGGGCATTGCGTCCAGGCCGGCAAAGGAGTCAGATGTGCCGCTGATGCAAAGGAGCAATGGAGGGTTTTTTTTCCTTCGACAAAGTTGGATCAAAAGCAGCTGTCTGTATGTTAGGCTCGTAGCCTTCGGGAATTGCTCTATTGCGTTCCAATTGGATGGGGGTAGTTGATTAAATTTTAGTGGTACATGAATCTTTGTAGTTTGGAATATATTAATCCTCCCAACCAAGCATACCCACTGGCTGTAGCTCGCTACAAAGTAAAGAAGATAGATCACTTTTGGCGTTTCCAATTAATTTATAGTTTGTCAGGTATGCCTGTTTTTTGTGTTGACCAAGCGTAAATGGAATGTGAATTCGAAATTTTGAGTGCCGGCGAGCCTGTTCTTTTCGGCTGCGATTTATAATTTTTGGCTGAAATTTTTGAATTTTAACTATTTACGATACAAATTACAGAGATACAGATACTCACTTACGAGTTTATCTGGTATAGATATTGGATTTTTAACGTGTAAATCGTTTAACTTGTAGACCTCGTCTTGATAAAATACTCCGTTTGAAAGTTAGGTACTTTAGCAGAAGCCAAAAGCCCAAAAGAACAGGCCCTAAACCAAGAACTGTGATTGCACAATCTTCAGTGCCTTATGTTGATTTTACACCCAAATCAAAGTTATTCACATAATTGCACATGGTTCGTGTTTCTTTCGGTTTACGTTTCGGCAGCTCGGTGCTTGTTCTTTTGACATATGCGTGTACAAACATGGGTAAATTTCCCTGGGTTCCCAACTAATCAGATCCAGATGAGCTGAACAGTGCACCAAGCACATAACAGGGTTCTGTGCTGCACAAGTGTGTATAGAAAGAGGCACCTGTCTGGTATCTGCACGGCACCTGACATCATATGTGCCGAGCAATCGAGAACTAGAGATCGTAATAACTAATCTGATATTCAGATCTGCTCTTGAGCTAAATCATGTTATTACAGGTGGAGAATCACATCAGCTCACTTCACAATCGAGCAAACAAGCAGTTTAATCATTGCGATCCAAAAATAATAACAAAGCATCCAACAAGATCTTCTCCATCATGTATAACAAAAAACAATCAACCCATCAATTCAGTCATACGATACAACTCAAAACCAATGGGAACCCAGAAGGCAGAGTTTGCGGAAACACAACGCGTCATCCATCATTCCGACAAAGCCCCTTCGCAATTCTTTACGGCCACGCATGGACCAGTGCTAATAATGCAAGGTTAAATGAAAAGCTTCTACAGTAATCGTACCATCAATTAGGACGGTAGAAAAGCTATCCAATTGGACAAGGCCCATGCCCCACTCAAATCGACATCATATGGCCCATTCTCCATTGTGCTGTGTCTGAAAAGGCGCTCATATTTGATTGATCAAGACATCAGGGCGGTTGACCCACAACATCAGAAAGTTAAGTTGCCGACAGTTGCTGCAGAGCAGAAGAACCTCTTTAACGCACCAGTGGCATCCAGTAGACAGTAGGTCTCAACTTGAGCTACCCTGGAATATAGAACAACATCAGACTAGTTGCACAATTCAAGACTGCTCATATATCCCGTCCAAGCAAGCATATCCTGTCATCCTGATGATATGCTGATCTCATGGAGGCTACACACGAATTCTGAACATATTATAACTACGTACTTCAATTGGATAAAGAGGGAGGAAAACATGCAAGATCACATGCTGTGAGAAAATAAGTCTCAACCATCATCAATTTTGGGAACTTCAGTATGGGACTTAACATGATTGTAAATATAAGACATGTTTAGTCGTGAGCAGTGATAAAAGGCACCAGTCTTATCATCTTAAAATGGATATCAACCAATCTATAGGGAAAACATATGTTGTTTATATAATGTTGGCTTTATTAATAAGATAAATAAGAGGAATTCAGAGAACAAATGGCCTCAATTTGATGACACATGTATGAATAATGCAAGTGCCATAAGATTTGTTACTCGTTACACCACCCTTTTAGACCCAGATAGATGACCAGAAAGAGAGATCTGTGATATGTTAAAAGCTAGACAGCATGTCAGCACATTGGCTAACTGACACTGCAACAAATAGTTTCCCAGATGGGTCTAGGACTGATTAAATTTAAAGCATGGCAGCCTGGTAGGTTAAAATATTGGTACCAGTCCAGATCATGATCCTTAGGTACCTAAAATATGATGCACATTAACACATAAAAAAAACAAAGCTGCAATACCTGCAACATATTCATCCTAACTGGAATAATGATCAATGCAAGGAGCTCAAAAAGAAAGAAATTGAACAACCCACTTGAATCCACTCCAGCTTCCCCTCTAAAACCAGGTGGAGCACTGGCATGCTTTTCTTTATTCGGCAGATGTATGAATGAATTAAGCAGATAAGTAATGAATAAATTTGCATTGGTTTGGTCATGGTATCTATAAAACAGCTCCAGCAAAAGGAATGGCTCTAAAAAAAGTAGAAGGTGATAAGCTAGTAAGCTTGCAGACAGTAAGAAGATACATCACAGATCAAACATATCAGTTAATAAAAAAATGACATTGCCATTGGCCATTGTCAAGCAACAGGCTGCAATTCTTCAGTAACATAACCTTGGAAAGGGTGTCATATCTCACGCTCCTCATGACATCAAAGAAATGTGCTACAGCTTCTTCCGTTGTTTTTACAAGAACACCATGGCCCAAGTTAAGAATATGACCTTTTGGACCAGCTGATTTCACAACCCTGCAGAGTAGAAAATGAGGCGATACAATCATTAGCAGTTCCTAGTGCTGATCCTAGAATGGCATTTGGAAAATAATGTGTGGAAGGTTCAGCACACTTAGATGATTGTGCATCAACTGATACAAGTCCTATGCAACATAAAATAAACCGCAAGGGCTTAATTGCAGCACTTTTACATGTTCCACAAGATTAATGGCAAGATGCAGAAAGGGACTGCAACATCTCAAGATCATGTGAGGTGATCATCGTGTTATCTTTCTACAACCAAGAGTTGAGGACATTTAAAGATGAACACTGCAAATAATTTCATTGGTAGGCAACTGAACACAAGCTTCAGGAATGAAATCAGCTGCACAAACTGTACAGCTGAACTGAGATGATAAAAAATGGTATTACTAGGAAAGAAGATCAGTGATGTGAAGACGTAACATGAATAAATGATAAGAAAACATATAATACGGACAGAGAACTTCGGGAGGCTTCATTGATAAATTGTTCCCAAGTGTATCTTTACAAAATTCAAAAGAGCATAAATTAAGTCCATGATGAAGCTTTAAGTAACCTATAAATTTCATCAGTCTATACTGGTAATGGGGAAAATAGATATGCTGGGTCTACATTCCCTTGTACACTAATTTCATTACCAAGGGGCCTCCTTCCATCTGCCATGTCCACTGTCCAGTCAAGCCCAATAACATCAACTCCTGCGTCCTTCATGCGCTCGAGCAAGCCTCCATTTTCATTTATATACAGCACAAGTGGTACATGAGGGCATTCTGTCTTAATCTTACTCACAATCTGCCAATGAAATAGTTTCATGAGGCTCTAAAAAACAGAATCAACGGACTCTTACTCTTGCCAACTTTACAAGCTATCAAGCTGAACAGCTAAATTAAAACCTCTTAGCTCGGGCAACATATGCTATGCAATCATTTTCGCAGTGCACTTATGCAATCGTCCATGGTTTAGACAGCAAATTAATATGGATAAAATTTACTCTAGATATGCATAAAATTTCAAGTTCAAATTCATTTGGTAATTCGGGTACGGGTAACGGGTAGCGGGTATTTTGCCCAGGCCTAATGAGAGGAGGATGTAGAGGAGGTAGTGGCCGATGAGCTGTAGATGGCGCGGTGGCGAGATGCCTTGGCCTCGGCGCCGATCGGAGTTGAGGGAGGAGAGGCGTCGCCGACCGCAGTCGAGGGAGGAGAGCAGAAGCTAGGGATTTGGCCGGAGTCGGGGCGATTCGGCCGGCGTGGGGATTTATTGAGAGCACGGTTGACAATTTTGCTATTTAGTCCTCTAAAGTCTGCGATAATTGCAAAATAGTCCTTTTCTCTTGATTTTCTTCTGTTTAGACCCTCTAAAAGTCCATTTTCTTCGCAGTTTGATCCTACGTGTCCGTGATGACCCGTACATCTGCAGGTTTTACAACTTCACATTAAGTATTTAGCTATTTACATTAAATATATATGCATGTTTGCTCATATTTCTTCATTTTTAAGTCGGCCGCCTAGGCCCCGCCTAGGCCCCCTAGGCGCTAGGCCCCACCTCGCCGCCCGCCTAGCGCCTTCTTGAACATTGGGCTCGTTAGATTTGTTATGTTTCAGATTTGTTTTTCTGAATGATAACTTCTATGATTCTCTAGAGTGACAGTGAAACCTATACAGTAATAATCTTATGACTGAAATAACATCAAAAAGGAAAGAGCATCTAATGTAGTAGGTTCATAACAAAGTAAACAAAACTTGTCAAGAAAACTCCAGTTCCAGTATGAGCAAATATGGCATCTGATGGTTCCTTTCCATAGGTGAAATTAACAGATAAAAGAGTAACGTGTACTTTAATAATACCTCTCAGTGACTAAAGAGGTGGTGTGAAAATTGATATGCATACATACTACCACTATTGTACTAAGTTGTTCACATCGTGATGGCCGAAGACGCTGCTAAGCTGGGCCTACCGAGCCTAGCGCGACTCGGCTCGTTAACGGACCGAGCTGAAACCCTAACTCGGCCCGGCTTGCTCGTTTGTGCCACGAGCCAAGCCTTCAACGAGCCAAGCGTGCTCACGAGGCTCGAGCTTTTTTTGCCACCCCTAATCTCACATCTGCTTCTGCTCGCTGTGGAGGTACGACTTCTCGCTGTACTCGTAGGTCGGGTAGAGCTGCGGCCGCAAGTTCCTGAGCTCCTGCACGCGCAAGAAACGCAGGTAGTGTCAACCTAACCAAGAACAGCAAGCTAGTAGTAACCACGGCTCCCCCGGAAATCCGAATCTTTGCACACCAATTCAGATGAAAACGAACTCAGCGAGCGGCGGGATCCCCAGGATCCGAGCCGGCGGCGCCCTACCTGGAGCGCCTTGACGAAGCTCTTGCTTCGTTCCATGGACGCCTCGTCGACGGTGGTGGGTGCAGGGTCCTCACCCAACCCAACAGGCTCGAACCCAGGCCGCGCACGGCTGCTGCTGCATCGCCTTGCCTCCCTCCCTCTGCTCCTCTTCCTCCGATCTCCTACACGTTCTTGTTTGGTGGGATTGGAACAGAACCAGAACGGAATGGGAAGCGGCGGGGCCAAGCGAAGTCCTACAGGTTGTTGTTCCAACCAGAAGCGTACCAGAAGACCAGAAGCGAAGTCGTATGGGAAGTTGTGGCTGGGTGAGGGGCTGATTAGGATTTAGGTGCACTAAATTACGCAATTGCAGTTACTAATTAATCAGATGTAGCTTGCATTCTCGAAATAGAATAAGATACATATTAGTTCCTGTCTTCCTGAGAGTAATAAGAGTTGTTCATAGTACATAGTCGAGTTTATCAAACGTGATAAGATGTGATGAAATTATATTTAAATCGTCAAACAACTAAAATACCTTAATGTGTGGGTGGTGGAATTCAAATTCATGATTCATAAGGCAAAAACCAAGTCTATTAACATTTGAGCTAGGATCTACAGTTAGGGGTGAAAACGGATCGCATAGTTTCTGGCTGATCCGGATGAAAACGAATACGGACTATTTCGGATCGGATTTTCTTCGGATAATTCTCGGATCGGAAACAAATACGGATCTTTTTGTTGGAAACGAATACGAATACAGTCGGCCTGATATCCGGCGAATACGAATTATCCGAATAATACGGATCCGGATATCCGAGATTTCAGCCCAACATTGCCTAGCCTAAGCCAGTCTCTCTCATCTCCATTGCCATCAGCCCACTATCAAATATTTATGTTTATTAAAAAAATAAATTTAGTATTGTTAGTAGATTAAAATTTGTACCGATTAAATTGATGTACTGCCATTTAAATCATTCTAATGCAAATTTAAATTCTTAATTAATTTATTAATCACATTTAAATGGTAGAAATTCATTAATAATTATTTAGGTCTTTAGAAAAAATTAACTGCCGTTTGAAGATTTAAAATCTGTATAATGGTATGACTATTGTGGATAAAAATATTTATGCTTGTTTAGATTTCATTAAGGTTTCAACAAGATAAACTATTTATGTGTTTTCATTGATTTTGGATGTATAGTTTAAGGGGTTTTCATGTTCCAATAAATATTCGTGACCGTATTTGTTTCGATTCGTATTCGCTCTATATCTGTATTCGATATTATTCGTATCCGAGGTATTCGTATTCGTATCCGCATTCAAGAAAAAATATGAAAACAAATATAGTAAAAATATTATTCGTCAATAGTCGATCCATTTGCATCCTTATCCACAGTGGGTCATGGGTGTTCAGCTGAATACCTAATTTATTTTTTGCATAATACTAGGTACATAATAGGTATATTAAATGTATATATTGTTAGTTGGTTAAAACTATATATTTGTACCTGCAAATGAATTCAGACTACCACTCTCCCATATATCGCGTGTGGCCTATGTAACACATTAGGCTCATTTTCCTTCTCACCTCAGCCCTCCTCATACATGCCCAAAGAAGCAAAGATACAAACTAAACCCTAACCTTTGTTCACTCCCTCATCTTGTGGTTGTCCGTGTAGGGAGCGACTTCGGCCTCTGAATGGCGAGTGGCGGAGACACGGTATGCGGAAGCAAGCGACAACCTGTGGGCACGGGTTGTGGAGGCGAGCGACGGTCAATAGACGCAATGCCATAATGCAACGGCAAGCATGTGTCAAGCGGCAGTGCGAGTGAGCAAAGAGGCATCGTGGGCAAAGCGAAGCGGAGAACAAGGAGGTAGGGAGAAGGCGATAGGAAGGGAGTAGCAGCCAAGACGAAGCGTGGCATTCGGAAGGGAGCAATGCCTCAAACTCACCGCCACTACCACAGAAAGAGTTATCACAGACGATTCAAAATCGTCATCACAGACAATTTCTGACCCATTTGAATTTATGTGGTAGTGATAACAGGTGGTTATCATAGACGACTTTCGAACCGTCTATGATAAATTACAGCACAAACAGTTTTTCAAAAAACTATCTGTGATATATCAGATATCATATACAATTCTTAAAGATAGTCGTCTGTGATAGTTTATTATCACAAAATAGTTATAGTTAAGAACCGCCCATGATTGCATTCTCGTGTTCTTATAAATAGGTCTCCTTCAGTTCATCAACATTCTCTGCAGATGAACCAAAACAGACTATTTATGAGAACAAGATCATTGTGCAATAAACTTTAGTGCCATGTTGTCATCTTACAATAAAGCATGAATTTCAACAAGGGCTAAAACCCTAGCCATCTATCAATCATCACAAGAACTAAGGCATCAACAATTAAATTTCACACGCACAAGCATCAAGATTTATATGGCCGAAACCCGAGCCATCCAACAATTTCGGATGGGGGATATATATCACTGGCGATGGAGAGGCGACAGCATCACCGTTGTGTCATGATGGTAACACTGTAAAAGACACTCTTACAACAAGAGTGCCTTATGCAGTAAACCGTAGCATCACAACCGTAGGTAGAGAAGCTCGGGGAGGTAGTCGACGTTGTTGAGGAAGGTGACGCTTAAATCGGTTTGGGGAAACTAGGCGGCGCTTTGGTTTGGAGTGTTTGGGGGAGGTGGGTGAGCAACATATATAAGGGCATTTGGGTAGCGGAACCGATAAGTAGTTGAGAGGTCACGGCGCTGATTCAGTATGAAAGTTTGAATAAAGGGGTCGGTAAAATATCACAGATGGTTTTTAATACAAACCGTCTATGATGAGTTAATATCATAGACGGTTCTTGTTAATAACTCTGTGATACTTCATAGCAGTTTTCAACATGAACTGTTTGTGATATTATCTCTTTACGGACGGTTTTTAGCGCTGCTAGTAACACAGATGGTTGCTAAACCAAAATCGTCTGTGATTGTATTTAATACTAACGGTTTTGGTTAACCGTTTGTGATGAGACATCTAGTATTAGCCTTTTTGTAGTAGTGCGCCGTCGTCCTTTCTCCAAATCTAGGTGTGCTCTGCCTACTCAACTTATTTAATTTTATTTCTTGCTTTGCTTTGCTCTACTCTACTCTACTCTACTCTACTCTGCTCCAGCTCTGATTCTTTTTGGAGTCTAGCCTCTTCTTTCTTCATTCTTTTATAACGGATGCTATATAAAAATACAATATTTGCCTTGGGCAATGGACAGTTAGTTGGAACCTTATTACATATATTTACATGCTAATTTTTACTATCTTTTGCTATATGGAAGGAACATGCATCTTCCTCTCAAATAGGGGGTTCTTGCTGACGGGGAAATAGAAAAAAGATAGGATCAGCAAGGTATGAAACTGTCATTAATCTCTGTAATTTGTTGCTTAATACATGTCATTATGCTCACGTTACATCGCCTATTTCTTCATAAGAAATCATTAATTTCTATTTTTTGTATTTTTATTATATCTATGTACATGTATTGTTGTATTGGTGTTTTGAGAAAAATGGTGTGTCACGGTATCAATATATCGGTATCGATGTATCCAAAGAACTTAACTCTGAAGTCTAAATACATATCTTAAAAAATCCTAAGTCTGCTACTAGAGCTATCTATAGGCAATAGCCGGTGATAACATGTAACAACTATGACAACATATCGTTAGGAATACTACCCCTATTAAAGCCGGGGGGCTCTCCGAGCCCCCGCTCGCCCACGTCACCCCGCGCCCCGCGCTCCGGCCGGCGCGTGGCGCGGGGATTTCGGTACGGCCGGAGGAGGGAAATTCCCTGTATTTTCCAAAAATTACGTAAAGGTCATTTTTCCTCGCGAAAAGGTCCCTGCAAGTTTTTTTTTAAAAAAATTTTGGATAGCGCCCCGCGGGTTTCCAGAATTACATATAGGTCCTTATTTACTTACGTACAGGTCCTTACAGGTCCTCGATTTTTTTACAAAAAAGACCTTTGGTTTTTCCGAAATTACGCATGTGGCCTCGATTTTTTTTTAAAAAACTCCCCGCGAATTCTCGCCTCTTTTACTTCGGTACACACGGTGGCTGGCGCGGCGTGTCGCCGCGCCTTTGTGGCTAGTTTCTAAATGTTACGTGCGGGATTAGCCTCAAATGGTCCATGCTCCTGTTTGTTATCATGATCATGTTACCACATTTGTGTAGGACCGAAAGCCTCCTGGCATTATTAAGACCATTCCATTTTTGACATGACGGTTACATGTGTGCAATAACTGCACAGGCAATGGACAATTCTAGCCCCACCAGGGACCAGGTACAAGCTAAAATCATCCGTTATCTTGTGTACTGAACCAGGACAAGAATTTGGTATAGCCGTAGCTGTTGTTGCAACGGCATAATTCAACTAGTTGCTGTAGTATAAATTAAAAGCTATAAATTTTAAGCTAAAAAACCTGTATAATTGGCTTTCGGCTTTGATTTATTTATAACCAATATAAATAAAATCGTTGTAATATATACTACAATTAACTAATAGATTATACCTTAAAAAACCTCGTGTGCAGTGTGTCCATCACTTTCTTTTACCTTCTTAAGTGCCCACCTTAGACAATCCAAACCTTTCATTTACTCAAGGACCGGGACCACATGCAGTAGACACGTAGACGTTACTTGGTTACAGTCAGTTCGGCTCTATTAAACATTCAAACTCTGCCATGCACAATACAAACACGCAAAGAAGTTCGAGATTTTGACATTTTTCAAATGGGCCTCTCATATCAAAATTTCACAGTACCCTGCAAAACGGAGGTCGCAAACGAAATATCAAATGTCACCTCAATGAGCAAGAACACTTTGTACAATTCCTCCCGAAAAAAAAAAGGACTCTCTACACCATACAACTCACCCTTGATTAACCAGTCGCCACAGCCCAACATCCAACCATGCAAGCTGCAGAAACACCAAAACGCCCAAGAAAATATGCCTACTCCCAACGCAAACCGCAACGGCGTTGCAACCAGAAGCAGCCGATGAGATCACGTTAGCCACGGCGCCACCACGGCCGCGTCCACCGCTATTCGTCAAGCCCAAGTGCTGCGTCGTGCGGCTCCTCACGCTGTCGCAGTCCGCGACGCCGGCCAGCGCAACGACGCCCTCCAGGCCTTCCTGCTTGGCGTCGTAGCACAGCCCCTCGTTGCCGCCGACGCGCAGCTTCTTGCCTAGCCTCCACATCATCTCCTTGTCGAACGGTATCGGCCCCACCAGCCGGTTGCCGTCCACGCGGAGCTCGCTCGCCCTCTCGAGCCGCCGGAAGCTCGCCGGTATCACGCCGGTGAACTCGTTGCTGTCCAGCCGCAGCACCCGGAGCTGGCTCAGCTGCCCGATGGACTCCGGCATTGACCCTTCCAGCCCCATGCCGGACAGCGCCAGCGTCGTTAGCGCCTTGAGCCCGGTGAAGAAGTCGCCGGGGATCGTGGAGAATTGCATCCGGTTGTCGCTGAGGATCAGCGACCGCAGCGACGACAGCCGGCCGAGGTTGGCAGGGATCGGTCCGGACAACGCGTTGTGGCTGAGGTCGAGCAGGATGAGGTCGGGCAGGTCGCCGAGCGCGTCGGGGATCGTGCCGGCGAGGCGGTTCTGGCTGAGGTCAATCTTTAGCAGAGACCGGCATTGCCCGAGGCTCGCCGGGACGCGGTCCTGCATGGCGTTGTGGCTGAGGTCCAGGATGCTGAGGTGTTGGAACTTGAAGTGGGGCACCTGGCCGGCGAGCCGGTTGTAGCTGAGGTCGAGCAGCTGGAGGCTGGTCAACGACTGGACGGTGGCGGGAATGGCCGAGGTGAGGTGGTTGCCGTGGAGGTCGAGCACGCGCAACCCCGAGAGATTCCCGAGCTCCGCCGGGATCGGGCCGACGTGACCGTTCTCCCGGAGCACGAGAGACCGGAACGCCGGGCCGAGGCGGCCGAGGAATGCCGGGATGGGCTGCGGGTTCCCCGAGAAGCAGCGGTAGAAGAAGAGTGACCGGAGGTGCGGGAGAGCGAGCACGGCGGGGGAGAGCGTGGCGCTCGCCGCATCGCAGGCCGGGAAGGCCGTGTCGTCCGAGAGCGCGCCGAAGGAGAGGGACATCACGTGGTAGACGTCCCCGCGGTCGGGCACGCACTCGATGCCGTGCCACCGGCCGCGGCACACGTCCGCGATGGCTGACGCCCAGCCGTTGCCCGTGGCCGCCATCACCTCCTGCACCGCGCGCTGCTCGGCCGGGTCGGTGCGCGCCCGGTCCGAGAACCCCGTCTGCGGCGCATCCACCAGCGCCGCCGCGGACGTGTCCGGCACCACCACCGTGAACTCGCCGCGGCACGACGGCCGGGCGCCAACCAACAGCACCACGACCATCCACGCTGCATAATAGAGCACAGAAGCCATTGCAACGAGCTTGCAACTTAGAAAATTGCACGTTTTAGTATAGGAGTTGGAAATGGAGGGAAGAAGTGGCAGAGGGCGCAGATTTTATAGTGTCAGAGGGTTGGAGAGACGGAGGGGGCGCAGAAATGAAAGGCTGATTAAATGTTGGTCACGGGATGGAGGAGAAAGGGAGTAAATGAACTGAGGATTTGCTTGAATTCAATTGGCTTCACGGGAAATCTCGGAACCAAGCAATATTGCTTCATTCAGTGCAATGGGACAACTAGCCATCGAGCGTGCGCTACCAGATTTCATAGAGTATTCAACCGTTGTTTGCTATTGCCTTCAACAATGTGAATTAACCGAGATGGACATGATGCTGAATGCTGATTCTTGATCAAATGATCATTTTGTGCGCAGCAGTGTGTATTGGTTGCATGACTTCAACCGATCTGGATATACACAGTTCATGGTGTAGCTGGTGATGCTTGGTTTGGCTATTTTGAAACTCGCAAGTTACACCAGTGATGCTGCTACGTTAATGCTGCACTACTAGTGTCATACTGCCATCCCTGTCACTGGCTCACTGCTCTTTACCTTTTCTCGTTTTGGCTTCCTGCCATTTTTACAGCGTATTCAGAAACTGAAATGCTGATGGCTATTGGCCTTTTTGCTAGAACAGCAGGGGTAAGAAAAGAGTGACCGAAGGTCTGAGCATTCTGGGCATAATGACAAAGCTTGGGCAATGGCCAAATGCAGTAGTTTTTTTTCTTTATCCCTTTTGTTTTTCTGCTCTGCTAATCCAGAAGCTCACCAGTTCTCTCGTCTCTGCCCTGACGTTTCAGCCTTCTAAACAAAAATATAGGAATAGAGAAGTAAAATCTTTTTAGCCCAAAGGCCTCCTCATCAAGTAAATTCACTTTATGGGCTCATACATTGAGGAAACTCGAAAGACTTTTGTTAAGGACCAATGTGAACATACATTTTATTTTTTTGAGAAATCAATATGATGTATGTGTTAGAGATATATGTATAGGTTGTTATTCCCCATTGTTATGAGGGATTCTTTGCATATTTACCACTTGTACTTTGTATATATATACTGCCCCATTGGTCTCATATGAATACAAGCGCTATTCATAACATGGTATCAGAGCCAAAACTAGGGTTTTGGCTTACCTAGGGTTCCGCGCGCCCGTGTGCCGCCTCCGCCGCCATCGCCGACTTCCGGCCTCCGCCGTCGCCGGCCTCGGCGCCTCCCCCGCCCGGCCTCGGCGTCTCCGCCTCCAGCCCGGTGCCTCCCCTCCTACCCGGTCGCCTCTGCCGGCCTCCCGTCGACTCCCCTGCCGCTGTCGGCCTTGCCACCGAACGGGACGCCGCTCCTCAAGATCCCGCCGTCGCAGGTCCCAAGCGCCGTCGCGGTTCTCCGTCGCCGGTGCCGCCGCGAGAGTCGGCTCCCGTCGTCATCACGTCCCCGCGCCAGATCTGGCCGCGGTGAAGATCGGGACGCCGCCGATCGGGCCGCCGCCGCCGCTCCTCAAGATCGCACCGTCGCTGGCCCCTTCGCGCCATCGCCGATCCCGCCGCGCCGTCGCCTGCCCGCCCGCGCCGTCGCCTGCTCGCCCGCGCCGTCGTCGGTCCCGCCGCGTCGTCGCCGGCCTGCCGTCGCCGGTTCCGCCGCGCCGTCGCCGGCCCGCCGTTGCCTGAGTCGCTTGGGGACTCCTCCCTGGACTTGGTCGGTTGGGTGGCTTGGTGCTCTGGCCTGATTGGTTTGTAAACCGATCGGAAGAAAAAAAACGTCGTTCTAACCGCCGCGCCGTCCAGCGCCGCCTGTTAGACTTCGTTGCCTTGGTCGTCGCGCCGTTCAGCGCCGCCTACCAATGGGCACCGTTTCCCTCCCTCGCTGCCCGGTGATCTTTGATGGTGTTAATTACACCGACTTCGTGTCTCACATGCGCATTCACATGCGTGGTCTTCGTCTCTGGGGCGTCCTCTCTGGCGACGTCACCTGCCCGCCTTGCCCTATTCCTCCGACGGAGCCTACGTCTGTTGCATTGCCTCCGACAGCCGATAAGGCTGCTGCTGATGATGAAGCTGATGATAAAGCTGCCTCTGCCTATCAAGAGGCTCTGGATTCCTACAAGGATCGTCTGACCGTCTACACTCAGTGGTACGATGACGACGCTCGGGCTGCTGCTGTCTTCATCGCCAGTGTCCAGCCTCAGTTGTCTTCTGAGGTTGTGGGACTCCCTTCGGTTTTCCAGATGTGGACTCATCTTCGTCAGCGCTACGAGCCCTCTGGTGATGCCCTGTACCTGTCTGTGGTCCGCCAGGAGCACTCTCTTCAGCAGGGTGATGCTACTGTTGACGCCTTTTACGCTCAGAGTTCTGCTGTCTGGCGTCAGTTGGACTCACTTCGCACTGCTGGCTGTCGTACCTGTCCGTGCTGCCTGGAGGTACGTGCTGACCTGGAGTTTCAGCGGGTTTACGAGTTCCTTACTCGCCTTCGTCCTGAGTTCGAGTAAAGGCGTGCCCAGCTCCTTGCACGCCACCCTCGTGTCACTCTCCTGGAGGCTCTTACCGAGATACGCGCAGAGGAGACTCGTTTGAGTGGTGCTAGTCTGATGCCACTCCCCTCTGTGCTCGCCGCTCGTCCGCCTGCTACACTGCCTCCTCCAGCGGCTACCACAGGTGGTGGTGGCCGTCCTCCGTCTGGAGGTGGCCGTCCTCACTGTTCCTACTGCGACAAGGATGGCCACACTGAGTCCCAGTGCTACAAGAAGAAGCGGCATCTTTCACGCCGTTCTTCTACTGGCACTAGTGCTTCTACGACGACGTCTGCCTCGACTTCTTCAGCAGCTTCTCTCACCGAGCAGGAGATAGCCAGACTTCGACGCCTACTTGCCGCTTCAGGTTCTCCCTCGACAGGTTCTGCAGGTTCTGCTACTGACTCTTCGGGCACTGAGAGACCACCTCCTACACAGTCAGGTACCTCCCCGTGGATTCTTGATTCTGGAGCATCTTTTCACATGACTCCTGATCCTTCCACTCTGTCTTCTATTACACCTTTTGATTCTCCTGTCAGTGTTCTTACTGCTGATGGTACATCTCTTTCTGTCTCTGGTCGAGGGTCTCTTAGCAACTCATCCTTTCATGTTCCTTCTGTTGCTCATGTTCCTCGCCTTACTTTGCAGCTTCTTTCTGCTGGGCAGATTACTGACCTTGGTTATCGGGTTATTCTCGACTCTGACTCTTGTTGTGTTCAGGACTGCCACACGGGAGCTCTGGTTGGTTCTGGCCCTCGGCGCCGTAACTCACAGCGTCTCTGGGAGCTTGACTGGCTTCATCTTCCTTCCGCTTCCACCACCGCCGCCAGTCTCTCCGCTTTGCCACTTCGTGTACCGACTCTTTTCAGCAGTGGCATCACCGTCTTGGCCATCTATGTGGATCTCGTCTGTCGTCCTTAGTTCGTCGTGGTCTTTTGGGGTCTGTCTCAGGAGACGTGTCTTTAGATTGTCAGAGCTGTAAGTTAGGTAAACAGATTCAGCTTCCTTGTCCTCATAGTGAGACTGTGTCTCAGCGTCCTTTTGATCTTGTTCATTCAGATGTTTGGGGTCCGGCTCCCTTCGTTTCGAAAGGGGGTCATCGTTATTATATTATTTTTATAGATGATTTCTCTCGCCACACTTGGATATATTTCATGTCTTCTCGTAGTGAGGCCTTGCCTATCTATAAACAATTTGCCACTATGATACACACACAGTTCTCCACTCCTATTCGTGTTTTTCGTGCTGATTCTGCTGACGAGTACCTCTCTCGT
Source organism: Dendrocalamus latiflorus (assembly GCA_017311315.1). NCBI lineage: Eukaryota > Viridiplantae > Streptophyta > Magnoliopsida > Poales > Poaceae > Dendrocalamus > Dendrocalamus latiflorus. The sequence continues at coordinate 36,305,321 of CM029664.1, forward strand.
CACCTGCGCAGCTTCCTTGCTGAGCAGGGCACTCTCGCTCAGTTTTCTTGTCCTGGTGCTCATGCTCAGAATGGTATCGCTGAGCGCAAGCATCGTCACCTCCTTGAGACGGCTCGTGCTCTGATGATCGCCGCCTCTATTCCACCTCACTTTTGGGCCGAGGCTGTTTCCACTGCCACCTATCTCGTCAACATCCAGCCCTCTTCTGCTCTTAAGGGTGCGATCCCTGTTGAGCGTCTCTGTGGTCGTCTTCCTGACTACTCTGCCCTTCATCTGTTTGGCTGCGTTTGCTACGTTCTCCTTGCCCCTCGAGAACGCACCAAACTGACCGCTCAGTCTGTTGAGTGTGTCTTTCTGGGGTACAGTGCCGAGCACAAGGGATATCGGTGCTGGGATCCTGTTGGTCGTCGGATACGGGTTTCTCGGGATGTGACTTTCGATGAGTCTCGTCCATTCTACCCACGTCCTACCTCTCCTTCGGCTTCCTCTGTGGAGTCTCTGTCTTTCTTGACCTTTCCAGATACTCCTATATCTGTTTTGCCCTCGTCCACCTGTCCTACTGAGTCTCCACATATTCCCCCTGTGGCCTCTCCGCCATTGTCGCCGCCTGTGTTGTCTCCTACGACTCCCCAGGCTCCTCCCACTATCGTCTACACTCGTCGACCTCGTATTGAGAATATTTCCGATGAGCCATCTTCTCCTGATGTTCCATCTTCTTCTGATGCTCCATCTTCCCCTGATGGGTCATCTTCTCCTCGCTACGCTCTCCGCGATCGCCAGTCGATTCGGCCTCCTGCCCGTTTTGCCTTTGCTGGCGCAGCTACTCGTGAGCCTGTCTCCTACCGGGATGCTGTTACTCACCCTGAGTGGCAGCTTGCTATGGCCGAGGAGATTGCTGCCCTCGAGCGTACTGGTACTTGGGATCTTGTTCCTTTTCCATCTCATTCTCATCCCATCACGTGTAAGTGGGTATATAAGATTAAGACTCGCTCTGATGGCTCTCTTGAGCGCTATAAGGCGCGTCTTGTTGCTCGTGGTTTCCAGCAGCAGCATGGTGTTGACTACGACGAGACTTTTGCTCCTGTGGCCCACATGACCACTGTTCGCACTCTTCTTTCGGTGGCGTCTGTTCGCCACTGGTCTGTTTCTCAGCTTGATGTCAAGAATGCCTTTCTTAATGGCGATTTGCGTGAGGAGGTCTACATGCATCCGCCACCTGGGTATTCTGTTCCTGAGGGCATGGTCTGTCGCCTTCGTCGCTCTCTCTATGGCCTTAAGCAAGCCCCTCGTGCTTGGTTTGAGCGCTTCTCCTCTGTGGTCACTGCTGCTGGTTTTTCAGCTAGTGATCATGATCCTGCGCTTTTTGTCCACACTTCGTCTCGTGGTCGGACTCTTCTTCTCCTGTATGTTGATGATATGATCATTACGGGAGATGATTCTGAGTACATTGCCTTTGTCAAGGCTCGTCTTAGTGAGCAGTTCCTTATGTCGGATCTTGGTCCTCTTCGTTACTTCCTTGGGATTGAGGTTATTTCCACTCCAGATGGTTTCTTTATGTCCCAAGAGAAATATATTCAGGATCTTCTTGATCGCGCCTCTCTCACTGATCAGCGTACTGTTGAGACTCCCATGGAGCTCAATGTTCACCTCCGACTCTCTGATGGCGAGCCTCTTTCTGATCCGACTCGCTATCGTCATCTTGTTGGGAGTCTTGTCTACCTTGCTGTTACTCGTCTGGATATCACTTATCCAGTTCATATTCTGAGTCAGTTTGTTTCAGCTCCCACTCAGGTTCACTACAGCCACCTTCTTCGAGTTCTGCGATACCTTCGTGGGACTATCTCTCGCCGTCTCTTCTTTCCGCGTTCCAGCTCGTTACAGCTTCAGGCCTATTCGGATGCTACTTGGGCCAGCGATCCCTCTGATCGCCGGTCTATCTCTGCTTACTGTGTTTTTCTTGGTGGTTCTCTTATTGCCTGGAAGACGAAGAAACAGACTGCAGTGTCCCGTTCGAGTGCAGAGGCTGAGTTGCGAGCTATGGCTCTCTTGACAGCAGAGATTACTTGGCTACGGTGGTTACTTGAGGATTTTGGTGTTTCTGTCACTACACCGACCCCTCTCTTGTCAGACTGTACAGGTGCTATCAGTATTGCTCGTGATCCTGTGAAGCATGAGCTCACCAAGCACATTGGTGTTGATGCTTCTTTCATGAGGACTGGTGTGCATGATCAGGTGATTACTCTTCAGTATGTGCCTTCAGAGCTTCAGATAGCGGATTTCTTCACGAAGGCCCAGACTCGAGCATAGCACAGCTTCTATCTCTCCAAACTCAGTGTTGTTGATCCACCATGAGTTTGAGGGGGGTGTTAGAGATATATGTATAGGTTATTATTCCCCATTGTTATGAGGGGTTCTTTGCATATTTACCACTTGTACTTTGTATATATATACTGGCCCATTGACCTCATATGAATACAAGCGCTATTCATAACAGTATGAACGTTAGTGTCTTCAGCATCTTTAAGGTCTCTATTCCTTACAAATTTTATCAAAGCATTTTTTCCATATGTTATACATGCCCTTCTTAATTGTGCATACACCTAGCATGCTGCAAAGATCAAGCCTCTGATTGGATCCACACTTAACTTTCTGCGTGGGCTCTGTACGAGTACGACTGTACCTAAGCTGAAACCAGTCTGGAGCTTATCACGAACAAAAACTTTTTGTGAGATTACCGTGTCTAAGCCATTATGATATTTGTATATAAGTAGATTATAAAAATCTATCCTGCGCTTATCACAGTCACGCTAGATGACACGCTTTGGACTACCAAACAATCAGCAAGCCCCATTAATGAGTCAGCTTACTTGCAGAAAAGCATGCCAATAGAGATGTATACATCGAAGAGTTAAACTAATGTCAAAACATACACAGGAGAGTTACTAGCGCAGCCGAATGCTGTATAGTACTGTGAACGTTGAAGACTCGGTGTCGGAGAGTGGTTGGAGACTCCAGATTAGTTGAGGTGCTATGGTCAAGAAGTCTCGGTCGGTGAAGTGGTTGACAAGGCGTAGTCGAAGACGGTGGTCATAGCCAGTGGTCGAAGCCAGTAGTTGTAGCTAGTGGTCGAAGCCAGTGGTTGTAGCTACATTGGTCGTAGCCACAGTGGTCGTAGTTATGGTGAACGTAGCTACAGTGGTCATAGCTACAATGGTCGAAGGCGTGGTCGACAAGCCGTGGTCGAAGTCATGGTCGACAAGCCGTGGTCGAAGTCATGGTTGAAGGCATGGTCAATGCTGAGGTCGAAGCCACGGTCACAGCTACAGTAAGAAGGTCGGTGCTCGAAGACCTGTGTGGTAAGAGATGCAGTCGAAAAACTACGGTTGACAAGCCGTAGTCAGTAAAGTGATCGACAAGACGTGGTCGTGAGGTGTGGTCGAAGGCGTGATCAAAGCTGTGGTCGAAGCTGCAGTTGGAGGACTCGATGCCTATGGTTGTGGTCATGGTGCCTGTGTGTGGAGTTGAAGTATGTGACCGCAGCCATAGCTGTGAGGAGTACTGTAGCAGCCGTGTCAGTTGTCACCATACTGCGCGGTGTGGGCATGTGGCTAAGCAGCATGGGCAGGTGGCTGGTAACTGTAGCAGTCACCAAGCGGCTGAGCGACGTGGGCAGACTGCACGGTAGTTGAGACCGAAAAAACCAAATTAGAGGGAGTGGACCATCAGAGTATGTAGCAGTAGTGGGTGCGTGCATAGGTGGTGTAACCGTATGTGCGTGATGCCTATTTGAGGTATGTAAATCTGTAGAGCTCGAAAGAGAGTGAGAAAATAGCGTGACTAGAAGATGAAGGAAGAAAAAGCGTGTGTCGTCGGAAAAGAAGTCTCCTATGTTTTTTTGCTCGTTCTCTCTCCACTTGTATACATTTCTTCCCTTGGCTGGGCCAACAAGGATATCCATCCGATCGTATGTCCAATCATTCTAATTACACCGACCAACTGGAGAACTCATTAGAATCCAAAGGCCGATCACAACTCTTTAAGACGATCTTGTCGAAGAAATTGAAAAGAATTATGTATGTACAGCTAAGGAGCCAGCTATACGGGGAGCAGCTCAGCTGCAGGGCCCCCTTGCATATAACTATGTGTAGGGGTGCTCACAGCTTGACACGTGTCCCCCAAAATAAAAAAGTACTTTAAAAAATCTCAAAAATCTAAAAATACTTAAAAAATGTAAGTATTTTTTAAAAGTAATTTTGGATACTTAAAAAGTATTTTTTGTAAAAATACTTTTATTAAAAAGTAGTTTTTAAGTACTTAAAAAATTACTTTTTAATAAACACATTTTTTTAAAAAAATACTTTTTACAATTTTTTTAGTTTTTTGGAATTTTTTCAAGTATTTTTTTTATTTTAAGGGACATGTGTCAAGCAGTGGGCACCCCTGCACATAGTTATGTGCAGGGGCCTGCAGCTGAGCCGCTCCCAGCTATACGTGATAGAGAGAATGTGCGCGGGGTTGCTCTAAGGCTCTGCTTTGACTTTTGTGACGGACGGATTGGACTCGGTGGACTTGGACACCGATGAGTCGGTGTTGGACTGCGACTGCTTGGACATGGAGAGCACGAGCTCCTCCATGTCGGAGCGGAAGTGCGCGAGGATCTTGCTGAACTTGGGCTTCTTCCGGTTGATGGCGATGGAGACGTCGTTGGGGAAGAGGTCCCTGAGCAAGAAGGCGTGGAACATGGTGGTCACCAGCAGGCCGGCGACCGTGACGGTGGCGATGCCCGATAGCCCGATCGAGAGCGTCCGCGTCAGCACGTTTGTCACCTCCGTCGCGTACGTGATCGTTGCGATCGACGCGCCGGTCATCGGGAACGTATACGCCCACCACGCCAGCGAGAACCGGAATCCCCTGAAGAAGTTGATCCGCACGGCCTGATGATCACAAAATTAACAATCAGAATCCGTACAAATGTATGTAAATTGTATACACCATACGTCAGTTACTACGTGCGTACATAGGAAGTAGAGGTTAATTACGTAGTACGTACCAGTGACATGTACAAGAAGAGTGCGATGAAGTAGGCGATGCGGGCGCCGTAGTCGAACTCGCCCAGGATCTTGGCCCAGGCCATGGAGGCGACGCTGGGGGCGGCGACGAAGAGGAAGAAGACGGGGTGGAGCTCCTTGGGGACGGTGAAGTTGGTGGGGAGCCGCTGGTAGAGCGTGACGAAGAGGACCAAGTAGTGGGCGAGCCCGACGGCGAAGAAGAAGATGGGGCCCTCGCGGAGGCCCATCTTGGCGCCGAGCAGCGCGCCGACGAAGTTGCCGACGATGGAGAGGTGGTTGGACGGGTTGGCCACCTTGGACAGCCGGCGCTGGCCACCGGACATCCACTGCCCGTAGATCTTGAGCTCCAGGCAGAAGATGGGGGCCATGAGCGCGTACCAGACGCCGTGGTGCAGCTCCGACACCGGCCGCGGCACGCCCTGCACGAGGAAGAGGCAGGCGATCCACGGCGCGAAGAAGAAGTTGACGCGCACCGGGTGGTAGAACTCGCGCCGGACCGCCTCGAAGTAGAAGACGACCTTGAGCAGGTAGATGCAGGACACGAGCCCCATCAGCGCCAGCGCGATGTACCACAGCACGAGGTTCACCACCGGGCTCACGTGCAGGAACGCCGTCGGCGAAGCCGACGCCAGTGTCTTCCACAGCATCGCCTGGCTGCTCACCCCGAGGCACATCCCGAACGCGCTGATCGGGAACCGCAGCAGGAACGGCCACTTCTCGTCTTTCAGCAGCACCGGCAGCACCGTCGCCTGCACATGACACGTACAAAAAGATCCAATTTTTAGCCTCCCCGGAAGGAAATCAACAGTGTATGTTCCCGACGCTGGTCACTTACAGACAGGGAAAAAAATTTCGGACGAAATTTCGCTATTTCGCCGAAATTTCGGTCCTTTCGTCCAAGGGCGAAAAAAATCTTTTCCCGGTCAAATTTTTCGGGGATATTTAAAATCGGCCGGCGCGAGCCGCACCAGCCCAAAACACGCGGCCCACTAGCGGTCCAGGCAGTGACCAGAGTACCAGACTCGCCCCCCACGCCGGCCGCACTTGCGAGTTGCGCCATCGTTTTCCCCATTCTAAACCCTCAGCATCCCTCGTCCATCCCCATCGTACGGAGCACCGAGCGGCGGCGGGCGGGCAAGGCGGGGAAGAAGAGCGGCGGGCGGCGGCCATCACCGAGCGGCGGCGGGCGGGCGAGGCGGGGAAGAAGAGCGGCAGGCGGCGGCCATCACCGAGCGGCGGCGGGCGGGAAAGGAGGGGAAGAAGAGCGGCGGGCGGCGGCGGGCGGGCAAGGCGGGGAAGAAGAGCGGCGGGCGGCGGCCATCACCGAGCGGCGTGCGGCGGCCAATCCCCATCTCAGCGACTCCGGTTCGGCCATCACTGAGCAGAATTCGGCCATATTTCGGCATTTTTTCGATCAGAATTCGGTCATTTTTCGTTCAAAATTCGTTCACATTTCGGCACAGAATTCAAACGGAAATTCAAAAATTTCGTCCGAAGTTTCGACGAAATTCCGAAATTTCGGTGCTTTCGTCTCTTTCGCCGGGTCCCAAAATTTTTTCCGCACCGAAAGATTTTCCCCTGCTTACAGATCATGTCTGTGAGTCTATCGATGATGATTTTACGAAATAATATAAGAAAGATGACTGAAATTTTTAGAAGAGAATGAGATGCTCTTTATTACTTTGTACTGATTACAGGATATCTTTACAAAGGCTTAAAACTAGCCCTAATCTCTATATTCTTCTTACTAGATGGAAGACTATGATCTGTAAGTGACCACTGTTGGGCTTTAGATCAGATAACCACGGTTGGCAGTTGAAGAGAAACCCTTTATAAAACCCCTAGCATGTTACCCGTTAGCTTCTTTTCAGAAAAACTTTTCATCTCCTTCTATGCCCTAACGCTCTTCAGCTATAGCTTTGAATCCTTTTGATCCCCTTTTGCTAAAATGTTGGATCTGATCACTAATTGGTCAGCGTCTGTGCTTGAATCAAAGAACCTAAAGGCCATGGAAGAGGAAGGGTTGCTTCCCAATAGGGTTCTGATCCCATGGAGGTCAGCGGTTGGAGATAATTTTTTGACTGGGAACGAAGGTGAAATCCTGATTTTTTTGGGCATACATGAAGTGTGGATTTAGACTGCCAATGCATCTGATCCTTTTAGAAGTCTTGGAGTTTTATGGTATTGAATTGGCAAATCTAGCACCCAATTCGATTGCTGATTTGAGCATGTTTGTCTACCTTTATGAAGTGTATTTAGAGATTTCTCCAAGTTTGGAGTTCCTCAAATACTTCTACAAGATGACGGGGGAAGTTGGGGAAATAAACAACGTCACTCGGCGGTTGTGCTCTGCGGCTCCATGATGGGAAGGCAGGAGAATACATCCATTTCTATTCAAGTCATCGTGGTCATCATGGAAGAAGTATTGGTTCTACATGACGCTTAGCAAAGAAGACAGTCTCTCCTTCGTCGGTCGGATTGCAGTAGAGAATCTAAGGTGGAGGTCATCATCAAAGAAAGAGGGAAAGGTCGGATTCTTTAGAAGGTAAGCCTCGAAAATTTTGACCAGTCAATTTTTGTTTGTGTTTGGTTAATTCTTTTTTACCTTAAGGTTTTTCTTATTCCTTGATTTCATAGCCCTTTCTCCTACTAAGGTGAGAGAAAGGGTCAAGTCAGTCTATGCAGGGAAGCCCAACTAAAAAGGTGAAGTACTTTTGATCTTGGCCGCCACCTCTCTAGAGGTCAGAGGATGCGATCAAAAGACTTAAGGTACAAATAATCACTCTGCTCACCAATTTGTATATTTTTCGATCGGTGTGTTGTAACATTCTTATGATGTGTAGATGGTTCGGATCAAATAGTGGCAAGTTGTCTAAGAGCTCGGAGGATGCTCCTCTGTGTCCCAAGAGGCATCAAAGTGTGAGAACGTCATATAAAGCATCGAGATCACACCCTACTCCATTGACCACTACCTTGACAGTTCCTTCGAGTGCCCCTCCGACCACTCCTATGATCGCTTTGATGACCACTCAAGTTTCTAAGAGCAAAATCCTCTTGGAGGTAGGCTTCTACTACAACTCCGAGAGTTTTTCTTATAAGCCTACACCTTCCCTTATAAGGAGAATAGAGAAAATACACCAATAGGAGTATATTTCTTGGATGAAGGACTTCGTTGCCGAGCTCACTCGTTTAGTGAAAAGGCAAAAGAGAAGAAAGAGCCACTGATCGGAGCCACTACGACCGTACAATCAATGGTGATACTAAGTTCACTGGTCGTGGACTCCGAGATGGTCGTGTCCAACTAGATTGAAGCTTCGATGGTCATCCCTTAAGTTTCAAGTGCAATAGAGAAAATTACTACTCTGGTAGTTGAGGGAGTTCTAGCCTATGAGTAGGTGGTCAGAGAAGTTGCTTCTAACTACCCCATGGAGGACCCGACTAAGGATAAGCATATCCAGTCAGAGTACTCAAAGAGTTTGACCAGCTCTACTAATGCTTTGGACTATGCTCCAGGGTGTTTTAACTTTAAAACAAAAAGGACCAGGAATGTACCAGTAAAAATTCATGTAAATTCATACCTTTGAATTTTTTGGCATTTGGAAGTCCTTACTTCTTTATTCTTATTCTTTCTCTTTATAGCACCTCTACTACTTTGAGCAACTTTGATCTGAGTACTCCTTATGAAGAGGCTCCTAAAGAGGGAGTGGTTGAAGTAGCCACCGAGCGGATGGAGAAATCGACCGTAATTGCTGCAACGCAGGAATCTTTGGCGACTCTGACCACATCAAATAATGTAGAAGAGGTGGTCTCGACAGGATCTAATCACCGCTGGGAAGAAAGTGGTTGAAGAGAAGGGAGTAGGTATGCTTCCTCCTTTCTTTGGAGGACCTGAAGTGAAAATTTCTTACTTGATCAAGAAGTCTCCGCACCCAAGGGATATCCCTGATAGGCTTCGAATCTTCAACAACCAAAGGCTCGAGGAGCTTTGGTAGAGAAGGATCCCGGATTGTCAGTTGAGGATAGGTCCCGAGGCGCTCTACTTTGCATATGCTGATAAAGCATTCCAGGTAAGTTCTCATGATCACTCTAAGATTCATTTTTGGATTTTTTGACACTTTTCTAAGTTTTATCTTCTCTTTTATTTTCTAGCACATGGTAGGGAGCATCGCTCTGGTCAGAGAGATGACCAGGTAAACATTTAGCCTTAGAGAAAGAAATGGCTACTCTCCATCGAGAAGCCGATCATTGGTAATGATGCTTTTTCTCATTACCTTCTGGTCGTGAATTTTTCTATTAGCTTTTCTTATATGTCAATAGGTCAGGGAGCACTGTTAATGTGCTCAAAGAAACCCTTAAGAAGGAGAGAGAGCTATTCGGGTCTACTTTGACCAAGAACGACTTCTTAAGACTCTTGAGGAAAAAAGCATGCAATTGAGAAGTAAGTATTTTCTTTTTATTCTTATTGCTTCCTTGTCTTTGCTTCTTCTCACTTCTATCCTTTTGCCATGTCAACAAAACTAGAAGACTATGAAGTAGAGGCAAAGGTAGAGGGTGTTGTATCCTCAAGCTCGATGAGATGCTCAAAGCCAATGATCCGTCGATCGAAGACTGGTCAACCAAGTTCAAGGACAACATTATTCAACACAAAGAAGCAATTGAATCTTTCAAGAAGAAGAACCAAGATAACTGATGATAAATTCAACCCGTCTTTCTTTGGTTATAAGTTATTTTTTTGAATAACTTTGAGTTACTCATGCAGAGCAAGCCCTCAAAGTTGAAGAACTAGAGAAATCTCTTGGCACCAAGGAGGAGAAGAGGAAGGAGATCAAGGGATCTCTTCAAGATAAAATTGCCCCCTTTAACAACATGCTTGCTGTGATGGGCTTGGAAGCATTTGTGCCTCCTCAAAAAAAATGATCGAGAAGGTGAATTGCCTTGGTCGACAACTCAAGCACCTTCAAGGTCAGCTGGCCACTTCTCAGAACAACCATGAGCAGACTATGAAAGATGCCATGGCTAATGGAGTAAGCTTTGCTTTAGCAAAGCTAAAAGTTGCCAAGCACACTCTTGATCTTTAAGCATTCAGAGTGGAGTTTGACTTCTCAGAGGAAGAAGCTGCTAAGTTATTCAAAGAGATAAAACCCTTCAGGAACCAAGTAGCAGAGGAGATGAAGGTCGGGTCCCCATCGCAGCGGCCAATCTTGTGGCTCTGAGTGGTGGTTTAGTATAAATGTAATAGAAAGCATCCGTATGTAAAAAATTACCTTTGTTATCAATAAAGTTTATGTCATTTCCTCAACTTAATGAGTACTTGCATCTTTCCTACCGAACTTACTAAGAAAGCAGTAGACCAAGATAAGATGTGAGAGACCATGTAGAGGCCATCTCCATGTTGTGATGAATATTTGATAGCATTTGGGACTTATTGGTGAAGGTTTTGAGTTTCAACTAGGTGGCATAGGATGTTATGATGCATGGCACTTGTGCCAAGGAAATAATTTCTTTGTCTTTATTGACTGCAAGTTGACTTGATGTTTTAGATGATTATAGACATGGGATCGAGAGCAAGCCTGAAGAGCCTGGCATATAGAACAATCATGGAGGCTGAGGAGACAATCGCAGATCAAGTTCATTCATGAAGATGGAGTCTTTGTTAAGATGGCACGAGATGGGTTCGTGCATTAACTCAGGGTGACTTGGCAGTGTCCAAGTGTCAGCGAGGCATTCTAAGGGAGTTCGGAGCTCAAGACACAAGACGTGGATGTGCCAAGTTAGCGAGGAGCAAAGATTGTTAAGGTGGAGCAGCGTGGTAGCTCTAGGTGGCTTATGTTAACCAAAATCAACATAATGGCATTGATGTAATTGGCATATTACTGGGAATCTTCGAGATAGAGAATTCCGCGATGCGCTCTTGGAGATGGTTTATGGCTAGATAAATGAGTGTGTTGAGTTGTGTAGAGCCAAGGGCTCAGATTTTGTAATAGCTGCTTTGTAATGCGTGTTAAGTGATGTGTTGTTGATGATGATATAATAATCCTTAAATTATTATTTATCTATAAATGGTATAATTACATCATTGTACTCCTGGAGTATACCCCTTATTCATAAGGGAGGGATTTTGCTAGTTGGTCGTAAGCCTTTTCTATGACCACCCTTGGTTGTAAACCTTTTCTACGACCACTTCATAGTCGTAAGTTCTCCTACGACCATGACATGGTCGTAAGTTATCCTATGACCACCTTGTGGTCGTAGACTCTTCTGTGACTAACTTGACTTTGACTGACTTGTTTATGACAATCTATTATATTGTAGGTCTGTCTGACAAGGCGGTTAGCACAGATGTTTATTCTCCGGAATAACTATACATAACTTCTCTCTGACAGTAATTGCTGCATGATGAGTGAGATACCGTGTCTCTTTGATAATAACTTTCGTCAAATGGTTATCATCCGAAACATTAAGGTGACTCTTGGTGTGGAACAACTGTCGTTACTTTGTAAGCTATGTGAGGGTTGGCGTCAGAGAAAAGAGAGGACAAACCCAAGAGAGATAATGAAAGTAGAGCAAGACATACTATATTACTTTCTCGATTGTAAGTAGTTCATTGAGCAATAGCCACATAGGAGTAGGGTTGTTATTCTTCTAGAAGAAGGTCCAAGCCTGTATAAAATCATTGTGCCTTTCTTTGTGTGATCGTAGCCAGGTTGTCAAGAGATCCCTGAATCCAAATAATCGCATGTTAGATCGATACTAAAACATCGATATTGGCGTCGTCCGTGGGGATCTTATTCCAAACTCCGGTAATTCCTTGTTGGTAAGTTCTCTTCTTTATGATGTCCTCATGGTAGGAGAGTGGAACGAAGAGAATTGGTTCAACCTGGTCGACTACGCAGATATATGACTATGAGCATACCATACTTTCATCCGACGGTGACGCTATCTCTAGAGATCCATCGTCAGATCCTGGAGATCACACTGTAGATAAGGCTGGGGATCCCTCCTTATCCCCCATAGCATTACACGCAATGATGGAACGAGTTTTCCCAAAGGGTTAGGGTTAATCTGATTACAAACTGGACTCGCAACATAGTAAAGGGCTTGCCCCTAAGTGTTTGAGTCCCTCAGCAGTTGTCCATTTACGCTCAACAAGTCCTGAAATCCTGCATTCCAGGACTCCAGTGACATCTGGTGGTCGTCACTCTCCGGTTGTCCCCACAGAGAATGTGGGTGGTCTCTCTGCGAGTTCGACCATACTTTCGCAAGATTCAACTCTAACATAAGATGGTTATAACCTAGAATTCCCCTTCTTGGAGGAGCTTACTCTAGGTTACGATGCGCTATCATTTGATGGCTCTTCAAGCCAGATGCATCCAACAAAAGTGGAGATTATATCCAGGAGGTCTTTGCTCGCCCTGCAGATACTGATCACTCTCCCAGAGAAAGGGCTAACGATGTTCTCTGCTGCTCACACATTGTAAACCCTCGTGGTGACGGTGAGGAGACCTCTAGTGATGAAACAGGTGAGTACTCTAATGAGCGTGGGAGAAATCCTTAAAATAATTGCACTCCATTAAGGTGGACTCAAGCTGCCTCAGACATAGAAGATGGAGGAGAAGGTTGATAGCTTAGAGGGCTTTACCTAAGCGCATCATCTATCAATCCGTGGAGGCTCAAGAGCTTTAGCGCATAAAATGACTTGCTCGAAAACCCAACTCAAGAACTTGGTCGAGCACCAGGTTACGACCATTTTGCTTAAAGGATTGCATGAAGACTCTGAAGTATGATGGCTAGACTTGAGCAACCTCGCTGGCATAATTCTAGGATTCGAACAGGTATGACTGCATCTAGCCATTCAAATAACCCAAGCAAATTGACATGATGACAGGTCACATCGTTCTCCTAACCACAACTCTAGTCAGAGAAGAGTTCCTCGAACATCCCAGATTGACAAGTTTATGGAGGGGTGATTGATCACCACTTCGAGCAAGACATCTATAATAACAACTGGAATACGACGAGTATTACTCTCATATGGATGAGACCTATTACAGGTTAGGTCCATCGACGGCTGGGCATCGTCGAGTACGGTCACCTGGAGATGCCAATCATCCTTTCCCACAAAGGAGGCATCATGATCTTGTTATTGGATGTTGAGCATTCATGCTTGAACTCTGAGAAGTTCGCTGGCCGCTGTAGTTTCGGTCGGTAAACATGGAGAAGTTTGATGGGTCCTAGAATCCCATTGAATTGCTTCAAATCTACACAACCGTAGTTCGAGCAAGAGGAGGGGAGCATTTTATGGCAAACTACCTTCCGACTGTGCTCGAGGGATCTACTCAATCATGGTTATTGAATCAGTCATTGGAATCGATCCATTTATGGAAGCACCTCTATGACCTTCTTTTGGCCGATTTCTAGGGCACATATAATTGCCCTGGGATGGAGGATGACCTGCACCGTATGAGACAGAACGACAACGAGACCTTGTGACAATAAATTAGATGTTCTAGTCAGGTTTGTAATTCCATTCCAGAGGTTTTTGATGCTTCTGTTATCAGGGCATTCAAGTAGGGAGTCCACAATAGAAGGTTCACAAAAGATATCATCTTGAATCCTCCAACTATAGTCGCTGAGCTCTTCGAGATAGCTGATCATTATGCGACTGCTGCTCAAGCAGTCGAATGGAGTAAAACCATTAATCAACCCAACTAGTTCCAAAGAGGAAGGCAATGGTAACAAAAGGAAGGAGAAGGTCAAGAAATCGAAGAACAAGGCAAAAGGATAGAGGCCTAAAGTTGGAAGTTCTAAGGAGGTCTTGGCCGTAGGCGATAACGAAACACGGAATCCCAAGCAGTACTTCAATTGGGGCAAGGGCAAAATCCCCATATGTAAGGATAACAAGCCAAGGTGGTGTCCTTTCGATAAAAAGGAAGGAGGCGACCTTCATAATTGCTGAGTTTTTCAACAAAAATTCAAGGATTACTACTCTGGCAAAGAACCACTACCTATGTTTGAAGAGTTGGGACAAACCAGTGGTCGGAAGCAGTCGGACGAAGTGAGGAGTGCCATTCCAGGATCCAAAGCGCACCATCGAGCACATCTATAGAGGATCTTCAGCATATGAGTCAAAACGATAGTATAAAGCTGTCGAACGAGAGGTAAACTCCATTAACCCTCCCCTTGTCAATAATATTTTTAAATGGCCAGAAGTCACCACCTCCTTTGAGAAAAGTGACTGTTCAATCCCTTCAACTCGACTAGGTTAGTCTTCGATCGTGGTCTAGCCCACCATCAACAACTGTCGAGTGAATGAAGTGTTGATTAATGGTGGTAGTTCTTTAAATATTTTGTTTGTAAGTGTGTTGGATGAGATGCAAGTTCCTCGAACCAAAATAAAGCCTACATGACACTCATTCCATGGAATCATATTAGGATCTTTGACCAAGACAATTGGCCTAGTTTCTTTACTTGTTACGTTTGGTTCTGCATGCAACTTCAGAACAGAGAAAATCTCTTTTGATGTGGTCAATTTCGACACAGCGTATAACACCATACCCGATTGGCCAACTCTGGCATATTTTTTGATTGTTGCTCATTATGCATATCAATGTATTAAGATGCTAGGTCCCAAAGGAGTGATCATAGTCCGCTGTGATAAAAAGATGGCACTTACATGCGACTATAAGTCTCTCAAGATGGTTAGTCAGTTACCAACTCGAGGAGCAAGCAAGACGTAGTCTTCGACCAAGCATTCGAAACCTAAAGCTGTGTCGAAGATGAATGAGCAAGTCAAAGGTCAAAGAAGTTCTTTTGAATCTAGAGAAGCCTTCAAAGACCGTTCGCATTGGGATTACTTTCAACCTCGCATAGGAAGATGCCCTCATTACCTTCCTTCGAGCAAACGTAGATGTATTCACATGGCAACCATCCAACATGCCCAGGGTCCCCAGGTAGGTGATCGACCACAGGCTAGCTCTACGACCTGGCAAGAAGCCCATAAAATAAAAATTACGGAGATTTGCATCTGATCGACGGAAGGCTATTAGGTTAGAATTGGACAAGTTATTGGAAGCAAGCTTTATAAGAGAAGTTAATCACTCAAAGTGGTTGGCTAATCCTGTAATGGTTAAGATGTCTAATAGTAAGTGGCATATGTGTATAAACTATACCGATCTTAATAAAGCTTGTTCAAAAGATGATTTCCCCCTTTCTCATATCTATCAATTAGTTGATTCTACTGTTGGTTGTGAAATATTAAGTTTTTTAGATGTATACTCTGGTTATCATTAGATTAGTATATCTCTAGAAGATGAAGAGAAGACCACATTTATTACACCATTTGAAATTTTTTGCTATGTCAAAATGCCATTTGGTTTGAAAAATGTTGGTCCTACATTTCAACGCTTGATGTAATTGACTTTTTTACTTCAACTAGGCTGAAATTTGAAGGCCTATGTTGATGACCTAGCCATAAAAAGCATCACATGAGTCGATCACATTTCAGACTTGCAGAAAACTTTCAACAACCTCAGAAAACACCACTTGAAACTCAATTCTACAAAGTGTGTGTTCGGATTTTCTTCAGGAAAATTGCTCAAATTCCTTGTTTTCACAGGAGGTATTGAGTTGAGTAAATGTGCCCTTTGACCACTAAGAAAAGAAGTTAAAAAACTCACAGGGTGCATAACAGCTTTAAGTCATTTTATCACACAACTGGGAAAAAAAGGACTTCGTTTTTGAAACTTCCAAGGAAGCGTGTTTTTCAAACTTCCAAGGAAGCATGAGGGATTCGAGTTGTCGAAGGTGGCTAATGATGCCTTCAAGGATGTCAAGAGGTATCTTACAAGTGCTCTTATTTTGGTTTCTCTAAACCTAGAAGAGACGTTCTTAATATACCTAGATGCCATGCCATAGGTAGTAAGCATGGCACAGGTCGTAGAGTGTGAGAACATCCAACTACTAACTTAATTCGTAAGCGAAGTTCTATATGGGCCTAAAGAGCACTACCCTCAGGTTCAAAAAATTTTATATGCCCTCCTTATGTCTTCGAGAAACTGAGGCATTATTTTATGTGCACAAGATTGTTGTGCCGTTTGAGTTTGACTTAGGAGAGGTCCTCTAGAACAGGAAAATAGTGGGATACATGGCAAAATGGTTGGTCAAGCTTGGAGAATTCGACCGCCATTTCGTGTCCTGAATGACCATTAAATTCTAGATTTTGACAGACTTTGTCAACAAATAGACAAATCCTGAACCTATTGAGGATCCCCAGTACACTTCCCACAACTAGTCGATGATGTACTTTGATGGGTCACTCACACTTAGTGGCTCAGGGGCTGGGTGGTCCTAGAATCTCCCACGAGAGAGACCTTAAAGTATGCTATTCAATTAAACTTTTCGGCCACTAATAATGTGGTCGAGTATGAAGTTTTGTTGGCTGGCATACGAGTAGTGAAAGCGCTCAGGATTCGACGACTACTCGTGAGAGGAGACTGTCAACTAGTCATGAATCAGGTCAAAAAAGAGTACTAGTGCTCTAATTCAACCATGTCTTAGTACTTGTCGGAAGTTAGAAAGCTTGAAAATCACTTTTTTGGTTTTGAGATACAATACATCCCTCAAAAGGATAATTTTCTCACTAACCATTTGGCTCGAATGGCTTCTTCCCAATCATTAGTACTAACAGAAGTATTCTTGGAGCAACTCCAGAAGCTGTCTTTGGTCGAAACACCAGAAAAACTCCTAACGAGACAACCTATCTAGAATACAATGATACCTAAATGGTGCCCATCTACGAGTATCTTCAGTAGGGTATAGTAACCGATGATGATTGGAGGTAGATCATTTATCCCACAAGACCAAAATGTATACTTTGGTCGACGGGGTACTCGCACTCAAGGGGTTTTCATGCGATGCATTTCGCAGAAAGAAGGATTACAACTCCTTCACAACATACACGGGGGTATCTGTGGAGCACATGTTTCTTACAAAACGTTGGTTAGAAAAAGCCTTTTGGCAGGGTTTTTGCTGGCCAACAGCCCTCTATGATGATAAAGAGCTAGTTAAGAAGTGTGTACAATGCCAGTTTCATAGTAGACAAATACATCAACTGGCTCAGGCTCTACAAGGAATTTAGTTTGTTGGTCATAAGCCTTTTCTACGACCACCCTAGTTGTAAACCTTTTTTATGACCACTCATAGTCGTAATTTCTCCTACGACTATGACATAATCGTAAGTTATCTCGCAACCACCCTATAATCATAGACTCTTCTGCAACTAACCTAACTTTGACTGACTTGTCTACGACAACCTATTACATCGTAGGTCTGTTTGATAAGGTGGTTAGCACACAATTTATTCTCTAGAATTACTGCACATATTTTCTCTCCCACAGTAACCACCGCATGATGAGTGAGATACCATGTCTCTTTGACAATAACTCTCGTCTGATCGTTATCATTCGAAATGTTAAGGCATCTCTTGGGATTTATTCTGCAATTTCTTTTGAAATTATAACCCTGAGAATCTCATCTTGCTATGGTTCATGTTTTGTTAATTTTGGATGAGTAGATTTTGAGTTCCTGAGGTTTCTTAGCGACCAACTTTATGAAATTCTAGATTTGGGTGCAACGTAAACTTGGAGTAAGAAAGGTCTCTCTATTGGGCTTTACTTTATAATTCCTTTTGGAATCACAACCCTAAGGATCTTATCTTACTATGGTTCAAGTTTCATCAATTTTAGTTAAGTTTATCTTGAGTTCTTGAGCTTTTTTGGTGGCTAAGTTTATGAAATTCTTGTTCTGTTCGCTCTGTTCTGACTATACACTCGATGATTTTGAACCTACTATCTTCCTAATAGCACTAGAGTTCAAGAGAAGAAATACTTGAGTAGAAAAATTTTAGTTTGTGGCTATTCACCCTCTATATTCGTCATAACTGATCTTTCGAGATGTACTTTATCCTATCAGTGAACTTCAATTATGTTTTAAAAATGGTCTAGCAGTTTCTAGGAAATCATACTAGGCAAGACAATTGAATGGTTTCGACTAGTCTTAGATATTATTTCCAAAATTGAGCATTTGATCAGATAAAACTATGACATTAGCATATGAAGAACAAGAAAACTTATACAATGATGTATGCAAGAAAAATAAATGTTTTTATTTGTAAACTTTATCCAAACTGGTTGTGAGGTAACTGGGAACTGAAGACACGAACAATACTCCCTAAAACATATTGATAATTGAGTTTTGACTGGTAGCAAAAATAGCAGAAAGAGACAATCGATAGGAAACTCCTTTCAGTGGGCGTGACCACGTGCAGAGAGGAGAATTTTGACTAGGAGGTTTTCTGTGTCTCGACCAAGTTTTAAACAAGAGGGGAATAGAATGTAGAAGTACGAAAGGAAGCATTCGAGCCCTCAAACATTTTAGTAGCTATGTTAGTTGTCTGTTTGATTCTTCTTTTACTTATTTTTCTTTGAAAAAATAGCGTAGATTATTGTTAGAACCATCTCTATGAAGGTCATGATAGAAATCTGTGTGGCATTTAACAAAAATTTCAAAGCTAACAAAGTAAAAGACATCTCGTAGAAGGGGTCTGAGGAAAAATAGATCTCTCCAAGTAGGTTAGATAACAATAGTATATGACTAAAATTGGGATAATGAAGTACAAATAAGAAGACTCATCGAAAAAGAAAGAATATAATGCAACTTTATTGAAATACAAAGTATATCACACATAGAACTTACGTAATTGACCAATGTTCTAAGAATTAGACATAACACGACCATTTGACATGGCCAGTCATACTGAGCCTGATCTGGTGACTTCGACCATAGCATATGGACCTTCCTATTTAGGTAAAAGTTTATTGCAATTTGCGTGGTTTTGAATTTCCCTGAGAACCAGATCACCCAGCTAGGTTGTGAGGCTGCACTTTATGACTATGGTACCTTTGTATGGCTTATTGATAGACTGCCAATCATATTAAGGCTGCATTTCATTTTTCTTCAAGGAAACTGATGTAATCGATCCGTCATTTTGCTTGATCATTATTATTATAATGATTTGTTCAAGTAGTGCCAATCTTTACTTCTGGAGAAAGCATGGTTTCTACACCATAAATTAGAAAGAAGAGTGTTTCATCAGTCACACGACTGGTTATGGTTCAAACAGCCCATAATACAGAGGAGAGTTCTTGAACTCAAGCCCCGGATCTTTGTATTAACTGGTCAAATATTTAGCATTTAATTCCTTGTATTAGCGTGCCATTAGCTCTTTCTACTACCCTGTTACTCTGTGGATGAGCCACTGACGTCAGGTGTAACATGCTTTGATACCTAGGTTCTCGTAGAATTCCTAGAAATTTTTGCTCGAAATCTGGGTACCATTATCTATGATTATACAACTTGGGACACCAAACCATGTGATCATGTTTTTCGTGATGAACTTCTTGGTAGCTTCGGTTATTATTTTAATAACTAGCTCAGCTTCTATCAATTTTGTGAATGTATCAATTATTACAAAAAGGAATTCAAAGCCCTCGGGTGCTCTTGGAAAAGGTCAAAGAATATCTAGCCCCCAGGTTATGAATGTCCTAGAAAGAGGTATTATTTGCAAAGCTTGTATAGGTTGATGTACTTGTCGGCTATGAAACTGATATTGTACACACTTTATCACAAGGTCTTTTGCATCATGGATGACAGTTAGCCAGTGATACCCTTATCAGAAGGTTTTACTGACTAGAGTTCTGTGGGAATGATGTATTCCATAGACTCCTCCATGTATTTTGGATAGTGATTTTAAACTATCCTTTTGATATATGCATCTCATCAATACTCCATGAGTTCCTCGCTTGTATAGGGTACATTCAATCAGAGTGTATGATTTGGCTTTTCGAGTTATACGATTAGCCTCTACGTCATCTTTATAAAGTGTGCCATGCTAAAAATATTCATAGATTGATGTCATCTAATCATTTTAGGGTCAATCTTAGTGAGCTCCTTTGGAGCGCCTTTGGAATGCTCGACTACTAAGGGTTTATTGAGTTGCTCGAGAAAAAAGTCTGGGTAGGACAGGTGATCTTGAGGAAACTGTTTGTGCCAATTGGATTGCCAGAAAGTTTTTCTTTCTAAGAATATGTTGTATCTCAAAACCAAATAAATGCCTTTTGAGTTTTCTTACTCCCGTTAGATAAGATGACATCATGGTACTCAAGCATTGGTACTCTTCCTTGACTTAATTCGCTACTAGTTGAGAATCGCCTCTCATTAATAGTCTGCGAATCCCAAGCCTTTTGGCTACTCGGAGTCCTACCAGTAAACCTTTCTATTCTTCCACATTATTTATAGTGGAAAAGATTAATCGGATGGCGTATTTTACACTTTCACTAGTAGAAGAAACCGGAACTACCCCAGCCCCCGAACCATTGATGTACATAGTCCACTCCTCGTGGTATTCGTACTTGGGCCCTTGGATAGGTTCAGGGTTTGTCCGTTCGGTGATGAATTTTGCTAAAGCCTGGGACTTGATTGCTATCCACGAAATGAAATGGTGATCGAACCCCCCAAGTCCGACCGCCTATTTTGCTATACGTCCTGATAATTTCATTTTTTGAAGAACTTAACCAAGAGGGATCCAGTCGGTACGACCACTTTGTAGGCCTATAAGTAATGCCTTAGTTTCCTTGAAGTCATAAGGAAGACATTCAACAACTTTGTATTTCTAGATATCGTTATTTTGGTCCATGTAAAACCTCACTTATGTAATATATTGGTCGTTGGATACTGTCATGCTTAACGATTTGTACGGCATTGACTGCTCATGGTGTTGCAGCCTGATATAAGAGCAAGGTTTCTCTTAGTCTTGGAGAGACTAAGACCGAGGCACCCGTAAGGTACCTTTTAACTTTTTCAAAGGCATTGTTTGCTTTCTTAGTCCATTCAAAATTTTCATGTTTTCAAAGAAGCTTAAAGAAAGGCAATCATTTTTCTCCCAATCATGCTATGGAATGACTTAGCACTGCCATGCAGCTAGTTAGTTTCTGGACTTCCCTCTTTTTAGCCGGAGAACACATCTGCTCGATGACCATTATTTTCTCTAGATTTGCTTCAATTGCTCTAGCTGAAACTAGAAAACAAAGAAGCTTTCCAGAGAAAACTCTAAACACCCATTTCTCTGGATTCAACTAAAGGTTATTTCTTCTTAAGTTAGTGAAAGTTTCTTGTAGATCAGATATGTGATCTCTGGTGTTGATACTTTTCATGACCAAGTCATCATAATAGGCCTCTAAGTTATGACCAATCCAAGGACTAAAGGTTTTTTTTGCATTAACCTTTGAAAAGTAGCATCAGCATTTTTGAGACCAAATAATATTTTATGTAACAAAATGTTCCATATTGTGTGATGAAGGAAGTTTTCCCTTCATTCTCTTTACTTATACTAATCTTGTGGTACCCTGAATATGCATCTAAAAAGCTTAGTAACTCACACCCGAAAGTAGAGTCAATAAGCTGATCAACACGTGCAAGGGAAAAGTCATCCTTCAGACATGTTTTATTAAGATATGTGAAATCAATACACATTTACCATTTTTCATTACTTTTTCTATCCATTACAGGATTAGAGAGCTATTCTGGGTGATCAACCTCATGAATAAATCTAGCCTTGAGAAGTTTATCGATCACCGACTAGATTGCCTCCTTCCAGTCGGGTGCAAAGCGCCTTAGCTTTCATTTCATTGATTTTTTATTAGGTTGGAGCTCTATCCTATGCTCGATCACCTCCATAGGGACATCGGACATGTTGGATATCTGCCATGCAAATACATCTGATTTTGCTAGGAGGAAAGGGACAAATGATTCTTCCTATTTGGGTCGAGTCTGCCCTAACCAATATCTTTTAGAAGGAGGCACTAACAATTTCGAGTCCAAATGATGCCTTGACATTTTTCAAAGAATTGTCCTTGTCGAGTGGATCCTCCTTGATATGGTTGGAGAGTTTTGGGGCCACATTTAGTCTTGAGTGCTTGGTCTATACAGAATACGGGCTAGCATTTCTGGTCAAAAGTTTATCGATCAATTTTAGGGATTTACGATTGCATGCATAATCCATCTTCCTATCCTCTCAAATCGTTATGACCCCTTTTGATCTTGGCATCTTAAGTCTTTGGTACCTATAATGCGTGGCTACCAGGAATTTTGCCAAAGCCGATCGACCAACAATCTCGTTGTATGTGGTCTCAAAATCTACCACATCAAACGAGATTCTTTCTGTTCAAATGTTATATGAGCTTCTGAATGTAACAGGTTGGGAAACTTGCCCTATCGATTTGGCAGTAGATCCCACGACTATGCCATGAAAGGCATACTTCACAGGCTTTAATTTTGACTTAGAAGCTTGCATTTCTTCTAAAGCTCCCGTAAACAAAATATTGAGAGAACTACCATGATCTATTAAAATTTGATTAACTTTGTAATTATTTATGGTAGGCTCTATAACAATAGGGGACCTATCTAGTCGAGTTGAAGAAATGGAGCAGTCTTCTCGACTAAAAGAGATGGTTGTTTTTTACCACCTAGATGACTTGATAGCGATCGGTATTTTGGTGAGGTTTACTTTCCGCTCCACAGTCTTCAGATGGTGTCTGGACTCATAGGAGGAGGACCCATCGAATATCATGTTGATGGTATGATGTGGCTCATGATAGTCCATCTCTTCATCTTCATCCTTATCCTTCTTGGAGCTTAGTTCCCTAATCTCTTGAATGGAAGGGAAAGAATCCTTACCTGAGTAAAAATCTTCTAATATTTTTTTGCTAGGTACGATAGCTGCATAGATCATGCCTTGTTGCTTGATGAAGTAGATGTCACCTTTTATTACATTTGGATTTATTGGTCAGAGCTTTCACCTTATTCCAACTGGAATAATCCCTCCTGCCCTTGGTATACTTATTTGGAATCGCAAGAACCTCTTTAGTGTCGGGTTTGTGATTTTTCTTACTTTTGGAAGACTTCTTGGGCTTCATTTCTTTCATCTCTAGGCCAGGTTGTGGAATTTTCTTTATTCAGTCAATGGCCTTGTTCCATTCAACCGCTACGCTAGCGACTGCATACCTTTCGGGCATGTTGAACAATTCGACGATTGTCCTTGGAGGATTTATCATAATGTCCTTCGTAAATCATCATTTCCTTAACCAAGTGTTGAAAGTCTGGATGATAGAGGAATCCGCAACCATTGGAATAGAATTATGAGCCTAATGGACCTCTTGATATACTATTGCAGAGTCTCATTAGGTTCTTGTCGGGTTTGGTGGAGATCATATTCTTTTCCAGGGCGATCGTATGTTCCCTAGAAGTTTGCGATCAACATGCCACAAAGTTGTCCCTAGATGTAGATTGATTTGACAATTGGTTGAGCAATCAAGACTGGGTAGATCCCTCAAGAATTGTGGCTAAGTAGTTTACTATCACATTATCATCGCCTCCTAAGTCTCTGATGGTAGTAGTGTAAATCTGTAGGAATTCTAATAGATTCTACTTTCCATCAAATTTGTTGAGATTTGCTGGTCGAAACATGTCTGGTCAGTGAGCTGCTTGAAGGCCTGGCAAGAAAGCCTGGCAGCATGTGATCAAGTCATGGCGCTTTCTTTGAAAAGGGGTCAGATTGTAGTCCATTGGAGACCGATTCCTTCAATAGTCATTCTGGAAAACTTGTGCCCTAATCCAGTCGTGGACACTCACATGATGTCTCCGACTAGATGTTTGATTCAAGTGATGTTGTAGATCGCCTGGTAAGTGTGTTCATCCCTCATAACGAGGGAGAGGAGTGGCTGCATTGTCAAAGAACCTTTTTCCCTCGTGGCTTCCTTATTGAAATCTCTGAGGGATCTAGCGCCAGCTATTGGATTGTTACTTGCCTGACCACGTTGGCTTCTGCTAAGGGAGGAGTGCTCGGATGACTTTGCGAGTACATTTGCTCCCTGTATATTTCTATGCACCACATGGTCTACTGGGGGATTTTTGATAGTTGACCTGCAATTTGAGCATATCCTAGAGTTTCTGTTAGAGCAGGATATAGATTGTTTAAGATATCATTGACTCGTTGCAAGTTCTGAATAGTTACCGAGGGCCTCGGAGGATTCCTGTTGGCGGAGGAGGTACGATGACCTAAGTTTCTCTCCGAGCCTGCTACATAGTCTGCTAAGTCAAACTAGTTCTCCTTATCCCAGATTTCTACCATGATTGCATTAATGATACCAATGGAAAACAGGGGAGGACAATGATTTTTGAATTAAGAAAACTTTAAGGATTTAACCATTTCTTCCTCATAGACGGCGCCGGCTATTGACAATCGAGTCGCTGATCTTACAAAATAATGTGAGAAAGATGACTGAAATCCTTAGGAGAGGATGGAGATGATCTTTATTATTGTGAATTGATTGTATGATACCTTTACAAAGGCCTGAAACTAGCCCTAATCTCTATATTATTCTGACTAAATGGAAGACTATGATTCGCACAATCTACTTGGCTCTGAACTATCTTAAATCTCCTCAAATGTGATTGAAATGTCAAAATCTTTCTTTTTGTCTTCTCTCGTCCACTCCTTAAATACCATTGAGTGATCGCCAATTGTCCAGCAAGAAAGACGCCTTGTGGAACTAGTATGTCCGATCGGAAGGTAGTTATTATCAGATAGAGGACGTCTGATCATTGGTTGTTGTCAGTGGGAGACAAACGTGAGGAACAATTGCTTAGCGGTTGTTTGTCAGAGACTTAGGATTGAATCATCGTGCTATTTCCAGGTGGATAAGGCACAGATTCCATTCACCGTACAGGAGGAATTATCTGGGAATGGGCCCAGATACCAGTTCATAGATTCTCTGAGTGGTCATCCGGTCAAATATATGAATAGTACATCTGCAACTAGAATACTCAGGGAGCAGCCTCTTGAGGCTTACGACCATGGTATTTAGGGAGTAGTCTCTTGAGGCTTACAACCACGGAGGTTTTCTGGCCTAAATTAAATATTAAAGCTGTGTATAAGGATTTATTCAATCCTTATCAATGTCTTACCCTGAGAGTGTCGAATAGAGTACATAAATGTCACTCTAGTCACTTTTGTCAAATTTACCCCACTCGTTTTGGCTTCAGCTTTTGGCTTCTGGCTTATTTTTCACTATTCATAAATTTCGTCTTTTTTCTAAACTTGTGGCTTTTTTTGAGCTTTTTTGCCGGTTCTTTTTTCCCGTATTTGTTTGCATTATACGTGATGGGCCAGTATGTTTTTTCTATTTTTAAATTTAATTATGCTAAATAAGCCTCTGTCAACTACAGTATTTTTTAGCCAGCTACAGTGCTTTTCAGCCATAAGCCACTCAAAAAAAAGCCATATTAAGCACAGTCTTAGCTTCCAAACACCTTTTTTTTACAAATCTAGCTTCCTCCGTGGACTTAACACATCGGCAAGCACCTACCAAGGCATAGTAGCTCAGTAGGGCAGTGGGCTACAGTAGGTACAGCATACGTAGGTCTATGGGGGACTAGATTTGCAAAAAAATCATTCGGATGCTAAATTTTTAAAAAAATGGCTAACACATATTCTCAACTTACTTCGAGATTGTCGATCTCGGGGCCTTCCAACGCGTCGAAGTAGCGGTCAGCCGCAAGGACCTGCTCGGTCTCCTCGGAGATATTCCACTTGGGGGCCTTGACGTCGATGGGCTCCGGCGGCCGGCCGCGCAGGATGGAGAGCTGCCGCTCGAGGTGGCCGGAGAAGGTCTTGAAAGGGTCAAACCGCTTGTCGCGCGTGCTGTCGCACCGCCGCGGCTGCTTGTTGTTGGACGCGTGCAGGATGGGCTGCGAGTGGAACCGCGTTTGCTTCAGCAGCCGCGGGGAGTGCACCTCCACCTGCTCCACCGGGTGGACATCGAATTTGGTCTCGGCCGGCGCCACACGAGCCTCGTCGCAGTTGACGGCCGCCGTCCTGGACTGCGAGAAGTGGAACCCCGACGGCGACGCCGGCATGCTGAAAGAAAGGGAGAACGGTTTCCCATTGTCGTCGTACGCCAGTGCAGGTGCAGCCGGTGGAGCGGTCACCGGCTCCTGGATGCTAATGACAATGTTCTCCTTGCTCGTCTCCGAGCCCTGCAGTTCCTTGTTCTGCTCATTCAGGGAGGCGGTGGCATCACCGCCGACGCAGTCGAAGCCGGCGATGGTCCGGGACGGAACCTGGATGAGGAGCGCCGGGAGAGCTTCCCGCAACGATTGGTCGTTGTGCAGGCCGGCCAATTGGATTTGGACGTCTTCGCTGGACTCCATACCGATCAAGAAACCTGTACAATCATGCAGAGCACTCCTTTTAGCAAGGCAAGTCCTTCAACTTACAACAAAACTGCATGAGTAACAAAACAAAATCAGAAGTAAATCATCAAGTATCGCAATACCAGATACACCAATTCGGCCGAAGCACGGCTGGCATTCCCGTATGGCGATCCTTAACATATCGATCCTGGTTAATTCTAAGTTCTTACCTCGACTACTACTTGTTCGTATACCATCAAACAGTTCTGAACTCGCTAATCAACAAGTCAACAGATTTTCCCTACGCTCGCGAGGCATCAGACTCTAGTTGCAGGTCGGCTTGGCGCGACTGGTGCTCGATTTAGGTGGTATTTATTAAGGTTTAAAAGTTCATATTTATGATTTATTTTGTACTGTAATAACTGATCAAAGTGTACTATAGTTCTTGATAGCTTTCTTAGCGTAATTAAATAAAAAAAACAAAAATTTATATCATCATAGATAATATGAAAAAAGAGAGGAAAAACAAAAAACAAAAAAGCCAAAAAAACTATATCACTAAAAAGACGATAAGAAATTAGAAAACAAAAACCAGAAGCAAAAATTCTTTTGAGCACGCGACCACAATATAAATAGAGCGCAAGTGAAAACTCAAAAGCCCCGATTCCTTCCTGCACGCGAGCGCGGGGCGATGCATGCCAGTGGAGCGGCAGAGCACGCCGCCGGCCGGTGACGGCGACGGGTCGACGCTGGCCGCAATCGCCATACATGGCGAAGGTTCAGTGTACCGCCAAACGCGCGCGTTGCCGTCGGCCGTGGAAAAAACTTAAATATTTTTCCTTGTCAAAATTTGACACTTCCTCCGACGCAGAACACAAGATCTTTACGGTCTTTGCTGGTACAGTACCGTACTAACGCAGTGGAATGCACCCATATGCTCTTTTCTGGCAGTTTGATAGGCAGCTACGTACGTACGATTGCCCCTCGCTCGCTTGCGCCCGCTGGCAAGGAAAGGATTGGACATTTGGACGCGACGCGCGCGCGCGAGAGGGTCCAAATGCAGGAGTTTGACGTGCTGCTAATTCCATGGAGAGAAGGTGGTCCAAGACGGACTCTTGTAGAAGCCAAACATGAACTCACGGGCCACGGCCAGCTACAGCCGGACCGGCCAGTCCGACACGATGTAGTATGTATCAAATCGATACGTCAGGTCTTTGCGCTTATGCTTAGAATATCACTGTGGTTTTGCAATCTAGTAAACCAACTACTATAGGAACTAGATTTCAAAAAAAAAAACAGGAAACTAATATAGAAACTGGTAAACTACAGAGGTCACAATCTAGCGGTAGCCGGTGTTTCCGTGCATTACCGGATTGGACCCTCCCTCTAACACCAAGTTTCTGAAAACTAAAACTGAAGAAAAGAACCCCTTCCGTTTCTCTAGCAGCCACAAAAGCTAACAAAAATGACACAAAACATGGGCATCACCATGCAGAATCGCGCATACGCTGCCAGTATGGTGCATGCATACTCCTAAGCATTTACCTTTGTCTCAAAAATCTCTTCAGCGACACTCCACTGTGGCCTCAAGGTATCAAACCGGAAGATGAGCAGTGGAAGGGGAGACAACTGAGAACTGTAAGAACAGAGAGGGGAAGAGACTATTTAGCTCGCAACCTAACGCTGGCAGCTAGCAATGGGCTGATGGAGGTAGTAGATACAAGGGCTGTTCGAAGAGTATATATAGAGGTAGGCCTAGCTAGTGAGAGCTTTTTTTAATCAAAAGGAACAAAAAGAATTGGAGAAGAGGCACCAATTCTTGGAAGACGGCGGAAATAAAAAGGTAGCGAGTCAAAGCGCGCGCAGGGGCCGGGCAGCAGCTGTGTCCGCCTCCTCGGGCCCCAGAATCCAGGCTCGCCTTGACCAATAGTCGAAAGGACGTGCTTTCCGTTTCTCCCAAACTCTCGTAGTAGTGCTGCAGTTGCACTGGCTACTAAGCCCGTTCACGGTTCACTTGCCTCGCCCTCGTGCCTGCGAAATCGTAATACTTTCTGATCTTGTACCGTGAAGCAGATCGCCTTTCCATTGTTAAAGGCAGAGGCACACAGCAGCGTGCCTTTCTCTCCATCTCATCCATCCAAGAAAGCAACAGCCGAGATATTCTGCTACAGAATGCTACAGCACCGAGGCTGCTACAGTGTGCAAACCAATATAGGCTTTGTTTCTTCATCCAATGCCTGAAAGGTAGATGCACAGCTCTAGCACCGTACCTTTACTTCATAAAGGCAGATGATCTACATATATCCTATTCCTCCTTGTACCGAGTTCATGGGACGAATGCGAACTCGCCTTTTTAGATTACTAGTATAGTGCCCGTGCTAACGCTACGGCGGCATTTCAGGGATGCACATGAAAACAACCAAATGACGATATTTTTTTCATAGTTTAAGTTTCACGCAATTGTATATCACCATGTATATAATCTGGAAAACACTCATGTATATCACCAGCAAGTTCAGGTCATGAAATTACAAGCCTAGGCCAATTATAATGCATAACAAGGCAATAATAAGTCATGTCTCGCCTGAACCATCTATCAAAAAACCTTGACAGAAACTTGTATGTTGTTTTAGCAAGAGCAGCTATCAAAAATATTTGAACTTTGCGGATTTCCAAATGAGGAAAACTGGCCAGGAATATCAAAGCTACCATTGTACAAGACTATCCATCCTGCGACACCAACCAAACGACGCCTGAGAGATATATTTCAGAGGTAATCCAGCTGCTATCACTTATCGCCTGTGTATTGACAATAGTTACTATTTTCCTATTAAGATTGAATGTAATGTGGCAAAAAAAACTCCCATTTCCAGCTTTGACTGCCATGCTGTGGAATTAATTGATCGCATGCTGATCCTTAATCCTACTCAGGTGTGTTGTCCTTTCTTATGTATCACTGCACTATAATTCTTTAGGATTTTGATGTTAAGACTTGAGAATCAACTCAATTTATGGTTGGTTATTACCATATTAGATGTAAAACTAAAGTCTGCCTTTTATAAAAACCAAGAACTACCTGTTGGACCTCACAAATATCCTTGCTCCAAGACTTGGTATGCTCACAGCTAGCAAACAAATTTGTTTAGAAAATTCAATCAGGTGAAATGGAAATTAGGTTTATGATTCTAAAAAAATAGGTTCGATTTGGTGCAGTGGAAATTTTCCGTTATTCTGTTCTGGGAGATTAGTTGGTATACCGTGGCATGGAGGTATAAGTTGGCCGTATTTGTGAATAGTAGATTCTATGTGAAGTTTACAATATTCAAACTAAACCAAACCATTGTAAGCATTGAATATCAATCAGATACCTATATTTTTCTCTAGATACTCTTTAATTATTTGATAGATATTAAGCCGTTACATCTACAACACAAGCACATGCAGCCCAGAAATTTTAATGGATGACTGTAGTACTGGAAACTGCGGGGAGCACATTCAGAGTGGTCAAGTCATCTCAAGTCCCCTCTTTCATTAAAATCAAAACCATCTACTATGTTCTAATACTAACACCAACGTGGACACAGTATGGAGGAATCGATCATGATAGTTTGAGTAGTTCTCTTCTCCATGTACCCTATACCTATATGACCACAATTAGCTTAAGTTCTGAATAGCAGGAGCTTTTGCCGATCTACAGCAGTGATATCAGAACCAAAGGATGTGCCCTAGACTCTGCACCAAAGTTCAAAAGATACTTTTTGTTCAATTCTAAAAATGAGCAAAACAAACCATAACTTTCAGATGTAAATACCACTGCTATCACTAACCAATCTATCTGATCAACAGGACTTCGCTCGTATTATTCCTGTCGGACTATAAAATGTGAAATATGATGTATCAAATAAATTGGAGCAGTGCTGATCTCAAATTACCAAAAGAATGCACCAAACACTCCCCAGTGCATACAAATATGTTCCAATAAGGACACAGATAGCAGTCAGCAAATAATCAATGCTATTGGCAACCCAATTGAATTGAACATTACTTTCCAGGTGATTATAATAGAGGAATAGATGCTCAGCTGATTATAATAAAGGAATAGAACTCCCCATTAAGTAGGCATAAGTATTTTTTAGTATCCACTTAACAACCTACCTGTAGCATAAATGCCACAACAAGTACTGTTATGAAGAGAGTTGCTGTCTCAAATAGTTGAAAATTCAAGTCCATCCTTTGTCCCATCATCCAACCAATGACAACACAAAATGGAATCTGTATTAATGGAGAACTTATGTCAAAAATCACAAAGAAGAAAATTGGATATGATAAAGAAACAAAAACAGAACGTGGAACGAAGAACGGTAATATATAGAAGGCACAGACCAACATCATACTTAGTTGAACAAGTGGTAACGAGCATGCAGAGATCATAATGGGACAATAAGTTCGAAGTCATTACCACAAACATTGATATCTGCGTTGATGATCCGATTGCAACACCTAGCGTTATGTCCTGCGGCAGAGACAAGCATATGCATGAACAGTTAGGAGACAACCAACGGATCAAAAACCAAAACTAAGCATATCTAAACACTTACAAGCTTATCTTTCATTGCAAACATTATTGAGCTAGCATGTTCAGCTGCATTGCCCACAATAGGAAGCAAAATAACACTGATAAAAGCCACCGGTAGGTTCAATGAATCAGATGCTCCCTGACAGCAATAGAGCAAAACAAGACCAATTACATCCTTGCAGAGGTCTACAGATGACTTGTAAGACTAACAATGTATTGATACCATGGCATGTGTAGTTCAGTCTGTCCTACAAGGAAGTTATTAGTTATATATCCACTGTTCATGAAATTTTCCATGTGAATGTGGCAAGCATCAATCATCATATATCCAAAAAACCACTTCCAAATTTAAGATGAACATTTTCTCTGACACTGAGAGTGACCCACTATCAACAAAATGGAATTGCTTAAGTCATCAGTTGGTCTGTCTTGTTCTATTAGGGGAGAAAAGGAATACCTCAATGGCATTAACCAGGTATTCAGATAGGGCAGACACCCATAAAGTTAACACTGCAAGCCATGTAATGGCCTCCCACACGCCAATCTCTGTGTCATCATCTTCCTCTGTGTCATCCTCATTAGGCACTTCTTCCTGAAGTAATGACAGCATATAGTGAAACATTGAGCAAATGGAAAAGCATGGATTGCACCTATTTTACTTTTAAGCAATGCAAATAGTTCTTTATCAAAGAGATTTAGTTCATCACATGGCATTCCAATTGAAAGCACCAACAGAGTGTGTGTTATGATTGAATTAACAGGGACAGATCCACAATAGATATTATAGGATCAGAGTTATTGTCCTTGTCTCCAACAAGAAAGAAAGATAATTCCGGTACCACACTTACGCTGCCAATGAGACTGTAAACATTGCTCCGTCCACTTAGTTGAAAATAAAGATAGCTAGCATATGCCACAAGCATAATACAACTGCTGAACCTTGAAAGAGCAACCTCAGATGCTCCTTGCCGCACTTCTGAATGTGTGAAATGAAGGACAGCAGGAAACATCAGTCCCATGACAGCCATCAGCAGTAAACCTGAGTTAACAACTGCAGTTGCCTGTTGAAAATAAAATTTTAATTTCACTATCAGAGACTTTCCATGGAAAAACACAAAACCAATCGCACAAACATCACCTTACTGAAGACTTGGTCTTTGTTGCGATGAACTATACCGCCAGCAAAGAAAGCACAACCCATAACCAACAGCATATTTGATAATATAGAACCCAATAGTGATTGCTGAACTACTCGGATCATTCCATTTTTCAGGGCATATATTGCTATTATCATCTCAGTTGCATTTCCAAATGTAGCATTCAGAAGGCCTGCAACTGCAATTATGAGAAAAAGAAACTATTATTTGTTGCTTGAAGGACTTCATTTTCTAATAGGTTACAAACCATAAAGATAAAAGTGCATACCTGTTGGACCAGTGTATATAGCTAGCTACCTGTAGAACAACAATTGGCGTCAAATTTTAATAAGGTCAGGAAACTAAATAGAGAGTTTAAAAACTCACTCGGTTGCATAACCCAAACGCTTAGCTAATGGTGCTATTCCTAGCATGCTGAAAAGGAAAACCAATCCCTGCAATTTTGATAAGGTAGAAAGCATTTCAGCATTGACTAACAAACAAAGCATTTCAGCATTTCATCATCCAAAACATAAACCTACCATCTAACTGAACTGAACAAACAAAGGTCTGTAAATGATGAAACTTTGTAGCATAACCAAAACTACTGAATTATGTAGGTTTGGGGATTTCAAAATCGCAAACCTCGGGGGAGGCGGCGGCCGGGAGTCGCGGCGGAGGCAGAGGCGGCGGCCTTCGGGGGAGGCGGCGGCCGGGAGTCGATTCAGCGGAGGCGGCGACCTTCGGGGGAGGCGGCAGCTGGGAGTCGATTGGGGGGAGGCGGGGGAGGCGGCGGCCGATTCGGGGGAGGCTGGGGAGGCGGCGGCCTTCGGAGGAGGCGGGGGAGGCGGCGGCCGATTCAGGGGAGGCGGGGGAGGCGGCGGCCTTCGGGGGAGGCGGGGGAGGCGGCGGCCTTCGGGGGAGGCGGGGATCCACGCCCTGAACACCACCTCGCCGTAAGCCACCACCGCGGCCCGCTTGACCCCCCATCATCCCCACCTGCACCCTGACGAGCTCCAGCCCCTCCCTGGCGAGCCCCTCGCTGACCCCGAGCACCTTCGCCAGGATCTTCCTCCCCTCTTCTGTCTTTAGGAAGAGCGGCGACACGCCGCAGCGCAGCAGCAGCAGCATCTTGAAGTCGGAGATGCTCTTGTCGGCGTTGTCGAGGAGCGGCAGCGCGTCGCGGAGCGCGAAGAGGCGGCGGAGGAGCGGCCTGGCATTGGAGCCGGAGGTGAGCGCCTGGGAGAGGAGGTAAGGCAGGGTCTGGGCCATGAGCGCCTCGCGGCCGGCCGCGGGGGCGCGCCAGGCGAGCTTGAAGCAGGCGGCGGCGAGAGCGGCGAGGGGCGGGTGGTCGATGGCGAGGAGGGCGAGGCGGTCGTGCAGGAGCGCGAGGGCGGAGGAGATCGTCCCAGCGCGGCGGGTGGGAGGGGTGAGTGAGGAGGAGGTGGAGGAGGACGGCGGCGGCGCGGGGGAGGAGTCGGACCCAGGGTCAGAGGAGAGAGTTGACGCTAGGTTTGGGGGAGGGAGAGGATCGGGCAAAAATTTCGTAGCGGGACTGCGGAGGACTGCAGAGGAGAGCGGGACGCGGGAGGGTACTGCAGATCCATTGAAGGATGATCGTCGGATATGGTTGAGTAAGGAGAGAGAATGGAGGAGAGTTAATCTGGTGCGGACGTTTTTAGGATGGTGTAATTATGGGTGTATATTGTGGTGTAAACGTAGTTAAGGTCATGACTGTGAAGCAGGTAATTGTTGGGTGGATGTAGGATAATTTTAACTGGTGGTTTATAGGGGTAGAGATGGGTGTATATTTTTCTTACAGACCACGGAATATATTTTTCCAAGAGGTGACGGGATGTCGAGGAGAAAAATGGGGTTTCGATAACGATGGTCCATACTCTTTCGAGAATTTTCGGGGAATATCGGTTTATGGTTAATGCCAGTAGCGTCAAATCAGAGGAAAACGAATATGTACTAGTTGGAGAAGTGATCAAAAATGAATTGTGAAATGCCGTACATTCTATTTTTTTTACCGTAACTGATGATAGTTTATTTGGTATAATTAAAATTTAAAAAAGTGGTGCTCAGTTTGACATGGTTTATGTTATTTTCACGGTAGCTGATAGTGACTTATTTGATGTAACTAAATTTTCAAAAGTGGTGCTCAGTTTAGCGATGGTTTATTGCTTCTTTCACTGTAGCTGGCTTATTTTTTTACTATAGCCGATGGTTGCTTATTTAGTGTAATTAAATTTTAAAAAAATTTAAAATAAAAAATAGGTCAGTCCATCATAGACAATACAAAAGAATACAGGAAAAAGAAAAGACAAAAAATCCAAAAAATCAAAAAGCTAAAAAAGACAAAATAAAAAGTAATACATTAAAATTTAGAAGTCAGAAGCTAAAACTTGAACGAGTGGGAAACTTCATAGCACGGCCTCTTTTGTACAGACGGCGTCGTGAGGACAGGAACAAAAAAGAGAAAACGTGGCAGAACCGTTAAGGTCCCATGTTAACAAGTGATAATGAATATGTACTAGTTGGAGAAGTGATAATGAATGGCCACCACATCTCTCTGACAATAACCTTCGTCAAATAGTTATCACCTGAAGCGTTAAGGCATCTTCTAGTGCAGGACAACAACCATCGCTTTGTCAACTATATAAAGGATGATGTCGCAGAGAGGGGGATCGGATAATAGATCAAAGTGGGACATAGTGCAAGGCATTTTCGCATTACACTCTTGATTGCAATCATTTTCTTTGAGCAATAGCTACACAGGAAGTAGGGTTATTATTCTCTTAGGAGAAGGCTCAAACCTGTATAAAAACTTCTGTGTCTCTGTTCTGCAAGATCTAAGCCAAGTCTTAAGAGTTTTCCCCGAATCCATGAAATCATACGTAAGATCAGTATTAAAACACCGACAACTGGCATCGTCCATGGGGAGGTTCTTCCAAGATTCCAGTAATTTCCTCATTGGTAGGTTCTTCTTTTTCTAATGTGCTCATGGCTGGGAAGTGGAACGAGAAGAACTGGTTCAACTTGGCTGACTATGCAGGCCTTGACATGGATGCCTGCTATGACTTCGAGCAGATGATGCAATCCTCTTACGGTGAGAGTCTCCTTGGAGATCCAACCTAGGACCTTAGAGACCCCAAAACAGGAAAGTTTGATGAGAGATCCAATCACCTATAGCAGTACACCCAATGGAGGAGTCACTTCCCCAGTGGCAAGCATCAATTCGACCATGAGGAGGACTCACAACACGACAATGGGCCTGCCCCCAAGTGTTCAAGTCCTACGACGACCGTTCAAGCAGTTTCAGTGAGCCTTGGAATCTATCATTCCTAGAATCCATCGCTAGCTAGTGGTCGTAACTCTTTGGTCAAATCTGCAAAGATAATGGGTGGGCTCTCTATGAGTTCACCTGTACTTTCACAGGGTACAGATCCGACAGGAGGCAGTTATAACCCAGAATTCCCCTACCTAGCGAGGTTTACTCCAAGTCACGATGAAGTCATGCTGGGCAATTCTTGAAATGAGGGGTCCTCCGTCGGAAGTGGAGATTCTAGACAGGAGGTCTTCACCCTGCCTACAGATCCTAATCACCCTCTCGGAGGAAGGCCTGAGGATGCTCCTCATCGATCACACACTCTCGCCTCTCTTGAGGATGGTGAGGAGATCTCCAGTGATGAACTCGGTTAGTTCTCTGTAAGGCAGCCCTAGCTAGCATCAGTGATCGAGGATCCTAAGATTCTTGAAGGAGGTGATTTGCTACCCAGAGATATTTTCCTGGGCGTGTCCAATACTAGTCCAAAGAGGCTCAAGAGCTTCAATGGATAAATGAATTGCTTGAGAACCTGACTCAAGAACTTGCTCGGGTGTAGGACTATGGGCACTTTGTCGAAGGGATTGTGCAAAGACTCCACAACGTGATGGCCAAACTCGAGCAGTCTCACCAACGTAACTCTGAGAATTGATTAGGCACGACTGTGTTTAGTCAATCATGAAACTCACCTCATAGGGTTTGGCATGCTGACAGGGCGCGTCGGTCCCCCATTGCAATTTTAGCCAGAGGAGAGTTCCTCAAATGACTTTGGATCAGCAAGATGATGCTCGGTCACTACTTCAAGCAAGCAACCTGCAACAGCAGATGGAGTATGAGGGGTACTACACTCGTATGGACAAGGCCTACTATAGGTAAGGTTCACTGACCGTTGAGCATCGCTGAGTACGATCGCCTGGCGATGCCAACTACCCTTTCTCATAAAGGAGATGTGAGAGTCCATGTGGAGGTGACCACATGTTTGTGATAAGTAATTGACACTTGTTTTGGAAAGATTGAGTTTGTTTTGGGTGTTTTCTGCGAAGTCGTAGCCTTGTTTGAGCGGTCGGAAGACCTTTCGATCACTTTGGGCGTGGTTGTAGGTCACTGGGGTGGTTTACGACCACTTAGACCATGGTCGAAAGGTAACAGTGTAGCTTACGACCACGTTTGGTCGTGATCGCAAGTCTCTGAGAGGTTTACGACCATATAGGGCGTGGTCGAAGTCCAGCCGGGCGGTTCACGACCACGTTGTCGAGTGTCGGAACCCAGCCGGGTCATTTACGACCATGTTGGTTGTGGTCGAAAGGGTTTATGACCATTTTTGCCGGGGTCAGACGCCGCTCCAACCACGTTATCGCGAGCTACGATCGAAGTCAGCGCTCAGACTTAAGACCACGTTAGGGAGTCAGAAGCGCACGACCACGTTATCAGAGCTGCGGTCGGAAGTCGAAACTTCGACCGCTGTGGTAGATAGTCGGCAGGCTTCGACTACGACCACGTTGAGAAGTTAGAGTCTTTCGACCACGTTGTGTGACGGTCATACATGGTTGGGTCGCATTGGACTTGGTCTGACGCGGGTGGAAGTGATCGGAGAGCGGTCTCTCCCAGTCGGTCGTAGTCGACACCGGTCGGGAGTGGTCGTATCACTCTCGAATGCAGTCAGACGCGCTTGGATGCGGTCGTTTGCGGTCGGACTTTGCCAGTTTGCGGTCGGATGTACTCGGGAGCGGTCGGAAGTCTTCCGAAGCGATCGTAATGCATGGAAACTAGTCGTATGGCTTCTCAGAGCAGTCGTTTCGTCTGGAAATCGGTCGTAAGTCGTGTGCATCTCTTGTTCTATCTTTTTGTCTGGTCGTAATGGGTATACGACTTTGTGGAGTGTGGGTTGAGTTCTCTTTTCCGATGCAAATGGATGTTACCCTTGTCTAGTGCGGTGCTATGTGATGTTTTGTTGTCTATGATGGTTGCAGGATCTTGAGGCTAGTCGTGGCGAGGCATGGATGACTGGACTAAGCACAGGCGGTGCTGAGGTCGGTGAGCGGTCGGGAGATGCCAAAGACGGTGAGGCCAGCGAGGTAGCTGCAAGCCATGGACAGCAAGCTACGGAGGAAGTTTCCGGGAAGGCAGCAGAGTGGCATTTTGGAGAAATGGCCAAAGTCTACAAAAGGGAAGCGGTTCTCTGTAAAGCACAGGAGTTGTTGGCGCTAACGGGCAAAGCAGTGGAGTCGTTGGGTTTAACGGGTAAAGCACTGGAAGCTCGTTCACACTAGTGGGTAAAGTGACTAGGAGAACCCGGTGTTAGGTGGGGTTTACGAGTTCCCCCCGGTAGCAGAAGGCTATAAATAGAGAGGGTAGAGCTCGGGTGCTTGTGAGATTCTGATTTCCGAGTTGCTCTGTTCTTCCTTGTTTATTTGTATGTGTGTGGGTTCTCGGGATGGAGCAAGTGTGCTCATGTATCTCCCAGTTGGAGTGGCTGTAGAAACCTCCATTATCAATCATTCATCTCTCTTCCTCTATGTTGAGTTTTTGTTCTGTGAGTTGTTCGATTGCTTTGTTTGTGCTTTCTCTGCTTCATCCTTTCCCATGTATGTCTGAGAAGCTGGTTCTCATTTGTGCTCTGGCCTTCTTGATGTGAGAAGAGTTTTAGCTGCCTTGATTCCTCTTGCTCTGAACTGGAAATCTTACTCAAGACCATTTGGTCAGAATATTCCCGAGAGCAACTAGTGGTCGGAGGAATCTCTGCCTGCGGTCGTGTACTTTTCAGGTTCTCCATTCGACCGCATTTCTCTGCTCGATCGTGCAGTATTTTTTGTTCACCGTTTTTGTCGGACTACTCTTGCTGCTGGATCTCGATTGCTCTGGAACTGGGTTTGGTCATTCCGACCACAGCAGAGAATCGATCAGTCACAGTAAGATATCGACAGTAGAGAACTGGGTTTGATCATCTGCTCGCATCCAAGAGGTTTCCGTCCTAATCTCTACTATGATTTCGTTCTGTTAGTCGGCCAAGTTTTCGACTACGTTGGTTGTTCGATCACGTGTTGACCTACGACCACGTATATTCGACCAAAGAACTAACTGTAAGGTCGATTGATCACTTGTTGGTTTTCGATTGCTTTGGACTTCTCTCGGCAGCAGCTATTCTCTTTCATTTGTTGTCGGAGTTCCTTTTCTCCAGTGAGTTTTTGATCTCCTTCTTCATAGCTCTCTATCTATCGGAGAAGAAGATCTTGTGAGAGTACTTGGGGCGATTTTTAAGGTACCATTCACCCCCCTCTATTGCCACTTCGGTCCAACAAGATGACAAGAACTCGTTACCAGGTGTCGGGCATTCATGGCTGAACTTTGAGCGATATGCTGGCTACCACAATTTTGACCAGTGAACATGGAGAAATTTTATGGGTCTTAGAATCCCATCGAGTTCCTCTAGATTTACACGATCAAGGTTCAGGTGGCAGGAGGAGGCGAGCACATCATGGTAAACTATCTTCCAATAGTGCTAGAAGGATCCACTTGATCATGGCTGCTCAACCAGCAATTCGAGTCAATCTACTCATGGCAACACCTTTGTGATCTTCTATTGGCCAACTTCCAGGGCATGTACAACCACCCTGGGAAGGAGGATGACCTGCATCGAATGTAGCAGAATAGAAATGAGACCCTATGACAATTCATCTGGTGCTTCAGTCAGGTTCATAATTTGATTCCAGATATTTCTAATGCTTCTGTCATCAGGGCATTCAAGCAAGGGGTCTGAAATAGAAGGTTCATAGAAGACATTGCTTTGCATCCTCCCGCCACTGTCACCAAACTCTTTGAGATGGCTGATCGCTATGCGACCACCACTGCAGCGGTTGAATAGACTAGGACCATTGATCAGGTCAATCGAAGTTCTAAAGAGGATGGTGAATGTAGTAAGAGAAAAGAGAAGGCCAAGAAATCCAAGAACAAGACCAACGGCCAAAAGCCTCATGCCTCAAGTTTGAAGGAAGTCTTGGATGTTGGTGATAAAGAGCCACGCAACCCCAAACAATATTCTGATCTGGGCAAAGGCAAAGCATCCGTGCAGAAGGACAATAGGCCTAGGTGGTGCCCTCTTCATAAGGAGGGTCACGACCTTTGCAATTGCTGAGTTTTCCAGTAGAAACTTGAGGATTATTACTCTGACAAGGGACCAATTCCTACACTCGAGGAGGTGGGGCAATCGAGTGGTCGAAAGCACTAGGATGAGGATGAGGACATGCCTTTCTAGGATCCGAAGCACACTGTGATGAGGCGATGGGGTCCCGATCTTTCGATGAGAAGGATAATTTTGATTGGCGATATCAACTCTCACGATCCAGGCTATGAACGCATCACGTACAAATCAAGCAATCGCTGAACTAATCACCAAGTCATTATCAACCGTGCCAAAAGCGCGGTTGATCTGACCACGAAGGTATATTCCTGCATGCAACTGAGGAACACACAAGAACAAGATCAAAAGCAATCTGAAATTACAAATATATAAATTGAGTTCACAAAGGTGGGATTCCGCTGAGGTTCTTTACGGTTGGTCTAGTCGACACAAGCGAAGAACAAGAGTTTTCACAATGGAAAAACTAAGCAAACGAAATCCAAGAAAACTAGAAGGGTGCAGCCTCCTTAAATAGGTGTGGGAAAACCGCACAAAACTAAAGAAAATGGGATGGTACTATTTATGATACTGTTCACATAAACAGTAATCCGTGAACAGTACGGGCCTGGCGAGGGGGTCGCCTCTCCTTTGGGCCCAAGCATTACAAGGCCCGAGTTGGCCCAAACAGGTGACGTAGCATCTTTTTTGAGTGATTGCGAC
This sequence comes from Dendrocalamus latiflorus, assembly GCA_017311315.1. Taxonomy (NCBI): domain Eukaryota; kingdom Viridiplantae; phylum Streptophyta; class Magnoliopsida; order Poales; family Poaceae; genus Dendrocalamus; species Dendrocalamus latiflorus. The sequence goes on from CM029664.1 coordinate 36,345,573, forward strand.
GTACACAGGAGGAATTTGGAATTGAGGCTAGATCCATTGGAAAGAGGACGACAAAAGCTTTCCATCAAGTACTCATGGGCCTCAAACGGACTTCGTATGTGAAAGTTATGCACATTTGAAGTTGGTGCTGTCTTCGGAGGCCGAACTGAATCGCACATGTGTGTCTTCATGATCAACTCCTAAGTTCCTAAGTAAAAGAACATCACATGCATTAGGTAGTAGCATATTCTCATGAGAAATATGATATGCTCCTAGAAACGAAGTTACCTGATAGTTCAATTGTTGTGCACGAGCTCGTGTGATTGGACCTTGCAAGTATATAGGTTCAGATCCATTGGTCGTATGCATGGAAGTGATGTCCTCATCACACTAGACATGCCTTTCTAGGATCTGAAGCACACTATCGAGCAAATCTACGGAGATTCATCCACGTACGAGTCAAGGCAAAACTATAAAGCCATCGAACGAGAGGCAAACTCTATCGACCCTCCCCTTGTCAATAATCTTCCTAAGTGGTCAGAAGTCACTATCTTTTTTGAGAAGGGTGACTGTTCGATCCCTTCAACTCGACCCAGCCAGTTTTTGGTCGTGGTCAAGCCCACCATCAACAATTGTCAAGTAAATCACGTGTTGATTGATGGTTGTAGTTCTTTAAATATTTTACTTGTTAGCGCTCTGGACGAGATGCAAGTTCCTCGTACTAGAATAAAGCCTATACATTCATTTCATGGAATCGTACCCGGATCTTCGGCCAAGCCCATTGGCCATGTCACTCTACCTGTTACGTTTGGCTCACTGAGCAACTTCAGGACAGAGAAAGTCTCATTTGACACGGCGTATAATGCCATACTCACACGACCAACTCTAGCACATTTTCTGATAGTCGCTCACTATATGTATCAATATCTTAAGTTGCTAGGTCCCAAGGGAGTCATCACAGTATGCTATGATAAGAAAATGGCTCTAACATACGACCGCAAGTCCCTCGAGATGGTTTGCCAACTACCAACTCGAAAAGATACACTCGAAGCCTAGAGATGCACTGAAGTCAAACGAAGAAGTAAAGGAGGTTCCTCTGGACCTAGCGAAGCCTTCGAAGATAGTTTGCATCGGGGTTACTTCGGACTCCACATAGGAAGATGCCCTCGTCGCCTTCCTCCGGGCAAACATAGGTGTATTTGTGTGGCAGCCATCCAACATGCCCGGGGTCCCCAGGGAGGTGATCAAGCATAGGCTAGCTCAATGGCCTAATAAGAAGCCCATAAAACAAAGATTATAGAGATTTGCGCTAGATTGACTGGAAGCTATCAGATCAGATTTAGACAAGTTACTAAAGGCAGGCTTTATAAGAGAGGTCTATCACTTAGAGTGGTTGGCTAATCCTGTAATGGTTAAGAAGTCTAATTGTAAGTGGCGTATGTGTATAGACTTTACCGATTTGAATAAGGTTTGTGCAAAAGATGATTTCCCACTTTCTTGTATTGATCAATTGGTTGATTTTACTGCTGGGTGTGAAATGCTAAGTCTTCTAGATGTGTATTCTGGTTATCACCAGATTAGTATGCCTTCAAAAGATGAAGAGAAGACTACATTTATTATGCTATTTGGAGTATTTTGCTACATCAAAATGCCATTTGGCTTGAAAAATGCTGGTCCAAATTTTCAGTGTTCGATGCAATTAACTTTTATACATCAAATGGGCCGGAATTTGGAGGCTTATGTTGATGATCTAAATCATATTTCAGGCCTGTAGGAGACTTTCAATATCCTTAGGATGCACCGCTTAAAACTTAACACTGAGAAGTGTTTGTTAGAAGTTTCTTCAGGAAAATTGCTCGGATTCCTTGTTTTGGCAAGAGGTATTGAGGCAAACCCTGAGAAGTTCAATGCCATCGAGTAGATGCACCCTCCGATCACTAAGAAAGAGGTTCAAAAACTCACCGGGTGCATGGTGGCTCTAAGTCATTTCATCGCATGACTGGGAGAAAAGGGACTTCCTTTCTTCAAGCTTCTATAGAAATATGAGGGTTTTGAGTGGTCGAAAGAGGCTAACGATGCCTTCGAGGATGTCAAGAGATATCTTACAAGTACTCCTATTCTAGTTTCTCTGAGACCCGGTGAGACACTCTTAATGTATCTGTCCACCACGCCACAGGCAGTAAGTGCTGTGCTCATTACATAACGTGAAGGCGTCCAGCGACCAGCATACTATGTGAGCAAAGTCTTACATGGGCCTAAGGAGCACTACCCTCAGGTCCAAAAACTTCTATATGCCCTCCTCATGTCTTCGAGGATTTAAGGCATTATTTTCAGGCACATAAAATTAGTGTGCCGTCTGAGTTTTCCTTAGGAGAGGTCCTCCAGAATAGGAAAACAGTGGGACACATGGCACAATGGTCAGTAGAACTTGGGGGGTTCGACCTCCATTACATATATCGAACAGCTATTAAATCTCAGATCTTGGCAAACTTTATCAACAAATGGACAAATTCTGAACCTATTTAGGATCTCAAATAGTACGCTCCCCACGACCAGTGGACGATGTACTTCGAGGGTCGTTAAAGATAGGTGGCTCGGGGGCTGGGGTGATCCTGAAATCTCCCACGGGAGAGACCTTAAAGTATATCATCCAATTTCCAACCACCAATAACATGGCTGAGTATGAAGGTTTGTTGGCTAGCATACGAGCCACTGAAGCACTCAGGATTCATCGACTACTCGTGAGAGGAGACTCTCAACTAGTTGTGAATCAGGTCAGAAAAGAGTATCAATTCTCAACTACGACCATGTCTCAGCACTTGTTGGAAGTCCACAAGCTTGAAAAGCATTTTTGGTTTTGAGTTACAATATATCCCTCAGAAGGATAACTTTCTTGCAGAGTAGTTGGCTCGAATAGCTTCTTCCCGATCACAAGTACCATCAGGAGTCTTCTTGGAGTAACTCCAGAAGCCATCTCTGGTCAAAGCACCGATGATAACTCCTAATGAGACGGCATCTGTCGATTACAAGGATACTTGGATGGCGCCCATCTAAGAGTATCTTCAGAAGGGTTCAATACTCGAAGATAATCTTAAAGTAGATCGTCTATCCCGCAAGACCAAGATGTATACCTTGGTCGATGGGGTATGCTACAAAAGGGGTACTTAAGGGGTTCTCATGAGATGCATATCGTAGAAAGAAGGATTGCAACTCCTTAACGATATACATGGGGGCATCTATGGGGCAAACGCCTCTTACAAAACACTTGTCGGTCTTTTAATACCGATCTTACGTATGATTTGTTTGGATTCGAAGATTCTCTTAGAAGACTATGCTATGATCTTGCGGAATAGGGACACGTGAATTTTTATCCAGGTTTGGGTCTTCTCGTAAGAGAATAATAGCCTTACGTCCTCTGTGATTAGTAAGCAGAAGAATGTTTACAACTATGTAATGCGAAAAAGAGTTTACACGGTCTCTTGTGTGGATCAAGATCTTTTCCTTCCCTCTCCAACGTTAACCCTTATGTAGCTGGTGAAGCGACAGCCATTGTCCCGTACTAGAAGAGGCCTCAATGCTTCAGTTGATAACCATCTGACGGAAGTTATTGTTAGAGAGACCTAGTGGCTATTCACCATGTAGTGATTGTTGTCAAAGAGAGATCGTGTGCGGTTATTGGATAAACACACATTCTAACTTCCTTATCAGATGAACCCACGGTGCAGTTGGTCATCATAGATAAGTTGGTTGGCGATAGGTTGGTCACAGAAAGGTCCACGACCATAAGGTGTTTGCAGGACAACTTACGACTATGTGGTAATAGAAGGACTTACGACCAGGGAGTAATCGCAGTAAGACTTATGACTACATGGTCGTAGAAGGACTTATGACCATAGAGCAGTCACAGTAGGACTTACAACTATGTGGTCGTAGAAGGACTTGCTGATGAGGACATCACTTCTTTGGATACACACAACACTCCTCCACTTGACATTCAAGGACCAATCACTAGAGCTCGCGCCCGACAATTGAATTTACAGGTGAGCTCGTTCCTAAGTACTTCTTTTTGTTCATTTGAGAATCGATTGCTACCTAATGATTTAATTATGATTAGGAACCATGGAGAGGACCTGGAAGTACTTGGAGAAGGGCTACGAGGCGCACAAGTCCAGCAAGGGCGGTCGAATCATGTTGGAGGCCCAACTCAAGCCGACTTCGAATCCAATTCGGAGTCCAGGACCAGGCCGCACTAAAACGGACGCCCAGATCGCATCCGGGCTCCGTTTTTGACGTTCTACATATGGATGGAAAGCTGAGAAGACGACCTTTCCAATGGCTCTAGTCCCTTATCAAAATTCCTTCTGAGTCAACAGGAATCGTTGAAACAAGTGAGCGTTCAGAATCTGTCAGGGTGCTGCGCCACCGTCTTTTGGGCCGTTCGGCTTTGTATCGTGTTGGAGCCCATTAGGGCGCGTCCAGGGGTTTTGCATGCCTCTCGCTCCTCTATATCCAGCCGCCACCCTCACCATTAGGGTTTGGGATTTTGCTTAGATTATTCTGTCTTTGAACAGTTTCGCCGTTCATCGGTTTGTGAGACCCCAACTTTCGAGTGCTAAATCAATACATCTGCAATTCAGTTGTGTTCTTCCTTGTTCTTGCTTGTGTTCTTCAATTCACAGGCGAGGATTAGCCTTCTTGGCGAGGTCAACCGGGCTGCACACGGTTGATAACCTGAGGAGACGTAGTGCTGCGATTGCGGGGTTCGGAATGTGTTGTTCGGAAGCCGGATCGAATTGTGTCGCGCCTCCACCAAATCGAACATATCCAAAACCTGTTGGAAGATCGGGACCCCGTTCCTATCACTTACGATCAAGAAGTAGTCGTATTAGGACTTACGACGATGTGGTCGTAGAAAGATTTGCAATCAAGGAGTAGTCGCAGTAGGACATACGACTACATGGTCGTAGAAGAACTTACGACCAGGGAGTAGTCATAGTAGGACTTACAACTATGTGGTTGTAGAAGGATTTACGACCAGGGAATAGTTGTAGTAGGACTTATGACTACGTGGTCGCAGAAGGACTTATGACCAGGGAGTAGTCGCAGTAGGACTTACTATTACATGGTCGTAGAAGGACTTACGACCAAGGAGTAGTCGGAGTAGGACTTACGACTACGTGGTTGTAGAAGAACTTACATCCAAAGAGTAGTTGCAGTAATACTTACGACTACATGGCCATAGAAGGACTTATGACCAGGGAGTAGTTGCAGTAAGACTTAAGACTACATGGTTGTAGAAATACTTACGACCAGGGAGTAGTCGCAGTAGAACTTATGACTACGTGGTTATAGAAGTGCTTATGAGTATCCCAAGGGACTTCTCCCCTATCGATGAGGGGTATATTTAGTGAATATAATGACATAATAATTTGAGAATTATTCTGTCCTCGTCATCTAGTCCCCCAACTTCAAGTGAAAGTAACTTATTTGAGCAAGTAAGTTTATAGGCAAAAAATGTGGTCGAACGCAAAGCTTTTTTGACTTTTATCGACTAGGAATAGGCTTGGTCAATTAGGTAATTTTGCTTGAGTTGTGAAATCAGATAGAGGAAATGCAATCAATTTGCACCGATCGGTCCGTCAAATCGGTTCCCAAGACAACCGTTCGGTTCCCGAGACGGGTAACTGAGGAAGAAGGTTATAAAAATTTATCGGGGGTAGTTTCTAGTCTCTTACTTCCCCATTTGCTTCAATTTGTTTGAGTTTTCTGACGCCAGTCAGTCTTCTCATTCTTCCTCAATCTCGCTCAAATCCACCCTAATCAGCCGAAAGAATGACGAAGTCTTCATCAACTTGGGCTGTATCAGAGATGAATTATGCTAAGTTGAAGGCATTGGAGGTTATGGAGAAGATTCCACCATGGTGATTCATCAGATGGATTGCAGCTGTTGGGTAGGACTGGCCATTGGGGAAAATCGAAGAGATTCTATTGTTCCAGGCCTATTGTAAGTGTGGTCTTCGTCTCCCCGCTCATCCCTTCCTCACAACTGTACTCGAGTATTTTGAGATCGAATTGGTGAACTTGGTTCCCAATTTGATCACGATGCTCAACGTCTTTGTATATCTATGCAAGGCATATTTGGGGATTCCGTCAGACCTTGAGCTCTTTTGATATTACTATGAAATGAGCTGGCAAACCAGGATCACTAGAAGTTGTGCGCTGAAGCTCCATGATGGCAAGATGAACCTGTTCATTCTGATGTTTACTCGGTCCTCATGGCCGAGATGGAAGAAGCGGTGGTTCTACTAGGGGACAACCAGGGAAGACAACATTTCCTTTGTGCAGAAGGCTGTAGAAAAGAATAATCTTTGGAACTCAGCTCCCAAAGATCTCACAAGAATAGCCCCTACATCTCAGCCATCAAGGAGCTGAGGGACAAATGGCTCACGAGCTGGCACATGGTGAAAGACTTCATCATATGCCGAATTAGTCCCTTGAAGTGTCGAGCACATCCCATGTGGATGTACTCGGGAATCTCGGATTCAACTAGGCACTATGAGAAAGGTAAGTGATACTCATACTCGTATTCATAAATAGATTACATTTTTGAGTACTATTTATCAATTACCATGCCTATATGTTCAGACCTTGATTTGGAGGAAATCAATTCTTGGGTCAAGGCCATCTGCGAGAAAGCTCCATCGCTTGAGGTGGAGGCTCCTCATTTTCTGGTGAACATTTTACCGAAGAGAGAGAGGAACGCTTAAAGGTAATTGAAAGATCGACTTCATCTTTAAGACTACATAGTCATAGAGCATGACTAATTAGTATCTTTCTCTTTTTCAGAGTGTAGGCATGAACTTCCGTCAAGATGACCAGGGGGTCGAATTGATGGTAGTCGGAGGAGAGGTGGAGAAAGTGAAAGTTCCTCCAGCTAAGAGACGTCGACTGGTTAAAATAGTCAATAAGGGGAGCACAAGTGTTGTTATGCCCCTTGCTATTCTTCCTTCGGCTGCCCTGAGTGTACCTATTCAATAATTCATTGTGGACATAAGCACTGCAAGCGAAATAGGGGCGACTGTGCTGAAGCAACTGACTCCTAAGATCAAGGTACCCTTCTATTACGACATCGAAATTGACTTAGTTGGCCCTTCTCAAGGCTTTATCAAGTGACTCAAAAAGGAGAACTGGAAGAGTTTTATGTCTTTTGGAAGGAGACTGCCGTGACGGTAGAGCCTGTGATTGAAAAGGAGGTTATCTCAATGGTCAAAACTGGTGCTGACCATCAGGAGGGACAGGAAAGAGCAGGAGCAGCAACTCTTGCTGTAGACTTTCAACCAAACGTGGTCGAAGGGGTTCAAGACTTTTGACCAGGCGTGGTCGAAGAGGCTCCCATTTTCTCATAATCAGATGTTGTCGTGGGAAAGAATTCGAAGAAACCATTTTCTGGGAGGGTTTCTTCTAAGTTCACACTGAAGGCAATGACACCAAGGTATGAAAATACAAGTACAAATACTACATTTTACCTTTATGTCTTTTCTAATGCTAATTTACTTTCTACAATTTTAGTTCAGCCTCTCTACTGCCAAAAGATGTTCTGTTAAGAAGCCACCTGCGGATTTGCCCGCTGTTGAAAAGGTGGCAGAGATGGTGATCGAGAAGACAACCACAACAGCAATCGGGGCTGCTGTCGAAGCTACAAAGACTACGACCACAAAAGCAGTCGTAGCACTTGAAGCATGAATAGAAGATGAAGTACCTGTTCTAGGAATCGAAAATCCTCCCGGCCATTATCTTGAAGAGGAGATCACCAAGGATGTCCCTCTTCACTTCCAAAAAGGTACTACAGGAGGAGAAGGAGAAGAACAACCTAATTTCTTCTCTACATTTTTCAACCCTCCTTTTGTAGTAGGCTCTTCTTCTGGTCGAGCTTTGATCCAGGTCCCACATCCCAAAGACCTCCTGAATAAAGGGAAATCTGCGACAATGAACATCTAAAGAGGGTCTGGTGGAACAAGGTCGAAGAGCTCGACCGACTGAAAGATTCCGAGCGGCTACTTGGAAATTTTGCTCGTAGGAGTATGAATGTAGGTATTGAGAACCTAAATGATCATACTTTGTTTTCCTTGTTTCTCATTGTCTTTCTTTATTCAGAGAGCATTAGAAGACATGGCAACTGTGGCTGAGTACCACAGATAGCTTATGCTCCTATGACAAGAGAATGCCGAACTTTCCAAGAAAGTAGCGGCGTTGTAAGTCAATGATCTATGTAGTCGAATTCCACCTTGACCACACACCTAGTATTTCATGCCTACCTTTAACACTTATAGGTCTAGGCTGGATGCAGATCTCTCAACTGCTGCACTCAAGAACGAGAAGGCCGATACACTGAGGCTAAAGGAAGAAAATGCCAATTTATCGATAAGCCTTGTGAAGGCCAACTCTGCTGCTAAAGCCTTGCAAGAGAAAATAAACAGTAAGTTCTGAAACTTAAGACTGCTCATTCATGTATCTTTCTGGCCTTTATTTTATTCTTTTGTTTTGACAGAAAAAGAAGTTGAAGCAAGTAAGCCTCTAATTGAGGTCAATGGAAAGACCAATGTGATTAGAGAACCTACTCGTATCAATAAAGAAAAAGGCAAGAGAATAACGCTACTTGATGCTTGATTATTAGGTAAGAAAAGACTTTACCTTCAACCAATTTTTATTACAAGTCTTGTAACGAGCATTGCCTTGACCAATGTCAACTCTTTTGCGGAGTCTATGGTCGAAATAAAGCTTCTTTCTAAAGCAATGACTCATAGCAAAGGAGAAATGAAGTCGATGAAGGCAAGCCTTTAAGACTGCAATATTTCCTGAACAATCTGCTCAATGAGTTTGGTGCAGAAAAGATGATCCCTCCTGAGGAGACTATATTCACTCACACGAGTATGATTGTACTACAAACCAAGGCTTTAGAAAAGCATTTAGCCATTCTGAAGACCGATCAGGCAAAGTCGATTAGGGTCTTCTAGTGGGTAGAACCACATGTAGAGAGGATAGACTTTGGCTTGTGGTGTTCCTTCTCCGACCAATTAAACAAATTGGATGCGCTAGAAGTAGTCAAACAAACAAACAAGAAGCTCTACAGAACATATGACAATAAAGATTTGTACAAACTGAAAGCTTTATTGAATAAGGAAGAAATTTTTACACATAGAATTTGCATAATTGGTCAGTATTCCAAGAGTTTGAGAGAATCTGGCCATCTTCCATAGCAAGTCATACAGATCCAGCATGTGACTTCGACCGCGATGTAAGGACCTTCCCACTTAGGGGAAAGCTTATTCCGGTTAGACCAGGATTGGATTTTCCTCAATACCATGTCACCTACAGCAAGGCTGCGAGGCTGGACCTTATGATTGTAGTACTTATGCATGGCTTGCTGATAGACTTCTAATCAGGTTAAGGCTTGATTCCTCTTCTCTTCGAGCGGGTTAATGTCATCTGCTCGAAGATGCTCTTGGTTGGAGTCATTGAAGTGCTCGACCCTTGTTGACCAGATCTTTAGTTCTGGAGGAAGCATGGACTTGGCCCCAAAAACTAGTTAAAAAGGAGTTTCTCCTATTGTTCAACTAGGAGTCGTGCCAATTGTCTATAATACTGAAGGTAATTCTTGAACCCAAGCCCCCAAGTGCTTTACAAGCTGGGAAGACTCAGGTTTTAATTCCTTACATTATTTGGCCAATCGTGCGCTCAACTACCCCATTGCTCTGAGGATGGGTGACAAAAGCAAAACATAGTTTGGTACCTAATTCATCACAAAATTCTTGGAATTTAGCGCTCGAAAATTGCTTACCGTTGTCTATAATTATCCGACTTGGGACTCTAAATCGAGTAATTACACTTCTCATCATGGACCTTTTTGTGGCTTCCATTGTTATCCCAGCAATTGGTTTGGCTTTGATCCTCTTTGTGAACGTATCAATAGCTACGAAGAGGAACTTGAAGCCCCTCGGCGCTCATGAGAACGGCCCTAGGATATCAAGACCCCAGGTTGCAAAAGGCTAAGATAGAGGAATTGTTTGAAGAGCCTGAGCTAGTTGGTGTATTTACCAGCTATGAAACTGGCATTGTATGCATTTCTTAACTAGATCCTTGGCTTCATTGAGGGCTGTTGGCCAGTAGAAACCTTATCAAAAGGCTTTACCTACCAGCATTCTGTAGGAAGCATGCGCTCTATAGATGCCCCATGTATGTCATTAAGGAGTTTTAATCCTTCTTTCTGTGATATACATCATATGAGTACTCCATTTATAGAGTACTCTATCAACTAAGGTATACATCGAGTACTCTATCAACTAAAGTATACATCCTGGTCTTGCAGGTGCTTGATCGTGCAAAAATAGCACACCCGCAAGTGCACGGATTGCCACTGAAATAGCGGCGAGTGTCGTGTTCTCCACAGGGACTAGACTGAGGCTACCGGTGCTCAGCTAAAGCTAGGTCAAACGAAACGGGGGAGAAAACTAAACTACTAAACGAACTCTAACCCGCACGATCAAAACGACGAACGAACCAAACAAACAAAAGACGACAGGACGAACGACCGTAGGAATGGACGTCGTACGACCGGACGAACAACACGATGACTGACTACACGAACAAACACATACAAACTACAACGACTACAAGAACGACCAACCGACAAACTAACTAACTATCGACCGCTAGACAGAAGGAGGAAGGGGAAGTCCAGAAGCACGGAGGGAGTTGAGAGAGAAAGAGAGGGAAGACGGTCGACGGCTAACTAGTCGATTACGGCAGGGCCAACAAATGACTACGACGAATGCTCGCACGACTTAACTACCGACCAACCGCGAGGTAGAAGAAAGGAGGGAGGTCGAGAAGCACAAGTGAGGATCTAGAAGCAAAGAGAGAGTCGAGACAGCACAGGAAAGGGAGACGGTCGCCGACTCGCTAAATCGCACAACACAAACACAAGGAGATCCACAGAAACTAACACAGATCCTAATTAACAATGGCAACCACACTAAACACAGGACATAGCCTACACTTGCAATACACACCACAGATCAGAACATTCACAGTGCAATAACGAGACACAGTATAGAACAATTCACATCCACATCCAAACATTCATAGTTCACAGAGCAGTAATGAACAGGCATATAGTATCAGTATTAGTAACTGAGAACAGAAGATTCAGGAGAAGGAATCAACCGAGATGTTAATGAAGCCGTAGGAGTTGTAGAACCAGCAGCAGATGAGCAGCGTTGGGGACGTAGAAGAAGAGGCCGTGGAGTAGATGAAGTCGAGGAGGAAGAAGTCGTCGCCGTTGGTGTAGAGGAAGCTGAGGTCGGGTGCGGAGGGAGAGCAGAGGATGGCGGTGAAGGCGGCGGCGGTGGAGAAGTCGATGCAGCCCTCGCCGGCGCCGTCGGTGGAGAAGAAAGGGTGCGGCGGCGTGGTGCTGTAGGGAACTAGGCGGCGGCGCAGGAGTGGTTGAGGAGGGAGAGAAGGACGGCCGGAGAAGGCGCTGGAGGGGCGGCCGGAGAAGAGGGGTGGCGAAGACGGGAGTAGACGGTGGCGCGGGGGAATGATTTGGGGAGAGGAGAAGGGGTGCTGTGGTGGCGGTGGCGCGGTGAAGGGAGGCGCGACGGTGGAGCGGCGGTGGAGGAAGGTGGTCGGGATGGGGAGCTTTGGTTGGCCGGAGTAGAGAGAGGTGGCGCGGTGGCGAGGGAATAGAGGGGGCGGTCGCCGGAGTGGAGACGGCCGGATGTGGGGAAGATGCAGGGCGGCGGTAGCCAAGAGGAGAAGGCGATGCTTGGTGGAGAAGATTAGGGGGGAGATGTGGCCGTGACCGGCGGAGTAGAGGAGAAGCAGTAGGGGGGATGCGGCGGCGCAAAGGAGGAGGCGCGATGGAGGGAGAGCGGAGAGGTGCGGCGGCGCAGGGAGAGGCGGCGGGGATGTGGACTGCGTGGTGGAGACAAGAGAAGCGGTGGCCGGGTGTGGAGAAGGAGGAGAGGTGGCGGTGTGGTGCGGGTGGCCGCCGGCGAGTATGGCGCGGCCCTCGCCGGCGCCGGTAGGGAAGAGAAAAGGGGGGAGAGAGAGAGCAAAGGGGGGAAGGGAGACAGAGAAAATGCCGGGCTCGGCTGTTCCCAGAGGCGGCGCTAGGGTTAAGGGGATTGGGGTTTTTGGCAATTTTGCATTTTTGTCCTCCCAATTTCCAGAATTTGCAATACAGTCCTTCCTCCATTAGATTTCTTCTGTTTTGGTCCTCCGGAGCTCCGTTTTCAGCGTGGTTTGATCCCACGCGTTTGTGACGACGCGTACAACTGTACGGAGCAGTCCGGATTTGTCGTTTCTGTGCCTAGATCGCGCCGGCCTGTGGAAAAAGCACAAAAAAATGTAAAATAGTCCAATTTGAGCAATTAATTATGGAAATACGTGTAAATGATGATAAATGGTCCCAAAATGTAAAGAATATAAGGGTAAAATGACGGCTAAATATATGCAAATATGACGCATGTCAGCAGGCAAGACGATCTGCTTCTAGATCATCATTGGGTATTTAACCCTTCTGAAGGTAGTCGTAGATGGGAGTCATCCATGTCTCTTCATACTCTAAAGAGGCTATCTTGTTAGGAGTTGTTTTTGGCGCTTTGACTAGAGACGGCTTTTGGAGTTTCTCCAAGAAGACTCCTGGCAGTACTTGTCATCGGGAGGAAGCTATCCGAGCAAGCTGGTCTATGAGAAACTTATCCTTTCGAGGGATATACTACACCTCAAAATCAAAGAAATGCTTTTCAAGCTTCCGTACTTCCGATGAGTACTGAGAATGGTCGTACTCGAGCATTGATATTCTTTTCTAATTTGATTCACAACTAGTTGAGAGTCTCCTCTCACGAGTAATCGGCAAATTCCAAGCACTTTACCAGCTCGTATGCCAGCCAACAAATCTTCATACCTCAAGCTGCTGTAATCGGGGAACAGATGAGATGGCCAGGTGGGGTGCACCGATGCGTGACGCGTGGCATGGATGGAAGTAGGCCAGAGGGAGAGGTAGGCTGGTTGGGCTGGGCTGGGTTTCGGACCAAGAGGTTTTAGGATTTACTATGGATTTTCTATTTCCAGAAATTCAAATAAATCTCTTTGAGCTCTAGAAAATAGCAAATAAATCTAAAAAATCTTAGAAAATTCCTTGAAGCACAAGAAACCCAAATAAAATACTTTTAGCAAATGTTAAAGTTCAATTTAGTCATATTAAATCCTTTTAATTCATAAAAATTCTAATTAAGCTTGTATTAAATCCAGAAAAATTCAAATAGTGAATTTTATTTTAAAAGCCTAAAAAAACTCTGAAAATTAGGATGTTACAGACCTCCCACCCTTAAACGAAATCTCGACCCCGAAATTCAGGCTCACTAAAGGAATATGTTACCGGGTGCGATGTTGGAGCTGACATTATTCAAGCTTCCTCTTGCAACGCTCTGTGATATATGATTGCCTTGAGCTAAAGATATTCCACGGCTTGCTCTTGGAGTCTTGGCAGGGGTACTTCTAAGGTTGAACAGAATTGGTGTCAGTACTGCTAGGATGTGAAGGCATTTGATTACGACCAACTGAATTCCAAGTGTCAACCATCTTCTAAGTTGGCACCATAGATTACAAAGCAAAGAGGGAAAAGCAAAAGATAAGAGGTAAACTCGTCTAAGGGGAATGTTTTAATGGCAATCCTAAACTGAAACACTCACTTAGTCAAAGAGGCTAACAAAAGAAGCAATAAACTCCACAAATAAAGAATTTTCACATGACTGCAACATAATGCCAAAAGCAAAACTACAGCTCACATCACACATAACGACAAAGAAAAAGCAAGAAGATCTACACGATGCTAAAACTATAATAGGGTTCTAATATGATTGCCCCCAAACTTCATGTTAATCTTCAATTTTGTCTTGAAATAATTTGGGTGCTTCCTTGATCAAACTTCATAGCAAAGCTCGAAGAATTCTATGTTGACCTTCACTTTGATTATGGAACAGTCGAGACATTATAGATATTATAGGGATAAGAAGTCAATTTAAGTTTTAAAAACAATATTCTAGAGAAGGCGAGGATTAAGAATCCTAAGATTGAGATAAGAATAAAGAATTACTAGATAATCATTTGGTTGATTTGATTTAGAAAATAAATTTTGAAAACATTGCTAATTCGACCATTCTAACTAGGGCTTCATCCTACAGTTGATATAGCTCTAATACCACGTCTGTCGAGACCTGAATATGCAAATCCAGACTCTCCTGTGTACTCTGCATTAGTCCAGGATCACGCTAGTGCACACAGTGGAAACATAGATAAAATATCGACCATATCACGATTTACTAAGAAAAGAATCAAATATTATTAATTTTCAAGGTTGCGACCTTATGGCCAAGCTTACAGATAATAGCCTGAATGGCTTAAGAAACTTGCAGTGGAAAAATAGAAATAAGCATAATAGCCACTCGACATGCCCACAGGCAATCGACTGGGGAGTGAAGTTGATGGACCACGTGGAGGTGACCCCGAGTGTGTGATGAGTAATTGACATCGATTTTAGGAAAGTCGAGTTTGGTTTGTGAGGTTCGTGCCTTATCATTGCATGGTGCAATCGGTTCGGTTGGACTTGGTCAAAATTGGTCGTATGAGCATAGGATGCTTAGTCTTTTGATTTGACGGGTTTGGGCTTTTACCTGCTTAAGATTACTCTTAATGCTTCTATTGATTACATGTTATCGAGTGGTGCTATGTGATTTATTTCTTGTCTGTGATGGCTGCAGGACGTCGAGGTGGAGTCGTGGCGAGGCACAGGATGACCGGACTAGGCGCAGGCGGTGCCGAGGTCAGAACGGTCGAGGTGTGCCGAAGACGGCGAGGACTCGAGGTGGCTGTGTGGCTTGGAGGGCAAGGAATGAGGAAGCTTCCTGGAAGGTGCGCGAGGGACGTTTCGCAAAGCTACACTAAAGAAAGTGGATTGTGGATAAAGCGCCATGAGTTGTTGAGAGCTAATGGGTAAAGTGGTTTTGTAAACCCTTTAGTGGAGGCTATAAATAGAGAGGTGCTCTCTAGTGCTATGTGCAGATTTTTAGAGAGAATTGGAGAGTGAGATGGCTTGAGAGAGTTGGTGTAAGTTTGTTCCCTGTGCATGTGTGCTATGAGTTCTTGATTCTCAAGCATGTATGGGGACTTAGGGTGAGATTGAGAGAGATATGAGCTGAGAAATACTATCATGTAATTGCGTATGTCTCGGTCTCGATCTATGAGAGTTATGTTTTGTTTGATGTGATTACTTGTTCTATTTCAGTCTTTGCTTTTCTTGTGATCTCCTCTTTGAAGTTGTGTTTTAGCTGAATTTGATTTCATTTGTTTGGTCTCAAATTCTCAGAGGAAGATCTGCTTAACCGAGCAAGCAAAAAATCAATTTGAGTACGTGATTGAATGAGCTCAAACTTGCTTTTGGCTGCAACAGCCAGATAATCCTTTCGGCTGTGCAAGGTTCTTTTGTGTGCTGTTTTTAGCAAAGTTTAGGCAGCCTCTTCTTTATTTTGCAGCAGTCCTCTCTCGGCTACTTCAGTCCCTATAGCATTGTTAGTTGGTTGTTTGGCAAAGCTAAAAGATTTGCTGTTTTGGCTGATTTGAATATCCATTTTCAACATTTAAATGTCTTGTCGACAGCTTGCTCTTTATAGTTGTACTCGGCTGCAGCTTGGGCTTTCTTCATTGCTTAATCTTTCTTGTTGTCAACTTGTAGTCTTTGCTCGGTTGGTAGTGTATGCAGCGTTCTGGTGCTTTCGGTTTTGCTTTGGCCAGAGAAGGGCTGTAGTAGTTCAAATACTTTATTCTCTGTTTGCAGCTTTCTATTTAGTGTTTCACGGCTGCTTCTCAATCTTCTCTTAGCCAGCAAGTTGTCATTTAATTTTAGTCCTTCAATTGTTTTCAGTCAGCAAGCATTTTCTGCAAGTTTCTGCCGTGGCAACGAATTCTACTGATTTCCTTTGCCGTGGCAGCCGATTTCCCAGTATCTGCTGCTGTGACAATGCCTTGAGCATAGTCCCGTCGTGATAGTGTTTTGCTGCTGTTTTCTCTGCCGTGGCAATATTTTACTGATGGTTCGTTGCCGTGACAATGCATTGAGCTTCGTTTCTGCCATGACTCTGTTTTGAGCTCAGTTGTCTTAATCTTGTTAGCGCTTGTTCTTTTTCAACTTCATAGCTACCATAGCTATCGGAGTTGAGTTTTTCCTGGATACTTTAGGGGTCGATTTTTAAGAGGCACCATTCACCCCCTTTGTTGCCATTTCCGATCCAACAATTGGTATTAGAGCCGGTTAGCTCTTCCCCATAGATCTTAACTGATCTCTAGAGCCATGGCGACAGACAAGTACTCGACCAAGCCTCCGATCTTTGATGGCATCGATTATCCGTTCTGGAAAAGCCGGATGGAGACCTACATCCAGGCCCAAGGATATGCCATCTGGAGGAAGGTCAAAGTACGATATGTTGTTCCTGCCGATGAGAACATCAATGCCGGGAACATGGCTGATGTTGAGGCAAACGCTAAGGCAAGGAACATCATAATCCAGGGGTTGAGCCGAAGCGAGTTTGACCGCATCTCTCATCTTTCGTCGGCTTTCGACATCTGGGTGACCCTCGATGCTTACCATGAGGGCACCACCCAGATCAAGACAGTCCGGCAGGACCAGTTCAAGCGAGATTACAACAAGTTTGAAATGCTCACTGGCGAGTCCCTTGATGAGTGTTTTGCGCGTTTCCACAAGATCTTGAGCAACCTCCGAGCGGTCGGTCTCACATACCCCGACTCGGACAACGCTCGTCAGATGCTCGCGGCTCTTGACTTACGCGTTTGGGAGATGAAGGTGACTACTATCAAGGACACCATCGATCTCTCGACCTTAACTCTTGACGCGTTGTATTCACGCCTCAAGACTCACGAGATTGACATAGTCTCTCGTAGGTCGAAGTCGCAGTCGATGGCCTTAGTCACCGATCCCACTTCTGGACCTTCTTCCGAGTCGACTTGCGGATTCTCCCTTCCTGCTCTCTGTGACATAACAGATGATCAGATAGAGCAGCTTGCGGATGAGCAGTTAGCCCTCCTAGCTCGGAGATTTTCCCATGCTTACAAGAGGAGGGACGGAAAGAGAGGAGGACCCGTGATCTGCTTCGAGTGTGGTGGCCCCAACCACATTCGAGCAAACTGCCCCAAGTTGGGGAAGGGCAAAGGCGACTACGGCGGTGTGAGCAAGAACGACTACCTCGACAAGAACCGCAATAAGAAGCCTCCTGCTCACACCCAAGGCAAGAAGAAGTTCCGCGACCTTGGCAAAGCCAAGAAGCTCTTCCACCGCGTCCTCACCGCCTTCGATGACCTCGACCTCAGCGAGGTGGAGGGGTGGAGCGACGACGATGGAACGGACGAGCAAGACCCCAAGGTGTAACATCCCAAAAATTTCTTTTTGGAAAAATTTAATTTCAAATTAATTATTTTAAAGTATTTGAGTTTTATTTGGATTTGCCCTGAATTTCTGTTTTTGAAAAGCTAGATTTGAAAAGTATTTTAAGAAAAACCTAAAAATATTGTTAAATAAAAAGATATTTTGAATTTCTATAAAAATCCTAGTTCAAAATAATTATTTGGAGTTATTTGGCTTTTATTTGGTTTCTTGGATTTTCTGGAATTTAAAAATGTATTTTTAAAATTAAAAAGTATTTTAAGTATGAAAATTAAATACCAACAATAGTTGGAAATATTTTATTTAAGTCCAAAACCTATCCAGGAACTTCTGTGAATTTTTCTGGAATTTTTGGAATTTATTTCGTATTTTTCTGAGCTTTATTGAATTTTCTGGGTTTCTGAAAATCTAAAATCCAAAATCCAAAATAAATAATTCCAACCCCTCCCTCCGGCCGCCAAGTGGACGGCCAGGATCGGCCCACGTCGCCCGGTCGATCCCGCCTCTCCCCTTTCCCCGCTCGCCACCTGGCCAGCCCGGATGGCGCCGCGTCGCCCCGCCGGCCCAATCCGGCCCGTCCGCCCCACGCTCCTCCCTCGGCCGCCCGATTCGCTCCGTGCCGCGCGTCACCATCCCCGCCGTCCGCTCCCTCCCTCTCTCTCCGACTGCCCGACCCCACCTGTCGGCGCCGCTCTCCCTCTCTCTCTTTCTCTCCTCGGCCCCACCCGCCAGCGTCTCCTCCCTTCCGCCTCTCGCTGCGCCGCGGGCCCCACGCGTCAGTCACCCCTCCTTCTTCCCCGCGGGCTTCTTCTTCCTCCCGCACCGCGCCGCCCCCGTCTTCCCCGCCGGACTTCCCGCAACCGCCTCCCCGCTCGCCCGATTCCCTTCCTCCTCCCCCTCCCTTCTCTCCCCGACCACACCCCGCCATCCTCGGCCTCCATTCCCGCACCGCTTTCCCCCTTTACCCCCGCCAATCTCGCTGCCACGATCCCGCCATCGCCGGCGAGAAATCCCCGGCGCCTGCCCCCTCCCCGACCCCTATAAAAGCCCCCTCGGCCTCCCCTCTCACCGCACCTCCTCCCTCCGCTCTCCCCCTCCCTCCCCGAGCTCCCTCTCGCCCTCGCGCCGTGCGCCCTCATCGCCGCCGCCGCCCGGACTACGGCGAGCAATTGCTGGCGCCTTGCTCCTCCTCGCGCCTCGCCGATGACCCCCTCGGCTTCCTCGCTTCGCCTCCGTGCCTGAGAGCCCCTTCCCCGTTGTCAAAGGCCGCCGGAGTGCCGTCCCCGCCGGAGGACCCGAGCGCCTCCGCCGCCTTCTCGCCGCCGGCCGCCTCCATGCACGCCGGACCTCTGCCCGCAGGTGAGGAGGACTCCCCGCATCTCCCTCTCTCTAATGCGCCCATCGCCGCTCGCCGCCGGCCACCGGAGCGCCGGCGAACTCGCCGTGCCCGTGCGCCACTCGGCCGACCTGGCCACGTCAGCAGCTGGGCTGACGTGTAGGGTGAGGTGGCGCTGCGTCAGTGCCACGTCGACGCCACCTCGGCCGCTCCTGCCCCGTCAGCGCCACGTGTGCGCAGTCAACCCTACCCCGCCACCTCACCACTCCACCAGGTCCGTGGGCTCGGTCCATGGACCAAGGGCCCACTTGTCAGCCCCTCAGCCCAATTTCCAGTGCAAAAATAATTCGGCTCAAAAAGAAAATTCCCCGCTGACGCAATGCTGACGCCATAATTCATTTTCCTTTAGAAAAATAATTCCAGAAAAACCCCTTTTCCATTTTCTCTCTTTTCAAACTTCCCGGAGCCCGTTCTCCCTCGTTTTAACTCCGTTTGAGCCCATTCAAATTTCTAAATTCATCAAAAATTCCAAACTATCCATTTCTTCCATCCTTTCAAATATTTGAAATTTATTTGATATTTCAAATATTTAAATTTCAAATTCCAATGCCTAGTTTAATTTCAAAGCCTCAGTTCCATTCCAAATTTCCTGTGCACTTTCAAAATTCAAATTTCAAATCTTGCCAAATATCTATAAAATCCATTCTAATTTCCTTGGTCCAAATATTGTCTCAGTAATTTCGTTTCCCAACCGATCTTCCAGATATTCGTTCTCCCTCGTGTGAACTCCGAATTCGTTGATTCTTTCTTCTAAATTCATCTAAAATCATAATCTATCCAGCTATGGCCTCTATTTGAGTTTTTGAGTTTATTTGATTTTATTTGTATTTATTTGCTTGTTGCCTCGTCTTTTCTCGCGTAGATTCCAACGTTGTCAACGAGCCCTCTTCACAGCAGCAAGAAGACCCAGAAACCCTGCAAGAAGGCAAGTCTCCTTTGATCATCTTGAGCCTATGCTTTCGAAATGTTTTAAAGTATTTTAAATGTTATGCATTGCTATTTACATAAAATGATAATTCAAATCTTAAGGTAGTAGTTAATCCAACCTTGTTATGCCCTCCATTGGAATTGATTGTCATGTACCCTTGTCACCATAGAATTTCCTTGTCTCATTAATGAGAATATTATAATTACTTGTTGATGTTAGTATGGTAGGATAATGCTTAGTCATGCTATCTAATAACTTTGGAAAATCTTGAAAATGGGAAATTATGATTTATTATTAAATCCTTGTGTTTGAAAGTGAAGTGGCAATTGGAGTTGTCACTGTGATTTTAAAATAAAATAAAAATGTGAAAGTTGGTTTAGATTAGGGTGGATGGTTGTTTGGGTTGGTGCAGTAAGCACGAGAACTTGTTAAGTGTATGTTCCACCCTAGTCAATTAAGGACCGACGCTTGTGTTTGTCCAAACTGAGCATTAACCGTACAACCACAAGTCTATATGGGTACGACCTGGCTAACTAACCTATAAAGGTGTAGTTTAGATATCACCAGTGGTGTATTGAGTGCCAGGGTGTACTGGTTACTCATAGTGAGGGACAGGGTTTACTGTACTCATATGGCGCAAGAGGGGGCTTCAGATTGGGCGGATTTAACCCTTCTGCGGTGAAACCTCAGCGGGTGGTCTCTAGCTATACTGGAGTAGGTGAAAGGCTTTGTGATATTTTATCTGGGTCTCATGCCAAAGGAAGCATGTTGACTATTAAGATAATTTATCTCTTGTGGGTAAAGTTGTACAACCTCTGCAGAGTGTAAAACTATTCGAATAGCCGTGCCCACGGTCAAGGGCGGGCAAGGAATGCATTCACATGGTAGATTTCTGGTTTTGTTTTAAAATCAAAAGTTTTGTATTCCGAGGGTGGAGGGAACTCTCGGAAGGGAATCCTGGCGGATGGAGCCAGAGAGGGTGGATGGAACCCGAAGTTTAAAACTTGACCAATGGTAATTGGTTAGCTAGTGTTGGTAGTTGGAACCTTCGCTAGAAAGTTAATTCTGTTAAAACATTTACTTCATTAAAATAATGCCTTCGAAAATAATTAGTAGTCATTGAATGTTCAAATATTGCTTTGTGCAAAAGAACCATATGGCCTTCCTTTGTTAAGCCTTGCATCTATGCATTTTTCCCAAGACTTGCGGAGTACTTTATGTACTCACATGCTACACTTAAAAATAACATCTCAGAGGAAGTTGAAGCTCAAGAAGGTGACTACGACTACTGCTTCGCTTGTGGCTGTGATGGATTCTTCCCGGAGGACTAGGTCGCGCTTCCCCAGTCAATTGCCTGTGGCGAATTGATGGGTCGTCCTCGAGTTTTATTTGCTTCCGCTGTGTTTGATTGTGCGAGGTCTTAAACCTCCCTTGTAATAATGAGACCCTGTGGTCAGTACTCTTATTTATTGTAATAAATCGTTGATGGTGATGTTTTCCATTCTGTTTGACTGTGTGCACTAGCTTTGATCTGGGACTAGTGCTGTAATACACAGAGGGTCCGGGTTCGGAAATCCGGGGTCCCGACACAAGGGCGGCGACGACTTCCCTGGCATGTGCTTCATGGCCCTTGAGGGCGAACTGAGCGACAGCGAGCTGTACTCCGACTCCGACGAGGTATCCCCCACCTACGACCAGCTTATTGATGCTTTTCTTAAGCTAGGTAGATTCCATGCTAGATCTAGAGCTAGGTGTAGCGAGTTGGAGAAGGAAGTAGATAGACTGTCACGGGAGCTTACTTTACTTACATCTGCTTCCTCCCGTGATGAATGTGATACATGCTGTGCTCTGTTGGGTGACATAGAGAAATTAAGGACCTCGCATGATAGTCTGTCCTCTGAACTTGACATTGTTAAGGTGGAGAATATTAGTCTCTTGGCTGAACTAGAAATGAGTAGGGTTGCTTCTATTCCATCTACTACTATCGAGACTAGTGCATGCACCTCATGTGAGGATAAGGACAACGCATTTAGAGGTCTTTATACCATGCTTCTGGATCTGCCCTAATCTTGTGAAAATTGCAATAAGTTGAAGATGAATCTAAAACGGGCAGACCATAAAATTGCTGAACTGCAAGCTTCACTACTTGAGCCCATTGCTTCATGTTTGAACTGTCCTAAGTTAACTGCTGAACTTGAATCTGCCTCAAAACAGTTTCAAGAAATGATGGACACTAATAAGAAAATGGCTCAGTTCGCGACTAAGGACCCTGTTAGCTCACCATGCATTAGTTGTGATAAACTAAAACTTGAACTCGTTGCTTTGAATGAAAAATGTGTGAAGCTAACTAAGGATCAACTAGTGAAGCCATCAACTGATTGTGATGTGATTGCTGGTGTAGGGGAGAAGCCTAAGGGTAAGGTTGAGACGCTTAGCGACGTGAACCAAACTGCTAGCAGTAGGACTGCCCCTTCCGAGTCGGCTGTGCGTGCACAAGCCATTCACTCTTCTGCTATTGGTTCTTCATTTGCTCCCTTACCTCCTGCTGTCTCTTCTTCCCCCTGCTCTTCTTGCACCTCTCTTTTTCGGGAGTGTCAGTATCTTATGAACACTCTCGAGAGATTTGTAGGCGGCAAGAAGAAGCTAAATCTTATTCTAGACCAGTCCAAGATTTGCAAATTTAATCAAGGTCTAGGATACGATTTCTATGAGGACATGAGGAAGCATCCACCTGCCGTGCTCAGACCCATAGCATCAGATGTGATCGAGATTGAGCCCAGGACCGAGAATGTCCAATTTAAGTCAGCGGGCTTTGTCCAAGGGATTTCTGACAGCAAAGTGAGTCCACCTGCTGCTTCGGCCTCTCAGAAGGCGAAGCCTGATCGTGCTACTTCTACCTCTCAGAAGGTAAAGTATCACTGCACCTTCTGTCAGAAGGATGGGCATCTGATCGATTGATGCTTCAGGCGCGCCAAGATCACGCGGAGAGACCGTGTTGAGTCTCTTAGGCGTATTCAGGGTCAACCCCAGATCTTGAGTGCACCTAAGACCAACACGAGGTCTAGGCTTGCTCCTGTTGATGGGTTTGGGCAGCATCGAGGACTTGGTTTTTCTGAGTTTTCTGGTTTTCGTCCTCATGCTCCCTTTGGTCGTGACTTCAGCCGTTCTGAGGGTAGATCTCGCTTTCTCCGTCGAGATGGCTACCCGCGGCGTGATCAGCATGTTGCTGGTGCTCTTACTCGCTCCTCCATAGCAGTCAGACTCAGCAACAGCTTCAGGTCTGCACACAGACCTTCTGACTTGTTGAGTGACAGAGAGCGTAGGGTAGATAGAGGTCAGTCGCGTGTGGCTACTTCTTCTACTCGATGTGTTACTCGGTATTGGGTGCCAAAATCACTCTTGATTTACCCTAGTACTGAGACTTTACTCTCTGTTTGACTCAGGTTCGCCGGGCAGGGAAGGGAAAGGTTTGGCTCGTAGACTCCGGCTGTTCACGACACATGACCGGAGACTCCCGTTGGTTTTCTTCCCTTGCCCGTGCTCCAGGTGATGAGACGATCACCTTCAGAGACGCTTCGTCTGGGCGCGTCATCGCCAAAGGTACAGTGCGCGTTAATGAGTCTTTTATTTTAAAAGATGTTGCCTTGGTTAGTAAGCTGCGATATAATTTGCTTTCAGTCTCTCAGCTTATCGATGATGGTTATGAGGTGAGCTTTAAGAAAAATAATTGCAAAATTCTTGATTCTTCGGGTAGTCTGGTTTGCGGGATTTCTCGTTATGGGAGGATCTTTCGTGCCGATTTTTCTGAGTCTTCTGGTGATCCTCTCAGGTGTTTAGTTGCTTCTGAGTCTCGTGACCTTACTTTCTGGCATAGGAGACTTGGTTATATTGGATTTGACCATTTGACACGAGTTAGCGGCCACGATCTCATTTGTGGTCTGCCGAAACTCAAGATGGTCAAAGATCTAGTTTGTGCTCCTTGCCGGCACGGCAAGATGGTTGCTGCTTCTCACCCTCCGATCACAGTGACCATGACCGATGCACCGGGACAGCTGCTCCACATGGACACAGTTGGACCAGCTCGAGTGCAGTCAGCGGGAGGGAAGTGGTATGTTCTTGTCGTGGTCGATGACTTCTCGAGGTACTCTTTGGTGTTTTTCTTAGCCTCGAAGGATGAGACGTTTACACATTTCCGAGGTCTTTTTAGTAGGCTTTCTGTTGAGCTTCCGGGTGCCTTACGAGCAATCCGCAGTGACAATGGCACGGAGTTCAAGAATTACTACTTTGAGAGATTCTGCAATGAGATAGGTGTAGAGCACCAGTTCTCTTCTCCACACGTCCCACAGCAAAATTATGTCATGGAGAGGAAGAACCGTACCACTGCACTCCACTACACTAATATATACACATTGGATCCACCCCTTTTGGGCTGTATACTAGTTCTGGTTTTCTCTACCTAGTTATACTAATTACACATATGAAGATGATAATAACGTTGTAGGGTAGTATTTTCTACTCGTCAAAGCAAGAATATGGTTGACAATAGAAATATAGTTCCGTACCTGAGTGAAAGTTGTATAGTCCTTATGTTATAGCCATATGTAGAGAGCCCCAACATGCCCCACACTTTCCTGACTAGAGCACCCCCTACGTTCTATTATACATAACTTGCAGTCCAGCTATTCTTCTAGTTGGAACTACCCTCTTTTCTCTTATCTCTTTTCTCAGAATCTCATTTCCTTTCTCATCTTATCACCAATTCTTTAAAAAAGACATTTTAATACAATGGGTGATAGTATATATTACAAAAGTATAATTTTTAATTAACACAACTAATTAGAGTGATCAGAAGTAAGCTTACCTGGGATTTGATATTACTTCCCGGTTTCAAGTACGTTCAGGTAAAGTCCTTCCCATGACTCGGATAGTCGTTTGCATGTAATACTATCGACATTTTAACATTGATCTTGCGTATGATTTGTTTGGATTCGGGGAAATTCTTAAAAGACCTGGTGTATGCACATCCACAATAGAGGCATGGGAATTTTTGTATAGGTTCGGGCCTTCTCCTAAGTGAATAATAATCTTATGTCCTGTGTGATCACTAATCACTAGAAAAGTATTACAATTGAGAGTAATGTGAATACCTAGCACTATCTCCTCCTTTGATCCGAATCCCTCTCCCTTCTCTCTTTGATGTTAACCTTTATATAGCCAGCGAAGCAACGACAGTTGTCTCGTGCTAGAAAACACCTCAATGCTTCGGATGATAACCGCCTAACAGAAGTTATTGTCAGAGAGACATAAGAGGCCATTCGTCATGTAGTGGTTGTTATCAGAGAGAGATCGTGTGCGGTTATTGGATAAACACATGTTCTAACTGCCTTACCAGACAAACTCACGATGTAGTTGTTCATCGTAGACAAGTTAGTCAGAGATAGGTTGGTCGCAGAAAGGTCCACGACCATAAGGTGGTCACAAGATAACTTATGACTACGTGGTCATAGAAGGACTTACGACCATATAGAGTAGTCGCAGAAAGATTTATGACTACGTGGTCGTAGAAAAACTTACAACCATATGGAATAGTCGCACTAGGACTTACGACTACTTGGTCGTAGAAGGACTTACGACCAAGGGGGTAGTAGCAGTGATGAGGACATCACTTCTTCGGATACACACAACACTCCTCCACTTGACATTCAAGGACCAATCACTAGAGCTCACTCCTTTATATCCAGCCGCCACCCCCACCATTAGGGTTGGGTTTTGCTTAGATTAATTCTGTCTTTGAACAGTTTTGCCGTTCATCGGTTTGTGAGACCCCAACTTTCGAGTGCTACATCAATACATCCGCAATTCAGTTGTGTTCTTCCTTGTTCTTGCTTGTGTTCTTCGATTCGCAGGCGAGGATTAGCCTTCTTGGCGAGGTCAACCGGGCCGTGCACGGTTGATAACCTGAGGAGACGTGGTGCTGCGATTGCGGGGTTCGGAACGTGTCGTTCGGAAGCCGGATCGATTTGTGTCGCGCCTCCACCAAATCGAACATATCCATAACCTGTTGGAAGATCGGGACCCCGTCCCTATCAAGTGGTATCAGAGCTTCGGGTGTTCCTTCAGGTTCGAGTTATCCTACCTTTGTTGTTTTCGGTTTCATCCTAGAGTCCAAGAAAAAACCCTAAAAAATTGTAGTCATAGGTTGTTCCCTGTCCCAGATCTCGTTTAGCCTTTTGCACAATTTGATTTCAGAGTCCGTAGTGTTGAGTTTGTGTCCTTAGTCGAGTTGTGTTGCTGGTTTAGATCGTGTTTTGTTTCGGGTTGTCTTGCTTCCGCTACCTCTCATACAAACCCTAGCCGTCAATTTTGTTTTCCCACCCTCTGTTTGTGACATCCATCGCATCCCGTGATCACCCAGCACCATCCCCCACTTTTCCCCGAGCTTCCGCCCCCAAATTCCACCGATTTCCTCCACCCGATTTCGTTTCGACCTCCACAGAAACCATAACTTGGAGCCCCTCCTTCAGACGGCCATAATTTTCGCATACGAACTCGAAATCAGGCGATTTTTTTTGAAATTGGGTGAAATTAAATTTTGCATCCGAAACTCCCCAACTATGTCGGGTTCGGCGTTTTTATTTTCCCCAAATTCGGCCTGGAAAGTGCAGTACTCGAGCTCCGAAATTGAATCACCGAATTTACAGCACATTCATTATTTTCTGTAGGCCACACCTTACATCAGATTGAGGTGAAACTTTGTGTGGTTCCTATTTCTGTGCTCTGCTCTGTGAAAAAAATAAAATAAAAAAGACAAAAAAAAGAAACAATTTGGCTATAGTGCTGAGGAGAGAGAGTGCTATCCGTGGCCAAAAAAAGACAAAAAGAAAAGAAAAAAAAGAAAAGAAAAAAGTGACAGAGCACAGTTTTAGGTGACAGAAATTCATTTGTTTTGTGCTTATTCTGAATTAAGTCTCTCAGTGCCTGGCCATCTTTGTTGCTGTCTTCACCTTACTATTCTGGTCTTGATTCCTTGTTCATCATATCTTAACCCTGATATAGGACACATTTAGACCAGCAACTAGGACCAGTGCTTTGGACATTTATTCAGCATTACTATCTGTTATTGATTTGTGTTCCACTGACATATTTGGCCTGCCAAACTCCATATATATACTTCTGGATAGCACAGTTTTGACCCTTGCAATCGTACACACGCTCGACATGGTTTCACGAACCAGCCACCGGTTGTACCACCTGCTGCTTTGGTAAGAACACTTGTAAGAGCTTGGTAAGCCACTTCCTTTGCGAGTTCCCACTGCCCTTCATTTGTAGTTGATAGGGATAATCCTTTTGTTTTCCCTGTGTTTCCACTAACCATGGCAGGAGACGAAGGAGACGGGACACCGGGCGATTTCAACGAGTGTGTTAGTCGCGGCCAGCTACAAGTTGCGCTCGACAAACAAAATGCTTCACTCAGCGCAAGACTGGACACCATCGTCGCCGCCATTGCCCAGTTGAACACCACGGAAGGCATTGAGCGGGTGGAGCGGCGGATGGCTGACCTCACTGGTAGGATGGACACATTGGAGGCACGCCTACCACCTGTCAATGACGGCCATCATCATGATGAGGACACAGTGTATGATGCGGATGGCAACATTGATCAGCGGGCGACACAAGATGCACGACTACGTTGGCGTCTTCAGCGAAACCGACGTGGTATGGAAGGTAATAACCAGCACCGTCATGGTAACGATGACCCTTTTGCTAAAGTCAAGTTTACCATTCCATCTTTTTCTGGTCTTTATGATGCTGAAATATATCTTGATTGGGAGATGATGGTAGAGCAGAAATTTAATTCTCACTTGGTTCCTGAACAACATAGAGTTAGACAAGCTACTAGTGAGTTTAAGGACTTTGCTATTATCTGGTGGAATGAACTGGGTACCATGCGTGTACAACCTGATACATGGGAGCGGTTAAAAGAAGCTATGTGTAATCGTTTTGTTCCTCCCTCATATAAACGTGATTTGAGAAAAAAAAAACTGCAGCGCTTAGAACAAGGTGATAGTTCTGTTCAGGACTATTATGCTGAGCTTCAAAAGGGTATGGTGCGTTGTGGGGTTGTTGAGGAAACGGAGGATAAGATTTGTCGTTTCTACGGGGGGTTACGGCGTGAAATTCAGGATATTGTTGATTATAAAGAGTTTACTACTGTCAACTAGTTGTTCCAGCTTGCTATGCTTGCAGAAAAAGAATTGCAGGGACGCAAGAAATCAGCGAAGGCAAGCACCGGACGACCATTCTACACGCCGCGAACGACTACATCGACGGGACTGCCCAAGTCTTCTTCGAGTTTTCGTTCTCCTCCACCACCTGCAGCAGCGCCACCGAAGCCACCTTCCACGACACGCTTTACAGATTCTGCAAAAAATTCTTTGCAGGTTCCAGCCAAGAGTTCTTCTTCCGTGGCTTCAACGGACCGCTCCTCCAACATTCAGTGCCACCGCTGCCATGGGCTTGGTCATGTGCAGAAGAATTGCCCTAGCCAACGGGCATACATCGCCACAGAAGATGGAGGCTACATCGGCACTTCGGATGTCGAGGAGGATGATGATGTTGCTGCTGCCTCGGACGACAATGGCGGTGGTGATGACAACCTGGTCCTTGGTGGGGCGTCCACAGCGACGCTACGGAGCATCATTGTGCAGCGAGTCCTCAGCACACAGGTACAACAAACCGATAAGCTTCAACGCCATAATTTGTTTCAGACTTTCTTCGCAATCAAGAACCGGCGCGCACGTGTCATCATTGATGGAGGAAGCTACAACAACTTGGTGAGTTCTGATATGGTCAAGAAGCTTGGCTTGACCACGCGATCGCATCCACATCCATACCATATTCAGTGGTTAAATGACTCTGGAAAAGCTAAGGTAACGCAAACATGCCGAGTCCATTTTTCCATTGGTGGTTATGCTGATCATGTTGATTGTGATGTGGTTCCCATGCAAGCATGCTCTCTTTTATTGGGTCAACCTTGGGAATTTGGTAATGATGCTTTACACCATGGTCGTAGTAACAAATACACTTTTATGCATAAGGGAAAGAAAGTTACTTTACTGCCTTTGACCCCAGCTGAAATTATAGAGGCCGATAGGGAGAGAGCTGCTGCTGCTAATGATACAAAGGAACATGAAAAATCTGAAAAACAGCAAGTACTCCATTTGAAAAATTCTGTTATGCTTGCCACAAAATCAGACCTTGCTGAAATTGATGATGTTAATGATACATGCTATGCTTTTGTGTGCAAAGATGCTTTATTTTCTCTTGATAATATGCCTTGCACTTTGCCTGCTCCTGTCACTAACCTTTTGCAGGAGTTTAGAGATGTTTTCCCTGATGAGATACCTCCAGGACTTCCACCCATTAGAGGGATTGAGCACCAGATTGACTTGATCCCTGGAGCGAGTTTGCCAAACCGTACAGCGTACAAGACCAATCCCGAAGAGACTAAGAAGATTCAGCGACAAGTCTAAGACCTTTTGGACCGTGGGTACGTACGTGAGAGCCTTAGTCCTTGTGTTGTTCCTGTTCTTTTGGTTCCCAAAAAAGATGGTTCTTGGCGTATGTGTGTAGATTGTAGAGTCATTAACAACATTACTATAAGGTATCGTCATCCTATTCCTAGGCTAGACGACATGCTTGATGAGTTGTGTGGTGCTATAATTTTCACAAAGATTGACTTGCGTAGTGGATACCACCAAATAAGAATGAAACTTGGCGATGAATGGAAAACTGCTTTCAAAGCTAAGTTCGGCTTGTATGAGTGGTTAGTCATGCCTTTTGGTTTAACTAATGCACCTAGCACTTTCATGAGATTAATGAACGAGTTTTATGTCCTTTCATTGGCAAATTTGTGGTTGTTTACTTTGATGATATCTTGATTTATAGCAAGTCCATGGATGAACATTTGAATCACTTACGTGCTGTTTTTAATGCTTTGAGGGATGCACGTTTGTTTGGTAACCTTGGGAAGTGCACCTTTTGCATGGATCGAGTCTCTTTTCTTGGCTATGTTGTGACTCCACAGGGAATTGAGGTTGATAGAGCCAAGGTGGAGGCGATATGGAGTTGGCCCACGCCCACGACGGTCTCCCAAGTGCGGAGTTTTCTTGGCCTTGCAGGATTTTATCGCCGCTTTGTCAAGAAATTCAGCACCATTGCGACACCATTGATTGAGTTGACAAAGAAGGGCGTCGTGTTCCATTGGGGGCCATCACAAGAGGAGTCCTTTAATCTTTTGAAGGACAAGCTTACACACGCACCATTGCTCCAACTTCTGGATTTTGGTAAGACTTTTGAGCTTGAATGTGATGCTAGCGGAATTGGTATTGGTGGTGTTCTGATGCAAGAAGGCAAACCTGTTGCCTACTTTAGTGAAAAATTGAATGGTCCTGCTCTTAATTATTCCACGTATGATAAAGAATTGTATGCTCTTGTTCGTTCTTTAGAGACGTGGCAACACTATTTATGGCCTAAAGAATTTGTCATTCATTCCGATCATGAATCACTTAAGCATATTCGTAGTCAAACCAATTTGAATCGTAGACATGCTAAGTGGGTTGAATTTATTGAATCTTTTCCTTATGTCATTAAACACAAGAAAGGGAAGGATAATGTGATTGCTGATGCTTTGTCTCGACGCTATACCATGTTGTCTCAACTTGATTGTCGTATTTTTGGTCTTGAACCTATTAAAGCACAATATGCTTTTGATGCTGATTTTAAGGATGTGTTGCTGCATTGTAAAGAGGGACAAGCATGGAATAAATTCGTGATCAATGATAGGTTTTTGTTTAGAGCTAACCGCCTATGCATTCCAGTTGGATCCGTTCGTCTTTTGTTGTTGCAGGAGGCGCATGGAGGCGGTTTGATGGGACATTTTAGTGCTAAGAAGACGGAGGACGTTCTGGCCACACACTTCTTTTGGCCAAAGATGAGGCGAGATGTTGAGCGGTTTGTGGCTCGCTGCACTACATGTCAAAAAGCTAAGTCTCGCTTAAATCCACATGGTTTATATATGCCTCTTCCTGTTCCTTCTATTCCGTGGGCAGATATTTCTATGGACCTTGTTTTAGGATTGCCTAGGACTAAGAGGGGGAGGGATAGCATTTTTGTTGTTGTGGATCGCTTTTCTAAGATGGTCATTTTATACCATGTCATAAAACCGATGATGCCGTTCATATTGCTGACCTCTTTTTCAAAGAGATAGTTCGTTTGCATGATATGCCTTCTACTATTGTTTCAGATCGTGATGCCAAGTTCTTGAGTCACTTTTGGCGTACTCTGTGGAACAAGTTGGGTACAAAGTTGTTGTTCTCTACAACATGTCACCCACAAACTGATGGCCAAACTGAGGTGGTGAACCGCACATTGTCTACCATGTTGAGAGCTGTTTTGCAGAATAATTTGAAGCTGTGGGAAGAGTGTTTGCCGCATGTTGAGTTCGCATATAATCGAGCGGAACACTCCACCACCAAGGTAAGCCCTTTTCAGGTAGTGTATGGATTCAATCCCCGTGCTCCTCTTGATATTTTACCTTTGCCTACTAGTGAGAGAATTCATAATGATGCTAAGGAGCGTGCTGATTTTATTGTCAAAATGCATGAGACTACTAAGGCAAACATTGAAAAGATGAATGAAAAATATACGATTGCTGGTAGTAAAGGTAGAAAGGCAGTTAAACTTGAACCGGGTGATTTTGTTTCGTTGCACTTGAGAAAGGATAGATTTCCTGAGTTAAGAAAGTCAAAATTGATGCCTCGAGCTGCTAGTCCTTTTAAGATAATTGAGAAGATAAATGATAATGCATAAAAACTTGAGTTGCCTCCCGAGTTTGGGGTTAGTCCCACCTTTAACATTTCAGATTTGAAGCCATACTTGGGAGAAGAAGATGAGGCTGAGTTGAGGACAACTCCGCTTCAAGAGGGGGAGGATGATGAGGACATCACTTCTTCGGACACACACAACACTCCTCCACTTGACATTCAAGGACCAATCACTAGAGCTCGCGCCCGATAATTGAATTTACAGGTGAGCTCGTTCCTAAGTACTTCTTTTTGTTCATTTGAAAATCGATTGCTACCTAATGATTTAATTATGATTAGGAACCATGGAGAGGACCTGGAAGTACTTGGAAAAGGACTACGAAACGCACAAGTCCAGCAAGGGCGGTCGAATCATGTTGGAGACCCAACTCAAGCCGACTTCGAATCCAATTCGGAGTCCAGGACCAGGCCACACTAAAATGGACGCCCAGATCGCATCCGGACTCCGTTTTGGACGTTCTACATATGTATGGAAAGCTAAGAAGACAACCTTTCCAATAGATCTGGTCCCATATCAAAATTCCTTCTGAGTCAACAGGAATCATCGAAACAAGTGGGCGTTCAGAATCTGTCAGGGTGCTGCGTCACCATATTTTGGGCTGTTCGGCTTTGTATCGTGTTGAAGCCCATTAGGGCGCGTCCAGGGGTTTGCACGCCCCTCACTCCTTTATATCCAGCCGCCACCCCCACCATTAGGGTTGGATTTTGCTTAGATTAATTCTGTCTTTGAACAGTTTCGCCGTTCATCGGTTTGTGAGACCCCAACTTTCGAGTGCTACATCAATACATCCGCAATTCAGTTGTGTTCTTCCTTGTTCTTGCTTGTGTTCTTCGATTCGCAGGCGAGGATTAGCCTTCTTGGCGAGGTCAACCGGGCCGTGCACGGTTGATAACCTGAGGAGACGTGGTGCTGCGATTGCGGGGTTCGGAACGTGTCGTTCGGAAGCCGGATCGATTTGTGTCGCGCCTCCACCAAATCGAACATATCCAGAACCTGTTGGAAGATCGGGACCCCGTCCCCATCAAGCAGTAAGACTTATGACTACGTGGTCGTAGAAGGATTTATGACTAAAGAATAGCTGTAATAAATTTTACGATTATATGGTCGTAGAAGAGCTTACAACTACAGGGTTGTAGAAGAGCTTACAACCTCTTGCCATATTTACCTCTTATCGATAAGGGGTATATTCAAGGAATATAATGACATAATAATTTCATGATTATTCTATCATTATAATCTAGCCCCCCAACTTCAAGTGAAGATAACTTATTTGATTAAGTGAAGATAACTTATTTGATTAAGTATGGTCATAGATAATAAGTAGTCTAAAGCAAAGCCTTTCTCGACCTTATCGACTAGGAATTGGCTTGGTCAATTTGGTAATTTCGCTTGAGTTGTGAAGATAGATAGACATCAGACTATGGGAATGCAATCGATTTCCCTTGAGCTGTCTGTCAAATTGGTTCCCAAAGCAAACATTCGGTTCCCGATAGAACTAATCGATGCATTGGCTATAAAAACTTACCAGGGGTAACCTTTGGTTTTTCACTTTCCCCATTTTCTCTGATTCATTCGAGATCTCAGCCTCCAATCGATCTCCATAATCTTCCTCAATCTCGCACAAATTTCTTCTAATCACCCGCAAGAATGACGAAGTCTTCATCAATCTAGGCTGAATCAGAGATGGATCATGTCAAGATGAAGGCATTAGAGACTACAAAGAAGATCCCGCCATGGCAATTTGTTAGATTGATCAAAGCTGGAAGCAACAATGGCCAACTGGACAAATCAGAGAGATCCCGGTGTTCCAAGCGTACTTTGAGTGTGGCCTCCGTCTCCCTGTTCATCCCTTCTTGGTGGCCGTTCTCGAGTATTTTGGGGTTGAACTGGTGAACTTGGTTCCCGATTCAATCACATGCTTAGCGTCTTCATATACCTATGCGAGGCGTATTTGGGTATCCTAACAGATCCCGAGCTCTTCCGGTTCTACTACGAGATGAGCCGACAAACAGGGATTGCTGGGAGTTGTGGATTGAAGCTCCATGATGGTAAGATGGAGCTTTACAACCCCATATATATACCCAATCTTCATGGCCAGGAAGGAAGAGAGATGGTTCTATTAGGAGACGACCAGTGAAGACAACCTCTCCTTCGTCAAGAAGTCCGCTGAGAAGAATAGTCTTTGGAACTCAGCCCCCAAAGACATCACAAGAATAGCCCCCTACATCTCAGCCATTAAGGAGCTGAGGGACAAGGGCTTACGAGGTGGCATGTGGTGAAGGACTTCATCACACGTCATATTAGTCCTTTGAAGTGTTGAGCACATCCTATGTGGATGTACTCGGGAATCTCGAATTCAACTCAGGACTATGAGAATGGTAAGTGATACTAGTACTCGTATTTTTAACCAAGTTACATTTTCTGAGTATTATTTATTGACTACCATGTTTATTTGTTTAGACCTTGATTTCGAGGAAATCAATTCTTGAGTCAAGGCCATCTACGAGAAGGCTCCATCGTTTGAGGTGGAGGCTCCTCATATTCTGATGGATGTTTCTGCTGAAAAGAGGGAAGAAACTGAAAGGTAATCAAAAAATCGACTTCATCTTTAAGACTTCTTAGTCGTACAGCATGATCAAGTGGTATCTTCCTCTTCTGAAGAGCGTAGTTATGAATTTTCGTCCAGATGACCAAGTGGGTCTGATGGCCGTTCTATAGAACTTATCCTTTAACTTTTGAGGAACTTTTTTATCACATAGGATACCAGATACTTGGTGCCATTTCACCTACCCCACTCTTATCATGTGGCTCATGTTTTCATCAATCTCACCATCTCACTATAGCATCGATCTCAAATAATGAAATGTGTCCTTCTTAGGCACTACTTATCCGTCCAGTCTAACATCTCCATCATCTGTCCTGGAACGGCTGAAATCACACCTCATATACTTAGTTTTAGTCCTACTAAGTTGTAACAGCCCAGCTGTTTATTTCAAAATGTTTAGTAAAAAAAATAAAAATAAAAAGTTATTTTAATTGAAAATAAAATCAAGTGTTCTTTGGTTGCTTGATTTTTTGGAGTTTTTGAATTTATTGGATTAAATTAAAGCTTAGAAAGTAAAAATGTTTAAATGGTTAAAATATACCTCAATTAAATCCGAAATTTTTTTATTTGATATTTTCGAGTTCCAAGGGTATTTGTAGAATTTTCTTGAATTTTTTTTCGAATTTATTTTATTTTATTTTTTTTTGGGAAAAATATATTATTTTAAATTATTTTTTTTCTCTCTCCTGCTTTCTTCTCCATTCCAGTGCGTGCGTCCGTTCGTCTCCAGAACGTGGCCGCCATGGCCATTTCTTTGAGCTTCCATTCCTCTTGAATTTCTCCACCGTTTTTCATGAAATCAAGTGCATTCACTTGCTCTCTTCAAGACTCCTTTATTCCCAACCGTTTCCCTCCACCTTTATGCTCATTTACACGAAAATGAAACCGTTGCTCTAAAAGATATCATCGTTCGATCTCCCTCTCCCATCCACCTCCGCCCCTATAAAAGGAAGCACCGGGTGCCCCTCCTCATCCTCAGTCATCCCCAAAAGTTTCAAGTCCCCTCTCCCTTCCTTCTCTCCGCAATCGCTATTTTTGTTTTGTTAACCGAACGGCGTTCATCGGCCGTTTGCGCCTTCTACAGTGGAGTTCCACCACTTTTGACCATACCATCGGCTTTGTCTCCGCGCGTTCTACGCGATGCTTGCATCCTTCACCAGAGCTTCGCCGGAGCATCGCCGGACCACCGTGGCCAAACCGCACCGTCGCATCTCTCCTCGCTGCGAGCCGACCATGAATGTTCCATCATAACCGAGGTGAGCACTGCGTTCCTTGTGTTCTCTTCTTCGTTTCGCCGCAAACCCCACATGCTAACTCCTCTCCGTTTGCCCGGAACGCCGATGTCAACCCGACGGTCGCAAAATGTCTTCTCCACCGTGTTCCGCCACCATCCGATATCCTTTGGCTGAGCCGTTTGCACCGTTGAGTTTGCCTCGACGCGTTCTACATCGTGCTTTCATCGCCATCGCCTAAAGATTCCCCGAGTCCTCGTCGACCTTGTCAGGCCCAGACACTAAAACTGTACCTTCGCGCGTACCCACTTTTTCGGTGAGCGCTTTAATTTTTGTTCACGTCATATTGTGTCCTAGTCTCTAAGGAATTTTTCTACCATTTTGTTTAATTTTTCGTGGAGCCAATTGTCAGGAATTGAGCTTTTCGCGAAAATGGCCGTTTTTGACTCCCGATGTCGATTCGTCGCCTCCGGTAAGTCTTAGCCCATGCCGTAATTTTTCGTAGACTTACCTCAGCATGTTTTACGCCATGCTTCCTTCCTTTTCCCCAAAAAGCCTCCACAAATTTTCGCCTCCGACACCTTGCCATGGCCGCCAATGACATCTCGTGTCCCCATCTATCCGTTGGTGTTTTTCCCAATCCGTTCACGTCATAACGTGCCAAACCATCCCATTTAGCTACCTTCCAAATGGTTTTAGATTCGCTTCACCGAGCACTAAGATATTAAGTTTTTCCTTTCTCTCTACCGTCGCCGTTCAAACGTCGATGGTATCGTTTCCGTTCCTCGTCGCCGTATCCATGTCACCACCTTCATCTCATCGCCATGATTCCATTTCGCCCATTCGCTAGCCACCTCGCAGCCTACCGACACCATACTGTTCAAAAAGTAATTCTCAGATGTCGTTATCATTTCATGTGATGTCCAAAACCTCCAGATATTCGTTCTCCCTCATACAAACTCCGAATCCGTTGATTCTTTCTCCTAAATTCATCTAAGATCATTATATCTATCTCCCAGTATATATTTTATAATTTTCAGATTTTATTTGGATTTTATTTGAGTTTATTTTGTTTGGTTCTTCGCGTGTAGACTACGACGAATCCGGAGAGTTCGATTTCGACGATTCGTAGCATCAAGTCTTTGAGCAAGGCAAGTTACACCTTTGATCATGTTGCTCCCACTAATTTAAATTATTTATGTTGTTTTTAAAATTATTATTGCATGCGTACTTTTATTCAAATTAGTTCAAATGTGCTTAAAACTTTAGTTACACCCAATTTCCTTTGTATGGCCAATCTTGATATTGAACAATCATACCTTGTCACCTTAGATGAAAACCTAGTTGGTACATTAGTATTAACTAGAACAATTTATGGAATTGCTTAGCCATGCTTAGAATAATTCGGGTGGGAAGAATTGTTTCACATAAAATGATAAGCTTTTGAACTGTATTCTTGACTTCGGTGAGTCAAGAAGGTTTATGAATTATTTTGAAAACAAATATAAAACTGGTTTAGACTTAGGCAATTGGTTAGAGTGGTGGGTGCAGGCATGCCCTGTTGGTTGGAGCCACAGTGGTTGATTGTCGTGCACAGGGGTTTGTGGATGGGCCTAAGTCAGATTAAGGACCGGTCTGTGAGCTACTGTTGCAAAGCCCTATCGTACTACCACAAGGCTGGTATGGGACAGCCCTGGCTGAATAATTTGCGGGTCCCAACCTGAGCCATTTCGTAGGATGAAAGTGAGCGTGGCGTAGGCCATGAGAAGTCTCACTCGGCTCAAGAGGGGGTCCCGGTCTGGTGGATTCCTTACCGGGGTGAAACCTTAGAGTTGGCTTGGCCAGGTTGAAGGCTTTGCATTGTAAAGGCCTTGTCACGACTCCTAACCGCACACCTAAGGAAGTGTGTAATCTAGTGGTAAAACGGGATGATCGTGTCTTGTGGGTAAAGCTGTACAACCTCTGCAGAGTGTATAACCTATCCTGGATAGCCGTGCCCACGGTCATGGGCATGCCGAGTAAAAGTTTTTCACGGATTAGACTTTGATTTTCAAAATGGTTTCGAAAACCTTGTGGATGGATGGAATCCACGAGAGATGAAAACCTTGCGGATGGATGGAATCCGTGAGAGATTGAAATCTGGTGAATGGATGGAATTCATCAGAGTTGCGCAGTGAAAGCGTGTGGATGGATGGAATCCATACGTGAGCTTTTGGAAAAGATGGTCCGGGTGGGATGCCCGTGGTTAGGTTAGTGTGGGGGATGGACCTGCACTGACGGTATCTATTTTGCTTACAACATTGTTTTACTTAATGTATCAAATTCAGCTTTTGCACTTACTTATGATATTTACTCCAATGTCGCCTTTTATGCAAATAAACCATATTATGCCTTCCTTTGATATTCCATATGCATGCATCTATTCTGTTAAACCTCCTGGTGTAACTTGTGGAGTACTTTTTGTACTCATGTTGCTATATCTAACTCTTTCCAGAGGAAGCCTTCGACGACTTCGGTGAGGATTGCGACTAGGCCACGTCTTACAGTCATTCGCCTTGTGGGAAGGCTGGATGGGCTGCTGCTTTATGTATTTCTTCCGCTGTCTTCTTTTGCTATTATTGTAAACTTTGGCCATCAGGCTCATATTAGTTAAATAAAGTTTGTCATTACGCATGATAATTGTCTTTGTGATACTGTGTGCACTAGCTTTTCCTGGGATAGTGCGATTAAAACCTTTCAATTCTAAGTTCTTCCTCCACAACTCAAGCTTCCTATCAACACTTATGCTACTCTCATCAACTAGCACCACATCATCAGCGAAAGTATACACCAAGGGATATCTTCTTGTATGTCCCATGTGTCCTCGTCCATCACTAGGGCAAAAATGCTTGGACTCAACGTTGACCCTTGGTGTAGTCATATCTTAATAGGAAAGTCATTAGTAACACTACAACATGTTTTGACATTAGTCACAACATTTTTGTACATATCCTTAGTTAGGGTAATATATTTTGTTGGGACATTTTCTTTGGAGCACCCACCACATGACCTTTCTTGGCACTTTGTCATAGACTTTCTCTAAGTCAATAAAGAACATGTGAAGATCCTTCTTTTGCTCTCTATACCTCTCCATCAATTGTCGTAGCAAGAAAATCGCCTCCGTGATAAACCTTCCAGACATAAAACCAAATTGATTTGTCATCACACTAGTCATTTTTCTTAAACGGTGCTTAATCACTCGCTCCTAAAGCTTCATTGTGTGGATCATGAGCTTAATTCCTCTATAATTAGTACAATTTTGAATGTCTCTTTTATTTTTGACAATTGGTACTAATATGCTCTTCCGCCACTCATTTGGCATCTTGATCAACATAAAAATGCTATTGAACAAATTAGTTAGCCAAATAATCGTCACTTCTCTTAGGCATTTCCACACATCAATAGGGATGTTATCAAGCCCCAATACCTTACCTACTTTCAACTTTTTAAGGCCTGTAACATCCCAAAATTCGGATATTAAAAAATATGGAATTTTTAAAAACCTTTTCTTGCATTTTGCTGGCATTCAAATTTCTTCTGAATATTTATTTGAAATCTTTTTAGTTTTGTGACATACAAATTAATATACTGAGAAGTAATATCCGAAGTAAATACAATAATGATGTTAATAAAAGAAATGGAAATCCAAGGATCTACACACAAATTAAAAATTCAAATATTAGATAAAGGAAATAAAATTTGAAATTCAATCTACCTAGATAAAGAAAAGCAATGGCCAAAGAAATATTAAAAGCTCGCATTTAAGTAACTAACCTGAGAATTCAAAATTTTGAACATCATGCAAAATTAGAAATTAGTAAATCCTAATGCGGACTAAAATTTAAATTAAATCCAAATTCCAAAATTATGCTAAGCCTTTCTCTCTCTTTCTTCTCCTTCATTTCCTTCCTTCTCTCTATTACGTGTGAGCCCACTCCTTTTTCTCACTCCTTCCTTTTTCTTTCCTCCCTCCCAATTTCGTTCTCTACCGCTGGGCCCGAATATTCCCTACCTCTTTTCTTTTCTCCTCTTCTCCCTCCGTTCACTCGGCAGAGCCACAACCCCGCCTCACCTCACATGCTCTATCACCACTCGTTCCTCGCCGCCACCTCGCAAACTCCGCCAGTCGCCACCTGCCTGCGCCCATGCTGCTGATGATCGGTACAGTGTCGTCGCCGCATCACGCACAGAGAACGTCGTCGCATCACCCTGGTCACCGCTTTGAGTGTGCCGCTGTCACCCACAGTTTTATGCCCCGTCCCATCCACCTCGACTCGCGCATGTGTGACATGGTCACTGTGCTGGCGACACTGTATAGTCAAGCCCATGTTCTGAGCCCCATTGCATCCCGAGCCATGTAGAAACGCCGCCACCATGCCATATCGGTCGACAGCCAGTCGGACCCAGATTTTTCAACCTAGAATCCTCTGTGATTTCACTGCACTATTCCCTGGATCAGTAGATAGTGCTCACTGATACAGTACTAAACATCAAAATACATATCATACGGAAGCGTAAATGTAATAGTAGACTTACTCATGGGCCAACCAGGCCGAAATCAATAAAATGCAGCAGTGGAAACGAAGCACACAGGTGGGACCCTCAGGACGTGCCCACAGGCAGCCAACTGGGGTTCACAACCTAGTTTCTTGACCTCTAAGTAGTACTAAGCAATGGCGTATACTTACAGACTTATTTTCGAAAGTCGTACCATTATAAATTTCACTAAGGTGACAAGGCTCAGATATTCAAGTATCCAAAATGAGTGTAATTCTAGCAACATCATTAATGGGCATATAACTAAAATCTGAAATTCAACATAAATTTTGCACATAAAATAACAACATGCAATTTGCAAATTTAAAATGCAATTAATTTGTAGAAAATGTAGGTTCAACATGACCAAAGTATTGACTCGCCTTGCATGGTTTACCGTGGTCTTGAGCTCACTCAAAGCTTTCTCATTCGATGGTCTTGAGCTTCTAGTCTTCATGTTCATCTGGATCTCGATCTCATTTTATCCATTGATTCTTCAAGACTCCGATTTCTAATTACGTGCTAAATAACTAAATCCAAAAAAATTCAAATAAACTCCAACTATAAAAAAGTAGAAAATGGATAGTTAGAATTTTTAATAAATTTAGCAATTTGAACGACTCAATCAGAGTTAGAATAAAGAAGGATGGGCTTCTAAAAGTTTGAATCTAAGGGAACGAAAAATATAAAATTTTCACCGTGGTCGAAAGCTATACACAGTCAGAAGATTCGTAGCAGTCGGATGCCCTGCAGTGATCAGAAGGCAAGAGTGGTTAGAGACAAGAGTGGTCAGAAGCTCTATAGTTTAGTCAAAAAGCTATGGTGGCAGTCAGAAGCTACAATAATTTGAACATGGTCGAAAGATATAGTAATTTGTGTGTGGTCAGAGGGGTCAAGATTACAACATGGTCGGTGGTCAAGCACCATGTTCAGTGCTAGAACAGCCATGATCGGGTGGCTGAACGTGGTCAGAGGTGGTCAAAGTTGGGAGCTGAAGTGAGTGGTCGGGAATGGTGAGGTCTACTGAGTGGTCGAAAGTGGCTTAGATGGCGTGGAGTGGTCGAAAACTTCCAAGCATAGAGCAATCGAACTCGGAAGGCACTTAGTGGTCGTAAACCTCAAC
Source organism: Dendrocalamus latiflorus (assembly GCA_017311315.1). Taxonomy (NCBI): domain Eukaryota; kingdom Viridiplantae; phylum Streptophyta; class Magnoliopsida; order Poales; family Poaceae; genus Dendrocalamus; species Dendrocalamus latiflorus. Next base: position 36,386,812 of record CM029664.1, read on the forward strand.
GTGGTCGTAAACGACTATTTAGTGGCCATACACGACTATGGGGTAAACGACTATGCATGGTCGTAAATGACTTTGAGTGGTCGTAATTGATTGTGCATGGTCATAGATGACTATGAGTGGTCGCAAACGACTTTGAGTGGTCGTAAACGACTATGGAGTGGTTGTAAATGACTTCATAGTCGTAAGCCCGACTGTGTGGTCGTAAACGACTTCATAGTCATAAGTTTGACTATGTGGTCGTAAACGACTTCATAGTCATAAGCCCGACTGTGTGGTCGTAAATGACTACATAATCGTAAGCCCGACTGTGTGCTCGTAAACGACTACATAGTTGTAAGCCTGACTGTGAGGTCAAAGCCGACTGTGAGGTCGTAAATGACTTCATAGTCGTAAGCCCTGCTGTGTTGTCGTTACGAGTATCGGGTATTTGTAGTTGTGGGACTGGGCTTCAACAAGTTGCATCATCTTCCTTCGGCCGACGCTCGGCAAGCTCAGCGCCGGCGGAGGAGACGGTGGCCGGAGATAAGCACCCCAAATGAGTTGCTCACACCCACGCCTACCTAAAGATAAAGTCTCGCCGGCCAATTCGATCGGGCATTGGAAAGCGACGACCGTGGGCGATAGTGGAACAAGGGAATGGTGGCTACAGCGGCACACGGCACCGGAGTTCAATAAAATGGGAGGGGAGCATCTAGACAAGCTCGGGAGTCTACCTCAGGGGTCGGCGTGGCTTGAGAACGGCGATGGTGAGCTGGCGGCATGCGACGGTGAGGGGCGAAGGAGGCGCACGGTGAGCGTGAAGTAGAGGCAATGAGAGATTCGGTCGAGGATGGGGATGGCTTTGTGTCGCTCTAAGGAGGCTCCGACTCGGTGGAATCGGCTTGGCGTAGCTCTAAACAGCAGATCCCTTGTCGACCGGGGTTGGGGAACAAGGGGCTGCCGGCGAACTGTGGGGCACGCACGGGAGGCTGATTGCTACGGGTGAAAGACAGAGTGAAGTGCTGCGAAGCTACCAAGAACGGAGGGCAGGCTTTTATAGCCATGAAAGGGCGGCGGGCGACAGGGGAGTCGTTGGCTGTCAACCGCATGACGGGGCTTAGAACATGGGCTTGACTATACAGTGTCGCCAGCACAATGACCAAGTCACACACGTGTGAGTCGAGGAGGATGCGACGGGGCGTAAAACTGTGGGTGACGGCGGCACACATGGAGCAGTGACCAGGGCAACGTGATAGTGGTCTCTATGCGTGACGCAGCGATGACACCATAGCGATCATCAGCAGCATGGGCGTGGGTAGGCGGCGACCAGCGGAGTTTGCGAGGTGAGGCAGGGCTGCGGCTCTGCTGAGCGAACGAAGGGAGAAGAGGAGAAAAGAAAGGAAGCGGGGAACATTCGAGCCCAACGGCAGAGAATGAAATCGGGAGGGAGGAAAGAAAAAGGAAGGAGAGAGAAAAAGGAGTGGGCCCACATGTAATAGAGAGAAGGAAGGAAATGAAGGAGAAGAAAGAGAGAGAGAAAGGCTTAAGCATAATTTTAAAATTTGGATTTAATTTAAATTTTAGTCCGCATTAGGATTTACTAATTTCTAATGTTGCGTGATGTTCAAAATTTTGAATTTTCAGGTTAGTTACTTAAATGCGAGCTTTCAATATTTCTTTGGCCATTGCTTTTCTTTATCTAGGTAAATTGAATTTCAAATTTTATTTCCTTTATCTAATATTTGAATTTTTAATTTGTGTGTAGATCCTTGGACTTCCATTTCTTTTATTAACATCATTATTCTATTTACTTTGGATATTACTTCTCAGTATATTAATTTATACATCACAAAACTCAAAAGATTTCAAATAAATATTCGGAAGAAATTTGAATGCCAGCAAAATGCAACAAAAGGTTTTTAAAAATTTCATATTTTTGAATATCCGAATTTTGGGATGTTACAAACCTACCCCCCTTAAATGAATCTCGACGCCGAGATTCCGGAAGAGTGGAAGGAGTAGGGGTAGGGTTAAATTGGCTAGCAATATGTTCTAGAGTTTTGCTTGTCGTGACGGCCTTAGGGATGCAGTTATGGTGATGGGCATATCTGTATGGTGGTCTTTTGGTCCTTGGTAGAGTCTCAATCTTTATTCTCCTTTTGTTAAACATGGTAATTTAAGCTCTCAGGCAATTGAAATCATCATCACCATATGATTCTTGACTTCACGAATCTGGTTATACTAGTCTAATTAATCTTAATACAAGTCATTGCTCCTCCACGGTAGTCATACATCATACCAATACCTCCAAAAGTAAGTATACATCATAACAGTTCTCCAACATTCTTGTCTATTCTTACTACCCCCCTTAAATAAATGACAACTGACATTAGTTGCCTTTTCTAACTCCAGGCATGACGAGTCCTATGGCGATTCGAAGACTCATCCATTGTACTTCGACTACCTTGGTCAGCAACAGTTTCAGGGAGCAATTTTTGGGGCAATGGTCTTGTCCTTCGCAGAGAAAACATCTGATCTTGCTTGTGGGACACTCTCCTGGTGGGTGGTCTTCTTCACAGTTGGGGCAGTTTGCAGAGCATTGACTTTCCTCATGTCCTTTATCTCCACAACGCCTACAAGCTTTTAGGTTCGTGAGGCAGTCGTCTGAGTAATGATGTTTCTAGCAGTATGAACAGTAGGGAACAGGGAATTTGTAGTAGTAATGACCGGTTTGTCCGCATGTGTCGGAACCTAGAGCAGCAACTCTAGGATCCTTTGTGTAAATCGCACTAGTCCAGGATCAGCTGGTGCACATAGTGATAACAGGGATACATATCAAGCATAATGAAAATTTTATTAAATAAGAGAGTAAGGCCTTATGGTCAGCATTTACATCAGTGCTCATTTGCAACAATAATAAAGGCAAATAACTGCGAAAGCAACTGATAAAGCGAAGCCCAAGCTTGCCCACAGGCAAAAGACAGTAAGACGCGGCCTACTCGTCTTGGTCCTTACCGTAGTCAAAGCCATCTTCCTCTGCGATGAGATAGCAAGAGTGAGTACAAATTTGTACTCCGCAAGTCACACGGAAAAATGCATCATAATGCTAAGGCAGCAAGGAAGGCATATAGGGTTAGTTTGAGCATAAAACAGTATTTAAAGAAATAAAGTATATAGATTGACACTACTGAATTTAATACAGTAAGTAAAAACAATAATTGTAAGTGAAAATTAATACCGTTAGTGCAGGTTCCGACCAAACACTAACCTAACCACAGGCACCCACCTGGACCATCTTTTCCAAAAGATCTCGCATGGACTCCATCCATCCATAAGGTTTTCATAAATCGCTTTTTAAAACAAAATCTAATCCATGAAAAACTTTACTCAGCATGCCCATGACCATGGACACGACTATCCTGGATAGATATATACTCTGCAGAGGTTGTATAGCTTTACCCACAAGACATGATCATCTCATATTGCCACGCGATTAACACACTTCCTTAGGTGTGCGGTGGAGAGATCATGACAAGGCCTTTACAATGCAAAGCCTTCAACCTGGCCAAGCCAACACTAAGTTTCACCCTAGTAAGGAATCCACCAGACTAGGACCCCCTCTTGAGCCGAGTGAGACTTCTCATAGCCTACGCCACGCTCACTTTCAACCTATGCCATGACTCAGGTTGGGACCCACAAATTAATCAGCCAGGACTGTCCCATACCAGCCTTCTGCTAGTACGATAGGGCTTTGTAATAGTAGCACACAGACCGGTCCTTAATTGACTTAGGCTCAACCACATATACCCTGTGCCCGACAATCAACATTGTGTCATCGAACAACAGTGCATGCCTGCACCCACCACCTAATCATTAGCCTAAGTCTAAACCAGATTTTACATTTTATTTCAAAATATTTCATAATCCTTCTTGACTCACCGAAGTCAAGAATACATTTGAAAAGCTTATCATTTTATGTGAAAAAGTTATCCCAAAACAAGATTATGTCTAAACAGGTCTAAGCATTTGATGTGAAAACTCTCTAGCCAATACTAGTGTCCTAACTAGAGTTTGATTATAGGGAGACAAGTATAATGTTACACAAGGTCAAAGGTGTCAAATAACAATTGGGAATTAACTAAGTTTAAAACTTGAGTTGAAATACTTGAATAAACATATGCATGCAATATAATTTAAATAAAAATAATTTTATTTGCAAACTAGGATTAACATGATCAAGGTGTATGACTTGCCTTGCTCCTCAAATTGGTGCGAATCGTTGTCAAAGAATTCTCCGGAATCGTCGTAGTCTACACATGAAAATAACCCACCAAACTCAAATAAATTCAAATAAACTCTAAATATTTAAATTGAGGGCAGAAATGGATAGATTGGAATTTTTTAATGAATTTAGAATTTGAATGGCTCAATTGGAGTTAGAAGGAAGGAGAACGGGCTACCGAAAGTTTAAAATTAGAGAAAAAGGATAAAAGAGATTTTCTGGAATTATTTTTCTAAAAAAGGATTTATGATGTCAGCACTGAATTTCCTTTTTTGACCGAATTATTTTTATAAAGGAAAATCAGGTTTATGACATCAGCATAACATCAGCCCTAGGGTTGTTTAACTGACAGGTAGGGCCTGGTCTACATGGCCTAGGTCCATGGACCAGAGGGTGGCTGAGGTGGCAGCAATGATTGTGTGGCATCTATGTGGCGGGTGACTGGACCTTTTTCGCTGATGGGGTAGCCAGGTGGGTGCCACATGTGCGCCACATGGACAGAAGGCCGATGCAGCTGCTAACCAAGCGGGCGAGCACTGGCATGGCACTGACCAGCTGAGGTGGCATTCCACCGGGCACCAGATGGCAGCCATGTTGCCCTGGTGTGCTGACGTGGCTCACCGGGCAGTGGCCGAGCTCGGGGACCGATGGTCGCCGGCGCTCCGGTGAGTGACGGCGGCCGGCGAAGCATTGCCTATGAAGAGGAGAGTGCAGCGAGTCCGATGGTACCTGATATGAGGCTCGGCGATCACTGACGGCAGTCGGCATCGAGGAAGGAGCGGCGGCATAGTTCGGGTCTGGGAAGTGGCGGTGCTCCAGTGGGGTTGGGTCACGGCCGAGGGGCGGAGGAGGTGGAGAAGGCCACGACGAAGCTAAGACGGTTGGCGGTGGAGCTTGGCTACGGCCCGAGGCATGGAAATCGCTCGCTAGAGAGGACTTGGTGATGCGCGCTCGATGCGGGAGCTGCTTGGGCGCCGAAGAGAGGAATTGAGGGCGGAGGGCTGTGGTGCGGGACTTGGAGGGGGTGGAGGGGGTTTATATAGCACCGAGGAGGGATGGGAGGCAGGGATTGCTCGCCGGATTTCACGACCGATGCAGATACAGGCGAAGAGGGAAAGGAAAGGGGAGGAGCAAGGAAGGAAGGCAAGCGCAAAATTGGATTCCGCGTGGCTCGCGTTTCCAAAACCGAGAGGAATTGGAAAAGGAAGGAAGGGATCAGCAGGGATTCGTTCACCAGCACAAGGAAGGAAAGGGGAGGAATAAAGAAGGAAGGCGGTGGCACGCCGGGGAAGACGGACCTGGCAGGTGGGACCCACCGGTCAGTGAGAGTGAGAGAGACCGAGCGGTGATAGTTAGATAAAGACTGGGCGGTTGAGATTAGATCTAGCAGCAGGGATTATACCTAAACCATTGGCGAAGGGGTAAGTGAAGAGGCGTGGCTCAGATTAGATCAGGCGGGGATGGATCAAATCCAGGCCGTCGATCAAAGGCGAAGGGGTAAGTGGCTAGGGACGGCTGAGATTAGATTGGGTGGGGATGGATTGAACCAGGGAGCGGCACGTGTCGGCTTGAGGAGGGAAAGGATTCAAAAATTCATTTTTTTGTTTTCAGAAATGTTAGGAAGGCATAAAAATACTTAGAAAATAGCAAATAGAGTCAAAAAATTCCAGACAAATTTACAAAAATTCTTGGAGATGTTTTAGACTTAGGAAAAATATTTCCAACTTAACTTGGTATTATATTCTTATAGTGAAAATACTTTTTAATTTCAAAAATAGATTTTAAACTCCAGAAAACCAGAAAAATCAGATAAAAGCCAAATAAATCTAGATAATTAATTTGAATTAGGATTTTATAGAAAATAAAAATATAATTTTATTTAATAATATTTTTACGTTTTTACTTAAATTACTTTTCAAATCCACCTTTCTTTTAAAAGCAGAAATTCAGGGCAAAACAAAATTAAAATTTAGACACCAAAATACTTATTTTTATTTTAAACCAAATTAATTTAATTTCATAATTTTTTTACTCAAAAATTGAAATAAACAGCTGGGCTGTTACAAACTACCCCCCTTAAAAAGAATCTCGTCTCCGAGATTCGGGTTAGCTAGCAAAGAAATGGGTTTGGATCTTACTCTGCATGACTTGAGTTGATATCTAATTCAGGTGTCCTTTCATGAACTTCTTTGGCCTTCTATTTGCTGCTTGAAGGTTGTTGGCAGTTGGTGCTCCAGGTGTTCCATTCTTCTCTACATGTTGCTTCTTGGGGTAGTTGTTTGCATAGTGTCTCGTCTCATGGCAGTTGAAACAAGTAACTCCTGCTGTAGGGTTTGAGTCCTTCTTTGGGAAGTCAATTGTTAAAGCTTTGTTGTCTTCAGTGTCGGGGAAAGCGTTGGTCAGGGCTTGTTCTCCGGCTAAAGACGAAGGCTGGAATCTGTTGGCATGCGGTGGAGTTCTTTTAACTTTAGGAAAACCTCAAGGGTTCAAGTGTTGAGCGTTCATCCGTCTCTTCCGATTCTCCATCTCTTGGTGCTTGGACTCTTGGCGAATCACCTTGCTGACAAACTGGTGGAAATCAGTGTAGTCGTTGGAGAGAAGTTGAACCAATAGGTCATCGTTGAGTCCTTCTAAAAATCTTTCTTGCTTGGCTTCATCTATAGCAACGTCTTCTGGTGCATAGCGTGCCAATTGGTTGAACTTCCATAGATATTAATTTACGGTGCAGCTTCCTTAGCGCAGAGATCAGAATTCCCTTTTCTTGAGAGTGATGGTGCCAGTCAGGACATGAGCTTTGCGGAAGCTCTGCACGAACTCATTCCATGTTATGGCTTGTGCGTTGCGTGAGTGGATTTGTAGGTGTCCCACCATTCTGATGCTGGTCTATTCAGCTGATGAGAAGTGAATAAAACTCTTTCCCGATCACTACATTAGATAATATCCAGCTTCTTTCCTATGACTCTAGCCAGTCATCTGCATCCATGGGGTCAGTGCTGCTGGAGAATGTCGGGGAACGCAACCTCATAAATTCAGGCAGTCTTGGCTGTGGAGTTGGGGCTGGTACTAGTGGAGCAGGTTGTGCGGGGTTGTTGATAGTCCGCACTAGTAGTTGAATGAGCTGATTCTGGTTGGCCATCATGTGAGCCCAATCAAGTTCATTTGCTAGCGGAGAGATGGGAACATGCTGATGCTACTGGTGTTCCTCGTGTTCACAATCTGCTCATTGCTTTTAAGAATTAGGAGGGAGGGGACTCAAGGCAAAGGAGGAATAGGGGACATTTTGCACAACCCAAGAGAAAATACCAACTTAGCAAAAAAATCTTTTTAATTAATAGTTATGGCTGTCGACAAAAGAGAAAACTGACAGCTCATAACAATGTCTATTAACTAGCCTAACAACTTATCCTAAGGGGTACGGGTCTTCTTGGTGTCATCCTTCGTGGCTCTCGATGTACAAAACATGATCCTTCGATGCGAAGACTGAAATGGTGGCAAAGACGAAGAACTGCTTTACGAGCGGCTTCTTATCTAGCTCTTTCAAATGAGTAACCATTTCCTTTGAAGCGGTAACAAAGACTTCCATGTACAGTTTGCTTGGTAATGAGTAGAGTGAAGCGATGTCCCATCGTCTGATCTCCATGGCGGTCTTCTTTGTGCACATAGATAGCTCAGCGTTGGAAACCCAAATGGCAAAGTAGTCGATGAAGGCCTACTCTCCATCCTTTATTTGGTGCATCTTGATAAGTGTTCCTCTATAATTGTTTGAACAAGAGAGAAGTTAGAAATAATTTTTTGAATGATAACACAAAGATGAGGAAGGATTGAGAGATAAGAATAAGCAAAGGTTGAGGGGTAAGAAGATGCAAAAAAAATTTGAAATTACTATTTATTAAAATAAGTCCTTTGGGTCTGACAAATCTATTCTACCTACGGCCACGCCTTAGAGTCGCCTTGGCTCTGATACCATCTCTGTCAGAGCCCGGAGTGGCAACTCCATGATCCTATGTGTAAATCGCACTAGTCTAGAATTAACTAGTGTACACAGTGATAACAGGGATACATATCAAGCACAATGACAATTTTATTAAATAAGAGAGTAATGCCTTATGGCCAGCGTTTACATCAATGCTCATTGGCAACAATAATAAAAGCAGATAACTGTGGAAGCAACTGATAAAGAGAAGCCCAAGCTTGCCCACAAGCAAAAGACAGTAAGATGTGGCCTACTTGTCCTGGTCCTCACCGTAGTCAAAGCCATCTTCCTCTGTGATGAGATAGCAAGAGTGAGTACAAATTGTACTCCACAAATCACATGGAAAAATGCATCATAATGCTAAGGCAGCAAGGAAGGCATATAGGGTTAGTTTGAGCATAAAATAACATTTAAAGAAACACGGTATATAGATTGAAATTGCTGAATTTAATACAGTAAGTAAAAACAATAATTGTAAGCAAAAATTAATACTGATAATGCAGGTTCCGACCAAACACTAACCTAACCACGGGTATCCCACCCGGACCATCTTTTCCAAAAGACCTCACATGCACTCCATCCATCCATAAGGTTTTCAAAAATCGCTTTGTAAAACAAAATCTAATCCATGAAAAACTTTAATCCGCATGCCCATGACCATGGACACGGCTATCCAGGATAGATTATACACTTTGTAGAGGTTGTACAGTTTTACCCACAAGATATGATCATCTCATATTACCACGCGATCAACATACTTCCTTAGGTGTGCGGTAGAGAGATCATGACAAGGGCTTTACAATGCAAAACCTTCAACCTGGCCATGCAAACACTAATGTTTCACCCCAGTAAGGAATTCACCAGACTGGGACCCCCTCTTGAGTCGAGTGAGACTTCTCATGGCGTACACCACGCTCACTTTCAACCTAAAACATGACTCAGATTAGGACCCGCAGATTAATCAGCCAGGACTGTCCCATACCAGCCTTGTGCTAGTACGATAGAGCTTTACAATAGTAGCTCATAGACCGGTCCTTAATTGACTTAGGCTCAACCACATATCCCCTATGCCCAACAATCAACACTATGTCACCGAACAACAGTGCATGCCTACACCCACCACCTAACCATTAGCCTAAGTCTAAACTAGATTTTATATTTTATTTCAAAATATTTCATAGTCCTTCTTGACTCACCAAAATAAAGAATACATTTAAAAAGTTTATCATTTTATGTGAAAAAGTTATCCCAAAACAAGATTATGTCTAAACAGGTCTAAGCATTTGATGTGAAAACTCTCTAGCCAATACTAGTGTACTAAATAGAGTTTGATTCTAGGATGATAAGGTATAATGATACACAAGGTCAAAGGTGTCAATAACAATTGGGAATTAACTAAGTTTAAAACTGGAGTTGAAATACTTAAATAAACATATGCATGCAATATAATTTAAATCAAAAAATTTTATTTGTAAACTAGGATCAATATGATCAAGGTGTTTGACTTGCTTTGCTCCTCAAATTGGCGTGAATCGTTCTCGAAGAATTCTCCGGAATCGTCGTAGTCTACACGTGAAAATAATCCACCAAACTCAAATAAATTCAAAATAAATTCAAATAAACTCCAAATATTTAAATTAAGGGTAGAAATGGATAGATCGGAATTTGTTATGAATTTAGAAACTTGAATGGGCTCAATTGGAGTTAGAATGAAGGAGAACGGGCTCCCGAAAGTTTAAAATCAGAGAAAAAGGATAAAGAGATTTTCTAGAATTATTTTCTAAAGAAAAAAGGACACTGAATTTCCTTTTTTGGCTGAATTATTTTTAGAAAAGAAAATCAGGTTTATGACATCAGCATGACATCAGCCCTGGGGTTGTTTGACCGACAGGTGGGCCCTGGTCTACATGGGCTAAGTCCACAGACTAGGACTAGACCTTTTTCGCCAACATGGCAGCCAGGTGAGTGCCACGTGTGCGCCACATGGACAGGAGGGCTACACTGCTGCTAACCGAGCGGGCGAGCGCTGGCGTGGCACTTACCAGATGAGGTGGCGTGCCACCGGGTACAAGATGGCAGCCACGTCGCCATGGCGTGCTGACGTGGCTCACCGGGCAGTGGCCGAGCTCGAGGACCGATGGTCGCCGGCGCGCCAGCGAGCGGCGACGATTGGCGAAGCATTGCTTATGAAGAGGAGAGTGCGGTGAGTCCGATGGTACCTGGTACGAGGCTTGGCGAGCACTGATGGCGGTTGACGTCGAGGAAGGAGCAGTGGCGTGGTTAGGGTCTAGGCGGTGACGGTGCTCCGGTGGGGCTGGGTCACGACCGAGGGGCAGAGGAGGTGGAGAAGACCACTGCGAAGCTAAGACGGTTGGCAGTAGAGCTTGGCTGTGGCCTGAGGCGTGGAAATCGCTCGCCGGAGAGGACTTGGCGATGCACGGTCCTCGATACTCTCATCCTCGTTCCACGTGGCATCCTCTAGGCCTAAATACCATACTTCCAACCTAAGGTAATCCTCGACTAGAATGAGAGCTAACAAAGGAATTTAATAGTAAGTGTGGGTACAAACGTACTCAGTAAGCATTAATAACAATAAAATGTAGCTGTATGACTCATCTCTTTATCATCAAATTTATTTTCTATCTACTCTTTTCATAAAATAGATTATCAAATTAAAGTAAAATTTTGTAAGTTTTAGTATTTCAAATACCGCTAATCACCCCAGTGAAGAGAAAGAACCCCTAGTCGGTCTCCGTAACCTTCAATCCAGAAGACAGGCATAAATTCATGATTTGATTAGCATTGCACAGACTTGTGTCACTTTACCCATAGCTATTCTGAGCTATTTCCTTAGATATGACGCCTAGTTCGGAGTACAGAATGTTTTCTCTAGTTCTGTTATTATATTTCCACCCAATTATTCTTAGTTGGTGGCATGGGATATTTTCTCACCCTCACCCGACAACCACCGACCGTGAAGTAGTTGTTGGTTGGGATGGTCTAACCCTCACCCAACACTCCACTGCACTAATATATACACATTGGATCCACCCCTTTTGGGTTGTATACTAGTTCTGGTTTTCTCTACCTAGTTATACAAATTACACATATGAAGATGATAATAACGTTGTAGGATAGTATTTTCTACTCGTCAAAGCAAGAATATGGTTGACACTAGAAATACAGTTCCGTACCTGAGTGAAAGTTGTATAGTCCTTATGTTATAGCCATATGTAGAGAGCCCCAACATGCCCCACACTTTCCTGACTAGAGCACCCCCTACCTTCTATTATACATAACTTGCAGTCTAGCTATTCTTCTAGCTGGAACTACCCTCTTTTCTCTTATCTCTTTTCTCAGAATCTCATTTCCTTTCTCATCTTATCACCAATTCTTTAAAAAAGACATTTTAATACAATGGGTGATAGTATATATTACAAAAGTATAATTTTTAATTAACACAACTAATTAGAGTGATCAGAACTAAGCTTACCTGGGATTTGATATTACTTCCCAGTTTCAAGTACGTTCAGGTAAAGTCCTTCCCATGACTCGGATAGTCGTCTGCATGTAATACTATCGACATTTTAATATTGATCTTAGTATGATTTGTTTGGATTCGGGGAAACTCTTAAAAGACCTGGTGTATGCACATCCACAGTAGAGACATGGGAATTTTTGTATAGGTTCGGGCCTTCTCCTAAGTGAATAATAATCTTATGTCCTGTGTGATCACTAATCACTAGAAAAGTATTACAATTGAGAGTAATGTGAATACCTAGCACTATCTCCTCCTTTGATCCGAATCCCTCTCCCTTCTCTCTTTGATGTTAACCTTTATATAGCCAGGGAAGCAACGACAGTTGTCTCGTGCTAGAAAACACCTCAATGCTTCGGATGATAACCGCCTAACAGAAGTTATTGTCAAAGAGACATAAGAGTAGAGATGGCAACAGGTAAATACCCATCGGGTATTGCCATTCCATACCCGTACCCGCTAGGTGTAAATTTACCCGTCGGGTTACCCGTATCCGCACGCGGGTAGGAAAATTTACCCATACCCGTACCCGTGCGGGTATTACTACCCGACGGGTAACCCGTACCCGCAAGCATACCCGGTTCAACACATAAGAATATCATCAATTTAGACATTCATTAATCATACATGCCAAGCACAAAAGCGTCTAATGATCAAAATTAGTACATCACATAAACATACTTGACATGACCATATCAACATATGACAAACAAATAAACAATCAACAACAAGTAGATAATAAAATTGACATTTGAGTGGGATGTCTAGTTGTCTAATGCGGGTATTCATTACCCGCGGGTAGGCGGGTATGGGTAGTATATACCCACACCCGCACCTGCCTACCCGGCGGGTAGAGGATTTCGCCCAATAACGTACCCATGGGTACATAAAATTTTCCATACCCGTCTCTTTATCGGGTAAAACCCGTCGGGTATTCGGGTATCAGGTACCCATTGCCATCTCTACATAAGAGGCCATTCGTCATGTAGTGGTTGTTATCAGAGAGAGATCGTGTGCGGTTATTGGATAAACACATGTTCTAACTGCCTTACCAGACAAACTCATGATGTAGTTGTTCGTCGTAGACAAGTTAGTCAGAGATAGGTTGGTCGCAGAAAGGTCCACGACCATAAGGTGGTCACAAGATAACTTATGACTACGTGGTCGTAGAAGGACTTACGACCATATAGAGTAGTCGCAGTAAGATTTATGACTACGTGGTCGTAGAAGGACTTACAACCATATGGAGTAGTCGCTGTAGGACTTACGACTACTTGGTCGTAGAAGGACTTACGACCAAGGGGGTAGTAGCAGTAAGACTTATGACTACGTGGTCGTAGAAGGATTTATGACTAAAGAATAGTTGTAGTAAGTTTTACGATTATATGGTCGTAGAAGAGCTTACAACTATATGGTTGTAGAAGAGCTTACAACCTCTTGCCATATTTACCTCTTATCGATAAGGGGTATATTCAAGGAATATAATGACATAATAATTTCATGATTATTCTATCATTATAATCTAGCCCCCCAACTTCAAGTGAAGATAACTTATTTGATTAAGTATGGTCATAGATAATAAGTAGTCAAAAGCAAAGCCTTTCTTGACCTTATCGACTAGGAATTGGCTTGGTCTTTGGTAATTTCGCTTGAGTTGTGAAGATAGATAGACATCAGACTATGGGAATGCAATCGATTTCCCTTGAGCTGTCTGTCAAATTGGTTCCCAAAGCAAACATTCGGTTCCCGATAGAAGTAATCGATGCATTGGCTATAAAAACTTACCAGGGGTAACCTTTGGTTTTTCACTTTCCCCATTTGCTCTGATTCATTCGAGATCTCAGCCTCCAATCGATCTCCATAATCTTCCTCAATCTCGCACAAATTCCTTCTAATCACCCGCAAGAATGACAAAGTCTTCATCAATCTAGGCTGAATCAGAGATGGATCATATCAAGATGAAGGCATTAGAGACTACAAAGAAGATCCCGCCATGGCAATTTGTTAGATTGATCAAAGCTGGAAGCAACAATGGCCAACTGGACAAATCAGAGAGATCCCGGTGTTCCAAGCGTACTTTGAGTGTGGCCTCCGTCTCCCTGTTCATCCCTTCTTGGCGGCCGTTCTCGAGTATTTTGGGGTTGAACTGGTGAACGTGGTTCCCGATTCAATCACATGCTTAGCGTCTTCGTATACCTATGCGAGGCATATTTGGGTATCCCAACCGATCCCGAGCTCTTCCAGTTCTACTACGAGATGAGCCGACAAACAGGGATTGCTGGGAGTTGTGGTTTGAAGCTCCATGATGGTAAGATGGAGCTTTACAACCCCATATATACCCAATCTTCATGGCCAGGAAGGAAGAGAGATGGTTCTATTAGGAGACGATCAGTGAAGACAACCTCTCCTTCGTCAGGAAGTCCGCCGAGAAGAATAGTCTTTGGAACTCAGCCCCCAAAGACATCACAAGAATAGCCCCCTACATCTCAGCCATTAAGGAGCTGAGGGACAAGGGGCTTACGAGTTGGCATGTGGTGAAGGACTTCATCACACGTCATATTAGTCCTTTGAAGTGTTGAGCACATCCTATGTGGATGTACTCGGGAATCTCGAATTCAACTCAGGACTATGAGAATGGTAAGTGATACTAGTACTCGTATTTTTAACCAAGTTACATTTTCTGAGTATTATTTATTGACTACCATGTTTATTTGTTTAGACCTTGATTTCGAGGAAATCAATTCTTGAGTCAAGGCCATCTACGAGAAGGCTCCATCGTTTGAGGTGGAGGCTCCTCATATTCTGATGGATGTTTCTGCCGAAAAGAGGGAAGAAACTGAAAGGTAATCGAAAAATCGACTTCATCTTTAAGACTTCTTAGTCGTACAACATGATCAAGTGGTATCTTCCTCTTCTGAAGAGCGTAGTTATGAATTTTCGTCCAGATGACCAAGTGGTCGAATTGATGGTGGTCGGTGGAGAAGTGGAAAAAATAAAGGCTCCTCCGACCAAAAGGCATCGACTGGTTAAGTCGGTCGATAAGAAAAGGGGAGCATAGTTGCTGCATCCCCCCTAAAATTCTTCCTCCAGCTGCCTTGAGTGCTCCTATTTAGCAATTTATTGTGGGTATAGGTGCGGAAAGTGAAATAGGGGCAACCATAGTGAAGCAATCGACTCCTACGATCAAGATACCTTTCTATTATAACATCAAAACTGACTCAGTTGGCCTTTCCGTAGGCTTTATCAAAAGTCTTGAAAAAATAAAGTAGAAGAGTTTTGTGTCTCTTGTGAAGGAAACTGCCGCATCTACAGAACCTGTGATCAAGAAGGAGATCGTCCCGATGATCGAAACTGGTTCTGACCATCAAGGGGGACAAGAAAAGGAAAGAACAACAACTCTTGCTGTAGACCTTCGACTAGATGTGGTTGAAGGGGCTCAAGACTCTCGACCGGAGGTGGTCGAGGTGGTCAAGAAGGTCCTCATTCTGCTACAACCAGACGTGGTTGTGAAAAAGAAATCGAAGAAACCACTCTCTAGGAGGGTTTCTTCCAAATTAGTGTTGAAATTAAAGACTCAAAGGTATAAAAATGCAAGTACATATACTGTATTTTACCTTTGTCTTTTTAACTACTAATTCATTTCTTGTGATTGTAGTTTAGCCTCTCCATCGCTTAAGGATGCCTTTACTGAGAATCCTTTCGCGGCTCTGCCCGCAATCGAAAGGATGGTGGAGAAGGTAGTCAAAGAAATGACCACTGCAGCAACAAAAGCTACAGCCAAAATCGCAAAGACTTTGACCACTGAAGTGGTCTTAGCAAAAGAAGGTGCTGGAGAAGAAGAAAAAGACGAAGAACAACCTAACCTCTCTTCCTCATTTTTTAATACTCCCTTTATGGTAGGATCTTCTTCTGGTTAAACTCAAAACCAAGTTCCACACCCCAAAGATCTTCCAAATAAGGAATACATCTTCGATGACAAATGTCTTGAGAAGGTGTGGTGGAGCAAGATTGAAGAGCTCGACCAACTCAGAGATTTCAGGCGGGTGCTCAGAAATTTTGCTCGTAGGAGTATGAATGTGAGTATTGACAACTCGAATATTCATACTTTGTCTCTTCTTATTTCTCACTGCCTTTTCTTATCCAGAGAGCATTAGAAGACATGGCAACCGTGGCTGAGTACCACAGACAGCTAGCACTCCTACGACAAGAGAACGTTAAACTCTCCAAAAAAAAAGCAGTGGCATCATAAGTCTCTTAACTTATGTAGTCATATTCTGTCTTGACCACACAACTAGAATTTAAAGTCTATCTTTAACCTTTACAGGTCTTGGCTAGACACACAGGTCTTGGCTGCTGCACACGAGAACAAGAAGGCTAATGCACTGAGGCTAAAGGAAGAAAATGATAATTTATCGATAAGCCTCATAAAAGCCAACTCTGTTGTCAAAGCCTTGGAAGAAAAAATAAATAGTAAGCCCTTAAGCTTATGTTTGTTTACCTATGTATCTTTCTAGCCTTTCTTTTATCTTTCTCTTTTTAATAGAAAAAGAGATTGAATCGAGTAAGCTGCTCACTAAGATCAAAGAAAAAACAAAAGTGATCGGAGAGCTTACTCGTATTAGCAAAGAAAAAGGCGAGAGGATAAACCTGCTTGATACTCAGCTATCAGGTAAGAAAAAACTTTACCTACGACCAGTTTTTGAAACTAGTATTGTAGGACTTACAACTACGTGGTCGCAGAAGGACTTACGACCAAGGGGTAGTTGCAGTTAGACTTTCAACTACGTGGTCATAAAAGGACTTACGACTATATTGTCGTAGAAGAACTTATCATCATAGGGTCATAGAAGAGCTTACGACTGTAACGAGTGTTGCCTTGACCAATTTTAACTCTTGTTACAGAGTCGATGGTCGAAAAGAAACATCTTTCTGAAGCAATGACTCGTAGTGAGGAAGAAACGAAGTTGATGAAGGCAAACCTTCAAGACTGCAGTATTCTTCTGAACAATCTACTCGGGGAGTTTGGTGTGAAAAAGATGATTCCCATATAGGAGACTACATTCACTCACACGAGTATGATTGAACTACAAGTCAAGACCTTGGAAAAGCACTTTGCTACTTTGAGGGTTGATCAGACGGAGTCGATTAGGGATGTAGTTAGGGGCACTATGATTGCCCAAGCACATCCGGGTCCTCTCCGCCGCCAGCGGCACCATATTGCTCTACGGCACCTCAGGTTCACCTCGCATCAATGATCAGAGTAATTCACAATGTGAAGTCTTTGGATCGCAAAGATTATCTTTTGACATGTGTGGCTTTGTATTGCAGAGTTGTACTGTCAGTCACTCGCGAAGGCTCTGGTGTGACAAATAGAGAAGAGTTGTAGATTGAATTTGGAGGAAGAACCGTAAGCCGAACTCTGCTCAGGTCTGCAGTTTTATATCTTCAGTCTTTTGTCGTATCAGCTACAGGAACCTGAAAACAGTCCAGGCTTGCGCTGGCTAACAGATACAGAGAGGAAGAGATTACAAGAGACAGTTTGAACTCTTTCTCTAAGAAAGAGATACAACATACAACTCTATCTTTTAACATCCTCCCTCGATCACAACTAAGAAGATTGAGATTGTGACTTAAACTTGTAAACTGTCGGACATGAAGCAGCTTGGTAAATATGTTGGCAATTTGATTTTGAGATGATATAATCCGTATCTCCAAGGCTTTGAGTGCAACCCTCCTCTGACGAAGTGATAATCAACCTCAATATGTTTTGTTCTTGCATGGAAAATAGGATTGACATAGAGGTAAGTGGCACTGAAATTATCATACCACAACATGGTGGCCTTGGCTGAAAAACACCGAGTTCTCCAAGAAAGGATTGAAGCCAAATAACTTCTGCAGTTGTATTAGCCAATGCCTTGTACTCGGACTCCGTGCTAGACTACAATATTGTGTCTTGTTTGCGTGAGCTCCATGAAATCAAGTTTGATCCAAAAACACTACAAAGCCACCAGTGGAGCAATGATCATCCGGGCAATGCGCCCAATCAGCATCCGAAAATGCACTCACTAGTGAGGAAGTCAACTGTTGGACCGAAATGGCGACAGAGGGGGGTGAATGTCGCTTTCTAAAATTAAATTCGCCCCTCAAGTATCCACATTTATGCTTCTTCTCCAATAGCTATGGAAGCTATGAAGAAAGAAGAAAGGCACTACTGGAAGTCACAACAGCAAGGCTAAACCAGATCCGGGAAGAAACAGTCAAGAAAAATAAATTCAGAGCAAGTCTGACTGCAAGCGGTAGTACCGCTGGGACGAGCGGTAGTACCGCTGAGCGGTAGTACCACTGAGCCGAGCGGTAGTACCTCTCGAGAAAATCAGCAAACAGGATTTTCAGAAATCTGAGAAAAACGCAAAGATTCTTAGATTCTTGGCTTGGGAAACTTTGAGGATAGCTAAGGAACACTCCCAGAAGAATAAGCCAAGAACCAATTTCGAGAAACCACTCCAAGAAACAAGAATTTCAGATTTTAGGTAAAAATCTGAAATCTTGCAAGAACCGAGCCAAAAATCAAATTACTCCTCAACCTTTGATCTTTTAGCCATGAAATTTTGAGGATAGCTACTCAATAGCCTCTGGACTCTCCATGCCAAATTTCAAGCCATCTCGCGAAGGGAATCAAGATTTGCATTAAACCCTAGAAGGAGGAAATGAAGAACAGAGAGGGCTCAAGAACTAAATCTGAAATCAAACTCGGTTTGCTCTTGGGATTAAATAGCCAAATGACTTTTGAGCATCCCCCATGTCATAGCAACCCATTTTGGCACTCCCCAACAACAAACAACAAGAAATCACGAAACTCAAAATCAAGCCAAAAAGGAGAACGAAGGAAGAACAGAGAGCACGGGAGAAAACTTTAGATTTCCATTCATTGAAGCAAAAGGATTACAGAGGAGTCCCGATACGCATGGACATTAGAACAAGAGGAATGATTACAAGACTCTCAATCCATCTCCTCACTCTCCCTCTCCATCCTCAAGATCACCAAGAGCTTCACATGCTTCATGGGAGGAACACACACAGAGAAGGGAGATGATCGTGAGAGACAAGGTGCTACTGCCCTCAACCACTAAAGAGCAAAGCAAAACCACCTCTCAAAGCCTCTTTTGACCCACTAAAACCCTAACTCTCTCCTAAAGCCATACATGGGCATGCAGCCCCTAAATCCTATTTATAGCCTATGGCTAACGGGTCTCCACCCCGTTACGCCCGCTAAATCCAACGGAGCCCGCTCCCGCTTGTGCAGCTTCGCGAAATTCCCGATTCGCCCCTCCTGCACCTTCCGGGAAGCTTCCGCGCTCCTTGTCGTCCAAGCCTCGCAACCACCTCGAGTCTCCACCGTCTTCGATACATCCCGACCGTTCTGACCTCGACACCGCCCGTGTCTAGTCCGGTCACCTCGTGTCTCACCACGGCTCCGCCTCGACGTCTTGTAGCCACACAGACAAGAAACACATCAAATAGCACCGCTCGATACATGAAAGCGTAAATAGCATCAAAATATCACACTTACCATGCCGAAGTCCAAACCTGTCGAGTTCATCATAATATGCATCCTAATCCCATACGACCAAGTTTGACCAAGTCTGACCGAGCCCGATTGCACCACGCAACGACTCGACTCCAAACCACTCAAACCAAACTCGACTTACCTAAACCACTGTCAATTACTCATCACTCACATGTGGTCACCTCCACATGGTCCATCATCAACTTGTTAATATTCAGTCCAACCAAGGAGTACTTTAGAAACCTGAGAATACGCTTCACAGCTGCCCCATGTTGAGTTGTAGGCACACTACGAAATTGACAAACCATATTTACGGAATAAGCAATATCAGGCCATGTCAAGGTCAAATATTGAAGTGCCCCTACCATGGTTGTCACAGCGGAACTAGCGACCACGACAAGTGAGGGGCGCCAGGACGCTTAGGCAATGCCACGACGATGCCATACGAGCTGTGTATATTTATATGGTTGGAGCCGAAAAGCCATACACGACCCCTCCCTCTCTGTCTCTCACATCATCCCGCTCTCTCCTGACCTCTCTCTCCCGTCCTTCCCATCCGCCTCCCCGGCCACCACCTCCCACATCCACCGCCGCCTCCTCCCCTCATCGTCTCCTCTCCCTGCCACCTCCTCCCCTCCCAGGTGTGTCCTCCCTACCACCTCCTCCCCTCCCCCCATGGCCTCCTCACCTCTCAGCCGCCTCCCCCCCCCCCCCCCCCCCGTTCGCCACCTCCTTCCCTCCTCGCAGTCACCTACCCTCCTAGCTGCCTCCTCCGCCCGCAGCTTCCTCCTCCCTATGCCACCTCCTCCCCTCCCCCAAGACGTGGCGAGTGGCCATGGCATCCACCCAGCTCCACCACGATGCCTAAGCGATGTCGTGACTAAGCATGGCCCTAGATACTCCTGTAAGCTATAGCTTCTTGAGCTAATAACACAGCCCCTTTGATCTTGGTCAACTTTTCAGTTGCAGCCATTGGTGTGTTA
This sequence comes from Dendrocalamus latiflorus, assembly GCA_017311315.1. Lineage (NCBI taxonomy): Eukaryota > Viridiplantae > Streptophyta > Magnoliopsida > Poales > Poaceae > Dendrocalamus > Dendrocalamus latiflorus. The sequence continues at coordinate 36,407,134 of CM029664.1, forward strand.
ACTAGTTTGCATTCTCTCATATAAGCGCTCTCAAGCATATCACTGATGTACTTTCTTTGAGTTAGAATTAATCCATTTGGTTTCTTCTTAACCTCAATACTCAAGTATTGTACCTCACCAAGATCTTTGATTGCAAAATCCTCTTGCAGTTGCTCCAGTATTCTCTTTGTGACTTGTGTGGAAGAGCTGGCCACTATTATATCATCAACATATACTAGCATATATATGATATCTCCATGCTGATTATAAACAAAAGAGTGAAGCATCTACCTTTGAGGGAACAAAGTTCATCTCCTGAAGTTTAGATCTCAGACGAGAGAACCAAACTCTTGGTGTTTGTTTCAAGCCATATAATGCTTTCTTCAACTTACAAAGATAATGAGGATAACCAACATGTATATAACCTGGAGGTTATAGCACATAAACCTCTTCTTCAAGAACACCATGTAAGAAAGCATTTTGCACATCAAGTTGATAGAGGTTCGAGATAACACAAGCCATACAGTAGTCGGTTTTACCACAAGGCTAAATGTGTTGTCATAGTCAATGCCTTGGCACTGTTTAAACCCCTTTGCCACAAATATTGCCTTGTATCGATCAATGGATCCATCCGCTTTCCTCTTGAGTTTGAAAACCCATCGGCAATCAATGATATTTTGTTGATGAGAGAAGGGGACCAGCTGCCATGTCTTATTTTCTAGCAACGCCCTGTATTCGGTGTCCATAGCCTTCTTCCATCTCTCATCTACGAGAGCCTTTTGATATGTGGCCGGTTCTTCTATTGCAACTGAGAAAGCACCCTGGCCATATGGCATAGTGCCATCTATTCGTCTCTTGGGCTGACAAATATTGTTGCGCAAACGAGTGACCATTTGATGTACTCGGTCAGCTTCAGTAGAGGTTGCAGCAAATGAACTAGGTGACGGAGCTAAGGTCAGTGGCATCTATTCAGATGGTGCTAGCACCAGATCATCAGTAGACTGCATAGGCTACTACTGCAAAACAAAGTTACGCAATGCTAAGATATGATCATGCTCATTAGCTTGAAATACTCCCCCGACAACCTGATGCTGCAACGGACAAGAAGCAGAGGGTTGTGCAGTCAATAGAGGTAACAAAACGGGCTATTCAAGAGATGCAGCGGCTAGAGTAGAAGAAATCTGAGAAAAGGGAAAGACTTTCTCATCAAAAACAACATCTCAGGAAATACAACCCGACTGGTCGGAATGTGCAGGCATTCCCCTGTGAATGGGATTGTACCCCAAGAACACACACTGAGAAGAGCAAAACTCAAGCTTGTGTTTGTTGTATGGTCAAAGATTTGGCCAGCATGCGCAACCAAAAATTCCAAGAGAAGAGTAGTCTAGATGTAATCCAAGCAAAAGATTAAGAGGAGTATCAAACTCGATGACTTTGCTAGGAGTACGGTTGATGAGAAAACAGGAGGTAATGGAGGCCTCATCCCAAAATTTAATGGGCATAGACGCATGAGCTAACAAGGACAACCCAACATCAACAATGTGTCTATGTTTTCACTCAGTAGCACCATTTTGTTGATGAGCATGGGGACAAGAAACATGATGAGAGATGCCAACACGATTGAAGAAAGTGTGCAATTTTCTATATTCACCGCCCCAATCGGTTTACATACAAATTACCTTTTTATTCAAAAGACGCTCAACATAGGACTGAAATTGCATGAAAACAGAGAACACTTCACTCCTGTTTTTCAATAGATAAATCTATGTGAATTTGCTAAAGGCATCAACGAAACTGACAATATTCAAAACCACCAACAGAGGTGGGTGTAGGACCCCAAACATCATAGTAAACAAGCTCTAATGGAGAAGAAAAAACAGTGTTTGAGGAATAGTAAGGCAATTGATGACTTTTGTGTCTTTGACAAGCATCACAAACTAATGTTTGACTAGTGATGCCAGAAACATGGCAATTTATTTTGCAAAAGAACACACCGAATAATGGAAGAAGACGGATGTCCTAGGTGACAATGCCATTGGTCTCGAGTTGGTTTGACACTGGAAAAGGTAGATTTTGGAACAAGAGTTCGACTTGGAAGTAAGGGATATAAGCCACCCTCAATGGTGACAATGCCATTGGTCTCGAGTTTGTGTCCCTTGAAGGAGAACCGTCTTCGTGACTCAATCATTAACAAGGAAATAATCAGGATGAAACTCAAAGTAAGCATTGTTATCTTTGGAAAATTTGTGAACTGAAAGTTTTCTAGAAGCTCTAGGCACATGAAGGATATTGTTTAGATGCAGATCAAATTGTGGAGTATGAAATTTCGAATGGCCAATTTGAGCAATGGACATACCTGTACCATTTGCCGCCTGTACCTGATCTTTTCCAGTGTACCTTTCCTTCATGGTAAGCCGATCAAGGTCACTAGTAACGTGATCTGTGGCTCTGATCAACAGCATAGGATTGAGTGGCGGCGGTAGTATCTACACGACTATCTTCAGACTGATATGAATGGTCGAAGCGATGATAGCACTTTAGTGCAACATGCCTGATCGTGCTGCACACTTGACATGTGGGATGATTTCCTCCCTTAGAGTTGTGCTGATACTGTCCTCCACCGGAGTTATGCTGATTGTGTCCATGGCCTCCAGTGCTTGGAAAGGGTAAATGGTTGCTGCGGCCACCACGGTTCCTGCCATGTCCACCACGGCCACCACACGACACCAGGTTTGCTGAGACGTGATTCATCATGGCACTCTAGCCTTGTCCTTGGACCAGAGGGTTGTTTTGTTCAAGGCGCATCTCAAACACCATGAAGTGCGCATACATCTCGTTGGGGGAAACCGGCTGGACCTGCGTGGTTAAAGATGTAACTAGCGGATCATATTCACTGTCAAGGTTGGTGAAGAGATATGTGACAATCTCATCGTCACTCAGCGGATGCCCAAGCGTAGCCAGCGTGTCTGCCAAGTTTTGCACCTTGTTGAAGTACTCTGCAATTGACGACGAATTTGGATCACCCGAGCCCTCGAGCTGCTGGATGAAAACATCCGATCCAATGCCTGCCAGCCCTCTTGGGCGGTATTTAGCGGAAGAACATGCGCTAGTACATTCTCAGAAAGGGACGAGAGAATTGCACTGACCATTTGGTCCTGTTGAAGCCACCGTTCATACGCGGGATTAGTCTCCACAACCGGGCCGTTGTCAGTCCAGCATGTGATCGTCTCCACAACCGCGCCGTTGTCAGTCCAGCGTGTGATCGTCTTCTTCGGCGCTGCCACCGTTCCATCTACATAGCCCAGGAGCTGTTGGCTACGGAGGTACGGTAGGAATTGCGCCTTCCACAGGAGGTAGTTCTCCCTGCTCAACCTCATAGTGATCAGATGACCAAAGGAGGGAGCCGAAGGAGTTGGCAGGAGGCCAGCCGATGCTGGGATCGTTCCAGCCGTGATGGGGGCAAAGGTAGAATCGGAGCCAGAGCTGGAGCCTGACATTGCTATGGTGGTGGCAACAGATCAAGGCTCTGATACCATGAAAAATAGAGAAGAATTGTAGACTGAATTTGGAGGAAGAACCCGTAAGTTGAACTCTGCTTGGGTCTGCAATTTTATATCTTCAGTCTTTTGCCATATCGGCTACACAAACCTGAAAACGGTTCAGGCTTGCGCTGGCTAACAGATACAGAGAGAGAGAGAGAGGAAGACAGAATGCAGGAGACAGTTTGAACTATATCTCTAAGAAAGATATGCAACATACAACTTTTTTAACTTGGCGCACTAGTTCAATGCTCGCCTGCTGCCGCTCGATGCCGCCTAATTGTCGCGCCGGTTCGGTTAGAAACTATTCGGGCAATTGTAATTTTGCTGTCGCCCTGTTCTGGTGTTATTCTGAACTATCAGTCGTTGAATGCCATTGCTGATCCAGCACAAGTACGGGCCTGTTTGGATGGACTAGGACTAGTTGTTAGCTAGGATTAGTTGTTAGTTGACTAGTAGTTAGCTGGCTAAAGATTAGCCCAGTCCTGTTTGGATCCAAGGACTAATAAGTGCTACTATCTCAGTGCAAAGTCTGTTATACCCCTATGCATGGTGGTCTGGGAGGGTTGGCGTGGGTATCAACGTCTTTTTTCCATCCGGCTGGTCCTTTAGCCCTCATTAGCTGGGTTTGATGGACTAGTTGGCTAACAACTAGTTGGGGCTTTGGCTAAACTTTAGCCCTCCTGTTTGAATCCTCAAGGGCTAAAGTTTAGCAACTAGTTGTTAGCCCAAGGGATCCAAACAGGACCTACGGGAGTCCAATCAATGCCCTGGTTGGTATCCTAATTCCGCCTTATGCATATAATTTTACATGGTACATTCGGTTGATATTTTGAGGAGCAGGACAAACTCAGGAGTTTCAGTACAGTTCATCAGTTGATTGTGTGGACCTGCAAATGTTTTCTTTAGTAGATTGAGAGCCTCTTTCCGTGGTCAGGGTTTTAGCCATTTTTTTCTTCAGGAAACAAAACGTGAATGTGAAATGGTTTATATCCTTAAATGAATGTAACTCTTAGGGTCCAAACCGGCTTAGACCTAACCCCATTTTGGATAGACCACGCACGCGTAGCAATCCGCTTGTACTTTCGTCCTCGCTTCATGCAAAACAGTTAACCGGAGGTTACTACCATTGGAAGCTATAAGCTTATATGTTAGTACTTCTCAAGCTAAACTAGCAAGGTGAGACTAATCTACACCTTCATATGCACACACACATATGGACCATCATAGGCCTAATTCTACAAGGACCGAGGTGTCACATAACCTCCAGTTAACCGTTTTGCACGAAGCGAGGATGAAAATGCAAGCGGATTACTACATGTATGTGGCCTATCCAGAATGGGGTTAGGTCTAAGCCGGTTTAGACCCTAGGGCGTTAAAATGAAACTGTTGTGGTTACATGTCAAACAGTAGATGTTGGGCCTACAGAAAGACATAGAGTTCTCAAGACCGTAAGGTCATACCTGGAGCCTGAAACTCAAAAGTGAGAGAGTTATAGAGCGTAGGTACGGCACCTAATTATTACATAAGCCTTTTCTTGTAAGAATGTTCTCTCCTCCTTATACTGCCCTAAGTCATATTTATAGTCATAGGATAGGTTGTTTACTCAAATAATCCCTTAAGGTCTTTAATAGTGAGGGCAAACATGTTCTTTCTTTATTATAGTCTTAATAGGTTTGACACGTAGTTATACACATAATGTGTCTCTGCCCTAGTGGACGACTGGGCCTAGATGAGGACCACTCCTGCAACAGAAACCATGGGGTCCTTTTTGAGTAAGGACAGCACTAATCTGTCCACATTGAACAATTCGAGAAAGTAGAGATCCTGAATGTACAATTTTTACAGCATAGCGCATTTGTTGCGTCTACTATTTTGTAAAACTGGCATTGCTATGGAAATTCTGATGATTTGTTCTTGATGCAGGTCCATAAAAGATCCATAACCAAGACAGCCTTGGATAGAGTGTCTGATTTGGTTGGATCTTCCAACTTGTTTCTCAAGAAGATGAACCATTGGCTGTATATATCCCAAGTGGATATAGAGGTCGGATTTTATATCCTTTAAATAAAAAAGAAGATGAACCAAGAGGTATCGAAGCATTATTCAGTTTCTTTTTTAAAACAATTTAACATTTTTGTTTGTAAGTCCATCTTTATGCAAGCTCTGCTGTTTACTCTCTTTTGTTTTTGCATGTCTTCTGCCTATCAACTTTCAGGCTTGCTGCTTGAGCCTGAAACCCTTAATCATGCATGTGATGAAACCCTTGAGCTATAATATCTGTGGTGTTCTGTGTGTTTTCATGAAACACTAATGCAGAATCACTGGATCGTGAAAAGGGCCTTCTGGATTTAAGGACGGGGTAACATATATATCTGTGATGATATCAAAATTGGGATAAAGATATTCCATTGAGTCTCTAACAATTTTTTCAATTGCTTCTGCAGCGATTGTTGTACTAACAACAAGCCTTCGGTTCGGGTGCAGGTATCTTTATGAGTCAGAATCTTCAGAAGACTTTGGTGAGTTCATTTTTTTTGAAAAAAAAATCTCGTTCACTTATGCCACAATTCCTCATGTGCATTGATCAAATGTGTAATGCATAGTTGCCAGCTTCGACTAGCTTCAGACAACCCAGCTTCCTCATTGTCCGGTAAATTAAAATGTGCCTGTCTATATCGGTTCATCCAGCTGAAATTGGGAAGCTTAAGGGCTTGTCCTAGTCTATTTAGCTATTTGTGGGTCAGCCCTGTCTCTTGTTTTGCACATGATTTATAGTGCAGGTACAGAGTCAAAATTTTGCATGGCGAGTTACTTACGGTTCCTCTTCTGATGCTGATTCATTTAGACAAAGCTGGAGTTTAGATGAGAAAATTGTCATACAGTCCCTTTACGAGGTAATTCAGGCATTGAGCTGCATGATCGAATTTGACGTGCACTACTTGTATTATGAGCTGATATTGGAATCATTTTTGCAGATCATAGTGAGAGCCCATGTAGAAGGTCTAGAATATATTTACGATGAATAATTGTCACTTTGGTTTAGTCAAAATTTAATTTTGCGAAAGTTTTAGAAAATTCAAAAGTTTGGTGTTGCTGTTAGGTCTCAGGCGCTCAAATTGGACCTAGGATGGCGACAAAACCGGCTTTGACCTGTTTGTCATGTTTTGTGCCCGACGGTTTGACTGCCATAGGAAAGGTGGTATGACTGGGCTGGTGATGGCAGTCTGACCGCCATGGAGAAAGCGGTATGACTGGGCCAGTGACTGACGGTCTAACCACCATGGGGCAAGCGATCACACCAGTCATATGGTCTTCTGAAAATTGCACATCAAACACTTGTGTCTGTTTAGGGATGTGTTTGCACTTGGTACCACTGGAAATGAAAATTGGAGCTGAAATTAGATGGAGTTTTACTGAAATTCTACAGAAGGTGTTTTCTGGTGTTCTTAAGTGGCCAAAACGATCGAACCATGGCAGTCAAATCGCTAGTAGTCTAATCGGCCTGGTAATGGCGATCAGATTGATGGCTACGCTCAGAGAACAGTGAGGTGTTTTTGAGTGGTTTAAGTGGGTGCACGACATAGGTGCCATTGATTGGTTGTGTTGAGTTGTATGATATATTGTTCTGATTAATATGAGTTAAGTATGTAGAACTTGTGCTTGAGATAGTTACTTGATTTTTGGATGTGTAGGTGGCTTGGAGAATGTTAGTGGTCGACGGTAAGTGACTGGGACTAGACGGGGGAACTGAGGTCCGTGCGATTGTGTAAGTCTAGGTGAGGTTGTGTGACTCAATCGGGAAACATAGAGAAGATAGGGATTGTGAAAAGGTGAGTTGATGCATGTGGTGCACCGAGTAACGAGGCTGATGCACGTAGAAATGGTTCGGAGGAAACCGAATACGTAAAGCGTGATGGCTAGTCATTGGCCACTATGGGCTACGTGTCAAAGCATACGGAGATGGTTTAATGTGAAGGTGAAGACAAAGTCAAAGTAGCACGGGGAGGCACAAAGGAGAAATAATTCTGGTTAATGAGAGCCGAGCATGCCAAGTAGATCAATCGCTAATGGTTTAGTGTGTTGAACCTTGTAAATGCTTTGAGAAGGCTGTATGAGTGTAAAACTCGTGTTAGTGGGGTTAACGAGTTTCCCTGGGTGTTTTGATGGGTTGGACCCATTAGAGTTTGTTGCTCAATATTAAAGGGGAGGAGAGTAGGTATTAGATCCAAGGATTCTAGGATTGAGGTTTTTGTTCTTCCACCTTCCTTTCGTGGTTTGAGAAAAAGACACAAAGTACGAAAGGAAAGAGTGGTTCTTTGGAAGAACCTTGTAATTTATATACTGTTGTAATCATTCCTCTCTATGTGGTAATTAAGATCAAGCCTTGCCTCTTAAATTGCTAGTTATTCATGTCTTGAACTTTATTCGTATCTTGTGTTCTTGATGTGATGTCTTTTGTCCCGAGCTTTCTCTTGGTTTTGCTATGATCCATGATAAGTAAGATGCATTAGAAGATTCTAGTTGATTAATCATTTTTCACTAGATCACCTCTATAGCAAGAAACAAGATTATGTCTTGAGCAAAATTTGTGATTTCGTGATCGTGGAAGTTCTAGCTGAAATTATTGCTTAAATTTCCTTGCTAGGATATGTGAGAATTGATCTGGAAGACCTTATACCTTATATTCTTATGAGCAAGAAGTAATTTAAGTTTTAGGATTTTTGATATTCTTGTGATCTAGATTTACTTATCTTCAATTCAGTGGACTCGAGCCTAACAACCTTGTGATTCTTGATTAGTTTAGGTTCCTAATACCTTGAACAACTCTCATGCAAAATTTGAATGTGTTTGATGTGAATGGAGCAAGCTCTTGAGCTTTGAATTTTTTACCCAAGAGATTTTTAGGTTTAAGAACAAGGGACCGGTTAGGCCAAGCCTGGACTTACAGTAAGACTAGCCCTAGCAGTCAGACCGCCTTTATCCCTGAGGTCAGATTGGCCTATCCATAGCGGTCTGACCGGCCTTAGGCTAAAGGTTGCTGATTTTATTGGTTTAGGCCTCTAGTCTTGTTTGGTGGAGCATAACAGGTGTAATCTAAACTTGGTAACTCTCATAGTTGCTTGACTTAAGATTTTGACTGTTGGGTGAAAAAGTTTTAAGAATCATTCAGGTCCCTCTGATTGCCGGCATCAATCCTGCACATAGCTTTTGTTTCTGAATGTAATCCAGTTATTGTTTACATAAGGGATGTCAACCAATTCCTTGCTAGTTCAGAGAGAGTATATTCAATGTTCCAGAAAATGTTGAACAAACTATCTGGATGAGTGTTGATAATCTGTTCATACTTCCTTGAATCTGATGAAGATAGCGATGATGTCGATGAGGGTGTCAGTGCTCTATTCCCATACATTCTGGAGACTAAGCCTCTCAAAGAGGAGACCCATCTTGAGAAATGGATAATCCAAATGGAAGAAGATATGAAGAAATCCAGAGACAAGAAGTTAGAAACCACATTTTAAGGTACTCTCAGCAAACAGTCTGGAGTGTGATGATTTGAACTCAATCGATGCAGATGAAAGTTATTGCAAATTACATCCCCAGCTGTCTCTTATCATTTGATGAATGACAAGGACCCTGCATACAGAAATGGGAAGCTCATTATTTCTTCAGAGGTTAGCTAATTTATCATGATGATCCATTGTTAGCTATATCTCCAGCTTTTGCTAACATGATTATTTCACGGGAGATTTGATGATTTGCCCCATCTTTCTTTGCCACTTGATAAAATACCCTGTGATGTCTCACTGACATACGGAGCTAGGACCCACATGTCAATGAGACAAATCATCAATTCTTCCGTTATTTCACAGCTTATCTCAGGGATTAAACATTTTCCAAGAGAGCAACCTTGAGAAAGATAACAGTGGAAGCAAAGGATAAGGCAAAGAAGCAATCCCATATTTTCAACTAACAAGTTATTTTTAGTAGTTTACCAATGTAATTACTTATTATTTACATTTTTGCCATCTCATCTTACAGGATATTACAGACAACGAATACGAAAAGCGGATTAGATCATCGGTTATACTGAAATAGAAGTGACATTTGATGACATTGGAGAACTGGCTGATATAAAAGTCACTTAAGGAGCTTGTCATGCTTCCACTTCAGCGGCCTGACCTCTTCAAAGGTGGTCTCCTGAAGCAATGCAGGGGAATTTTACTATTTGGGAACAGGGAAAACGATGCTTGCTAAGGCTGTAGCAAATGAAGCCGGTGTTACCTTCTTGAACATCTCTATGTCCAACATCACGTCGAAATGGTATGGAGAGGACGAGAAGAGCATCCGGGCTTTGTTCAGTCTGGCTGCTAAAATTGCACCGGCCATCGTTTTCGTGGACGAGGTGGACAGCATGTTAGGGCGACGTGATCATCCCAACGAAAATGAGGTGTCGTGGAAAATCAAGAGTGTGACTCACTGAGATGGACTCCTGTCGAAGTCCAAAGGATTCTTGTCCTTGCTGCGACAAACAGACCGTCTGACCTTGACGAAGCGATTACAAGGAGGTTTGAGCGCAGGTGTGTTTGAATGAGTGCTTTTAAAAAAAAATGACTTGATGAAATTTAGCTGTCTGTAGATAAGTTGCTGATGCGTCCCGTTGTGTCGAACAGTATCATGGCCGGCCTCCCAACTTCGGAGAGTAGAGAGCTGATTTTGAAGACACTGTTGTCGAAAGAGAAGGTTGAAAACATTGACTTCAAGGAGCTTGCAAGAATGACTGAATGGTACAGTGGCAGCGATCTGAAGGTTTGTATGTTTTGAACCTGACAACCTGTGGTATTAGGAGGTAGGAACTATTCAGTGGTCACTATCTGAATGACTAACGCTGTATTTTTCTTTTCCAGAATCTTGGCGTGGCGGCTGCTTACCGCCGTCAGAGAACTACTACAGAAAGAAGAACAAAAGGAGAAGGTAAGACCAAGAGAAACACATCCCTTAACCAAACTTGACGAGCCATAGCGTTGCCATTTTTCATGTCATTTTTGCCCAACGAGACTGTAAGGGATATGTACGGGGGGAAGTATTAGGCTAGGAGAGGGAAAAAGGTGGCCGAATCCAACAAGAACTGAGGGTGTTCTGTTTGGATTCAGTCCGTTAGAGCATCTCCAAGAGATACTCTATATGGCTCTTAATATTTAAATTTTAGAGTTGAAGGGTAAAAAGTAGTTCCAACAGATTCCCAAATAGACTCCCAAAAATAGAACCCACCTAAAAAATGGGCTCTCGCTCTCTACTTATAGAGGATGATCTAGGCTCCCAATACTGTTTTTCTGGTTTAGGGTATCTGTTGGAGGGAATGATTATTTTGGGACCTTATATCGTGATTAGGATCTGTAAAAAGAGATTTAGGGTGTGAATTTATTGGGTATCTCTTGGAGATGCTTATGATACTTATAGCATTTCTATTTGTTAGGAAAGTCTTTTATAACTAGTACTCAGTTTTGGTATCCAACTTGATCTCTGGAAGTCGCCAGCTGTAAAATAAATAGCCTCTTGCTGTAAGCAAGAAGGCAAGGAAGAAATGAAGAGTTTTCTCTCTCTCAAACCCTAATTCTCTAAAGCCGATTTCAGCCACGGCAAGGCAAGGAGTGCTAAGTTGGGGAATCGAAGACTTATCCCATCCTACCCACTCATACAACCTCAGATCTAGAGCCAAGAATCATAATAGATTGGTATGAAATTCTATGGCTGACGATCACATCTCCACGGAGCTGCGCGAGTTGAAGGAACTAATTGGCAAAGTGTTGAAACGTCAGGAGGAATAGTCTTTAGCCCATGAAAATCTTCAGGCAACCGTCCTTGATCTGGAGAAGCGAGTGTCTTTGCATCTCACATTAGCAGCCCCACCAATTCATCTGCACGGTGACCTCCTAATGATCAAGCCGAAACTCCACCTCCAGGACACTTCTACAAGGTTGATTTTCCCCTGTTTGACGGCCAGTCAGACCCTCTCGAGTGGCTGTCTCACTGCGAACAATTCTTTCACGGTCATCGCACCCTCAAGAAAGAAAAGGTCTGGCTTGCTTCATACCATATGATCGACATTGTTTAACAATGGTATTACAAACTAGAATGCACAAAAGGTATTCCATCTTGGCCTCGGTTTCAAAATTCTTGTCGACTACGTTTTGGACCACCCTTCTGAGCAAACCCAGTCGCAGAATTGGCTCTTCTGCGTCAATCAAGCTCCGTTGAAGAGTATGCTCAAGAATTTTATAAGGTTCTCTGTTGGGCTGAAAACCTCCCTGGAGCATGAGGTGGGGTTATTTCTGGCCGGCCTGGGGACCTCATCAAATCAGACGTTGAGCTTTAAAGTCCCTCTTTATTAGATACGGCTATCAGTTTGGCCAAGGCATGGGAGCGGCATTACAAGCTCCTATACAACTCCGGCATGTTCTTTCGACCTCCAACGTCAGGATCATCAGCTTCGGCCTCATTACAATCTTGTGCAAAATGGGTGCCTCCCCTGCTAGCGAAGCTCTCGACATCCCTGCTCTTCTGACTCCGTCGGCTGCATCTTCTTAGCGCACATTTCGGCAACTCACACCCACCGAGATGATGGAACATCGGCAAAAGAGCCTCTGCTTCAACTGTGATGATCAATTCACCCGAGCACATCGTTGCAAACTATTGTATTGGATCGAGATTTTGGAGGACAATGATATTCCAGTCGATGGCAATGAAGAGGCGACTCCATAGATCTCGCTACATGAATTGGACTTGATATTTGGGTTGGCGGGCTCGAAACGAATCTGGGGAGTATAAACATGTATTTTTGAGTTTGGGTCAAGTACTATTCATTGGGCTCGGTCGGTTACTGTTCCTCGGGTTCGGTGATGCGGTTCGGCGCGACCAGCTCAATCCGGCCCGGTCGGACGCGCCTGGTGCGAGCGGGGCTGGCTTGGCTCAGCCAAGTCGGGTGGCCGGGTCGGAGGAACAGTGCCGAACGACACTGTTCTTCTTCCTCCTCAGGCGAGCGCGCGCGCAGGGGACAGGGGAGGGTGGCGGCGGCTAGCGGCGGCGCTCCGGTGAACTGCGACGTGAACCGAGACTATGGACGGGTGCGGGGTGATGCCGGGAACCCATTTTTGGGGTCAGCACCGGCTACTTCTCCAGCTATCACCGGCGGCGAGCTCGGAAGTTCGGGTCGGTTTTTGGAGGCTATGGCCGGTTCCTAGGGTTAAGGGGGTCGGGGCTCTGGCATTTGAGCATGCTTGGGACCAAGGCAAGCTCATGGGAGTGGTGGTTCGGCCCGGGGAAGTCTGTGCGAGACCGGCCACAGTGGGGTGCCATGGCCGAGCAGAGGAGCTCGGGGTGAGGGAGTAGAGGGCTCGGGAGCTTAGAGCAACGGTTCGGGGAGGTTTTGGGGGAGGCTAGGGAGCTGTTGGAGGGAGGAATTGGGGAACGGCAGTGCGGAAGACCGGAATTACTTTAGGGCTCCGAAATAGGGAATTCTCCCAATTGCTGGCAACAGAGAAGGAAGCCGGAGCTTGGGGTGTGCGGTGAGCTTCGGGGTGGCGTAGGGTTTCTTGTGGAGGGGTGGGGCGACTGAAATAGGCCCCGGAAGGCGGTTGGCACCGAGGGCGGCCAGCGGCAGGGCAAGGCAGGGCACGGAGAGAGGGCAGGGGCAGCTGGCCGGGAGCGGTCCCGAAGGGCAAGGTGGCAGAGCTGGTGAGGTGGCAGAGCTTGCTTGGAGATTGGTGAAAATTTTGCTTGAGATTGGTGAGGATTAAGCTCTAGTTTGAGATTTTGCAATTGCTTTTGGAAATTCAATTCCTTTTCCAATTTTCGAAATTCGGGGATGTTTCACTCTCTCAACTGTTTCCCTCAATTTTTTTTGAAACTTCGAAAATTTTCCCAGTAGAATATCCAAACAAATCCTTTGAACCATTCATGTGTAATAAATTCTTGAATGATTCCATGACATTCCAAAACTATATATATTTATGTTGTTGGGTTTCGCCTGTGAACTTCTTGTGTTCTTGCCAACACCACATTCGGTGGACATAGCATTTTTCAATTTCTTTACGTTTTTATAGTATTCAAAACGAGACAAAGTGTGGTGCTCATTTTGGCTTTTTTTTATTACAACTGACTTATTTTGTACTGTAGCAGCTAGTAGTTTTTTTGGTGTAATTAAATCTAAAAATAGAAAAATTGGTTATCCCATCACAAATAATGCAAAGAAACACAAAAAATCTAAAAATCTAAAAAAAATTAAAATTAAGGAATAGTGAATTAGAATTCAAAAGCAGGCTAAAGCTAAATGAGCGAAGCTCTATAGGGACTTTCTTTTTTTTTGCGTGGACAGAAATTATTCGTTGAGTCTACCAACAGTTCTAACTGACAGGAGTATCTGCTAGTACTGCCATGAAAAAAAAACTTTTCGTGGTCTGTGGTTGACGAGCTTTTGAGCCATTAAGTTTTTATCAGAACGGTATGACATTCGTCCTTGATCTATTTATTGCTCTGCTTGCATTTCCACGGAAAAGATCCTTTGCTTCAGACGTACGTACCTGCCCGTTGGAACTGTTCGCAATGCCCGACTTTAGAACAAAAGATTTAAAACACTGCGCAAACTTTTGTGGTATTGTCTTACTGATGCGGAAGGAGCTTCTTCGGAGTTAGACCCTATTTCGTCTTATGAAGTCAGCCTCGGATAGGTTGTATATATGATGCACGCGTACGAATATCCACGCAAGACCCTCTCCCACATACCGTAGCATCGATCTGTTAGACTCCCTGTAAGAATTTTCTCTGCTACCATTGGCACCTCCACGTCGCCTCCTCGAGAATCTCTGTCTCGAGGCGCTGAAGTGGCCGTGGTTGTGACGCTATGATTGAAGCGGCCCATGACCACGGGCACTTTGACAACGGCGCCACGACCATGCCACTTCGACCACGACTTAGGTATATGGAGTGTGCGCAGGGCGGTGCCCCAAGCTAAGGAGGGAGGTGGGGAAGCTGAACCTGGCTGGTGCCGATGCCGATTCTCGGGTCGGGGACGATGGGAATTCTCGAGGAGGCGACACGGAGATGCCGGCGGCAACAGCGAGAATCCTTGTTCGTCGACCGAGGATTCTCGGGGAGGCGACGCGGAGGTGCCAGCGGCGATAGAGAGAATTGTTGTGCTGCAGCTAGCAAGTCGACGACGTGGTCTGTGACCAACGAGTGCGGGTGTGCCATCAGTAGGGAAAGGTAGAGGGAGATTCCTGGCTGTGCTTAGATTTGGGGGGAGAAAAGGAGGTGGGAGAGGGTCTTTTGTAAAGATTTGTGCACATACGCCATATACAACCTATCGGATACTAATTTTATGGAAACGAAATAGGATCTAACCCTAGAAAAGTTCCTTCTTGCTGATGCAGTCTCTGAATCTCACGAACAGCAGCAGCACGGCCAAAAGACTAACCACATTTGTGCGAGACCTGCAGGAAATGAAAGACGACGCTTTACATGCTCCGGTGATTAGACTATATATTAGTCAAGCACATGCGCACCACCGAATCCAGTTTGGATCTTCTATTTTTCTTTAAGCAAGCAGGTTGCTGTTTCCGTTCTAATCCGGACAAGGGCTCTCGCACAGGGGTGACCTGACCTGACGCAGAACGCCAAGATCAAGCGCAAAAAGTCGTCATCCATGATCCATCACGTCACATCTTCCTTTAGCAAACGGGAAATTCAGCACGTCATTAGCAGAATAGCGGGGGTTAAACCCGGTAAAAACATTTTCACAGAAGAAAGCTGGCCGTTTTCACGACCGGCTCGGTCAAGCCAAATAATTGCTGTTTTTGACCCGATACTGCTGTAGATAGGTTGGACCAGACGAGGAGAGAAGGGAAGACCGCGGGGTAAAAAGTCTGTAAAAGCTTGCACCATGGACTTGGACTCATCAAGTGCTGCGCTTCGTCTGCAGCGGCACTGCGCTGCAGCTCCCTGTTGCAGTCGTCAGTTCCCATCTCGCAGCGCCACTCATCGAGTGGAGCAGCCTGCTTCCTTTGCTGCCCACTCCTCCCCCTCTTTTGCAAACTTATGTTTGTTCTAGCTCGCAGACTTTCATGAAGCTTCTGTGGTGTGTGGCCTTGCGTTTTTGGCCCCGGAATGGCCCCCCGGTTGGACTCTCGTGTCTTTTCCATGCATAGTTCATGAATAGTCCCAGGGGCCAGGAACCAAAAATGTCATCATGTATGTACCCATGATCTTATAATGCTGGCACGATGAACGGGAAATGCGATTTTCTTTTGTATGGATAGTTGTTAGCATCAACTTTTGTGTCGCTAGTCATTAGTATCCATCATGAGGTGAAGAGTTATAAACATCAAGCATCACCTTTTTCCGAAAAGAAAATGTAACTTATGTGAGCAAAAAAATTCAAAAAAGGTTGATAAGCATTTCAGAGTGCGCGCGTGTGATTGGACACGTGTACGAAGATTTTTTTCCTGAAAATATGTACGAAGATATTCACTTTGCTTAATTTGTTGGTAAGTTGTTGGCACTACTACTTTATATATTTCAACATGAAAAAAATGCGAAATGGTAAGCAGTAGGCATCTTCCGGAATTCAGGTTGGTAAGCAAGAGACAAAAGTAAAATCCGGAACATTGACATGGCTGCCCACTGATAGCAACATCACACGCGGCATCGCTGTGAGCTTCGCTGATTTTTGGTGCAGTCATTTTAAGACCGGCGTTCACCTTTTGCCTCCAGACACGCGCAATCGTAGCATACGCAAGATGATATACGTAGCTTTGAGCCCTGAAAAAACGGTATTGGCTTAAAATATGCCTTCGACGGCACCCAAAATTTCTACAAACTACGGCATGCATCACTCGTCCGGCAAAAATTTCTCGTGCCAAAGGGCAAGAGTCTGCACGCTGTCGACGGCCATAGGTCCTCGATCCCAGGGTAATCCAAAACTAATAAAGCCATCAACCACGGCTCAAAGTGGGCGATCCTGACCGCTCCTGCCACGCACACCCGCTTGCCGCTCGCCAACCGCGGCCCGTACGGCGCACGCGAACGCACCACCCGACGCAGCTCCGCACCCGGGACGCGATGGATCACGGAACGGCCAAATCCCCGTGCCGAGACCCCACACCGCAGCGCACACACCGCCAAACACAGAAAAACCCGGGCCTTTCTTTAATCAGTCTTACACACGTCCGCTCCCGTTTAAAAGCCACCACCACCCCCCAAAAATCCCAAACGCCGAGCTCACCCCGCCAGGACAGAGCGCGCACGCACACGTCCGAACCGAAGCACGGGCGCGCGCTCATGCACGTCCTCCGGCTGCTCGCGGCGCGGCGTTTCCGCCGCCGCGCCGTGTCCACGATCACCGCGACGGCGACGGCGCCGGCCACCCCGTGCGACTATGGCGAGGACGAGGGCCCGTTCTTCGACCTCGACCTGTCGTGCTGCTCCGCCCCCGCGTCCAGCGCCGAGTCGGGCTCCGAGTCCGAGGACTCGTGCGCCGGCGAGGTCGACTTCCTCATCTCGCTGCAGCGGAGCCGCTCCGCGTCTCCGTCCTACGAGCGCCTCTTCTTCGGCGGCGGTGGATGGGCGGCTCCCCCGCCGCTCAAGTTCTGCGCATCAGAGACGAGCGACGCCGCCGCGCGGTACGGCGCGGGCAGGCGCGGGAAGATGCGCGCGCTCAGCTTCGGGTCCGCCAAGGCCGCGTTCTACGGCGGCCGCGCCAGCTTCTCCCGGAGCTTCAGCAGCGCGCGCTCGGCCAGGCTCTTCGCCGTGAGCGGGTACGGCTCGCCGGACCAGGAGGCCAAGAGGGCGCCCTCGGGCGACGTGATCAGGCGGTACTTGAGCAAGATCTCGAGGCGGCTGCGGAGGGTGGCGCCCGGCGCCGCAGCGAGCACGGACCTCCGGCTACGGAAGAGCCACTCGGCGCGCGCGGCGCAGTCGCCGCCACCTCGCCGGGATGACTCGCTTCTCGAGAAGCAGGACGGCATCGCGAGCGCCATCGCGCACTGCAAGGAGTCCATCCATCGTGGTACGTGCGCCCACCGCCCACGCCTTAACGTCACCGTCCGTTTCGTTCCTTGCCTCCATTAATTTTCTCCGAGCGGTTCAGAATTCTGACGCACGTGTTCACTTACGCTGTGCAGCTTCCGTGTCGGAGTGCGACTCGTCGTTGGTGCGGTCGCGGAGTGATCCAGGAACCTAACATCCAAGTCGAGGGGGTTTTGCATGCTTATAATTCCGCGTTGGAATTCTCGACGAAGCGAGACCGAAGCTTCGCGCTGAATTTCGCAAAGGAAGCTACGAAAAGACGAGGAATCTTCAAGTACAAATTGTTAAAGCTTCAAGAACATGGCGGTGGTTTAGCGAGCTACAGATCTTTAACCTTTTGTGTGTGTGTGTGTGAGTTCTTTTATGGTTTTAGGCGTGGGAAAAGAGCTCCTTTTAGGCTCCTTTAGCCACCTCCCCCATGTACATGCGTGGAGCTGTGTCCGTTTACTCTCTTTTGTTGGTTTTTCATCTTTCGGTTTGCCTTGTACAAGACTTGCAATACGACCTGTAATTGGGCACTCCTACGTTCTTCGCTTTGACTCTGTCACAGCCTCGCAATATGCACGTCAGCTCGCTTACCATTATGAGAACGGTGCATGAATCATGGAGGTGACCTTGGGAACAAGACGGTCACTCCGTCACTGATCTGCACTGTACAACGCACAAGATGTTTACAGATCTGTAACGTGTCTGCGTGCAAGAAGTACGCGCTCTGGTTTTCTTGGCTTGTGCAAAGCAGAGGAAGAGACGAAAATGGGATCTCGGAAAAGCTCGAAAAAGCATGGGCCCCTTCACGTTGCAGCGCCATGATGAGCCCCGGTGGAGCTAGCAAGAGAGACGAAGGAGAGCAACGAGTAATGTGCGTGCGTACGATGTGGGTGGGGAAGACAGATCTGTGCATGATTCTGAGGGGCTCGGCCTCTCGGGGAACCGCGCTGCGCCCATTTCTTTCGGCTTTGTTTATCCCCGCACCCGCTGCCATTCCTTGGCCCTCCCCTCGCAGGCAGCCTTTCCTTTCCCCTGCCTGTTTTTTTTGTTGCTGTTCCTTTCGTTTACCAATACCACCACCCATCACCTGTCTGTGTGCGAGGCGAGGCGAGGGGAAAAAAAGGTCGCGAGAATGGCTCAAAGCTACACTAGCTTTGACGACGCCCTGAGAGGAAAAAGGAGCTCGGAGAAAGCATTGTTTAGTCCGAGCTTTGCTTGGCTTTAAGCCTTTAATCTTGTTATGGTTAGGAAAGCCATGGCACTGGTCCTGATCAACTCGGCTTCGGCTTCTGGTTTCTGGTTTATTTTTCACTATTTATAAATTCGTCTTTTTCTAAACTTTTAGTTTTTTGTTGAGTTTTTTTGCCGGTTCTTTTTTCCCGTATTTGTTTGTATTATACGTAATGGGCTAACATATTTTTTTATTTTTTATTTTTTTAAATTTAATTATGCTAAATAAACATCTGTCAGCTACAATACTTTTTTCAACCAGCTACAGTGTTTTCAACTATAAGCCACGAGCTTTTCAGCCGAACCGATCACCACCTTAAGTTTGCAAAAGCTACGTGACTTACGCCGTGCATTGTCGTCAGTATCAGCAGCGAATCCGAGACGGGAGCATTCCTTCGGCTTTTGCTTGCTTGCGCCTAGCGTGCATCTGAGGCCGCGCTGTGGGGCCACGGCCATGATGCCCATGGAAAATTTCTTAGTATCTTATGTTGTGATAGGGGAGTTTTTTTGCTCTGTTTTTTTTTGTTCTTGCCTTTTACTGATGACAAAAACTGCACCCCCCCTGCAGAAACTTGCGGATGCAATGATGAAATGCGATGTGTAGGATTTCGCGGATCTTGACTGCTTGGAGAGGAGGTAAATGCTCGGTTTCCATGGGGCTGTAGAGCTTGGCAGTAGCCAGTAGGAGTGTAGGAGTACTTGGGCAATCGATTCTAGTCTTTTGGTCCAAGACGCACTTGCGATGAGTACAGGGCATGGCTATCATGGCATTTGCAAGGAGGACAAGGAGAAACTCTGCTACTGTTCAATCAGGCGGCATAACACCCGAGCGTGATTTGATCTGAACCGTCGATTTTGCGTCGAACGTGACGGAGAAAGTAAATGCTTCTTTAATAATGGCACCTTAAAACACTAAGGATCTGTTTGGTTCATTACCAGAAGTTGCCTAGTTACAAGTTAGGTGTGCCACAGTTTTTAGGTAGCTGTTTGGTTCACTAACGTAACTGTGGTATGCCACACTTTCTTAACACCCGACCCCACACGTCATAGACTCAGTTTCTTGCCAAACTTTGCCACAAGTGTGCTTCGATTTTGTTAGTCACACTTTCTGTGGCAGCCACATATTGTCTAAGCTTAAGCATGACAAGGTTAGGCACCAACCAAACAGGCCTTAACCCTGAAACCTGTATATCTCAGGAGAACTAAAAATAAAATGCCGAGAATGAATATCGTGGGTGTTGTCTCAATCATGCTGACGTGCATCGATCGCGTTTGGCTCGTTCTCGACAGGAGCCGGAAGACACGATGGTTGCAAAATTTGGAGGGCAACGTACTGTTGCCAAACAACAGGCAGCCTCCTTGGATATGCGTCTTGGTGTAACTGAATTGTTTGGTTCTACGTTTTTGTTTAAGTTTGAGGTTTCAGAGGTGCATGCATGAACATTGGTTAGTTGTAAATATCAAACGTGCGTCTAAATCACGGACAAGGATGGGACCGAGATGATAAGAGGATCTCTAGTCTTCCCAAAGCCAAGAAATTGCTCACAGGTTCTTTGGAATGCTAAAACTGCTACTCCATAGCACCTACATTGTATGGCTTGTAAAGGCAGTAACCGTGCCTCTATTCTACACATGGAAGAACAAGACGCAGCATTTTACCTTCATCCTAGAAAAATGAATTTTTTAAAAATTTGTTTCTCCTTCGCTTTTGCTTTCCCAAAGTGTCTTCCAACTCTTCCATGGCTCCATCCTTTCCCTCCTCTAGAGGGAGGTAAACATGCACGATTTATAACTTTTTGGGGTGTGTTACAGGAGTAATTTTTGCTTTGGGTTGTGTGGTCAACGATTGGTCCCAATCATTAGTCCTTAAGTGTTATTTTGGCCGCGAGTGATGTACTACGCGCGACACTGGACTGTAAGATAATCATCAATCAGTGCATTTCGTGTGCTTGTCTTGTATGATTGTGATTGTAAGTAAGATGCTAATTTACCCTAGGTCAAAATAGAAAGGAGATGATTGCACAAGGATAAATGAGTGTTGTTTTGACAATTTATCCCCCTAAAGTATCATGCGCCACGCATTTCTGTCCGATCGAAAACCAAAGTACATTTGGAAATAATGTAGTCCTCGTATAACTGAAGTCCCACTTGGAAAGTGGGATTTTTTTCTCTAAATTCTAGCAATAATTAAACTATTTCCTATAAAATTTCTATAAATTTGTCGTGAAGTTCATGTGTCGAAAACATTTGGATCCTACGCAAGAAAACAACATCTGAATGAGTGCACGGTCCCTTTTCTCGTACCAGCACATTTCTCTGTTTTCCGGTTCATATTTTTAATAGTTCTCATTTTTTTTAGAAAAATCCTTATTTGCCACTCAAAGTTACCGGTTTCCGTGATATACCACTGACGAACTCCTTCCTTTTGTGCCTCTGAAAACATTTTGCATCCCTTTCATGCCACTTCCATTGGTGCAGCCAGCCATTAGCACATGAAAACTTGTCTATTTTTTCTCAAAAATACCCATGTTGCCCCCCTCTTCTTCTCCTTTGCTCTTGTTTCCTTTCTTGGAAAAAACAACGCAAGCCATGGATCCAAGCAGCCGAGATTTGGGAAAGGAAGATCTTGCCGTCGTCGTCTCTCCGACCACTAGTGCCAGCTATTCTAGGCCACAGCCGCCATGCACTGTATCTTCTTCCCTAGTGACGACTCCACGGAGAGTGAGAGAAAGCGTGTACCTATAGCATCCTGTTTTTCAAAGTTCTTTGAAGCTTTTAAAATAAAATTCAGCATTTAGATTTTCTAGAATTAATTAAAGCTTATATTAAACTTGTATGAATTAAAAGGATATAATGTGACTAATATAAACTTCAATTACTGTTGAAATTATTTTATTTGGGTTCTTTGTGCTTCAAGGATTTTTTTTTCCTGGATTTTCTAGAATTTTTTCAGATTTATTTGCTATTTTCTAGAGCTCAATTTATTTTTTGGGAATTTCTAAAATTGAGAATATCCCTAAAATCCTCCAAAGCCATTTGGACCGAAACCCTAACTCCTGGCCCATTTACTCCCGCCGTGCCACGTGTCGGCCCACCTTTCTTTCAACTCGCTTTGCGTCGGCTAGTCGATCCTCCCTGTGCAACGTGTTGGCAATCCGACTGTCCATCGAGTCGGCTGTCCGATCTCCAAGCCCTGCCATGTGTTGCCCATCGATAAGCCCTTGCATTGTTCTTCGTTCCCGTCCAGTATCACTGTTGTGTACGCGTCAGTCTCAGCGTCCGTGTCTGCCAAGCCGTCGACTCGTGCTTGTCACGGACTCGGTCCCATAGCCCCCATTGTTCCGCATCTCGAAGCCGTCGCTATCCTCACCGAGCTCGTGTGTCGTCGCCAGAGTTCATTTGCATCGTCGCCTTCGTGTTTTGCACCGACATGGTCGTCGTCTTCTTCCTTGCCTGTCATTCCTCCGTCAGATTGTCACCGTCGGTGAGTCACTCAGCCATTCACCCGCACTGCCATCCGCCTAGCCTCCTCCGTCATCTCGCTCGATGCATCGCAACACTTCATACATTGAAAGGTCACCCCGAGCCACGCGTCTTATCGATGTCACAGATAACGTTAGCACACACCACGCCGGCTGCGTCCCTTCATCTTCTGTGAACTTGGTCCACATGCACCGAGAGACTGACATGCGGTCCCACATGTCAAGACTTCTATTCCATGAACTGTAGACCGAGCTGAGTCAGCCAGCCACACAAGCAGCCATGTTAGCCCTAATCCAACATGTTCTGCCACGTGTCCGCTACGTTAGCCACCTAAGCCATGTGTTAGTGCCATGTCATCATCCACATGGACTGCCACGTCACCCCCTGCCACCTCAGCCCTAGGTGCGATGTGTCAAGCCATGTCATCCCTAGAAGCCCTGTTAGCCACCACGTTAGTGATGATATCATAAATCCTATTTTCCTTTAGAAAAAATATTTCGGCCAAAAAGAAAATAGATGCTGACATCATAATTAGGAATTTCTTTTATAAAAAATAATTCCAGTAAATTCTATTTTCCTTTTCTTTAGATTTAAATCTTCCGAAAGCTCCTTCTTCTCCGTCCTAACTCCGATTGACCTGATTCTTTTTCCTAAATTCATAAAAAAATTGATCTCTATCTTTTTGTTCTAGTTTTAAGGTTTTTAGAGTTCATTTAAATTTATTTACTTTTATTTATGTTTCATTCGCTTTCTCTCTCGTTAGATAACGTTTTCGAAGGAGCTAAAGCAGAATCAGAAGACCAAGAGTTGGTAACTGATTAAGGCTAAGACAAATCATGTTTTTTATTATATTGAACCTAGTTTTTAAATATATTTATTTATTATTTTATTTTATGTTATCATGCATTGCTATTTTATTACAAACCTTTTTGTACTTGTTAGTTATTGTCGAATTTGATTAATCCCTCAATTGATAATTTGAATGCCATGATTTCATTATCACCATAAGATGGGTATTTATCTAGTGATGCAATACTAGTTATCACATGGATTGTACATTTAGTATGCTTAGCCATGCTAGTAGTACGTTGGGTTCATCATCACATGTTAATTAAGTAATTAATTTTGACTTAATGAGATATTGAATCGTGGTGGTTAGTCATAGTTATAAAATTTGAGTACCATAATATGGGTAGTGTCATTGGTGTTGGTTAAACAAAATTGATTTTCACTTGGGCGAGTAATCATGCAGTAAAGGGGGAATGCGGTTAGCATTTCTTGGGATGTGGATGTCTCATCTGGGTAATGTATAAGGACTTAACTTTGTGCGCCATTGATCTAAGTCTTATCATATAACCACATGTCCAGTATGAGATGGACCTGGATAATTAATTTGTAATGCTTCAATTTCGGTTTCGCCATCGATATGACAGTGGTGCCAGTTAGATATTTCCATAGGGAGCAAAAGGGATCTGTCGACTAGGTGATTAGACTACTCGATCGTGAAATCTTAGTAGGCGAAACTGAGTTGGGATTGAACATTGTAACATCCTTTTTATGATCTTCTTGGTCAGCATGTCCAAAGAAACATGTTGCTCTAGTATCACTATGAGATGGTCATATTATGTGGATGAAGTTGTGCAACATCTATAGAGTGTAAAACTATTCGAATAACCATGTTCTTGATTATGAATAATGCTCAGTGATTTCACACGAAAGGTAAAGTTTTCATAAAACTTGGTGGGACTAAGTTTGGGAAGTAAATGGTTAGTTCATTGGTGGTTCATTACGTGAATGGTTAGTTCATTGGTGGTTCATTACGTAAATGGTTAGTTCACGGGGTGGTTCATTGGGTGAATGGTCAGTTCCCATATGGTTTATCTAATTCCTTTGAATAGTTACTCGTTATCGTTTTCCTAAGTTCACTTTCGATCTATATACTGTATTTACTTTAAACTATTGCTTTCTGCAAAATAACTACTCAGACATCATTTGGTAAGCCTTACATATTATATTACATTTTTGTTACAAACAACTTGCTAAGTACTCTATGTACTAACGGCTATATCCACATTTGCTTTGTTGAACAAGAAGAACCATATCAATCGGAGATACTTGAAGGAGGATACTTCGATGACTTCTCGGATTAGAGTCTCGTTTCCTAGTTGATTGCCTGTGGGTATGTCAAATGACCACTTCATTTTCATTGAGTTTCCGCTACTAGTTTGTTAAACCCTTCCCGCTGTTAAAGTGTAAACTTGATCATAAGGTTATAACTTTGATAATTAATAATATTTAATTCTTTTTCTTATTTAATAATGAATATGGTTGATATTCCATTTATGTTTCTACTGTGTACACTAGCGTGATTCTAGACTAGTGTAGAATACACAGAGAGTCCAGATTTGCATATTCGGGTCTCGAAAATACCTCAGTAGAGTGAGAGAGGGATTGAGAGAGGACACGATGGATCTGACCTGATTTGGTGAAGAAATTGAGTTAGCGTCACCATCGCCATTGATCTTTCCATCACCAGCCAAAACGAAGTGAGGGGAGGGGACCTACTGGTGTTGACACCAACTTGTGCCTTCTCTCTATCGACGTGCAGTTGATGTGCCTCGCCATTTGCCTCTTCATCGAGCACCGCCTCACTGGAAATGGCATGGGTGAGCTCCTCCTCTCCCTCGGGCACCACTGCCATCTTTTTTCACCTCATGGGGAAGCTGGGGGCAAGGGAGCCAGAAAATGGTGGTAGGACTGGAGTAAGACGACCGCATCCAGAGAAGAGGGTGTCGCCAAGCCAGAGGGAGGCGGTGGCATCTGAAGACAAGGGGCGGCACTGAGCCAGAGGGGGGTGGAGATGGTGGTGGCAGCCCAAAGGGAGGTAGCGGTAGGATCTGGTAGGCGGGATGAGCAGTGATGAGGTCAAGATTGGGCGACGGCATTTGGTGGGGCGGGGTTGGTGGCAGAGGTGGGTGGTGATGGTGGTGGCATCCATGGTGGGGTGGGGAGCCAATAAGAGAGAATAGAGAGAGGAGAAGAGGAGGGCAAAGGGAGGAAGAATAGGAGTATTTTGGTCTTCTCTCATCCAACTTAATACCAACTTACAGTCAATGGACGCCGGTGGCAAGAAAGGGTAGAAAAATGAGTCCATGACATTGAAGAAAAGAGCAGTTTTTTTGGTGAAAACTAATAACTTTGTATGACAAATAAGGAATTTTCCCCTTTTTTTTTAAGAGAGAGAAGGTTTGAAAGAGTTTTGCGGTTCACTGGTACTGGTACTATACATCTTTCGGGTTCAAAATGTTGCGAGGATAATATAAGTGGGCCGGGCGTCTTAAACGAGGCGTTTTCCCAGGTGGTAGGGTAGATGGGCCATAAAGAAAGCTTTAACGAGTCCAGCTAGTTAGAGTTCGGCTAACCTTTCCGCCGAAGCCGCTGGGCCAGCTCATCCGCAGACTTCTGCAGTATCACGGACAACTTCGCCGCTACAGAACGTGGCAACGTGCACTTTGACAGCATGTTGTTTCCTTGCACAGTTACCGGGTGTACTACTTTCGTTACCCAGACGCAGTGCTGGAGCGTAGTTGAGGCCGAACAAGGCTCTAGCCTCTCCTTCCGAAAATTAAAAAAATTAAGACTCAGTATACATATGCCCGTCTAGGACCTGGCTCAGTATTCGGCTCACTCTGACTATTGAGCTGACTACTAAGCACTACAATTATTGCTTCTTCATGGATCCCTCAGAGTTCTTACCTCTTCTTTCCTTGTTCCCCAATGTCTACCATTTTTAGGCCATGAGATCACGAGTGCTTCTCTCTGTAGCATGCCATACTCCCAAATTCTCACCATGCTCTCTCAACTAGGATCGGCGACTGCCTTGGTGGTCCGGCCAATATCAGGTTAAGGGCATGTTATTTTCCTTCGAAGCTAGCAGCTTTTGGTTTTTGCTACAGTATCTAACTTTCAAACAGAGTATTTTCTTAAGACAAGGTCTACAAGTTAAACAATTTACACGTTAAAAGCCCAATATTTGTACCAACCAAAATCGTAAGTGAGTATCTGTCTCTCCGTAATCTGTACCGTAAACAGCCAAAATTCAAAATTTTCAACCAAAAGCTCTAAGCTGCAGCCGCAGCCAAACAGTCCCTGAAGCTCCCATTTTGTGGAAGCAGCTTCTAGCCATCTGGCCATCTTGGAGCATTACCTTACTGCCATAGTTCCAACTTCCATGTAAGCCAAGAAACTTGTTTAGATTTCGTAGAAATCGAAGAGCCAATGTTGATTGGGGCAGGGCTTATGCTAATTATGTCTTAATTTGGATAGGATGTATTCTGGACATTGATGCTTTGGATTTTAGAGGGGGGCTTCTGTTAGAAAATTGGCAACGATTGAAAAGGTATAGATTTTTCAGAAGTATCATATCTTAGCCCTTGTAGTTGCTCCGGTATGATATTCAGAGTAACTTATCCATATATTTGTTCTGATATGATATTTCGTGACCCAAATATAAACAAGATCAGTCTTTAATTAGTAATTAATACTTTCTTAATTATAAGTTCTTCTATGACTTATTTGTTGATTTAGCACTTGTATAATTATTGATCGTTGAATGTTTGTGTTGTGGGCAATTGGTCTCCTCTTGTTTTGGCTCACGCTACGCCGCTGCCCAGTCGGCTATGCAAGCGTTTCCATTTCGTCCCGTAGGATAACATGCTTGTTCTGACGAGACAAGCATCCGAAAGTCGCACACCAGAGCAACTTCCATCGTTCAGATTACTAAATCCCGTAGTGGCACGCTTACCAGAGAAGTTCATATAGAGGCGAAGACAGTGCATACATCATATAAGTAAGCGGAATACGGGAAATATCTGCTACCATTATGCCTCACATGAGATCATATGATCCATGTTCATATATAGACAGCACACTTACGTACGAGCTATATATATTTTCATTGGAGCTTAACCGTAAGGACAGCAGTTTTATAGGATAGGACAAAATTAGAGCCCTCAAATCTTCAGTAATATAAAATAATGGGTGGATCCATTGGATGGAGATCTAACGTCTCATATCAATTTGACTGTTTTTGTCCTTAAAAATAGTCGAATGTTGTATAGCAATACTCTAAAATAAAATAGAAGTTTGTCCGTTGTCCTCCTGTACCTGTGCACGTCCCCACTATCCTGCCTTCCAAAAACACCAAAAATCCGTCCCTCACAAAAACCGAATAATCGAATTAAAAACCAACCGAAAAAAGGAGATCTCCGTAGCCCGTACCGGATCCCCATCTCTCTCCTCTCATGCGTCCGCCCCCAACATCTCGTCACGGAAAAACGGCGCCGCCATGTGGGCCCTCTGTCTCTCCAGCGATTTTTCCCAGCGAAACGCGATTCTTCAGGAAGTCGCGATGCAATCACAACCCCAACCATCCCACTGCCGCAACCTAACCATCTAACGCTACCCCTCTCATCCCGCTGCCACCAGCGAGCATCATTCGTTCGCGCGAGTCCCTTGGATTCGTTCCTGTTTGGTCGTGAGGACAACGATGACGATCATGGTAGGCATGTCCAAGAGCTTGCCGGCCATGGCCTTCCCAGAGGCCACGCGGGTGGGGGAAGCGAAGGACAGTCTGGTTCTGCAGGTTGGCAGCGTAAGGCGCAGACGAGCAGCCACCGTCGATGGAACGTTGCCGGCGTCGCAGCGCGCCATCTAGGTGGAAAGGAAGATGGGCAGCGAGCGTGGTGGGGTACACAGTGGTTGCCGTGGTGTAGGCAGTGCACGACGTAGTGGCCTACGGCGTAGCGGAGGCCACGAATGGCCCCGGAGTCGCCGTTGGCATTTTGTGGCATTGGGATGAGTTCTTTTGAGTTTATACTTAGGCTTTAGCTTTTATTTCTGCAGTAATTTATCGTTAAATGATGTATTCTTTTTAAGATGGTGTCTCAGCTAAATTATAGTATAAACTATATCGAATTCAGCTGTATCAGTCAAAATTATATACGACCATTTTCCTTTACGTACTGCCTCTCACAAACAGCCCAGAATTCAAAAACCACAGCCATAAGTCTCGGCCCAAAAGTCACGAGCCCAATGCCCCGTCTTACCGCAGTTGCGGCAGACGTCGCGGGGCACCTCCTTGGAGCCTGTACTAGACACCCCCTTCTTGTCGCCGTTGCCGCGCCCACGTCGTCCACGCGCGCGTCGCTTGTTCGTAGCGCCGCTGCTGCTGTCGTTGGACTGGTCGCGGTTCTGATCGCGCTGCTTCATGCGCGCCTTCCACCCCTCCTCCGTAAGAAGGAGCTTGCCATCCTCCGTCTTCTCTTGCGTCGGCGGCGCCAACCGTTCCTCGGCACCCTTGAGGCGACCTGTGACATCCTCGATCGTGAGAGTCGAGATGTCCAACAGTGTCTCCATCGCGAGTATGATTTGCGAGTACTTGGCCGGCGCGGCGCGTAGGTAGCGGGCGACAGCCTTGTGGGGTGGCTCAGGATCTCCCAGCGTCTCCAACTGGTTCACCATGTTAGTGAGCCGCAGGGCGAAATCCTCTATGTGTTATACGTTAGGATCTCCTAGGGTTTAGATCTAGGGGTGTTCTGTTCGGGTTCGAGAGATACACGGAGAGGGAGAGATCATTAGGGTTAGGGGTACTGACCGTCCGATTGCGTGGAGGAGGAGTTGACTTATAATTTGATCCCGAACTTTATCTTTCACAACATAGTACTTTATGTCAATGTGTTTGGCAGCACCACTTGACTTATTGTTGTGAGCATACATTACTGCGGGTTCATTATCGCAGTACAACTTAAGTGGTCTATTGATGTCGTCAACCACTTTTAAACCGGGTATGAACTTCTTTAGCCAATTCACCTGCCCCGTAGCCTCATAACATGCTACAAACTCGGCATACATTGTGGACGATGTAGTGACGGTTTGCTTTGAGCTTTTCCACGATATAGCTCCTCCAGCGAGAGTGAACACATATCCGGATGTTGACTTTCTATTATCTCCCGCATAATCAGAGTCTGTATACCCCACTATATGGAGTGAATCTGATCTTCTGTATGTCATCATGAGACCTTTTGTTCCTTGCAAATAATGCAAGACTTTCTTTACCAATTTCCAATGTTCTATTCCAGGATTGCTCTGGAATCTGCCAAGTAACCCGGTAACAAACGCTAAGTCAGGGCGTGTACACACTTGAGCATACTGCAAGCTTCCGACAGCTGAAGCATATGGAACCGATTTCATTTGTTCGAGCTCGTACTGGTTCCTGGGGCATTGAAAATCCCCATATCTGTCGCCCTTGACTATAGGTGCAGGTGAAGGACTACATTTATGCATACCAAATTTATTTAAGACTTTCTCTATGTATGCCTTTTGTGACAGTCCCAATATCCCTTTGTTTCTATGCCGGTGAATTTCAATCCCTAGAACGAACGAAGCTTCACCAAGATCTTTCATATCAAAGTTTGAGGATAAAAACTTCTTTGTCTCCAGTAGCAGACTGACATCACTACTAGCCAGTAGGATATCATCCACATACAGGATTAAGAAGATAAACTTCCCATCTTTAAACTTTGCATAAACACAGTTGTCCTCTACATTCTCTTTAAACCCAAATTTTCTTATTGTACTGTCAAACTTCAAGTACCACTGTCTTGAAGCTTGCTTTAACCCGTAAATCGATTTCTTTAGGCGGCATCCCATTCTTTCATTTCCTTCCACGACAAAACATTTCGGTTGTGCCATGTAAACATTTTCCTCCAAATCCCCATTAAGAAATGCCGTCTTTACATCCATCTGATGTAACTCTAAATCATAATGTGCTACTAATGCCATTATAATTCTGAAGGAGTCTTTACATGAGACTGGAGAAAAGGTCTCATTGTAATCAATCCCTTCTCTTTGCGTAAAGTCTTTTGCCACAAGTCGCGCTTTGTATCTTTCTACATTCCCTTGGGAGTCAAGATTTGTCTTGTAGACCCATTTACAGCCTACTGTTTTGGCTCTTTTAGGAATAATTTCCAAGTCCCAGACTTTATTAGTCTTCATGGACCTCATTTCCTCTTCCATGGCCTCAAGCCATTTTGAAGAATTTTCGCTTCTCATGGCTTCTTCAAAGGAGGTGGGATCATCCTCCATTTGAAATTCCTCTGTATGATAAATCTGATAATCATCAGAAATAGCTGATCTTCTTACTCTTTGAGACCTCCTCGGGGCCTCCTCATTTGATACATCTTCTGTTTGAGGCTGCTGTTGCTCCCCCTCATCTGTGGCAATGGGTTCTATAGGATCCTGAAGAACAGGTTCTTCATTCTCATTCATTGTTGCCACAGGAGGAACAATAACAGGTGCTGGCACCACAGTGTCTTGCACCGACGGTGCAGCGACAGCAGGTAGTGTGAAGAATGTCTCTTGAATCATCGGAGTGGGCGCATACACCCGCTTCTCTTCAAGGTCAATCTCGCGAGCTACCATACTTCCTCTCATCATTTCATCCTCTAAGAAGACAACGTGTCTCGTTTCTACAAACTTTGTATATCTATCTGGACAGTAGAAACGAAAACCTTTTGACTTTTCAGGGTAGCCAATGAAATGGCAACTTACTGTTTTGGGATCAAGCTTCCCAAGGTTTGGGTTAAATACTTTAGCCTCAGCAGGACTCCCCCACACACGTAAGTGGTTTAGTGAGGGAACTCTTCCTGTCCACAACTCGTACGGTGTTTTGGGCACCGACTTACTAGGCACTCTGTTGAGAATATGAATGACGGTTTTCAACGCCTCCATCCATAAACTCAATGGGAGTGTGGAATAACTCATCATGCTTCGCACCATATCCATCAGGGTACGGTTGCGTCTTTCAGCTACTCCATTTTGCTGATGTTCGCCCGGTGTAGAATACTGGGCCACTATGCCATTTTCCTGTAAAAACCTTGCAAAAGGTCCAGGAACTTGTCCATATGGGGTATGTCGACCGTAGTACTCCCCCCCCCCCACGATCAGATCGGACTATCTTAATCTTTAAATCGTGTTGGTTTTCAACTTCAGCCTTAAACATCTTGAATTTATCCAAGGCTTCATTTCTTTCTTTGATTGGATAAATATATCCATAACGGGAGTAATCATCTGTGAATGTTATGAACGAGTCATATCCATCCACACTTTTCACAGGAAAAGGACCACAAATATCTGTGTGAATAATTTGTAGAACTCCTGTGCTTCTTTTGGCGTCTTTCTTAATTTTCTTTACATATTTTCCTTTAATGCATTCTCTGCATTGTTCTAAGTCTGAGAACTCTAATAAAGGAAGAATTTCATTCTTAACTAGTCTTTTTATTCTCCCCCTCGAAATATGGCCTAAACGACAGTGCCATAATTTCGACGATGTATTATGAGTTCTCTTTCGTTTTCTGTTCGCATTCACAGGCGAGGATATACGCTCATTCACATCACATACGGGATTCACATTTTCACGAAGTGACAATAAATAAAGCTCGTCTTGTTTGATGGCAAGACCAATGCATTTATCATTAAACATTATTTCACATTTGTCATTTCCAAAGTGACAATCATAACCATCATTGTCCAAATTTGAAACACTAATCAAATTCCTCTGTAAAGAGGGTACATAAAGAATATCTCTAAGTAAAAGAATGAAGCCATCAGCTAGCTCTAATGAAAGATCGCCAACGGCTTCAACTTCAGCTTGGACTCCATTTGCGACTTTAACGCATCTTTCTTTTCTTTGCGTAGTCCTCGTCGAACGGAATCCCTGCAAATTATTGGCAACATGAACAGTTGCACCTGAATCAATCCACCAAGTAGATTTTGAATATTGCACATACAGGGATTCATTTATAAAGGTAATAATGTTCTCACCTTTCTTTGCCATTATCATCTTTAAGTAATCGGGACAGTTCTTCTTGTAGTGTCCCGTCTTCTTGCAGTGAAGACACTGATCTTTGTCTACTGCAAAATTATTCTGTTGAGGCTGATGGACAGGGGCTTTTCCCTTGTTCTTTGAGGAGAAGTTACTATTGAAGTTCTTTTTCTTGTTGTCCTTCACATAGTTGATAGAACCACCATGTGAGGATTTAATTCTTTCCTCCTCTTGCACACACATAGCTATGCACTTTTCTAAGTCCCATTTCTCGGGCTGCATGTTGTAGTTGACAACAAATGTGTCAAACTCTTTCGGCAAGGAAGCAAAAATCAAATGAATAAGGAACTCATCCTTGAGAGCCAAATCCATTGGTTTAAGCTTGGATGCCAAGTTGCTCATCCTTAGTATGTGCTCTCTTATGCCACTGTCACCACCAGAGTACCTTTCTGTCACAAGCTGTTTAATCAGCTGTGTAACATAAGTCTTTGAAGAGTCAGTAAACTGACTCTTTATTTTCTCAAGGTACTATGTGACAGTGTCACACTCTGCGATTGAGCCCACAATTGCAGGCTCAATCGTGTTCTTTATCACAGCCAAATATTTCTTGTTGGCAGTGACCCACTTTTTATGATCAAGATCATATGACATTTTTATGGGAGCATAGTCCCTCTGTCTGGTCTGCCAAGCAGCATCAGCCTCATTTTCATCCCTCACCGGAGCCACAGGCTCTATGGGACACGGTGTGGTGACTACCCAGTCCACCTCAGCCAAGATGAAGGCCAGGTCAATTTTTTTCTTCCATTCACCGTAGTTGTCTCCTTTGAGAACCGGGATATCTCTGCTGTAGCCCATCAAAGAGTATTCTCCTGAAAACACAATTCATATATAGTGAGAACATTTAAACATAATAACAACAACTGCATGCCTTGGTTTCAACGTTGGTTAAAATTAAAACATACAGTTGTTTACACATTAAATCTACATCACCGTTGGGCAGAAATAGAGATAATGCATAAAACTCATCAATTAAAATTATAATACTGTTAATAGCAAAATTATATGCCTTATTTCCAACGTTGGTCAAAATACGACATACAATTTTATCTATACATTAAATCTACATCACCGTTGGGCAGAAATAGAAATAATGCATAAAAACATCAATTAAAATTATAATACTGTTATTATCAACGTTGGTCAGAAAATAACAATATCATAATTCACAACAATTCTCAAAAAATTAAATTCTCCCGTTGGTTCGAATTTAATTTAAAGAGTAATCAACATTAACTTTTGCAGCGCAAACATGAAATTATTCTAAAATAATTCATACTAAGAAGCATTATTTCTTTACTCATCTAATCTCTGGAAAAATAACACGTTGGTGCAAAAATTTACAGAGATTTTAAATCAAATTTCATTCAAATTCGCTCATAAATGCTTCTGAAAATCAATAAAAAATCATTTAACAAAATTACTGTTCATTCGGCCATTTCGGCCTGTTCCACGCGCGGCCACGGCCCACGGCGGCCCGCTCAGCCCAGCCGAGCGCGCGCGCAGCCACGGCCCACGCGTCTTAGCCGTCGGATTCGCATCCAACGGCCCGCGGCGATCACGGCGGATCAACCCCGCGGTCTTTGGCGCGATCTCAGCCGTCCATTCTAATCCGACGGCTGAGCGTCGTTATCGCCGGATCAAAACCGCCGCCCGCGGCGCGGTCTCCCCAAACCCTAGAACATTTTCCCCCTCTCCCCACTTTCGCCTCGCGCCCGAGCGAACGCAGCGGCGGCGGCGACTTCGTCCACGCCGCCGAAGAAGGAGAAGACGGCGCCGCCGCAGGCCCTCTCGCCGGCGTGCGCGCTCCCCTGAGAGGGAGCGCGCCGCCGTTGAGCGGCTCCGTGTCGGCGCCCCTTTGCACGCGCCCGGCGCGCTCGGATCTTGTCCCGCGCGTCGACGGTGGCCCGCACGAGGAGCGCCGGCGAGCGCACGGCTCGGCCGATCTTCCCGAACGCCAGCGACGACAGCCCGGCGACGACGGCCAGGTAAGTCCCGGCCGTTTTCAGATCTAGGGTTAGGGTTTCAGATCCAGGTAAGTACTATTCAAGTCCATTCCCCTCTCTTTCTTTTTCTTTTGCCGTTTTTTAGGGTTAGGGGGGTTCTTCTTCTCTGTGCTTTTCTTTTCCGCACGCCGGTCAACCGACGGCGGTCGCGTTCTTTTCCGTCTAGATCTACGCCTAGGTTTGCTCTGATACCATTGTTATACGTTAGGATCTCCTAGGGTTTAGATCTAGGGGTGTTCTGTTCGGGTTCGAGAGATACACGGAGAGGGAGAGATCATTAGGGTTAGGGGTACCGACCGTCCGATTGCGTGGAGGAGGAGTTGGCCATCACGGGTTCGTCAGTGAGGTCTGCGCACGGGCAGCGACGATCGGTGGAGAAGGAGCGGGGTCTCCCTGGCGGCGGCGATCTCCCTGGCGGTAGAGGTGGCGGTGGTAGTTCCCGTCGCTGGAGCGCCCCCTTTCCGATCGGGTCTAGGGTTTGTTGGTGGGGTTTGTGGCGGCACGGTCAACCTCGTCGTGCGTGCCGCCTCGACCCCCACCTCTATTTATTGTGGCGCTGGCGACAGGGGCCCACCAGCCATTAGGGCTGGGCGCCCCCGATCAGGGCGCGAACAAGGGGCCCATTTGGCCGTTGGGCCAAATGGTTGAGATCATTCTAACACTATGGTCTCCCCGTCGCGGAACGCAATCCGCTCGTATTCTTTGCGCAGCCTCTGTGCGCTGGCCTTCCTGATGCGCTCGTCGCCGATCCGCATAGTCTTCACGCTCTCCCAAGCCTCCTTCGCCGTCTGCTTGACGCCGAGTGTAGGGATCATCTCGGGAGGTACAGCGGAGAGGATCGCGTCGAGCGCCATCCTGTCGACGTGATACTCCACGCCGCCAGGCTCGATGGCCTCCCAAAGCAGGCGTGCTTGGAGCTTCACCTTCATGAGGAGCGCCCAGTTGCTGTAGTTGTCCTTGGTGAGGGTGGGCAAGGTGTTGGAGCCGCCGCCGCCTTCTCTGATTACTCGGTGCAGCACGAAAGCGCGACTACCTGACGCACCCTCGTCGCCGCCGCTGCCACCCACGTCCGTGTGCGGGGAGCGCCAAGGAGAAGCAGACCTGTGCCTCGGCATGAATGCGAATGCTATCGCCGGATCACGCGCCCAGGTCCGGTATCGGGCTCTGATACCAAATGTCAGCCGAACTCCGGCGTTCGTCGCCGTCTGGCGTGGCCACTCACTCTAGAACTCAACACGAGAAACTGGAACACGAAGATGATGTTTTTTGTGCCGCAAGAATCGCAGCTTTTCTGTTGTTCAGTTGATGTATTTGTAAGAAGACAAAACATGCAGTACATGGACTCCAAGAACCCGTTCTTTGCGCCACGACGCTCAGTAAACGACTCACCGTTCTTCTCGGCGTCGCCACCGACGTGCCCGCAAGCTCAGGCGCATCACGAGCTACTCTCGCGCACGACGTGCGCATGCAGTACGTATACATGAACAGTACTAATACGTATACGTAAGCAATACCATGCAGACTTGGGCCATGCCGTGAACTCACACGCCTCAGGCCGACACATGCACTCTACACTAGCTAATGCAAGGCTGCATGCATGCAATCATCCCTTCTGCCATCGCTAGCAAATGCAAAGCAGGAAGTATGAATACTATATGCAAGCTAGTACATGCAATTATTGCATGCAGTACAAGTAATAATGAGTGCCATCATTGAATGCATGCAGATTACTCAGGAGTGTATTGGCTTCATGCAGGCACTCGGGGAAGCCAGCTACGGGATTTATGCTCAACAACACACACACATAAAATCATAGGTATGCAGCAAACACAAAAGGAAACGATGCAATGAGCAAGGCTTAATTTGATCAACATTTCACCCCCTAAGCCTTGCTCTCCCTGACCTCCACGACGCCGAGCCTGGAACGCTGCTCAATGAACTTGGTGCGCCCCAGTGGCTTGGTTAGAATATCCGCCAGCTGATTGTCAGTCCCGATCGCCTCGACCTTCAGTTTCCCTGCTTCAACGCACTCACAAATGTAGTGATACCTTGTGTCGATGTGCTTGCTCCTCTCATGGAACACCGGGTTCTTGACCAATGCAATGGCTGACTGGTTGTCTATCTTGATTGTGAATGCTCGGACTTTCTCCTTCCTCAACTCGCTCAGCAGCTGCGCTAGCCATACTCCCTGACACGCCGTCGTCGTTGCTGCAATGTACTCGGCCTCGCACGAGCTCAGCGCCACGACGCGTTGCTTCTGCGACTGCCAGCTGATGATGTTATCGCCGAGGAGGAAGAGAACTCCAGTAGTGCTCTTGCGGGTGTCCACGTCTCCGGCCATGTCGCTATCGCTGAAGCCCTTCAGCTGCGCCACGCCAGAGTGTCTGACATAGCGGCACCCGTAATGCAACGTGCCAGCGACGTAGCGAAGTATTCGCTTCGCCGCCGCCATGTGCTTCGTGGTGGGTTTCTCCATGAATCGACTCACATACCCCACCGAGTATGCGAGATCTGGCCTTGTGTTGACGAGGTAGCGCAGGCAGCCAACTATGCTGCGGTACTCCGTCGCATCCACCGCCGGTGCTGAGCTCTCCTTGCTCAGCTTGAACCGCGGCTCCAT
This sequence comes from Dendrocalamus latiflorus, assembly GCA_017311315.1. Lineage (NCBI taxonomy): Eukaryota > Viridiplantae > Streptophyta > Magnoliopsida > Poales > Poaceae > Dendrocalamus > Dendrocalamus latiflorus. Next base: position 36,444,001 of record CM029664.1, read on the forward strand.
CGGCACGTGCACTGGATTGCAGCCCGTCATGCCGCCCTTCTCCAGAATTCGGGTAGCATAGGCGCTCTGACTGAGCGTGATGCCTTCCCTGCTTTGCCTGACCTCTATCCCCAAGTAGAAACTGAGGACTCCCAAGTCGCTCATCTGAAACAGTCGTGCCATCTCGCGCTTGAACTCCATGATGGAAGCCTCCTCACTGCCGGTGATTATCAGGTCATCAACATAAACGCCAACGAGAAGTCGAGTCATGTCATCACCGCGCGTGTAGACACCATGTTCAGTCGTGCTCTGCGTGAACCCGAGCGAGTTCAGACTGTCGTCCAGCTTGATGTTCCAAGCCCGCGGCGCTTGGCGCAGGCCGTACAACGCCTTGTCGAGTTTCAGCACCTTGTTCTCCTCCCCCTCCATGACGAAACCTGGTGGCTGAGATACGTACACCTCCTCACACAGCTCGCCGTTGAGGAAAGCGGACTTCACGTCCATATGATGGACGGTCCATCCCTGCTGCGCTGCCATGGCCAGGAGCAGGCGAACGGACTCGAGCCGCGCAACCGGGGCGAACACGTCGTCGAAATCCACCCCCTGCTGCTGGACGTATCCCTTCGCGACCAGGCGAGCTTTGTGCTTCACGACATTGCCCTGAGCATCCTTCTTCAATTTGAATACCCACTTGAGGCCGATAGGCCGGTTGCCAGTGGGGAGAGCACACAGGCGCCATGTCTTGTTCCTCCGGATGGCGTCGATCTCTTCTTGCATCGCCGTGCGCCAAGACGCATGTTTGGCCGCTTCGGTGAAATTGGCCGGCTCGTCGCCAGCGGCCAGCAGTAGCTCGTCGTAGTCGAGTTCTCGCTCCGCCAGGCCGGGTACGTTCGCCGAGCCAATGATTGTCTCGAGGACCCGCAGCGGGCAGTCGGAGTCGTGGTCCGCGTCCACTACTGGAGTAGGGCCGGCGGTCGTTGGGGTTGCTGGTGTAGAGGGAACCCCTGGGAGCGTCGGTACCGGAGTACTGGGCGACGCGGGCGACGTCAAACTTGCCGATGGCGCCCAGCTGCTCGACGTGGCCCCGCCACCCAATGGTGCCCCCGAGAAAGAGTCGGTTGCCGCACCAGGGATGTTGACAACCACGGACGTCGTATCGGTGTCGTCGACGGTGAAGTCCCAGCTCCCCTCCTGCCCGGCAACATCCTGTTCCCAAGTCAACTTCGCACTCTCGTCGAACACGACGTCGCGAGACACCTGAACCTTGCGTGTCACCGGATCCAGGACACGATACGCCTTCACGCCTGGCTCGTATCCGATGAGGACCATTGGTACACTCCGATCATCAAGCTTCTTCAGGTGAGGCTTCACGATTCTGACGTGCGCCAAGCACCCGAAGACGCGCAGGTGATGAACAGCGGGCTTCTCGCCGTGCCATGATTCATACGACGTCTTTCCTTGGAGGCTCTTGGTCGGCGATCGATTCAGCAGAATCACCGCCGTCATGACCGCCTCACCCCAGAACTCAGCTGGGACAGCGCGGGCCTTCAGGAGACTCCTCGCCATGGCCAGGACCATCTGATTCCGGCGCTCCACCACACCGTTTTGTTGCGGTGAGTAGGGAGCCGAGAGATGACGCCGAACGCCGCGATCTGCGCAGTACTGGGTGAATTCGATCGATGTGAACTCACCCCCATTATCGGTGCGCAGCACGCGCAGAACGCGTCCCGTCTCCGTCTCCACCCCGGCTTGCCAGGTCTTGATCGCAGCGGATGCTTCATCCTTGGTGCGCAGCAGTACCGCCCACATGTATCTGGAGTAGTCGTCCACCAGCAGCAGAATGTGGCGTTTTCCTCCTGGTGTGGCCGGCGAGATGGGGCCGCATAGGTCACCATGGACGAGGTCCAGGCGATCTTGCACCCTGTACATGGACGCTCGGGGAAAGGGCGTGCGCCGCTGTTTGGCCGCCAGGCAGCAGCTGCACACTTGCTCGACGTGGTCAACGACCGGCATCCCACGCACCATCTCATTGCAGGACAGGCGTCGTAGTCATCGAAGTTGAGATGGCCGTACCTCTCATGCCAGAGCCAGCTTATGTCTTCGCGACGAGCCAGGAGACAGATCGGCCTGGTGACGGTGAGTCGAAGCAGATAGAGGCGACTGGTGCAGCGCACGACCCGAGCCAGCACACGCCTGCGCTGGTCCCAGACCCGAAGAATGCCGTCCTCGATGTCAACCAAGGTTCTGGGATTCAAAAGGCTAAAAATTTCGGTGGCCACCGAATTTGACGAATTTCAGAAATTTCGGACCGATTTTCAGCTACGTTGACCAGTCAAACATTTCGTATTTAACCGAATTTTGACCAAATTTTGACAAATTTAGTCCAAAATTTTGAAAAAAGCAGGAAATTTGTCCGTATAGTATCCGGTTCAATCTTTCTCGGGCCTGTCCGAAATGGACGAATTTTGGTGAAATTCGGTCCTTTCGGCACGAATCCCAGATCCCTGATGTCAACCTTGCAGCCGCCCTCATCCAACTGCCCAATGCTTATGATATTGGCAGTCAAACGAGGTATATAGTACACCTCCGTCAGCTTCTGGTGCCCGCCCGACTTGGCTTCGAAGAGAATGGTGCCCCTCCCTTCGATGTTGACAAGCGAGCCATCACCAAAACGCACTGTGCTGCGCACGCCGGTGTCGAGGTCGCTGAAGGCGCTGCAGAGCCCGGTCATATGGTAAGTTGCCCCGGTGTCGAGGTACCACAGACCGGCATCACGCGCGCCGTCGTCGTCGAGTTGCGCGAAGACCTTTTGCTCCGCCAAATGAACGACCTCCGTCGGTGGTGGTGCAGTGTGGACGACGGCTCCCGCTGTCGCCAGCAGCAAGGTAGGTTCAACCTCGTCTCCGTGCGCCACGTGTGCCTCCTCCTTCCTGGGCTTGGACCTGCACTCACGAGCCCAATGCCCCGTCTTACCGCAGCTGCGGCAGACGTCGCGGGGCACCTCCTTGGAGCCTGTACTAGACACCCCCTTCTTGTCGCTGTTGCCGCGCCCACGTCGTCCACGCGCGCGTCGCTTGTTTGTAGCGCCGCTGCTGCTGTCGTTGGACTGGTCGCGGTTCTGATCGCGCTGCTTCATGCGCGCCTTCCACCCCTCCTCCGTAAGAAGGAGCTTGCCATCCTCCGTCTTCTCTTGCGTCGGCGGCGCCAACCGTTCCTCGGCACCCTTGAGGCGACCTGTGACATCCTCGGTCGTGAGAGTCGAGATGTCCAACAGTGTCTCCATCGCGAGTATGATTTGCGAGTACTTGGCCGGCGCGGCGCGTAGCGGGCGACAACCTTGTGGGGTGGCTCAGGATCTCCCAGTGTCTCCAACTGGTTCACCATGTTAGTGAGCCGCAGGGCGAAATCCTCTATGGTCTCCCCGTCGCGGAACGCAATCCGCTCGTATTCTTTGCGCAGCCTCTGTGCGCTGGCCTTCCTGATGCGCTCGTCGCCGATCTGCATAGTCTTCACGCTCTCCCAAGCCTCCTTCGCCGTCTGCTTGACGCCGAGTGTAGGGATCATCTCGGGAGGTACAGCGGAGAGGATCGCGTCGAGCGCCATCCTGTCGACGTGATACTCCACGCCGCCAGGCTCGATGGCCTCCCAAAGCAGGCGTGCTTGGAGCTTCACCTTCATGAGGAGCGCCCAGTTGCTGTAGTTGTCCTTGGTATCGGGCTCTGATACCAAATGTCAGCCGAACTCCGGCGTTCGTCGCCGTCTGGCGTGGCCACTCACTCTAGAACTCAACGCGAGAAACTGGAACATGAAGATGATGTTTTTTGTGCCGCAAGAATCGCAGCTTTTCTGTTGTTCAGTTGATGTATTTGTAGGAAGACAAAACATGCAGTACATGGACTCCAAGAACCTGTTCTTTGCGCCACGACGCTCAGTAAACGACTCACCGTTCTTCTCGGCGTCGCCACCGACGTGCCCGCAAGCTCAGGCGCATCACGAGCTACTCTCGCGCATGACGTGCGCATGCAGTACGTATACATGAACAGTACTAATACGTATACGTAAGCAATACTATGCAGACTTGGGCCATGCCGTGAACTCACACGCCTCAGGCCCACACATGCACTCTACACTAGCTAATGCAAGGCTGCATGCATGCAATCATCCCTTCTGCCATCGCTAGCAAATGCAAAGCAGGAAGTATGAATACTATATGCAAGCTAGTACATGCAATTATTGCATGCAGTACAAGTAATAATGAGTGCCATCATTGAATGCATGCAGATTACTCAGGAGTGTATTGGCTTCATGCAGGCACTCGGGGAAGCCAGCTACGGGATTTATGCTCAACAACACACACACATAAAATCATAGGTTTGCAGCTAATACAAAAGGAAACGATGCAATGAGCAAGGCTTAATTTGATCAACAACCACCTCATTGTGGATGGCCTTCCACAAAGCTCTAGAGCCTAAGCTGCCTCCGCCATGACCTTCCTCACGCCCTAGAGGTACCAAAACCGCTCTTGCCCTCGTCGTTTAGCTCTTGTGTTGCTCCAGTGCCATGGTCAAGCGTCACGAAGCTTCCTTCGTCTCCGGCCATCCACAATGAACCTCAGTCGCCTCAAACTCCAAAAATGGAACCGCCTCGCCCTCCTGAGTCCATTCCTAGGCTCGGTTGCCACCAAAGACCCTTGTCGGAGCGTGCGCTGGTGCCTCACCGTCATGCCTTGTTTGGGCAAAAGAACCACCGACCGAGGAAGAAGACGGTCGTGGCAAGCTGGGCCTCAGTGGGTTGTGCACACACGTGAAATCAAGCAGGCTGATTGGCCCAAAATAGAGAAAACCTCGGCCAAAACCGAAAACCCCAACCCAACACTGTAGCACTGTTCACACACCTGACCCAACACGTGTAAACCAAACCAGATCCACTACTATTCCAAACCCGTTACTTTTCCTAGCCCAATCCACTATGAACAGTGATGATTTGTTACTATTCACCAGAACCCAATAAACACTATATGTCCATCTTGATCGTTTTGAGCCTATCTAAGCCATTTCTAGCTCTGTTTCACCAACCTAGGGAGGAGGCTTGGGTTGCTTTAGTGGCAGTGCCTTAACACACTGGATATTTGGTTTGTTGTTGGTTGCATCATTGGTGAAAAGTAAGAATAAGAATCTTATGCTAAGTAAAGGACATAAAAATCGCTCAATCACAATTTTGAATTGTAAACATAGTCCGGTAACTGCTCAAATCAATTGAACATCTCTAAGGTGTTAGGATTCCCAGAGTAGGAATGGCCCAAGGACAAAAGGGGGTGGTATTAAAACGGTAAAAATATACTTGACAACGGTAGGTCCACTCAGAGTCGGGCAATAGAGTTCTGCATTGGCCAGTGGATACCTGACAATGTGTAGCCCATAACCTACCGGGTAGAGACTAGAAAGAGGAGAGCAGTGAAAAATCTTGTTTTCTCAACTCAGTCATATTCTATTTGTTGCATATCTATTGCATGATATTAAGAGTTTAAGAAATCTTATGGGTAAAGCTAGGAACCTCTGCAAATTATAACAATTAACAAATGGTATTCAAATATGTTGTGCTTCCATAAATAAACCTTTATTTAATAGATGATTCTAATAGCGAGGCATAAGTAACTTTCATATTGTTTCAACCTGATAATCAACTTGTGGAAACCTCAATTTCCTTAAGAAGGTAATGCTTTGTCATTTTATATTAAAAAAATATTTACAAATAAAATTGCATCCACAAACACATTAATAAAACCATTATACTTCCATCTCTTAGGAATCCTGGCAAATAGTTAATTAGGGTTTCCCTTGTGATTTGCTGGATATGGTTGTACTCATTACTTGCTTAACAATTATCAGAAAAGCCATGGGATGATAATGAAGAACCCGTCGATGAAGAACTTGAAGAATCCTATGGTGTAGATAATCAGTGGTTTTGAGTTTCGTCCTCGCTCAAGCCTGCTTGTGGAGTTCCTTTTATAATGTAATATAACTTTAAGCCTGAGCACCCCGCTGTGCTAAAAACCTGGCTGATATGCTGTACTTCTGTAAGAAAGTTTGATTCTTATGTTGTAAGCATGTGTTAGTATGATGCACACTCGTATACAGTACTTCGTAGCTGAATAATATTGGATAATTACGGGGATTTCTAACAGTCCGAGAAATAGGGATGTTACAATGGCCATGGAGATTAGGTGGAGCAGAAGGAGTCCAAGGCATTCATGATGTTGCAAAAGGACGACAGTAATGGTCTGCGTCGCTCACATGGTTAAATTCGATCCAAACTTGGTGCATTATAGTAGAACCAAAATTTGCTGTTCACTTTTCATAATTTGAATTTCACTTACATGCTAGAAAATGGCCTCTTTTGCAGTTCAACTTCTAGCTTTTCTTGATACTATTTGAGACCGCTGTTCCAAAATTTCAGAATATTGCAATTGGTTGGGATGAGGTTCAAGACATCTTATTAACAGCCATTTGCGTTGTCGTTGAAACATTTGAAATTTTGAGATGCAATGTCAATTGAGCATTGCAGCCTTACTTCCGCAGGAAAATTTTCATATACAAGAAATAACACTCCCGTATGAATCTACTCCGTTTCTACTATCGAATATGATTGAGTAATTTTTTTATTGGACTTTTGGTTTCAAGTTTCAACTATTGAATACGTATGAGAGTTTCAACTACCTGTCGCTACCACACTATCTTATCTTCAGTCTTCACGCATGTCTCTTCCCTGTTATAAAATTTGAATGTTTTTGTACTTGAGATGCATATCTGAAATAAATTCGTTTTGAACGCTATGCTGATGTGCAACTCTGAGCAGAACGAAAGAACGCTATGATAGACTTAGGTGGTGATCGGTTCGGCTGAAAAGCTCGTGGCTTATGGCTGAAAACATTGTAGATGGCTGAAAAAACACTGTAGCTGACAGAGGCTTATTTAGCATAATTAAATTTAAAAAAATTTAAAAATAAAAAATATGTTAGCCCATTACGTATAATACAAACAAATACGGGAAAAAAAAGAACCGGCAAAAAAGCTCAACAAAAAGCCAAAAGTTCAGAAAAAGACGAAACTTATGAATAGTGAAAAATAAGCCAGAAGCCGAAGCCGAGTTGATCAGGGCTGCGTGCATGGTACTGTTTATATGTACGGTTACTGTTCACGTATACGTACGTACGTGTTCTTGCCGGAATGTTGCGATGTTTCAGTGTTCGGCGAAGCAAGGCGTTGCTTCCAGTTCCACGTAAGGCTGTCAACGGTTGTGCTAACTGTTTGTGTATTGGCTTGTATAAATAGCACAAATGGAAATAGAAAAGTGGGTTGACCCATGCAGAACAAGCAGCAGACCTCATCTATCTCGCGTGCGTGAGTTTTTGAGATTGGTTGTTCTTCACGAGAGTATCAACTTCCGTGCGAGAGGCAGGCGCAGAGCCGGAGCGCAGGGCGCACGACACTCGACGTCGCGGACGGCGCAGCGGAGAAGACGTGAGAATCTGCCGCGCTGGGCGTCATTTCAAGCTGAAATCAAGTTTCGGTTCCTACACATAGTATCAGAGCCATCATGTCCATCCGATCGGTTCCCGTTGGCAGTGGTGATCGTTCGTCATCACCCCTCCCCGACGACGGGTATCGCACTCGCCTGCGCCACGCCGAGGGCGCCACCGCGGCGGCGAGGTCGTCATCGAGCGCGTCATCAAGGAGTCAGCGGCGTCTGTCCAATACCCGATGCTAACGAAGACAAACTACCCGGAGTGGGTGGTGATGATGCACATCAACTTGCAGGCACAAGGCCTGTGGGGCGCAATTGAACCTGGCAACGTCGAGTACAGCAAGGATCGGCTGGCACTAGCAGCGATTGCTCGTTCGGTCCCAACGGAGATGCTGAGTTTGATCGGCAGCAAGGAGACTGCGCAGGAGGCGTAGGAGGCGGTCAAGGTCATGCGGATGGGCGTCGAACGAACGCGCAGAAGCTTCAGCGCGATTTCAACAACATCGCTTTCAAGGAAGGCGAAAACGTTGATGACTTCTCGATGCGAATTGCGGGTCTCACCAACAATCTACGTCTTCTCGGCGACGAGATCGATGAAGCGGAGGTTGTTCGCAAGTTTCTCCAGGTGGTCCCTGATCGGTTCATGCAGGTCGCAATCTCAATCGAGACGCTGCTGAACATCGAGGAGTTGTCCATCGAGGAGGTCACGGGCCGTCTCCGGTCCGTGGAGCAGCGGCTCGACGCGCGAGCAGTGGCCGCAGAGTTTGGTTCTCGGCTGCTTCTCTCGTCGAAGGAGGAGGATCTCATCTGTCGCCTACGCAAGTGCGACGAGGAGGGTGCGCGCGTCGGCAGTGCTGGTGCCAGCGGAAGTGGTATGAGCGGCGGCTCGGTCCTGCCACAGCGCGGCACGCAGCCACCCAAGCGCAATACCGACGACTCACGCAAGAACGACGACAGCAAGGTCATCGACAAGTATACGTGCAAATACTGCAGGAAAACTGGGCATTGGACCCGGGAGTGCCAGAAGAAGAAGAGAGACGAGGCGGCGGCCGCAGCGCTGCTAGCTAAGGTGGACGATGATCTCGAGCCGTCCCTCTTGATGACCCAGGTGGTCTGTCTTTCATCGGAGCCCGCGCGGCTTACAGAGCGTGCTGCACCTGTGCACGTCGGCGGACGGTTCTTCCTCAACGAAGAATGCGCGATGGTGCAGTTGGGTGACATCGACAACCACACCGACGGCCAGGACGACGGCGTGTGGTACCTCGACACGGGCGCGTCGAACCATATGACGGGAAACGGCGCGGCTTTCTCCAAGCTGAACCGCGACATCGCGGGCTCGGTAAAGTTCGGCGATGGATTAATGGTGGACATCCTCGGGCGCGACACGATCATGTTTGCTGCTGGGGGTGAACACCATCTTCTGCTGTCGGACGTGTACTTCATCCCATGTCTGCGCAGCAACATCATTAGCTTGGGACAACTCGACGAGGTCGGATGCCAAGTGTTGATCAAGGACGGCGTACTGCGGGTGCGCGATCCGAGGAGGAAGCTTCTCGCCAAGGTACGGCGATTGGCAAATCGACTGTACGAGATCTCCCTCACGCTTGCTCGACCGAGTTCGCTCCTGGCGCATGCAAACGACGATGTGTGGCGCTGGTATGAGCGGTTCGGCTCCGAGCGGTCGGGGTCGGCGCCAAGGCCGAGCGATTGCAGGCTGGTTCAAGTGCAGCTGCGGCGCGGCGTCTCGGCGTAGCTACCCCGGGCGGTGGCCGAGTGGGGATCGAGGGGAGGTGGCCGCGTGCGGGCAGCAAGCGGAGAGTCCGAGGCGGCACACGCATGCGGACGCGGGTGCGACTGCGGGCCGATGTGCGACCGAGGGCGAGGCCGACTATGGGACGACGAGGCAGCGCGCAACGGCATCGGGCCAGTGGCGCATGATGGCCAGGCGGCATGTGCATGCGGGCAGAAGCTGAGGCGGTCGGCGCGTGCGGCGGCACCATGCGGGGCGGCCGGTGCAGCGGCGGTTTCGGGGTGCCAGGCTCAATTTCGAGCGAGTAACAACAGCAGCTGGGTGTGGTAGCAGTGGCACGGGATTAGGGGGTGAAATGATAGACTTAATCCCGTGCGTGCATGTCACTGTTTATATGTACGGTTACTGTTCACATATACGTACGTACGCGTTCTTGCCGGAATGTTGCGATGTTTCAGTGTTCGGCGAAGCAAGGCGTTGCTTCCGCGTAAGGCTGTCAACGGTTGTGCTAACTGTTTGTGTATTGGCTTGTATAAATAGCACAAATGGAAATAGAAAAGTGGGTTGATCCATGCAGAACAAGCAGCAGACCTCATCTATCTCGCGTGCGTGAGTTTTTGAGATTGGTTGTTCTTCACGAGAGTATCAACTTCCGCGCGAGAGGCAGGCGCAGAGCCGGAGCGCAGGGCGCAAGACACTCGACGTCGCGGACGGCGCAGCGGAGAAGACGTGAGAATCTGCCGCGCTGGGCGTCATTTCAAGCCGAAATCAAGTTTCGATTTCTACACGCTAGATTAGTGCAGTTCTGATCGAGGTGCTCGATGGAGAGGTAGGGTGGAGCTCCAAACTACAATATCATCGTTTGTCGGTCTTTATTTTTGATGGAGGTCAGCCGTATTAGTAAAATTGCAACCAGGGCGATGAAGATGGTCGGAGTTAGAGAAGAACAGCATGGAAAGATGAAGTGACTGTGTATCCGGGCTGCCGGTGATAAGCTACAACGTAGCTCGGCCAGGCATAGCGGCGAACCAAGCATCAAATTCTCTTGTTCCTCATCTTCCTCAAGAAATAAAGAGAAGAATCATCAAATAATCGAATGTGACTCAACCATAATAGCTTAGCAGCAGCTGAAAGACATGCTGAAGAAACTCTGTTGCTCGAACCGGCGGTCGTTCATTTATTTAGGACACTTTATGCTTGCCTTTTTGGATCATGTTTACAGATATATATTACTCTCTTTTAATACTCCGTTGCAACGTACAAGCACCTTCCTAGTGTATATAAAAGCCAAGGGGGGAATCGTGTAGGTGCAGTGATGGGTTTTCAATCTAAAAAAGTAGCTGGTGTAAGCTGTGATAGGTGTGCCATCAAAAGCAATGGTGTACTGCCTAACGCACTGCAAATGCGCGAGAGGTCCCTGTGAAATGTTTGATGGACCCGAATAATGATTTAGAGGCACCAAAATGCCTCAATCTGTAAACACCAGAGGCAGCGTCTTCTGGAATGGTCCACTCCAGCCTTGCAAAACTTCTTGGACTCAATATTGCAGGCCTTGACCACTTGAAACGCAATGACCAATCATCATCGTCATAGACAGGAATCCAATTGCTGCCATCTAGTTTCTCAACGAGTGCGAAGGTACCATCAGTAAGAAGGTCATTCCTTGGACAAGCTGAATAGAATGTAGCATTCACAGTACTGCCCTTCTTGAAGGTTGACTTCGCAGGAACATCCGAGCTGACATCTCCAAACTTGACACCAGGGGGAGTCGAGTCAAATATAACACCTGGGAGTAGTCCAATTTGCTTGTCCAAGAGATCAGGAGGATGGAAATTTGTTGGGACCTCTTTGTTTGCAACCATGGCTGTAGCAAGTTTCTGAAACTCTTGAATATATGCGCTCAAGGTGTGGGGGCCATACAATGTTGATGCTCCCTGTGAAAAGGTGTTCATTCCAATAAATTGTTAATTAAACTTGCATATCCGAGTGATCCTATGGTATATATTTTCCAGAAAAATCATAGAAAATTTGGGTTAAAGAAATAACAGATATTCAGCTAGGACACATCAATAAAAGCCAACTGATGCAATCGGGCAAAGTCTAAAAAGGCTGATTTTCCCCTTTTTGTTTGCACTACACGAAATGGATATGGTTGAAAGAACTAATATTGCAAAACATTTCACGGAGATCTTCAAAACAAGATAATTTTAGTGCAAGCTTGCAAACAAATGGAAGGACCCTGATATGCAGGCCTAATAATAGTCTGATACTTCTAGATTGAGCAGGGATATTAAAAAAAACATGACAAGAAAGGTAATCTTAATAATAAGATATTGGTGTAAATCTGACATAGATGAAGTGCTGATTTAGACATAAATTAAACCAAAGGAACCTAGTAATGCAGTTAAAAATGTCTTGACCAAAGGAACCTAGTAATACAGTTAAAAATGTCTATGTACATAACTACAAATAAATTGTGCAAGGAACATGAAGCTATTTTATTTGCTTCATTTCATATTTTGTTCTCAACTGAAAGAAAAGATGACCTAAGAATATACTAACCTCGTATCTTTGGATCTGGTATTCTTCAAAAGTTGTAACATACTGAGAATACGTGTTTGTCAGCCCCGCAAGAAGAACATGAATATTGTTATTAAATTTACCATTGCTGCCACTTGTAAGTACATTTTTGACAGCATCACGTAGCCGCCTGCCAGCCATTGTCGTGAATTCTGTACCAAACATAACCATGGAATTTAGGGGGGGGGGGGGGGGGGGGGGTTGGCAGGGGGTGTGTGTGTGTGTTGAGAGAGAGAGAGGTAATCATAAAACATGTCAATAGATTAAAACATTGCATGCACTTCAAGCTTGGCAGATATTCTAGGGGTGAAGAATTGGGACTATACCTCCAGGAACACACAAGATAACCAACTGGCCAATTCTTATGATCTGAATGGGAAGTATCGCAGGCTGCACAAAATTACACAAGTCAATACAAGACCAAAACAAAAACTTGTGTAATTCAGTAAGCTGGTTTCTAGTTAAAGATCTTGATTCTGATTTGCATATCATGGAGCTTACTCACGACAGGTGGCCTATGGTTCACAAGAAACAACCCATTTGATCCCATCACCACTACCACAAAAAATTATGTTGACCATAAATATGCTGATATTGTCTATGATTTAAGCACTGAAACTAAGCAACTCTCATGGAAAAGTTCAAATTAGTTTAACATAAACGTAAGGAATGTGCCATTCACCAATATTACAAAGAATTATATGTTATATCAGCCTATGCAGTACTGATTGATACAATGATAGTTGTTCCTTATTAATTGTGACCTTGGTTCCAAGTTCCAACTATCAACTGAAACAAGACTTTTCAGCCTGTATATGATTATTGAGAAAAGGAAGTCATACCGCCCAATCATATGGTTCCTTCATCTCACCCGTGTCTAGCAATATTGGTTTTGGAGCTTGACACTCAACTTGCTCCTTCCCAGGTGCCTTTAACAAGTTCCTTACTAATTTCCAGAAAGGGTTTCCCTGATAAGAGGTGGTAGCAACCAGTAAGTAGCACATTATCTAAAATTGTGAAGCAAGTATTTATTGATATAGTCAACCTTGACATCTCCTTGTTTGAAATCAAATGCTCCAGGGCCATCTGTGGTTCCAGCGGCAAAGCCAAACCCCATGGCTGCTGGGCATGTTTTCACCACCTGCTGACCTCCCGTACTAGTAGAAACAGTAACTTCAAGTTGCGAGAAATCTAAATACGTGTGCCGATAGTCAATTTTGCCTTTTATTTCTTCAGAAGCTGAATTAAAGAGATCTACAGCCTTGAGAAATTGCCTATTCCCGATGATGCGGGTACTTTCAAACTCATCAGGATATCTGCAATACAGCAACATTTGAAAGCCTCATTTATAATTAGTTATTGCAAATGTGCAAGAAAGGTTGTTAATTTGTTAGGCATGGTGAATACCCTGGGCCTCGTCCATAGCAAAGTTCGTTCTTCCCATTACATGTGCTGTGATTGAAGTCGCAAGGAAGATGGGTGTCTATGCAAAATGTTCCCCGGACATTTGGACTAACATCTCCACAATTTGACTGGCAAAATGCAGAAACAAATTTAGCTTTGTTTTCCTGAGTACTTCTAATGCGCTTGGTGATACTTGAACCAGCCAGATGCCTGCCGCCTGAGGCCTCATAGGATGATGCCAATTGTATTAAGTCATCTGCTGAACAAAAGCAATTGGAAAAAAGAGAAGGTTATTGTATTAAGTCATCTGCTGAACAAAAGCAATTGGAAAAAAGAGAAGGTTTAGGCAAAACCGAACATGTTTCATTTCAATACACTATCTAAACAGTGCAAGAAGCATGGAACATACTTATCTCATTTGGTTCAGGAATTATTGTAGAGACTCTTCGTGGAAGTCCAGATGTCTTGTGCAGAGATCCCAAATCATCAGAATTTGCATGAGCCGCCTGCTTTGGAAAGCCATTTTCTTCAGCCCAATCTTCCATGAAACGTGCAGCTGCTCCTTTGTTATCACCACTTATCAAAGAATTTGTACGACTCATTGATGTTCCATGAGTTGCAAACCAATTAAAACTTCCAACTGGACCCATTTGATCATCTACAAACTTGACGAGGGTCATTTCTTTATCAACATTATACTGATATTTGCTTCTCTCGACAGTGGGGTTATTTAGGTATGCACTCGGGCTGCGATTCACACCAGCATCAAGGAGGTCACCTGAAAGTCAAGTGCCTAGCATTGATAGCACAGTCTTTGCAGCAACTAAATCTCAGTTTAGCAGGCATCATATGGGGAGTAAAACATCTAAAATTAGATTTGAGGGGCAATGATTATTATAAATCTTTCTGGATGGTCACAAAGAAATAATTCAACCAGACTTCAAGTAATAACATTTGAAGGCCTACGTAAAGCTAACTGCCATTTATGTTTAGAGTGAGATGGAAAAAATCACACATAATACCAAAATAGTGCATTTAATTAGATAGATGTGAGATTAGTTCCAATGGTGTATGAAAAACCTAGCTAGTCCCAGGAAATGCAAATAAAGTTACACCTTTATTCACGAAGATTTTCCCAGGACGGAGGTTGCTATGAGCTTCAACAATGCTTTGCTCAATGCCATTGACAATTACATCAAATGATTGGCGAACAAACCCAAGAGACGTGACAATATAAACTACATACTGCAGATAACCTCCAGGCCCAGCATGAGTATGGATGCCACTGATAGCCGTGTTGTTCTCGTTATAAAGGTCACCATACCTGCAAAAATTGAGGTTTGCATAGTCAACTCCAACTTCATGAGCATGCAATGAAGCATCTACAGTGTTGAATTTTTTTTTAAAAAAACAAAGTGGATTTAAACAAGATTATGTTACTGAGTGCATCTGGACCCCTCTGTAGTTTGTGCATATATCGCAAAATGGCTAAGGATTTTGAGAGGCAGTGTCTCAACTGAATAATCTTTAATACACAGGAGCACAGATATGAATTAATGACAGCTAAAAGCAATCAAGATTCAAGAAAATAAGCTAGGTATAGTGACTAACTTGATAATGAATCAACGATTTGGGAAAGATAAATGTGCAAAGGATGGTGGATCATACTAACTTATACACAATTTATGACCAGAAATCACATGCATGGTTGCAACGAACATGTCAGGATTTTCTCATAATTAGATTCAAGGGAATTGACTCTTACCTTGCTTTTAGCCTTTCGAGCACCTTTATAGTCACAAGCTGTGATGCCATGCAAGCATCAAGATTCACAAACACAACACGCTTGCCATTAGGCTCAGCAACAATAAACGCTCGTGACTTTAGCCTGAAGTGAATCCCTGATGTGATCTGCTCAGCATTTGCGTATCCCATCATGTTAACATCTGCTGCAGGCCCCGTTATGTCATAGCTCCCCATGCCAACCAAGTAAGGAGAGTCTGAGAGTGCTGGTCTGCAATTCTGAAGAACAAGAACTAGAAGAAGACATAGCCATATCCTGGGTGAACCAAAACCAGAAACTCGGTAGCGCAAGCAAGATGATGCCTCCATCAGGAACCAGGGAATGGAGTTGTTAATCAACTCATACAAGACAAAAGATGTCCAGAAATGATGAATTAACTACACACTGCAAAAGAGAAGAAAGCCTATTGAAAAATCGTAGAACATTGTAGCATAATGATGCAAAGGAAGAGGTGTATATTCTATTATCCAAGCAGGTAAAGAAATGGGAACATGAGAATTTTTCTGAAAAACAGTAACAGTAGCAACACCATTTCATTGTGTTCCTCTACATGAACACAGTATGAACAAACCTTTTGAGCATCTAGAAATTTAAGTTGCCTGACAGAAGGACTCGTCGACCTTATCATGGCACAAGAGCATGCCAGACATTGAGACATACAGATGGGGCAGCTCGTACTATAATCACATAATTTAGGCCTAAGCACACGCCCCCCACACTACAAACCCGCTCCTAAGCCAGACACCCCAGATCCTTAAATCGGAGATCACCCACCCACAGGCCACAGCATCACCCACCAGGCAAGCAACCCCCGCAACGCTCTTAGCCTCTTAACTAAATTAAATTCCACAAGCAACGCCACAACAAAGCAACAAGGCCATCCCCCATCCATTCTCTCACCAAGCAAGCAAGAGTAGCACAGTCCAACAGTCTTGGGCATGATACAGGCTAAGCCAACAGTACAACCTAGCAGGCACCCTAAATCCGCATCAATTACGCACAACCCCTAGAATAACTGCGTAATCGACTTCCTGATCCAGCAAATCGTGCCCAATTAGCATCAAACCGAGAGAGGAAAAAAAAATAAACGAACATGCGCCGTCGCCTGGTTAGAAGGAGAGGGGGAGAGGAAGCGAGCTCACCCCGGCCGCGACTCCGCGAGTGGAGAATCCCACTCCCTGGAGGATTCAGTTGCTGCTGCACTGACGAGTTGTAGTTGAAGCACTGGATGGGGGGGGGGGGGGGGGGGGGGGCACTCGCACTCGGGTTTAGTTTGCTTGTACTGCTATTTTGAGGCAAGTCGGGGTCCGTCAAATCTGACGAGGGCGGAGGCAAGCGGACATGGAGCAGTGGAGACAAGGGAGAAGTGGCGAAGGCCACGACGGGGACAGACAGGGCGAAGCGTCCAAGGCACGGCTTGGAGGAGAGGCGAGGTGACCTGCGTTTTTGTGTGTGTATGCGGGTGGGGGAGGCTGGAGGGGAAGCGTGGCTCCGGAGGTCGGCGGTGGCGTGGGTGGGTGCGCGCGCGCGGCGGCGTGAGCTTTTTCGTGGGACTGGGCCACCCCGAGCGACGAGACACGGAGAGTTTTGCTCCGGTTTGTTTGTTGGAGGTCGTCACTCGTGACTGAATTTTTTCTTGGCACGCGGATCGTCGGCAACGGCCTTCGCGCGGCGAGCGGTCGTTGGCGTCGCGATGGGAGCGAGCTTCTGTCGATGGATTGGCCGGCCGATCATTTTTAAGGCACATTTTTTGTATTTACCCTTTTCTCAAGCTCAGGTACACCAACCACACACATTTTTACCATACATGCCTATTCAGATAAAAATGTCAAAGTATCATGTAGGCTACAGAGACAACCTTTTCTCAAGCATGTTGCTCGGGTCACCAGCCAGGAGCAAATTTGTTTCGTGCCATCACAAAGAATTGCGACTTATAAAATAACATCGCGAAAAGCCCTAGCTTACAAATGTCACTGTAAAGACAAAAAAAACTGTAGAAAAATGCTATTGATGTCCATTAGTTGCATGCGAAATAACAATCTTGCCCTTGCCCCTTTCTCTAACAAAACCTGCTCTGCACACTATTCTTCTTCTCTGTAGAGACGTTCTACCGAGAAAGCGAGGGGAGAGAGAGAAACAGGAGGGAAACGACAAGATTAGCATGAGCATGATGTGTTCCGGATGAGAAGGATTTTTGTGTACGGGAGGGGCAGAGAAAATGCTAAGGAGGCTACCGTCAGCGCCAGCCATGGCGGCGAGGAAGACAACAGCGGTGGCACTATACAGCTGATGATGTGGCTAGATGTGGTGGCGGCTAGCATCAACGCGTTGATGTTCACCTCACCAACAAGAGGGAACGCCAAGAGGTAAAGTTTGCAGCAAGCAAGGCAGGTGCTTCCTCCTGCCGCATCGCTCCTATACGGCCCACCGCGTTGATCTCTCAATCCGATAATCTATGTCGATATCCGTTCGTATCATATCATGCTCCACTTCTCAAGCTTTCTATTCCCAAATTTAATTTGATAATTTTGTTCACAATAGCCAGAAAATCGAGTTTATATTTCCTCACCTCGACTCAGGTGGGTCTCGTTGTTGTCATTCGTCGCATATGGTGAGTTTCTGACCAATTCAATCAATCCCTAGGTGTCCCCTCACCGTGTTCTACATTTTGATGCGCTTAGATCACATGCTAGATCACAAATCAATCACGCCCTCGAGCACCTAAAGCATTGTTATCGTCGTCGCCATGCCCGTTGTTTGTCTACAATATCCCTCTCACAAACCATAACCACCATTGGTTTCCTTGCATTGGGCACATCCCATTTTTCCCATCTCCTGTACCTCACACTCCTCCTTTCTCATGGACCATTTTCACCCAAGGGACTAGCTGGCTATGTTGGTGCTCTTCTCTCTATAGGAGGAAGATGTGTGCTATCTCTCTCACCCAATGGCAAATGAGTCCTACTCCCAAGTTTTTTTATAGGTGTGGCTAGATCTTAGTGGTTAAGGTGATTTTTAATAGAGATTTGGTGTATTTTCGAGGCTACATGTTTAAAAGATCTGACCCTAAATGAGGGAGGAGGAAGAACATATGTGTAATGTGGTTCTCCCAAGAAAGGCTCTAATGGCTGTTTTGGATGAACAATATGATGGTAATAGTATTTTTCATAATTTTTTATGTTTGCGACAGTATTTTCTCGTCGTCCTTATTTACGGTGGTATTTTGTAAGTCATGAAAATTAATGATGACACTGAACAAATTTACTTATCAAACTAACTCTTAGTCACATGAATACATAACCATAGGTTAGTTGCAATCTTGGGATGATTAGTGCGTTGCAGTGTGATCGGGGGGGGGGGGGGGTTGTTCAGATGACCATCTGCCTTATTCTGTACGGGATTATGATGGACGAATCGGTGTTTATTTGGTATGTAGGACTTTAGCAAGGACAAAGTCGAGTGGGTTCGGCGACGTGTACAGCTGCAGCAACGTGTATGGAGAAACGAGGTGGTCTTGTTTGCCTCATCCGATTATGATGACACTCCCGGAGACACAGACTAGTGATTCAATTCTTTTTAAGACGTGATGCTAGTGATTCGTCATTATTCGTTCCTTGACTTATTAGTACTGTTGTACTTCTGTGTGAAGGAACTAATCAATTAAGTGTGAGTACAACGTCTTGATGTGCTCACATATGAATCGCCAGAATGTTGGGTAAGAACACAATGGTCTCCGTATCCTGGTAGATTTCTCGTCTTTTGCCGAATTGCCCCTCATCTGCCCTGCTCTATAATACACCAAAATTTTCTTTACTAAATTCACCCCCTCAACCACCCCCACAGTCATGCCTAATCTAAGTCCACCCAGATTTGTGTACCAAAGTAATCCAACTTCATACAAATGAATGGTCTGGATCTCTCCTCAAACCTTCTTCTCTTACTCATTGAAGATCCTAAGACCAAAATCATCTGGATCATGCACATCATTGAACCCAAAACCCCACCCCGCACCGCTCCTCTTCCGCCCCCCACGCGCCGGCGCCTCCTCCTTCCCTCCCCACCCGCCGCCGCCTCCTTCTCTTCTCCCCTTTCTCCTCCCACCTGACCACCAGATCTGACACCCCAAGCTTCGCTTCGCTTCGCTTCGGCTTCCCGGCCTTCCAGATCCCGATCTCCCCATGCCTCCTCCCCTCCCCTAACCCCGCCACCACCGCCGCCATGGCCTCACGCCCTCCCCTCCGCACCATCTCATCCACCTCCTCCCTCTCCACCGACTCCCCCACCTCCGCCTCCGCGGCGCCACCCGGCGGCGTCCCGCAGTCCATCACCGCGCTCCTCAACAACCCGCTCCCCTCCGCCGCCTCCTCCTCCTGGCTCCCTTGGCCCCCACCAACGCCCCTGCCCGACGCGCCTGCCCCACCCTCCCACCCCTGCGAGGTCTCCCGCGCCGATTTCGCGCCCTACCTCGCCGCCATCGCCGACCCCTTCGCCCGCTTCGCCGACATCCGCCTCCATGCCTCCGCCGAGCTCGCCGCCTCCGATGCTGAGGGTGCCCCGGCGTCGTCCGGCCTCGCCGCCTGCCTCAGGGAGGTGCCCGCACCAACGGAAGATGACAACGAGGAGAACGCGAGGGCCATCGCCGTCTCCGACCAGAGGACCATATATCTGGTCCGCCCCTCCTCCACCCCTTCCTCTCCAATCTCCCGATCTGGTTCGTGCTTCCCCGGAGCAAGCACTGGTGTTTTTTACTGACTACGGGTGTATGAACTGCAGGTGAACATGTTCATAGCCAACACGGTGGAATTCCTTAACTCGTTCGCTGCGCTCTGCAACGACAAGCTCGCGCTTCTCCACAGGTAAAAAGAAGTCCAAAATTTCCTGAATTCGGGGAGAATGCTAGAGCCACTTGTGCTTGTGTATATGTTCAAGGATTGACGTCGCTAGAGGACTTCAGGTTGGTTTTTAGGCGCATTAGAGAAGTATGTGAATTTTGTTAGGAAAAGATTTTTGGAAATCTATTTGGGGAAATAGCAGGCCACTGTAGAAGTACAAATTTTCTGCTGACTTCATGTTATACGCTGGGAGGATTTTTTTTGGAGTGTTTACTGAATGTGAGGAACTTACTTGCGCAACCCGTGTCGTGTTCTCGTGTGGCTTAAAAATACCTGGAGGATGTTAGAGAACTCATGCTGTAAAAGGTGTTGTTTTTATTTCCATGGATTGAGTTAACATGCTGTAAAAGTTGGGTTTTTTGATGGATAAATTCATTGTGGTGGCAGTCTTACAATTCAGACCTGACATCTTTTCGGTAGCAGTTCGCCTAGAGCTTTAGCTGAAACGAATATTTTGAAGTAGCATTGACCTCATGACTAGACTTCCTGCAGAAATAGTACACAACAAATCGGCAATGCTTTGCTTACGTCATTTCTTGTTTCTCTGTTTCTAAAATCTGCGTACAGCAATACAGACATCGTATGCTACCCGACGGCGGCGAGAAGATGCGGATACGCCTCCGCCTGATGGAGAAGGAGCTTGCCCGTCGCCACGCCGCCGGGCCGAGGAAGGTGAGCAAAATGTGGGTTTTCCTTAATCATTTCGGGGGCCCTAACCGAGGTTATCGGTGCTGTGTACGTCACTACGTGTTTTTGCTCAGGTTTCGTGCATGTGAGTATTTTGGACAGTTGGACTGAGAGATTCGAGGAATGTAGGATGTAAAATGGGGATTTATTAGGGTTTTCAGGATTTACTTTCTGGGTTTAGAGTGAGGTTGTGTGTAAAAAAATTGGTCTTTTCGTTGCTTTCAGCTATTAAAATTACAACTGAATAGTGAATAAAAATGTCATCTTTGTTTGGGAGCGTATGACTACATTGTTAAAACAATGACTACCATGTTAAAACATATAATTGGAAATCCCAGTCATATAGCTGAAATGCTTGCTAAACACTGTCCCACAACATCTTCATAGATGGTTACAGCCGGCTGCTACAGAAGATAAACTAATTTGTTGAAAAGGATAAAACTGCTGGTGACCAAACGAGAGTATTTCATCAGCTGACCCACATTTTATCGGTTTCTTTTACAGGTAGTTATTTTGTTTTCAGTTATGAACTCTAACTACTGGCGAGTAGTGTATAACCTTATAGTATGATGCAGCTGTAGAATGTTGGGTAGTGATTGGAGTGCTTATTTGTCAGTTCGGTGATTTCATGTTAAAGATATCTATTTATCTCTAATTGTGCTGATGAATGACATGAGGATTGGTGCAAGTTGTCAAATAGATTCTTGGTTGATGACTTGAAGTGCCATCATCAATAGCCTTATTATCTTGATTAATTGCAGATTTATGCTCTTTCTTGTTGTATTCAGTTAAGGAAAGTATAATTTTTTTGGCTCATGACATGAGAGACTGGAAGCTCCAAGCGATGATTACAAAGTAGCAATCAAACAATTAAGTGGATATATAAGCAGCTTTTGTCAAACATCTTCCTTTCCATGATTTTTGATTTGTATCTTGGAATATGTTGTATAACGTCATATCTTTTTGTGACGTGTTACAGACTTGTAAAGGAGAGCTATTATCTTTACTATCAAGATGAGTAACAGGAAGTGAATAAATGAAATAATCTCAGATTAATTTATTTTTGTAATTTTCTAGAGTGGTATCATATGTATTCCTATTTGTCAGCACATTTCACCTATGCCCCGAATTAATGGTTTTTTTTAATTATTGTAGGATGACACAGCTCGGAGACAGGCAGTGCAACCTCCCAATGGGGATGATCCCTACGCCTTCAGTAAGCTTGTACCCATCAATCAGTTTGAACCTTCTGTTTTCTTGCCCCCATCAATGAGTCTGAACTTTGGTGATTATTTATGGTCTGATGCTAAATGTTGTTAGGAGGAAGAAGCCAGCATATAACTTCAATGTGACTTTTTTGGACGTTCTGCACATATAGAAATTTAGATTCTAAGTATGGCTAAATTTAGATTCATAGCAATAAGAGCTAATTTAAATTATCTGCAACTTGGTAAATTTTGACATCTGACAGGTAGGAATTATGATGCATTAATTCAGTCATCTGCACTGTTTATTATGCATATGCAATAACCATGCAAAATTGTAACGGAAGTTTTATTCTATTTGGAGACACATTGTTCTCATGGCACCAGCTGCCTACTGGGTTTATGCCCTACTAACGCTACGGTCAAATATAAAACAAGATAAAATTTTACAAATTTACCTCAATGAAACAATGGTGGGTTTTGCAGTTTGCACACATTAGTTTGGGGCACCTTTTTTTTTGGCTCTATGTACTTTTTTTTACGCAAACAGAGAAACCAATCTTGCTAGGAGTTTCTTTACTGTACCTCCTTTTTGTGGTTCTAATAGGCCATATGAAACCTTTTTAGTATTATTTTTTTACTAGGCCCCAGAAAATAAGTCAATGGCTATCCAAAAGAATCAAAATTGGCGTTCACCAAACTGGGAGGAATTATTTTTCTAATGTTTTCCTTCACCCTGATGGTTTGAAATGGTTGCCATGGCTGTGTAATTCTACTGCAAACCAGTAAATTACTGTCCTGCAATGCTTGTCATTCTCCAGTGCTGAGCTTGGGCATATCGCTTCAGTCTTCACTGCATGTCCAATGCAAACACCTTTTTCTTGGGCGCTTTCCAACATTCTCTTCCATGGGATAGTCCATTTTTTGACAACTGAGTTCTAAAGCACACTTTTTTTTGGCAGAAAGGCACATGCTATCGATATAAGTAATGCGTTGATTCACGCATACTGACCTTAAAACTTACTTCATGGTTATCTGTGTATTCAGCTGTTGGCTATGTCTATGAGGCATTAGAGGCCATTTGATCTCTCTTTCCAGTCATTAACTGGTTGTTAATCAAATTATCATACCTTCAGTTATTTCTTTCTTGTGCATTGTATGTGAATTTCCTACTACAAAGGTTATTACTGACATAATTACTAATCCTCTACTTGCTACGTACATTGTATATTAATTGGTTGTTCACCATCTTTCTGCTCATGGTATGTATGGCTCATGCCTCTGCCTGATTTCCTGTGCTTTGCGAGCGACTGGGTGCTGCAGCTGATTTATTACGGGTCGCGAATTGGGATTGGAGGAAATCGGAGCGAAATAGCATATGTTTGGATTATGCATAGTACTGGATTATGCGCAGTACTGGATTTGTGACGTGCATAGAGAGTTTGGGGGTCATGTGATGCTGCGCATGTGCATGTCTCTATTCTACGTGCGCTTCTCTGCTTCATTCTGCATCCGTGGTAGTAACTTTCTGCGTTTTCTCTGCATGGATGGTTGAATGTGAAACACAAACTAGATATTTTTTGTCTTCTTTTTTATTGCATCTTTTATATTCTATTATCGAATTGTGACACTACTGATTTATCTATCTTTCACAATTAACAGATTGTTTCTTTTACGGCTCATCTACAATTGTGGATTAAGCTTCATTAGTGAGGTATCACTTAATTCTGTTTATTTGAATAGAAAAGGAGTACTTGTGCCTCTTCACTTTCTGCGCCTGTAATTTGTGGGTACTGGGTACACTTGACTGATTTGCGATCTGCGCAGGTGCTGCGAGCATCCCTCGCTGAGATCCCCCTGAAGCATGAGAAAGAGGTGGCGGCTCTGACGGCAAGCTACAAGGACCAATACTGCAACTGGCTGTTTGAGCTAAGGTTTTCTTTTTATATACTCATTTCTAACACATCCTCAGTCAACATTGTAGATTGAAGTGCATAAGTAATCGATGTGGTGTTCTGTTGCAGGTGCGGCTTCGGCCTTCTGATGTATGGCTTTGGATCTAAGAAGATGTTGCTCGAGGATTTTGCTTCCACCACCTTGACCGATTTCACTGTCATTGTGATCAATGGCTATCTTCCGTCCATCAACTTGAAGCAAGTATGGCCTTCTGTCCAATATTGACCTCTTGCATGTAGAATGGATTGCTTTGCCCCACCCCTGTTCAAATGCTTTGACATCTGTTAAGCATGTATCATGAATTGCATTGGATGTTCAATCATTATATTGAATAAACAGACTAAAAAGTGAATGCATTGATTCATTATGCAAAGTTGATTATGAAACCATAATTTCCATTAATTGATGCTTGAATTGGCTTTAACCTTTGTTTGCTAATAGGTTTGAGAATCGAAGTAGATGAAAAACTTACATAAAGCAAGTGTGACCTTTGTTTATCTTGGTGTTACATATGGAGCCCCTTGTGTGTCTAATATGATGCCTTGGTCCCAAACATCTGTAACTTGTGTGGTAAATGCATCTGCATTTGAATTGTATGCTTTAGGATTCAGGAACCGTGGTCGAAGGTCGCGGTCGAAGCCACTCGGTAGTCGAAGACTGTGGTCGAAAGGCTCAACATGGTCGGAGGTCATGGTAGAAGACCACATCATGGTCGAAGATGGCCGTGGTCAGATGACCGTGGTCGAAGAAGCCCGTGGTCGAAGATGGACGTGGTCGAATGCCCGTGGTCAAAGATGCCGGTGGTCGAGTCGCTGAGTGTGGTCAAAAGAAGAGGAAAAGAGAAACACTGAGCATCGATTTCATAGTGCAATCTCGTAGACGTAGTCGGAAGGACTTACGACCACGGCAACCATGGTCGGAAGGACTTACGACCACGACAAAGCCTTAGCAAACGTGGTCGAAATTTGTTCAACAACGGCAATCCTGAAGAAGACGTACGACCACAACGTATAACATTTGAAGGTGATCGAAGGACGTACGACCGCACCGGTAACGACCACGTTGTGCGACCATGTTGAGCGTGATAACTTAAGTACTAGGAAAAAAAATAGTACCAGGATAACTCAAGTTTGAGCGTGATGTTTGCAGCATTCTATTTGTACCCGTCTAATATCTCGCACAAATTACTCTTCAATTAA
Source organism: Dendrocalamus latiflorus (assembly GCA_017311315.1). Lineage (NCBI taxonomy): Eukaryota > Viridiplantae > Streptophyta > Magnoliopsida > Poales > Poaceae > Dendrocalamus > Dendrocalamus latiflorus. Next base: position 36,468,981 of record CM029664.1, read on the forward strand.
TCCCATCTAATATCTCGCAGGCAAAAATTACTCTTCCGTTTTGTTTTTCTTTCCATCTCGGGCGTCACGGAACAATCTCGAAGGCCGGGAGCACTAAACAATGTGGGGATGGAGAAAGTCGTCGGTGGGTGAGTCCAATGATGTTGTCGCCTCCTCAAAGGATCAGTCGTTATGTGACATTCATTATGTGACAAAAATATTTGGTTATACAATATATGAGACATGAATCTTAATGAATCTGATTGTTCGTTTTATTTTTTACAAATTTTATCTTGTTTTGTATTTTATCGTAGCGTTAGCACGGGCACACTACTAGTGTGTTAAGAGTGGCGACAACTTGCATTTCTGCATGTGAACATTAGGCCCTATTTATTAAAGTTTTTGATTTCTGACTTTTAACTTCTTAGTTTCGTCTTTTTCTAGCGCTATAATTTTTGATTTTTTATTGCCTATAGTAATATAACTTTTTTATTTTTTAAATTTAATTACGCTAAAAAACTACTTATAGTAATAGTGTATTTTCAGTCGCTACAACATAGAATAAGCTATAAGCCAGATTTTTAAATCCAAATAAACACCACCTATCGCAAAAAAAAAAAAAAACCGCTGCGCTCTAGCTCGTTTGCTTGCTCAATTTCACGCCTCCGATGCACGGTTGGCCGATCTAGATCTGCATAATGTCGACGCCAAAAAGAAAAAGAAGCAAAAGCAAACTGGCATCATTGTGATCACTTCCACACGACGCCTTCGTCCTCTCGATCACTATTTCACCGTAGTGTAACATCGCGTAGCCTTCAGTCTCCACTCTGCCACCTCCCTTACAGGTGCAGGAACACGCTCCGGTCTGGCCCAGCGCAATAACAAGCCGAAGGAACAGCTCCGATCCTCCATGAAGCACAATTGAACTTTGCTGGCTCCGTTACCCCGTAATTGCGCGTGCAGCTACAGTGCTTAGTTGACACTGTGTATGAACAGCATTACGCCGTGGTGGGAACTGCGAACTGAAGATTACTTGGGTTTCCTGATAATTCCCCATGGTTAATGCTGCTGGTGAGTGGTGATCTGGCCCGCTCAGCAACCCGATCAGTCATCAAGAACGCCGATGAGCTACTATGCTGCTGTATTCCGAACTTACGTCCCGCGGGTTGAGAAGTCAGAAGCCCCATAGGAGGAAGCCCAATGTCTGTTTGAACCATGTGTTGTGTGTACGCCGAAATGTTTACACAAATAATATTATACTTACTTTTTTTAAAAAAAAATTAGCTTCTAGATGTTCATTTTTTTTTGTAAATATAGCATCTTTCCGGAACTCGGTAACTGCAGCAGATAACATGTATCACCTGCCGTGTTATAGGAGCTTGGCAAATGCTACCAGGCTACAACACCTATCGAGCCATAGCGCTACCGAGCCCCCCAAAACGGCATGGAATTAGTACTAATTAAAAGTATTGGCCAGCGTCCTGCCGAGTTAAGAGAGCTCGACATCACCCAACTCGGTAGATGCCTGCCAAAACTCCCCTAGCTCGGCTTGTCGAGCTCAATGAGAGAGTCAGGTTTATAAAAATAGGTATCCGATGGTTAAATTTGAAGAAAAAAAAAGCGACGGTACCATTTTGTGTGAACAGCCCGTGTATGCTTATGATGTGATCCATTCGGAGCCCGTTCTGTATTGTGCTTGACAGCTTGAGGAATTCACTGTCAGGGGTCGAGTTCATATGGGCTGCAAGCCTGCAACAATGTTATGCCAGATTGACTAGGTCCATAATATTTTTGTTATGAACAATTAGGCCCAGAATCTGGAGACCACAGGCGTCAGAAATCACAATCGATCATCATTCCAACTAGAAATAAATCCACAAGCATCCGACGATTATTTGCAATTTACATGTTTAAGGATACCACTACTAGATATGCGTATCCTTCCCAGAGAAAAGGATATGCGTATTCGCTTTAACATAGTAGTTCACCAAGCATTCGCGCTTACAACATCTCAATGTGTTCTGATACATGTGTACGTAGAGTATTTGGGCGTAGATTTAGGTCTATGATAGTCTAGACTTCAGCTTGAGACGTAAAATATTTTTCAGTATGGAGTCCACGTAAATCTGAGATACAATCTTTCTTCTAGCCTAACTAATCTAATAATGGTCTCTAACTCTTTATAACCTAGTCTAGATGTAATGAAATTATAGATCCACAGCGGAGAGTATTGTTTTTTCTTTGCAATTTTGATTCCCAGTTTGCTGCCAAAGAGGCCAATCCAGCACCGGTCTTCGTGGTACACACCAAAGGGGCCGATCCAGCACCGGTCTTCGTGGTACACTCCTCACGTGAGCTTTCCTGCCTTGGATCTCACGCCCAAGATTCCCGATGCCAAGTTTGCAAGCGCCACAGTGAGAGAAACTGTAACCATTGAGTGCACAGGATCCATCGACCGTGTGGACCATCGATGGTCCCCCGTTAGATAACCGCACAACTTACCATTAGCTTAATAAATAGTAATTATTAAAAAAATCAAAATAAAAAACAACTGATAAAACACTCTATATGTATTGCACGTTTCACTGCACGTGTGCCGTAGCAAACCGGGCGATGGTGCATGCCAGCCCACACACTTCGGCACAATGTTCAAGAAGGCGTTAGGCGGGCGGCGAGGTGGGTCCTAGGCGGTCGAATTAAAAATAAGAATAGTAGACGAAAATAAATAGTCATGTATATATATTTGCTATTTAGAGAGGTCTAGATTGAAAGAAATCCATTAAAAAAACTCTATCCGTAAATTTTAAAAAACCATAAGGACTAAATCACAAAAACATTTATCCCACCCGACCCGCCGCCTATTAACCCTAACAGTCACCCGACCCCGCCGCCTTTAACCCTAACTCCTTCGACCTTCCGCGCCGTCCTCTGATCTGCTCCCTCCGTGCCGCACCGTCCTCTGCGCCTCCCTCCGTGCCGCCCCATCCCTGCCGCTCCCTCCCCGCGCCCCTTCCGCATCACTTCCTCCGCGTGCCTCCCCCGCCGCCTGACGTTTCCCTCACCGGCTACCACGGGAGCGGCGGCGCGGGATCTAGCGCGGGGAGTCCGGATCCGGCGGCGGCGGCGGCCACGGGAGCGGCGACGGCAGGATCTGGCGTGGGGACTCCAGATCCGGCAGCGGCGGCGGCGGGATCTGGCGCGGGGAGTCCAGATCCGGTGGCGGCGGCGGCAGGATCTGGCGCGGGGAGTCCGGCGAGTCGACGGCTGCGGCGACGGCCTCGTGTGTGGTAATACTTTCCCCTCCCTCGGTTTATACACTCCCTCCTCTATTCCTTCATTCCTTGGCGTCATGCGGCCACCCGCCACCGCGCCCGCCAGGCCATCCGCCGCGCCTAGGCCGCCTGGCCCCGCCTTGGACCGCCTCGCCGCCCAGCCACCCGACTAGGGGCCAAGGCCGGGCGGCACCCTACCGCCCAGCGCCTACGCGGCGCCTAGGCGGCTGCCCAGGCCGCCTTCTTGAACGCTGCTTCGGCACAACAACAACGACCGAATCCGCCTATACCCATGTCTCGGTCTCACTCGACTCATCCGGCCGTGGCCTGCGCTCTAGCTCCTACAAAGGCTGGCTCAAACGCTTGTAACTCCCTCGGTTCCTCTCAGGGCGAAGCCAGTATAGGTGAGTTAGGGTCCACTGACCCTAATGAAATTTAGCAAATCTTATAGAAAATTATTGTTCATTCCTGTTCATCAGTGGATGGGACACCATTGTACAATAGAAGTGCCCCTAATACTCCTGTCATCTGGCTTTGCTCCTGGTTCCTCTATGCGCCCATTCCCCTCCCCTCCCCGTTCGTCCACTCCATCCTACGCCGCACGTGCGACGTAAAAGAACGCAATCGCACAACCACCGAGACCAACCGCACGCAGGATCTATTCTGACGGCTAGCATGAGCGCGGAAGAGGAAGGACAGAAATCCGCGGACATGATGACCGAAGAAGGGGAAGAGGAGGAGTGGTGGGAGAGAGAGACAGAGAGGGAGGAGGAGTGGTGTGGTGGTGAGCCTGGTGAAAAGGCCAAGGGTTCGTGGTGGAGAGGATCGCGCAGATCCCCAAGCCTAAGGCGACGCTGGAGCGCGTCTCATTCAAGGGCGTCGGCTACGATTGCATCACGTTGCACAGCCACGTCAATGTCAGCAACCCCTACGCCCACCGCATCCCCATCTACGAGCTTATCTACACGTTCAAGAGTGGCGGCAAGTACGTACGCACGGTGCTCTACACTCGTGCATGTTCCATTCGCTTTCTTGATGTGCGGATGTCCATTCTCTTGTTGCAATGATGTGGGGATATTCTCTTCATTCTCTTCGTGCAATAATGTGTGGATATGAGTATATTGATTACTACCAAGAATGGACTAAATTTAAGTGAAACATTTTATGGAGCACCTTCCAATTTGTGGATTCGGGATTTGTATTTCCTTTTGTTTAAAACATATGAGTGCTGCATACTCGGAACCATTTGGACCATAATTATAGCATAGAATGAATCAAACCCGTTTCCCACATAAGATCAATTTCCTTTGAAACGACGCTAGCATGTTTGGATGAAGGGCGTTATGGGCTAAGCCGCTAAGGTCAGAGAAAATGAAACAATTCCACATATGTGCAGTATCTACACCTTAATGTAATGAATTCTTATCATGCATGAATATACTCTTCTTGTCCATGTTTAATTAACCCGATCTGTGATCCTGGTTCTTGTGTGATTTCTGGGGTCATAGCATCAGGCGCAATACCTGACCCGGGGTGGATCGCGGCGAGCAGCACGACGAAGCTGGAGCTGCTGGTGAAGGTGTTGTATGACTTCATCGTATCATAGATAAAGGATCTGGGCGGGGACTGGGACATCGACTACGTGCTGGAGGTCGGGCTCACCATCGACCTTCCCGTCATCGGCAGCTTCACCATCCCGCTCACCACCGAGGGCGAGATGAAGCTCTCCACACTCCAGGACCTGTTGTGAATAATTTGTAGCTACAGTTTCGTGAACAAACTGATTTATTTGCCCATTATTAGCTTTTCAATGGTTATTTGCCCACAGCCTAGCTAATTGATCATTTGCTCGATCTGTAGATGCCTGTTGAAATTAGATTGGTTATGCATATGCATGTCTTGGAGTGTTCCTGCATTTCCTATGTAAAGATGGAAGTGTTGCCACAAAATTCCTCCCGTAGGGATTGTATCTCTACTAGTTAAAAGAGAAAGTTGATAGTGGTGGTTTATCTGCCCCTTCTAACTCCCCCTTTGCATCTCCCTAAAAAATCTCTAACAAAAATAGAAAAAAATAATTTAACAAAAACTAAATTCCACCACCCTACAAAACAAAAAAATAGAGTCCTACCAGGTTCGCGACAGGGCTGAGGGCACGAAGGCACAACGAGGCCGAGCGTGGGGCGAAGTCAACGACGTGAGCCAGGTAGTCCGATTCCGACAATATCAACTCGACGTACTAGGATAATATGATTTTTTATCCATAGCAAAGCACATACATTCAGCTAGTTACTTATATAGAAGAGTACGATACAGAGATTACATGAGCTAATCTCTTGGACTGCAAGAAACAGAAAATAACAGAAAGGGTCATGATCGGCGACAATAGCATGACAGCTACAGTTCAATTGAAAACAAACTCTCTCTATACAGGTTGTACTCTCGGTTTACAACTCTATCGACTAATTCTAGCGGCCCCCTCAATCTCAACAGGTAGATATCATATTGAGATTGCGATTTAACCTATTAAACGACTATTGTGGTAAAGCCTTAGTGAAGATATCTGCGACTGGATCTGCTGAGGTGATGAACCACACGTCTAACATCTTTAGAGCAACCCTTTCTCTCACAAAATGAAAGCCAATTTCTATGTATTTTGTGCGTGCATGAAACATAAGATTCACAGATAGATATATTGCTTCAAGGTTATCACACCACAACACAGAAGGCCTTCCTTGATAAACTCCAAGTTATTTCAACAAAGACTGTAACCAAATCAGCTCGGTTGTTGTATTTGCTAATGACTTGTACTCTGCCTTAGTACTTGACCTTGCTACTGTGTGTTGTTTGCATGAGCTACAGAACACTAGATTTGACTCCAAGAACATAGTAAACTCATTTGTAGACCTGCGATCATTTGGGCAACCCACCCAATCGGCATTTGAGAAAGCACTGAGCAAGAAGGAGTTGGTCCTACAAATATGCAGCCCCATTGTACAAGAGGCCTTCACATACCTTAATATGTGTTTCATGGCTACCCATGAACATCTACTGCCCTGTTGGGGCTTGCAAATACTGACATACACGATTCACAGCGAAAGATATATCAGGCCAGGTTAAAGTCAGACATTGCAATGCCCCAATTGCACTTCTATACCAAAAAGCTTCAATTTCTGAAAGGTGCTTACCAAGTGTCTTTGTTAGTTTTTCAAAATTTGACATGGGTGTGTCCACTGGTTTGCAAAGCTCCATGTTCGTCCTCGTCAGCGAATCCTATACATATTTTCTTCTATGTTAGCACAATCCCATCTTTATTCCTATGCAACTTCAACATCAAGAAAATAGCTCAGTTATCCTAGATCTTTAGTTGAAAGTCACTAGCTAGCTTTTGCAACAACTTTGTGGTTGCTCCTGGAAACAAACTGAGTAATATCATCTACGTACACCAACATATACATGGTGACTTCTGTGCTTCTAAAAACAAAGAGAGAAGTGTCTAACTTGGACAGAACAAAACCCAGTGATAGTAAATGAGTCCTTAATCTCAAGTGCCAAGCACAGGGTGCCTGTTTCAAACCATACGATGCCTTTTCTAGCTTGCATACATACTCTGGACACTTGGAATCCTCAAAACCAGGTGGTTGTCTCATGTAAACTTCTTTTAAGTTTCCATAGAGAAAGGTATTTTGAGCATCAATCTGTCTCAAACTCCACCCCTAACAACAACAATGCATAGGACAATCTTATAGTAGTTGGCTTGACAACAAGGCTGAATGTATCATGGTAATCACTACCATGCTGTTGGCTAAATCCTGGATAAAAGCTATGCTTTATCTCACGACAGGATTGGACTGGGAGGTGGATGTGTCAGCAAAGAGGAAAATATTTTCATAAAAAACAACAACCCATAAAATATATATGCGTCTAGTATTTCTATCTAGACACTTATACCCATTATGCATTGGACTGTAACCAACAAACACACATTGCTTGGACCTAAAATCGAGCTTGCGAGCATTGTAAGGCCATAGGTTTGGCCAATATGCGTAGCTAGAAGTCTGAAGTAGAGAATAGTTTGGTTCAGTTTTGAACTAACGCTAGAGAGGAGTTGAATTCCCAATAACTCTAGAGGGCAAATTGTTTATGAGATAACAAGAAGTAAGAAAGGCCTCATCCTAGAAATGCGAAGGCATACTCGACTAAGCCAAGAGGGCTAGACTGGTTTCTACAATGTGTCGGTGCTTCCTTTTGGTTACACCATTTTATTGGTGTGTGAGGGCAAGAAACACGATGAAGATGCTAATGTCACGAAAAAAATTATTGTGAAATTTTTTATATTCTCCTCCCAATCTGTTTGGACGGCGTGGATTTTAGTGTTCAACATGATGCTGAAACTGAAGGAAAGCATGCTCAACTTCAGATTTGTTTTGTTTTTCAAAAGATAAACCCATGTAAACTTAGTATAGTCATTGACAAAACTAGCATAGTATTTGTGACCACCAATAGAAGTAAGAGCCGAACCCCACATGTTGGAGTGAACGAGCTCAAGAGGAAAAGAAGATACATGAGTTGAACTATGATAAGGTAATTGATGAATTTTCGCTTGTTGACAAGCATAAGAAACTGAAAGTTTTTTATTTGAGCACTCTAAACTACTAGACTAAAGAATGGTATGGATAACTAGTGATGGGGGATGTCCAGCCTCCTATGCCACTATTCCCATGTGTGTTTGGATGTGGAAAAGGCAATGTGATTGCAATCTTGTGAAGTAGCAGAGAGAGGATACAACCCTCCTTCACATCTACCGTGAAGGAGCACCTTCATCGTGGCCCAATCCTTAACAAGGAAATAGTTTGGGTGCAATTCAAAGAATGCATTATTATCTAAGGCAAACTTATGAATTGATAGAAGATGCTTGCTAACATCAAGAACATGATGAATATTTTTCATATGTAAGGGACCCAATTTACCAACAGTAGAAGAATAACCAATATGAGAGAGAGACAGACCTTGGCCATTGGTGACTTGTGCCTGATCACCTCCCTTGTAGTGATCTTTGATGGTTAGCCTATCGAGGTCACTTATCAAATGATCAATGGCCCTTGTTGTAGGGGTGGCCCCCACCTAAACCCAGCAGGCCCGGTAGGAGGTTATAAGGCCCAGAATAGGCCATGTGTAATGACATAACTGCCCCCAGAGGGGATAACCAGATGTAAGGGTATAACTGTAAAAGCACTCCTCATGCGCATATATATATATATATATATATATATATATATATATATATATATATATATATATATATATATATATATATATATATATATATATATATATATATATATATATATGAATACAGGCCATGGGGAGAGGGCAAGCCATCTTTACTCATCTCCATCACTCTCCACTACCATCTCTCTCTCTGTTTGGCCTGTAGCCACATCAGTTGGCGCCGTCCGTGGGGACGACAAGGACAAGCCTGAAGACCGAAGAAGAAGGATGGCACCAAAAAAAGCTTCATCAGCGGCGGCGAAGGGAAAGAAGACGGCTGGGTCGGAGCAACGCGTGAATACCAGGGCTTCGGCATCGGCCGCCGAAGGAGCTGGCGGCGGCGCAGGCGCAGTGGTCGCGGGCGTCGACGCTGGCACTACAGCGACCTACCCCGCCAGCGCCGCTACAACGACATCCAACCCCGTCGCTGGCACTACAGCGACCGACCCCGCCAGCGCCGCTACAACGACATCCAACCCCGTCGCTGGCACTACAGCGATCGACCCCGCCAGCGCCGCTACAACGACATCCAACCCCGTCGCTGGCACTACAGCGACCGACCCCGCCAGCGCCGCTACAACGACATCCAACCCCGTCGCTGGCACTACAGCGACCGACCCCGCCAGCGCCGCTACAGCGACATCCAACCCCGTCGCTGGCACGGCAACGACAGCCCCCGCCACCCTCGCCGGCAGCGCGGATCAGGCGGCCGGGGGTAGCCGCAAGGAAGCATCCGACGGATCTGGAGATCGTGGGGCGATGGTCCCTGCACCGACCCGCCCGCTGGGTGTTCCGGCGGCCCCGACAGCACCTGCGGTGGAAAGCGCCATACTAGCAGCCCTCAACGCGTTCCAGCGGGAGCTAGGGGACCTTCGCGGAGCCGTCCGAGATATGCAAGAGGCTCGGAGCCAGCAGGCCGCGCCAGTGATCGCGCCCGAGCCCACGCCGGAGAGGGCAGACAGTCGCGAAGCCCCCACGTCTAGCCGCGTGCCGCTGCGGCGCGTAGATCCGGAGTCCCCGCTTTCGGCGGGGCTGCAGCAGGCGGCATGGCCCGAAGACTTCAAGTTTCCTAGCGCCATCGACCCATATAAAGGCGACACGGACCCCCGCGAGTTCGTGCGCGTGTACGAAACCGCGATCGAAGCCGCGGGCGGAGACGACACCACGAAGGCGAAGGGACTCCCCCTCGCGCTGCAAGGAGTGGCGCTCTCTTGGTTCTTTACCATAGAGCCGGGCTCCATCTACGCGTGGGAGCAGCTCCGCGACCGCCTTCACAACAACTTCCAAGGAAACTATGTCGAGCGAGTCGACGCGGACCAACTCTTCGCTGTGAAGCAAAAACCTTCGGAGAAGCTCCGGGACTACTTCAAGCGCTTCGCCAAGATTCGATGTCAAGTGAAAGACGTTAATGAAACCACCGTCGTTAATGCAGCCATACAGGGCCTTCGTCCGGGCCCGATGGCCGAGTACAATGCGCGAAAGCCAATCAAGACGGTGGCGAAGCTCTTTGACAAAATGGAGGAATACGCCCGGGCGGAAGAAGACGCGCGTCGAAGGCAAGGTGACGACTCCGACACCAACCAGGTCGGAGCCTCGGCAAAAGTCGAAGATCCGCCGAAGGACGGTTCTTCGAAGGGAAAACGTAAGCAGGAGTCGTCCAGGGATGCGCCCGACCGCAGGGACGCCTCGCACAAGGAGTCGTCCGATCGGCCCAAGCGCGGCCAACAGAGGTCGAGGCGAAACCGGTACGTCCTCGACATTGAAGGCGGTTCCGACGAAGGCGCTCCCGCGGGCCGAGGCGGTCGGGGGCGCCGTGGCCGGGGCCGCGACGATAAAAGTTGTGGAGATTACGACGACCAGCACCAAGGACTCTGGTGCGTAGTCCATGGCCGCGGCAACCACGATACCCGCACCTGCACCTCCATCGCGGCGCTCCGCGATAGCGTCGCTAGGGACAGGAACCCGGAGACGCGTCCGCCTGCGGTGGCCCACGCACAATTCCCGTACGAGGCCCCCATGCAAGTACAGGCGCAAGGGATGCAACCCCAGGAAGGCCCCTTACGGATCCAAGCTCACGTACTGCAGCCTCGGAAGGGCCTCCTGTCGCTGCAGGCCCCAGAGGCAACCCACCGCAGGGTCATTAACGTCATATCCGGAGGCTCTGCGTTGGAGTTCGCCTCAGCACGGCAGCAGAAGGCCTATGCGCGAAGACTACATCACGTGGCGGCATACCCAGCGCAAGCACCGTTGGACTGGGCGCAGCACGAAGTTACATTCACACCCGACGACGCCCAAGGCGTGGACTTCCCTCATCAGGACCCCCTAATCATCCGGGTCACTATCGCGTGATGTGACGTGGGGCGTGCCTTGGTGGACGGCGGTAGCTCCGCGAACGTATTGTTTGCGACGGCCTTCGACCAGATGGGGATCCCTCGAAGCCGCCTAGGGCCCTCAGGAATCCCACTGCAGGGCTTCGGGGGACAGCCCCTGCGGGTGCTGGGCCAAATACGTCTTCAAGTCTCCTTCGGCCAAGATGACAATGTGCGGGCCAAAGATGCCACCTTCGACGTGGTCGACCTTCCGTACCCCTACAATGCCATATTAGGGCGCCCAATCCTCAACTCCTTCGGCGCGGTACCGCATCACAGCTATCTATGCATGAAGATCCCGGGTCCCCGGACCATCATCACCGTCCGAGGCGACCAGGATATGGCCCGGCGCATCGAGCCAGGTACCAGGTACCCGCGTCGCGAAGCCCAACGGCGCTCTTAGAGCTGGCGTCACAGCGCGGGGGTCCGCGGGGCCATTCAGAGGTGCCTTGGCGGGCCCTGCAGATGTCTAGCGACTAGAGGCTTCGGCCGCATCAAGGACAAACGATTAGTATATCCACCCCCTGTAATTGCTTACCCGCGCAAACGGGGATGTAATGAAGATCGCCGTTTGTCACCAATCTTTCTTCATTACGCGCAAGTACGCGGCAAGGGCGCGCGCAGGCTTGGCCAGCGCGCGCGTTCCCACAGTATACACAAAGACGCACGTTCGCGTGTGCACTCGCCGTAGCCAGGGGTACGGGACCGAGTATAAATCGAAGTCGCACGTTCGCGTGTGCACTCGCCGTAGCCAGGGGTACGGGACTGAGTATAAATCGAAGTCGCACGTTCGCGTGTGCACTCGCCGTAGCCAGGGTACGGGACTGAGTATAAATCGAAGTCGCACGTTCGCGTGTGCACTCGCTGTAGCCAAAGGTGACAGGCCTGAGTATAAACAAAGTCGCACGTCCGCGTGTGCACTCGCGTAGCCAGGGGTACGGGACTGAGTATAAATCGAAGTCGCACGTTCGCGTGTGCACTCGCCGTAGCCAAAGGTGACGGGCCTAAGTATAAACAAAGTCGCACGTCTGCGTGTGCACTCGCCGTAGCCAGGGGTACAAGACTGAGTATAAATCGAAGTCGCACGTTCGCGTGTGCACTCGCCGTAGCCAAAGGTGACGGGCCTGAGTATAAACAAAGACGCATGCCCGCGTGTGCACTCGCCGTAGCCAAGGGTAACGGGCCTGAGTATAAACCAAAGACACGACGGGGGGACGCCCTCGCGCGCACCAGTCTCCGGACTATAAAGAAAGTCGTAGCGTCGAGGTCCGCCTCCGCACGCGCCAGTCCACGGACTCTAAATAAGACGTAGCGTCGAGGTCTGACTCCGCACGCGCGAGTCTCTGGACTATAAATAAAGTCGTAGCGTTGAGGTTCTCCTCCACGCGCATCAGTCCACGGACTCTAAATAAGACGTAGCGTCGAGGTCTGCCTCCACACGCGCGAGTCTCCGGACTATAAAGAAAGTCGTAGCGTCGAGGTCTGCCTCCGCATGCGCCAGTCCACGGACTCTAAATAAGACGTAGCGTCGAGGTCTGCCTCCGCACGCGCGAGTCTCCGGACTATAAAGGAAGTCGTAGCGTTGAGGTTCTCCTCCGCGCGCACCAGTCCACGGACTCTAAATAAGACGTAGCGTCGAGGTCTGCCTCCGCACGCGCGAGTCTCCGAACTATAAAGGAAGTCGTAGCGTTGAGGTTCTCCTCCGCACGCACCAGTCCACGGACTCTAAATAAGACGTAGCGTCGAGGTCCGCCTCCGCACGCGCGAGTCTCTAGACTATAAAGGAAGTCGTAGCGTTGAGGTTCTCCTCCGCACGCACCAGTCCACGGACTCTAAATAAGACGTGGAAGTTGACCCCACGTACTCTGCGGAGTATAAATAAAACTATGGAGGCCCCCCACGTGTTTCGCAACGCGGGCGAAGGACGCGAGTGTTAATCGCAGCGGAGCGAGGCTCACCCTCGCGTACTGGCAGGGAGGTGAGCGCAGCGCGCATCGCCGAAGACAGCGCGCCAGAGGCTACCCCCGCCATGAGGAGCAAGAGGAACGGAACGTGCGCGCACTTCCACCCTCGCCCCGTGCCAGTCTACGGACTATAAAAAGGCGAAGCGTCGAGGTCCGCCTCCGCACACGCCAGTCTACGGACTATAAAAAGACGAAGCGTCGAGGTCCGCCTCCGCACATGCCAGTCTACGGACTATAAAAAGGCGAAGTGCCGAGGTCCGCCTCCGCACACGCCCGTTTGCGAACTGTCAAAAGGTGAGGCGCCAAGGGCTGCCCCCGCAAGCGCCGTTCTAAGGAACCCTTGCGCGACCACTTCGCCAACAGCGCGCGTCGAACGCGGAGATCCCGTCCCCGCGCAGCGTGTGGCGTACCGGAGCACCCGAAGTGGCATCAACACACAGCGCATATCCTAAGATGACAGAAAATCTACATATCGAAAAAATCACACAAGTACAAAGGTCCGGCAGCATCCTTGCCGTTCTAAGCCGCTATCCCGCGGGCTCGTCCTTAGCACGCGCTAAAGCTGGGGCCTCGCTCGAAGAAGGTCGGCCTGCCCAAAAGTTCAGCGACTCCTCGGCCCTTTGCCAGCGTCGAAGGCGCCGCCGGGTCGCAAGGCCAGACGCGAGCAGTCGCCCCCAGCAAGGAAGCTGCCCGGGATAAAGGCAAGTAATCAGTTCGTGAAGCAAACACGCACTTTATTCGTTCAATTAATGGGCAGATGTTACAACGCACGCCCACACCTAGCCACGTTGGCGCCGCACCTGTGAGCCTTCGGCATCTTCGGAGGCCTCAGCGCCACCCTCGTCGCGCCACGGGACTTCGTCCAGAAATTGGCCGAGCCCCCCCCCCACCACGAAGGGACTTCCGGAGCTCGACCTGCGTGGCGGCTATCCCGGTGTAGTCCCAGATCCGCTCGTAGAAGAATTTGACAGCGCGGTGAACGGCACGAACTTCACCGGACATCACTCCGGCCCCGCCGGGCATCTCCAGCCGAGGGTTCTCCAGCTCGGCGATGTGCGTGCACCCACAGTGTCGAAGGAGGGCGCACACCAGGCACGACGCCACATAGGCACAGTGGTCGCCAAAGTTCGTCGCAGCCCCGCGCGCAATGTCGGCGGCGTCATGGATCCAGCGAAGGGTCCGCAGTGTAACATCCTGAAAAATATAAATAGTAATTTGCTAGACTTTTGGATTATTTTTACTTTACATTTGAATTTGGAGTTTATTGGCTTTTTGTAAATATAAAGGAATTTTTAAAAGTAAAAAGAGGAAAGAAATCCACACATAAAATGCTACAACGTGAGCATCAAATATAGAATCTGAAAAGATGATCCATAAAATAACAAAGGAGAAATGTAATTAAGCATGAAATATTATTCCTAGAAATTTTGGCAAGCAAATTATAGGAAATTAACATATATGCAAACCCATATGAATATCAATGTATATAAAGATATATATATATGTATAAATACACATGTATATTATATGAAAGAGTAAGTAAACAAACATATGTGTACATATACCAAAAATCAGAGAAAAATGAAAATGTATATACATGCAATTTTTAATACAAAAGCAAAATAAAAGAGTTGAGCAAAATAAAAAGAAAAAGGAAAGCCGGGCCGGCCATCACCCCGGCCCAGCCTCTCTCTCCGCACGCGGCCAGCGCGCCTGCGTGGGCCGACGCATGCGCGGCCCAGCGCGCCAGCGCCCGCGCCCGCGCCCCGATCGCCCGCTTCCGCTGGCCAGTGGACCCGCGCCCACGTCTCGCTGCCGCGCGCCCCCACACGCCAGACGCCTCTCCCCGCTGGCTGGTGGCCCGCCTCCAACCGCGCCTTTCCCTCTGCGCCGCGGGCCCGAGCCGTCAGCTCTTTCTCCTTCCTCCTTCTCATCTCCACGCGCACGCAGCCTCTCTCTCGCGCTTGCGCTCTGCCGCAGCAAATCCCCGCTCCCTGTCTCACCTCGCGGGCAGATTTAAAAAGTACGGCTACAGGAGGGGGGAAGCACCTCTTCCGCCACCTCTCTCCTACAAAATCCCGGCGGGATTTGGTTCATTCCCCCCCGCCGGCGTGAGCAGGGCGGAGCCATGTGTCGAGCTCACCGTGCGCGCCTCTTCCGGCTATAAAAGCCGCGCCTGGGAGCCCCAAACGCGCCGCACTACCTTCCTCCACCCTCCCCCGTAAGCAATCGAACCGAGAGCCTTCAATCGCCGTCGGCTCCCTCCTTCTTCCCGAGCTCCGGCGCCACCCTCCCCGCCGATTCCGGCCACCTCCGGGCAATCCCCAAGCTCCCAGAGCTTCACGGGTGCGCGGTGAAGCCAACCCCCTCCTTCCCCGGACCTCCCATCGCCGGAGTAACGCCGGCGTCGATCACCTCCTCGAACCTCCGCCGTCGCACGCCGCCGGCCCGCCACCGTGCTCCTCCACCCCGGCCGTCTGCACCAGAAGCCTCACCGTCACCGGGGGGTTGTATTCCACGCAACTCCCGAGCCTCTCCGGCCGCCGCTCGCCGCCGACGCCACCGTCTTCTTCTTCTTCTGCCCAGCCCCTCCCGGAGCTACTTCAAGGGGATTACTTACCCCTATAGGGTAAGCAACGCTCGGGCGAACCGAGTGGCTTCCAGCGTTACTCTTTCCCTCCCCTCGCTCCCGCGGCGCGCGTTCGAGCCTCCGGCTCCGCGCCTGCGGTCGAGCGATTTCTTTTAAAAACTCCCGCTGACAGGTGGGCCCCACCTGTCGGCCTGTGCAGCTGGAGCAGCCGCTGACCCCTGGGCCCCACGGGTCAGTGACACGTCTGCACTGAGCCCCTGCTGACAGATGGACCCCAATGAACAATACCTGGACCCACTTGTCAGCGACACAGCAATAAAAGAATTAAAATAAAAAGAAACTGACATGTGGGACCCACTGTCAGAAATTTGATAATATTTGGAATTAACTAAACTGAGAATTTTGAATGATCATAACTTTTTCATTTTAACTCCAAATTGAACGAGACAAATTTCTAAATTCATCTAAATTCCAGATCTGTCCAATGGAACTGAAATCATAATTTTAAGAGTTCATTTGAATTTTTGGTGATATCTTGTTGATTTGATGTTTTCTTTTTATCCAAATTTTCGCGCACGATTACAATAGCTTACGAAGCACAAGAAGAAGAATTTGAGGCCGCAGCACTAGAAGCCCCGGATAATCAAGCACCCGACCACTGTGACCAAGGCGAGTCAATACTTTGATCATGTTGAACCTACATTTCTGCAAATTACTTTGTTTTAAATTAACAAATTGCATGCTGTTATTTTTATGCAAATACATGCTAAATTTGATATTCTAGCTATATGCCATTGTTTACCTTGAATAGTATTACCCCCTCCTTTGAGTATTTGAATGTGTGAACCTTGTCGCCCTAGCAAAAATATATTATTAACATTTCGAAAATAAGTCCGTAACCGTATGCCATGCTTAGCATTGATTAGGAACTCGGGGCAAGATATTGTCCCAAGCATCACTTTTATTCATGAGAAACTAGTTTGGGCAGTCATGGTGGAAATGACTGGTATATTTGGTTATGGATATTTTATGCTCCCAAAACCTCCGACTTGCTTAATTATCTGGGCGGATTGGTTCGAGGGTGTGTGTGTGTGTGGTGCAGTGATTGCACAAGTGGGTTAGTGGTAGACCGCCCAGGTAACCCTAAGGACTGAATCTTGTCATGTCAACCCGTGTAAAACAGTACAACCACAAGCTGGCAAAGTGTAGGCAGGGTTTACTAATTTGTGTGGCTCTAAGGTGGTTACGTGAAGGTATGACCACGAGCAAAGGGATGGATGGTCGCATCCCCGCCTTTGCCCGTGATGGCTCACGAGGGACCCTTTCCGAGGGATGGTCGTATCCTACGGAAGATAGACCTTAGCGGGCGTAACCACAGTAGGACTATGCATTGTAACAATCCTGTGATAGTCTACTCAACCGCATGGCTAAGGAATCATGTGGGGCAACGGGTGGATTCATCTCTTGTGGGTAAAGTGTGCAAAACTCTGCAGAGTCAAAACTATTCGAATAGCCGTGCCCACGGTCAAGGGCAGACATGGGAACTTAACTAGATATAGTTCTGTTTACAAAAATATTGAAAAATGGGAATGGAAAAGCGGAAGGGCAGAGGAAAGCCCTAATTTGAGTTGTCCTGGGTGTCATCCCAGTGGTAAGTTAAGCGGCTATAACGCTGAAAAATGTCATACGGTGTGATGCCGTATGTATGGAGAAATTATGGTAATATTAGGCATATGGTGTGATGCCATATGTATGGAAATTCATATTAATATACCTTGAACATTATGCTTTTGTTCAAATGCTAGGTCTTAGGAAATTTTTATATAATTGTATTCAAAAGCACTCTTTGCAAAACAAAATAAACCTAAGCCATCCTTTGGTTAGCCATACATGTTACATATTGCATTCTGTGTATTGATTCGCTGAGCACGGGGTCGGAGTGCTCACGCTCGCTTTGCGGCAAAAATCCAGAAACAGGAGCGCAAGACCACTACGCCTACGAGGAAGCTCCCGCTACGGAGGAGAAGAATGACGGAGAAAACTAAGGCGTAGGCTTCGTTGTTTAGTCATGGACAAGTAGACATATGGCGTTGTGTGCACGTATGTTACTAGTTAGCTGGTGACATATAATGCACACAGTACCTTCCAGTCGCTTGCCTGTGGCTTTGGGTTTACTTTTGCTGTATTTCCGCTGTGCGTATTTGTAATAATGACCATTGGCCTGATCGGCCCCTTTTGTAAACTTTATCACCCGACGTGGTGTATTTCAGTTTATGTGATATAATGGTTGATTATGCGATGTATGAAATGATTCAGCAATGTACCTGTGTGCACTAACTACTGATCCAGGGATTAGTGCAATGAAACACAGTAAGATTCGGATTGCAAAATCCGGGTCTGACAGCGCTGGTATCAGAGCACACACGGCCGTTTAGCTGGGGCAGCCAGCAGCGATACCGCCCCCGCAGTCGCGGCTGGGGGAGCCCCCGCGGTTGCAGCGCCTGGGGGCGAAGGTTCCGCGGTGGCAATCGTTGCAGGGGGCACCGTGGTTTCTGCCGCTGTCGATAAAGGCAGCACGGCTCCGTGCACCCCCGTGGAGGGCGCTTCCGGCACCACAGCAGCCATGGCCGAAGGCTCCACCTCAGCATCGCCGGTCCGCACGGGTTCCGCCTCGGCAACTTCGGTGGGCGGCGAGACTTCCCTCATCCGGCTGCTCGCGGCAAACCTGCCGTCCGGGGCGCTCGCCGAAGATACCTCGCCTTCAGCGTCTGCGCCACCCAAGCCTGAATCGGCATACCTCGCCGAGTCCGACTCCGCGTCTGCCGCGCCCTCGGGAGCACTAGCAGCAGCAGCGGCAGCTGCCGCGCCAAGCGCGGCGGGCGCCCCGTTGCGGCCCCTCTTCCGAGACGGCTTCTTCTTCTTCTTCTTCGCTGCACCGTCGTCTGGAGCGACACGGTCCGGCACGGCAAGGCCCAGGGCCTCGCACACGCGGTTTATTCGCCCCAGCCCCGCCTCGACGATAGCAGACGCGCGCTGCTCGTGCTCCCTACCGGTGTACGGCCCTAGGAATACGCGTGCGGCTTGCTCCGCCTCCTCCAAGTAAATCCCTGAGGCAAAGGAGATACCATCAGCATATAACGCATTTCGCGTGAACAAAGGAGAGACGCGGTCGAGGCTTACGAAGACTGGAGGGCGCCGGCAGCAAGCAGACCGATGGCGAAACATTGTCGTCTCGACGCTTCTCGGCGGCAAGACGCCAGTCGCGGGCAAGCGGTGCCACGCCGTACATCACGTACTCTTCGGCGAGGTCGCGCATGTTGAAGCAGGCGGCCACGCCTACGAGCCGCTGGGCCCTCCGCCTGTCCTCATCATCGAGCATCCGGCCGGGCGAGCGCTTGTACACGATCGGTCGGCCTGTGCACTCAAGACCGCTCCCGCTCTCCACACGGTAGTAGAACCACCGCTTCATCCAGTAAGACTCCCACTTCCCGCGAGTTGAGTTCGCAGGGAAGAGCTTCTTGCACGTCGGATGAAGAATAAAGGTGACGCTACCGAAGCTCGACAGCGTCCCGTCCTTCCGGTCCTTGGGCTGGCACCGTGCCTCGTGAAGGTAGGCGAACAACGAGGCGCTGGACCAACACGCCCCCGAGCGCAAGGCCCAGCTGTACACCGCGATCCGGGCCACGGCGTTTGGAGTCAGTTGCGCCAGCTCCAGCCCGAAGGTCCGCAACATGTCGCCCACGATAGCCGCCGCTGGGATGCGGAGCCCCGCGTCGAAAAAGGCAACGAACACGACCGCCTCCGACCTCTTGGGATGCGGTTCCGTCTCATCGGCGGCGGGCAATCGTACCTCCTGGCGCTCGGACAACTTCCCCGCGCGCAGAAGCCCTTGGATTGTCTTCTCGGTCACAAGCGAGGGGCCTAGCTCACCGGAGAACGTGCCTTCCTCCTCCGCCACCAACTGCTCCTTGTCCGCCACCGCCGGGTCGCGCTCTTGGAGCGCGTATTTCACCTCCAGCAGCGAAGACCACCGGCGAATGCCAGAGCCACCAACCGCCTGGCCGCGCTTGCCACCGGAGGCCATCGCTTCCCACGGAGAGATTGAAGCGGTGAAAATATCGCGAAAGTGTAGAGGGCGGAGCAGACAGGAAAGAGGGCGTAAAGGTGCGGGGACGCTGTTACAGGGGGGCTATTTCAAGCCACCTTGCCCATACCGCCGCTACTGAAGCGTCGCAACAATCCGCGTGCCGGATACAACCGCAGTGGTGCAAAGGTCCGCCCCGCACGATTCCCCGTAACTGAAGACGAGGCGTCGTGGCGATACACGCCACACGCGACCGCAGAACCAAGGACCGTCAACACAAGCGGTCACGGCCACGCAATCCCTAACCCACCGTGGCGCTCCAGTTACGAGCCGCCGTGTGCCCCCACCACGTGAACGGACACTGCACGACGCAGCAACCCGCCTTTTGGCAGGCTAGGCGTCGGTACGACCACAGCCGCCATTAAAGGCGCCCTACCGGACCGAGCGCCAGCCTCCGCTGCCACCCGTTTGAAGGGTAGGGGACAGAGCGCGCGCGCGTCTACTTCGACTAGGCCCCAGCCTCCGCTGCCACCCGTTCGACGAGTAGGGGACGGAGCGCGCGCGCGTCCACTTGGACTAGGCGCCAGCCTCCGCTCCCACCCGTTCGAAGGGTAGGGGACGGAGCGCGCGCGTGTCTACTTCGACTAGGCGCCAGCCTCCGCTGCCACCCGTTCGACGGGTAGGGGACGGAGCACGCGCGCGTCTACTTCGACTAGGCGCCAGCCTCCGCTGCCACCCGTTCGAAGGGTAGGGGACGGAGTGCGCGCGCGTCTACTTTGAGGGACACTGCACGACGCAGCAACCCGCCGTTTGGCAGGCTAGGCATCGGTACGACCCCAGCCGCCATTAAAGGCTCCTTACCGGACCGAGCGCCAGCCTCCGCTGCCACCCGTTCGACGGGTAGGGGATGGAGCGCGCGCGCGTCTACTTCGAGCTCGGCGCCAGCCTCCGCTACCACCCGTTTGAAGGGTAGGGGACAGAGCGCGCGCGCATCTACTTCGACTAGGCGCCAGCCTCCGCTGCCACCCGTTCGAAGGGTAGGGGACGGAGCGCGCGCGTCTACTTCGACTAGGCGCCAGCCTCCGCTGCCACCCGTTCGAAGGGTAGGGGACGGAGCGCGCGCGCGTCTACTTCGAACTCGGCGCCAGCCTCCGCTGCCACCGGTTCGAAGGGTAAGGGACGGAGCGCGCGCGCGTCTAGTTCGAGTTAGGCGCCAGCCTCCGCTGCCACCCGTTCGAAGGGTAGGGGACGGAGCGCGCGCGCGTCTACTTCGACTAGGCGCCAGCCTCCGCTGCCACCCGTTCAAAGGGTAGGGGACGGAGCGCGCGCGCATCTACTTCGACTAGGCGCCAGCCTCCGCTGCCACCCGTTCGAAGGGTAGGGGACGGAGCGCGCGCGCGTCTACTTCGTGCTCGGCGCCAGCCTCCGCTGCCACCCGTTCGAAGGGTAGGGGACGGAGCGCGCGCGCATCTACTTCGATTAGGCGCCAGCCTCCGCTGCCACCCGTTCGAAGGGTAGGAGACGGAGCGCGCGCGCGTCTACTTCGAGCTCGGCGCCAGCCTCCGCTACCACCCGTTCAAAGGGTAAAGAACAGAGCGCGCGCGCGTCTACTTCGACTAGGCGTCAATCTCCGCTGCCACTCGTTCGAAGGGTAGGGGACGGAGCGCGCGTGCGTCTACTTCGAGCTCGGCGCCAGCCTCCGCTACCACCCGTTCGAAGGGTAGGGGACGGAGCGCGCGCGTCTACTTCGACTAGGCGCCAGCCTCCGCTGCCACCCGTTCGAAGGGTAGGGGACGAAGCGCGCGCGCGTCTACTTCGACTAGGCGCCAGCCTCCGCTGCCACCCGTTCGAAGGGTGGGGGACGGAGCGCGCGCGCGTCTACTTCGAGCTCGGCGCCAGCCTCCGCTGCCACCCGTTTGAAGGGTAGGGGACGGAGCGCGCGCGCGTCTATTTCGAGCTAGGTGTCGCCTGCGGAAGCACGGTGCGAGGGCAGGAAGCGCGGCTGGCTGTCGATAACCGGCGCTGACCAAGCTCCCAAGAAAATTGGACCTCCTTCTGTGCATCAACATTCCCCAAGCCGCTCAGCGTCACCCAGGAATGTTGATGCACGGCAGGGGCAGGGGCCCATTTTAAGGGAGCAGATTCTATCACAATATACGCAGGCACAACGTCGCACCAGCGTCATATATATACCCCATCAGCAGGGAAGCCAACCGGCGGAAGTCCAATCGGCAGAAGTCCAGCTGCCGGGAGTCCGCCGTCACATTAATCGTTACGACGCCTCAAGGCCCGCACCGCGCCAAGCACGCTTCACCACGTGGATGGCTGGAAGAGCGAGCGTCGCGGCACGTCCCTTATCGCTTAAGGCTCACGCGGCGACTCAGGGGCCCACTACGCTTACCTGTGCCAGTGCAACGCCCCCGGCGCGCGTCTACTTCGGCTAAGGCCAGCTCCGCCGCCGCCCGTTCGAAGGGTGAGGGACAGAGCGTGCGCGTCTACTTCGACTACAGCGCAGCCCCGGGTCAAGTTTGGAAAAGTTCACAGGCCGCGGGGACAGAGGGGGCCAAAGGACTCGGCGACATGGCTTCGGCCCCGTGAAGCCCTTTACCATGAGAGGCTCCTGTTGTAGGGGTGGCCCCCACCTAAACCCAGCAGGCCTGGTAGGAGGTTATAAGGCCCAGAATAGGCCATGTGTAATGACATAACTGCCCCCAGAGGGGATAACCAAATGTAAGGGTATAACTGTAAAAGCACTCCTCATGCGCATATATATATATATATATATATATATATATATATATATATATATATATATATATATATATGAATACAGGCCATGGGGAGACGGCAAGCCATCTACTCATCTCCATCACTCTCCACTACCATCTCTCTCTCTGTTTGGCCTGTAGCCACAACAGCCCTGGTATTGGCATACTAATTTCGGTCAACCTTGTAGGAAGCAGCAGCAGTGCAAGCATATTTAGATTGATAGGTGTGGTCGAATTGATGATAGAAGCGTAGGGCATCATGGCCATATTTGCCACACACTTAACATGTCAGCCTGCCACCCGACATGCTAGAGTTCTAACCTGAGTCTTTGCCTCAGCCATGCTCACCCTTCTCGCCTCTAGTGCATCCTCCTCCTCTATTGCTGTTATTGTCAGTGCGTGCCATATTGTTGGCCGATGAAGAAATCTATAGTGTAGATTCAGACTGGTCATGTTGTGCTTCATAGTTGATTAGATGAGCATACAACACATTCAAACCAATTGGTTCCACTCGAGTGGACACAAACGTGATCAGGGAATTGTAATTCGGCCCTAGATCCATGAATATGTATGAGATGACTTCTTCTTCACACAGTGGATGGCCAACAGATGCTAGAGTGTCTGCCAATGACTTCATCTTGTGAAAAATAGTCAAGCACTGACATATCCTTCTTCAAGTTTGCTAGCTGGATCTTGATCTGCATGGTTCTACCTCTGTTTTGCGACACGAACATGTCTTCAAGCGCCGTCTAAACCTTTGCCGAGGTGGTAAGGAAAAGAACTTGACCAAGGATCTCCTCCTTCAAGGACAAGAGGATAGGACTGAGCATGAGCTGGTCCTACTGAAACCATATTTGGAATGCAAGATGTGTGACTTGGCATGTACCTCCTGATGCAGCCCATTTGTCGTCTACTGATTCTTTTTGTGCATTGTCAAGTTCATGTGTGGTGCATATATCATCTATTGATTTTATGGTGCCTGCATGTGTTCCATGTCAAACAGCACATGGAACTGGGGTGCATGCATGTGTCTCATACACAAGCTAGGAGGTCATGCATGAGGATCTAGTAGGGAAGGAGTCAAATATTTCTGAAAATTTGTTTCAATTTGGAAATATTGCTTTCTGCGTTAACAAAAAGGAAATTTAGCCAAGAGTTTTACACAGATTCTATTTCCTATCAAAAGAAGTTCAAGCCAAGAATACGTACGAGGTGGATAAGAAGGAAAGGGAATGGCCTAGAGATCACATCAAGTACTAATAGAAATATTTGTTTCTGTGCATAACAATTTCTGGCCAACGCATGTCTGGTGCTTAAGCTTGCTTTCTTTTCTATCTCTATATGATTTAGGATGGGGTCCACCTATTGATTTGTTCCATCGAGTAATTGAGTTAGTCAAGTTGTTTACCAGGATCATGGTCCGAGATGTAAAAGGACTCATTGATATTTTATTATTATTAGCTAAAGTCTGGTTAGATGGTTAGTGGCATCGCTGTCTAGTCAAAGCCCTAGTTTACTTAAATCCTTGGTTGCTACGGAACTAGTATTGAGGTCAAGTCATATGGCCATATATATAGCCAGGTCTATGTATAGCTTGTACAGAGTTTTTTTTTATGAATTGAGAGTTTGGTCGAGATGGCTTTAGGGGTAATCCCTTTATCATGTTCTTGTGTTTGTGAATTTCAATCTAGGATTTCATCTTAGCTTCTTGTGTTTGTGAATTCCAATATAGATTTCATGTTAGCGTGAGGGTTCCTATGTGTGGTGTACGTATTTGCTCGCTGGATCATTGATCCCCTTGTCCTAGGTCGTGTGTTGTGGTGCACGTGGTTGAGGGTATTATCTACCTTTGTGCGAATTGCACCTTGTCATTCGTGATCTACTTGCATAGACCTAATGCACCACCATAAAAGATTGGGAAACCCATCAGATCAATCTCTCCTCGAGGTTCGATCTGCATCACCTCCATCTACTATCTCTGAGATGAACAATGGTGCCTTCGTCATCCCATTATCAGGACCTAGAATTTGCATTCTAAATCCACATGTGTTTATCGTGCTAGTCCCATGATTATTAGCACACATTCAACAACATTCACATCACATCTATATACGCATGAATAAACAAAGTAGAATATAATAATAAACATGTGAACATAGTCTTATATAACCAACTTTTGAGAAAAGGACCGATTGGCCAAATAGTTTACATAACAAGTAAATAATAGTAAAATAGTGATAAATGAGACAAAGTTTCCAACAAGCATGCCATGGCCCATCACAAGCAACTGACTGGAGTTAAACCTTAGCAAGATAAAGATAATTGTCTAATCTAGTCTGAGTTGTAAAAACCTACTTTCATTTGTAATAACGAATAATAGATTGCAAATGGAAGTTGTAAGGGTATTTGAATTTGATAAGCAATTAATATTAAAATATAAATAGTACATTTTAGAACAAGAGGCTTGTTGCCCCCCCCCCCCCAAGATTTCAAAATAGCAGCAATAATCTTGCTAAACAAGCTATACATGGATATCCCATCCATACATTCCTCATACCATTTTATAAAACATAAAACAATTAAGTTGAAACATTCATCGGTATGACTGTAGATACGGCTATTTAAATAGTTTTATACTCTATAGAGGTTATACACTTTTACCCACACAATATAAATATCCCACTATATTATACATGTCTCGCAATACCATCGGCACCTGATTTGAGAACTCACGACGAAGCTTTTACATTACCAATCCTAACAACCACTGCACTATGATACCTTCTTAATACGAGAAGTGCCCACCAACGTCCTAAGACTCAAACAATGTATTGGTAAACCTTGCTTTCTGGCAAGGTTCCTCCAAACATGGATGGATCTCTATGCCCGCACTAGCCCAAAATCATCTACAATCTTCCACCTGCGGAGAAGTTGCTAGAACACGGTAATTTATTATGTTAAGGCCTTCCCATAAAGACATGTGTGGTTGTATATTATATCTTGGGTGTAACTACACCATAAAATCAGTCCTTAACAACCCGGACGAGACAACCACAAATTAAAGTCATGTGCTCATCACACCGGTCTCCACAACCACTCGTCCAAGTCTAAAATATGCTTTTTATTTTATTTACTAATAAAAATAACAGAGATATCACCTCTAGACTATTTCTCAAGTGTCTTCCACTTTTAACTATTTTGATCAATTTCCAACCTACTACATCTAGTACCGATATGAGCACAGCTAAGCATCAACTACTTTGTTTAATCTACAAGTTTCACACTTTACCAATAGTAGATATTAATGCTAAGGTGACAATAGCAAGGGTATCAGTTATCAAGGTGGGATCAGTGCGACAAATTGGTATAACTATCAACCTTACCAATATATCGATTTTTACCAAAATTACGCACATGCATAATAATTTTGAATACAACATACATATCGGTGAAATATGCAGTCAATATGGGATGCTTGTCTTTCTCGTTGAACTCTTGTTCTTGCTCTGGCTTGTTGACAAAATTTTTCAGAACATTGGTATCTAATCGGTAAAAGACAAATAACATAAATAAAAGCTAAATAAATTCAAACAGAGAGAAAATTCAAATATTTTTTGTATAGTATGAAATAACACAATTTTATAAAATTTTAGAGACAAACATCATTCAATTTGGAGTTCATATGCAAAAGTTATAAGCATTTGAATTTGGTTTGATTTGTAAAATGCTGAGAAAGAAAATCTTGTGTGTGGAATTTCATTTTAATTTTAATTTTTTTATCTAAAGGGAATTATGCATTTATTGCATCATTAGACTAACAGGTGGGGCCTACTCATTAGAATTTTATTAAATTCTGAATTGACTGACATGTAGGGTCCACATGTCAGTGACACAGGTTCTAAAACCAGTTTTAAATGCGAATCTAACTAATTAATCTACTCGAGCTCACATGTCATAGACTCATTAGGTTTAACTGAGATTAATTAAGTTAAGCCATTATAATTAGCGGTATTCACTGGGCCCACTATCATAGAGAGGGAATAGAGGAGGTTGACGGTGACCACGGCTGAGCTCATTATCGGGCTCACCGATAGCGAGGCAACAGTGGAGGGGCATGGGCAAGCTCAGGGATGGAAGGAGGAGACCATAGGGAAGCAATTGGTAGTGATACCAAGGTTCAAAGCTCATTGGAGTTGGGTCAACGGTGGAGCAAAGTGGCGGCGGTGGCTCTGCAATGACAATGAACATGAATGAGGCAAAGATGAGTCAAGAGGAGAGCGTGCATTAACTTTACTAGGTCATTGCAATGCTGACGATGTTGGTACAGGGGCCTATGGTCACCTGAATAGGAGAAGGAACGGCAGTGAGTGGCGGTGCCATGGACAACCATGGGTGGTGACAGTGTAAATGACCACGAGAAGCAAAGGTGAGTAGCACATAGGCTTTGGCAGCTCACCAGGAATACGAGGGTGAGGTGATGGAGAAGGTCGAAGGTGGCGGCTCATTGGAGAACATCGACGGCTCATTAGAGAACAGTGGCAGCGGTGAGGATGTCAACAGTGACAACACACCACGACCAGAGCTAGCTGAAGAAGAGCACATGGATAGATTCAGAGAGGTGAGGAGATGGTGAAAAGGACCACGCCGAGGCTAGAAGCTCACCGTAGCTTAGGAATCGAGGCAGTGACTGAGATGACCGACATTAAGGAAGACGACATGGATCTGGTGAAGCACTACAAAGAAAATCTAATTGAGGGGAAATGGAGAGGGAACAATTTGTCACAATATGACATAGATGGTGAGGCAAAAGCTTACTGGAAATGATGAGGTCCACGGCGAGGCTCGGTAGAGCACACTCATTGGAGCTCGAGATGATGATGCCGTTTTGGGTGCACCAGTGGAGGAGAAGCGCAGGAAAGTGGCAAATGGAAAAGGCGAGTGATGGTGAAGACAAAGGCAAGCTCAAACTGGGCTTAAAAGGGCGGAGCATGAGGAATCACTTAGATATTCTCCCCTAGCGATGACACGAAAATGACACACACGGGCTCTACAGGTGACAGGACAACTCAATGTGATACTTGCATTTGCACTCTGTGGCTTGGCGAGTGCTGACAGGTGGGTCTCGGACCCACTGGTCAGCGACAGAGGGGAAGGAGACAAAGAGAAGGCGAAACAGTGAGAAGACGCTTTCGCGCAGGGAAAATGGAAACCAAGAGGTGGCTTTGGCTGGGATGGTGTGTGGGATAGAGTTGGGCCAGAATAGGAGTGGGCTGGGCCAACAGGGACAGATTTAGCCCACGAATGGAGTCAAATTTCCAATTTGTTTTCTAATTGATTTAATTGCAGAATTCAAGCTTGAATTTTAAAATTAGCAAACCAACTCCAAAATTCATGAAAATTTTTGGAAAGGAACTTTAGAATATTTAGAGACTAAATAAATTATTTCTAGGCTCTTATAAAGTTTTAATAATTTTAGAAATTCATTTTTAGGTACTAAAAATGATAAATAATTTTAGGAATTTGCAGAAAATTCTGAAAAAAAAATCCAAAATGCATAAATGATGATTTTGACAAATAACTATATTGGTTTTGAAAATTTTGGAATATTACACCCGTCTACATAGGAGTTAGCTACATAGGTAGGGAACAATATGTGCCTTTCAGAACAAATGATTCTCTAGGTTGAGTGTCACCATGACGAAGTGGCTAAAGGCAGGTGGGGAAAAGGTATTGGCTGATGCAAAAGAGGTCATCGCTATAGAAGTTGTAGATGTGAGGGTGCTGGATGTGTTAGTCATGGTGGTTTGGAGCGCTGGGCTCTGATACTATGTAAAGATGGAAGTGTTTGCCGCAAAGTCCCCGTGTGGAGATTGTATTACTTATATAAATGAGTACAATACAGAGATTACATGAGCTGATCTCTTGGATTGCAAGAAACATAAAATAATGGAAAGAATCATGATCTGCGACAATAGCATGATAGCTACAGTTCAATCGAAAACAAACTCTATCTACACATGTTGTACTCTCGGTTTAACCTGAACTCTATCTACTAATTCTAACATCCTGGTCATGTATACTTGACTCCGCTACCCATGCATGCATCGGCAAGTAATTTTCTTCATTCACTGCAACATTAGTCTGGAAGAATATTATATCTGCCCAGTGAACCAAAAATCTATCGGAAGTATTGTGTTGTAGTAGGTCTAATCTCAAGTATGGCAAAACCAAGCATAACCAACTTCTGCTGAATAATTAGCCAACTCTCTCTTCCCCTGTAAATTTGTTGATAAGGTAGTTCCCTGCCGAATCCTCTTATATCGAATTCCAATAAAATCAATACACATATTTAAAGTCAATACACCGAATGAAGTTAATTAAGCGGGTTACAATTGTTGCAACAATCGAACATCGTGAAGTCAAAATTTGTGTAATTCAAGTGTGACAAAGTGTAATGATGAATTAGACATTCTCAACACGTTATTCACTACTCGGAACACACAAATGCTTGTACAGTTATACTCGCAGGATGTATATGAAAATTCCTAGCTCAGTATATTTGTACCATATTTTAGTACGATTCCAACGCCAATTGTGCTAGGTGTGAGCACCCATTTGCCACAAGCTTAATGCCAGCGAGGATGCCAACATGCCATTGCTACCATCCCTAATCACGATCCCAAACAACACCAAAAGTCAAAACAAATCACCTTAACCCCAACATAGAACACAAGTTACATGGATTAATCAATCAATTCTATTTCTCCTTGTAATTAGTATTGGGATACAAGTAGGCTATACTAGCGCAGATTAAAATTTTCTATCGTGTAAACTAGAAAACCATACGAGTAAGAGATCATAGATCGTTACCACTAGATACACAGTACAGAGGAAGTAGAGTTAAAGCAGTCAATTCAACGAAGAGTGCGTCGATGTAGTGGTAGTAGTCGATCGTCTTCCGACCAACCGTCTCCTCCTCGCAATCATTCTGATCAACGCTGCAGTCACAACAACGCCTCTATCAAGGTCCATACGTCCAGGGATGGAACATCGTGCTTCGACGTGCTAGCACCAGCAGGCACGACAGGGGTTATGAGAGGTGGCGGCTAGGGTTTCGACGGATGTGTTTCGGGATGCCTCCGTCAACCCTCGCACCTCTCCTTATATAGCCTTCAATCAGATCATTATCCGATACGAGTAGAGATCGTATACTATTCGGAGATTATCATCCGAACCCTTATTGTTCCAACCCATTAAGTGTGTGACTCTATAGCTTCACGTATATTTGGTCATGGGCTGAAAACTCCTTTTCGGTTCATAAGTCGGTAGCAGTCCCTAGTAGGACATAACGACTCCCAAACATACATAAAGATCATATCGGACGAACCTATATAGTGCTTATGTACTGATCCCTTTGTCTCATGATACCAGATCGAACTCAAGGTGAGAAGCATATCATCCTATGATAGCTCAATCCTTCACTCGAAGCTGTAGTGAATTACTCAGTTGTGATTGACTCCTCAACCACATTCGGCATGGCCATACACTTTCTTAATCCAACCACATCGAGGGGCTCAGAAATATCTCTCCTGTTATATAGGAGGGGCAAATTCCATCTTGATATCTTATATTCCTCCACATGTTTTATAGTAAACTCGAAAGCTACCTTTATAACCACCTAGTCACGCAGTAGTGTTTGGTAACCCTTAAGTAAACAATTACACACGTAGGAAACAATGACGATCTTAGGTCTAAGGATCATACATACACTATGTATGAGACCAACTGATGACACTTAAGAATATAACAATTCCTACAGTGTCTCATGTGAGTCAATCCAATATCATGTCCTCTAATATGTGTCTACATTATTGATTTGATATCCCATACCCATGATCTGTGAAACATGATCATCAATCAATACATGTGCTGATCTGTAAATCATAATTATGCAATATAATGATATAAGATCAGGGATAATTTAGAATAATATCAAAACATAAATAAAGAGCTCCACGAATAAATCACGTGCTTGTTAACCAATATGAAAGATATTTATTCAAGGGACAAAATAACATATTATTCAAAAGTTCATAAAAATAGAAGTGATACAATCATCTTTATTATTGTGTCTAGCGCATATCACTAACAATTAGACAACTCTATTTTCCCCGTTGTTTGCCCAAAGGCCAGTTTGTCACATGACGAGTGATAAGTAGGACTCTAATCATTCTTCTCTGTAGATATCTGTTCAATTGGATTCCTATAAACCAACACACATCTTCAAAAACAACACAAGGAGGGCTGTTTGATGAAGTTAAGTGCCACTTTTGACAACAATTTTTTAAAAGATGATGAATAAGTCAGTTTTGTGTAATTTAGATATGGCACAGTGTAAAATTTAGCAAAGCAATCACCCTTGATATGCACGCACTTTTTGAAACATCTACTACTGGTTTGGTAGGTGTTTCATGATTTTTTTTTTTGAGAGAGATGATGTGTTTTAGGAATGCTGATACTCCGAAGATGTTGAAATTTCTTAGCTCACTGGGTAGTTGTATAATCTCTGCCATAATTTAGCAGGATTCCGAGTCCAATTCTACGGGACTTCAATTGTGATGGTACCAACCCGACCAAGGCAAACCCGTTTGGGCAGTTGCGCCGGCCGGTCCGGAGCCTAGTTCAACGAGCTCCGACCGTCCGACGCAGCGTTTACTATTGATCTATCATATTCTAATCTCCATTTGCCACGGGGCACTGTAATGAAAGTAGTGTCTATAGCATGTGAATAAGTAAAACAATAAAGTGAAAGAATAATTAAAAAAGAGAGATAATAGTGTCTTATACAAGACGTTGGCTATTTGAGAGGAACAAGAAATCTAGAGGATGGGATGATAAAAAGGAGAGAGATAAGGTGAGGTAAGAGGAAAAAATTAATTGAGTGAGATAATTGTTAGATATTATATATTTAGAAAAGCTATAAATATTACTGTAGTGTCTATACTAAAACAATGTCCTGATGATGCCCCTAATCACGATCCCTGACCCTAACACAAAAACACAAGTTGCAAGGCTTGAATCAATCAAATGATTCGCGAACTTCCTGTCTTCCTGATAACAAAAATTAAAACGACCGGGACGACTTGACCCACACAAAAGGCCAAAAGAAAAGGCAAAAAGAGGAAAAGCAAAAAAAAAAAAAAAAACGGAGAGCTTCGCTGTGGAATTAGGAATTTTTTGTACGGATAATCCATTTTTTATTCGAAATTACAGAAATATACCCGCGGGAAAATTTTTTACAGAAATAGGCTCCAATCGCCTAATGGTTGGGCGACTGGAGCCTTTCGCCCAACCATTGGGCGACTTTAATCTAGTCGCTCTACCGTTGGGCGACTGCATCCAGTCGCCCAACCATTGGGCGACTTAAATGCAGTCGCCCAACCATTGGGCGACTGCACTCAAGTCCCCTGTGAATGTTTTAAATTTTTTCAATTTTGTAGTTTTAAACTGGTAAAAAATCTGCTGGAGTTGTAATAAAAGTTTATGTTCATTGTAAATTATAGGTCTGTAAAAAATTTTGGGAAATTTTTTTAGGAACGATTAACCGTAGAACGATCGGTACATACGATGGTAAGTGATATTTTAATATTATTGAGAATTCGTGTCTCTGGGCTAGGATTGGGTTGAGGAGGATAGACGGGCCAGCGGTCAGATTATCACAGACGGTTCTACATACAAACCGTCTGTAATACTCTTTATCACAAGTTTTATATACCGATGCAATATAAACAACTAGTCTGAAAAGATAAAATACCAAAGTTGTATATGGCTTATATATACTCATTTAAAAGGTTTCGACGAGATCTACACCTTTTCAGTTGAAGCAAAATCCAAATTCCGAAAGGAAGACCAAGAAAAAGGGTGAAAACAGAAACTAAAAACTTACGACGCAGGTTTAGGTCCAAAGATGACCGATTTTCGGGGTCTTGGAGGGCGACTGGCGCAAGCGGGTCGTTTTTATTGGATCGGGCTCGTCGTTAGCTTTCCAACGAGTACAAGAACGTCGAAAACGGACACTGTATGCAAAAGTTATGCCCGTTTTACTGAAGGTGTGTCGGAAAACAGACTAAAACTGCTATAACTTTTGATCCCGTGACCGAAATTGCTCAAATTTTTTTCTAGAGGCTGTTGGATGTATGAAGAACAGCTCCACCAATTTTCACTTTTTTTGGCGAAGGTTTGATGCACTTTCCAAATTCTCAGTAAATCAAAATATTACTTATCATCGTATGTACCAATTGTTCTATGGTCATTTGTTCCTAAAAAAAGTTTCCCAAAATTTTTTACACACCTATAATATACAATGAACATAAACTTTTATTACAACTTCAGCAGATTTTTTACCAGTTTAAAACTATAAAATTGATAAAATTTAAAACATTCACGGGGTCCTGAGTGCAGTCGCCCAACCGTTGGGCGACTTAAATGCAGTCGCCCAATGGTTGGGCGACTGGATGCAGTCGCCCGAGGGTAGAGCGACTAGATTAAAGTCGCCCAATGGTTGGGCGAAAGGCTCCAGTCGCCCAACCATTAGGCGACTGGAGCCTATTTCTGTAAAAAATTTTCCCGCGGGTATATTTCTGTAATTTTGAATAAAAAATGGATTATCCGTACAAAAAATTCGTGGAATTAGCCCAGAAGGCGCGGTGCGGTGCGATGCAATTGCAAAGCTATTGTTTGGCCCGGCCTATCCTGCATCGAACTCTCTAGAAGCACCCCCACGGGCCCTTCAAAAGGCCGCCCCGTTCAACCCATCCCCACCCCCACCTAGTCCGCTCTCCAAGTCGTCGTCTAGTCATCTCCGACCTCGCAGCCGCAAGCCGCCATGGCCACCGCCGCGTCGGATCTGGAGAGCAAGGCCAAGGAGGCCTTCGTGGACGACGACTTCGAGCTGGCAGCCGAGCTCTACACGCAGGCCATCGAAGCTGGCCCCGCCGCCGCCGAGCTCTACGCCGACCGCGCCCAGGCGCACATCAAGCTGGGGAATTACACTGGTACGGCGCCTGGATGAATTGAATCACGTGGTGTTGAGGGGTGGCTGTGACCTGTGAGATGTTTGCGTGCGGTTCTGGGTGTAGGAGGGTTTGATTCGCGGTTATTTGTTGCGCTGTGGGCGAAGTCGTGCGGTTCTAGGTCAGGGTATTGGAGGTCAACCCGTGGTTTGGGCCCGAATAAGCTCTTGTTTTGTCGTCGTTGCGATTGTTCAAGTCATTCGTGTGCGTGTATGGAAGTGTCGTGTGATGCGAAGAGGGTCTTTGATGGGGACTCTACTGAAATGGGCGTGAGTAGTGAGAGTTGAGTAGCTAATAGGATGGGGTATAGATTTGGAGGATAAACAGATAGAATAGCTAATAGCTTCACTGTGGGAAGAACCCTGCAATTTATAACGTGTTTTAGAATATAGCTCAATGACCTGTGTGCGATGTAAGGTCCCTGCTTGTTGAGATGCTATGGTTGCTTTTTGCGCATCACCTGGTGGATCTTAGTCAAAATGAGTGCAAACATGCAAAAGAGGAGTGAGGTTACGTACCCACCTTGGTACGGGCTAGATAGCCGTGATCTCTGGTTGTTGAGATGCTGTGATTGCTTTCTGTTCCTTCCTCGGGGGCTTCCAGTCACATGTTAAAAAGGAGTGAGATTAATTGGGGTGGCTTGGGAGGGTTTAGATTGTATTAATCTCTGAAGGTCTTTACCGCTAGTGTGAGTCGGTAGGAAAGAAAACAATTAACTGGGTGGTATCCTCATTGCAGTGTGTTAGTTTGCAATCTGTAGTTGTTCAGTGAGAATTTTGAGTGCCTACAAATGCTGGTTTGTTTATGGGAAAATTTGACATCTGCCACACTAAAGTGACCGATCCAGAGAAATGTCATTGCAGAGTTCGTTCTCACTGAAATGCGATTGTAGAGTTATGTTGTTTAGAAAAATGCCACTCATGTACATGTTTCCCCAAATATGACCATATAGCCCTTTCTTCTTCCTCTTGCTCATGTCTTGTACTCCCTGATGGTTGCCATGATGGAGGATTAGCAGAGCTACATCGGCCGGAGAAACTTTAGGCTACTTTGAGCTTGACCGCTCCATCTCCAATGCTCGTGCCAAGAACAACCAGCTTGCCAATCCTTTACTGGATCCACACCAAGCTGCCCTCTTCACACATATCCCTCCACAAAATCCAATCCAAATTCCCCACGAAATGTATCAAATTGAGGGACTTGAGCACAAATGAACCACGCAAAAGCGATTACCCCAATACTGCGTCCTATGATCCACTTCTCCGACAATATGACACAAGATTGGAAAATTTAACATGGCCAAGCTTCCAATCGTACCACAGCAGCAACGCCAACCAATTCAGGACAGCTGAATCACCGAGGCACCACTTCTCACTGTGTTATTGCTTCAATCTGACCAAATCAACCAAGAAACCAGCCAAGGGGGCAATTAAATTCGTGGCCGCTGGAGCCACAGCCAAGTCGGGGAGGCTGAACTCACTGGCAACTCCACCTCCCTAGCTTCACAGGCTGCTGGAGCCACCATCACAGGCATGGAGAGGAAGGCGTGCAGGGGTATTATAGTCCAATACAGAAATACATGGGAGGGGGGGGGGGGGGGTTATGTACGCCAGTGACATTTTTATAAACAACATGGCTTTGCAGTGGCATTTTTGTGAGAATGAACTTTGTAATGGCATTTGTCTGAATTGGTCACTTTAGAGTGGCATATCAAATTTTCCCTTGTTTATTGTTGGCACATGGTACAAAGTGGTGCATAGTAATAGGTAAAATTTCTGCAATAAAAATTAGTGCTAAAATCTTTCAATTCTGTCCTCATACAGTACAGTACAGTACAAGGACATCAAAATACTTGGGGATGTCCTGTGACATTAAGGATGTGTTTGTCCAGTTTCTATCTGAAGGAACCCCAACTATAAATTGTTAACCTTTCTGTCTAGTTGTGGGTGCTGTTTCCATAAAGTGTGCTTTTGTTGTTGTTTTTTCATGGAATTGCCTGTGAAAAGTATTTATAGCTGTAAGTATGTGTTCAGCAAAACAGTTTGTAACAAGTGATGCATAATGGTGCATTTTGATCCTGGTAGCCAGAGTTTTCCTTTGTTTCCTATGTCCAAGGGCTATTTGGACAATGGATCCCACTGCTTAATAGGTTAACATTTACATGTATCTAACCAGAGAGCAGAACTGTTTTTTTTTTTTTGGAGTGTGGGACTTGTTTGGAACTTTGGATGTTTGATAAAATAAAGAAAAGCAAGCAATTTGATTCCTAAGGTGTAGATATCCATGTTTCTGATTATTTAGCTTTTTATGCTCAAGAAAAGTACAATTGTAGTAATAATATAAAACGATGGTTTTACTTTATCTAAGAAGGAAAAATTCTAGTGTAGTGCATTTGGAGATTTGAGAGGTATGTTTTTGTGGTTGTCATATGAGTGTTTTCATGAAACTGTAGTAATGGTTATGACCCATAACCATGGTCTGGACTTTGGAAAGTTTGTTCCCACCTATTTCCTGTCTGTTTGTGACCCATACTGGTTTTGTTACTGTTACCTAGTAACAGATCCACAGATGGTGGGATATTGTTACAAAAAAGGATAGGCGACATGTTAATTTGCCAGGAAACACCTTGGTTTCTGGTTTTGTCAGAATCTTTAGGTTGCTTATTTGCTCACCAATTACTTCTAAGATGTTGTGAAATGATAGTGCAACAACTGGCATAGATCATCATTATCTCAGTTCTTAATTAAAAGTTGTAACTTGTTTTTGTAAACTGTAGCCCCTAAATTATATCTACTGCTAAATACCTATCTTGCCAGACCTTATAAGCTCAATAGTTTAATTATGCTTGTTTAGTTGCGTTTCTTGTCAGTAAGCATGATTATAATTGTATGTTTTTCATATTAAAACAATATAGTGCACTGAGTGCGTATTAATTTGTCTAAATACCTATCTTGCCAGACCTTATAAGCTCAATAGTTTAATTATGATTGTTTAGTTGCGTTTCTTGTCAGTAAGCATGATTATAATTGTATGTTTTTCATATTTAAACAATATAGTGCACTGAGTGCATATTAATTTGTCTTGCAGAGGCTGTAGCTGATGCCAACAAAGCGATTGAACTTGATCCTTCGATGCATAAAGCGTACCTTCGGAAAGGGTTTGTGGTGCACTTGTCTGCTTCATTTGTTCAATATCATTTAAAAACAGACTTCCATTTATTGTGATTTCATTTTTATGTGATAAGAAATGTCTGTTTGCAGTGCTGCATGCATCAAGCTTGAGGAATATCAAACTGCAAAGGCTGCTCTTGAATTGGGTTCTTCCTATGCACCTGGTGACTCAAGGTTTACTCGTCTAATGAAGGAGTGTGATGAGCGCATTGCTGGTGAGCATAACCCTTGGTCTCATCAATTGCCAAATGTATGGTTGTATAGGGTGGTGTTGTTTAGGACATGCCTTATATGAGAATAGATTTCCTTTGTGTACATGAGAATGATTTCCTTTGTGTTTGCACACTTACGGGCTTATTGTCTTCTGTGAAATTCTTCATAGCGGTGTGGCATACTGATAATAAAAAAACATTTTAATCATCCAATGTTTTGAAACATGCTAGCATTTCTGAAGCTGCATATAATCCCCCTTACTCTGCCTTCCTTGCTCTCTCTCTCACACACACACACGCACCACTGTTGGTGCTGTTTATTATCTGTTCAGAGGAGGCTAGCCAGATGCCAGTAAAGAAGGCTGAGGGTGGATCAGCTGCACCTTCTGGGGCTGCAACTGTAGCTACTGTTGTTGAGGACAAGGAGGATGGTGAGGATTTGGAGAATACACAGCCAATGGTAGAAGTGCCAAGCAAGCCCAAATACAGGTAATCAGTGAACAGTTGCTTCAATATTGTTTCCTTTTCCCAAGACACATCAGTTTCTTTGTATAAGACTATTTGAATCAAGTGAGCCATCTAGTAGTGACAACAACAACAAAGCCTTTTGTCCCAAACAACTTGGGGTAGACTAAGAATGAAACCTCCACAAGGTCAAATAATCGAGAGCCTTGTAATAAAACCTACAATGCTAAAACTCTAAGCCCTAAATCCAGTAAAATCTATCTAGTAGTACTGTCCAGTAAAATCTATCTTTGAAACCACCTTATCCACAGGTGTACATAATGGAAGGTAGAAAAG
Organism: Dendrocalamus latiflorus; assembly: GCA_017311315.1. Lineage (NCBI taxonomy): Eukaryota > Viridiplantae > Streptophyta > Magnoliopsida > Poales > Poaceae > Dendrocalamus > Dendrocalamus latiflorus. The sequence goes on from CM029664.1 coordinate 36,506,530, forward strand.
TACTACTGTATTTATCTTTAAAAAGTGCCAAGCAAGCCCAAATACAGGTAATCAGTGCACAGTTGCTTCAATATTGTTTCCTTTTCCCAAGACACATCAGTTTCTTTGTATAAGACTTTGAATCAAGTGAGCCATCTAGTAGTGACAACAACGACAAAGCCTTTTGTTATTGAAACCTCCTCAAGGTCAAATAAACGAGAGCCTTATAATAAAACCTACAATGGTAAAGCCCTAAACCCTAAATCCAGTAAAATATATCTTTGAAACCACCTTGTCCACAGGTGTACATAATGGAAGGTAGAAAAGTACTACTGTATTTATCTTTAAAAAGGAGAAATGAATGCCCTAAACAGGGTTTCACGTCAAGCCTTTTTTGCCAACTGTGCTAACATTTTATTGTAATGCACTTTGTATTGCAGGCATGACTACTATAATAGTGCTACAGAAGTGGTACTGACAATCTTTGCTAAGGGTGTTCCAGCTGACAGTGTGATTGTTGACTTTGGTGAACAGATGGTGTGTTCCCCTCACCGTGTTCTTGTAAATTAGCCGTGGTTGCTACTTTGCTGTATTGACTAACCTAGCTTCACTTTCTAGTTGAGTGTCTCAATTGAAGTCCCTGGTGAGGAACCATACCATTTTCAACCTCGTCTGTTTTCGAAGGTATCCTCTCTTCTTACTACTTTACCTGTATGTTGCTGTTCTTACATGCATTGCAAACAGCAAATGTTGTACTGTTCCTTTGCTTCTATGATATGAAGTTGCTAAGAGCTTAAGGTAGTTATAACTCAGAAGTGCTTCCCTGTACTCAAGACAAGGGGCTCAAAAGCATAGGTCTTGGAATTATGAGTTATGACTGATCCCAGAAGATAGAATTTTATAGGGGATAGCTATGGTAGGTACAACTTTAGTTACAAAGAGTTGCTAAACTTTTTCCTCACCATGGTGTGAAAAGTGTATGTAAGGTGCATAAACTACATACACATATACCATAGTCACTCTTTTTTCCCACTCCCCACCACTCCCGCTTGTAGGATGAGTGGTGTATGGTGGTAAAAGTGTATATAAAGTGTATAAACTACATACACATGTACCAGAGTCGCTCTCATTTTATATAAAAAAACTGTTAGCAATTGCTTCTTGATGCGAGTACATTTTTCTTCAAAAAATATTGATAAACAACTCTGGAAATACATGATTCTGGAGGCTGGACTTTTGATCATGGCAAAGCCAGCATAAACAGTAATTTTGTTCTTGCAATAATTTCAGTAAAATATTTTAATTATACTTCTAAGACAATTAACTCGTATTAGGTGAATGCTCAGATCTATCATTTAGGGATTAGGAGCGAAAATCTGCTGATAAATATCGTAACTTCTTTACATTTAATGATCAAGCGAGTTGATTGGTAAGATATGATGTGATATTGCAATAACATGATATGGTCCAGAGCTCATTAGTGAGCGGCACCTGTAAGTCTGACAAACCTATTGGTTGTTTGACCAGAGTTTTTGAATCCCCCCTCTAAACTCCAAGAAAAAAAATCTGATTCTTGTTCTCTCCAGTTGTTTTGCTCTAGGTCCCTATTCCATCAAAGTTTTGCAAGCTATGGTTCTCAAAAATCTATTATGTTCTGAGTATTTCTTTATAGTTATCTTGGTTCACTAGACTAGGTTGATCCTTCGCCACTGCATTACTAACTCTTTTTGGTTGTTTATTGACAATCAGATTATCCCAGAGAAGTGCAAATATAGTGTATTGTCTACGAAAGTCGAGATACGCCTCGCAAAAGCTGAGCAGGTTACTTGGACATCATTGGATTATAATGGTAAACCAAAGGCACTTCCACAGAAGATAAACACTCCAGGTAATTCCTCGAGAGTAAGCAAATATGCTGGCACTGGATTTCCATTAAATCATATCCGTGTTTGCCTTGTGGGAAAACTATTGATATGACACTATGTTCTTGATTGCATCACGATCATATTATCTGTTTTGTGGTATTTGATGTGGATAGTTAGACATTGCACAATTCAGTCTTACATGAGAGGTTCTCCTAACTTATGTTTAATTTGCTGGATATTACAATTGCCAACCTTGCTCAAATTCTAATGTTGAGCTATGATTTACGGCCAACAGAAAAATATGGCTTATAGGAGTTAATGCCTATTAAAGTTTTGCTATGATACCATTATGCATCATAATGATTTTAACCAACAGTATTGCACATATGTTGACGAATAAAAACCTTTGTAATGTGCTCCCAATGTGTAGGATAACAAGATTTGATGGTCCCTTCACTTTGCTAGTGTCAGGGGTGTGGGCCTTGGGCCCAAGGCCCAGTCGGGTTATTATTAGGAATTTGAGATTGGTTTCTATTTGAGTTAGAGATTGGTTTCCTTGTATTAGAGATATAATTAGAGATATGATATGAGTTTCTATTAGAGATAGGATTGGATTAGATTCTATCTGTTAGCGGAGCCCATCTATATAAAGAGGGCTACCACATGCTATTGGAATCAATCAGAGAATTATCATAGTCTTCCTCGTTTAAATCTCTAGTCTCTCTCCCTCTCGTTCTGCGCCGACGCCATCCGGCCATCTTGGTGGTGTTTATCCCGCGTGAACCCCGGTTCATGACAACTTGGTATCAAAACAGTCGATCCCTTCCCACAACTTCTGCTACCATGGTTTCTACGATTCGTCCTGCTGCCGAGTCGTTGGCCATAATAAAAGTTAGCGCCAATAGGATGGCCAGCATCGACAAGGGGATGGCGGACGCCTTCCTCAACACGCATGCTATCCTGGAGAAGATGATCGCGAACAGAGAAAAGGCGCAACAAGTGCATGCTCGTAGAGCAGAGATACATCCTGACACAACATCAAAGGTGTTGGGAGCCGTATCGCCGGCATCAACAGAGGCGGCAGCCGCACCATCCCCAGCAACTACCATGGCACCACTAGAGCATCCACCACGAGATATCCCCTCGGAGAAGCCGAAGCCGACCATCAATCTCCATCACGCCGCTCATCCATCGGTCGCAGCGCATCCCGCAGTGTGTTCTCCGCCGTCCGCGCCGCCTCGACCAACCGTCGTCGTCATCGTTGTACCCGGTCGGCGAGATCGGGATCGGGCCGGCTGTCTCCGCCGCTGCCCGGGCCGCCCGCTCTGCCTCTGCGTCCGCGCTGTCCTCGGTCGCTCAGGCCATCGCCGCCTCACGCTGCTGTTGTGCTGCCGCCGAGACGCCTCGATCTGCTGGCTCCTCTTCGTCAGCATCCGACCGCCGCGCCCCATCCGACCCGTGCCGCTCCACCCGCCGCCGGGGACGCCGCCTTCCGGCGCTGCCTCGACCATGACGTCCTCAAGATGGAGGCCGCCGCCGGCTACCGCTTACCGAAGCCGCCTGAACCGTTGCCGCTGGATCTGCCGGAGTCGCATGGATCCGGGCAGCGATGGCGCGACTGCGACTCGGGCGCTCCGCCGGCCGCTGCTCCTCGGGCCGCCACTTCGTTGGCCGCTCCGCATGCCGTCGCCATCGACAGATCTGGCCGTTGCCAGATCCGCCGCCCCCCGCCCGAGCCGCCGCCACCGAGAGCGCTGTCGCCCGGGCCGCGTCACCGCATCAGCTCGCGCCGCCGCCTGGGCCACCTCCGCTCCGCTAGCTGCCGCCGCTCGTCGCCGCCGCCGGGGCCGCCGCTACTTTCGACCGATGCGTCAGGCCTCATGGGGAGGGTGTCTGGTCGGTTTTAAACCGATCGATTAGTTAAGTCCGCAAAAAAAAATTTAAAAAAATTTCAGAAAAACATATAAAAAAAGATTTAGAGAAAAAAAATTATTTTGCAGGCATTATATACCGAATGCGCTACAATTCATCTAGCCCTGTTCCGTTTGGATTTAGCCGGTCGTCTCCATCCGCTACAGCACCCCGCCACCGTTCATCTTCTACATCGGCGTCGAAGGTCTTCCATCGGCCACCGTCTAGCAGCTTGAGGACGAGCTGCATGTCCGAGAGGGGTGTGGGCCTTGGGCCCAATGCCCAGTCGGGTTATTATTAGGAATTTGAGATTGATTTCTATTTAAGTTAGAGATTGGTTTCCTTGTATTAGAGATATAATTAGAGATATGATATGAGTTTCTATTAGAGATAGGATTGGATTAGATTCTATCTGTTAGGGGAGCCCATCTATATAAAGAGGGCTACCACATGCTATTGGAATCAATCAGAGAATTATCATAGTCTTCCTCGTCTAAATCTCTAGTCTCTCTCCCTCTCGTTCTATGCCGACGCCATCAGGCCATCTTGGTGGTGTTTATCCCGCATGAACCCCGGTTCATGACAACTAGTGTGATACTTTCACGCAAACTGAGGGCAACAGACTTAAATAAGAAAAATTATGGAAAGGAAGATGGTGCTCAGTGTATATAAACACCATAACATATTTATCGGTTCAAGTTACAGGCTGTTTTGTAGTGTTTAGATTTTGCGTAATCTAAGGTAACTGAGGTAATTTAAGCCTGAACTGTGTATGTGATCGAGAATTCAAAATGAACAGCCCAGTAGCATACTCTAGATATTATCAAATTCTTACAAAATCTTGGTGTGGCTTATTGTTCTATTGTGCTGTCTCGCATTTGTTATTGAAAAATGAAAATGTCTCTTATGTTTTGCAGCTGAAGCAGCCCAGAGGCCATCTTATCCGTCATCAAAATCCAAGAAAGATTGGGATAAGTTGGAGGCTGAAGTAAAAAAGGAGGTTCGTGTACTGCACACTTAATAGCAACGTTTATTTACTACCGCTGTTAAAAGTTTCTCGAATGTTGAGTCGGCATGATTTTGAACTTGTATCAGGAGAAAGAGGAGAAACTCGATGGTGATGCCGCATTGAACAAATTTTTCCGCAACATTTACAGTGATGCTGATGAGGATATGCGAAGGGCAATGATGAAGTCTTTCGTATGTGATCTTTAGCCTCCTTGCTGCCACATTCAAGCAGATTAATTTGTGTTGACGTAGCTGACTGAAGTTTCTCATGCTGCGATCGTACTTACATACTGCCCGTGAACTACGTGTCTGTTGTTGCAGGTCGAGTCAAATGGAACAGTTCTCTCAACAAACTGGAAAGACGTTGGTTCAAAGATGGTTGAGGGAAGCCCTCCTGATGGAATGGAACTGAAGAAGTGGGAGTACTAAGAGTTCAGATCATCCATGTTGTAAATCCTGGTCGTGAGTCATGACTTAGCTGCAGACTTGCAGATCAACGTCGGTTGGATTTTGTGCGGTGCTCTTCATTGCGCCTCCGTATTGTAAGCTGTTTGCATGGCCGGTTAGCTTGTCCGAGTACTTATCCTAGTTTTGCAAGATACAACTGGACTCGTAAGAGTATGCTACCTGTGTGTCTGGTATGAACTGCAGAACGTCATTGGTAACTGATACTGCAAACTATGTGACATAGTGCTATTTTTTTGTATGAAATGTGTGTCTCTTGTAATGCAACCATCACAATTGATTCTCGTTTGGTATCTTGATCGATCATCGATATGATCACACCATGTATGAAATGGTATGTGATGAAGGCATTACAGCCGCCTGAGCAAAGGGATCAGAAAATCGGTGGTGACTGGTTAAAGAGATTTCCTTGCTGGCGACGTAAAACTCGGCTGGTAATCGCCTGCCTTTTAGCTTGTCAGCAAGGACGGGGGGTTTTTAAAATTTCGTACTATGGATCTGAACTACGGAACTGAACTATGGAACTTGAGAAACTTTTTGGATTCGTAGGTGGGCTAAGGTAGTGCAGATGTTATGGCGGTGGAGCCCGATTTACTGAGAGTTGAGACTAGTCAGTTGACATTATCATGCTTGCTTCGCAGTAATCTTCAGTGCTGTAGTATGATTTACCATGGTATATCCCCGATTTGCCCCTTCCGGTGGATGCACGGCAGTGAAGCTGGTGCTTTGCCTAGTTTGGTCCGGGTCCATCCGTCCATGTGCTAGGCAAGGCATAGTCAAGAGGCACCAGAATTACATGAACGCGCAAATCAATGCGCGCCGGCATCTCGGAGATTACTCAAGTACACAGCTACACATGCAAATTATAAATTTTAGTTGAGAGGGATCGTGCGAGAAACACACAAAAAAGACGCCTATACATGGCTTCTCTTGCCGCAAGATCTCTCACACACACAGGAGCAGAAGGGGCAAAAAGTTGCTAATGGATGGTCCTATAGATACACTTTCCCTCGAGCTATAGAGAGAGCCGTCGTCCCAGGACGCCATCGTCCTCGAAGGCATGATCAAAATCGTCATCGACCGCCAAAAACTCGTCCAGCCCAATCCCCGCCGGCAAGAACTCGTTCTCGTCGTCCGCCGCCGCCTCATCGGTGCCGCCATCGACGGCCATCGCCGACGTCTCGTTGCAGCTGCCATCCTCACACTTCACCGCCTCGTGGGCGTTGCCGCCGGCTTTGTCGACAGGGTTGTCCTCGTGGTTCTTCGGCGACGTCGCCGGGTGGTCATCGGCGGTGGACTTTTGGCGCGTGGTGCCGGCGAGCGCGTTGAGCTGCGTCGGCACGGGGTGGCAGTGCTCGGCCATGTAGGTGACGATGAGCACCCCGGGCTTGGCCGGGCTGCGCTCCACCATCTTCCGGGCCATGCACCCCTTCATGCTGCTGCACTTGTAGTACCCCCTGTAGTCAGAGATACCCAACAGAAACGAAAATTGAGCATACAGGTCAGGCGCACGCACGCACATCGGTACATGCCACTACGTATACCAGTGTACCGCTAGTACTACTACTAAGGCACTGTTGTACTGCAAAAGTACACGTGACGTATAGTGACCTAAGCTTGATGCCCAACCGGCAAGGCGTTCCATTAACTGGTGCGGCCGGCCAAAATCTCCAGTTCTCAACGGTTGGTCATGTATGCAGTATGTACTAGGCTTATAACTGTTTATTCGCCATTATCCTAATGCTTGAAAATATTGTGATCACAGTCCGGTTTCCTTCGTTGGAGAAATCCACCGAGGATGTTATACTCTGATACCTATCGTTATACTTAGCAACCTTTAGATCGGATCAAAGTCGCAAGATACGATACGAGTATACACGATATCAAGAACGAAGTGGATGGATCTTATGGAGAGAATCGAAATAACAACACGTAATAATCACAACAAGAGAAATGTTTGATGAAACCAACCACAAATTCTTTAAACACAACCTCACAAGAGTATAAGAGATTGTCGCCCTCTCACAACTCTCTTGAACCTTGTAGGAATCTAATGCTAAAGAATAACCCAATTTCTAATCCTCTCGTACACATCTTGCTTTGGACGAGTTATTTTATAGCTTGAGTTCTCTATAGCCACAACTCATGGTTTTATAGTCTCCCTAGTCCTTAACTAAATTGAAGTAAAAATTCTAATCTAATTAAGACTTATTTAGGAATCCTTATAGCTCGTTTCTTCAAGTCCTAGGTTACGGCACGAGTCACGGCACTCAAAACAAACGATCGAGTTGGGATGTGATCCTACCAAGCTTACTAGTGCTCTGTAGTAGCAGTAATTGTCAAGTCTATGCACGAGTAGCTAGTGAGTAGTGACGACGGCTGTAACGCGTGGAAAGGGTAGGCAAAGGTCAAAGAGGTTAGTTACCGGGGATAAGGCGAGCCCTTGATGGGCTTTTGGCCATACTTGCGCCACGCCCACAGGTCGGATGAGACGCCGCCGTCGGCCACCGGCACCTCGCGCACCACCTTCTTCGGTTGGCTCTTCTTGCTGCTCTCCACAAAGAAGATTACAAGAAGCTGTTTTTTTACTCACTCCGTTCTTCTCCATCCATCCAAATCGTGGGCACTTAAATTTCCTACCATACGTACCAAAACGAGCGCACAAAGTCCCTACCTTCTTTTAGGCCGCGGGGTGCGTATGCTGGGCTTCCGGCCGGGCGGCATCCGCGGCTGCACACCGGACGTCGAGGCCGCAGCCGCCGCGGGGAAAGAGATCATCACCTCATGGCCGTCATCCCCGGGCGCCCGCGCCTGCGACGACGTGGACAGCAAGAACGGTTTATGATCCAAATCCAGGTACTCCAGGTCGTACAGCGACGCGCCCTTGGCCGCCACCGCGGCCCGCGCCGATCCCCGGACCACCTCCGGGGCCCGCTCCCGAGGCGCCTCCGCTTCCGGCGCCGTGGGGGCTTCGCCGGGGGGAGGACCGGCGGGCTCTTCCAGCTCGGCCGGGTGGGAGAAGCTGCAGCTCCTCACGACGGCCTGCAGGTCCCAATCGTTGAAGCGCTCCATCCGCAGCAGCAGGTCGCACATGAACGGCGACGGCTTTCAGTTTGGAGAGCTTTGACAAGCTGAGAGCTCGCTAGCTAGAGAGGACGCGTGCTGCTCGTACCGGGCGGAGGGAGTTGACTTTTGGCACTGGCAGGCCGGGCCGGGCATATATACGCGTACGTCTGTACATGGACGCGTACGCCGGGAGGATTCAGAAGTGGCACGGGTTAGATGGCTGAGCCTGTTCTCTTTTTTGTGCGTATGGTTTATTAGTGTAATAAAATAATAATTATTAATAGAAGTTAAAAAATTAAAAATCGCTTAAAAAATAAAAATAACAGGCCAATAAAATCAAACGCAAGTGGCAGACACTGATCAACCAACATACCTATACATTATATATGGCAGCTTGGGTGTACCGTGTTGCTGTGTACACTTGTCTAAAGGGACCCCTATTGTTTTCTTTGACTTCTCTCCAAATGTCAAAAGGGAGAGAGACGGAGAGAAAGAGCTCGAATCTCTTCCGAACTCTCTCGCGTCATAAACCGCGAATTGACCTTTACACAATTACACACTTTTTTTTACGTCGCGCCTGTTACTGGTTGCACTTGACTACAAGAGTCTATCACGCGTCAGTTATTATTTCTCACTTCGATCTGACTGCATGCAAATGTCAAAAGGCATATAGTGTAATGGCCGTCCTTATCAGCTTATAATTTTTTTCAAACAAGTAAATAGAACAATTATTTTATCGCTGTTTTAAAATAATTTATCAAAACAGTATTTTTAAATGGTTTATTGCTATTTTGTTTTTCACATATACTTATGTTAGATTAAAAATCATAAGCTGTAGTCATAAGCTACAAAAACAAATCATATGGAGAAAGGGTGAGAACTATAGCGACAAAATCTTGCCCGTATGCGTCGCATCTCTCGCGAAACCTTCTAGTTTGTCGCGTGGGCGCGGGGCCGATCGGCGCACGGATAAGTGGCAAAGCGACGGTGGAGTGCGGCGCTTTTGGCAACGAAAACGACGTGAGAGGATCGGAGAGAGGCCGCGGTCTCGCGCGGGTGCGGCCGGCCGCTGTTGCTGCCGTGCGCGCGGGGCCGGGGCCCGGCGCGGCCCTAGCCTCCTGCCATCTCTCCAACGGTCGATCGTTTTCGACGCGCAAGTTACATCTCAAGGGGAGGACTGCCGATCGGCGCATGCGCACGCACCGCACGGCACGGCACGGCACGGAGAATCTCGTACGTACGTATGTGCGCAGCATGGGTCGCGCGTCTCACGAGCCAAGCGAGTGCGATGTATGGATTTGGATATCTGTAAGTGTGTTGTGTTGAATATAAGGCCGCTCACGAGGCAGGACTAGGCCTGCTTGTTTAGTTTTAGATTTCTGGCTTTTAATTAATTTATTATTATTTTTTTTAATTTTTTTTACTTTCTGATTTTTGAGTTTTTTTTATTTTTTTTCGTATTCGCTTGTATTATACGTGATAGATTAACTCTTTTTTTCTATTTTAATTTTTTAATTTAATTATTTCAAATAAACTATCATCACTTACAGTAAAAATTCAATCATAAACCACTAAAATTCAATCTAACTAAGCACCACCTAAGAGACTACAGTGAAACAATATGGTACAACACTTGCACCACACGGCTGACTGAATGTGCAGGATGTACGACCTAGTAAACCATAGGACATGTGGTTTTATATAATTTACTAAAAAAAATACACGTCTTGTAAATACTAAACTGATTGTCTGGGTGAAGTTCAAGAGTCGAAGGGTTAAGGCTTCAACCCATCTTCACAAGACGAGGGTCTGTTTGTCGATGGCCGTTTGCAAACTGCAACCATTTCGCCGTAAGGTTGCTAGGCAGCTAGCTCCATCAAATGGGACCATGTATATGGCATTCTTTTCTTCCCAGTCAACTGTCATTCTTTTCTCTCTAGTCAACTCGTCCACGTAAGATCCTATTCATGTTAGTTTCTAAAATTTATTTTTCTATAATACATAACCTTTAAATAAAATATCTTTTTAAGACGGAGTATACTAGTCGATTATAGTATATATTACAGTTATTTCATTTATATATGCCGACGTCATACGCGAATGCCTCTTTCTATAAATTTCTCTATAAATTATTACTATTCATAGATAAAACCAAAAATCTAGATAACCGGGCCTAAATCAACACGTATATGCCAAACTTTTTTTTGTCATCCCACTAAACAATCTGACACTACTATCAATTAATTAACTAAGTACGTGCTGGCTAGTAATTTCATAAAAGGAGTATCACAGACTATGAAATTTCGAGAATATAGCTGATGAAGGCATGAAGCCATGTGGGTCTTTTAAAGAGAACATAGCTGATGTATGATCACGCACGACCAGAAAAGCATAAAGGAAGTCCACTCACTACTGCCCTGTTCCATTCGGCTTCTAAAAACGACTTTAAGTTTTTACTACAGTACCTAACTTTCAAACGGAGTATTTTCTCAAGATGGGGTCTACAAGTTTATTGTAACACATGTTAAAAGCCAACATCTGTATCAACTAAAATTGCAAGCGAGTATCTCTCCATAATCTCTGTCACAAACAGTTAAAATTCAAAAATTTCAACCAAAAGTCATAAGCCGCAGCCATATCAAACAGGCCCTGAGGCTTCTGGCTTGCAGCCATCGGCTTTTAGCTAAAACTGTACTATAGTGGTTATTAATTTTTTGAGTCATTCAATTAAAAAATAAAAAAGAAAAACACAATTATATCTCTATGGACAATACCAAGGAATAAAGGAGAAAAATCAAAAAGAAAAAAACAAAATTAAAAAATCGATGTGTTTCAAGTAGTTTCTAGTTTCTGGAAGCCGAATCTGCTACTCCTTCTCTTTCGTAGACAGGGAACTGAAGGCACTATGTGTTCTTCGAACAATATATTTATATGCACCTTGGTCGGATTCGAAGACCGCTGAGGATGTAAGGGGATAATGAGAATCACACACAAATGGATAGAGAAGTGTAATGTGTATGGATGTCTAGGATTACAAATGATCTTCCTATCTCTACTTACAAGGGGTTCTATTTATGGAGTAGGAGTAAGCGAGTGAAGTTACATGTTTGCCTCCGGGATCTAGCTTACTCCTAAGGGTATTTTCGTCCTTCCCGTCAAGTGGTCCTTGCTGCGTCTAAGGCACTCTGGAGCAGGTCCACAGACCTTGCTTGGGGTTGCTCCTAGACCCCGTCCGAGGTTAGCCTCTGGATCCCACCCGAGGTTGGTCTCTGGAGTTAGACTTCAAACTTCGCTCGAGATTGGCCTCTTGACTTCATCTTAGATTGGCCCTCGAACCTCATCTGGGGTGACATGGACCCCGTCCGAGGAGGGACTTCTAATCTTGGACGAGGTTGGTCTTCGGGCTCCATCTTAGTTTCTCAGATCTTGTCCAGGGTGACACAGACTTTGTCCGAAGAGGACTCCAAACTCCGTTCGAGGTTATTCCACGGACCTCGTCTAGGGTAAATTCTCATATGTGTGTCGTTACGCTGAAATAGTCGTGGGTCTAAGGTAGCACGGGATCCTCCCTCAACAAAGACATGCACACACCATTATGCACGTATGCCACATGTACATATATATATATGAGTGCGTTTCTTTAGCACACGTTTAGAAAGACGGAGATTGTAAGATAATCTCATAAAATTTCTATTAAAATATACTCATGTATACATAAAGATAGACACCAGAATTTAAATTTGATAAATAGAGTTCGTACATCCATAACTCCACCACCGCAAGACGTGGTTCCCCCGCTTGACTCCCTATTCTACGAGTACCAGACGGATTAATAGTTCGGTAATCAAAAGCGATGGTGCTTGTATTGCTTCGTTAGCGAGCTGGCTCTCGGCTTATCGAATCGTCTTTTGGTGTGGTGCCTGGCGCGTGCGTACTGCCGTATAGGCATCTCGAAAGGCAAAGAGGTTCGCAGCGATCTCTCGACCGGGCCAGACTAGGCCCGGCCCACACGATCAGCCCATTTCTGGGCGCCAAAGTTGGGCTTACTAGTCACTCGCAGGCCGAAGCCTTTCTGTGTCCCAGAACCCACAAAATCCTTTATGGATGGTGCCACGTTTTTACTCCAAAAAAAATAAGAAAAGATTTTTTCGTATTATCTGCACGTGTTTGAACTACGGCCTTTGACCTTTGTAATGCGTGCGTCACACGGTGCCACGAATGCCCACACCTTGGATCCCTCTAGGCTCTAGCTTTGCTTAGTTTTGCCCAGACATGATAATAACAACAGGCGTGTGAAAGAGATCGTACCAGAAGTATGCCTGCCCGTTTCCAAAGAGCCGGTCACCTTACCAGTGAAACGCTACTGATTTGCAAATTTTACCGAATGGTAGTTACCATATTTTTTGGATTTTTCGGGTAAAAGTTTTGAATTAAAATTTGAATTTTTCAGATGTAGAAAAGGAGAGGCTGAACAAAATTGCAAATTTTCTTTATATTTGATGAAAATTAGATAAATCTAATTTTTTTTGTCTTGTTTAAACTTTTATCGGACCCTACCAATAGCCGATGGTTTTCGACGAAATTTCGAGGACAAGTTTTTCCCTCCACCGTACTCGGTACTACTACTGCTAACATACAACAGCCCAAGCAGAGCACCGCGGTTTGCAGCATGTAATCGTCTTGTTTGTTCCCAAACCCGACCGCAATCGCAAATCGCATGGACCGGCCACTGACAAATGGTTTGGATCACACTGCCGGTGTTCCTGCGCTACGCTTCAAACATTTGGACCTTTTTCGTGACAAAGTGCCAAAAACATGGGCCGCAAAAGCTAGTGCTCCCTAGCAAGTACTAGCATCGAACGTCTATGAGCAATCTGGCAACTGCGCCCGTGTACTTTTGGAAATTTGCCGAGAAAGATTGGGTCTCTTGTCAAAAAACAGAGTAGGCGAGTTTCCTTTTCTGCTTTAAATATTTACTACCTGTCTTCTGAGTTTCTTATTGCACAGATTTTTATAACTTAGGGGGTGTTTGGTTGCCAGCCACAGTTTACCACGCCTAAGGTTAGGCAAGTTTGACCAACTTTGGGAGCTGTTTGGTTGCAAACACAGTTGTGGCAAGATTCCCTTCCAGCAAACTAGATCCTACGCGTCAATGACTCAAAAAAGTATGGCAAGATTCCCTTAGACTTGCTAAGGTGTGGCAAAGAATTTGAGCACATCAACTTAGGCAAGTGTGGCAATTTTTGTTGGCAAAGTGTGGCTAGCAACCAAACAACCCCTTAGTTTTTTCTTTTTTAAAAATATGGAATAGTTGCCCTTCCCCACAGTACTTCATATGGAAAAGTCGGTGATGCACAACTACAATGGGTGGGTTCTTTTGGGTTGTGACTTATGGCTTGAATTTCTGAATTATGGCTATTCGTGAGAGGCAGTACGTAAAGAAAAATAGTCGCATATGATTTTGGCCGGTACAACTGAATTCATTATACTTTTTACTACAATCTTTCTATTGACCCCGTCTTGAGAAAACGCATCGTTTAAAACTAATTACTGTAGCGTAAGTTATATTCCATAAGTGAAAAAGAAGGAAGCCATTGGATACCTTGAACGACCTAACTCTTCGGGCATGTTTTTCTGTGAGCGTTTATACGAACGAATCAAATGCCGATAAGTTGATTCGAAAAAACTATTCCAATAAGCCGTTTCGAAAAGACGATAGAGAAACTGTCCTGTTTGTTTATTTAGAAAAAATTTATAAACTATAAGCTGAAAAGAATGATATATTAATTAAAAACGGAGAAGAAAAAACTGCACCAAAAATTGACAATAAAAACGGAGGAAAACGACATCTACACCGAACAGCTGGGTGGAGACAGGCGTTACCCAATCAAACCCCAGAAAGCAGCAGCAAAGAAAAGGTCCCCTCGCTTCAAAACACGGCGCACTTTCCCTTCCTACCTGTTGCCTTGAATTCCACTCCAAATTCAAATTGGAGGGCGTCCGCGCAATGACCCACGAAACCCAGGGTGTAAACCGCAAATATCGCATACACGAACCCGTTGGCCACTTGGCCTCTTGCTCCGCCTACCGTTGTCAGCTCCACGCCCCTCCCTTCCTTACTCCCCACTCCACAGGGCAGGGCAGCGCCCCGTCTCCGAACCCCACCTCGCCGGCGATGATGAACGGAGGCGGGATACGGCGATACTCCTCCGAGCAGCTCCTCTTCGACGTTCCCCCCAACGCCGGCAGGTGGGCCCAGGTACGGCCACCGATTCGTCGTGATCTGCGTGTAGTGCGGGATCTCCGGCTGCTTTCCGGCTTAGCTCATTCGGGCCTCTTCCGTGCGTGCAGCGCGGCGGGGTGCGGCGCGGAGACAAGGAGATCTTCATGTCGGTGGAGCCGACGACGCCGGCGCGCATGCGCGGAGGGGACGCGGCGGCGGCGGAGTCGCCGGGGCAGAGGCAGCAGCTCAGCCCCGGGCTGCTCGATCTCCACGCCTTCGACACCGAGCTTATCCCCGATGTAAGACGAGAGCTGCATTTTTAGTTAGTGCGTCTGTTTCGATGATCTCGCGTGGTTGGGTTGGATCAGAATGTTCTAGATTGTTGCCGATGTGGTGGATCTGATGTTCTGAATCCGAGTGCGGAGTCATGGTCGTCCAATGTTTTGCTTGTTTGAGTTTTTTGAATTGATCGGCGGCTTGGAAAGCAAATGGAGAATTGTATTGTTTTGTTTTGGCTTTGGTCTTCTTTTAGGCGTGCTAGGTTGCATGTGCAGTTGCTTTGAGGGATTAGAATGTCGAAGTGTGTTAAACAAATAACAGTTTGGTGGAATCGTAGGTGGTTGTTGAGATGTGGCACCGCATCATTACTGAACTACTGATTGTATGGTCCAAGCTATCGATTTCTTTAAGTTTGGTTCTTTAGTTTAGATGACACGACGTACTTGATCTTGTTGATGAATGATCCGATTTTAAACCTAAATGTTTGCCCAGACCATGTGAATATGAGATGTTTCAGTAAAGGATATATAATCTTTTGCACACTGAAAGTTCTATATTAACTGGAGCTCAAATTCATATACAGTTTCAAGTACCAGGGATGTATGATGGTGCTCAAAAGTTTGGCTATGCCAATGGAGGAGGCTTTGATGATTCAGATCTGAGCTTCGCTACCAATAAACAGATGAGCAAGTCCATTGTTTTTGCTGAAAGTAACTACCTCAAGGCCTTCCCTGAGAAAGAGAAGGCAGCCCCCGTTGCCAAAATCAAAGTGGTGGTATGTTTCTTGGTTTTGCTCCATGCTTGTTGATAAATGTTCCTTAATGGCTCAGCTGAACTTATGATAACCTGTCTACTTCTAATAGTTTTGATGTGGAATGTTGAATGCAGGTTCGCAAAAGACCACTTAATAAGAGGGAAATATCAAAGAAAGAAGAAGATATCATAGACATTGAACAGAGTTCAAACTCTTTGACTGTCCATGAGACTAAACTTAAGGTTCATTCCAAGCTACTTATTTCCATCTATATACGTTATTTGTGGCCAATGTTCCTTTGGATCTTAGTTTCCTACTGGCAGTCTATACTCGTATTCCTCAATGTCTGGCACATTATTCTGTAGGTTGACCTCACTGAATATGTTGAAAAACATGCATTTGTATTCGATGCTGTTTTAGATGAGGACGTTTCAAATGACGAGGTGATTATAAACTGCATACTCTTTATAATTAGTATTATTAAGTATTGTACATCCATTCTCAACAACCTGGGTTCATTTTGTTTGCAGGTTTATCGCGAAACAGTGGAACCTGTGGTTCCTGCTATTTTTAATCGTACAAAGGCAACTTGTTTTGCTTATGGACAAACAGGTATAGGTCTAATCTTCTCCAGATATATGACTATACATAGCATACTTACGACTATTTCTAACTCATATTGTCCACTTAGGTAGTGGAAAGACCTACACCATGCGGCCACTTCCTCTTAAGGCTTCCCAAGACATTCTGAGATTGATGCACCATACATACCGCAATCAAGGCTTTCAGTTATTTGTCAGTTTCTTTGAGATATATGGTGGGAAATTATTTGACCTTCTCAACGAAAGGAGGTTAGTTATCACCAAATATTTGATATTTAGAAATAGTGTATATTTAGAAAGCCAGTTATGTCTCCTGTTCTGAATACGAATTACTTCATGCAGTAAACTTTGCATGAGAGAGGATGGAAAACAGAAAGTTTGCATTGTTGGTTTACAAGAGTATAGGGTGTCTGATGTTGAAACTATCAAGGAGTTGATTGAAAAAGGCAATGCCACCAGAAGTACCGGTACAACTGGTGCAAATGAAGAGTCCTCAAGATCTCATGCCATTCTTCAGCTTGCTATTAAAAGGCGTGTTGATCGCAATGACTCTAAACCACCCAGATTGGTTGGCAAATTGTCGTTTATTGACCTTGCTGGCAGTGAGCGTGGTGCTGATACAACCGACAATGATAAACAAACAAGGTCATTTCTCACAACCTTTTTCTTCCATCATTGTCCTAAGTACGTCATGAATATGTAGTTCAGTCTTTTGATGTACTGAGCTACCCTTTTTGAAATACAATGCAGAATTGAGGGTGCTGAGATCAATAAAAGTTTGCTTGCTTTGAAGGAATGCATCAGAGCACTTGATAATGACCAGACTCACATTCCCTTCCGAGGTAGCAAATTAACTGAAGTTTTGCGAGATTCATTTATTGGAGACTCACGCACTGTCATGATATCATGCATTTCCCCTAGTTCTGGTTCTTGTGAGCATACTCTGAACACATTGAGATATGCTGATAGGTGATTGTCTATCCTCAATCCTTTCTGTTGCAATAGCTGCTATGCATATAACATAAGCAACCCATTCTCATCTTCAGGGTGAAGAGTCTATCAAAAGGAAGCAACACCAAGAAAGATGTCCCATTGGCTTCTGCGCCTTTACGAGAGTCAAGTCCTTCCCCACTGGCTTCAGTTGTACCCTCTTTCTCTGCAGCTGAGGTGATGAATGATATCACTGAAAGGAGTAATTTTGGTTGGCCCAAGCAGCAGTATGTCAAAGAACAGCCAGCACCAACATTTGTCGATAGAATGCCCAAGGTGAAGGAAGATACGGAGTTCAGTTCATTGAATGGTAATTATTTCAAGGAACAAAGAGCTAAGGTTACTGCCGCAATGGGCATAGCTGAAGTACCAGATACAATGTACCAGCAGGCAAGCCAACAGGCAAGGAAGGCTAGAGATCCAGCTCCGGAGAATAATATGAGAAATTCCATTGCTTATCCAACTAGAAGGGCCGTGCCAGAGGAGGATGACGATCTGAATGACCTCCTTCAGGTATGGTGTTATTGCTTCTGCAACATTTTCTTGATACAAGATCTGAGTTACATTTTTTACTTTGGGTAACTGCTTCAGGAAGAGGAAGATTTGGTGAGCGCTCATAGAAAGCAGGTCGAAGAGACCCTGGACATCATCAGAGAGGTTAGTTCCCCAAAATAGTAAATTGTTTTTCTGTCATTAACCTGTTAACCTCTTGACTTGATCAGGAGATGAACTTATTAGTTGAAGCAGATCAGCCTGGCAACCAACTAGACGACTACATCACAAGACTAAGCAGTATACTCTCGCAGAAAGCTGCTGGAATCGTGGACTTGCAAGCTCGTTTGGCGCAGTTCCAGAGGCGCTTAAACGAGAACAACGTGCTGCTATATGCCCAGTGCCCTTGATCATAGGAGTTGCTTATTCGTCACCACGGCGAGGCTAATGAGAGAGTTGGGGACAGTGCCAGAGTCTGCCTGCCTGTGAGGTCTGCACCGGTGCGATCTTGCCCTGCCAATACCGCTGCAGTTCTGAACCCGTAGATGCAAGACAAACGCAGAACTAGTCGGCTGGTTTGCTGCTGCTTGCCTTGGCCGACTTCGTGACCTATTTGTACCTGAGTTGCGGCATGGTGTTCGTGTGTTGCATCCATGTGTATGTATATATGTGTCACATGAGTGCCCTGCTATTTGTTGATCAACAAATACACTTTTTTTTGTCTGATGTATGAAGATTTCGGAGTGTTATCGTTTTCCACTTTGCAACCACACAGATCACATTCTGTGGTTACCATGTTTTTGTATCTACACCTGTATTCTCCTGTGGGCACAGTGCATGTGTGGTGTGTTATTCACCACATATATATATATATACTGAAGCTTAGCAACTTACTGTATAAGGTCAGCGAGTTGAAACACCATGCTGACCGCTGAGAGCCCGAGGCTGAGACAGGCGACGCCCTCGGCGTAACCTTGTTACTACCAAGGCTGCGATACTTGCATTACAGCACCGGTCCACCGGCGCGCGCGGTCCAGTCCATCCAAATTCCCAACCCAGCGGGCGGCGGGGACGCGGTGCGTGCTGCTGGGCGCTAGCTTCTGCTTCTCCTTGGACGCCGCGTCGCTCGCCGCCGTCGAGGCCCCAATGCTGAGCCGCGGCAACCGCCACCTCCCTCCGCCCATGAATCTCTTGCGAGCCCTGTGGTGTCAAATTAGGAAAGATTGCGAATTGACTCATGTGCTTCCGACGTGTAGTTGGATTGCATGGGGTCAAAATTAATCACGTTCGCAAACTCTGGAGACCAAGCGGTACGGCAGAGAAAGTCTTCTCAGGGGATCCCAATTCTCGAGTCCTATCTGAAAAGCACAGTAGCCCCGCTCTGAACAGTTTCTGTTTCTAGTTTATTTTAGCTTTTAGCTTATTTAACCAAGAACCCACTTGAAACATATCAGCTTCTAAGTTTAGCTTATTTTTTTAATTTTTTTATCTTTTCATTTTTTTATTCTTTTATATTATCCATAACAATATAATAGTTTTTTATTTATTTTTAAAAAACTAATAGTCACTATAATACAATTTTTGTTAAAAATATAACTACAAGCTGGTTGGAGAGTCCCTAGAGTACGAGTTGCGATGTGTTATAAGAACGCGCATGCGAAGGTTGAAGGGGGAGAAGTTTGGACACATGTGGACCCATGCATACATGAAATTCCAGTTTTGGCCCCCCCGGAAAAAAATTTCAAAACTAGACCCCTTTTGAGCGCGGGATCACGCGAGGTTGCCACGTGGCCCGGTCGTGCGGACTGGTACCGCACGACCCCACTGCACGACCGGCCTGCACACGCCGCGGACCGCGCGACCGGCCGCCCGAGCGCGCGTCCCCCGTCCCGCCCCGCCCGAGCGCGCGTCCCGCCCCGCCGAGCGCGCGTCCCGCCCCGACCGCACGAATCTTTCGCCAACGCGCGGTCGCAGCGACGTCCCGTCCGTTCGGCCGAAAGGAATAAAAAGCAGCAGCACCGCTGGCTTTTGTTGTACCCAGCCGCACACACGTCAGGAGCCCAAAAACGGCCCCCTCTCCATGGTGAATGAAATGCAGACTTAAAAGCGCAAGGAGGGAGCAGAAGTGCTTGGCCAGCCGGGAAGCTCAAGCACAGCTGAAACGAAGACAGAGGGAAAGAGTGAGGAAGTGAAGGAAAGTGACGAGTGAAAACCCGTAGATTTGAGTTGTGTTCGTTCGGAATCTGCGGATTTTGCAAATACAAAAGTTATAGATCGTCTCGTGCGCTTCAAGAAGAGGTAAGTCTTGTGCCCATGCAACTATAAATTTATGTTTGTCATTAGTGTATAATTAAGTAAACCATGTTTTGGTAATGTTATTTTAGGTGAATGTTTGGTACGGTATGTGTTTGTAACAAATCCTGTATATTTTAGGCATGATGTATTGTAGTGTATGTAATATTGTACTGTGAACATACGTATTGTAGTGTAGTTTAATGTTGTGTGAAAATATGAACTTGCAGATGTGTAGATATTGAGAAAGTACATATTTATCTTAGAGCATTTGTAGATGATTCACAATATTAGCAGGATTAGGGGAACTGTGTTTCGTTAATATTCTTATAAGGCAATACGGTGTGTATGTTGTAGGTAAACATGATGCATGATATATTGTAGTGTAGAAAATGCCGTATTTATTTGTTGAAGTTACGTAGTGTAATGTAGTTATTTTTTTATAAACATACGTGCTTACATGTGAAGGTGTTGAAAAAGTAAATATTTATGTTAGATAGATTACAGACAATTTGTATAATTGGTAGGCTTATACAATTTTTGGTGAAGAAAAGTGAGGAGCGAAAGCCGGAAGAGTTGAGTTGTTTTCGTTTGGAATCAGCGGATTTGGCAAGTACAAAAGCTGTAGATCGTCTCGTGAGCATCAACAAGAGGTAAGTTTTGTGCCCGTGCAACTATAATTTTATGTGTGTCATTAGGCTTTAATTAAGGAAACCATGTTGTGTTACTGTTATTTTATGTTAATCTTTTATACGCTATGTATGTATAGCAAATCTTGCATATGTTAGGCATGATGTATTGTAGTGTATATAGTGTATATAGGCATGATGCATATGTAGTGTATATATGTTAAATTTAGAAAAGATTGTAGTGTAAGTAAATATTTATGTTGGAGCATTTGTAGGTGGTAAATTTGTAGTAGTTAGATTACATACAATTTGTATAATTAGTATGCTTAGTGAATGACCGTAGTAGTCATTTGATGGAAATAAAAATGATATGAATATTTAATTTGATGTATGGTACAATTTGAAAGTAAAATAGTTACAAATAAATCGTAGATTTAGAAATACAAAACATATAGTAATCGAAACTGTTTATTAGATGGTACGATTGTTACATGCTGTGTATTAAAATAGTTGATTATGCACTTATGGTAGGTACGCAATGGCTGGCATTGAACAATTGTTCGTGTTTTATGGGAGTGGTCTTGTACGTGATGGGCCGTATGGGGCGGACCTGACAAATTGCGAGCGGACCGTGATCCGGGCACCAGGTCTGAGCGCCACGAGCTTGTCTGAGCTACGGAGGTGTGTCCGTTTAGCGTTCGATCGACAGACCGCAAGGAAGAAGTTACGGATCGAAGCAGTCTATGCCTCAATGGTGGATGATGGAAGGGGGAGCATATGGAAACTTCTGAAGGTGACCAATGACGCCTCATGGGCGAACTACATGGAGGTCGTGTGCAACCCTAATGCTGCGATATATGGCAGGCCAATGGTGTATGTCGAGTTCGTGGAGAGGGCAGAATCATCAGCCATGGTTGGTTCAGATGCCGCTGGTGGAGATGTAGTGCCTGGGTTCAGCTCCGGCGGTCATGAAGACGCTTGTGCGGGAGAACATGTTGGCGAGGAAGTGGGTGATGAAGACGAGAGGAGGCGTGCGCAGAATTTCCAACCCAACGAAGGTGTGGACGAGAGGTGGTGGGCCGCCCGTATTGACTGTCACGAGTATCTTGGGGAGCAGGTGGAAGAAGAGGGCAGCGAGGAGGATGAGGAGGTTGACACAGGGAGTTCTGGAGAGGACGAGGATGGCGAAGGTGCAACTGGAGGCGTGGTAGGTCGTGTTGTGACCACGGAAGGTGCGTACGTGTCGTCCAGACAGGACGACATCGCAGCGGCAGCCCTAGTTCTGCCACAGGCGGAGGAGGGAGAATGGGGGTTCAGCGAGGGCGCACTGTTTTTGGGGCAGTGCTTCCGTAATAAGAGTGCTGTCCAGCAGGCTATTGCTAGGCATGCCGTCAACATAAGCCGGACGTATCAGGTCCACAAGTCAAAGCCGGACACGTACGTCGTGAAGTGTGTCGACGGGTCATGTGGTGGCAAAGTCCGTGCACAACGGTACAAGGGCGTTGGCACGGAGTTCCGGATAACGGTGCTGCAAGATCACAGTTGCGAGCTTGCGGGCCCAGTACATAGACACCGCAACATGACATCATCCTATGTTGCGGAGGTGGTCACGCACCTCGTCCAGGCGAATGTGTCAATTACCCCGAAGGTTCTAATGGCAGAAGTAGCGAACACGGTGGGCTACGAAGTGAGCTACAAGAAGGTATGGCGGGCGAAGCGAAAGGTGTTGCGCGGTATGTTTGGGACGTACGAGGAGGTGTACGACCTGGTCCCAAGAATGCTGCACCAAATTTCACAATCAAACCCAGGCACTTACATAAACAAGCAGGAGAGGGTCCATCCTACGGAGGGCCCGAACTGCTTCATTCTTGACAGGGTGTTCTGGGCCTTCCATCAGGCGATACAAGGGTTCAGGTGGTGCCGTCCAGTGCTAACCGTAGATGGGACGTTCCTATCCGGCAAGTACAAGGGTACAATTCTCACCGCAGTTGCAGCCGATGCAAATGACCAGTTACTTCCAGTGGCATTTGCAATTGTGGAGAACGAGAATACAGAAAGTTGGCTTTGGTTCCTTTGCAATTTGAAGCATGCCGTAGTGCAAGAACGCCCTGAAGTGTGCATTATCTCCGACCGCAATGCAGGCTTGCTGTCTGCGTTGCGAACGTTGCAGAATGGGACGCAGCCCCCCTTCCAGTGGAATGATGTGAAGAACCGCTGGTGCATGAGGCATATTGCAGCGAACTTCCACAGAAGGTTCCGTAGCAAGGACCTAATGAAGATGTTCAAGAAGCTATGCATGCAGAACCAAACGCGGAAGTTCGACACCTTGCGGAGGCAGCTCGATCAGGAGGCTACGAAGCATGTGCATACAGAAGCAGGGGCCGTGGAGGGGGGATCCACAAGAGTCGGAGCATTCTCACATTGGGTTCAGGCCAATGCACCTGACTTGAAAATGTGGTCTTTGTTGCACGACACCGGTGGGGCAAGGTATGGGATCATGACAACCAACATGTCCGAGATTTACAATGGTGTCTTGAAGGGTGTCAGATCCCTGCCGATCACGGCAATCGTGGCTGAGACTTGGATCCGTACCGTCGGGTACTTTGTGAATAGAGCCATGATGGCGCAGAAGCACCTTGAGGAAAACAAGCAATACTCTGAGGTCATGCAGGCCTTCATGGACAGGAAGATGGAGAAGGCTCGATGCCACATTGCTCAGCCCATTGATGGCTTAAGGAGGAAGTTTGAGGTCCGTCTAAGGCAGAAGTACGTCATGGGTCACAGTAGAGGGGAGCGCAAGCAGGTATGCACGATTGGTGATGAAGCATCTTGCACCTGCAACAAGCCCCAGCTTCTGCACAAGCCATACTCCCATGTGTACGCGGCCTGCGCTGTATGGAACCAGGCGTCGACACAGTACATCTCTAAGTACTACGAAATGCAGCACTTGTATGCAACCTGGAGTGCAGAGTTCCATTCCTACGGGGTAGACATGCACTACAGGGAATTATGGCCGGGGGAGATAAAGTGGGTGCCCAACGATGCACTGAAGCATGTCGGTCGTGGAAGACGACAAAGCTGTCGCATCCGCAACGACATGGATGAGAGCCAGCGAGGGGATCGTGTTCGGCGCCCGAAGTGTAGGCTATGCAAGACGATTGGCCACTCCCTCAGTCAGTGCCCTAACAGGCCGGCATCAAGCAACGCTCCGTAGTACCAACCAAAATCCATATGTAATGTATTATTCAGGAGGTGTACGATGAATTGTTGGCTCGGTGTAGCTATGTGTTCCACATTACCATGTTATATATCTTTTCGCACATTCCATATGTTTTCTTGTCGTGTGGGTCATATTCGTGTGCACATTTTATGTATGTTTTTGTACATTCCGTACGTTTCCATGTCATTACATTTGTTGTTAATTATGTTGTTATTTGTTGCACATTTTGTTACAATGTACACTAACTTGTTATCCTTCTTTGGCAGGACATGGCGTTCGAGCTGCTAGAGCCCCGTTGGGACGAGCACCACCGATGCCATGTGTGGTTGTCGGCACCCGCACACGGGCCTCCTTGCTTCGTCCTTAGGGGCCCCCGAGAGAACTGGCGTCTCGACCAGCGGTACATCCCACTAGACGAGCACCAGCGGTACCAGCATGTCCCTCCCATGCCAGGACGCCCTCTTGCGGATATCACCACCGGTATGTCACTACACCCCAAATTTAATTACTGCAATAGTCTCAATGTCACTACCCTACTAATTGTTGTAATGTCTCAATGCACTTGCAGGCAATCGAGGAGAGGGCGAGCGACAGAAGATTGGAGAGCCACACAGCGGGTGTGGACAGACATGTGGTCTGAGCATGCGGATACGATGGTTGTGGATGAGACACGGCCGGACGACCCCGACGACCCCTCGACGTATAGGGCATACCTTGAATGGTACACTCCACGGACCCGCATTAGGCTTACTACAGGGGAGGTGCCACATCCTACACTTCAGGCTGTTCACGAGGCCGCTATACAGGAAGGTCCAGACCGTCATCTAGCGGCACGGGTCGACCAGGCGGTACGAGATTACTATGTCGTTACGCAGTGCAGGATTACGTTTGAACTGACTGTTTGTTTCACTGCAGGTGGACCGATTACATCAAATCGACGACGAGGCTAATGAGGCTATACGACGTAGGAAGTCGAATACCGAATCTCGGTGGGTAGGTTATATGCGCAGCATCAGCGAAACTGCAAGGGGTGCGATACGGGGCTTGAGTTGTGGTCGCCACCGAGATGACGTTGTTGCTACACGCGGTGGCGGACGTGGCCAGGGACCACCACCTCCCTCCGCGTCGCCGTCAGCACCACCATCAGCACGGCCATCGACGTCGCGTCCATCCCAGTCCGAGAGTCGGGCCAGCTACGGTGGCTCGGCCTCCACGCGCTTCGGACCGGCGGTTCGACAATTGCCAACTATTTTTGATCGGCTTATTTACCATTTATGTCTAACAACATGTGCGTCATGCAGCAATTGCGACAGGATAGCATGCTACTACGGAGGGCGACGTCATCACGGAGGGCGACGGAGGAACTACCGCGCTCTCCAGGACGAGGGGGGCCCACTCCGGACGCTCGCTCGGCCTTCACGCGCTTCGGCCCGGCGGTTTGACAATTGCCAACTATTTGTTCATGCACTCGTTTACCAATTATGTCTAACCACATGTTCGTCCTGCAGCAATTGCGACGGGATAGCACGTCGCAGCGGGCATCGTCATCACGGAGGGCGACGGACGAGCGACCGCGCTCTCCAGGCCGACGTGGGCCCACTCCAGAGGGCGATCCTGACTCTGCGGACGAACCAGAGGGGTCCATGCCCTCGTATCTCCCTACCGTGCAGACCAACCTAGGTGATCGGGACAGGTAGTATGGGCAGACCTATGAAGGCATGTCATCGCAGGAGTACATGCAGGACTACCCGTCGACATCGTCATTTCAGCAGCCACATACCCCGGTATGCACTAACGTTCTAAGCTATACATAATAACAATTTTTGTACTTTCCATTGCCTAATTCAGTTGGACCATCTAAGCAGGACGTAGACACCTCCTCCGATTGGCTGGGCTCTATGATTTTTGGCCAGCCGCCGCAACTGTCCACACAGTTGTACCCACCACCGACTCGGCCACAGCCCTCGCGCTACGATCTTCGCGATGCACCACGCTCTCCTAGTAGGTTCACCTTCTCAGAGGATCATTTGCGCCGTACGAGACGCCGAGAAGGAGATGATGAATGAATTTTTTTAATTGTGCTTTTCTAATTTTTGTGATGTTTTCCAAGTGCTTGATGGTTTGATGTTCAAATATGGTTTCCAGTATAAAAGGGTTGCTCTAAGTTCTTTGATTTACTAGGGCATACATCAAACAGAGAGATGACAACACGGGACAACCCACATAATAAGAAGGCATCAGGCAATGACAACACGAAACAACACATACATTGCACGTACCTGAAATGTAGCAAGTAGTACAACCACCAACACACCAACGAACACAACAACTAAAATACAACACAACCGTACATAAAATATTACCAAAAGAGCTTGACGACAACATAGCATAAAACATTGACAACATACACGAGGAGAACCTCCAGCACTACAAATTTAGGATAACAATAAACACAAGAAACACAATAGCACACAACATTAAATTTATCTTCCACTCTAGTCTGTCGAAATGATGCCGCATCTCGACGGGGTCGCAACCCCCCACGACAGCTCTCTCACGGCGAACAGTGTCTGTCCTATTTCCCATTTCATCCTCCCACACCCAGAATCGGCAACCACCAGCAGCTTCCTGCGATTCCATGACAAGACGATTATTAAACATACCACCACGATTTGAATGAACCCGAAACAATCAGACTTACCGAGTGTTGGGGGCACTTGTAGTAGTGTCGGCCAGAATTCGCGGCCGTCTGTGATGTCCTACGTCTAACCACCGTGTTGCAATTTGGGCACATCACCGTGGGTGCCCATGAAGACGTGCTGAGCTGACTCATTGCCTACTCCGGGGGAGTGAGCACGAAAGAAAACTACAAAGATTGCGAACAACTAACTCAGGAGGTGACTGATAACATGTGAGGGATGACTCCGTTTTATAGGCTGTGTGATAACAAGGCACGGGACTAGGTGAGGAATGGCCCCCCTTTTATAGCCTGGGGGAGACAGCCTCACGCACAAAGACCACAGAAGAAGAAGGCATCAGGCAATGACAGCATGCTCAGTGCGGACACAGAACATGCCAGCTTTGCGCAGTGACCTCAGAAAAAGGGGCAGCTTTGCTCAGTGACATGACAAAAAAGGGCAGCTTTGCTGGGTTACACGACAAAACGGGCCAGCTTTGCACAGTGACATGACAAAACGGGGCAGCTTTGCCCAGTGACTTGACAAAACGGGGCAGCTTTGCCCAGTGACTTGACAAAACTGGGCAGCTTTCCGTAGTGACATGACAAAAAAGGCCAGCTTTCCGCAGTGACATGACAAAAGAGGCCAGCTTTGCGCAGTGCACATCACGAAGATAACAACCAATCCATCACATGCTTAACAACGTTGCACATTACATCGTTACGGAAAGAGGCCACAGAACCTGAAGGTCGCAGAAAATGAAGGCGTCACGCACTTACAACACGAAACAACACATACATTGCACATACAGAATTTATAGAAAGTAGTACACCCAACATTTTAATTCAACGCATACATGAACTACAATACGACACAACAATAACCCTCGTTACCTACATGCCAAACGAGCCTCGTGGCACCCACATGGAGAATTGCTGAGGGGGCCGCCTCGGACGTGGCTGGCCGTCGTGGGAGTGGCATGCACATATGCAGCTCGGGTTCGCGCAGCAACATGTGGGATCATAAGAGCTTCCTATATTCACGACCTCCTCGTTGCCCCTCTCGCGTTGCATCTGTTTGCGGAGGTCGTTGTGCTCCTCAGTGAGGCTCTCCATTCGGTACTCCAAGTCCCATATTCGAGCCCATAATGTATCCACATAACGATCAACATACCGTTCATGAGGAGGGTCGATCCAGCGGGAGAAGTCGCATTTTGCCATCTGCAAAAAAAAGGACGGTTAACTTCGCGGGTCCATAAGCAATACAAAAATGTAATATTACTAAATTGTACCCCGGAGCGTGAGCATCGGAAGAAACGTCGCCCACCATCGTTCGGGGAATCCAAGATCTGGACGACCGCGTACTCATTGTGCCTGCATTTCGGCCACGCTGGTTGAGCACGCCGACTTGGCATCAATCGGTACTGTGGACCGAACATATCCCTCCTTTCTAAGGGAATGTCGTCCTTCGGTGACCCAAATCCCACTGGCCCCTCGGCTTCCGACATGGTTTGTTCAAGCACGAAAGACAGGGTACTTCTTTGTTCGACTGAACAATGTGCTAGGACCCCAACCGTGCTACTTATACCAAACGACACAACTTGCTGCATTCACCTCAAACGAATAAAAGGACAGTTCTTCGCACAGACGTGACATAACGGGGCATCTTTGCTCTGAGAGATGACAGAACAGGTTTGCTTTCGCAGTGAAATGACAAAAGAGGCCAGCTTTGCTCAGTGACATGACAACACGGGGCAGCTTTGCTCAAAGAGATGACAGAGGACGGCTTTTCGCAGTGAAATGACAAAATATGTCGGCTTTGCTCAGTGAGATGACAAAAGATGACAGCTTTGGGCAGTGACATGACAAAACGGGGCAGCTTTGCTCATTGGGATGCCAAAATATGCAAGCTTTGGGCAGTGACATGACAAAACAGGGCAGCTTTGCTCATTGGGATGCCAAAATATGCCAGCTTTGGGCAGTGACATTACTAAAGAGAGCAGCTGTGCTCAGTCAAATGACATAAAGAGGTCAGCTTTGCTCAGTGAGTTGACAAAACATGGCAGCTGTGCTCAGAGACATGACATAACGGGGCAGCTTTGCTCAGTGACATGACAAAAGATGCCAGCTTTGCGCAGTGATATGATAAAACGGGGCAGCTTTGCTCAGAGATATGACAAAACGGGGCAGCTTTGCTTAGTGAGATGACAAAACATGCCAGCTTTGCGCAGTGACATGACAAAAGATGACAGCTTTGCGCAGTGACATGACGAAACGGCGCAGCTTTGCTCAGTGGGATGACAAAACATGCCAGCTTTGGGCAGTGACAGTACTAAAGAGGGCAGTTGTTCTCAGTGACATGACAACAAGAGGTCAGCTTTGCTCAGTGAGATGACAAATCAGGGCAGCTTTGCTCAGAGACATTACAAAATGGGGCCTTTTTTCAGTGATATCGCAGCACTCCCATCTTTACTCACTGCTACGACCACGCGGACCAGCTTTAGACGTACGAGTAGAGACAAAACGGCCCCTATAAATTGGTATGCATTCCATTTCCCAGCGAACATTGCACATCCAAACCCCATACTACATCGCGCTTCCATTACCCGACCGGGATGGACAAAGGCAAGAAGAAGCAATGGGACAAGATGGTGAAGGATTGGGAGGAGACCCGTGACATAGCACGGTCAGCTGCGGCCCGCGATGCCGCACGCGATGAGAAAATAAGGGCGATACAGGCCCGGGTAGAACAAGCCCATCGTGCTACGATGAAAGGTCTCCCCCAGAGCGCCCGCGTAGCAAAAACCCCATCCTGGACGTCCCCACCGAGCGTTCGCCACAACTACCACCTGAGGGGGAGACACCTTCCCTTTGTTGGTGCGGGGACGTGTGCAAGTTCTTCAAGTCTAAGCGCAGCATCAGTCTAGGTATGCGTTACTGGGGTTGCGCAAACTACTCCAGTGACTACCCCAACCGCCGTTTTGACACCGCAACCTATCGGCAGCCGGTAACAATATCTTTTCTCCTTTTCCCCTACCTTTTCTCCTTCACACCACGCACTAACAATATCTCCCATGTATTTACAGTCTCCGGAGCCCCTGTGTGGCTACCGCAAATGGATCGATCTTGAGATCCACCCTGAGGACCAATGGACCCTCGACTTCGAGGAGTGGAATGTTACAAAGGAGAAGGAGTTGCTGGAGGAGGAGCGCCGCAAGCACGAGCACACCCTGGGTATACAGCGCGAGACGCAAGCTCATCTTGAAGCGTGCACGCGTAGGGAGCGGGAGGCTCGCGAGATGGAGCGCGAGAGAAAGAGGGAAATTGCGGCTAAGGCAAAAGAGGCCGCGGAGGAGTTCAACGCCGAGCGGGCAAGGAAGGGAAAGTGGCCCCGGTCCACACAGTAGGTCGTACGAGCAGTTGGGTCGGTTAGTCGCATATCATGCTATATGTTATGCATGTAATAAAAATCTACGCGGCATGTTACTCCCAACTGTATTATGAAGTTTAATATCTCGTATTTTCGTATTCCATGATTCACGTAGCTCCTCATTTAACAATATTCACATAGCGGTCCTCACCGTACACGAATTCTCACTAACATTCGAAATATCACTTACCACTTTACGTATCGATCGTTCTACGGTCAATCGTTCCTAAACTTACAATGAACATAAACTTTTATTACAACTTTTTCTGATTTTAACCCAGTTTATAACTACAAAATTGCCAAAACTTAAAACAATCACGGAGATTGCAAACCCTAACAACAGACCAAACCCTAAACTTCACTTACTACTGTATGTATCGATATTACTACACTCAATCGTTCGTGAAAATTTTTTAGCAAAATGTTTTATGGATCTACAACTTACAATGAACATAAACTTTTATTACAACTTTATCAAATTCTTTCCCAGATTACAACTACAAAATTGCCAAAACTTACAAAAATCACGGAAATTTAAAACCCTAACTCCAGCCAAACCCTAACGCTCGCTGCGACCGCGCGCGCTGGCGAAAGATTCGTGCGGCGGGGCGGGACGCGCGCTCGGGCGGGGCGGGACGGGGGACGCGCGCTCGGGCGGCCGGTCGCGCGGTCCGCGGCGTGTGCAGGCCGGTCGTGCGGTCTGGTACCGCACGACCGGATGAACAGTGGGGTCGTGCGGTACCAGTCCGCACGACCGGGCCACGTGGCAACCTCGCGTGATCCCGCGCTCAAAAGGGGTCTAGTTTTGGAATTTTTTTTCGGGGGGGTCAAAACTGGAATTTCGTGTATGCATGGGTCCACATGTGTCCAAATTTCAAAGGGGGAGGGGCACATCATGTGGCTAGAAATTCCTCGGCCAAGCGAACAATTCAACGACGCAGCGGTGTCTCTAGAGCCACCCCTTTTTTGCCCACCGCTCAGGTTGCGTTTGGATCTTATGCTATAGAATTTTATGGGCTAATCTGGCCAGGCTATGTGTGCGTACGCTTCATGGCATTCCTATAAGCAATCGTCCCACAAATTTTAACCTCATTACAGGGTGCTACAGCTTCGCGACCAAGGGGGAAAAGCGCAAAGTTTACTGTTTTGCCTCCTCGGGCTTTTTCTTTTTTACAGTTTTAGCTTTCGTAGCAATTTTTTTATGAATCTAACCTCTCTTTGAGCACGGAAATAAATGTTATTGATATGTGACTAATTCCACAGCAAGATACCGTGGAAATCAAAATTCTACGCTACAACACCGTGGAATTTCTACTATGCTACAGTACTCTCGATGGTACTGTATCGTGGAAATTTTATTTCTGGGAGTACTTTGCTGTGGAATTCGTCACATGTCAGTGTCACGTGTTTCCATGTCCAGAAGAAACTAGATTCGTGAAATAAATTGTTACAGAGGTTAGAACTGAAAAAAATAGACGAGAATAACAAAGAATTCGGGAAAAGCATGTTCGACTGGGCGACTGGCACAGCGCCAGGGATTCTCTGACTTACCCACGGTGTGACTTTAGCGGATCTCAGATGGACGGTCTAAATTATTTCTAACATTTTTTTTAAATTTTGATTTTTTTGATTTTTAGTTTTTTTACTTTTATCTTTTCTAGCTAAAAAGATGAAAGTAAAAAAATTAAAAACTAAAAATCTAAAAAATCAAAATCTAAAAAAAAAGCTAGAACCGAGATCCGCCAAAGTCACCGTGACTTACCTTCGGGTAACGCGCCGACTGGCACAGATACTATCACACTGTCTCATTAAATTGATCTGTACGAATACTCTTTAGGTGCATGTGCGCATTTGGCACGATCTGTATTAGTCTTATGGTCTTCTAGCATCGATTTCTTTTTTTACACATAATGTAGGATTCACTCGAAATGAAATATCTAACAGGAAGACATCTCTTGGCCAACGAGAACCTACAAAACGTACTCGAGTAAAAAAAATACAAAACGAAAATGAGCTCTCTCTTGCTGCTATGACATATAGAGATTAGGTGTAGAAACAAGCGGCACCGAGCCGGCTCAGTCAGACTCGTCCAAACTCACTTGAGAATTGAGAAGACAATTTGGCTCAGCTCATTAAGTGAATGAGCCAGATAGTATGCTCAACTTGGCTAGGCTCGAGCCAGCTTGTGTGCTCGTGAGCCGAACCTGATTCACGGGCTCTTAGCTCAACTGGATTTGAGCAGTACATTTGTACATGGGTGAAATAGACAACATGCATGATACTGGCTAAACTGAGCACGTAGGTGAACACTGAAGATGCTGAACGGTGGATGTGCATTACCATACCACTAGGACTAAGCTTGTTCTTGTGACTGAACTCAATTGGAGCTAAATCCCTGAAAAATTAGGATTATTAGAAGTACCGGCGCAAAACTGCGGTACTTTCGCTCCCCTCACAATGGCCAAAAATCTAGCTATTAGAATCAAAGGACCAGTCGAATATGGTAGTTCCACTTTACATTTTTTGATAGTTTTGATCATCGGAAGTACCGCTCCCACATGCGGAATTACCGTTCTCACGGGGAGGAGAAGACCACCACACAAGTGCATCTCTGGAAAAACATATCGCTACACAAGCCAGACATTCCATAGATCGGATATACTACTCACACAGAGCCGGTAGTTCAGCTCGCTAATCGGATCGCTCACACAGAGTTGATCGGACTGCTCACACAGAATTGATCAGATGTTCCGATCATCAATTACATTGGTCTATGACCACGTTGTTCGGATTGACTACACAAGTCTTCGACCACGCTGATCTACAACCACATTGGTTTCGACCACTCAGGTCTCGACCACGTCGACCATGTTGATATTCGACCATGTTCATCTCCGATCATACAGATCTCCGACCACTACATCCATTTTTGACAACGTTTTCTTAATCATATCAGTTCGATCATATCAATTTTGACCACATAGGTGGTCTCGACCACATCGGTTTCAACCACCCTGGTTTCAATCACACAGATCTCAACCACGTCGGTTTCGACCACACTGGTTTTGATCACACGGATCTTGACCACGTCGATTTCGACCATGCTGGTTTCGATCACACAGATCTCGACCACATCGGTTTCGACCACGCTGGTTTTGATCACACAGATCTTGACCACATCGGTTTTGACCACTCTAGTTTCAATCACATAGATCTTGACTACGTTGGTTTTTACCACTATGATCTTCGACCACGTAGGTCATCGACCACATCGATCTTCATCTACGATAGTTCTTGACTACATAGGTCTTCCGATCACCAACAGAAGCGGTAGTTTCGTTATTACAATGCCAGTAGTTTCAGTCAGCGGTAGTGCCTTAGACTATACTACGGTAGTTCCAATTTCCCTGAGAAGAGCAGTTACTTCAACATATTTTGCAAAAACGCACTTGCAAACAACAATATCTTGCACACAAGGATCAAATATGATTCCCAACAAGATGCAAAATATATTTGCACACTTTTAGAATCATGACACAAGGATTATATATGAGCTTCAACTATTTGCAAAACACATTTGCAAATATAAACATCTTATTACAAAGAATGGAAACATGGACTTCAAACACTTGTAACACACATTCACAATGAATAGTCCCATGTTACAAGGATTCAACACATGAGCTTCAATTATTTGCAAAACACATTCGCAAATACAAGCCTCATGCCAAAGAGAGCTAGAGCAAGTGAGGTTGAGCTATCAACACATGATGAGACTCAGACTACTAGACATGACCCCTCTTAATAGTACGGCAAGCTATACTAGCAATCCGGTCTTCTAACCAAACACCAAGACCGATAAAAGACTAGGAACATATCCTTAGCCCTAGTTAGCCATACCTCTGCCTTGAGTCATAGTCTTGACATGCATCAACTCATAATGTAGTCATTATTTCAACTCTATTAACACATGATGAGTCTTCACTTAACTTGATGATCAACACATGATCATATCCTCTTGGATATGCATTAACTCATGATGCATCCACTACTCGACTTGATAATCTTCAACACATGAAGTCATCCCAAATCTTTCTCATTTATGAAATCTAACATATTCATCCAACTCATAAAAAATGTTAGTCCACAAAATAATTACATCAATTAACAAATTTCACCATTAACACGTAATGGAGGGACTAGATTCTACATTCTTCTCTTTTTGGTAATTCATGATAATCTCAATAAATAATGAGATAAACATTGTTTTTGCGAGCATACAACATGTACACAATACTTGTATACTCAAAGATAAGCTTTAAGCAAAGCTTACTTATCCAGTTGTCATTAATCATCCAACCATTAACACATAATGGAGAAGTTAGATGACAACCTGATTGCGAATGTGTATATATAAACTATACAAGCTATATATACTTCAAAGGATGTGTTTAAAGTAAAGATCCTAAATATGTGTATTAAAGGAATAATGGATCAATGCTTATGAAACCTCAAAACATAGAGTGAACTCTCCTAAATGTGTGCATGCAAGTATGTGTAAAGAAGACATATTCACATATTCATTTTGGACTATTTATGGAGTTCAATTTATATTTTGGATCTAAGAAATGCACTAATTTACAAGAATGTGATTTCGAATGCAAACCTCTTTAATTTCACCATTTCATCCATATGAGACTGAGTAATATCATAATCAATAAATAAGATTAGTCTCACAAAATATTTGTCATTATCACCAAAATCTTATAATAGTATTTGTCATTATCACCAAAACCAACTTAAATGGAGTTTGATCTTTCAGCCTCCTGACCGCTTCCCCCCATTGGGGCCAAAACCCAACACCCCGCGCTGAGGAAGCCCAAACAGGGCTGTACAGGCGGCCACCGACCGGGGGTGGGATGTGGCGACAATGAAGGAGGTGCTGTGGGTGGTGTAGCCAGTGGCGGGTAGTGGCTTTTCCTCCTGGTATGTGTACTTCTTTGGTTGTGTGCGTTTTTTTTTTGCCTTCCTCCGTGTACAAACTATCTATTGCACCGTAATATCACTTATCTTCCTACTTACAAACTGTTTCTATCTCAATCGTCTTCACAAAATTCTTTAGAAACTTCTCATACTATAATAACGTATGACGATCGCAAAATGTTATTGCGAGTCTAACATATTTCTGACCATTCGCATTCTACAAAAATCACAAATGCATCAAACAACATTGTCTGTCCTTTTATTTAAAAAACAACTACAAATAAGATTTCTTAAATGTTTTTCTTACAAAAATTATCATTTACTCCTCCACAATTATTTCCATCAGATTAATACAATAATTACATTATTATTTAAAATCGCCCAATAATTGGACAACATGTTTCCAAGTCACCCAATGATTGAGCGACTCGGTGTAATGTCACCCAACTATTGGACGACACGGACTAGTCGCCCAACGGTTGGGTGACTTAGACACTAGCCCAAGTAGCCTAACCGTAAGCGACATATAGTCAAAACTGCCAAAAAAAAGAATTCATAGGTATAATTTTGTAATCCCAAATAAAAAATGATTATTTAAAAAATCTATAAGATAAGATATTAAGGCATAGATTTATATTAAAGTAAAACAGGGTCACAGGGAATATGAACTTGAGGACTACCCTACAAAATACCACATACAAGGACTGTCATGAATCATGGCTTAATAAATAAAATAGAACTGCATCCTGCTCTAAGGACTCCACCTGTGGTATTAGAAATCTACGGGTGATGTACTCATCATGTCGCTGTGAACAAAACTCCCAGGACATGATCTGTATAATTTCACAGGCAATATTAGACAAGGAAGATTGTCAATGACTTTTACAAATGCTCCAAAAAAATGGACTCACAAAAATTACTATAGCATGTGCAAGCTACTGCAACTAAGCACCATACCTTTAGTTCTGGTGTGACCATGATAGACTATTGGACCATGTGGTTAGGTCTAGAATATTTGTGATGATGAATAATTGATAATATTACTATCGATATTATTTGGGAGTGTGTGGTGTGTGTGGACTCATATCGGTCAAGTTGGAAAGAACTTGTGCTAGAAAAAGATAATGCTTTGGTCTTTACATGTGCAGGGTAACTTAGAGATGATCGTGGTCTATGGCAAGGACCGAGAGATGGTTTGATGCAAAATCATGGTCCAGAGGATCAAAGATGTTGGAGAAGATGGTCATGCTAAAGTTGGGGCGTGTGGAGATCAAAGATGGACTATGCGTGTTGAAGCTACAGAGGTGCGGTCTGAAGGCTACGACATGTAACAATTTTGGAGTGTCCAAAATTTGATAGTGTGACAAAAGTTGGAAAAAAACCATGTTATGTAAGAGTTTTTGGTCTCTTATTTGTAAGAATTGGATAGGAACCCATAGTCTTAGAGATAAGATCATGTTTTGGGCCCTATACTATAAATAGATATAGAGTTAAATGCTAACTTTAAGGTTGAAGAGATGTAATTTTTATGCTAGAGTTTGAGAGATGTTAAAAGGATACCTTATAGCTAAAAATATGATGATCCAGTATTAAAAAATAGCACTTGTGCTCTAAAAAGAAACCGATCTTTTGTGTGCGTGCTACTCGTGCTGTGGAGGCTATAAACTAGGAAGAGCAAAGGCGCTACACAAAGTCTTAGTGCTGCTATGATGTCTATGACGTGAAGTGATGTTTTGTTTCACTTGATCCATCATGTGAAGATCGGAGGAGGGTAGAGGTGTTGCTCCAGGCAGGATCACGTCAGGAGGACGTGGGACCATGAGTCCCACAAAAGTCATGTTAGTGCGGCATCACTCTAACGTCCCGCTTATTTCCGTTTGAGTTTCTGGTTTCTGCCATATTTTCACTATTCATAAATTTCGTCTTTTTTTGAATCTTTGACCTTTTTGCTGATTCTTTTTCCCGTATTCGTTTGCATTGTCCGTGATGAGCTAACATATTTTTCTATTTTTAGTTTTTTTTAAATTTAATTACGCCAAATAAGCCACCTTCAGTTACAGTGTAATTTCAGCCAGCTACAGTGCAATTTCAGCCATAAGTCACTATTTTTCAGCCCAACCGAGCGGGGCCTAGATCAGGTGGTGATAGCAAAAAAACCATTGAAAGCGACAGTTTTGTTTTTGTAAATTTGCTACAGCTGTATGCTATAGTATATGCACAGTTTGCTATAGTAATAAAAATATTTTCTTCTTTCTTTGCAGTCTTTTTGTTTTTGCTTCTGATTTTGCTGTGTTGGCAGGTTGGACAATCAAAAGCTAGTAGATTTAAGAAAAAAAGCTTTCGATGCGGATTGCAATCATTCACCCCCTCTGATTGTCATCGATGATCCTACATATAGTCTAAGAAGTATTTTTATAGGTAGCCTCTCAGATGGAAATTACTAAGTGAGCTCAAAGCCATACACTAAAATTAAATTATAGAAAGAAAAAGTAAATCATGATTTATAAGAATAGCACACTTGTCTTACGAAGAGGCAAAGAACAAATCAGAAAGTTTACCAAAAAAAGCGATGTTAAGAAATTCATCCATTTTAGATCAATAGTGAATCCATCCATTTTAGAGTAACTAGCACATCAGAAGCCAAAGTTTGGTTAAGAAACATGGGACATTTAGTTCCCTAGATTTTTCCAACAAGGTGATAACAGAATTTAAAATTCATTGCATGGTAATTAGCACATCAGAAGCCAAAGTTCACATAGTCACTTTGGGCACAGATTGGGACTGCCAATTACCTAGATCCATAATAGCCTCAAACATTTTATATGTCCCACACATCAAGATGGTTACCTGCAAAACCAAGTAGACAAGTGCAAAGTGGAGATGTGGACAATCATGCAAATCCATCCGTTTTAGAGTAATAACACTAGCAAAGGGCAAAGTGGATAACATAAACTAAGTTTGATGTGGAGGAAATACAATGCCCAAACCATGCATCAGTAGGACACACTAGAGATTACAAGTACATTCAAAAGTATAGTTTAGATGAGAAGTGCATTCACATTTTATAGTTGATCTGTAACCACAAGTTCTAACTTCTAATTCATCAGGTTTATAATTTAGGAGTAGCAAACACATGTTGTAAGCAAAATCCAAAAGATATTGTATTATGCAAAGGCCACCAAACAAAAGGTCCTATTATCAACTTGTCATTGCATATTTACATCATCTTACCATCCAAAGGAGCTAACTGGGCCTACAAAACACAAGATTGCATCAATAATACTTTTGATAAGTTTTTATGCAAATATGCTAAGCCAAAGCAAATACAGAGATGTATGTTTGAGAAGAAAATTATGGTATTTGTACTTGCTATACAAGAATTAATTTCTCTAAGGCTAGGGTATGAAATGGCATGTGAACTAGTTCACAAAGTGCTTAATGCATGCGCACCTCGTACGGCCGCACGCTGCTGGCCGATCACAAAGCATATGTGCCAAGATGGAAGGAAAATATTTGCCTGCACCATGTATATCATATCCTCATCCAAATGGAAACAACTCACATCATATCTCTCTAAATAGCAAGCAAAGATTTAGAAGATAACAATCATCAAGCAATCATGCATTATGATCCCAAGACGGTGCAGGTGGTTAAATGGATTAAACTCTTTCTTTATTTTTCTTTCTTTTGCATACAAATTGAAGGTGTTACGGCGAATGGTGATTGGATTGTCCATGCTAGGAATGCCACCGACTCCTGCGCTAACATTCTGAGAACACCGTTGCCTCAACATTCTATTATCCTCTACACATAGTTCATGGCCACGCTGTTGAGGTTGTCGCAATTATCATTGTCTGTGACTAAGGCCTGCACTCTATCGATGGTGGAGCCGTCGTGTATGCTACTGAGGACGCCAAAACCATCATCAAGCCTACCTCAATCGGTAGATGACCACTAGTGTGCACGTGTATTGCGGCTACCTCGACGCACATACGGTCCCCTCAGAACATCATGGCGCTGTCTATATCCATGTTGTAGAAGACGTCCTAGTTATCATTATGGGCGCCTAAGCCACATCCTCGAAACCAATGGCTCAGCAACATTTCTGGCTCTAGTGACTCAGCGGAATCAATCTGTGCCATCAATTGGTGCTAGTGCTACACGCAACCGAAGTTCCCGCATAGGCGTCGTGCCTGTGACACTGACAAGACGCTAAACCCATCAATCCAACTCGACGCGCATGACTAGATGCCAAGGTTGCGGGCAGCCGCATTCACATGATGCCGAAGTTGCCACATTGGCTACCAAGCGGCATCGTTGCATCTCGCCATTGCGGCATCTAGATTTCTAAGGACTCACTTGTAATGACAAGACTGCCATTCTTGCCGACAAGGTTGTGCATTCGTAGTTGACTTAATCGAGCATGATGGCCATCTTGTTCGATCTTCTTCTACCATGATGTATAAACGTATGGCAACACGCATGTCTGTGCCCTTGCTGCAATTAGATGAGGATGGCCTACCCTCGTGACCTTGGAGTTTTCCTGCCGTGCGCCTCCACCACATTGGAGTTGTTCTAGTGCTCTTACAATCTATATATCCACGTTAAAATAAGGATGGTCTACCCTTGTGACACCGGAGTTCGGCTGTGTGCACCTTCATTGCACTGGAGTCCTCCCCGGTAGTTGCTTGTGACTACGTACTATCTGATATATATCTACTACCCTGATGCTAAAGCTGTATCACCAGATCGGCCAAGCTTAGCGTAAATCATGCATGCTTTTAATCACCCTGACTCTATGTGTCGTTCGATACCGACGAGGTCGAACGACATGGGCTAGCGTTGCCAATGCAAAGGCTGTGCTATCAACGACCCCATAGACCGATGAGGCTATGGATCATGCCAATGCCCACATCAGCATCAATCATTCATCACTTGCATGAAGAATGTGAAGTGAAGACCGAAGACGACGACCAATGCACATCTTAATCGGAGTTGTTCTGTGGGTTTACCCCACGAATGTGATTAACCGAAAGCTTTCTAAGGCCCCGGGAACCAAGAGACCACGTCGTCTATGTTAGATCTGCTATGAAAAGTAGGCCCATGGAGGGCACTCATATAAAGGAATCCTGTAATTTTGTCATTCTCAAATGGATGAATAAAATACATGTTTTCCTATCTTTTTTGTGTTTATTTATTTTTTTGTGTATTTTAGTACACTCATGCTCACACCCTTATTCCCATGGCTAGAAATCCTAGAGTGATTTCTCGCGTCAAAAAAATACCATTGACAGATTATGCAAACTTAGAAGTAGTAATACTCACTAGGTGCTCTGTACGACGCTTCGAAGAAATAGAATGGTTTCAACATCCTCATCATCATCATCATCTTCTTCTTGAAATGAGACATTATAATTGTGTTAGCCATGGTGTAATAAACAAAACGATTGCAAATGACATATTAGAGTATGAAAGGACATACTGCAGCCATTGGAGCTTACATGTCATTTTGACCTCCTCTTAGCCAGCTAGAAGCACACACCAAGTACTCAACCATCGATGGCCTTAAAGAACTTTGATGCTTCTGCCGATCTGGTTCACTAACTTATCTTTTTAGCCAAGCATGAAATCCACCTCCATGGCTCTTTGTACGCATGTTTGGCATCGTGCACAGGTAGTCGGGTGCCTAGGGGCACCACGGATGCTTAGCATCGGTTGAACCAACACAAAGGAGCCAGCGTGGCTATGTCGTCCCTAGTTGAGGTCCGCTAATTAGGTTATTCTTTAGCACTAGATTGTTCTACAGGGTAAGAATTCGAAGGTCCTAAAATATTCGAGAGAGCTCTGAGAGAGCGACAATCTCTTATACTTTTTGATATTAGGATAAGGAATTTGTGGTCAGTTTCACTAAATCTGTCTCTTATCATGGTTGTTTCGTTGTCATTATTTTGGTTTTCTATGAGATGTATCTACTTAGTTTTTGATATCATATATATAACTCTGATCTGATCTGAGAACTGTTATGTATAAGAATAGAGTGTCAGAGTGTAACATACCAATGATGCTGCTATCAGTCGTTAGAAGGCAAACCATCGGCCATATTTTGACCACTGCTCTTGGAATGGAATGAGTATTGGGCAGAGAAAGTTGTACGGTGCGTCGGAGGCAAACCGAAAGGACTGAAGTAGTGGAGGCGGCGGAAGGCGAGAGGTGGGCGCATAGGCGTAGCGAAGAAGACGGGGTCTGTTATTTCACGGGAGTTCGTCGAACTTCTATGTAAAGCATTGCCGAAACATCATTTATAAGAGAACGGAGGGAGTGCAGACTGTCATAACATTTTCTTAATTAAAGTGCTGGCAAATGATTCTCAGCACGCAAATACTTGCATTGACCTAGTCGATTGCCTACTCATTTGCTAATATTGGTAGCTTATATAGCTTTGGTTTAAGTGATCATCTCCTACAAAAACTACACTGAAATTCCCGTCAGATACGGTCCAATTGACAACTAGCGATCCGAGAGGATCTATTGGGACACCACAACAATAATTTAGAAGGAAGCATTAGAATTGGGTATCGTTCGGTTAGATTGAAATAAGTTGGTTTATGACTGAAAAAACAAATTGATCCATCACGGACAATGTTAATAAATATGGGGAAAAAAGAACCGACAAAACCCTCAAGAAAAGTCAAAAATCAGAAAAATACGAAATTTAAAAATAAAAAAAAATAAGTTAGAAACTAGAACCATGCCTCTCCGAAAAAAAGCTGCAACTTCGAATATATTCTCATGGGTTGTCATGTTGGTGTTAGCTTAGAGGAATCATGCATGCACGTATATATACCGAAAGGATAAGATACACCAGATTTTGTTTTAGATTTAAACCAACACAGCAACATATCTAGTGACCAACAAACAAGCTTTCACGGCCGATCGGTTGGAGCCAGTTGGAGAACTTATAAAATTCATATTTATTTGCAAAATAGTGGTCTAGGTTTTCCGCTGGCTGACCCGCAACTAAGATACCCCAGGTACGACTTTCTTCTTGTAGAAACAAGCGGCATACCACTAACCAATTATCACCACTGGATCAAACCAGCGACATATCACTAACAAATTATCACCACTGGATCAATCTGAATTATCTAATTGCTGCCCCTCTTGCGCTAGTAGGGCTAGTTGATAAGACCATATGGACACAGAGTAACATGCCCGTTTTGGGAACAGAGAGCAGCAGTCCATCTGCTCGGGGACCAACCAGCGCAAGGAGGCATGACCGATCCCATCTAGTTGAAGCCTCCAAGGAGACAAGATATTTTCGAAGAGAGCACACCTATAGCAATAGTGTGCTACTCTCTTTAATCAATCGATCCCCATAACTGCCTAGCCCGGCCCCCCCACCCATTTCGCGCTAAGTTAGTCCATATCTGCTGCGTCCTTACCTGATCCCATCCATTCGGTTGCCCGATTAGCTAACCCACCGTGCACGAGTGATCAGTCAGCTCGTGACGCAGCTAACTAAGCTCGCTCCAGGGCTGGCACATCTCGTCACGACCAAACGCGATCTCGCTGCGGGCCTCGATCGCCGGCCGGTGGCATGGTGCACGTAGCACACGGGCTATAAATCACGTCCATAGGTTCCAACTTTACATGGCATCAATAAGGGGCGGATCCCACCACCGACGAATGATGATCGCATGGATTCACACGTCGCACGGTGGGGTTGTCGCCGTGGCCGGCGGCCACGGCGAAGGTGACCCAGCACAACGCGGAAGGCGGCGGAGTAG
Organism: Dendrocalamus latiflorus; assembly: GCA_017311315.1. Lineage (NCBI taxonomy): Eukaryota > Viridiplantae > Streptophyta > Magnoliopsida > Poales > Poaceae > Dendrocalamus > Dendrocalamus latiflorus. The sequence continues at coordinate 36,549,182 of CM029664.1, forward strand.
GGGCGGCTGATGTTCGTGCGCGATAACCTGGGCAGGTTCTTTGAGCTGTGGGATCTGCTCAAGGCGACGGCGAAGTTGTCGGCCATGTGCTACAGCACCTGCTCGATCAAGACAACTTAGTATCCGGTAAATTGATGAGCAAAATTCTACCAACCTTCTTAAATTTTAGTCACTGCATGACATGTTGTTACTACTTTCGCTGTTTCGCAGAGCACAGTGGAGGCCACTGGCTAGCACACAAGTGGCCAGCCTACTGCTATGCGAGTAGTCGATCGACAGAGAGGAACAGGCTGATCGAAGAGAGAACCACACAAGTATATCCCCGCACGATACTGCCCTCTCGATCGATCGGCCCACAAGATTCGGTAGCTGGGTTAGGTGCATTTTAATACGATTAGCGCGCCCTCTTTTGCACTCTTGGATCACGCTGTGGTCCAAAAGGCGGCACTGTTTTTATCACCTAAAATATCACGCGATGGCGACGCCGCGAGGCATGGATATGGGAAGGATCAGGAATTCGACGCTTGTCGCCCGCCGGAGCCGTTCAAGTCCGAGACACGTCTGTATTAACCTCGAACAAGTAAACTACATGCGTTTTATTGGTTTAGGCCCCCTCTAAATAGCTTCAGTTTTTGTTTATTTTGACTTTCGATTTATTAAGCCATAATCTATTTAGAACACATCGATTTCTAATTTTAACTTATTGTGATTTTTGATTTATTTTATATTTTTTTCTTGTTCTTTTATATTGTCCGAATCAATATAACAACTTTTTATTATAATTTATTTTTTAAAATAAATTATAATATAATTTTAGGTATAAGCCACAGGACAGATCCTCCGGCCACGCACGATGCCCGTAGTTAGGCCTGGCTCCTGGTCTAGTAACAAGACTTAACCGGACAGCCGGCCCCCTCTGCAAGCAGCCATGCCTGCTTTTCGAGGGATTTGACGTCTGGGAGTACTTACTTGGGGAGTCTCAGCGTCTCAGGTCTGATCGTGGCGGGAGTATATCGAATGGAAGGCCTCCACATGCAGCTCGCGCTGGGGCTGATCGGGTGCGACCAGCTCCAGACGGCGCCGTTCGTGGCCAAGACGTACCAGATGGTGTGCGACCCGCGAACGGACGCGCTCGTCCGGTGGGGGAGGGAGAACAACAGCTTCGTCGTCGCCGACCCCGCCGGCTTCTCGCAGCTCCTCCTCCCGTGCTTCTTCAAGCACAGCAACTTCTCCAGCTTCGTCCGCCAGCTCAACACCTATGTGAGTACTGAGCCTTCCAGTGCCGCCGCCTTTTGACTTGTGTTGTTGTAGAACGTAGCTTGTAGATACAAGGGTCTAGCTTGTACGTGAACTACACTTACTTGGAATGTCTACGCTGCTTGATTTGCTCAAATGAATTCTTGCTTAGGGGTTCCGGAAGGTGCACCCGGACCGGTGGGAGTTCGCGCACGAGTCGTTCCTGCGCGGCCAGACGCACCTGCTGCCGCGCATCGTGCGCCGCAAGAAGCGCGGCGAGGGCTGCAGCGGCGGCGCCTCCTGCTCGTATGGAGGCGGCGGCAGCGAGCAGCTCGTGGTGGCCGATATGGGAGAGGAGGCGGTGGAGGACGAAGGGAGGGAGGCGCTGTTCGAGGAGGTGCAGAGGCTGCGGCAGGAGCAGACATCCATCGGGGAGGAGCTGGCGCGGATGAGCCGGCGGCTCCAGGCGACGGAGCAGCGGCCCGACCAGCTCATGTCCTTCCTCGCCAGGCTCGCCGAGGACCCCAACACCGTCACCGGCCACCTCCTCGAGCAAGCCGCGGAGAAGAAGCGCCAGCGCATGCAGCTACCCTCCCGTGACTCCACCGCCTCTCCTTTCCCACCTCCGCTCCCGCCGCCACCGCCGCAGCTGCTGGCTCTCGGCGGCGCGGCCATGGACGGCGTCTGGCAATGGGCGGAGCAGAAGCCAGTGATGCCCCCCGCCTTCGAGCCGCCCCCCGCCAGCTGCGGAGTGCAGCAGGTGCCGGAGTTCGGGGGCAGCGGTGGCGGCATGGGCCTAACCGACGGTGAGACCGCGGTGGAGACGCCCTTCCCGTTCTGCCTACTTGGCCAGGGTTTCTTCTAACCTGGCGCACCATGCACAGCCCATGCACGTTGTTTTACTTACTAATTTAATCACTCGTACACATGCACCGGCAAAAAATTGTTAGTTCTAGCATGCATGGAGTAATACACACATCGGTATGTGTTCTGATTATTAATTCTTACATGGTACAGATTACAAACTACGATGTAAACTTACTGTGTTCGAATGTACAACAGCGCATCGACCGATCGACAATGGTGTTAATTACTACCACTACTATACTAGTAGTAGTAGTAGTAGTAATTAGGGCCTGTTTAAATGGACTAGGACTAGTTGTTAGCTAGGACTAATTGTTAGCTGACTAGTAGTTAGCTGGCTAAAGATTAGCCCAGTCCTGTTTGGATCCAAGGACTAATAAGTACTACTATCTCAGTACAAAGTCTGTTATACCCCTATGCATGGCGGTCTGGAAGGGTTGGCGTGGGTATCAGTGTCTTTTTTCCATCCGGCTGGTCCTTTAGCCCTCATTAGCTGGGTTTGGCCAACTAGTTGGCTAACAACTAGTTGGGGTTTTGGCTAAACTTTAGCCCACTCATTAGCCCTCCTGTTTGGATCCACAAGGACTAAAAATTAGCAACTAGTTGTTAGTCCATGGGATCCAAACAGGCCCTTAGTCTCTGCATTTGTTGGTTGGACATAGCAGCAGTGTTCTTCTTGTGCTCCAAGCTTGTAGGGATTAAAGAGATTAAGATTTGTGCACTCGTTGCATTACTTTTGCTGCGAACATTTTTCTACCTCTGATTTCTCTTTTTTTTTTTGCCCTGCTGCTAATTTTCCTTAGTTTATGGAGCAGTTTTGCATCTGTTAGTGCAAGTGGTTTTGCTTTGGATGCTTTTCATTGGGTCCACAGCTCAGCCAACAGGAAGAGATGGGATGATGTGCTATTAATGATCCAGTTGTCGGCCTCAATTAAAATACTCATATATCCCTGTAGTGATGATGTTAATTAAAGTAGGGATATGGACATCGATAGGGAAGGAACTTGAAGGCCTCTCCCTTACGAGAGGGTGCCATCGATTTGGACATGATTCTCTCGGTCTCTCCATCGCGCTCTCCCGCGCGCGCGCCATTGGTTGGTTGGAGCGAGTCCACTTAGGCCTGTTTGGATCAGTTTCATATTCTTAAAAACCAGCTATTACTTCTAGTTTTTAAAAACTGATTTCTAAGTAAAAACTGATGGGGTGTTTAGATCCCTTAATTTTTAAAAGCTAGTTTCATTTATGATTGGTGCTAATAGACTATTATACCTTTACATTTATTGCTCTTAAACAACACATTAAACAGCCATGCGTGGTCTTTAATGAGGGTAAATGGGTATTTGTGCCAAAAAAACTGGCAAAAGCTGAGTATCAACAGCTTCTTGGTTTTTAAGAATCTGGTTAGGTAGATTTTAAAAATTGCCCCAAAAACTGGTCTGTTTGGATCCCACCCAGTTTCCAAAAGTCAGATTCTTAAAATCTGGGTGGATCCAAACAGACCCTTAATCACACGCACAGAGATGCAGGCTCCATTTTTTTTAATGTGGTTTACTGTTGATGGTTTGTATCTGTATTACGATGTAGATGTTAATATAAACGATGTATATAGTTTTAGACTTAAAAAACCGTTCGAAAAATCTGTTTTAAAAAATATCAATTTATTTTAACTTTTAAAGAAATAAAAACTAAAAGCCAAGGGTATAAAAAAAAGTCCTTATACCTATCGTTGTTCGGATGAGATCGTGGCTTAACTGGGGCTAAGCATTCACATCTTTGTTTAACCACTAAGCAGTCCTGTCCCAGCTGTTAACTTCGGTGGAGCACAAGGTGATTAATTGATATATTTTGAGTTACTTTCCAGGATTCCAACCAGTCGAAAAAGACGGGAGGAAATATTTACAAAGATTTGCCTCTCCGGCCGATCGAAGTGTACTTAATTGCTAGACTAGTACGAACTATAGTAGTGGTAGATTATTAGTGCGTGATTGGATATACGCAGACTAGCTACTAGAGAGCACGAAAGAATAGTGCAGTATAGCAGCTAATAGCATCATAGGGACTATTTACATAAATAGTACTATAATTATTTTTTATTTAGCTTCAAACATCTATGTTTGTAAATATAGTTTTTCTCAAACTCGGCAACTACGACAAACAATTTGTGTCTCTTGACACGCTAAGGAGCTCAGCAGATGTTGTTGAGCTATAGTTGCTTGGCAGCTCTACTGCTAAGCCCCTACAGCAGTAGGCCCTACTGTCGAGCCCCCACAGCGGTAGCAATTTAATTTTTATTAGTACTAATTAAACATAATTAAATATTAATTAAATATGATTAACACTAATTAAAGTATGCAGTTTCTAGCTTGGCGAATAAGGAAGGAGTTAGATCTATAAAAATAATGGTCACAGGCTCACAGCTAAATTCTTTTAAAAAATAACTCTAATACTATTTGTGTATGCCGTTCGCAGACTAGCAACAGTACGTCGCGCGACGAACACTAGCCGAGATTTCCCCCACCATCCACGTGACATCATATGGTTCATGTCCCCCTCGGAATAGAATGATGGCCTCTCGTTACAGTGACCTCGATGGTCAGCTGAAATGACGCTATTTTGTATTCAATTAGGGATGCTGATGGTGCGGACCCCAGCTTTTAGCTTCATCGAAAATTGGAAGTCGGTTTACTGAAATGGATTTTTAAATAATGTTTTGAATCTAAAATTATATGCATTGTTTGTATCAGTATCTATCATCTATTGTTATCTTAAAAAATACACACGAAAGTTATCAGTCATACCCAAAAGTTATTAACTATATCTTCATTATCTACTATAGTCTCAAAATTGTAGATGAAAACTATTAATGATATATTGCTAAAAGTCATAAGTAATTGAAAAAAAACGTATTACTACCAGTTGCAACCATTAATCCGTCATAAATATATCCGGACTAATGTCGCTGTACGCAGGTACTGAATACAAGAAAGGCCAGCTGCCTCTCTCTCTCTCTCTCGTCGAGACTGTAGCTAGTCGGAAAAGTAAACGAATATGTCCAAAACAAGATGGACCCAGCAACTAGCAGGCGGCCCGCCATTCCCGTCACATGACGTATCTTTTTTTTGGTGTTATTTATTTGTTAAGCATAATGGATGTCTCTATGTATAGGACCATAGGAGCCCACTTAGATCACGCAAACTTAGGGTCTGTTTGGATCCCCTGCTCTAAACTTTAGAGGTAAAGTCTCCAAACAGGTTGTCTAAAGTTAGCTCTAAACTTTAACCCAGCTCACATTAGAGCTTTAGATCTCAAAACTGAACTAAAGTGCTCTAAAGTTTTTAGAGCTCTAAAGTTTAGAGCAGGGGATCCAAACAGGCCCTTAAAGCTTGGCATAGATTACTGTGTGCCGCATCTCACGCAAATGTCCTTGAATAGATAGGACGGCACAAGTGATCGATGCGACCAACTGACTAGTCCGCAACATACTCACATGCATGCACGTCAATATATAAGCATATATGCGTACGCACATGCTCACAAGTTCTATGAAAATATGTGAAATATGTAAGAGACTAAGGCCATGAAAATATCTCAAATATGTAAGAGACTAAGACCTATCAATACGAGCAGTGTCTGACTATGTTAATTAGTGACGACTTATAGCCACATAGTAGGTATGTTTTTTTGCTTCTACTTATGATTTTTTGCTGCGGTTTATGGATTCTAGGCTGTTTGTGAGAGAGTATGAAATAATAAAAACTTGCATCTGATTTTGACCGATATAAATAAATTCACTATATTGCATATTACAATTAATTTATAGATATCATATTAAAGACGCTTCATTTGAAAACTTTTCACTGTAGAAAAAGTTGAAAAAAAGAGATCCGCTGCATGCATTCACAGGAATCACAGCACCCAAGTGGGCAATATGGATGCATGCAGGCCAGGCGATCGACCGAGCATGGGAAAGGCAGCGCGTATAGTATGAGATGCATGATGACGTGACGTGCCACTGTAGGATTGCCTGCGAGCTCTTGCAGGCGGATGGAACTTGCACTGTCGCGCATTCAATTGCATGTTCGCTGGTCCGGGGCGCTACATGTGAGTTATAACATACATTATCCCTCCCTCTGTCTCTCGCGCTCGATGCTTTGCTTCCGTGATACGGTAGATCGAGCTAGCGTCGTCAGGCCCGTCCAGTGCTATATATCGAATGATAGATCACGCCGTTTACACATGGTAATATGGTATGTGATGTGCCCATGCATAGGGGAACCGATGTAATGTTGATGAGCTACGAACGTGGTACATACCTGATTTGGGGTGCGTCGACAAATAGCAATGGGAACATTAGGGGACATAGCTGGATCTTTGAAGCATGCGTGTTGTAGCTGCAGCAGCATGCATGGTTAGTAAGCAGTGAAGTCCTCTCCTGCACGTGTGCACACATGGTACGTCCAATCCTGCATGGCATACGATGCGCGGAATATTGGACGCATATATGGGCCACCGATCGATTATTCGGTTGCAAGGATTGCTCAAATATGTACTACTACTAGCTGAATGTCTGTGCGTTGCTACGGATTTTAAAATTTTATCATACTACATGTTCTATAACTAACAGGTGGTAAAATTTTTTAGAACATGCGAACAATATATTCTAAAATTCAGCTAGTAAACAATAAGAATTGGGTGAACCACATACACAAGATACAGCAGGTAAACTTTCTTTCGGCCTACACACTAACCATGCCCCTTACCCACTCTTCTGAGCTGCACGCGACATACTCCGATGTCTTTTTGATGGCTTCAACCTTTCACAACAAATAGAGGTATTTTTCAACCGTGCGTTACATGAGGATGGAGTCATCTTTCTTTGGTGATCAGTCTTTGTTGGACTCAGCAGGCTCTGGGACACGGTTTCAGCTCCTATATCACCAGTCTCGTCACCCACAGAATCAAAGAAGTTGGACAAAGCCTTCAGCTTGTGCAGAAGTAGGCATGGCAGTGTGAAGAGCTCGGATAACACAATGACAGAACATATTCAGGAGCTAGAAATGTTACTGGAAGCATATTTTGTTGTCATTGACAGAACTCTTAACAAGCTAACATCGGTAATGAGTCACATGTCTTCCAAATTCCAATATATCTGGTTATTTTTCTATTACTGGGAGTTGAGGGTGGCTGAAGGAGTATATTGATGAGACTGAAGATTTTATCAACATTCAGCTGGTACATCAACATATTTCTTACTCTGCTCATTCAAGTTATCAGCACATCGGATTTATGCATTTCACATACTGCAAGTCTATAGTAATTGATTTGGCATGAATTTCCTGTGCTTCCAGGACAATGTTCGGAATCAGCTGATCCAGTTTGAGCTTCTGCTAACAACTGCAACATTTATTGTGAGTGGTCGCGGGAATATTCGAGATGAACTTTGAGACTCCAATCTTCACCATTAAGAATGCATTCCAGTGGGTCCAAATCATTACTGGATTGATTGGCACTTTCATCTTCTGCTGCTTCCTTTGGTTCTTCAAGTATAAGAGACTGATGCCCCTATAGAGTATAGCTCCTCCCCATAGAACCAACAAATTAACTGATCATCCCTCAACCTTCTACTATGTTGAGGTACTTGATCAGAAGCCTTGAATCTATGCCAATGTAAATTACTATTCTTTTAGAGCTCTACAACATACCTACCAAAGAAATCAAATGAAAAAAAAAATGTAATTTTCATAAGATGATTCCTGTGCTGTAAATGGGGGATATTATAGGAAACAAGATTAATCAGTTCTTCCAAGAAAGCTCCTGCACTATTGTTCCTTTGTGATCTGGTGCAATTCTTCCATCAATCAATTTTGAGAAGAGCTAGGACTCAGTGCCACCTGGAAATAAGTTCTCACAAAATGTTCATTTTTTTGTCCAGATAAAACCTGATTCCAAATAAAATGAAGAGTGTTATGTTTGTACAACCTGGAATCAATGAACTAAATGCAAACTGTGTGCATGGATTACATAGAGGATGCATAAGCATGCTCATGAACTGGACCAAAAATAAAGTTATTACTCAATAGAATACCACATTCAAATTCTTTGGAATAAAGAATAGCTGAACACAGTTCAGAATATTTTTGAGTTGCTAAGCACTACATTTTGCAGAGTTTCTACAGTTTGCAAAATACCTGAATATTGTGCTGCCATTTTGTATTGTTTTCTATTTCAAGAAAGCTGCAACCACTGGAAATTGGGATAAATGAATAGATACGCTGTATCACTTACAAAAGACCATGTCCTGTATATGAGGATCCTCAGTAGGCCAAGAGCCCCGGCGAGGCTGCAGTCCGTCCACTGCACCAAGAAGAGGAATATATGCGCGGCGGGGCTGTAGGACAGCCACATCTGGAGGCATGCACCATCGTACTCCCGGGGAAATTCAGAGGCCCTGCTCATCAAGCACATAGAAAGAAACAATACATAAAGGAGAAAAGCAACATAATCAGACCCTCATATGAAGTAACATGGAGCACATCACATACCATACGGCCACTTCTCCACTCATGCGTGCTCACGAATAATAACGTAATCAAACAACCGGACCAACCCCCACACGGAATCGCACCTCACGAACTGGATGCACTGACACCGACGCACGGTGAATCGATCAATCGGCCGACTTCCCAGGCTGCATTGCGCAGGCTCGGCAGCGACCACGCCAGCTGGAGGCATCCTCCCAGCCCCGCCAGGACCCAAGAACCACTCCCTCCGACTTGACCAAGGAGGAGAACAGGAGTGAGTTGGAGCGAAATCGAGAGGGGAGGCATCGGAATTGGGGGGAGGAGGAGGCTTACAGGTTGTTGGCGTGCTAGATGTCAGCTTTGAGCACCTTGAGGGAGTCCTTGTACGCCTTCTGCATCCTCCGCCATCGCCCTTCTCATCCACAGAGAACCCCACCTCACCACGACGGTGGCGAACCTCCTGGACCCGCAAGGCTCTCCTCGGCTGCGCTCTTGCTCAAAGCTGGCTGCGCGGAGTGGGGAGGAGGAGGTGAGGGCGGAGCGGAGGAGCGGGGGGAGGAGGCGACAGCGCAGGGTGGGGAGGAGGAGGCCGCGGCGAAGCAGAGGAGCGGGGGAGGAGGCAGCGGTGGCAGTGCGGGGTGGGGAGGAGGAGGCGGCAGCGTGGCCTTCTCCACGATGGACTCCGGCGACGCCGGCCGCGCGCCGGCAAGCGCGGTCGCCTCCTCGGGCGTCGTGAGACACGACGGCCAGCCCTTGAGCACGCGGGGGCCCCATGTGTCCCCGACGGCGGTGAGCTGCACGATGCACGTCCACAGCAGGACCGTCGTGGTGGCGCGCACCATCCACAGCTTCTTCCGCGACCTTGCCATCGCGGAAGACGGTGGGCACCTGAGCTTCTCGCCGCCGACGCCGGCCGCCTTACCCCCCATGGCCACCTTCCACCCCATCGACTATGGACCAACGGAGCCCAGGAGCCAAGAACCTACACGGCGACCATCCAAATCCCCCACGCCTCAAATCCACCACCAACTCCAAGAACCCGCCGCCTTGCTCTCACCCAATGCAGCACGGAACGCCGCCTCTCCCGGCCTCGCTCCACCGCCACCCAGGACGCCGCCACCTTCACGACAGACAGCTACGCGCGCGGCAACCCAAGAACTCGTCCCAACCTCAAAAAACCGGACCTCACCGCCAACCCAACGCCTTCCTCGCCCGTACCGCGGCAGCGACCAACCGCTCTGCACGTTCTCACCGGGCCGCCGCCGCATCTAACTCCGTCGTGGCCAAGGGAGGTAGATCTGACCGCGACCGAGGAAGATCCGGGGGCGCGAGAGCCGGACCGAGGCATGGGGGCGGCGACGGCGAGGGCCAGGCCACCGGGAGTCAGGAGAGCCAGATCTAACGGGGTCCGGGGGCGGGGGAGCCGGCTGGGGCGCAGGGGCGGCGAGCCGGCGAGGGGCAGGACCGCGGGAGCCCACCGGGGTGCGGGGGCGGCGAGGGCAGGGGAGGAGGCGGCGGCGCGGTGTGGGCAGGAGGAGGAGGTGGCGGCGGCGCGGGGTGGGGGAGGAGGCGGCGGCGACGGAGCGGAGGGCGGGGGAGGAGGCGACGGCGGAGTGGAGGGAGGAGGCGATGGAGGAGGAGGGAGGCGGGGGAGAAATCAGGGGGAGGAGGATTCGGTGGGGTGGGGGCGCACGGGCGTGACCACGTGAGGAGGGATGGGTGGGCCCATATGTCAGACCGAGTATTTTTTTATCAGAAGGGGTGTAGAATGCACCATCACCTTGAACTCCTTCTTTTAAGGAGTAGAGATTATCCAAGGGAGTGTCTAGTCAACATCCGATTGTTTTCCTCTTAACTATCATTTAGATTTGTGATTCTTGGATTAGAGATCAAGATGCCTTTGGTTTTTGAATGGGGGAGATTTTTTTCAAATGGATGGAGGTAGAATTCAAGTTGGAGGAGGGAGAATTCATGGTCATTGGATCTCTAATCTAAAAGTCCTAAATCTGGATCAGTGGCGGATCCAGAAAAAATTTTAGGAGGGGCTGAACAAAAGCGATACAGCGACATAACTCCACTATGCCCCTCCTACACCATACATCCATAGCTAAAAATTTATGGGGGGGGGGGCTCCAGGGGGGCTCCAAGGGTCCGGTAGCGGTAGGGGGGCTCGAGCGCCCCCCCCCCCCCCCCGCCCCACCGCTGGATCCGCCCCTGATCTAGATGATAGTTAGAAAGAAAACATCCAGATGATGTTTAACAAAACCCATTATCCAAACCTGAATTGAATTGGTATTATTCATATACACATACTAGGGCGCCATACATACATACATACATACATACATACATACATACATACATACATATATATATATATATATATATATATATATATATATTTATTTATATATTTATATATATATAGCTGCATTATGTTGGCCTTGGTATCCATTACTGATAATGGACTCATGGGAATCGCATTTTCTTAAGCCTTTTTCTCTTTTTGGACGTTATCTTTATTATTCATCATTCACATAGAAAAAAAAGAGCAATGATGGAAGAAAAAGGCTAATTTACAGCCAAGGAATAATCATCCGTGGACATGCGTCAATATATCAGCCATTCAAGAATCTTTTCTTGAAAACAGGTATTCTATTGATTGATTGATTTATTCAAATATGAAAACAGGTCATCTAGGTTAGTTGGTTGAATTTTTAAATAATCAATTTATTATTTAAAATTATAAAATATATCTACAATTTAAAATTTTGCACTTTTGACCATATATCGCTTAACGGTTGGGCAACTTGAGCTAGTCGCCCAACGGTTCGATGACTTTACCATGTCGCCCGACCATAGAGCGACTTTGGCATATGTCACCCAACAGTTGGGCAATAATCCTCTAGTTGCCCAACCGTTGGGCGATTGTTAAAAATATGCAATTATTTATTAATCTAATGAAAATAATTGTGGAGGTTAAATGACAATTGTTGTAGGTAGGTAATATTTAGCAAGTCTTGTTTGTAAGATTTTTTTTAAAAAATAGGGCAAATAATGTCGGTTGATCCGTTTGTGATTTTCATAGATTATAAATGGTATAAAATCTGTTAGACTCGCAGTAATGTTTTGCGATCATCATATGTTGTTTTAGTGCGATAAATTTTATAAAAAAATTTGTGAGGACGATTAAGGTAACAACGATTTGTAAGTACAAAGCTAAGTGCAATTGCGATGCAATAGATAATTTGTGAAATTTTTTAAAATAATATTTTTTTTCAAAAATACGAAATTATTCTTGCGATTTATTTTTTGTGATAGTAGCCTCCTTTTAACTGAGCGTAAATACATATATGGACTGATGATCTTTTTGGGGGGCTCACCCTCCGAGCACAAGGATGGACATATGCTGGATAGTACCGTTAGTGAAAGATGTGTAGACATTTCATGCGTACTTGCATAACTCATTTTTTCATATTGTTGGATGCGTTGCTACATGAAGAATTGAATGTGAAAAAATGACGAGATTTGATGTTGCGAATTAAAATAGACTTCATAATGAAGCTGAAAATAACATGGCGCACATGGTTTGGTTACATGCATAAAAAAACAACATCATGCACGATACAACAAACTGAAATACTCCTACGATAAATATGCGTCCTTTTGAAATGGAAATAAATTCGACATTCGGGGGACTAGTTTGGAATGGCCGACCTACTGCATGGACCGGGGCTATTTTCCCTTCCTTGCGAGCTTGGCGTTGAACTCCTCGGCGGCCTCTTTGGCCTTGGCCACCATTTCACTCTTTTTCTCACACTCCCTCTCGCGAGCCTTGTGCTCTCTGCGCGTGCATGCTTCGAGATGAGCTTTCTTCTCCTGACATATATGCTCAATTTGCTCATCATTGCGACACTCCCGGATCTCACAAGCCCTTTTGACATCCCACTCCTCGTAGTCGAGAGTCCACTGGTCATGTGGGTGGATCTCTAGGTCGATTCACTTGGGATAGCCATATAGCAATTCTGGGGACTACAGGCAGACGGGAGAGGTTGTTAGTGTGTACTTTCAAAGAGAAATAGTAGGGGAAGATACTATAATTGGTCCTTACTAGCTGCCGATAGCAGCTCATGTCTCAATGGTGATTAGGATAGTCATAGAAGTAGTTCGCGCAACCCTAGTAACGCATGTCCAGGCTAAGCTGTTGCTTAGACTTGAAGAATTTGCATGGATCACTGCACCAACAGAGGGGTAACGTCTCCCCCTCAGGCGGGTGTTGCGGTGAAGACTCGGTTGGAACGTTCGGGATTAGTTTGTTGCTACAGGGGGCGTCATTGCGGGGAGGTGACCTCCTGACATGCCCAGCTTGTTTGTGCTGGGCCGCAGCAGCCTTTACTTGTTCGTCGCAGGCCACAACAGACCTTGCTTGTTCGTCGGTCACCTCTCATTACTTCATCATCTTGTTCCATTGCTTCTTCTGCCTCTTGTCCATCCCGATGTGCTGAAGTAAGCTCTCGTGCAGTGTTGGGTTTGATTATGTAGTGTTCTCTCATATATTTCTTTCACCTCCTTTTATAAGCGAAATGGTTGGTATGGTGTGGTTAATTTCACTTGAGTAGCCTGTGAGGTCGAGTGTTGCATTGTCTTTCTGAAAAATACCTAGCGAGGCAGAGTATTATCATGTCTTACATTATAGGGAGCTGTTAAGTCCTACTTTACATAGTCATGTCTTTTCGACCATAATTTATTTATGTGCACTGCGCAAAGCTGTGTCCTTTGTTCTTGTCACTGCATAAAACTGGCATGTTTGGTCTTGTCACTGCGCAAAGCTGACCCGTTTGGTCTTGTCACTGCGCAAGGCTGCCTTCTTTAGTCTTGTTAGTGCTCAAAGCTGCTTCATTTGGTCTTCTCACTGCACAAGGCTGTGTCCTTTCATCCTATCACTGCTCAAAACTGGCCCATTCGGTCTTATCACTACGTAAAGCTGTCTCCTCTGGTCTTGTCAGTGCTGAAAGCTGTCCCGTTTGGTCTTATCACTGTGAAAAGCTAGTCTGTCTAGTGTAGTCACTGTGCAAAGATGTCCTGTTTGGTCTACTCACTGCACATTGCTTACCCGTCGGTCTACTCACTTCGGAAAGTAGGACCGTTTACTGTAGTCAGTATGAAAAGCTGCAAGCTAACACATGACCGGCTTTATAAGCCTCACCCGTGAGCTATGAAATGCATGCCCCATGCTCTAAAAGTAGGAGGACTCGACACTATCAATGTTAGAAAGAACTACTTTCTTTGTTATATAGTAATATACCATATCAGATGTCGAGGGGCCAGTCCAACCAATGTTGCCTAAGTAAGACTTCAGATGGAAAGGTAGGAGGACTTTGGCCCTAACTATCTCTTGATGCCAAGTAAGCGTGCTCAACCGGTATGGCTGAAATGCAGACACAGTAAGGACGCGGTTGTGCAGGTCTTGGATGCCCCGTTCGAAGGCGAACGATGTTTCTTCGGATGCCCACACTCTGGGGTACAATTAGCCAATAATTTTTTTTCTGTTAGTGCTAATAGAGCTTCCATGTTAACCCTCCTTTTCATCAGATAAAGAAATACAACTTTATTCGCTGGATCGATCCTCCCCATGAATGCCATATTGTGATGACATCGATGCATTGTGGGAACGAATCCAAGAATTAGAGGTGATGATTGATGATCTTAATGAGCAGAATGATGATATCTGACAATAGATGCAGCACGAGAGGGTCAACAAGGATGTCATCAACATAGGAAGTTCGTACGATCCCATATGCTACTGTGCGAACCCTAGTTGCATATGTTTGTGCCACTACAACGACGCTAGCCACGTCCGAGGTGCCCCTCTCTTCAACACTCCATGTGGTTAGCGCGAGGCACTTTGTACTAGTAGCCACACCCGGAGAAGCTTGTACCATGATACTCTCTCCTGTTGTATGCGATTATGTTCAATCTCTTAAAACATGTAGCATGATATCGTTTTACTATGATGCCATTTAAATTGGTAAAAGAATTTGAGAAGCGCGTTGCAATGAAAAGATTACTATTTGTATAAGGTGGCGTGGATATGCATTATACATATATACATCATACAAATAAAGTTAAAGTTTGCAAATAAAGTTATAACATGATAGCATTTGTAATCGAAATACCAGTACACACCACAACAAGATGCATGGCACTTCACGCCGGTGTACCCTCCTCGTCGGCAGGCGCCTTGCAACAACTCGCAATGTGGCCTTCTTGCCCATGACAACCACAACATCTACTTACTGATCCAGTTTCCTCTTCGTCCATGTCATTCCTAATGCGACGACTCTACCGACGGCCCTTCCCACCCTTCAATAGGTTAACATCCGGAATCCAAGCACTCTGTGCAATATCTGAAGTGGCAAAGTTTCCCGCAACCCTGAAACATCTTAGCTCGTTGCACCACACCTGCAGCACCCTCTCCTTCATGAAGTACTCCGATATGAAGTTCAATGGGTCCATTTTAATAGTCGCACATGCAGTGAGGACATGAGAGTATGGTTTGTAAAGGAGCTTTGGCTTATTGTATATGCAGTTAGTTTCATTCACATGATCTCTAAGACATACCTCATGGGTAATAAAACAGTGAGCAGTCTTAAATTCGGTTCTATTCTGAAGGAGCACGTCAAAACGATGCTCCTGATTCTTGAAAGAAAAATTCCCCTGCATTCTCTGACATCGCTACGTTGGGCCAACTGAGCTGTTGGGTCAAAGGCCTACGACCCACCAAGGGTTTGTTAAACTCACAACTTCCATCGCCCAATTCCGGCCTAATCGGCCCAACCTGGGACGAAGGCTCAATAATTCGCCGAACTTCGGCCCGAGTCCCTTCTGGATGTCCTTTTCTTTTCCGTTTGTTGCTACGCGACTCGTCGGTCTTTTCGCGGCATGTGCACGTCGTAACGCCTGTTCATCCTAGCATTGGTCCCAAAAAGAACTGGCCTGCCAAGATAGAATACACCCGCATATGCCTTCTCCAAAACCACCAATCGAGAAGAGAGCAACCGGATGGAATCGCCGAACATGGCGGTATTAACACCTCCCAACGCTGAAAAAAATGGTTAAAAAACACGCCGATGTCGGCGAGCAATGGGCTGCGCAAGCCGCCGCGGCGCCATCGGGAAGAGAGCGCGCGCATACAGCCCGCACACGCACGCACGACACGGGCACTCGAATTCGAGGCGACGGAAATTCCCACCAAACCAAACCAACCTAGTTCACAGAAACCCTCCAGGCCACCGCCGGCGCCGGCGCGGCGCGACGCTCTGGGGTGCGAATATGAAGCCTGCTTGCCGCGTGCGGACAAGCGCGCCGGCTAGGATATTGCACACGGTTAGGAAACTTGAACCGTTAGGCTGACACGTGGGGTCACTTTTGTTGCTTGGTAGGCCCACATGTTAGCGGTTGGGTTGCTAGCGACGAAAAGTTTTGGTGGCGGATAGCATGAAACGGGGTCCTCTGACGTTGCGTAAGGCAACGTCAGAGTGCAGTTGCAAAATCTGAACTACAGTAATTTTTACTGTAGCAAACCAGATCTGAGCTGTTCATTTTTCATCGGACGGTTCAGATTTTGCAACTGCACTCTGACGTTGCCTTACGCAAGGTCAGAGGATTCGGTTCCGGATAGCATTGGGGAGGAATCACCTGTTAGTCATCTCGACCTTTTTTGTTTGTGGTTTGCCTTGCCTAGTCTCTGATTTGGTTGTCTAATCAGAATAAAGCTGTGGCGTATGCAGCGAGTTGTTTGGCCTGCATTGGCCATAGAAGCCAACCATAGTGCCGTCGCGTCCAAATTTGGCCAGGGTATGGAACTCTGATCGAGTGGCCCTGTGCCTTTTATTTTGGGTTTTATTAAACATCATTTAGATATTTTCTTCTTAACTATCATAGTGTGCAATAGAGTTACCGTAGAGAAACAAACAAGCATGCTAGGCACTTCCTGCGTAAGAGTCCAATTACACCGAAAATGAAATTAGGGTAAAAAATGGTTCTTTAGAGGTTTGATCGATCGTTCAGACTTTTGCTTGTAGCGCATGGTTTATTTTCTCGTAGCTGTCATGATTCAATCGATTGAACGCAACTTGCCTCTGCTCAGGTAGTGTACTTGTCCTCAGCTAATACACAGGAGCAATGGCGGACACATGCACACCCGAACATCATTAACACTGGCCGAAACAAAATTGACTCAAAACGCAACATGAGCACCGCGACATTTTGATGGCATAACGAACGCCGATTTTGCATTGGCATTGACACACAAAGTAGGACGAACTGGACACGAAAATAACACATCGTCGCACGCGCGCGATCCCTGCTTCTACGTACGTACCTCTGCTCTGCTGACCATACGACGAACACGGAGCTCGTATAGCTTGGCTAATCAAGCCTCTGATCACTTGCATGGTCACTCGTCGCCGAAGACGGCCTCCCAGACGTCCTCGAAGGCGGCGAGGATTGCCGGGTGCTGCTGCGGCGAGTTGAGCGAGATGTACGACCCCAGGAGTTCCTCCATCTCCCCCACGCTGCCGATGCGCTGCTCCACGACCATCTCCACCATCGAGCTCCGGAAGTCCGCGTACGGGTTGCTCGACCGCTTCACCACCGCCATGCCCGCGCCGGCGGAGCCGGTCTCCCCCGCGCCTAGCTTCTCGATCGCCTTCTCCTCCTTCCTGCCGTTGCATTTGTGGTGCTTCGTCGCCACGGAAACCAGCGGCCGGAAGGCCTCGGGTATGTCGCGGGTTCTTGGCAATGCGCGCCGTGCCGCACGGTGGGGAGCGTTCTTGCGGCTCTTCCTGGCGACACTGTTGCTGTTGGTACGGTAAAACTCGGACGTGGAGTCGGAGGAGAAGCTGAGGGACGAGAAGAGGGTCCTCGTCTCGGCCTCCTCACCTCTCTCCTCCTCGGTGCTGAAGGGACCGAGTTCGTCGTCGGTCACGGTGGACGACGAGCAGCTGTACGCCGCCGGTGTCCTCGTCGGGAGCCGCGCGCGCCCCCACGAGGAGGACGAGCAATGCCGCCTCGACGCCGACGGGGAGAGCGGCTTGCTCCTGCTCTTGCTCTGTTTCTTGACGTCCCTTATTGGCAACGATGACAGCAGAAGAGGCGCGTCGGAGTGGACGGAGCGGCGGCCGGAGGCAGCCGCGGCCCCGCCGGTGCAATCGATGGAGATGTGGGCGAGCGACGCGCTGCGGCGACGAAGGCGGGGACGGCTGCCACCGTCAAGTTTGGGCCTCTGGTAGGTGCACGGGGTGCAGAAGTAAGGGGAGGGTGGTGATTCTTGGTGGGAGCTGGCGTTGGTTTTATCGAGGCTGACGAAGGCCGTGGCCGAGGTGGTCGTGGTGGTGGTGGTGCAAGAAGAGCGCACAAAGAGCTGCGCTAGCCTCTGCATCAGCCGTCCTCCCGCGCCGGCGCGGCGGTGCGGGCTTTTGTCCATGAAGGGTGTATGCATTGTACTATGAATAATTTCGGGAGGTGAAGATGAAATCAAAGAGAAATGGAGAGGAGTGTCTGGTCTTTGGTTTATCTCACGTCGCGGCTTTGCTTCCATTTATAAGGGAATGTGAAGAGTCAAATGAGAGTGACTTGAGCGAGATGGGGTTAAGGGTAGGAACTTAGTAGAAGGATAATCTGGCGAGATTTCTTAGCCATCTGTAGGGTGTAGGGAGAGCGCACGGGCTTAAAATACTTGGATAGTGGATGCTAAGAAAACTGTGAGCTTTTTAGCAAAGATGTGAGTAGAAGCGGCACGACCTCATGAAATATTTGCCTACAGAGATGCACCATAATTGTGCATCCTTTTGATATTGTAACCGTGCCGGAAGGATTAATAGGTTAAGGATCTATTTGAAATATAGGAATTTGATGATAACACAATTCAATTTATGTAGGAATTGGAAAAACTTTTTCACGTTTTAAACAGAGCCTAACCTTTGGAAAAACTTTTTCACGTTTTAAACAGAGCCTAAGCCGTTAAGGTTAGGCGTGTACACATATTAACAATAGAGACAGTAGTTGCCGTGTCGGTACATAAAGGGCTATGTAAGAGGCTCTAGGATTATACTATGATAAATCATTGCAATTTAGTAAGGTCAGAAATTTGAAATAGCAAATTGACGGTTTTCTTGCATTGTTTGCAGTCAGACAGGCTCAAAGAGAAGGTCTGACATGAGTTCATCACCGGTTAGATCAGTCCAAACCGGAGCTCACCAATGGTCTGGCTGCTACAGCGTGCGGTCAGACTGGATGTTCTGTGAGGCTTCGGCCATATTTTGTTGTTGGAGTTTTTGAGTCGCGGGATGAGTTTGAGTGACCTATGTTAGTAGATATATGTTGAATAAGACATGTTACTGCTAATATGGGTCAATGTGTGAAGAATTTATACTCGAAAATGATTTATTTATCTTTGAATGTGCAGAGTCGTTTGGAGTCAATCATAGTCAACAGCAATGATCGAAGTTACACTCATGGAGGAGCCGATGCCCAGAATAATCGAGGATGCTAGATGAGATGGTGAGCTCAAGCATGGCATGAGAAAAACAAAAAATATTAAAGGGAAGTTTGAGCGGTGGGTTACACTATGTGGCTTGGTCGGTCTAAGTGAGATGTAGCCTAGTGGAATCGAAATAGAAGAGACTTGCCGATGCATGGTATGCTAATGGTGCATCTACATGTGGCAAACATGGTGATTACTTGCAATGAAAGGAGAAGATCGAGTTAAAAAGGTATTTTGATAGTTTGGCTAAAATACCGAAAATTACCTTAGAAGAAAACAACGGTGCTTGAGCAGCATCTGGGAGAGCGGTTTAGGTCAAGGAGAAATTGAGAAGATCAAGTTGGATCCAAGTTAAAGACTTAGTCAATTCAGGCTGATGCGTCTTGAAAATCATGCATAAGAGTAGTGTGCGAGTTAAAACTCATATGTGGAGTTATCGATTTTTCTCTATTGTGTTAAGTGGATAGTATCCACTAAGAATTAGATGGGACCGGCTAGTTCATCTATTTAACGGATTGAGATGGAGACTTGTTGTTAACCATCCAACCATCCTCTCATTGAGTTCCAAGTGTTTATGTGTTAGGATTAGTGTTTGAGAAAAGTTGAGCGCTGTGGTGTGATCTCTTGTCCTCTAGGTGGAGTGGTTGTAAAACCTTCATTCTCAAGTAGCAATAGATCAATTTTTATTCATCTTCATGAATCTCACTTGTGATGATTGATTTACTCTTGACTTGGTTGATTTTAGCTCTTTTCTCTCCCCTTCTTGATATTATTGTGCTAAGAATGTATAAGAGATGGAAATGATCTATGAAAATTAATCTCCGCCCATCTAGCCACTTTGTTGACAAGTTCATGAAAAAAACTCGGCTTTGCTTGATTTTGGTCTCTCGAAGTGATTTCGTGATCCGATGGTTTTTGCCTTGATTTTTTAGTGTTCTTACTTGTTGCGACATGTGAGAATACATCTAGAGCTATCTTAGCCATCTTCTACTCACGAACAAGTCATATTTATCGTTTTGGTATTTTGCCTCGCGTTGGTGCAATCTTACTCAAATATGAAAAAGTCTGAATTTTGACACGAATTTTTGCAATCCATGGATGAAATGGGTTCCCGAGACCTTAAGCAAGGTATATGCAAAATTTTATAGCATTTGAACTTGTAATTTAGGAGTTGCACCAAAAGTGATCATCGTCTGGTTGTTCTGGAACAGTGACGGTTTGACATCTAGGAGACCGGTCAGACTGGCATGACCCTAGTGGTCTGACCGCCAGGAGTCAGACTGGTGGCTGCATGACAGTTCAATCTTCAGGGTTTGGCGATTTCCAAAATTTAAATTCTTGAGCTTTTTGATGTAGAATTTTGGCTTATTGATTCTAAGCTTCGTAACTCTATAATTGCTAGAGTAAAAGATTAAGAATACTTAAAAAAATTAATCAATATCATTTAATCCCCTCTGTTGTCTGTTCGAGCTTACTGTACTTGCCATTGTTCTCGCCCACTCAAGAGTTTAGACACGCCGTGGTTGGATATTCGCTCTGCCTCTTACGTACTCTTGGCCCCGCGCACCGTACGTCCTGATTACATCCATCTCCGGTGCATCCGTACATCGTGGAGCAACGCGTGCTTCCGACCGTCCGTACCATGGCCTTGGCCACTAGGTAGGGGATGCGATGCACACGCAAGGCACTGCACTGCCACGTTGGTGCAGAGAATAATCACGAACCTGCGAGAACGTAGCGGGCCCGACGGTGCCGTGCCAGGCGGCCTGATCGAGCGGAGCGGTACCTCCTCCGGGGACGCGCCGTGTCGGCAGGTTCGCTCCGTTGACCGCTCTGCGGACGAGAAGAAATTATGCGCGGCCGCGTGGGTTCGCTGGCTCGCGCGATCGTCCCGTGCCGGACGTGGTGGTCGTATTAGTTACATGGCTCGCGGCAAAGCCGCGCGTCAGCAATTTTCTACGGTGCCATTTCGCTCATCTTTTCTTACGATTTACCGCTGCTACGATGCAACGCTGGCCCAAGCGCAGGCCACCATTTGCAAAACTGTTGCCTTGTGGCAATCGATTTGTACAGTAAGGCCCTGTTTGGAATGCGGGAATTTTTCCCGATTCCTGCGGGAATTGAACTGTTTCCTGCAAAATTCCTGCAAAATTCCTGTGAAATTCCTCTGTTCCAAACAGGCCCTAATTTTCCTTCAGAAAAGTAGATAAACACTTCTTCATTTCTGGAGTACATGCATGGTTCATATATGCCTGGATGATACTATCATGACAATGTCTTTAGAGTGCAAAAAAGACGGAGTAAAGTTCAGCCACAAGGAGAACTGTGAATGCGTTAGATTACAGGCGGTGATCGAGTTTGATCCAATTTACTAGCCCTAGTGCCCTGCTTCATAGCTAGCAGAGAAGCCAAATTAGGAGTTACTCAGGCATTTCAAGGTGCAGGATACACATTTCACGGTTTATTCCCTCTGATTGATGTGCCGCCGATAAGACCACCTTCTGATCTCAACGTGTTTGATATTCAAGACAGGAGACCGCACCAAACACAAAACATTCTACAATCTAGCTGGCTATTCAGCATTCACCCATCGTCCCTCACTTTGATTTCAAACAAAAGTACGGAGTTAATTAAGATCAAGACAAACCCCAACGGCCTAATTTTGCTCCCACCTAGGTGATCCTTCCACCACAAAGTTTGTAACAATGTGATTAGGATGTAGTGGAATGTTTCATCCTTCCAATGCAGTAGGAGGCAGCTTGCTTACAACATCATCTGCCCATGTGTCCTCCTCAATGACTTCTTACAGTAACATGCCAAAAGGTTAGGCATATAATGTAAACATATCCATGTAATCTCGTAATCTTACAAGGCTAAGTCCAAGGAGGAGAAAGGTAACACCAAGAAGGAAACAGGTAAAGCCTGTGGTTCTTGAATCTTGACCCCCATCGCCTGCAAAAGAAAATAAACGTCTTTGTAGATTTCAAATGCATTTGGACTTGGTGTGTTTGTGGCCAAGAACAAAGGGACAGGTAGTGCAAGAAAGCACCATCTGCGCGCTTTGAAGCGTAAACTTGCTGTGCCAGTTACAGGAGAAATGTGAGCGTGGCCATAGTTGCAAATTATGTATGCTGGAGAGAGGAACACTCTTGGATTGGGATTAACATTGGTTTTATTATGAGAGAGAAGGGAGAGGGTTTTTGTTGCTTTGTCACTTGTCTTGTTATGTCACAGGCTGAATTTAGGTGCAGTGGTTGTTGCTCCTGGAGTATCTCACCCTGCAACCAACCCATCTCCTAATTTCAACTTGCCATCACGTTGTGTTTAACTTCTGACATTGGCATGTGAACAAGAAAGGGAGAACTGACATGATTGTAAGCAAACGTAAACGCAACCCTCTCAAATTTCACTCTGATCGTCTAACACCGCGGGGTCCTTCTGCGCTATAGCAGTCTATACCACATTGGATTTCACAATGTCTCCCCTAAAAATAGCAAGCTATTAGACAGACAGACATTTCTGCTTCATTGATAACAAACTAAATTATGGTCTTACGGTGCACTGCCGTACTGTCATGTAAGGTTCTGTCATTTAGATACCTTTTTTAGAAACGTTCATATATAGATTATTTACGTCCCGCTTATTTCGGTTTGAGTTTTTGGTTTATTTTTACTATTCATAAATTTCGTCTTTTTATGAGCTTTTGGCTTTTTTTAAGTTTTTTGCCGGTTCTTTTTTTCTCGTATTCGTTTGTGTTGTCCGTGATGAGCTACCATATTTTTTCTATTTTTAAATTTAATTACACCAAATAAGGCACCTTCAGATACAATGTAATTTCAATCAGCTACCGTATAATTTCAGTCATAAATCACTATTTTTTAGCTACAGTGCCTTTTGTTCTAAGGGATTTTCTAGGTACATCAAGCCTCTGCGCCCAAATGCCAATTGTTATCTTCATCCGATCGAGCTAACGTGATGCCGAAATTTCTCACCGTGCACGTGGAAAACAATAGCACCCAGTGTACACATGCTGTGGCCACTCAAGAGAGAGCCAGCCCAGATGGGGTTACTTCTCCTGCCAGTCCAGATGGGCAGATCGACGAGTCTCCAAGCGAATCCGATAGATCAAGGAAAGGGAAAAAAAACCTTATCCTGACGCGGCGTACGTACGTCTGGGCCGAGAGGGGAAGGTTCAAAGAACAATCCAGGGGAGCAGCAAGAACCATCCTAGGCCATGCACGTAGTACGTACCTGCTGGGACCTCTCAGCTTAGCGCCTTTGGATGCTTACGCTCTGTTCTGTACCACGTACCGGCCGGCTTACGCAGACGCGGAGATCGGTGTCGAGCGGTAGCAGCAGCAGCACTGTTGGTTGCTGTATCACGTCGTAAGAGCAACTCCAGCAGTAGCCCTTAAATCTAAGCCTCTACTTTTCATTTGAGAGCTCCCCCTACTTTTGAGGGCACAATTTTTTTGCTTCTACTCCAACAGCACCCCTCAAATCTAAGCCCTCAAATCCATTTCACACACACTGACACATGGGACCCACTCCTGACAAATCCATTCGGGCAAGGACGGCGTCGGCGAGGGAGGCGGGCGTCGGTGAGGGGATTTTGGCGGCGACGGGCGAGGTGTCGGCGAGGGAGGCGGGCGGGCGGGGAAGCGGAGGAGGCGGGCAGGCGGGGAAGCGGAGGAGGCGCGCGGGGAGGGAGGCGGCGGGGAAAGAGGCGCGCGGGGGTGAGCGGAAGCGGCGGCGACGGAGGCGGGGGTGAGAGGAAGCGGCGGATTTTGGCGGCGACGGTGTCGGCGACGGGCGGAGGCGTCGGGCGAGGGGCGGAGGCGGGCGGGGAGGGAGGCGGCGGGGAAAGATGCAGGCGGGGGGGGGGGGGGGGATTCGGCGGACGGGAGGGGAAGAGGCGGGCGGGGAATTTTGGCCGAGAGCGGGAGAAGTTTCACGATGCGGGAAAAAAACAGGAAAATGAGGGGTGGGGGGGGGGAGCCCCTAGGAATGAGGGGTGGGAGGGTGATTTGAGGGGCTCCTCAAATTTGAGGGCTCTAGTAGGGGCCCTGCTGGACCTCTATTTTTACCTCAACCCTCAAATATGAGGTTTGAGGGCTCAAGTAGGGGCCCTGCTGGAGTTGCTCTAAGCCTGCCTGAATTCCATCTACCCTACTCTATAATACACCAAAATTTTCTTTACTAAATCCACCCCCTCAACCACCCCTACAGTCATGCCTAATCTAAGTCCACCCAGATTTGTGTACAAAAGTAATCCAACTTCATACAAATGAATGGCCTGGATCTCTCCTCAAACCTTCTTCTCTTACTCATTGAAGATCTTAAGGCCAAAATCATCCGGATCATGCACATCATTGAACCCAGAACCCACCCCGCGCCCACGCACCCCGCGATACCCGTCTCTGTGGCGCATACAGCATACTCGCACCTCCAACCCTAGCCGCCCCACCGCCCGATTCCGCCGGGCCAGCCGCCAGCTCTGCGGCCACGCACCCACGCCCTCCGCCAGTCCGCCTCTGGGCTCCAGCTCCGCCCTCCGCCACCTGCTCGGCTGCTCCGGCATCCACCTCGGTGCAACGCCCTTCGGCCTCCGCCAGTCCGCCCGACGCCCGTGGCCCCGGTGAGTCCGCCGGTCTCTTTGTTGGTTTGTTCGATTTATTGCCAAGGAGGCGACGGCGGGGGCGGCGACGGTTGGGGGCACCCCGCGCGAAATCTTCTCCCCACGTCGCCCGTCTCTCCCGTTTTCCGCGTCTCCCCGCCTCCTTCCCCCGCGCCGCCGCCGCCGCCCCCTTCCCCGCTCCTCCGCGCCGCCGCCTCCTCCTCCCCACCCCGCGCCGCCACCTCCCCTCCCTCCCACCCTGTGCCACCGCCGCCTCCTCCTCCTCCCCACCCCGCGCCGCCACCTCCTCGCCTCCCTCCCACCCGTGTCGCCGCCGCCTCCTCCCCCCCACTCCGCCGCCTCCTCCCCCGCCCCTCCACTCCGTCGCCGCCTCCTCCTCCCCCACTCCTCCGCTCCGCCCTCGCCTCCGCCGCCTCCTCCCCCCGCTCCTCCGCTCCTTGACTCCCCGTACACATGCGCGCTGCACCTCGCCACCACGTCTAGGAACCACCTAAAAAACCGCATCCTCCTCAGCGCATCCGTGCCCAGATCCAGTCGCCGGTGTCCCTTGCCCTCAGCCTCCTCGCTCGGCCACAACCTCAGCCCTACCATGGCCTAAGCGGAGCTGCCGCCACTGATCTGCCATCCTCCTCCGCTTCCTCAGCGCATCCGCGCCCAGTTCCGGTCGTCATCGATAGCGGTCGAGGCAGCGGTGCCCGTGTTCTTGCCTACGCATGGCTTCGGCAGCGGTGCTCCGGTGACGATGACACTCGGTCTGCACATCCTACCGACCCCGTCACCCCTGGACATTGGATGCAAATCCCGACAGCGTTCATAAAGAATAACCTCATTCTTTTACTCTTGTTCCTGCTAGCTTCATGGTATCTCTATTTAACCTAGCATGGACTTTGAATCTCCTGGTTCTATTCAGCCTATTCAATTCACATATATTATTTCAGAATATGCCATTAGTAGCGAGGTGCTGAGCTAAAAGTCAGGCCCTGGCAATATGTCTTACCGTATCTCTTGGTAGTTCTGTGCATTACAATAAGCTTATACTTCCATCAATGGTGTTGTGTGCTAACAAGTTGTTTTATCCTGTACTATCTAAAGGAGAATTATGATCACATATCTTAGAAGGACATAGAAAGCCCTGATGGGAGGTCTGTTTCTAACAGTAAGCCCTTGTTTCATCATGGAAATGCTCTCTTTGGATGATCTAATATCGGGAACTTAACATCTTTAATGTGTACCATTTACAGCTGCAGCAACTTCCAGCCTTAACACTGCAGGAGGTTCAAAGGGCAAGTATAGTTGGAAGCTAAAGCAGGAGTTAGTTGTTTCAATCTTTTTTCTATATCGCATACTTTCTTAGTTGGCGGCGGCGAATATGGTTAAGCCGAGTAGATAAGGGGAAACAGGGGAGAAAGTGGATTCGGGAAATGTGCTAAGGCTTGAGGGAAGCGACATCAGAGAACACAAAAGTCGTGGTTGAGTACAATGTTGTGCCCATCTTTGTTGAGCTCCTCAGCTCCCCAGCTAGGATGTCCGCGAGCAGGCATGAGAATAATTTATTGAAGAGTTGTCTTTTCCTTAAGAGACTTGTACTGCATGGTATTTAGGTTGATGTGTTTCTTATTTGATTTGCAGGCAGTATGGGCTCTGGGGAATGTTGCTGGTGACTCTCCAAAGTGCCGTGGCTTGGTGCTTGGGAGCGGTGGGTTATTCCCATTGTTGCAGCAGCTCAATGAGCATGCCAAGCTTTCGATGCAAAGGAACACCACATGGACACACTCCAACTTTTGCCGTGGGAAGCCACAGCCGAACTTTGAGTAGGTTTAATTCTGGGCTGGTGTCTCATTTGTGCTACTGACTGTAAATGTTGATCCTTAGGATGATTTGGTTGACTTATGTGTGCTTGAGCAGGTCAAACTAGCGCTTTCAGCATTGCAATGCCTCATCCATTCCTAGGATGAGGAGGTGCTGACTGACGCCTGCTGGGCTCTCTCGTACTTGTCTGATGGAACTAATGACAAGATACAAGCTGTGATGAATGTGGTGTGTTCCCATGCCTTGTGGAGCTTCTCATGTGAGTACCTTTTCTTTGTCTTGGTATTTTGCCCTTGAGCTACCTAAGGACCATGACAGATGCTTGAAGTTCTAATTTCTTTTATTTAATTTAGGCATCCTTCGGCATCAGTGCTCATTCCAGCTTTGCGCTCGGTGGGTAACATTGTCACTGGGGATGACATGCGGACTCAGGTAATCTCAATTGGCGAGCTTAATTTCTTTTGGCCATGTCATTTTCTTGTTTGTTGTTTTGTTATTTATGTTTCCTGCTCTTGAAATGAATATGAAAGCTGTATGTTGTTGCAATGATTAAAGAGCAGTAGTGTTTTTGGAAATTTAACTCTGCATCTGTCTGCTTGGTAAACTTCTTGCTTTGTTTGTTTGGGATGATAACTATATAGCTACATTACTGTTCTATAATGTTCTATATAGCTACATTACTGTTCTATAACAAACATCATTGCCTTTTGTTGGCTGTTATAACAGCCGGCTCTTTCACTTGCAAAGATGGCCTATTTCCCATAACTGAAAAGATTCTGTGTATAAAAATCATTTTGTGTATAAAAAACTTTACTTATTCATTAAGTTACCATTCAGACCAGATAGCCATGTTTCTACATAAGTCCAGTGACACGAGCCTACATTGTTTTCTTTCTTTCAGTGAATATGGCCTTAAATTAGAATGATATACTATAACCAAGTATTGTGCTTTCTCTATATGCTTCTTCAGCCTTTACTTAAACAGAGGAAAAGGTTGGTTTTTTCTCATACAAGGATATGTGGTTTAAGATATATATATGTTGTCAGATGGGCATTTTTATCTTTCAGTTATTTATTTTAGTAACCCACATGCCATTCCCAATTTTTGTTCTATTCTCTTTTCCTATAAAGTGCTTTGTTAGGACCTAATTTTACCTTGGATTTAAGTTGTGAAGGCACAAAGTAGGAATATCTCACTGATTGATAAAAGCATTCAGCTATTCCAGTCTTTGAGAAATCAGATTACTATTTACAGATCCTTATGTGCAGAATTGAAATTTCATATAATGCTATAGTAGATGTGGTTGCCATGTATGCACATATGAACATTCCTAAACATATATATTTTACTTTTTTTGGTGCATGCAGTTTTGGATTCCTTTTGGAATGTCTCAGTTTCCAAATTCTATCAGCAAGTATTTTAACGCTCATGTCTGATAGTTTTCGTGGAACTTACGTATGTTGAGAAACAAAGGTTGGAAGCAACCCTACATGTTTCCAAATACTTAAAAATACGAGCCATTGTTAATATAATTTGTGTCAACATTGGCACAGTTTAGCACTTATGACATTGTTTGTATAAGATCCGTTGCAACGCACGGGCACCTTACTATGGCGAACCCCAATCGGAGGTGGAGGAGGTGTCGAGAGGAGCCCCAAGGAGAAGTTGCTGCGGACGACAGTGAACATTGAGGCTATGGCGAACCAGAAGCGGCTCTGATATCAAATCCACTCCAAGGCGCAGGTATCAAACTCGTCTATTTTGTTCAATCCTGATCTTGACACTTGTGTATTTGTATGCAACTTTTGCCTTGCGGATGACTTGAAACTGATTTGAATGGATAATTGTGAACTGAAATCGGTAAATCAATGCAAATATCCTTATAGTTTTGGTGTTACCTAGAAATGGAAAATAGCAGCAGACAGTGAGTTCTTACACTTCCCTCTCCTATTTCACATTTTCACTGTTTGCTGTATCCCGTTCAACAACATAAGTCACTACTTAGATTGGTAAAGCAAATGAGCAAATTACTATACGATTCTGCCTTGTTTGGAGGTGCATTGGAGATGTTTTTCGTACCCTTAGGAAAGCGGTTGATGCAATATGATGTTTTTCATGAGTCATAACCTAACAAGCTTGGTAGATGAATAGTATGCTTAAATGTGAACTACTTTCTTAAAATTTATTTAGGATCATAATGCACTGTTGATTTCCTTTCAAATTCAGCCTTGTAGTTGCACAGTGTATTCCTTGTGTTATGCGACGTAGTTGATAGGAGCCATGCAAGTTTTGTCAGTTTGTGATTCTTACATTGCTATATTCATTACATTGACTAGGAACTAAAAAGGAGAGAGGAGGCTCGCAACTCTCCGCCGCAGGCACACCGAGGGCACTAACGGAGCAGCTGTCGCTGGTGCAGTACCTCTCGCTGGAGCCTTCCCCAGTCGGCGACCACAAGCAATCGAGCGCGACGGAGTTGCAGCTGGTGCTCGGCGTCACCGTGGAGGCGTAGTAGACATTCGGGCTGGTTTAGACCAAGCTGCTCCTTGGTGAGGTGCTTGATGGAGACAATGATGCATTATCCAAAGGGCGTCCTTGGATTTTATCTCATGGAAGTGCAACTGCAACTCCACACTGGGCAAAGATATATCTCTCGGTATGAATTGAGGCAAAATAAACAACAAGGACTAAATTATAAGCTATCACAAAGAAAAGTGAATGAAAATTTGAAGCTAATTATAATTACATGAGATTCTTTGAGTAGATGGCCAATGCTTCTTGTTTTCGTTTTACCATATTAATTAGTCATTTTATCTTGAATATCATGGAAGCACTAATGATTAATCCAACATAATAGTTGTTTTACCATATTTCGTTCTCCATTTGAGTGAAATTAACTCAAGCTAATCTTGTTTTTAACCAAAGGTAATTGGTATGTATGATTGGTCAGGGAATAATCTAATTATTCCTTAGTTATGGATGGTTCCACATTTTCTTCCAATTCATCCAGGTATTTGCTCCAAATCTCGCACTAGCTAGGAGAACAATTTGACATTTGACAGATAGAAAATATCCGCAAGACATATATTTCTTCCTATTATTATATCGCTAATCTGCACTCATGGTAGAATAATTATATATTCTTGAGTATGCGTTTCATATTATCGACTTTCGAGGTACCTACTTTATATTTCTTTATTTTGCATTATTTGTCTCTAATTGTGTGTTTCTATATGAATTTGAAATTCTGTAAAAAGTAAAACACTATATTTATGTCAATTTAGTTTAGTCCGACAAAAGATTCAGCCTAGCCTCAATTTTATTCCTAGCTTCGCCACTGATCTATAGCGTTCTTGTTTGATAGACTAATTTTAGAGTATTTCCTTTGCTCCCTATCATTTTGCAATTAGACTTTTTAAATGTTACGATTATGTTTTAATCCGTAGCAACGCACGGGCATCCAACTAGTGTGCGGTAACGTGGGGTGCTGCCGTTTACATGCACGGTTTTCACGGTCCGGTCGCTGCAAAATGCCAGGCCGCAGTTCCTCATCTGGCTCCAAATCTACCTGGAGCATCTTTGCTACTCCTAGGCCCCGCTCGGTTGTGCTGAAAAGCTGTGGCTTATGACTAAAATTACACTGTAGTGACTGAAATTTCACTGTAGTTGAAGGTGGCTTATTTGGCGTAATTAAATTTAAAAAATTTTAAAATAGAAAAAATATGCTAACTCATCACGGACAACGCAAATGAATACGGGAAAAAGAACCGGCAAAAAAGTTCAGAAAAAGATGAAATTTATGAATAGTGAAAAATAAATCAGAAGCTGAAGCTGAAACGAGCAGGGTCTGATCGATGAATGGAATGGACGCATTTGAAGGGAGGCTATGGTACTGTTTGGATTGGGGACTTGGTGGGTTTGGATAGCTCCATTCCAGGTATGTGGGATGGGATAATCCCACTTTTTGTTTGGTTGCAAGGATGGGGTCCCTGTTTTTTGTTTGGGTGGAGGGATAGAATGGGATCTAGTGATCCCACCTCTTGTTTGCATCAAGGAATGGAGTGGGATAGCTGCATATACTCACCTCCGGCAGTGGAAAGGAGGCTGGCAGTGGAGAGGACGGCGGGGAGGACGCGCCAGGGCGGAGAGGAGGCCGGAGAGGACGACCCGAGCACGGCGACGAGGACGGCGACCCAAGCAGACCCGGAGCGGCGACCCAAGCAGACACGAGCACGGCGACCGGAGCACCGACGACGTGAGGAGCGGCAGGGGAGGCGCGCGCGCACCCAGCCGGGCCGGCACCCGCGCGTGGAGGGAGAAGGGCAGAGCGGCGCGGGGAGAATGGCAGGCGGCGGGAATGGGGATTAGGGTTGAGGGAGTCACCCGCGCGCGCCCGTTCGCTCGATTTTTCAGCGGAGGAAAGTGGGTTGGCGCGGTTCGCTCGATTTCAGTGGACCATCTCAACCCATATTTCAGTGGAATATTCTCTTTTGGGTCCAACTCACCCCACCAAATCCTACAACTAAACACTACAAAAAATGGGTTGGCCCTCTCCTATTCCGGGATATATCCCAAATCAAACAGACCCTAAATGAATGGAATGGGTGCATTTGAAGGAAGGATATGGAATTTGTCAGGTAGATGAGATGCATGTGATCTCGCAGGGCCCTGCATGCTCACCGCAATTAATGAACGCGAACAAAATTCTGGTTCTGAAATCAACGTCTCCGCCGTTGATACACGACGCCCTGGTTTGTAGAACTCCAGCTGTAGAGGTAGCGATAGATTAGAAACGTCCTCCCAGCATCTCTCACTATTTCAACAGCCGTAGACTACGTGTCTGGATCCAAGCATCTGATGGCAATAGTAGCCGTATATGAGCCAATCTACGAGGAGAGTAATACAACAACAAAGGTTCACATGCAGAGCTAGCCAAATCGTGATGAAATTTCGGATATGGATGGATACAGATATAAAAAAGAGGTACTCGCAATGATCAATCATGCTAGATCAGCAGCCAAAATAGTTTAGCAAAGCACATGTACCACATATTCTAAGAGCATCTCTAAGAGATACTCTATATGGTTCTTAATATTTAAATTTTAGAGTTGAAGGGTAAAAAGTAGCTCCAACAGATTCCCAAATAGACTCCCAAAAATAGAACACACCTAAAAAATGGGCTCTCGCTCTCTACTTATAGAGGATGATCTAGGCTCCCAATACTGTTTTTCTGGTTTAGGGTATCTGTTGGAGGGAATGATTA
Organism: Dendrocalamus latiflorus; assembly: GCA_017311315.1. Classification (NCBI taxonomy): domain Eukaryota; kingdom Viridiplantae; phylum Streptophyta; class Magnoliopsida; order Poales; family Poaceae; genus Dendrocalamus; species Dendrocalamus latiflorus. Next base: position 36,581,060 of record CM029664.1, read on the forward strand.
TTTTGGGGCCTTATATCATGATTAGGATCTGTAAAAAGAGATTTAGGGTGTGAATTTATTAGGCATCTCTTGGAGATGCTCTAATACCCCTAGATAAGTTAGAAAGTTGAGCAGTACCTCTTGAATCAACAGGAAAGGCATGAAAAGAATTCGGACATGGAGGAGGCGCCTCTGCTAACTTATCCCGAGAACGCAACATGTGTTCGATAAGTTTTGCCCCATACAAACCCCAATTTGCCAATTGAGAAGTAAGAAAAAAACCTGCAAATTGCGGAAGAATCTAAAGCACGATAAACTCCGGAAAGGCTTTGTTGTATTGCTCTTATCACTGTAAGCTGCAAAATATGGCCACAGTCCACGGGTAGATGTCGTACCAAGCAAGGCGGCTAATGAGATGCAGAAAATATCATAGACACGATTATCTCAATACAGAACATTAAAACGAAGCAGGCAATATGCAGTAAGCCCCTATAACCATCATTGCACAAGGGAAGCAATGGCAATCATACATTGGACGAACTTTCACCATCACGCACTATCACTATAGTTGGGCGTACGGCAAATAGAAAAAAGAAAGAAAAAATATAAGAAAACAGAGCAATACCACAAAACGTATCTTCTGTACACATTTCCGTACAAAATATTTCAACAACACATAATTTGAGTTACAAAGACACTTAATACATACTTAACAAGGTGTGAAAAGTATTACAGAAAATTACTATAGCGGTATAGAATATGTGTTACATAGGGATATTGTAACACATGAGTCATAGAATAATGCTGCAATAACATATATATAGACATATTGTAACACATGACTTAATTGCGATATAACGTTTGAACCAACAACATACCTTTCTATTCTCAATCAAATTTGTTTGCCACCTACGTTATGCTTCACCTCTCTATATGTCACCAAATGACTTCTCCTCTTGTTTCTTACTTTGTTGTACACTCTGGTGAATTTGGTGAACAGGAGGGCTAAATCTTTCTCAGGTAACCTCTCCTCAGGTAACCTCTCAAGTTGCTCATCACTAATTGAGTGCAAGGCGGACAAAAAAAAGCCAATATCCACACAATCTGAAGAAACTGCTCCAAGAAGGGTCCATCATAAGAGACATCGACTCTGTCTTGGGAAGACGCGAGATGAAGTTAATCTCATGTGTCTTTAATCTCAAATAGAGATTATCCATGTTAAGCTCATTCATGACAATGTTATCATTGATGAATATAATTTTTATTCTCTAGACCTTCACATCAATAGCACCTAAGATTTGGTGTGCATTCTCAGACTTCGAGAAGGTCAAGCCAATAGCCCGGAGGTCATGGAGAATTTTGTTGAACCTCTCCCACAACTCATCCTAAGACTCATTGGGCTTTTGGTTGATCTTAGAGTATTCCTTCTTGAGTTGATTCTATCTCACTTCCTTGATCACGGTAGAGCCCTCATGGTAATTAAAGAGGGTCGTCCAGATCTCGTGAGTAGATCTCTAGTGAGCGACTCGCTCAAACTCCGATCGACTGAGCCCTTGAATCAGTAAGTTGCGTGTCTTGCTATTTGCCTTTACATTGGGAGAAGTTACATTGTCATTGGCCAACACAGTATAAGGGTTTTTGATCTTAAGCCAAATTGCGTGCCCTTGAGCCTCAATGTAAGCATGCATGTGAGACTTCCAATACGAGAAATCCACTCCATCGAACACAGGTGATTTGGTTGAATAATCGTCTACTACCATGGCTCCTAAGACCAATTAAGATCATAAGAAGAGCTAACCGAGCTCTGATACTACTTCTAGGACCGATATGGCAACAGGAGGGTGAATGGTGCCTTCAAATTTTCCCCCAAGTATTTTCCTAATCTTTACCTCAATAGCTATGAGAAGTTATGAAGATCAAGAAGCCAAAAATCCAAAAATTCTCGGGGCTATTGAAAATTTTAGCCCATAAATAGTGATTTTAGCACTATTTCAAATCCGAAAAATCACGTAACTTCTGATCTGTTGATCCAAAAGATTTGAAACTTATATCATAGCTAGTTCATGACCTGAGAAACCTATTACAATAAAAAACTTAAAATAACTTAAGAGATTTGGGATATTTTGGTTCATAAAGCTCTACTGCACCAAAACCGATCCAAAACCTAATATTGAGTTAACTTTTAAACCAAAATTATAAATCACTTGAAATTTGGTACACACCTTCTCTAGGATATTACTAACCTATTCCAATCAATAATTAAGAAAATTGTTACCAAAGTTCTGATATTTTTTCGTTTGAAGGCAGATTGCTCTAAAAACGGGTCAAAAACCTAAAATGGTAAATACGACTTGCTCGTGGGTGGATGATAGCCAAGATAGCTTTCGATGTATTTCCACATATTACAAAAAGTTAGAACATCAAAAAAATCAAGCTAAAAAACTTTAGATCAAGAAATCATTTAAGGATAAAAAACGTGCAGAAATGGACTTTCTTGATGAACTTGCTACCAAAATGCCTAGATGGGTGAATATTGATTTTATGATGTTATCTCTACCTCATGCACATCCTTGGTACAGTAAGATCAAGAAGAGGTAAGAGAATAGATCAAAACAAACTAAATCAAAAGCAAATCAATCAAAATAGGAGATAGCCATGAAGATGATCAAGGATTGGTGTATTGCCACATGAGGAGGTAAGCAAGAGACATGGATTGGATGGTTCACCCAAGTCTCCATCCCAATCCCTTTATTTAGGTGGGCTAACTAGCCACACTAGCCCTTAGTGGATACTATGTACTTAACACAATTGGGAAATCCAATAACTCTACATACATGAGTTTTACTCACATATATTCACATATGCACGCTTTTCAAAGTATATAAGTCTGAATCTACTAAGTTCTTTACCTTGATCTATCTTAATCAATCCATCTTCTCCTTGACCTAAACCACTCTCCAAGTGCCACTCATGCGTTACGGTTTTTATCCAAGGCAGATTTTGGTATTTTGGTCAAACTACCAAAATATCCTTTCTTGACCCGGTCATCTCTTTCCATTGCTACCAAAATACTTGCCATGTGTAGGTGCGCCACTGGTTTGCCACGTGTCGGCAAGTCTCTTCCGTTCTGGTTCTACTAGACCATGCCTCACTTGGACCGACCTGGCCACATGGTGCAAACCCACTGTTTGAACTTCCCTTCAATATTTTTCGTCTTTATCGTACCATTCTTGAACTCACCATCTCACCTGGTATCCTTGATCATTCTAGACTTTAACTCCTCTATGAATAATAGTTCTTCATAACTTGACCCACATTAGCAATGACATATCTCATACAACCTATGACCACTAATCTAGGTCACCAAATCATCCTATGACTGAAAATTCCTAAAATTATCCATTTCTGCAGGTTGTCGAGAAAAATCAGCAAATATGCAAATTTCAAATTTTCACTCCTTCGAAATGACAATGGTTCATCACAATAAAACCATGGACCTTCTCTCATGATCCTTCAATGTTAGTTGTCTTGAATAGCATGGCTTGGGGGATTGGCTTGGGAAGCCTTAGAGCTGAAGTATCTTTGGCCTTGTTCCAAACAGCTTCAAGCTTTTAGCTTTAGAAGTCGGCTTTTGAATAGAGTGGCTTCTCAAGGTAGTTTATATAAGTCATTTGTGGAAGTCACTACAGGAGCCGCTTTGAATAGAGTGTCTTCTCAATGTGAGTGTCCCTTACTCCTTATCTCTCTCGCAATCAGCAAAAAGCCACATGACTTTTGAACATGGCCTTTGCATCTGTATTGAGACAGAGGGAGACAAATGGAGATACATGGCTTGGGGGATTGGTTTGTTAGAGACACAAGGAAATAACTCAGAAGAGGGTTACGATCGGGCAAAGATAGAAAGGCATCGGAGAAAAATTAGGTCATCTACCAAAACTTATTTTCCCTCCTAACTAAAATGATTGGGATAACTAGAAAGAAAACTTTTACTGAAGTAGGAACTATTTTGGATGGTACTTTCTGTGGGGGATATGAGATAATGCAGTAAAATTCATTCATTTTAAATGGTACAAAATCTTATGTGTATAGAGATCTAATATATCATAAGTCCACATTTCGAATGTGGAAATTGTGCTTCATTAACTTATATATAATACTTTCATTAGCTTGCGAACAAACATAGTGATATATTTTTGCTAGTATTTTAAATTTGAAATTCAAAATTTTAATTTAAAACTTATTGGATGGATAATTTTTTTGTCAGTCTAGGGTGGTATAGTGCATGATTATTCTAGCACATACACCTCTGCTCCAAAATACATGTCATTCTAGCATTGATATACACACTGCACTGACAAGCCTATTTTGTGCTACCCATACAACCACCTCTTCGACAATGGTCCAAATGACTATGAGAAAAATTGAAACAATTTGTTCATATCGACACAAAAACCAATACATAAGGACACAAAAAAAATCAAAAATTGAATTCAATAAACACATTGAGAAACAACAAAAGACAAATTTTCCTAAAAAGGAAATCCCAACATCAAATTTCTACAACATGTTACTAGTGCAAGTGGGAGTCCTATGTGAAATTTTTACCTCATTTGGAGAACAAATACTTAGTGAATAGGCTGATAGAGCCAAATGGTGTAGGCAAAAAAAAGCGTGTGCTAACTTCCATAATTTATCCTGCATAGGACACAATGAATTCTAGTAGTGAAATTCTGTGACATGGTAGCAGTGCAAGAGGGAGTCTTATGTAAAATTTTCACCTCATCCGGAGTACAAATGTTCACTTGAATGAGTTGATAGAGTTGAAAGGCATAGGCAAAAGAGCGTATGCTAATTTCCATGATTTATCCTACACAGGACATAATGAATTCTAGTGGTGAAATTCCTTGCATGGCACCGGTGCAAGTGGGAGATCTATATGAAATTTTCACCTCATTCAGAGAATAAATGTTCGCTTGAATAGGATGATACAGCCAAGTGGCGTAGGCAGAAAAGTGTGTGCTGACTTCTATAATTTACTCTGCATAGGACATAATGAATTCCTGCGGTGAAATTCTGTGGTATGGTAGCAGTACAAGTGGGAGTCCTATGTAAAATTTTCACCTCATTGGAGAAACAATGCTCACTTGAATAGTTTGATAGAGCCGAACAATGTACTCAAAAGGCGAATATACTAATTTCGATGATTTATCCTACACAGCATAGAATGAATTCCAGTGGCAAAAATATGCAAGTAGGAGTCCTATGTGAAAGTTTCATCTTATTCGACGAATAAATGCTTGCTTGAATAGGCTGATAGAGTCGAACATCGTAGATAGAAGAGCGCGTATTGACTTCTATGATTTATCCTGCATAGGGCATAATGAATTCCTATAGTGATATTCTATGGTATAGTAGTAGTGCAAGTGGGAGTCCTATGTGAAATTTTCACCTCATTCAGAGAATAAATGCTCGCTTGAATAGGCTGATAGATCCGAACGACGTAGGCAGAAGATCATGTGATTACTTCCATGATTTATCCTACACAAGACAATGAATTCTAGTGGATAAATTTTATGGCATGGTAGCAGTGCAAGTGGGAGTCCTATGTAAAATATTCACCTCGTTAGGAGAACTAATACTTGCTTAAATAGTCTAATAGAGTCGAACGGTGTACGAATGTACCAACTTTCATGGTTTATCCTACATAGGACAGAATGAATTCTAGCTACAAAATTTTGTGGCACAATAGTAATGCAAGTGAGAGCCCTGTGTGAAATTTTCACCTCATTCAGAGAATAAATGCTTGCTTGAATAGGCTGAGAGCCAAATGGTGTAAACAGAAGAGCGTGTGTTGACTTCCATGACTTATCCTACATAGGATAGATTGAATTCCAGTGACAAGATTATGTGGCATGGAAACAGTGCAAGTGAGAGTCCTATGTAAAATTTCACCTTAATCAGAGAACCAATGCTCGCTTGAATATCCCGATAAAGCTGAACAGCGTACACAAAGGTGAATGTGTTGATTTTCATGATCTATTTTGCACATGACAGAATGAATTTTACCAGCGAAATTTTGTGGCATAGTTGCAATGCAAGTGGAAGTTCAATATGAAATTTTCACATCATTTAGAGAATAAATGCTCGCTTGAATAGGCTGAGAGCCAAATAGCGTAAGCAGAAGAGCGTGTGCTGACTTCCATAATTTATCTTGTATATGACATAATGAATTCTATTGCCAAAATTCTGTGGCATGGTAGCAATGCAAGTGGGAGTCCTATGTAAATTGTTTGCCTCACTCAGAGAACAATGCTTGCTTTAATAGTATGTGTTGAGACCTTAATCAAGGTGTGTGTAAAGTTTCTTTTTGTAGGACCAAAATGGCGACAGAGGGGGGTGAATGTCGACTTCTAAAACTTGCCCCCAAATACTCACGATCAAATTTACCTCTCCAAATAGCTACGACAAGCTATGAAGAGGAAATCAAGACTCTGGAAACTCAAGCTACCAGGGAAATAACCACTGCAACAGAAAGGAGAACCACCACTGCAAACAAAGAAAATTTCAACAGCAAAAACCCTGGGGCCGGTCTGACCGCTGGGTAATAGCCGGTCTGACCGCTGGGTAATAGCTGGTCTGACCGCTCCAAGAGCGCCGGTCTGACCGCCCCCTGTTCCCAGGCAACTCGAGGACAAACTGAAAACCCTGAAATTTGAGCACCCTTTCAGATCTTCGAAAATCAAGAATCAAGGTGGATTTGTCCCATTCCTTTTGTCCCAGAGCAACACTACAACAAGCTAAATAGCATGAGGGCTCTAGGGGACCAAGAAATCAATCCTAAGAGCAATAATTTCAGATTATGGTAGAAATCTGAAATTTTTGCAAGACTGAACGAAAAACCAAATTACTTCCCAACCTTTAGTCCTTTGGCCATGAAATTTTGAGGATAGCTAATTAATAGCCTCTGGACTCTCCATGCCAAATATCATGCCATCTCATGAAGGGAAACAAAATTTCCACAAAAACCCTAGAGAAGCAAAATGAAGAACAGAGGAACTCCAAAAGCTAAATCTGGAATCAAACTAGGTTTGCTCTTGGGATTAGGTAGCCAACTGGCTTTTGAGCATCACCCATGTCATAGCAACCCATTTTGGCCCACTCCAGCAAGCAAGAACTCAAAACCAAGAAATCAAGAAATCTCCAAAAGAGGGCATCGAAGGAAATATGCAACAGAGAACAGGGGACTCAATTAAATTCAACCAAAGCCATCTCATATTGATCAAGAGGAAGAGAGATACATGATTGATACAAGATGAATGATTACAAGCTCTCAACTCATCCTCTCCAACTCAAGAACCCTCAACCATACATGCTTGAGAAGGATGAACTCAACACAAAGAGTCTCTAGAAACCATCGAAGGGGACAACAGAGGGAGCACACTCTGCCTCTCCACCCACTCTCAACCACTAAAGCCTAAAGCCAAAACAACCACTAAAGACTCTTTTGACTCTAGCAAACCCTAATTCCCTTTCAAGTGCTCAAGTGGGCATGCAGCCCCTCCACTCCTTTTATAGCCCATGGCTAACGGGTCTCCGCCCCGTTACACCCGCTATTTCCAACGAAGCCCGCTCCCGCTTGTGCAGCTTTGCGAAATTCCCGTTTCGCCCCTCCTGCACCTTCCGGGAAGCTTCTGCGCTACTTGTCTCGCACGCCTCGCAACCACCTCGAGTCCACGTCGTCTTCGACACATCCCGACCGTTCTGACCTCAGCGCCACCTGCGCCTAGTCCGGTCCACCGTGTCTCACCACGACTCCACTCGACATCCTGCAGTCACACAGACAAGAAAACACATCAAATAGCACCGCTCGATACATGAAAGCATAAATATCATCATACTTACCATGACGAAGTCCAAACCTGTCAAATCATCTGAATATGCATCCTAATCCCATACGACCAAGTTTGACCAAAGTCCGACCGAGCCCGATTGCGCCACGCAACGACTCGACTCCGAACCACCCAAACCAAACTCGACTTATCTAAACCAATGTCAATTACTCATCATTAACATGTGGTCACCTCCACATGGTCCATCACTTTTCATTTGGAATGGATTTTTCAAGCTGCACCAAAAGTTGCATCGTCTCAGGCTGAAGTTTTCAATTCTTGAATAGGGGAGTGGTTAGACCACCCCTCCAATTAGATCGCCAGAGGCTGGTCAGACCGGTGCCTAGCTGGCGGCCAAACCACTAGGCACCGGTCAGACCACCCCTGGTAGTCAGTCTGATCGCCAGAGCCCCGACTTTTGGATTTTGGTTTCTTGAGTTGCTTATTTTGGTGTTGGTTTCTAATCTTGGTCTTTATAGCTTAATAGTTATTGGAGTGAATGATAGGTGAACACTTAGAGAAAAATTTTGAAGTGTAACCTCCCAGCCCAATACTGAGCCTGAAATGCTACTACCATCCACTTTCACTCAAAATTTAAAACCACTATTATAAGACTTCAGCAGCATCTTTCCATAAATGTACTACTACAAAAGATAGTCAACATGGCATCAACTGTTTACACTATAAGAGATTTACACTAAGAATGAAATTAAACAACGCAGATATAAGCTTAGAATCTCATGCCCAAGAACGTTACCTAGCATAGACAACTAGCATCAATGTTAGGATAAACAACTGCTTTAGATCATCTATGTCTATAAAACACATTATTTACACATGACTAAATTATACCATTAAGGACCATTATTAATGCTAACTATTTAAGCATATCATTAAGTCTGAAAATGGCAACCAAAAGTGGTATATGAATTATTGGTTGCATGTGAAATGAGTGTGCTACTCCCATCTCATGCATGCTGCCTTTAACATTCACACAAAAACAAAAATAAAGTAAGGGCCAGTCCGAAGACTCAACAAGTATATGATAAAACAATAAACATCAATATATATATATAGGAAGCCTATTTACTACACGTAGGTGTAGTTACACCCATGATATTTATCGTCCATCTATCTCGGGATACCACCAAATCACTTGGATTATTGGATCCACCTATAATGCCCAGAGTTCAAAAGATACCCGTAATGGCAGAAATCGTCGTAAACACAGTCGTACAAAAAAGACACCTGTGTAGTACCGGCTGCAGTAATTAGTGCCGCAAATCTCTAATCGCGTGATGGTAGGATGGTAGGAGTAGTTGCGTTGTGTTGCATGGAAACCATTCCATGCCTGACATTTGAAATACTCAATCAGCTTACTCCTCGTCATGAGAACTTAATGGAAGGAAACAGGCGTTGTTATTGTATATGGCCTGAAACTGAATGGCATCAAACCATCAAACTGATTCGAAATATGTACGTACGAAACAAATGGCCTGAAACCATTGGCTTGAAATTGAATGGAGGTATGTATATACTAATCAAAATATTCTGAAACCAAATGGACTGAAACCAAATGGTAGTATGTACATACGAAAACAAAGGAAGAAATGGTTTCATCCGGGTACTACTGATTGTTGTCAGATAGATTTGTAAAAAATGATGTGAACACAATTCGGATACTACTACATGGTAGGAGTAGTTGTGTATTGTATCATGGTCACCAGGTGATGTATGACATTTGAAATACTCAATCGCATTACACATACTGCCCATCGTGAGAACGGTTTGGAATGAAACTGGCTATGGTTTTTGTAACTTCCTTGAGACTGAATGGCTTCAAACTGAGTGGAAGTATGTACGTACGAAACCAAATGGCTTGAAACTGAATAGAAGTATGTACATACGAAACTAAATGGTCTGATGTTAAATACACTGAAATTGAATGGTAGTATGTGCATCTGAATGGAATACAGAGAAACGAGATTAATGTTTTAATCCGTATACCACTGCATGTTGTTAGAGAGATTGATAAAAAAGATGCGAACACAATTGGCAAACACACAGGTGAAATGCCCTGAAACCAAATGGCAGTATGTACATCAGACAAACATAAGGAGTAATGTTGTAATCGACATACTACTGCATGGTGTCATTGAGTTTTGAGTAAAAAACCAATGCCCTGAAACCAAATTGCAGTATGTACTGATATTGATTAAAAGGAGTATGAGAGTATGTGGCCTGAAACCATATGGAAGTATGTACATCAAACAAACATAGAGAGTAAGGTTGTAATCGACACACTGCTGCATGTTGGCACTGAGTTTGACTAAAAAACCACAAGAACACAATTGTGAAACACAGAGGAATACTCAAGTGTTGTACAATAAAAAACACTTTCTGTTTTCGTATCCGGACCGTTTCTTTCCTTTGATTGGGAACCCTTCGCACATCTGCTCTTTTGTTGTTCACAATTTTGTTTGGAGTGGACGACAGAGCCCTTGTAAAGGCAGATTTGGAGCTACTGCCACTAGATGGTTTGATCATATTATTTGATTTTGCCATGACCTACAATGATAGCTTGTAATGTCAGTTATATGATGAGAATGTTGATGTCAAATTAACAGGATTTGCAACTAAATGAATCGAACAACTAACATGAAGTATTATCAAGTAGGCAAATGTTAAAACAGAGGTGCCAGATCGAATGTTCAAACAGATGTGCCATATGGGTGGGCGACTAGTCCATGGAAAAACAAATAAGAAATCATTTACATACATGAAGGGGGGTATTCTCCCCATGGATTGATCAGGAACAGTAAATATCTTGAATTGTCAAAAAAACAAAAATTAATCATCGAGTTGTACATTCAGGTTAGAACTCTCCTCACGTTTGATCATTTTTATATATCCTGAAGTATGTCCATTTTTATGAATGGAAGTATGTCCACTTGATTTATGCATGGGAGTATGTGGGCGGAGTAGTATATCATCGTATTTGGATTGAGAGAGTATACCACTTTTTTAGGGACCTTTCTCTATTCAATTTTTTAGACTAAAAAGGGAGTACATCTGTATTTTTTTTGCTTATATGTAGTGCTAATTCACAAGGTATATGTGTGTCCCATTAATGGAGGGAGTATATGTTCATCTGAAGGAAGTATGTACAGGCAGGGAGTATGTGTCATCTGAGGGAAGTAGCACACGGAGGGAGTATGTGATCTTAAAAGGGAGCATGTAGAAGAAGGGAGTATGTGATCTTATAAAATGTATATTTACAAGGAGTATATTTGCACAAGATAAAATCATCTGTATAGATTGCTGGCTTTTTAGTAGATTTTCCTAAGACAAATTCACATGCTACTATGCTAGCCCCTCCTTTAAAACTGATGCCAAGTAATTGGCTTAGCCCTTGCCGATGACATCATGTAAGGCCTTGTTTGGATCCCTTGACTAATTTTTAGCCACCTAAAGTTTAGGTCTAGTCCATCCAAACATGTGAACTAATACCTGGACTAATTTTTAGTTCATCCCCAACTAGCTATTAGTTCATTAGTTGGCAAATGTGGACTAATTGTGGACTAAAAGGTGGTACCAAACAGCAAAAGACGAAAATACCCCCGCTACCCTTTCTCCACTACTCCACATGCAACACACTAACAAATATAGGGGTATAAATGTCTTTGCCTATGAAAGTCACCACATTTTAGTCCATGTATCCAAACAGCACTTGACTAATTTTTAGTCCACCAACTAGTGAACTAATAATTAGTTCTAGGCGATCCAAACAGGCCCTAAGAGTATTCACGCCCGTCGACGCCGACGATGCATGAACCTGGGAAGCGTTGCAATGGTGCAGGATGCATTCCTACATGCATGGCAGTTAACATGGTCAGACTAGCCACGGGCAAACTCTGGAAATTTCTGAAGCACCTAACATGCATGGTGGTATATAGTCATATTAACATGATTTGCAGATGATTGATTAGAACAGCTAGCAGGAAGTAATTCCAACCAAAGCAAAACGTCAGAACTCAGAACAAAGGACCAGGAAGAGTGGGCGACTAGTAGGATGAAGAAACAAAAAAGAAAACATTAAGAACTACATGTAGGGGAGACTTCTACTCATGGATTGATCAGGAACAAAAAGGTGAAGATCTTACCTCGAGCATGCAGTCAAGAGATCTCCTCACTGCTGGAGAACTAATCACCACGACGACGCACCGGCAAACTGACAGCGCCCAGGCCGCCGGCAAACTGGTCACAACAAAAATCTTCTGGTCCGTTGGCCAAAATCCCGGATATTGTTCCATGGAGAGCGAAACTCCCGGAAGCTCTCGATTCATATCTACACTCACAGAAGATGCTAGATGGCTGAGTATTTGGTAATTTGATTTGGATCAGGTCGTGGAGAACACACGAGACTTTCGACTCTGTTAGACTCTAGCGAAGCACGAATCTCAAAACGTCAAACACGGTGGATGTAAAAGGTGTAACTACACCCAAGTGTAATTAGTATTTTCCATATATATATATATATATATATATATATATATGAGAGAGAGAGACCATGTGGTTGTGACCCCATGCTTGTGATGAGTAATTGATGCGTGTTCGGGAAAGTTTGAATTTGGTTTGAGTGGTTTGAGCCATGTCGTTGCGTGGCGTAGTCGGCTTCGGTCGGACCTTGTCGAACTTGGTCGAACGTACTTAGGGTGTTTATTATTCGATTCGACAAGTTTGTTTTTTTCATGTTTGAGTATTTCTTCTAATGCTAATGTATGATTATAGTATGTCGAGCGGTGCTATGTGATGTGTTTCTTATCTGTGATGGCTGCAGGATATCGAGGTGGTGCCGAGGTCAGAACGGTCGAGGTGTGCCGAAGACGGCGAGGGCTCAAGGTAGCTGCGAGGCTTTGGAAGGCAAGGAATGAGGAAGCTTTCCGGAAGGTGCACGAGGGGTGTTTTGGTGAATACGCAAAGCTGCACTAAAGAAAGTGGATTTGGTTAGAGTTAGTGGGTAAAGCGCAAAAGCTTTATGGACAAAGCAAATGTGAACCCATTATGAAAGGTTATAAATAGAGAGGTGCTCTCTAGTGCTAGAGTATGATTTTGAGACATGGCTTGAGAGAGTTGGTGTGAGTTTGTCCCCTGTGCATGTGTGCTATGAGTTCTTGATTCTCAAGCATGTATGAGGACTTAGTTAGGGTGAGATTGAGAGAGAGATGAGCTGAAAACAACCCTTTGTAATTGCGTATGTCTCTGTATCTATTTCAATATGAGAGACTTTATTTTTGAGATGATCTGGGTGTTAAGTTTCTCTCTGTGATTCTCTTCTTTTGTTAGTTTTTGCTCCTCTTGATGTTTAAGGTCTATTTGCTATTTGTGTGAGGTTCCTTTCAGCCATCCTATGAAGGATATCAATTGAGTTTCTTGTTTGGCCAAGTTCTGTTGGTCATTTTTGTTTGAGAAGGGCTGCAGTAATTCAATCTTTTTCGGCAACTTATTTCTTGGAAGTACTATCTGTGCCGACAGTCTTAAACTGCCTCCCGTTCTTGTCTCTTTTGGTCGCTCAATTTTCAGCAACTAGTGATCTTTGTTTTTTGGTTAGGACAGGGTGCATTCGGCTGTTTTTTTGTTTCAGCGTTGAGCAGGAAATTAATCAAAGCATGTCTCCTTTTGTTTTCTATCTTTCTTTTTAGTTCAGCTCTCTTTTCAGTTTTGCCTCATATCTCTTTGATTGCTTTTGCTTTCCGTTTTATTTTTGCTTTGGCAGTTCTCAAAGTCTCTTTTTGTCCAGCAGTAGCTCGGTTTAATATTTCAACCGTGACTTCACCTCTTTAACCAACTAATGGACAACAGTAAAAATCGGATGGATTACTACATATAGTAGGCTGAAATTTCAATTTGGTTAAAGCCTTTTGGTTTCGGTAAGATGTTGGTCTATTTTTTCTGGATCTGTTCGGCTAATGCTCTTCTTTAAGCTTCCGTTCATTTCAGCATATCCCAGTTTTCTCGGCAGCACTTTATTTTGGTTCTTCTCGGCCTGAAGAAATTTGCATCTTGTTGATCAATTGTCGGCAGTAGGTAGCATCCATTCTTATCTTTCTACTGTAGTCGGCCGATAGTCTTTTGATCCTTTGTGACTATTCCTTGTGTTGGGTTTTAGTTGGTCTTAATTAAATTGCTGCTACTTGTTTATTTCAGTTCGGTTGCTACAGCCTCTTCTTTTTCAGATTGTTTCTTTTGGCAGCAAAGACATCTCATGGTTGAAGTTCTTGGTCTGCACTTTCTTTTCTTTCTCAGTTGGTCTTTGTGCTTCTCGGCAAGCTCTGCACTGCATTGGGTCTTTCTCTGGTAGTTTGAGTTCTCTTTGTGCTTAAGCTTATTTTCTTCATAGTTCGTATAACCATCGGAGAAGAGCTCATTCGTGGATACTTCCGGGGCGATTTTTTAAAGAAGCAACATTCACCCCCCTCTGTTGTCGTTTTTTGATCCAACAATATATATGTGTGTGTGTATGTGTGTGTGTATCACCATCTTAATTTATAATTCATCAACTCATTCTTAACATTGAACCAATGTAGATGATCATAAACATAGCAAATACACATCCTTTCATGTCATTCAAATTAACTATGTAACCATAACATTACCCATTCCTGATATCTCTTCACTTCTATTGATGCCATGCTCGTTCACATATGCCATGCAATGCATTCTCGTGCACATGTCTCAACTTCTCTTTAGCATATACCTGCATCACAGAGTGTAACACCCATCGATGTTCACCTATGTCTGCCCTCTTTCATGCGGGGGCCTAAAGCCCTCCTCTTTTATACGGGAATCTCAACCCGTCTTTTTTTATATGGGGACCTCATCTTCACTTACGTGGAGCGTTTACCAAAGTAGGTCTTACTCTACCAACTCCAGTGGGTCACCCACACAAAGTAGACTCTAGAGGGCCACACATTTCACTTCTTTTCATCATGAATGCTCATTATGCAAATGCAATGATTCTCTCAATCCTTGATCGTCTATCAACATTAATCATTTAATCCATAATTATATGAGCATTATAGAAAGTATGTGTAAACATATAAATCAGCATGTTAAGTACTTTATGAACATAAACAACAATAGCAACTAACCCGTGTTACCATTCCACCATATACTTACCTTAACCATAAAGAAAGACATGATGACTAGTGATCAACCACCTAAACAAAGCATTAGAACCTGATAACAATCATGGTACAACACCTCAATACACATCCATAATGGTCATGTGCTTTTACGCTTAAACACGCCTCTCTTCCCTTCTACCCGACTTACTGATAGTACAATCCTAACATTCAAAAAAATATAACTCATGACTTATGAGCCTAAATATATTAAACAATATATTTTATGAAAACTAGATAAAAATTTGAACTTCTCTCTAGTTAAGAACATAATTTAATTTGGCTATCTACTAAGCATGATAACCAGATTAACACAACTGCGACCAACAAGTAATTTCTGAACAACAGTCTTTCCATCAGCATATCTTGTAATCTACCCAATCAAACTTAGTGTTCTAGTACTCTAAATAAAAAGTACACAGAGAACTACAACTATCATGATATTCAAAAACCCTAATTAGCTCATCTTTTATTTTTAATCTATGAATTACCACAACAGCAACTGGTCACTACGATTCAATGGACAACAAGATTGCTATTAACACAACTATTGATCCATCCAACCAAATTTCATTAAAAATACATACATGGAAATATAATTAAATTTTATATCAATCTCTAGTTGACCATGCTCCCAAATTATCTATGGAAGGTAGCCGCAATTGCACAGCAACTCATTACCCATGAACCGACATATTAGTTAATGTTTTAATCTATGTCTACACCCTACTCTAGCATGAAAACCTTAAAACTGATCCATAAACCCATCTAATCAGAGGGATAGAAGAAAACAAGGTTTAGATGGTTACCCTAATGACGGATACCGGAAACAATGCATATGTGGAACCCCTTCTCTCCATGCTAACTTCTCCTTCCTGCTTCTTCTCTTCTTCTTCTACTTGGTTTCTTTCTTCTCCCTCCCTCCTTGCCAGTGCCCTCCCATGGCCTTTGCAGCACACAACAGCAGCACAACAGCGTGACAACAACACTAATGACAGCAACGACGACACCCGGTAGTGGCTAGCGGCAGCATAGGCGACCAGCGGCAGAAGCTAGCTAGCGCCTAGCAGCAGCGTAGGCGACCACCACCAACAGCAATAGTCCTCGGCCAAGAAGAGAGCAACACAACAACAATTCCATCGTGTGGTGGTTGTAGCCGACCGCGGCGATGGCATGCACATGTAGGTTGTGGACATGGTGATGCATGCAACATCGGAGCAAGGCTAGCTAGATGGGGGTGGCGTTGGATGCTAATGCAAACAAAGAAGGTTTCCCATACGTTGGCCTTATTTTGTTTTCCACAGGGACATAACCACCTGAGAAATCCTTGGCGTGATCTTGCTGATATCCCTTCCTTTTATCTCACCAAATTCAAACTCCTGAGAATGTCTTGGGTTAAAAGGGCATCCAAATTAGCTCTTGGACTTGTCTAACCGTGACTCCATATAATGCTTGGCTTGAACAAGAAAAGTTGGACTCCATTAATTTGTTTCCTCGTGGCTCCCATGCAAAAACTATAGAAGATCACTTGCATGACTCGACTCTTGCTGGTTTAATCCAATGCCCATGCATGTTACACATGTTTTTTTTTCACCCCTATTGCTATACTGGTTCTACATAATATATAATAGAGGCTCTAGATTCTTCAAATGCGTTCATTGTTCACAAACCCAATTGCCTAGTACAAGGCTGCGTAGGAGAATAGCTGAAGATATACATATCGACTGATCAATCGAACAATAGATAACAAAAGAAACTCAAATTAGACAGATAAGGAGATTCGTACCCAGTAAAATGTTGTAGCTATCTGAAAACTCTTGGATTCCATATTTTTCCTAGTGCCATAGCATCTAGGAGATCATGTGTAGAGAGAACCATGCTCCACTGCTAGTGTTGCATATGATCTGAGCAATCAGGTCGAACATCGAATTGGAAAGCTGTAACATCCCAAAAAAACTCGCTTTCTTTAAAAATTAATTATAAATTAATTATTTAAAAATTTTGGGATTTTAATTATATTATTTGTGTAATACTGAAAGAAAATATCAAAATCCCAATTCCAACCTGAAATTTCATATTCAAATTCAAATATTCAAAATTTCAAATATCTAAAAAAATCTAAATCTTTAGAAATATCCATTGTATTTTTTTGGGTCCAATTATTTCTTTCTAGGCACTTATCTCTATTTCAAAAATAAAAATAAAATATAATAAAAACTTCTCGATTTTTCTAGGTCCAACTATTTCTTTCCGGGCACTTCTCTCTATTTTAAAAAATAAAAATAAAAAATAAAAACTTCCTAAGAGGTCACCCATTGCCCAAGCACCAGCACGCTTAATGTACAACCGAAGCACCAGCACGCTTAATGTACAGCTAAACAAGGCACCAGCCCCCAGATTTCCCTTTCACTTTTCTTGGCTAATCCCCTACCTTCCTTCCATTCATTCCTTAGGGCTCAAGCCCTGTTCATCTTCCAAAACAACTAATCGAGCAGACAACAACTCCTTTTTTGTGCTTCAACCAAGCTAACCAAAGGCCATGGCTATGCATACAAAAATCAGTTCTCTCCCACTAAAGGAATTAAAGGTAGCAAAAAACGTCTATAATCACTACCAAGAATCAAGTCAATTCAACTCCAAACCCATTTAAACTTCAGTTTTCAGTTTTTAATTTGCAAAGTGAAAACCGACATTGCTTTGATTCGTCCGTTTTCAATCCATTTATCTAATTCTTGCCAAATAAAATGAAGCAGTGGACAGTGTTCTACCCCTTCACACCCTCCCCAACCTCAGAACCTCTCGTGCACCGTCCAAATCTTCCTGTGCGGTGCCTCCTCCCTCCACTGCATCTCTCTCTCTGGTGAAGTTTTCAAAATGCCTTCACGTTATCTCATGTTCCAGCACCCCAAGCAACTCCTCCGCCAAATTAATTTGATTTTTATGCAGGAAATTGCCTAGAATCGAGTTTTTCACAAATATACTCGAAATTACTTCCCAATGTCAATTCGTCATCTCCGGTGAGCTTTAGATCATGCCATCACCTCTGTTAGACTTGTCTCATCGCGTTCTACGTGATGCTTCCCTCCTTTTCTCCAAAAACCCTCCACAAATTTTTGCTTCTGAAACCTAGCCATGGCCGCTTAGGGTGCTTCATGTTCCCATCAATCTGGTAATGTTTTCTCCGATTCTTTTGCGTCAAAACATGCTAAACCATCTTAGGTAGCTACTCGCTAAATAGATTTGTATTTCCTTCACTGAGCACCAAGATATTAAGTTTTTTCTATTTCCTTATCGACGACGTTCAATCGTCGATTGTATCGTCTTTGGTGAGTTTCTAGCTTCACTATGCCGTGTTCTAGGTCGTGCCCATGTGACTTCTCCATGTTCCATGCTCGAATACGGTACCTCTCTCCAACCCATGACGTTGTCGCCGTCTATGCCGTCATCGTGCTCCGTTTGACATGCCATCACTTCCTAGATCGGAGTGAGGTAAACGATTTGTGATAATCACTTAGTCGCATGCCTAAGGAAGCGTGTAATGGGCGACATGATAAGTTGATTGTCTCCTGTAAGTAAAGTTGTACAACCTCTGTAGAGTGTAAAACTATTCGAATAACCGTGTCCACGGTCAAGGGCGGACAATGTGCGCTTTCACATAGTAGATTTTTGGTTTTTGATTTCAAAAGTAAAAGTTTTGGGAATTCAGGAGTGGATAAAACTCTTGGGGGTGTGTCCTAACAGATGGAACCAGTTTAGGTGGATGGAACCCGTAGTCTTGAACCTTACCAGTTAGAGCTTGTCTACTAGTGTTAGTGGTTGGAACCTTCATTGGAAAATCTATCTAGTTTCAGTTATTACAATTACTTTGTTAAATTAATGTTTTCGAAAATATATATTGGTAGTTGAAATAAAAAAACTGCTTTATACAAAAGAACTATATCATCCTTTCTTTGTTAGGCCTTACATATACTGCATGTTTCCCTAGACTTGCGGAGTACTTATGTACTCATATGTTACACTCAAAATAAAAATCAGAGGATTATGAAGCTTAAGAAGAAGACTATACTTCGCATGTGGATTCGACGAAGGCTACTCGAAGTACTAGGTTGTGTTTCCTAGTTAATTGTATGTGGCATATTGATGGGCCATTATCAGAGTTTTATTCTTTTTCCGCTGTGTCTTGTAAGTTTGAGAGGTCTTGTAACCTTGGTTGTAATAAAGTGGCCATAAGGCCTGTATTCTCTTTTATTGTAATAAAGTATTGTTGGTTATGTAATCATCACTGTTTGACTATATGGACTAATTTTGATCTGGGACTAATGCGGTAATACGCAGAGGGTTCGGATTTGAAAATCCAATCGTGACAAATACCGAGTTCGAGGCGGCCATTGAAATTGTGGTGATCATGCAAATGGTAAACAAAGTTGAAGAATCACCTGAGAGGGTCTCATGGTGATTATGATGAACAATCGACAAAATTTTGTTAAGTTGGAAGTTAGTTTTGTGAAAATTCCAATTTTGGCAGGGTTCAGATGGTCTGATCGTTTTAAACATGCAGTCGCACTGATTTGAATATTTGATGAGGAGGTCGAACAGGTTTTGCGCTTCAGGGCCAAAGTGTGGCCAAACCGGTGGGTAAAGGATGATCAGACCGGCCATAGTTGATGTGATGGGAGTTTGTAGACAATTAAACTACATCATTGCAACCTTGAGTTATTCACCTCACAAAGGATGGCTGTACAATGTAATCAATTGCTTAGCACCACCGTATGTATACTTGATTAAGGACATCTAGTTACGAAATGTTGAGCAAATTTCAAAGCATTGAGCTTCATATCCATTCAGCACACCACACGCATGCACCTAAATAATCTGATGCAGGCGAGGACGAGGAATCGGCAAGAATCGCCTCGTCGGATCGTCGGCGAGAGGTCTTGCAGCGTCTGCCTGCGCGGCGCCTCGCCCTTCCCGTCGCCATGGCCAGCGGCTAGGTGGGCTGTGTTATGTGTCAATGGAATCCGCCTTTCGCGGGGGCAAGTAGGCGAAACTGAATCCGTTAACCAACTCGAAAGGCGTATTTCTGACTCATGGCCCACTTGTCAGCTTCTCGTACTCCCCTAGTCCCAGACCAGATCCAAGTTCCCACCAATCAACACCACTACTCGCAGTTGTCTTCCCCACGCGCACCCAGATCCAAGCACCCCCCGCCGCGGCCGTCCTCCGCCATGGCTCCCACGGTGCCTTCGCCGGCGAAGTCCGCCTCCCCGTCCCAACCCTCCGGGTACGCCACTCTCCTACTCTTGCCCCCAAGCCCTCCTTCTCGCCTCCCGAACCCTAGCTAACCAATTGGCGACTTTGAGTTGAGTGTGCAGGAAGAGCGAGGTGGCGGATCTGAAGCAACAGCTGCGGCAGCTGGCGGGGAGCCGCGCGCCCGACGCCGACGACCAGCGCCGGGACGTCTTCAAGCGGGTGATCTCCTGCATGACGGCCGGCATCGACGTGTCGGCGGCGTTCGGGGAGATGGTGATGTGCTCCGCCACCTCCGACGTCGTGCTCAAGAAGATGTGCTACCTCTACGTCGGCGTCCACGCGCGCGCCCACCCGGACCTCGCCCTCCTCACCATCAACTTCCTCCAGCGCGACTGCCGCGACCAGGACCCCACCATCCGCGGACTCGCGCTACGCAGCCTTTGCTCTCTCCGTGTCCCCAATCTTGTCGAGTACCTTGTCACGCCTCTCACCACCGGCCTCAAGGACCCCAGCGCCTACGTCCGGATGATCGCCGCTGTTGGTGCTGTGAAGCTGTATCACATATCTGCCACCGCCTGCCTTGACGCTGACCTGGCTGCTGCGCTCAAGGCGCTCATGCTCTCCGACCCCGATGCGCAGGTGAGTCGCCCTGCCACAAACTGCTCGTTATGCAGCGACCATGTTGCTATTATTTGCAATGACTATTGCAGTATTGCCACAAACTGCTTGTGTGACTGTTTAATTTCCACCTAAAAATATAATTCATGAATTGTTCTGATTCAACCTGGAACTGGAAGTTAAGTCACTACACACAGATGCAATCTCGATATGGACTGAATTTAGGCACTGAATGCCAATGGTAGGCACTCATGCCAATGGGAGCCTATCACCTGGAATTGGGCGCTGCATGCAGCTGCTATCTGCCTAATGAAACTGCATGTTAGTGATTATATCCTTAATTGATGGAAGATTTGATTTTGATTTGGCTTGTTTGATCATATTGGTTGTTTCAAAAAGTGCCATTGTTCAACTGCCTACCCTTTTGTGATATATTGAGTAAACATACATTTTTGCCTAGGATATCTTATTAGATATATCAAAAAGGAAGTGTCAACCCATTCGATATGTCCAATGTTATTAGTTTTGGCATAAAAAATTACAAGTCATAGTCTGTTAATTACTTAGCACAAGAGATTTTGTGATGGCAATTACAATGACCTACGGAACAAATTGTAGTACCTTCTAGTGAAGTCACTATTCTGGTCAATACAAAATTACTGGATTATAAGTAGCATCTCAATCTTGATATACCCTATTGTCCCTGCATTAAATATGTCCTTTTATACATCCTTATTTTTTAATAAGGTGATATAAATTAATATCGTGTAAACTGAGTTAACACAGACTGGAGATTGTAATTACTTGAACATGGTACAAGATTAGCCTTGCCTGTTCTATATCTAACCCCCCCCCCCCCCCCCCCCCCCTCTCTCCCAAAAAAAATTACAAGTGTGATGGCAATTACAATGACCTACGGAACAAATTTTGTGATATAAGCAGCCTTGCCTGTTAATGCTTTGAAGAGGTCTTAACTTTGCCATTTATAACTAGAACATCATCTGCAATTTTTTATTTCATTGGTAGTTCTGTTTTCATGGCCCTTGTAAATGTTGTTGGTGTTGAGTGCTGGGTTGGACAGTTTGTTGATCGTAGGTGAACTAGGCCAGCAAGAAACTTGTTTTTGGCAGTATTTGTCTCCACATATAGCGGACTTGCTGAAATCTGGATGATTTGTGGTCATATCATGCTGGCTGGGAGAATGGTTGTTTCTATCTTGTGTGATAATTGTGCAGTCGATTCATTTTGCAGGACATCTATGACTTACTCTAAAAGAAAGCTCCTAAAAAGAAATGAGTAGAAATTCACCTGCTTCTGCCTGTTTGTGTGTACAGCAGAAGCTGTCGATAGAATACTCAAGTTTTCCTTTTCGGCACTGAGTTTACTAATCCATTGTTCGTCATTTGTCGGGACAGCTAAACTCAATTGCATAATACGGCTTATAGAAATATATCTTTTTCTGTGGCTTCTATTAATATAAAGAGCTGCTTGGTAGGTTTTTTGTGCCGATTATGAGGTATCTTGAGGAAGGTCTAACTTGAATATGACCTGCTTCATTGGATAGGTTGATTTAACTGGACCTAGGTTGAACTGGCTAGTCTTTGGCTGTAATCTTGCGGAGAGACCATTCTTTTTTTAGGTAGCCTGATTACATTGGTGAATTTGCAGGTGGTTGCCAATTGTCTGCATGCATTGCAGGAGATCTGGACCCTAGAGGCTGCAAATTCAGAGGCAGCAGCAAGGGAGATTGAGACACTGTATAGCAAGCAAGTGGTATTTTACCTGCTAAACAGGTGAGTTTCCACCTACCTGGAGCTTTTGTTGGCAACACTCCCTATGAGCATTTACTTGCATTGTTGTATACTTTTTTTTTTTGTAATTGCAGGATCAAAGAGTTCAGTGAGTGGGCACAGTGCCTTGTTCTTGAGTTGGTGTCAAAGTTCCTACCATCTGATAATAATGAAATTTTTGACATAATGAACCTGCTTGAGGATAGACTTCAGCATGCAAATGGAGCTGTTGTTTTGGCAACAATCAAAGTTTTTCTCCACTTGACAATGTCAATGACTGATGTTCACCAACAGGTGCACAGTTTGTTACACCCATTATATTTCCAGAATTGTAATCTTAGTCTTATCACTTCTATCTCACTGTTATGCAACCAGATCCACTGAAAATGTCATTTCACATAACCGTTAGCCTTACATGATGCTGTTCTTTGGAAGTTCATATGGTCTGCAAATTTCTTCATGCCTTACATGATGCTGTTCTTTGGAAGTTCATATGGTCTGCAAATTTCTTCATTCTGAGAACACTTGATCAATGGATTTCACATGCTTATTTTTTAAATATAATCATATTAGTGTACTGTATGGATTATCATACACTTCTTAAGAAAGATGAGACCTTGATCGAGAATCTTTCTAATCTCTGTTTGCATCCTCCATTTTAGGTTTATGAGCGTATAAAAGCTCCTTTGCTTACTCTGGTAGGTGCTGGGAGTCCTGAACAATCATACTCCGTGCTATGTCATTTGCATCTTTTGGTGATGCGTGCTCCGATGTTATTTTCCTCCGACTACAAAAGTTTCTACTGCCAGTTTAGTGACCCTTCTTATGTGAAGAAGCTGAAACTTGAGATGTTGACTGCTATAGCAAATGAGAGCAACACATATGAAATTGGTATAGCAGATATCCAGCTTCCACTGACTATATGCCATATCTTGCAACATATGTGATATATTGTTAGTCCTTAGCTGCCATTATTTTTCTAAAATATTCGTATGGTATTTTTTTTATACCAGTAACTGAGCTGTGTGAATATGCTGGAAATGTTGACGTACCAATTGCAAGAGAGGCTATCCGGGCAGTTGGAAAAATAGCGCTGCAGCAGTATGACGTGAATGCTATTGTGGACAGGCTTCTACAATTTCTTGAAATGGACAAGGATTATGTGACTGCCGAAACTCTTGTAAGTTTTCTTAATGCTAGTTATGCTGTTGATCCTTTACTCAGGATGAAATCTTGTAGGATTACATTCAACTCTGCATTTCTATGTTCCTGACTAAAATTTTATATGCAGGTGTTGGTGAAAGATCTTCTGAGGAAATATCCTCAATGGAGCCATGATTGTATAGCAGTTGTTGGAAATATCAGTAGCAAAAATATTCAGGAGCCAAAAGGCAAAGCCGCTCTCATATGGATGCTGGGAGAATATTCACAAGACATGCATGATGCTCCATACATTCTTGAAAGTCTTGTTGAAAACTGGGATGAAGAGCACTCTCCTGAGGTACTAGCAACTTTTGCCTTGTTTTCCGTTGGTCATATTTTGCCATTAGAAGATGCATTCTGCCATTAACCCACTGGCTGAAATTATCTTCCATGATTAAAAAAGTGGACTCTTCTGTTTGTCCTATATGGCTATATGTATCCCAAAAGTTTGTTTTCACAGTAATGATATGATCATATGAGACACTCATAATTTTGTGTCTTTAGTATCTAATGGTAGAGTACATATCTAAGATAAAGGTTAAAGCATCAAATCAGTAAGAACTGGCGTAAATATTAATCGTTGCTGGGTTTAACATAAGATCGTAAGCTGACTTTTGCCATTTATAGAGGGTAGAGACTAAAGTTGAATGTCCCACTGTAAGTGGAATGAAGGTATCAGGACAAAGGATTCATGAGCGAAATTCACATCTTAGTGTGCATTAAACTAAGGATGAGTGGATGACTCTCTCATCCTTTTTTGTATTGTCGTCTTGAACCTACTACCTAGCAGGCTATCTGGCATTATTGTAAAATTCTATGCCTTTTCTTTAGATTGTCATGCGCGAGTAGCTAGTAGCTACTTGTTGAGCTCCACATCATTTTTCGAGTGATATTGTATTTTGCAGGTTCGCTTGCATCTCCTGACTGCGGTGATGAAATGTTTCTTTAAGAGACCACCAGAAACGCAAAAAGCATTAGGAGCTACATTAGCCGCTGGTCTATCTGACACTCACCAGGTCAGAATTGATTGTCTTCTTCTACGTTAATACTTATGTTATTGCTATAATTTCTATGAAATGGTGAAAAGAATGTTGCTCTTGCTAAACTGCCACTTCATTACAGGATGTTCATGACCGAGCACTTTTCTACTACAGGCTTTTGCAATATGATCCTGCTGTAGCAGAGCGTGTAGTAAACCCTCCCAAGCAAGCTGTCTCTGTATTTGCAGATACACAGAGCAGTGAAATAAAAGATCGGATATTTGATGAATTCAATAGCCTGTCAGTTGTATATCAGAAGGTACACGATCTCCAACTTGTAATCATTGACATTTTAAATGCTACAAGACCAGTTTAAAAGTTGTAATTTGCTGAATACTACAAGACCAGCTTGTCTCCAACAAGTTGTGAATTTTTAAATAACACTGAAATACCAAGTTTGTATAAAAGAATTGTGCGGAAATTTGGCAGCATAGGAGAGTTTATGCCCTATCCTTTAAACTAAGTGCTTTGCTGGATTGCAGTCTTCAACTGCAATGGTTAGAGACAATAATCAGCAGCTTTCCGAACCCTTGTCTTGAGGCAAGTTGAGTTCATGTGACTCAAATAGAATTCTGAATTCGTGCTATTCTTATGTGTGGATTTTCTGTTTGTTGACCTTTATCAAGACATGCACTTGTTTATGTCTTCATGATAACATGGTTAGGGTTAGTGCTTAAATGTTCTTGAAGTGCTTTCTATAGTAGTGGGTGCCTAGTGGCCCCTTATTATGCTTTCCGCAGTTAATGGAAATGCATCCCTTGTATGTTTAGGATGAAAAAACTCTATATTACATGCTGTGTGGTTATTACAATTTACAAATGCTGGTTAAGATTATAGCATATCTCTCTAGCAAGTCAGGTACTCAAATATAGTTATCTATATAATTATTCAAAATTTTCATAAAAAGTATCAACATCTCCTATGCATTTGGCAGCCATCTTACATGTTTACGGATAAGGAGCACCGTGGACCATTTGAGTACTCAGAAGATCTTACAAACTTGACTGTTGGGGCAGAGGCTTCAGAAAATGTCATTTCTGCCCAAAGATATCAAGAAAATGACAATGATCTTTTGCTAAGTACTTCAGATAAAGAGGATAACGGTACAGCTGCCGGCAATGGTTCTTCCACCTCTACATACAATGCTCCTTCTGACTTGAGCGGCCCTTCATTGCTAAGTTCACAAACACCAGCTGAAGCTTCACTAATAAATCCTGGTGGGCCAACATATTTATCACAATCAAACTTAAGTCTTGATGACCTCCTTGGGCTCGGTGTTCCAGAAACCCCTGCTGCTCCACCATCTCCAGCACTGACCCTCAACTCAAAGGCTGTGTTGGACCCTGGTACGTTCCAGAGGAAATGGGGCCAATTGGCATTATCCCTGTCTCAGGTATGTTGCTTCATGCTTTTGTCTCTGCATTATCTGATTATTAGTAGTGCAAGTGTGCAACATGCTCACATAGCCTTTGCTCATTGCCTGGTCAAGTTTCTTATGATTTTAGCAAAATGATCTACTGCATGAAAATCCTGGGTGCTGCTATTGTCTAATATTCGTGTCTTCCCATGAAAGTCATCTCATATGAGGAGTCTGAAATTAGCAGTTCTATGTTTTGAGCAGTGATTTTGACTTGTTTAAGATTCTTATTATTTTCTTATAATACATGAAAATCCTTGGTGCTTCTATTGTCTAATATACATGTCTCTTCTCTTGAAATTCATCACCAATTGAACGGTGTAATTAGCGGTTCTATGTTCTGAGCAATGATTCTGCCCTCCTGATCTTTATAAATTATAAGTATTCTTCCCTTACGTGCTTTGTTGTGTTTAACAGGAATGCTCTTTAAGCCCACAAGGAGCAGCTTCATTGATGAATCCCCAATCACTCATTCGTCACATGCAAAGCAACTACATTCAATGCATTGCTTCAGGTGGTCAGCCTCCAAACTACAAGTTCTTTTTCTATGCTCAGAAAGACGGGGCTACTGCTTTCTTCCTTGTAGAATGTATCGTCAACACGGCATCAGCGAAGGCACAGCTCAAAATTAAGGCTGATGATGGGACAGCTTCTGAGGCATTTTCTACTTTGTTTCAATCTGCCTTGTCCTCACTTGGGCTTTCTTGATCCTGGGCGTTTTCTGTCTTGGTGATGCACCTGTCCCCAGTTTTCCCGGCTTGTATAGTATGTCTGCAGTCTGCTATCCTCGGACTTCAAGACTTTTCAGTAGATTTTTAATCAGAATGTTGGGGAATGAGATGAATTTTTCTGTCCAACGGCATAGCAGTACTGGCATATTCATCAGGGAGAGAACATTGGAGTTTTGTGAGGATCTTATTTATGTTCACTGGGTGAAGGAAAGGAAACAGGTTTGTTAAGGTTCTGGTGGTTTGATGGTGTGGCCCCATATTACTGGAGGTGAATGCCACCTCCTTTTTCGTCGATGTAGAGATGATGCAACGCTTCTGTCTGTTATTTTTTTTACTTGCACAGAGCAATAAACTTGTTCATTTCATCCTACCATATTATTGTGGGGTACATTGATTGACATGTATGAAGCTTGCAATGCTGAGTAGGACAGGTTTGCTATAAATTGGAGTTGCTCGGTAGTTGCTATCAGAGAGTGGCCTGTACAAATTTAAGGTGAAAGTCCATAAACAGGAATAATGATGTTCACTGCAAATATAGGTTTATCATAGATGATTATGGAAAAAAAAGGTGAGGCATGATGTTCGCTGCAGATATAAGTTTATCATAGATTATTAAGGCCTCATTTAAAACGACTTTTGGCTTTTAATTAAAAGCCGAAAGCCAACCGTGGGAACTCCTTAATTCATTTTTTTTCCTTTGCATTGTCCTAGATATAATGTTTTTTATTTTCCCTCTTTTTCTTTGTTTTTCTTTATTAATTGGTTTTCCATTATTAGTTGAATGCTTCTTGGTTTCTCGTTTCTACCTTTCAGAAACGGAAAGCTGTTTTAAACACTTTAGCTTCTTAATACGTCTTTTTCTTTCTTTGCATTGATCATAAAGATATAACGATTTTTTTTCATTTTGTCTCATTTTCTTTATTTTCCTTTATTAATTGAATGCATCATTCAAAAGCTAACACCCACCACAGTATCTATATCAGGCAAAAGCACAGCCAACAAATGCGAACAGGACGTAAGAAGAACCAAAAAAAAAGAGGCATGATGTTCGCTGCAAACACAAGCACACATGAAGACATACAAGGCACTATGAATTGCAAGTACCAAATTCAGTGCGAAAATTCCAATGAATCGCTCCAGATGTATGCTGAAACTATCCAGATTACACAACACAATAAGAACCATACCTCTTAGTAGTTCAATCGAAAACATCAGGCACAAGCATCAGGCACAGAGAGCATATAACGCACACAAATAACACAGAAAATTCTCCATACCACCATACTAATAGCAGATCCAGCCTCAGATTAATAAAAGGATTTGGTCCAATACCATTGGATGTCTCCTACAACAATTATTAAGACTCATACAGCAAAACCGCTAAATCACCACACATGCACCAAGAACTCGCCCAACCCGATCCAAGAAACAGCTAGAACAGTTACTAATTATAAGCTACTAAAAGGAGATGGATCGATCGCATCTAGGCCTCGTCGGGGATCGGATCAGACGGGGGAGAGGAGCTGCGCGATGGAGGGCTTGGGCTCGGAGTTCATGCCGATGACAATGATGAGCGGGATGAAGCCGTAGTGCGCCGCCACCTTTGCCTTCTTCATCGTCCACGTGCTCCACTCCTTCACGAACCGGGCCGCCGCCGCCGTCGCGGAGGACTGCTCCTCCTCGGCCGCCGGCGAGCCCTTCTTCCCGCCCTTGCCCTTCGGCTTCGGCTTCGGCTTCGGCTTCAGCGACGGCCGCGACGCCATGGCACCTCCTCTGGATGCGATTCGATTCGATCGCTAGACAGAAACCCTAGGGCTGTGGGGGATGTGTTGGTCTGGGTTTTGATCTGATGCTGGTTGGTGGCCCAATTCTTCTCCGTGTTTGGTTAGGACTAGTCTCTGGGAGACCTGATGGATCCTGAAAAGACATTGTGCTATTGGGCTTTGTTCTGAAAGAACTTGGGCTAAGTTTTTAGAGGACTTGGGCTGGACCTTGTGGACAGCGTGTTAAAGGAGTCGATCAAACAATTTGTGATATCAACTCCCAGAACCCTCTTCGAGTCCGTACGATAAATTATTGCAATTAAGCATCTATTTTGCTATTTGCATTCTCTGTTAGATGTAAGAATTTCAGTGGAGTATTACTACTACTACTTTGAATCTATAGGGATAGTTGTACATCTGCTATAAGAGAAGACAGGGCATAATTTATAAGAATAAGGGAGTATTATTTATTAGGCTAGTCTTTTCAATAGAGATAATCCAAAATCTTTTGATTGTTACTTTGTAGTTAGGCTTAGGGGTATAACGGCCCAAGAACCTTGGGCTAGCACGCTAGTTTAGCGATCCGATGGTGCTGTGGTGTCAGAACCGACCTCATGTCCACAAGTCCATTTGCTTGACAGGCTTCGTTGGCCTTGCCCGATAATGAGCGTTGTAAGGAGAGGATCCCTAACATAGTCGCACTTTAACCACACCCTATTTTGTATGAAATGAAGCAGCCGTACGATGCATTTGTTACGAGACCGGCAACCCTGTCGTATACATTGCTCGACGCTGGTGTGCCAAAAGTTAGTCAACCTTTAATTTTCAACGTATTTCTATGCTATGTGAAGATTAGAATTGCACCAAGTTTCATAACCATACCAAGTGAAGCGAAAACGCAGCTTTTATAGTGCTAGTACCAGCACACTACTAGCTTAGATTATCATGAACCCTTCCACTAATGTCGCATGTAATTTCCAACTCAAGGGAAAAAAGTAAAAAAAAAGGCGATCCGGAGCAACACTACCGTTACCGGTCCGTACCGATGTAATGATGCGCCTGACCACATGCATGCACCGGAACCTAGGAACCACGCCCAAATTAGCTCGGTGGGGGCGCGCACATATTCACTCAGCCCCACCTTTCGGAACGAACGAGTACCGTGCCATTACCATCACCCGAAAGATCCAAACCCGTCCGAGTCACAGCCGAGCCCCGCTGTCTTCGGTAGAACCGACAAGCGGTCGACCGTCGGGACACGGGCATCAAATCACCAAACCAATTGGCGCACGCGCACGGAACCGCGCGCCGCCGGGCTCGGCACCGCCACGCCACGTACGTGCGTGCCCGGCGCACGGCACCACCTGGCACGCACCGCACAGCACATGATCCGCGCGCGCGGCTGCAGCATCCTGGAGCTGCCTGCCGACGCGCGCCGACCCGCCCCGCATGCACGAAAAACGCCCCGAAAACGCATCACGCGAGCCGTGGAATCCCCATCGCCAAATCCCCCCGCGGATCGCGTGCTATCGCGGCGCCCGCCCGTTCACACTTGGCTCGCGCACCTGATGCCGGGCCGCGCTCCCGCCCCTGGCCCGGCGCGTCGGTGACGATTCCCACCGGTGCGAGGAGCCCCAGTGCAAGCTAACCACGTGTGCTGGAGTGGGTTTCGACGTTGGATTTGGGTTTCGACGGGTGGATTTGGATTGGGGCGATCGCGCACGTGCACGGGTGGATATGGGGCCGGGAGAGGAAGAGCGGCGGCAAAGTTTGACCGCCCGCGCGCGGCTGGCTGGGGCCCTGTGTGCTACGTCGAGGCTGAGACGGTGATCCGTCCCGGTGGCCTCGCGGCGCCTGCGCGCACGTGACGGGACAACTGTGTGGCCACGGCCGCTTGTGCTGTACTGTACCGGGCGCCCGCTCGTGGTGTGACAGGACACCAGCCGATTGTTCGCCGGGGACCGGCCGGCAGGTCGTGGGCTCGGCTATAGACTGTGCGGAGGAGGAGGAGTCGTGCTCGCTCCAACTACGTGCGCCGCGGCGCCGGCCGTTTTTAAAGTGGGTTGCTTGTGTTTGTTGCCCTCGTGAAGATCTTTTCGTATCGTATTTTTGGATTTTTACATGAAAGAACGTCGGGCTCGGTGCTTGTGTTTGCAAGGAGCTTTTTCATGCGGTCGTCTTAAAAAAAGTTCGATTGGAGGGGAAAAAAAATCTAGTTCCACAAGATGGAAATAGCTTATGGCATTGGTGTACGTACCTCCAGGCTCAAGCCCTATTGCTAGCACCAATTCATAGGCTTTCACATTGTGACAGCCTAGTCCACAAAAAACATTGTGACGGCCCTGACCAAATATGATTGGTGTGACTAGCTATCTTTACTACCACCCACCTCCTCCATTTTTTCCATCTCCTCGCGCATTCTGGCCATCCTTCTATCTCTGTCGTTTGCTCTCCAATATTTGATGTGTGAAGTTGGCCAGGTAGTAAGTTTTATCTCACCATTTTTATGACTTCGTTGCAACACATGAGTCTCTAACTAGTTATGTAGTAATACGAAAGATTCTGGATGGATGTGGAAGGCCAAACTTAGGTCAAGTGAGGAACATATATATATGTACGAATATGTATACTCCTGTTCCTCTCAAAATGTTTTGCTAGCACATTTCAATCTAATTTAACTGTTTGTATGTGTTGAGCACAAGATTTTTAGTAGTTTGTATATATGCTTTGAGAAAAAAACACGAGGCTCAATGATTTTTAATTTTGGGTCAAAATAAGGGCCAGATTATTAAACACTACTCTCTTTTTTCTAGTATAGTTATTTTAAGAATCACAACTCACAAGTCATAGGTTCAAATTCTAGACAATTAAAGTTGAAAATCTACACAAATAACCCACCCAAACCTTGGTTGATGGAAATTGAACTGTGGTCATCAACTGAAGAGATAAGAGTATTGCTATACAACATTCGACTGTTTTTGAGGACAAAAACAGTCAGATTGATCTGGGACGTTAGATCTCCATCCAACGGATCCACCCATACAAGCCCCCCTCTAAAAAAATGACCCCTTCGAAAAAAATGATCTAGGGCATTGGATCTCCATCTAACGGCTCAAAATCTGACTGTTTTTGTCCTCAAAAACAGTCGAATGTTGTATAGATACTCCCAAAAGATAATGTGCCATACCGCTTGATTACACTACGGTTACTTCTAAACACTACTCTGATGGTGCAAAATCTCCACATCACTTTTTAGTAGCATGATAACTATAAATATTCTTTGTAGGTTGTACGGCAACACAATTATCAACCTCCAAGCTAAAAGTTGTATATATTAACAAATTACAGCACTGAATTTGAACTACAAAACTATATTTATTTTGGCCACACATATATAAGTGTCCCATAAATTCTCAAAGAAATTGAAAAGGAAAGAGAACTGTATATCTCATTAGACCATAGCACTCATATGTAAATAATAGAATAATAAACCATAAGGTATAGTTTTCAGTATAGTAGCTTCATCATATAAAATTCTCTATATTAGATGGGTTACATTCAGGAAAAAAAATGTACCTAATTTCACTAGACGAAAGCAGTAAGGAGAAAAAGTCTGTGATTAGTAAGCTAGTAATCCTCTAGTGATTCAGTATAAATTACAAACTTGCAATCGACACATGTTTGATGGTAGACAACACAATACAGGATTTCTGCCAACTTCTCATTGGACCTTGAGGTCAATGCTCGGTTGTGTAGAGTAGTAAGGCCCTGAATTTCTTCTCAAATTTTAAAACCCCATGAAACTCGTCCCTAACAAGAGAAGCTGTATATGGCAGCTGTACAGTGCACGTGGTACGTACTGTGACTGCCGTACGTCCATGCTCCAACTATACAGCTATGCGTATGGACGTGATTCTTCAAAACGGTACTCGTATTGCACGTGTAAGTAAAGAAAGAGGTCTACTGTACTATACAAAGCCATTTAAAGAACCCCTCGTAGAAAAACATTTGAACTCACATTCAGACAGTGCCAAAACTCTTGGGCCTTGGCGGGAGCCTAGCTAGCTAGACCGTACAGAACTAGAGGTATCTGTTAAACCGCTCAATTTAAGGACACTAAACATGTCCAGCTGGGAACCAGTATCGATCATTCAGCACTAATCTGCAGTATATGGACTCAAAAATCGTAGCACACGGTGCCCTACAGTTTACTCTGACACCGGTCTTAAATACCACCCTGATGAACACATGCAAAAAGAATCTTAAACACGCTGATTTCATTAATAGATCGACTCACATCATTAAGAATTGACTGGTCATATATACTACTACAATAATATGGAGTATTATATAACAAAGATCGCCAGACCCCGCACCCACACAAATTTATAAATCCCATTCCGAAAAAGTCGTATCTTGCGCCTATCCTTGCACGCTTTTGCAAGGAAAAAAACAAATCAAAAGGGGAACGGGTGAAGGCGAGACTAGTTGAAAGCTCAAACCCTCCTCACTTCCACGCTTCTCCTCCCTTCACACACTTAGTTAGCTCCCATATTCTCCCACTCCCCATGTCTTCTGGAGGAGGAGGAGGAGGAGGGGATCGTCATGGTCTCTACCACCAGCACGGCCACAGCCGCCTCGCCCGCGCCGATGGGACCGACTACGTGTTCAGCAGCAACGACATGGAGAGCTTCTTCTTCAACCAGCCGGCGGGCGTCGGTGGCGGTGGCGCCGGCGGCGCCGACGAGATCATGCCGTACTCCGGCATCACGGACTACCTGCAGGGGTTCTTGGACCCCACTGGGCTGGCTCGGCACCTCGACGTGCCGTGCCCGGCACAGGACGCGCCGGTCAAGCACGAGCTGTCGGTCGATGTGATGAGTCACGACAGCCAGGGCATCGGCAGCGCTGCCGGAGAAGGTGTGGCGCTGGTCACGCCGAACTCGTCGGTGTCTTTCTCGTCTAGCGACGGGGAGGGAGAGGGCAAGTCTCACCGGTGCCAGAAGGGCCGGGCAAAGGCGGAGGAGGAGGAGGTAGTGGAGGAGGATGAGAGAGATCAGGGGGATGCGGAGAATTCCAAGAAACCGTAGGTTTTCATTAATTTGATGCTACTCTTTGTGATTCGTCTTGATTTCTTGTTTGAATCCCTGTGGATTCATGGCTTTAGCTCGGGTGCTTCTATATAGTTAGATCTGGTCCTACTGTTGCTTAATTGAACTGATTTTTTTTCTCCTTTTTATGCCTTCTCTACTACATGGTTTGAGCATTAGTGCTTGCTAGGATTACTTCTTTAAGGTTCTTGTAGTTCAAGAATTACGATCCGGCTAGCCAATACCTACTTTCCTCATGTTTGTTTTTTTCTTCTTACTTCGTTTCGGTCCCATTTCTGAGATGACTTTCTAGATCATGCGGTACTATTTAATTTAATAGACGATCGACGTACTTTAGAGAAGAGATCTTCCTTAGAATTAATCAATTGTTGCCATAGCTTCGATTTTTGACTAAATAGCTTCACCTTTGAAGATACAATTAAAGAGTTTCCGCTTTTAAAAAAAGATTCACAGAAACATTATCATATCTGTAAAGCACCTAAAGCTACTATAGATCTACAATACCTTTTGCAAAACTTACGCTGATCTTGCCATAACATGTGATCCATAGCTATCTAGCTATATCGTTAGTCGCTACTATAGATCTATAACTCTCTGGGCGAAACTGGCGCTAACCTATGACATGAAATAGCTACTCCGTCTAGTTAGCTAGCTATCACTCCAAACAATTCGAGATTGTGCTTGGTTACTGCAGGAATCTGCGTATGATCGATGTACATGTTCGGTGTTCCTAATTAAGTGAACTTCAGTTCAAAAAAAAAAAAATTAAGTGAACTTGCTGCTGCAGGAACAAACCCAAGAAGAAAGCTGAGAAGAGGCAGCGGCAGCCCCGCGTGGCCTTCCTCACCAAGAGCGAGGTCGATCACCTTGAGGACGGCTACCGGTGGCGCAAGTACGGCCAGAAGGCCGTCAAGAACAGCCCATACCCAAGGTATATTTGCTTGCACCCAGTTGATACATACATATATAGTACGTGTTATTATGCTATACTATCATGGTGTTCAAGTACCCTTAGCTAGCTGTAACGTAAATCGCAATGCAGGAGCTATTACCGGTGCACGACGCCGAAGTGCGGGGTGAAGAAGCGGGTGGAGCGGTCGTACCAGGACCCCTCGACGGTGATCACGACGTACGAAGGGCAGCACACGCACCACAGCCCCGCCAGCCTCCGCGCCGGCGGCGCGCACCTCTTCATGCCCAATGTGCACGTGCTGCCGCCGCACCTCATGCCGGGGGGGTTCCGCCCGGACCTGATGAGCATGATGCACCCCATGGGCGCAAACCCTAACATGTACTTGCCGAGTATGCCTCCTCCTTCTCTAATGCCCGCTCCTCCTCTTCAGCAGTACCACCTCACCGACTACGCCCTCTTGCAGGACCTCTTCCCTTCCACAATGCCCAACAACCCATGACTAACTTCTACAACTTAATACACCTACTTAGCTAGCCCTAGTAGACATGATGCTTTCCAAATACTGAAGTTGCGCCAAATGTGATCACTAAGAGTACCTTGAATTGAGCTTGCATGGTCTTGGACTCTTGGTGAGGGTATTGGTATTAATTAATTTGCTGTAAACTTTCATCTTGAAATCGTTCTTGCATGTCAACTTCCCCAGACAAATTGAATGGAGTAGATGGAAGCTGGTATTATAACTAGAGCGTACGTCTGCAACTTAATTTAGCTCTTATTGTTCTATACCTCTATACTTCTTGTACATGTATATATCATGTGTACCTCATTGACTCATTTTGGAGAGAGTAATATTTCATTTCCCCTCCTCGCTGTGGGGAATTAAACAAGATGCCAACTCGACTTCTGCTTAATTGTTCCTGGAATGCTTATATATAAGGGTGCTTCCAAGGATGACAGGTGCAGTTCATTTTGTGCATGTGTAAAACAGGAATCTCAACAATAATGATGGTGGAAAAGAAAGTTTTGATTACTTTGGACGTTAATGCACTGAAATGGTTTCTTGTGGGAGTGGGCATCACATGTTGTATAGCCTTATCATGATTTGTAGCACTAGTTATAATTGAGACGAGAATAAGTAATTGATGGGTGTGCCCGATCTCAGCTCGACCCGCTGTGTGGTAGTTATCCCTGTGAATTTGCTCTTGAGGCTGTGATTTTGATACACGAAATATATCTGTGTTTTTTTAATATTCTTATATGTACTTAATTTAAGCATATTATTAATCTGATGATTTATCCTTTATGTTTAAGAAATTATATGATATATACCAACTGAGACTCTTGGGTTGTTTCAAAAGCACAGGGCTAAATTTGTAAAATTTCAAAAGTACTGGTCAGTTTTAGCTTGTTGGAATTTCCTGTCTTAAGTTAGGTTTATAAGCGGTTCCTTTTCCAGTTAAAATTTTGCAGTTCACACATATAGTTATAGTAGTGTCGCGGCACCACATATATATCCTTTTCTTTTGGGTTATTTTCTTTGTAAGTTCTGCTGTACACATGCTAAAACACTTGGCTTCACGACCTATGGCTGTGTGGGTGCTGATTCTGAATTGTCAATTCGGGTACGCATGCATGCATGGAATGATAAAAGGCCATGCGCGCGTAGTTTTTTCTTCAGCACTTTCGTTTTATACCTTTGCCACGGTAAAGTTGGACCTTTTATACAGATTGCAGATGCGAGAGCGCATGTTTCGGTTTCCTCTTGATCTAGATAGCTGAATTCCCTAGCTTCGGCAGTCAAATGACATCTCCTTGATTCCCCCTGCCGTCATTTTTGACCAAACTCCTTTATACATGCATACACACACGTATATATGGACACACTTTAAGACACATCCTGTAAGCTAAGTCATATAAATTAGTTTGTTCCCTGTCTATCTATACTATTGACCAGGTGCAGAAATTGATGGACTTGGTAGGTAGCCTTAGGAAACAAAAAAGAGGTCACTTCATGCTCAATTGCATTTGTTTTAAAGTACAACATTGCAAAGCGCGTAGGAGTATTTGAAAACAAAAGAAATAAAAGCAACCACCGTTCATTAAATAAAGAATGTAGGTTTCCAAAAGAAGAAATAAAAAGAGAAAGGTAATAATTAATTATCAATGAAAACCACACAATTATTTGACTGGCTAGCTGCTCATGCATGTGTGTACCAACTTAAATCCTAGGTTTGAGAGTAGCTAGACACGAACACATACACGTGACAATTATATAAGTTCACGCAGGGGCTAGCTTAGCTACCGCGAGCCAGGGACCCAGGGTATCTACGTACCAAATCTTTTTAACTGTTACGACTATCTTCGATCCCGTTGAGACTGATCACTTACCCGTCCTTCACGCATGCGTGATGTATATGGCCTGCACATGCTGTAACCATCTCAGATATGGTGGGTTCCGTAGGTTTTATGATTTGGTTTTCTACATAAACTAGTTTTTAAATAGACTATCTTTTTAAAACAAAATATACAAATCGATTATAGTAGACACTGTCCTGACTTCATTGACCTAAATCGCATTCGAGTATCTCTCTCCGTACTCTCTCGCGAACAGTCAGAATTCAAAATTTTAAATCAAAAGTCATAAGCCACAGCTTAAAAGAGTGCCGATTTTGACTACACGTACGGACAGGTAGCAATGCTACTATTTAATTATAAACAGTTTATTAATTGGTAATCCCGGCCTATTAGTTACCAGCGCACGTCCTGATTGTACAGAGGTCCAATTGCACAAGCCCTAAGATATGTCAACTTTTTTTATTATCCTCATCTTTTCACCCTCTTGCGTATCTCTGTTTTTAAGTCGAAGAGAACTGACAACAAAAGCCTACAAGAATTATCCCATCACATGTACAACTGATTTGATCACCCTCTTGATTTGATTTGATCAAACAGTTTATTAACGGAATATACAACTTTTATACGGAGTATATGGATTGTGATGAGTCAGCGGCGGATCTACTAATGGGTCAAAGAGGGTCATGGCTTGCTTCCCCTTCAATTCCAAGATGCATTGGTTACTTGTTAATTTTCTTGAAAAATCTACCAATTAATTGACCTGAACTTTGGCCCTCTTCTTGGGACCAAATCTTCTTTCTTCCTAAAGGCTTAAATATGGCCTCTTTAACTTATTGCTGATGCTCCGCTACTGTGATGAATGTTAAGGTTTCTTGGGAACTGAAAGTGAAGCGATGGATGATGGATCGTTAGACTAGCTAGCTCGTGCAAGTTGTATATTCCGTGGCTACATCGTCTCTCCTCGAATTCAGCCGGAATGGATTATTGAAAATTTGACGTGCACTACTCCACCTTAAATTAATTTTTGCCCTCCTCAAGGCATCTATGATCGGAATGGTCACATGATGGTTGATATAAGGTTGCATACATCAACCAATTCATACAAAAGTTTAATTCTATTATATATTAAAAGTTGATGACATATCATTTAGAGTTCCTAAGAAAAAAGAGAAATAGTTCCTAAGAAAAAAGAGAAATATGATAAAAACTATCACAAAAAATAAAAATATCTAACTCTTAATTTAGTGGGTCCTAATTTTAAAGGCTTAGATTTGATATTTGACTTCAAGATATAAGAATATATCTATATCTACACTAATTATACACTTAGAGAAAGATCTAACCGTCAATCTAGCGGACACGAGTTATGACAACTCAAATTAGAAGAAAAGAGTCCATGCCAAGTACAATCTAAATTAAGAGAATTTTAGAATTAAAAATAAAAAATTAGCAATTTAATTCCCATATTACTTCCAAAATAACATCCATAAATAACTAATTTTGTGCAATAATAATTAAGAAAAAAATTTAGCAAATAAAAAAAAGTGTTCATGTCAAATACAATCCAAATTAACTAAAATTTAGAACAAATAATAAAATAAAATTAGCAATTTGATTTTCATATGAATTTCAAAGTAAACCCCAAAGAAATTAAATTCAAAATAATAACTAAAATAAAATAGAAATTATTTTTTATACGAATTCCAACCTAAAACGAAAAAGAAATCAATGGTAAGTATGATCCAAAACATGCTAATACGGAATAAAAATTAAAGGATGATTAAATATTTCATTTGTTAATGAATTTAAAACCTAAATTCAAAAAATATTAAAATTTTGTAAACCTATACTAATTAGGAACTCCGACAAAGCTTCCGTATTAACCAAAAAGATCTAGATATCTATCTTGTAGAGCCAAGTTAGAATATCTGAGATCAACAGAAAAAATCCCATGTCATATACAATCCAAATTAACTAAAATTCAAAATAAAAAATAAATAGAATTAGCAATTTTATTTCCATATGACATCTAAAGTAACATCCATAAATAACTAAAATTAGGAATAATAATTAAATGAAATTATCAAATAAAAAAGTCCATGTCAAGTACAATCCAAATGAAACTTAGCAACTCGATTTCCATACGAATTCCAAAGTAAATTCTCAAAAATAAAATATATCTATTATATCCTAAAAGTCAATGACATGAGTTTTATAGTTGCTAAGAGAAAGAAAAATAAGCTATACATTCTTATAAAAAAGAAAAACATCTATCCCTCAATTCAGTGCAACCCTTATTATGGTCAGTAAATGATTACCAGTAGATACCTTAGATAAAATAAGGAATCTTATGGGTCAGAGCTACCCATTATATATTGTAGATGAACCCAATAAATAAAAAGAATCCTAGACGCCCCACACTAAAAGCCACATGAGAGGAAAAGAAGGATGTGGATGTGTAAAATAAATGAGTAAAATCCATGCACAAGAAAAGGAAAAGAAAACTCGACAAGAAAAAAAAGAAAAACCAAGAAAAGACAAGACTTATTCTAACTGCATGCTTCCCAACAATGTTTGTTTTTTACAACTTTGATTTTTTTGCTAGAATCGGCATCGATATGGTGGATTCTAATTAAAGTTGAACTATATCAACTATTGGGTGTGTTTACCATACAACAAAATCTTATGATTGTTGATTACATCAGCTAAGAAAAAAAGAGAAATATTGTAGAAATTCTCCCAAAATTAAAAAAATCTGTCCCTTAATATGGTGGAGTACCCTAATTATGATTAGCTATTCATAACGGATGGATGTTATCTGATAAATGAAAATAATTGCTAAAAATTCTCACAAAAATGTATCTAGCTCTTAATTAGGTGGAACCTTCTTATGATTAACAAGTCATAACCAATGATTTTTCTTAATCTATAAAAGTGTGCATGAACTTGATTTGCACTGTGATATGCATGCATGTATATCTAGGGAACTCTTGTATAAAATTAGGACACGAGATGATAGAGATAGAATTGAACTCAAGCGATCCACACACATACACGAACTTGCCTATAATATCCATTATAATTTGCATTCTTTTAATTGTATTAATATGGACACAACTATTATCTCTATTATTGCAGATGTCAATTACAAATTATAAATAACAAGTATTTTCTTCCAAAGATATAATCTATATTCTTTGTTTTAACATATACTTCTATACATTAATACCACAAATAAAACCAATTCTATAAATATGGAAATTAAATTGAATTGATAACATTCTAAAAATTCTAATATTTGAATTCTTTCATGTGATTTGCGATCATTTATTTTCTGCATGTAGTTCTTTTATTATCCATCACATATATCGCTAAACCAATTAAATATATTTTAAGAATGATGTCCGCGTAGGCGTGCGAGCCATCGTGCTAGTTGATAAGAATAACTACACAATATACTTCAACACTTGAAAAATAAAAATGTAATATTGTATGTACGGTCATACGGTGGGAACAATTTAAAGTTTTTTTTGTAGTATATACGATTCAAACTAAACTTTGCTCAATATAGTATATTCTATTTTGGCTACACTAATTATTCCTTTGGCATGTTAAATTTTGGCTGAAGTACACTGTGGATGATGGAAATGGCCAAATGGGGATGTACTCGGGTGTAGTGTTGCCTTCAGTACATTTACTCCCTATCCCGTGCATTAGGACAGCCTCATGGGTTTTTGGGATGAGAAGCGGCAAAAACACACCTTACAAGTGCGGCTTCGAAATCCCTCAAAAAAAAAAGTGTGGCTTGGAGAGATTGAGTGCTCCATGCTTACCAATTGAGCTAGTCACTCTTTTTTTTTTTTGCAAACAAGGCTTAAAATTGTTGAGGAACCATCGCTGGCGACCAGTCCGATCGATTCCTCTGCTTAGAACAAATCGAATCAATCACAGAAGACAGAATAATAAATTGAACACAGAGAGAGAGGTAGAGAGAACTCCTGGTCTTTCTTTATTAATTTCTGATTGCATGTGTACAAAATATGCCGGTACGGCTCCCTATTTATAGTCTCCAGTGTGGTGCCCACTATGAGCTAGGTCTGCCAGCCCAGGCCCAGGTTTCCTAACACCCCTTTGAGCACTCATCCGATACGCTCATGCCTCGTTAAAACTCCATAAAAACCCAGTGGAAAAAATTTGGAGAAAGAGTACATGATACATGTTATGCTGCGATGCACGATTTGTCTCATTAAAAACCTTGGTTGAGAAACTTCGGGAAAACTCGTCAAGGGAAAAAGAGTACAATTCACCCAATTTCATTCAGTCTTCAGGACTTTATTCTTTTGGGTACTTAATCTTCATGATCAAGGTTTACTAGCGGGCTTGAGAGAATTCTCCCCCTGAATTTTGCACTTCTCTAAGTCTCATCATTCCAATTTCTCACACGCATCTTTCAAAGCTAGATGCAGGGAGTGACTTAGTGAATAAATCTACCAGATTTTCACATGACTTAGTATGCAGTACTTTAATCTCGTCCATCTTTTGCAATTCATGAGTATAGAAGAACTTGGGGTTGATATGCTTTGTGAGATGACTCTTCACATAGTCCGTCTGCACTTGTGCAACGCAAGCGGCATTATCTTCATAGATAATTGTGGGGGTTTGCACAATGTTCATTCCACATGACTGCTGGATGTGGTGAATCATTCGACAGAGCCAAGCACACTCTCGTGCGACTTCATACAGTGCTATAATTTCTGAGTGGTTCATCGAAGTAGTTACGAGACTTTGCTTAGACGATTTCCAGGAAATTGCAGTTCCACTATACAGGAATACATAACCTGTTTGTGACTTTGTGGTGTGTGGGTCAGACAGGTACCCAGCATCTGCATAGCCAATCAAGTTCAGATCTTGATTCTTTCTATAGAATAATTCAAGGTCCTTGCTTCCTTGGAGGTATCGGAAGATGTCCTTTTATGCCCTGCCAATGTCTTTTGGTAGGTTCTGCACTGTACCTTGCTAATAGGTTCACGGCAAATGCAATGTCTGGTCTAGTGCAGTTTGCTAAGTACATGAGTGCTCCCACTGCACTCAAGTATGGAAATTCCGGTCCCAGGATTTCCTCCCCTTCTTCCCTAGGTCGGAAAAAGGATATTTTTCTTGTTGTAAAGACCTCCCAATCATCGGTACTTTCGATGGGTATGCCTTCTCAAAGCCAAACCTTTTTAACACCTTCTGGGTGTAGGTCGACTGATGTACCAAGATTTCTTCAGGGACATGCTCAAGCTGCAGGCCTAAGCAGAATTTGGGTTTTCCCAAATCTTTCATTTCAAA
Source organism: Dendrocalamus latiflorus (assembly GCA_017311315.1). Taxonomy (NCBI): domain Eukaryota; kingdom Viridiplantae; phylum Streptophyta; class Magnoliopsida; order Poales; family Poaceae; genus Dendrocalamus; species Dendrocalamus latiflorus. Next base: position 36,623,634 of record CM029664.1, read on the forward strand.
TTCTGACTCCAAGTAGGAGCTTGCTTCTTTTATGTCTTCCACTGTCCCGATGATATTCAGATCATCTACATATACTGAGATTATACAGAATCCATTCTGGGATCGTCGTATAAATACACAAGGACAGTCTTCATTGTTCGTGTAGCCTTTCTTGCAGACAAAGTCGCTTCTTGAGAGTGAGGCAGAGGTGGTGTCTGAGAAAATGAAGTGCATGATCATTCTCCTCAGGCGTAGGTTGGGCGCCATGCAGTCCGCCAATCCCAATAGCCGTGCGGAGCTTCTTGGCTCCAAGCACTATCTCGACATCGGATGCCCACGTCAGATAGTTTTGGCCATGCTGGGCCAGCTCCTCGAACTCCCGGTTCGTGATGCCAGTCATCTACATGTGTATGAACGAAATAAATAAGTTTACTGCTGGTAAACATGCATGGAATAATTTACCGTGGTTAAATAATGGTACAAAAGGTTCTCGCAATGTTTCATAATTTTCTATGCATTTTCTATAAATTTGACTGCTAATTTCAGTGATTAAAAGCAATTTAAACAATTACATTTAACCAAAAACAGTAAATAAATACAGAAAATACAGAAAATAATAATGGCAGAAATAAATAAGCTTCAAATGCTTAAAATAATTCAAAATTCGGATTCCTGAGCCCTTTTATGCTAGAATATGAATTTTCAACGAATTCTGCAATTTCTGGGGGTTTGTACGCAAATTTTTAGTTCAGAGAAAAATTCGTGCAATTTCCTGATTTAAGGGGTTTTCTGCAAAAATCGGGACCCGCTCATAAATTTGAGGGCCTATTCGTAATTTTCGGAACTACGAGACCCTTTCTGCAAAAGTCGGGACTTATATGCAAGTTCTAAGGGCTCTTCGTAATTTCCGAAACATGAAGGGCGTTTTTGCAAATTTCTGCCCCCGTCCGGGCCTCCCCTTTTTTCTTTTTTTTCTTTCTTTCCCCCATCTGGCCCACCAACTCGGCCCATGTTCGGCCCACGCCGGCTGGCTTCAAAGGGACAGGGGTAGGGTTCCCCCTACCCCTGTTCACACTAGCGGCGGCTCGGTTGACCTAGCAGCCACAGGCGCGGGCTGTTGTCGGCCGGCGAGACGGCGCGTGGTCGGGCCGGCGGCTTCAGGCCGAAGCTTGAGGGTGGCGGCGGCGGCTCGGTTGACCCGAGCGAGCGCGAGCGCGGGTGGGTACCGGCCGGCGGCCGAGCGGTGCACGAAGCCAGGCGGCAGCGCGCGGCGATTTCGGAGTGTCGCACATGCGCGGGCAGCAGAATCCAAGGCGTCACTTCGAGCAGCGCATAAGGGAGGCGAACCTGTTCGGGGCGGTGCGCACGGGGGCCAAGGTGGGCAGCGGCGCCGTGTAGGGCGCGGCGGGGCCGGTGCGGCGCTTCGAGCGGCGTGCAAAGGGAGGTGGACCGGCGGCGGCGTGGGCGGCTTCAGGCACGCGAGATGAGGAGGTGGCTCGGGCGCAGCGGCTCGGGAGCGGCGGCGCGGGCAAGAGGAGGCAACTGGTGTGCGGCCCGGCTGCGGGACTGAGGCCGGCGGCGGCACCATGCGAGGTGGTTGCGCGGGCAGAGAAACCGAGGCCTGCGACGGCGGCCTGGAGGTTTCGAGCTGAGAAACCAGCGGTGGGCCGACTACCGACGGCAGGCCGGCGTCAGGCCGACTGCCGGCGATGCTCACGCATGCAGTGGCCATGCAGGGCCGAACATGTGCCTTTTTCCATATATTTTTCTGATCTACAGTGCAATCAACATCTACCCCATGGTTCAATCTTCCGATCGACATTGTGCCGGCGACTTCAGGTCTGCTCGCGGTAGATTAGGGCGGATTTGCACCGTAGAATTTCAATCTAGAACGTAAAAACTGCGAATTTACAACGATCTAGATAATTCAATCTTTTAGAGCTTCGATGATTACCTTCGATTCACCGGAGCGATCTCGTGCTGATAACGTGCTGAGTAACCGTCGCTGGCGACTAGTCCGATCGATTCCTCTACTTAGAACAAATCAAATCAATCACAGAAGACAGAATAATAGATTGAACACACAGAGTGAGGTAGAGAGAACTCCTGGTCTTTCTTTATTAATTTCTGATTGCATGTGTACAAAATATGCCGGTACGGCTCCCTATTTATAGTCTCCTGTGAGGTGCCCACTATGGGCCAGGTCTTCCGGCCCAGGCCCAAGTTTCCTAACAAAAATATCATTTAGTTGTTCTGTTGTCTGTGGTGTGCATCGAGCTCGTGACCAAATGGTAATATATATATATATATATATATATATATATATATATATATATATATATATATATATATATATATATATATATATATATATATATATATATATATATATATATAGGACGCTGAAATGGGACACCTAGGTGCCCAGACACCTAGGCTCCCTGCCGTTAGATTGCTTTTAGATACGTGCTAGAGCAATGGTATGTATGGTATGTAATATATTAGGCATGCTAAATCAATCATGGAAGGAAAGTCTTAATCATGGATGGAAAGTCTCAATCACACTAGCACGCATCTAAAAGCAATCCAAAGGTAAGGAGACTAGGTGTCCAGACACCTAGGTGCCCCTGTTATATATATATATATATATATATAGGACGCTGAAATGGGACACCTAGGTGTCCAGACACCTAGCCTCTCTGTCGTTAGATTGCTTTTAGATGCGTGCAGGTGCAATATATTAGGTAACCTATTAAGATTCATTAATTTGAAAAGGTATCAATTTGGAAAAGAATCAATCATGGATGGAAAGTATTAATCATGGATGGAAAGTTTTAATTATGGAGTTTGGGCACCATGGTGCACCTGTTATTTTGCCTATATATATATATATATATATATATATATATATATATATATATATATATATATATATATATATATATATATATATATATATATATATATATATATATATATATATATATATATATATATATAAAAGCTAATTATACGTCATCCAACGGTGTTATTGTACAGCCTTCCCACATCTTTCATGGTAATATATACCTTACCTTTTAGCCGTTGGAAAGGATCCTGATTAGTGCTACCATATATGGCCAGCATGCATGCATGCATGTGAAACGAACTTGTGACCAAGACTAATCTAGAAAGTGAAAGCTCATGAACTACTCCCGAGCCCGAGTCAAATTTTGACTCAGGTTGGATTCGGCATGAGCAAAAAATTCAAGTGGCTAGCTAGATATATTGCAGTGCAACGCTAGTGCAGTGATAAACATGCGATGCGATCTCACTATCCAACTATCGTGGATTATTTGCCGATCGACTTTTGCTCACTATAGGACAAGGAAATTTGTCGTGAAAAAGGCGCCTAGCTAGGACAATGGATGTCTTACTATCAGGCGTAGTCAATCCATCCATCAGTCATCCATGCACCGAGAAGGACGGTTCCTCGAACCACAAAAAGGAGCTGTGTAGTTTGCGAATTCCGGCGTTTGTTAGACTAGCTAGCTCCTTGTAGCCTCGCAAGTTGCATGCGTGTGTAGAAGGCGCGTGCGGCCACTGTTCGGGGATTCTCGAGGGTCGTGTACTATCTCAGACCGATGATAACATTGGTGTAGTGTCACATATCGGAGATTAATTCGGGACGAGATCTGCAGACCAATATCGAATGACATCCGGAGTTTAACCCCGACCGAGGCACGGACCTATCCCGAACGCGTCCAAAGTCCGTGCCTCGATGGTCGGCATGATCCGACGGCGTTCCGGAGTCTACTCTCGACACCATACGGATCCCAGCCTCATCCGTGTCTCGATGGTCGGCGCGATCCGGAGTTTGCCCCCGACCTTGTTCAGAGCTCGGCCTCGTCCGCGCCTCGGTGGTCGACACAATTTGGAGTTCGTTCCTGATCTCGTCAGGAGCCCCGATCCCGTACGGAGCCTGGCTTTGTTTGCGTTTCCATGGTTGGGCGATCCAGAGGTGGTCCAGAGTTCATCGTCGACCTGGCCTTATCCGTGTTTTTCTAGTCAGCGCGATCCAAATGCAGTCCAGAGTTCACCGCTGACCCCGTCTGGAGCCTGGCCTTGTCCACGTCTTGATGGTCGGCGCGATCCGAAGGCGGTCCGAAGCTCACCCCCAACCCCATCCGAAGCCCTCCCGGGCCTTGTCCAGGTCCTCCCCCAAGAGATCCATGCCCCTTGGAGGTGGTCTGCGCCACCCTCAGAGCTAGTCTGGGGCACGCTCCTGATCCCGCTCGGAGCCCCTTTGGGCCTTGTCCAGGTCCCACCGATTTGGGCTCATGCGCGGCACGCTTCTACTTGTGTTGTTTCTTCATGCTCCCACTGCCCCCTCGCCATGACCTCGAAGAGGGCAAAGGTCACCACTGGACCCTCACATATGGGGAAAATTGCAATTATAGGACAGCAAACAATGCGCTTCGTAATTATAGGATTTCAAATATCAACTTCGTTAAAATGACCCTTGAAACATTGGCTTCTTGTTTTTCATGACATTTGGTGTATTAAATCTCTTTTCTCATCTAAATACATGTATTTGTTACCCAAAGTGACCCTTTTGCCCTTCAGCCATTACGTATCGTTGATAATTTAACGAAGTCATGAAAAAGGGCACAACAAATATACGTAATGGCTGAAGGGCAAAAGGGTCACTTTGGGTAACAAATACATGTATTTAGATGAGAAAAGAGATTTAATACACCAAATGTCATGAAAAACAAGAAGCCAACGTTTCAAGGGTCATTTTAACGAAGTCGATGTTTGGAGTCCTATAATTGCGAAGCGTATTGTTTGCTGTCCTATAATTGCAATTTTCTCCTCTACTAGGAGGAGCAGCCTCAACGGCTTTGCCTTGGTCGGACTTCGCTTCACTTCGATGGTGTCTACTTGATTAAGGTTGCCCTAGCTCAATGGATTCACCTTAGCAAGCTCTAACACGTGGTTCAAGTCAGTCCAATGGCTTTGCCCCAGTCGGACTTTGCTCTACCTTGATAGCGTCTCCTTGACCAAGGGCTCCCCCAAACTCGACAAATTTACCTCGATGAGCTCCAACACGCTTTAATGGCTTGGATTTGACATGGTTCAAGTCGACCTTAGTGGCTTTGTCTCAGTCATACTTTACTTTGCCTCAATGGTTTCTCCTCGACTAGAACCCCTACCTCGATGGATTCACCTTGGCGACCCCAAACACACCTTGATAGCTTTGCCTCAGTGTGGCTCAACTCGGCCAAACGGTTTTGCCTCGGTCAAACTTCGCTTCGCCTCCATGATGTCTCCTCGACCAGAGGCTCCCTAACTCGGCGGATTCACCTCGGTGAGCTCCAACATACCTCGATGGCTTTTCCTCAATGTGGTTCAACTTGGCCTCAATGGTTTTGCCTCGACCAAACTTTACTTCACCTCGATGGCATCTCCTCAACCAGGGGCTCCCTCTAGCTCAATGGATTCACTTCAATGATCTCCAACATGTTTAGATGCCTTGGCCTCAGCGTGGTTCAAGTCAGCCTCGATAGCTTTGGCTCAGTCGGACTTCGCTTTTCCTCGATGACGTCTCCTTGACTAGGGGCTCCCCCCAATTCGACGGATTTACCTTAGCGAGCTCCAACATGCCTTGATGACTTGGCCTTGACATGGTTCAAGTCAGCCTCACCGGCTTTGCCTTGTCGAACTTTGCTTCACCTTAATGGCATCTCCTAGACCAGGGGCTCCCCTAACTCAACGGATTCACCTAGGTGAGCTGCAATATGCCTCGATGGCTTGGCCTCGACGTGCCTCAACTTAGCCTCGATGGCTTTGCCCCGGTTAGACTTCACTTTGCCTCGATGGCATCTTCTCGACCAGAAGCTCCCCCTAGCTCGATGGATTTACCTTGGCGCTTGAAATTTAGCAATTTGACACACGTCATCTGTCAGACCCCAGATTTTACAATCCGGAATCTTCTGTGATTCCACCGCACTATTCTCTGGATCAGTAGATAGTGCTCACAGATTACAGTTCTGAATATCAAAATGCATATCATGCGGAAGCGTAAATATAATAGTAAACTTACTCATGGGCCGATTAGGCCGAAATCAATAAATTGCAGCAGCAGAAGAACGAAGCACGCAGGTGGGACCTTCAAGACATGCCCACAGGCAGCCAACTGGAGGTTCGCGACCTAGCCCTTGACATCTTCATCTTCTCGGCCAGCTTGTCCAATCTTGTTGCTGAGGCGAGGTGATTTGATTTTCTGATTCTGAATTTTGTCGCAAAAGCGAGCGTGAGCACTCCAACCCCGTGCTCCGCGAGCCAATACACAGAATGCAAATAAATAGTATGCATGGCTTAACAAAGGAGAGGCTCGGGTTGTTTTATTTTGCGAAAAGTGCTTTTGAATACAATTACTTAAAATTTCCTAAGACCTAGCAGTTTAAACCAAATCATAATGTGTGAAAAGAATGCAATATCATTAATAGTGATACAGATTTTTCGTTCACCATATATGGCATCTGCACCATATGCTTATTTTTCAGCGTTATAAACGCTTAACTTACCACTGGGACGACACCCAGGACATTTCAAATCAGGGCCTTTCACTGCCCTCCACTTTTCCATCCCACCCACAAAACATTTTGAAATAGAACTATATCTGGTTAAGTTCCCATGTCCGCCCTTGACCGTGGGCACGGCTATTCGAATAGTTTTGACTCTGCAGAGTTTGTACACTTTCACCACAAGAGACAATCAACTCATTGCCCCACACGATTCCTTAGAGGTGTGGTTGAGCAGACCATCACAGTGACTTTTCAAAGTATCTAGTCCCTTTTCTCGTCTCACTTTATGGGCTTCTCCCATTTGCGATGGGTCCCATCTATTGCACGGGATGTTTCTCACTGTTACTAGCGTACGGGCTTCCCTCCCCTCTGCGCTAGCATGTCCTGAGAAACTTCACCCACCACTGGTGTCCCTTAGGGCCTCCTTGCCCGCGCGTATCCGCTCCCTATCCGCTACCGGTGAGATGAGTCCGGGAATTTCGATAAATCTACTGGGCCAAGTTGTATTTTACAGACTTGTGGTTGCACTGTTTTACACAGGAGGTCATGACAAGATTCAGTCCTTAGTGTATCTGGGCGGTTCTACCACAAACCACACTCTCGTGCACACCTGCACCATACCCCCGAACCATCCGCCCAGATAAATAAGCAATTCGAGGTTTTTGGGAATATAAAATAGCCATATCCAACATACACCAGTCATTACCACCATGACTGCCCAACCAATTTTTCTCAGAATTAAAAGTGATGCTTGGGCGCTCTCGCGCCCATGAGTACCTAAACAATACTAAGCATGGCCTATAATTACGAACTTACTTTCGAAAGGTTACTATTATAATTTTTGCTAAGGCGACAAGGTTCACATAATCAAGCATTCCAAAGGAGGTATAGTATTAGCAAAGGTAACAATGGGCACATAACTAGATTATTAAATTAAACATGTATTTTCATATAACATAACAGCATGCAATTTGATAATTTAAATCAAAGTAATTTGCAGAAATTGTAGGATCAACATGATCAAAGTATTGACTCGCCTGGCGCGGTTTACTGCGGTCTTGAGTTCACATAATGCTTTCTCCTGAGTTTCTGATCTCTATCCTCTCTTCAAGCTTAATCTCGCTGGATCCACTGAATCTTCACGACTCCCAATTTCTAATTACGCGACAAACGACTGAATCCAAATGAAAGCAAATAACTCAAAAGATCCAAATAAATCTGAATAAATTCAATTTATTTTTACTATGAGTCGATGGGTGATTTGGGTTATTTGAGGTAAGGTCGATGGCAGAATACGATGACTTGATCTCTTTATTAACAATTTCTTTTATTATTTTGGTATTTATCAAGGAAGTTCCGTGAGTTAGGGTAAACCTATGCATCTATGTACGAGCCTAGCTGGGTATGTATTCCTTGCAGCTTAGGTTATGGTGAAGGCAACCTGGACCGATGGATGAGATCTGTACTTATTCTATAAATCTTCAATAACCCCATTATCATATTTTATGTATCTTCATTTATCGCTAGCTTAAGTTTAATTCAAATTAGGATCCATTGGTACGAGTCCCAGCTTGCTCTATATACAATTGTGCTTAATTTTATTATATACTAAAGCTAGTGTTAAAACTTGGTCACTGGCACTATTTTTATCCCGCTTATACTTTAGCTACTATTAGGCTTAACTGTATTTTAAATTTTAGTTTACACTTAGCTATCTGAGCAAAGCTTTGTATGCATCATTTTAGGTGACCCTATTTACATGCGTTAATGGCTACATGTTTGCTTTGAAGTACCTATACGTCTACGAGATTATTATGGTGCTTGATGACCTAGGGCTGTTATGTTTTAGCATATGTATATTATTATGACCTTTTAATTTGAGTGATCTCTGAAGTACTACTGCTACTGGTATCTTATCCTTTTATAACTCGAGCCTGCCATGCATGATGGTATTTGCTACCATTATTAATTAAGGCTACCATTTAAGATTTCATGATTGGTAGTATTCTAATGGTAGGGTTACATGTATGTATTTTTATTAGGGTATACCGCGAACACAGGGATCGTACTGCTATATTTACTAGTGGGCTGCATGCATGCCATCCGCATCTCTCTAACCTTTTATTCAGATATATATATATATATATATATATATATATATATATATATATATATATATATATATATATATATATATATATATATATATATATAGAAAGTTTCTACACTTTAGTTGTTATTAGCTTTAATTAAAATCTATTTATCTAGCGAGGCTGGTTTTACAAGGCTATATTTTCAATAATGGCTAATTAGCAAAAACCACCATTAGGATTGATTTAATGGTAGCATTTTAAATTTTGTGCATATACCCTAATTTTAATTATGGGTAATCTTTATTAAGTTTAAATATTTAACCCAAGTCATATTTCTTTACTATTGCTTTGGAATAGTAATTAGCCTTTTAAATAATCGCTCAAACCATATTAATTAATCATATATGAACTAATCAAAATTTAAATCTTAAATCCTCTCATTTATTATTGCCTTAAATTAATATTTAGTCCTTTAATTCATTTATGCAAACCACATTAAATATCACCAAAATTCAAATGAGCTCTAAAATTCATGGTTTCAATTCCACTGGGTAGATCTTGAATTTAGATGAATTTAGAAATTTGTTTTACTCAATTTGGAGCTAAAATGAAGAAGTTATGATTGGTCAATGTTCTCAGTTTGATTTAATCCAAAACTTGCTAAAATCCTGACATGTGGGGTCCACTGTCCAGTCTCTGTTTTACTTTAATTTATCTTTTATTTTCGGTGCTATTGACATGTGGGACCGGCTACTGTTTTATGGGGTCCACATGTCAGTGAGGGCTTTATATGAGCGTGTCGCTGACAAGTGGGGTCCAGTGGTCAGTGGACCACTCGGGCTGGCCACCACTGACAGGTGGGGCCCACCGGTCAGCCGAAACAAATAAAAGAAAACTCAACCCGGCGCGCTGCGGAGCCGGGGCTCGAACGCGTGCGGCCGGGGAGCTTGGGGGAAGGGTTGGCGCGGCTAGCCAGGAGAACCTTAAGGTGTTACTTACCCATATAGGGGAGTTAATCCTTTTGAGGTAGGTCTGCAGCGTGGTCAACAGAGGAAGTCCGGGCCGTCGGTGAGGCTACGGTGCCGACGGCGAGGTACGGTCGGGGAGGTCCGGGGAAGTAGAAAAATGCGCCCCTGGAGCTACGGTGATGCCGAAGGCACTGTCGGCGGGGCCCGGGGACGGTCGGAGGAGAATCGGCGACGAGCGGCGGCGGCGACTCAGGGAAGCTCTCGGTGGCGGCGATGTACAGGCAACGGGAAGCTCGAACGAGGTTGAGGACGGCTTCGCGGTGTCCCGAATATGGTGTGGGTGCAAGGAATTGGGCTCTCACAGTTGGGATCGCCGGAATGGCGTTCGCCGGAGTTGGGGAAGGAACGGGGCTTGCCGGTGGCTACAGTGCACAAGAGTTCAATTACCTGCTCGGAGAGGGAATAGGGAGCGTGGGGAGGAGTTCGGCGTGCTCAGTGGCCTTTATAGGCGAGGTGAAGGGCTGGCCACGGGCGGGGTGGCCGTTCGGTCACTTCAGGGCAGGCGGCAGTGGCAGGCGGTGATGACAGGCAACGGAGACGGGGCAGCGAGATTCGAGGAGCATTGCGTGACCTCTCAACGCACGCGGGGAAGCTTTGCGCCGCGCACGCGCGGGGCGGCAGGAGGCTCGCGCCACATGGCCGGTCGACGCGACGGGGCTGAGGCAATACTGTGGGCGGTGGCGCCGGGCTGTGGGTGGCGAGGGCAAAACCGGGGGCGGGGGCGACCGCGCCGCACAGATGAGGCGACAGCTCGGGAAAAAGCCGGGGCACGCCACTGGCGTCGGCAGAACATTTGCGCCACGGGGAGAGAGAGCGGGGCGCGGACAGAAAAAGAAAGGAGGAAGAAGAAGAAAGAGAGAAACGCGGGAGAGGGAAGAAGGGCCACCGGCCAGAGGGAGAGCGGGAGAGGCGCCGGGCCCGCTGGCCAGGGAGAGGAAGGGAGAAAGGGACGGGGCCCGCGTGGTGCACGACCGGGCCGAGCGGGGGGTGAAGTTGGGCCGCGCCGGTTCGGCCGGCCTGGCTTCGCCCTATCTCATTTTTCATTTTCATTTTTTTCCTTCCTTTATTACTAGTCTTCTTTTCCTTGCACATGTATAACTTGTATATAATGTATATATATACATGTATATTTTAATCACTTACTTTTATTTACTAATTAAGCCAGTATTGTCAAAGTGAGATTTATATTTTATCTTTGGTTGCTTCCTCCTATACTGGATCATCTTTTCAGATTCGTAATTTAAAATTTTAGTTTTCTATTATTCGCATATTCCCTTTTTGATATTACTAATGTTTGTCTTTGTATATTTTTTTATGAGTTCTTAAATTTTGAAACCTCCACCAAATTCAAGAAAACACCACAAAATCCAAATTCCAATAAAATATATTGTAAAATATTTCAAAAGCATCATATTTTCAAATTTCAAATTTTTGGGATGTTACATCATCCCACCTGAAGGTCGTACCTTGGTCAGTGAAGCACCCCTTGCTCCATGAGCCATGCTGTCTGGGGTTAAGCATCCACAACCTCACCCTTGAGGCAAAGTGCACACATACTCACCCTCTAGGACCGAGTGAACACACTCACCCTTCGGGGTCAAGTGAACACATACTTACCCTCCTGGGGCGAGTGAGTGGATACCCTCAATGGTCGAGTGGACGGACACTTACCCTTTGGGGCCAACTGAACACACTCACCCTTCAGCGTCGAGTGCACACATACTCACCCTCATGGGCTGAGTGAACACACCCACCCTTCGGGGTCGAGTGAACACACACTCACCCTCTGAGGGAGAGTGAGCGGATACCCTCTAGGGTCGAGTGGATAGACATTTACCCTCTAGGGCTGAGCAAACACATACTCACCCTTTGAGTCGAGCGAGCAGATACTCACCCTCTAGGGTCAAATGAATGGATATTCACCCTTTGGGCCTAAGTGAATGGATAGTCACTCTCTGGGACCGAGTGAACAAATACTCTCCAAGTGAACTTAACCTATTATGGACATTCCTCACCTTCCAAGGTTGAGTAGGCATACACAGGCATTTGCGAGCCTTGTCTCGAGTGCGAAGTTTTTGCGATGGGAGACGGTGGCAAGCCTCGTCTTGAGTTCTAAGTTCTTAGATGGGAAATGGCGAAGTTTCGGCCTCTCTCCAACCACAAAGCTCTTGCGAGCCTTGTCTCAAGAGCTAAGTTTTTTGGATGGGAGACAGTGGCATTCTGGACTCTTCCTATCCACGAAGTGCTCTTAAGCCTTGTCTCAAGCGCCAAGTTCTTTTGATGGTAGACGATGATGTTTTGGCCTCACCCCATCCACAAAGCACTCACGAGTCACGCCTCAAGTGCTAAGTTTTTTGGAAACACTTTCAAGCCTCATCACAAGTGCTATATTTTTTTGATGGTGTCGCGCGCCATCATCCGGGCTCAATGTCCATTACACGCCGCCATTGTAGCTTAGACTGACTCCACCACCACCACTACTATTTGGGCTTGACCTGATAGAGTCCACCCAAGATGGTCTCGGATGTCGCCTCTACTTCAACCCTGCCATGCATCGGGTATGATTCCGGGTGAGAAACAATAGACCTAGCCATCATATCATTGTCTTCCCTATTCTCTAGGGTGCCACCCCCAAACTAGGTCTGGGCTGAGCCAAAGATAAGGTCTATGTTACTCCAGAGAAGGTGGTTCACTACGCTCGTTGCCTCAGCCCTTCCAGTGCATCGACAAAGCTTTTCGAGCATCTTGAGAGTGATGGCGTAACCTCGACACGGTTTGATTGGCTGTGATGGCTTTGCCTTAGCTGAACTTCACTTCGTATTGATTGCATTTCCCCAATGAGGGGCTCTTTCTAGCTTTACAGATAACCAAATGATAATCAAATCATCTCCTACTGTCGAAGGCCATACTCGGTTTGTTGAGTACTCCTTACCTCACAGTCAATGCCTCTATGAGTCGACCACGTTTGCTTCGACAAGTTGACCACCTTGCATTCGGGTGCATATCTCTTCACCTCGAAGGCCATTCCTCGGTGAGTTGAGAACTCCTCGACAAATCAAGCCTCAGGCAAGTTGAGTATCCAGCACTTCAGTGCACATCGACTTGCTCGATGGGCAACCCCTCTGGGAATCAGTTAATAGGTGCTTTGGTGAATGCCTCTTTGCCTCACAGGCAACTCATCAGTCTCTAAGTACTTCGCACCCTAGCACACTCTTCTAGTCATTGGGTTAGTGTAGGATGGATTATTGCAAGCAGAGGGGGGGGGGGGTGAATGATTGTCATCACCCTTTTCCAAAGTCTCTAGATAGTCGGTGATGCTTTCGACCACTTGCTGATCAATCCCCTGATCAACTGCTATGCTTACAACCACTTGAATATCCGCCCGCACAATCGCTTAGAATGTGGTCGTAAGATCTAACCACCAGCAATCACTAGTGCAAAATCAATAACCAAATCAATTCAAGACTATCTTTATTGCTAGAATTTTATAAATTTATAAAGTACCCTCACCAGCACCCCTAAAAACCTTCTCGATGAAAGCCCTCTCAAAACCGTACTAAAACTTTCTCAAAAGCCACAGCCCTTAGCCTCTCCTTGCTTTTATAGACTAACGTCCCAACTGTGTCCGACTCAAACACGAACACAAAACTATATCTCTTCCTCAAATCAAGGGACCCGAAGAGCACAAGATTTATTTAAACTCTTAATTTTCTTAGTTATGGACTCCATCCACAGCTCCTAACCCAACACGTGATGAAACCTCCAAGACAACACCTCCTGTACCTTCATCACGCACCATCACCTTTTGTGTCGAAGCCTTCTGGATCACACCACCCATAGCTTCTCCACGAATCACCACCTTTGATCTCTATGTCTTCAGCGTGAGCCTGACCACCTCGTGTGACATTCTCGACCGCCTTGACCTCAGATTTCCCCATCCTAGTCCTGGTCTTCCTTGTCACCGATCATGACCATCTCCACACCAATCCACACATCAAAGACACATGAACATTTTTCTAGCACAAGTTCTCCACAACTTGACCCTCATCAGTCTACACACACAAATCACACTGTTAACCATTCACAAACATCAACCATGTCGTCCACAACCAAAATTTCTATCACTCCCCAGAAATCACCCTCAGACTACTCATTACGTCCGGTTACAACTGCTATGCACGGACTGGTCATTAGCTCATCGAGTACTCGAACACAAGTACTTGGAAAATACCATCGCTCAGATTACTCGAGAATAACAAGTATCGTTACCGACCATAGAACCATCAAGTACCGACTATCGAGTACCATGACCATCTAACCACAGAGTACTTCCATCTTCTGAGTACCGAATCTTTCGAGTACTGTTCCTCTGAGCACTATTCATTGACCACCAACCACCATGCACTAGCCAGTCATACCGCTGGCCTAACACGAGTACTCGAAGATAGCAAGAATTGAAGCACTTGAACCGACCATGAAGTCTACGAGTACCGATCATGAAGCCTACGGCAGCCGATCGCAAAGCCTTCGACTACCGATCGCGAGGTCTATGACAACCGATTGAAAAGTCTAAGACAACAATAGCAAACCGCAACATTTATGAATATCGAGTATCGACCAGTAAAGTCCATAACTATTGAGTATCGACCAGTAAAGCATATGACTATCAGGTATCAACCAGTAAAATCTATGACTATCGAGTATCGACCAGATACTGTAGCTATGACCATGGAAAAGTACTGTAGCTATGACCTTTGATTGGTTACTATAGTAGATGATCTTATGACCTTCGATCGGTTCACTATCACTTACGACTAGTTCACTATTCGAGGTCAAAATCTATGATTACCTGCCATGGTCAAAATACTGTGGTCCATTTGCCGTGTCAAAGCCAGTCATGGTCGAAGTTGAACGTGGTCAAAATCTGCCGTGATCAAAACCAGACGTGGTCGAAGTTTGATGTGGTCGAAATACCGTGGTCGAAGCTTGACGTGGTCGAATTGCCATGGTCAAAATCTATTGTTCGGACTACCGACTAGACCATCCATCACAAGGCTGATTGGACCAGCCATCACAAGGCCGATCAGACTACCAGACATGGTCATTTTGCCATCCTGAAAACTCAAGCACAAAAGCACATTGACCAGAACTTTCACGAAAGCAAATTCCAATAAAACCAAATATCAATTATTCATCATCAACAAAATGCATGACCATCACATGGTCTAACAGTTAGTTTGCCTGGCAAGGAGCAACACTCCTCAATAGTTTCACCTCCGTATGATACGGTTAGACATACAACGCATTCCCCCAAGCTCAGCTCGATCTATTAGCATCTCCTCATTTATGCGCACCTATTGGATTAATAGCTTCACCTTGAGAAGTGCTAACACGTCATCTCAGCGTGGTGTGATCAGCCTCGAGGGCAATCCGTCGACCAAATGTAGCTTTGTATCGGGCACTTCTTGCTTCATAGGCCACACCTCTATAGGCTGAGCACGTGGCATGCCTCCTAGCTTCTAGCACCGTGCCACGGCAAGTCGAGCAGACAACAACTTAGCACATATTCTCTCACCTGAGGGTCAAGCCTCATCAGGTTAGTCCCAGGTACACACACTAACCTCAAACATCTTGGTGCATTGGTGTTCATTGACCGATCACATCTCAACATGTCATCCAACTTAGCATCACCAATCAAGCTCGCGCATAGGGATGCGTATGTCTCAGTCAGCCTCACACACCTTAAAGCTTTGTTGCACCTCAGACTAGCAACATGTCCATGCCTAACTTGACAAGTTCACATAATGGCCTGTTCACCTAAGAGCTCTGCGTGTCTTCGACTAACAAGTCGAGCACACTCATTTCTACTTGTTCAAGTGAGTCAACCTTTTGCACCTCGGGGTTCTGTCATTTATTAATGGCTAGGCCTTGGCCACGCTTATGCGAGTCAAGCTTAGCACTGCAAAGCATACCTTCACCTCTCGAAGGTCATGAGTCAAGAACTCACTTCATGAGGCACTTCTTTGGGCTAGATCCTAGCTCCACATTTCCACATAACTTTAGCATCTAGGAGGTAGACACTTGAATTTCTAGCTATCCGTGACCACACATCCTTTTGTGCGATGGTGAACTCTCTAATATGACCTAAAATCGGCCAAGTAGAGCAGCGACCCTTGATGAACACCAAAGGAACCCAACGCAGGGGAGCGTGCATGAACTACCATCTAAAGTTCATGTGAAGGCCAATGTGTTTTAATATGTTGTCAGAGCGCACCATATGTTACTAGTGGAATCGTTGACCCGAGGCCACGCACTGATCCCTTTTATAAGTCGACGGGTCAGCCCAGGGTGGTTGACGACCACTCAGATCGGGTGAGGGGCTACTGTTGTAGGAGGGTCCCCACACTACTTTGGGCCAATGATAATGTCAATGCGATGTCACACATTGGGGGATCCACTTCGGACGAGATCCGGAGTCCATCTCGGATGAGGTCCACGGATCAACCCCGGATGAGGCACACAGACCTACACCGGATGGGGTCTAGAGTCCACCTCGGATGAGGTCCTAGTTAGCCACACATCGAGGCCTTATTGGATGAAAGTACCCATCGGTGCGATCTAGGATTTGATATCGTGAATCTCAAACATGGTGGGACCTACTTGGCATGATGGATGAAAGTACCCATCGGCGCGAGCTAGGATTTGAGGGCAAAATGTAACTTCAAACACCTTTTCCTATCTATAAATAGGACCCCTCGTAAATGGGGAGGAGGATGCCACTTGTAACACTCACCCATATGCAATACATTAATACGGTGGGTCGTGTGTGATTCTCGTTAAATCCCCTCTTTTGAATCCTTGGTGGTTCATGAGTTCAACTAGAAGTGCCTATAAATTTATTGTCCGATCTCGTATCGATGACAAAATACTTGGGAACAAAAGAGGAGAATTAATTAACTGATCAAAGGTCTATGGATATATAGTGGCCTATTGTGATGGTGATATATACACATATAGACACAAAACTTGGTTATTTCATATTTTCAGGGGGCCGGCTGAAAGGTTGCCAGGCCTAATTCATAAGATTGGGAGAGTACAGGTCAAGGAGGCCAATAGGTGGGTTCTTTTAGGCTGCGGCTTATGGTGGTGATTTTTGAATTCTGATCTATTCGTGAGAGGAAGTACGCAAAGAGAAATAGTCGCATGCAATTTTGGCCGGTACAGCAGAACTCAATACAGTTTATACTAAAATTTACCTGTAGACATCACCTTGAAAAAACACACCATTTAATGGTGAGTTACTGTAGAAATAGAAGCTAAAGCCAAAGCATAAGCCCAAAAGAACTGAGCCAATAGTTGGCCAAAGGATACAACAACGAGGAAGAAAAATAAGATTGACGCCCGAAACCACCTTACAGACTACTATTTTGGAGCCATTTACAAACTCGCCACACACCACGCTGTCACTCTCCAAGAGTCCAAGACCACAGTTCTTCCTTAATCACCAAAGCAGCCCTTCGCAAGTTAACATTAGGCTCATTTTTTAAAATTAGCTTTTAAATAAAGTGTGTTTTCAAGACAGAATTTACAGATCGATTATAATAGTGTTTGACATGAGAAATTGCTCACAAATTTCTAGCTCTGGGGTATAAGATGTGGGCGTGCCAGTTACTAAAGTACACAAAAATAGATAAATATAATAAAAGTAGGAAAAACATATATTTTATTCATTCATTTGAGAAGAACAAAATTACAAGTTCCCTTTATATATATGTGCTCCATAGCCTACTTTGTATAGCAGATTTGACATAAACGATGTTGTGTCTTGATTTCCGGGACCTTAGAAGGCCATCGATTAATTATATCCACAGGGTAAACCCACAAAATACCTTCAATTAAGCTATGCATTGGTCGTCGTTTTCAATCCTCGCTTTACATTCTCCATGCCAGGGATGAATGATTAATGAAGGTGTGGGCATTGACATTATCCATAGCCTCATCGGTCTATAAGGCCGTTGATAGTGTGGTCGTTACACTTGACCGCGCCTACCTGTGTCGTTTGACCTCGTCGGTGTCAAACAAACATACAACAAAAGTGATTTGAAGGGTGCATGATTAACGTTTAGCATGACTGATCCAATGATAATGGCAGCCAAAATCGGTGTCGTGAGCGTAGCCCAAACGGAAGGATTAGTAGAGCAGGCCACGAGGTCTAGCATCAATGTGAGCGACAACCATCAGAAACCATCCATGGTCGAGATCCATCATAGTTAAAGCCTGCCAAGAAACATCCGTGGTCAAAATCCACCATGGTCAAAATCCATTGGGAGATGCTTGTGTTCAAGATCCATTGTGGTCGAAACCCATCATAAGCCCTTAGTGGTCGAACATCACTATGATCGAACTCGTCGAGAAATCTCCATGGTCGAAAGTCACATGGTTGAAACCATCAGGAAACATCCGGGGTTGGCAGTCACCGTGGTCGACACCACCAAGAAACATCTGGGGTCGGCAGTCACCGTGGTCGTAGGTCACCGTAGTCGAAAATCCACTATGGTCAAGCATCACTATGGTCGAACATCACCGTGGTCGAACATCACTGTGGTCAAATATCACCGTGGTCGAACGTCACCATGGTCAAACAGTCATAGTAGTTGAAACCCATCGGAAGACAGCCGTGGTCAAAACACATCGGAAAATGTCCATGGTCGAACAGTCACAGTAGTCAAAACCCATTAGAAGGTAGTCGTGGTCAAAACCCACCGTGGTCAAATCCCATCGGAAAACGTCTGTGGTTGAAACCCACCATGGTCGAAACCCATTGGGAAATATCTGTGGTCGAATAGTCATAGTAGTTAAAAACCCATTGGAAGATAGCTGTGGTCGAAACCCACCGTGGTCAAAACCCATTGAAAAACATCCATGGTCAAAATCCATGTGGTCGAAGGGAGTACTTGTAAAAGCACTGTAGCAGACAAGTCGACCATCACTATATCACCGTGGTCGTAAAAGTGCTGTAGCCCCATGGTCAAATATCATGGTATCACCGTGGTCATAGGGCATACTCTTAAAAGTATTGTAGCATACTGAGTCGAACAAGGCACTTATGAAGCCTAGTCGTAGGGGAGTACTCGTTGGAGTACTGAAGCACCGTGATTGGAGATCTGCGGCTGAAGAAGTATGTGTACAACAGGTGGTTGGAGAGGCTTGACTCTGCAAGTGGTCATCTGTGTCCATCTTCGAGGATTGGTCGGAGGCGTTTAGCTTCGACAAGAAGTCGAAGGCGTCCGGCTTCAGCAAGTGATCATAGATGGCTGACAGTCATAAGTTTTTGCATCCTTGCAGGCGATCGAAGGCGTCAGCTCTAGCAAGCGATCGGAGACATACATGGCTTCGGGATCGATTGGTAGCCATCGAGGACTTCGACTTTACAAAGCAATCGGATACACGCATAACCTCAGAAGCGATCGTCCACCTTGGCTTTGTGAAGCGATCGGAGACATGCATGGCTTTGGAATCGATCGATAGCTGTCGGGGACTTCGGCATTGTGAAGCGATCGGAGACACGCACGACTTGGGAAGCGATCGGCAATGATCATGGTTGTTTGGTGACATTGCCGTCGTAGCTCCCACTCATCGTATGCATCTTAACTAGATGCAAAAGAAAGATAGGAGAGACTATTCTTACCATTCTAAACATAGGAGGCCATGATCATTTCCTCAGGCCTCTCTCTGGCTTCTCCTTCTTTGCTTCTGTCTTTCTTTTTGCCTCTGCTCTATGTCCGTGGGTGTTTGGCCTTGCGATTTTCTCTGCGTCTGCCTCTTTGTCTCTGCATCTACGGTCCTTCTGCCTGGACCTCTCCGTCTTTCTCTCTTTTTATAGGCACGGGCAAGGGCCGTGGGTCTTGTACGCGGCTCTCACGCGGTACCGATCATGCCGTTTAAATTGAGATAAGATTCCTGATTGACTGCAGATAACTTACCTTCCTAGGCTCTGCTTTCATATTGGAGATTTGTTAAGCATTATATCCAACTGGATGAGGATACGGTGCGACAATACCTTGTTGTTGATGATCTGCAACCACGGTCGAATTGCACAACGTGGTCAAACCAGTCGGATAAATGCAATGTGGTCGATACATGTGAACGTAAGCAAAGCTCGGTAAGTGAACACCTTTCCTATGAGGTCTCTCATGCTAAGAGACCAATCTTCATCAGGAATAGTGCTCTGCGCGATACGGGAGCTAATCAATTGTTGAAGTCGTTGCACCTTCCGATACCTCCTCCTGTAGTTACGGAGGGGATGAGGGCTATATGCTCGACGAGCGTTGGCCATCAGCATACGAAGATTTTGTGAGACCGCCTTCAGAGACTGCAGCAATTCGACTTCGGTGCGTTGCACTATCAGCTTAACCAATTTTAGGTCAACAGCCAAAGCAGGTAGTCGTAGGGTAGCAGAATGCGCCCGCCTATTGGAAGCTTTGGCACGCAATCGCTGAGCACCATTTACATCTCCTTTGGTCTCAGTGACAATCAAATCTTTTAGTAAATCACATGCTTCAAGCATGAGAGCACGTCGCTCCTTTTTTGCCTTAGCAGTAGCCCGCTTTTGAGCCTTCTTGGATAGAACCATCTTGAACTAGACTGGCTCCCGAGTCTAATGAACTTAGATCTTGCAGCCTTGCTCAAAAACCATCACAGGCAGAAATGATCCAATTTGTATCATTTGCGGCATTGGGGTATTGTTGACGTAGGAGGATTCGCCTGTGAGAAGACGATTTTCGATCAGTAGGGGCTCGACTCCCATGGTCACCATGCAACATGCCATGTCTTTTTGTGAACAAGCAAGGGTGAGACTGATGACCAATAAATGCAACAAAGATGGGAGGAGAACCATATCCCACCGGGCATGCCATTTTGTTTGACACAAGAAATTGCTCACGGATGTTTGGCCCCGGGGTATAAGATGCGGGCATGCCAGTGTACTAAAGTACACAAAAATAGATAAACATAACAAAAGTAGGCAAAATATTTATTTTATTCATTCATTTGAGAAGAACAGAATTACAAGTTCCCTTTATATATATGCGCTCTGTAGCCTACTTTATGTAGCAGATCTGATATAGATGATGTGGTGTCCTGATTCCCGGGGCCTCGGAAGGCCCTTGGTTAATTACATCCACAGGGCAAACCCACAGAATACCTCCAATTAAGTTGTGCATTGGTCAGCGTCTTTAGTCCTTGCTTTACGTTCTCCATGCCAGGGATGAATGATTAATGAAGGTGTGGACATTAGCATTATCCATAACCTCGTTGGTCTTTGGGGCCATTGATAGCATGGTCGTTACACTTGACCACGCCTGCCCGTGCCGTTCGACCTCGTTGGTGTCGAACAAACACACAATAGAAGTGATGTGAAGGGTGCATGATTAATGTCTAGCATGCCTAATCCAATGATAATGGCAACCAAAATTTGTGTCGTGGGTGTAGCCCAAACGGAAGGATTAGTAGAGCAGGCCACGAGGTCTAGCATCAATGTGATTGACAACCATTGGAAACCATCCGTGGTCGAGATCCATCATAGTCGAAGCCCGCCAAGAAACGTCTGTGATTTTGAGGTCGAACATCACTGTGATCGAACTTGTCGGGAAATCTCCATGGTCGAAAGTCACATGGTCGAAACCACCGGGAAACATCCAGGGTTGGCAGTCACCGTGGTCACAGGTCATCGTGGTCGACACCACCAGGAAACATCCGGGGTTGGTAGTCACTGTGGTCGTACATCACCGTAGTAAAAAAGCCACTGTGGTCAAGCATCACTATGGTCGAACATCACCATGGTCGAACGTCACTATGGTCGAACATCACCATGGTTGAACATCACCGTGGTCGAACGTCATCATGGTCGAACATTCGCAGTCGAAACCCATTGGAAGACAGCCGTGGTCGAAACCCATCGGAAAACGTCTGTGGTCGAACAGTCATAATAGTCGAAATAGATTAGAAGACAGCTGTGGTTGAAACCCATCAAAAAATGTCCGTAGTTGAAACCCAACATGGTCGAAACCCATCAGAAAACATCCGTGGTCTAACAGTCACAATAGTAGAAACCCATTGGAAGACAGCTGCGGTCGAAACCCATCGTAATCGAAATGAATCGGAAAACACCCATGGTCAAAATCCACATGGTCGAAGGGAGTACTCATAAAAGCACTGTAGCAGACAAGTCAAACATCATTGTATTACCGTGGTCGTAAAAGTGTTGTAGCCCCATGATCGAATATCACGGTATCGCTGTGGTCGTAGGGCATACTCGTAAAAGTACTGTAGTACACTGAATCGAACAAGGCACTTATGAAGCCTAGTCGTAGGGAAGTACTAGTTGGAGTACTGAAGCACCGTGATCGGAGATCTGCGGCTGAAGAAGTATGCGTACAACAGGTGGTTGGAGAGGCTTGACTCTGCAAGTGGACGTATGCGTCCGTCTTCGAGGATCAGTCGGAGGCGTTCAGCTTCTATGAGAGGTCGGAGACATCCGGCTTCAGCAAGTGATTGTAGATGGCTGACAGTCGTAAGTGTTCGCATCCTTGCAGGCGATCGAAGGCGTCTACTCTAGCAAGCGATCAGAGACACGCACGTCTTCGGGATAGATCGGCAGCCATCGGGGACTTCGGCTTTGTGAAGCGATCGGAGACACGCACAACCTTAGAAGTGATCGTTGATCTTAGCTTTGCGAAGCGATCGAAGACATGCATGGCTCCGGAATCGATCGGCAGCCGTAGGGGACTTCGGCTTTGTGAAGCGATCAGAGACACGCACGACTTCGGAAGCGATCGGCAGCGATCATGGTTGCTTGGCGACATTGCCGTCATAGCCCCCGCTCATCGTATGCATGTTAACTAACTGCAAAAGAAAGATAGGAGAGACTATTCTTACCATTCTGAACATAGGAGGCCATGATCATTTCCTCAGGCCTATCTCTGGCTTCTCCTTCTCTGCTTCTGTCTTTCTTTTTGCCTCTGCTCTCTGTCCGTGGGTGTTTGGCCTTGCGATTGCTTCTGCGTCCACCTTTACGTCTCTGCGTCTGCGGTCCTTCTGCCTGGACCTCTCCTTCTTTCTCTCTTTTTATAGGTGCGGGCAAGGGCCGTGGGCCTCGTACGTGGCTCCCACATGGTACCGATCATGCCATTTAAATTGAGCTAAGATTGCAATTGAGATAATATTCTTGATTGACTACAGATAACTTACCTTCCCGGGCTCTGCTTTCATATCGGAGATTTGTTAAGCGTTATCTCCAACCGGATGAGGATACGATGCGACCATGCCTTGTTGTTGATGATTTGCAACTGCGGTCGAACTGCACAACGTGGTTGAACCGGTCTGATCGATGCAACGTGGTCGACACACGTGATCGTAAGCAAAGCTCGGTGTCCCTAAGTGATCGACAACGTGGTCGTACCGGTCTGATCGACGTAACGTGGTCAATACACGTGGTCGAAAGTAGTACTCGATACCCCAAGTAATCGCAAATGTGGTCGTATCAGCCAAATGTGGTCATATTAGTCTGATCGATGCAACGTAGTTGTAGCCGGCGATTTACGGACTTGAGATACCCGTGACGGCACACGACTGTATGAGGCGCGAGACATTATTGGATTGTCTGGACATTTTGCACAAAAACTCATCAAAGAAATAGATACTGTTTCGACTTCATCTATATAAGCTAAAATCGTACATGAGTATCTCTCTTCGTACTCTCTCTCGTGAATAGATAAAATTTAAAATTTTAAACCAAAAGATATAATATCCAAAATGTCCAGCTCCTTCGGTATATATTTCCTAGCAGAGAGCCACCACAATTCAGACGACACTTGTTCAGGTGGTGATATGGGGAAATGCATCCATATTTGCCCCTGCAGAACACGAAAAATGCGCAGAGAACTCGAATTCACTTTATTCTAATTCTGTCTGAAAAGTAAGTATAGGGGCCGCATAGAACTTTGATTGAGCGGGTTTTGTATGGAGTTTTTTTAAACATTTATTGTTCCTTGGGGGTAAAAGTGGAATAGCTATGTTTTGCAGGGGTACATAAGAAATTTGACCAAGTTCTCAAGAAGACTTTGTGCTCTATTTCACGATTAGAAGAAGAAAAAGGAGGACGACAAGATCTCGCGAACAAAACTTTTCAGGATAATGCGGTCGGACGTGATGTTTCTTGGAAGATACATGAATGCTTAAGCACATGTAGAAAATTGAAACCCTTGAAGCAATTACAACTAAGTACCAAACATCAATGTGCTGGACTGTGGCTTTAGAATGCGACTTGTTACCGCTCTGTACATTTTCTATTTTTGAGAGCAACGGTCTGAACATTTCTAGGTGACACCTCCCTTTCAAGGATTCTGCAAATCGGTTTTGGACGCTTGCAGTGTAGTGAGTTCTAGATATTCGTATGAAGAAAAAGTTTATCTGGTAAGTATGGCTGGCTTCTAAACTATGTTGCAATATTAAAAAAAAATTAGGGTGCTACGAAATGTTATGAATCGTGCCATTACATCAACGAAAAATGCGCAAGATTCATCTGGACACTGTAGCAACTAGTCTAATCCCGTTTGTTTCAACTGGAAGGGAAATAGAAGGAAAAATTACTGTACTGTAGTGGCGATAAATTTTGTTGACCACTGCGGAAAATCCACTTTCATAACAACGTGGTGGAAGCACACCTAGTTCATCTGGGTAAAGTCCACCTTGGATAATGCTCTAGCAACCTCAGCATATTTCTTTTTTACCAAATAATAATAATAATATGTTTTGTTTCATGCTACTTGAGTTATATGCTGTGACAAACAAATAGAAATTTGGAAACAAAACACACACTTACTTTCTCAAAATACTACTTTTGGTCTAAAATAGTTCTCCTTTTTGGTGCTTGTCAAACCTTTTATACTTCGACCATAAATATTATAGGACCAATGCTACCAATCAGAGAGAAGTAAATGATTCTCGAAACGTTTTCCCAATGGTATTCAAAATCTCTACTCAAGTGACTATGAGAGTCACCAAATTCATATTACATAAACTATACTTCACAAAACGAAGCTCAAGACCTAAGTCAACGAAATCAGGAATATTCAGTGCATGGCCGGTTAGACCACCATGGATGGACCGGTCTGACTACCAAACCGGCCAGTCCACAGATCTAGGGCTAGTCTGACTGGTTCCCTGTTCATAGACTTAAAAACTCTCGGTCCAAAACTCCCATATCAAGAATTTACTCAAATATCATCTAAACACTTTTAAATTTTCCATGAGACTTATTCAAGGCATTAGGCACCTAAACTAATCAAGAATCATAAGGTTATTGAGCTCTGGTTCACTAACTTGAAGAAAATCAAATCTTGGTCTCATGAACACCTAAAACCTTAAAATCCAAATTAGTTCTTGTTTGAGAAGTTTCTAATCAAGAGAATAATGTAGATCTATTCCTACATGTCGTAGCAAGCTAATCTAGGTATGGATTCAGAATAAAACTATCTTGATCATGAAAACCCAAATTTGAGCTAAGAATAAGCAAAACCGAGCTTAGATATCGAATCTTACTATATTAGTGATCTAGATGGGTGAAGATTGATCAACTAGACTCATCTTCTACTTATTACTCATGGATCACAACAAAAATCATGAGAGAGCTCGGGAGAGAAGGAATCACATCAAGAACATAAGATACAAACAAACCTCAAGACATGAACAACTAGCAATTTGAGAGGAAAGGTTTGATCTTCATTACCACAAAGAGAGAAAGGATTACAACATTATGGAGATTACAAGATGCTCGCAAAGAACTACTCTTTACTCTCCAACTCCCTTTTCTCTTTCTCAAACCGTGGAAGGAGGTAAGGTGAAAGAACAAAATTTTTAACCCTAGAACCCTTGGATCTAACACCTCCTCTCATTCTCTTTAATAACCATCCACAAACCCTAATGGTTCCAACCCATTAAGACAATGGGGAATAGCGGATTCAAAAACTAACTAAAGTTTTACTCTCTTGCACACTTCGTAAAGCGCACATAGCCATTAACCCACTAGTAATCAATATTTGATCTACTTAATATTTTCAGCGCATTTTTTACCAAAATCACCTCTCTTGCAACTCCTCACTCCGTGGTTTGATCAAGTCTCACCTTTTTGGTTTGGGGGCAAAAAGACCATTTTGTCCACAAACCATCTTCCACGAAGCTTCGTGCTTCCTTCACCTTGAAGCAATTCTGTGCTTCATCTTTAACTCCATGTAGCCTTAATGATTTGCTGTCAAGACCTCACATGTTTGAATCCCACCGAACTATCATCTCTTACAAACGTGCTCAAGTCACTTGGCACGCCACATGCTCTCCATATACCATGACAGTACTTGGCTTCCCTGACCATTTTGGATCTTAGTTCCTCCCTGAGCTTAGTCCCTATCTACCTTGTCGTTGCCTATCATATCCACCACTGGTAGCTCCCGCTCTAGTTTTTTTATCTTTCTAGCTTGTAACTATTCCACTAGGCTCAGTCATCTTCCAACCGCACCTTGATTGTTCTAGACCTTAGCACCCCTAGCTTAGTCCCGATCCTTTGTTTGCTTTAAATGTAAGCTCTACTACCTTAGTCCTGGTCCCGTCTGCCTTAGCATGACCTAACTTCGGAATCCTACAACTAACACCGACAAACAAACTATCACGAGCACCGCACAATACATAAAATCATCAATTAACACAATTGATGAGCCACCCTTACTTTCGCATCAAGGTATCTCCGTATGCTTTGACATATAGCCCGTAGTGCCCAATGACTAATCATCGTATCTTTACATATTCAGACTCTCCTGAACCGTCTCGATGTGCATCGGTCTCATCACTCAAAACACCACATACACCAACTCGCCTCTTCATGATTTTTGTTTCTCATGTACTTCCTGCTTGAGCCACTAGCCCCACTTGGATTTATACAATCGCATGGATCTTAGCTCTCTCGCCTAGTCCTGGTCACTTGACGTCAACTGCTAACATTCTCCAAGCCACCTAAACATCCAAAGACCAAGCAACCATCTTGAGCACAACACTTGCACTTACACGACTGCACGAACCTCATTTCTTCCGCCTAGTTCCGGTTACTTGCCGTCAACCGGTAATGTTCTCTAAGCCACCTACACGTCCAATGATCAAACAATCATCTTGAGCACAAGTTCTATGTGAGTGACTCACGTTAGTCAAAATAATGTATCATGCAACCCAACCCAACCTAACACAACACAACCAATGGGACCCGTACTGTGCACATACTCAAACCAACTTAATATCTATTTTCATCAATACCCCAAACATATATGCCATCTCCAAAATCTCTTTAGAAACTCTAGATATATCTGTCCTCCCCTGAACCTCTCTTGGTAATAGAGGAGCGGTCTGACTGTGGCACCCATATTGATCAGACTGCCAACATCAGCCGATATGACTGCACCTGCCCAACAGTCTGACCGGTCCCGCATACTGGTCAGACCGGTTACCTGATAGCAAACTGAATTTTGCCCAACTGTTGCAAAATCAAAATCCAACTCAACAAATGTGCCCATTATTCATGACAATGGGCCTTTAAACATGGTCCTTAATATTTCTAAATATATATTAGATTAACTGCCAGAAAAAAGTTGTTTCCAAAATTTATTAAGGACATAATGCTTAGTGCTTGGCCCCTAAAAAAATAATGCTTAGTACTTTTCCCTGGTATTCATTGAACTCAACAAACGTAAAGCAGACGAGAAAGTAATTAATGCTTTAATTCAGGTTCTTCTTGGAATCTTTGTTGAAGATAACTGTGCAACCACGGGAGTTTCTGAGAACAAAGTGCACATGCCTTGACTAGATTAGTATTTCCTAGCTCCAAATCAGCACTAAAAGCCTTACTATATGAAAATGTGTCAAACAAAATTTTAACTACAAACTGTAAGACTTCTTTTGTTAAAGAAAATTTTAGGACCTCTCTAGGGGCTAGACAACAAGTAAATTAAAAGGGATCGGCTAATTATCCTCTCAAAATAACAATGGGATACGCTAGTTCGAACTGTTAGGATGATCTCTTCAACCCAGGTTTGGCCCAACGGCCACCTGGGCCTTGAGCTCGCGCCCTGATCGGGGGCGCCCAACCCTAATGGTTGGTGGGCCCCTGTCACACTGCGCTATAAATACAGGTGGGGGCCGGCGGCTCTGATCACGAGGTTCGTCTGAGCCGTACACCCCACCGACAAAACCCTAACCCGATCTCGAGGGGGAGCGCAGCAGTGACGGGAAGCACCACTGCCACGCCGCCCCTGGACGGCGCCGCCACCGGACTTCGCCACCGACGTCTCCCGACTCCACCGACTCCATGGCGGACGCCTCTGCACTAGCGACCAAGACCACGGATGGTCGGTAACCCTAAAACCCCTCTCTTTACTCTCTGTTCTTTTAGATCTAGACGCATTACCTTTGTAGACGCCAAATAGATAGTCTACCCTACCAGATCTACTTCTAGTGATCCTAAGATAGACTCTAACAATGGTATCAGAGCCACTAGACGTAGAGCTGAGATAGGGGAAAAGAAAAGAAAGAAAAGAAAGGAAAGAAGAACCCTAACCCTACCCGAACCCTAACCCTAGAAAAGAAACCGGGTACTTACCGGAGCCGCCGTCGTCGTCGCTGGCGTGGGGGAGATCGGCCGAGCCTTGGGCTCGCCGGCGCTCCATGTTCTAGCCACCGTCGGCGCCGGCGTCAGATCCGAGCGTGCGCGCTCGGAAGGGCACCGACACGGAGCCGCTCGACGGCGGCGCGCTCCCTCTCAGGGGAGCGCGCACGCCGGCGAGAGGGCCCGCGGCGGCGCCGGCTCCTTCTTCCTCTCCGGCGGCGTGGATGAAATCGCCGCCGCCGTCGCTTCGCTCGCTCGGGTGCGGAGAGAGAGAGAGAGGAGTGGGTCGAATGGTTAGGGTTTTCGGGGGGCGTCCGCCGCGCGATTTTGTTCGGGCGATATTGCCGCTCAGCCGTCCGATGGCGATGAACGGCTGCGAGGGCGCCGAGCGCGTCGGGCTGGCTTTCGGCCCAGGCGGGCGAGAGAAATCCCGGCCCAGGCCCAGGTTGTGGCCGGGCGCGGGGCGGCGCGACGTCCGCGCGAGCGTGGGCGCGTGAAGGGCGCGTGCCGCGCGCGTGGGCGCGTGAGGAGCGCGAGAGAGAACGGCCGGGCGGGCCACGCGTGAAGCCGCGGGCGCGCGCGCATGTGGCGCGGCCCCGTGGGCCGCTCGTGCGCGAGCAGGCCGTGCGCGCTCGGCCGCGTGGGCAGGCCGTCGTGCGCCGTGGGCCGCGGCTGCGCAGGCCGGGCCAAATGGCCGGTTTGCACAGTAAAAAGTGATTTTCTGTTTTATTTTTTCAAAAGCTTTCATTTGATGTTAAGTTTGAGATCAAATTTCAGTACAATTTTGATCCAAACCAGCATTTTTTCCACTGCGAGCTAAAGTTTAATATCTTCTTATTAAATTCGAACCAACGGGAGAATTTAATTTTGAAGAGCAGAAATTTTAAGTTTTTCTCTAATTTTAATTGGAACCAACGGGAAAATTAAAATTAGAGGAATAGTTATATTTATTTACAGTTAATGTTTATAATTTTGCTATTTTCTGACCAAAGTTGATGATAGCAATATTATAAATTGATTTATTCATGAATTTATGCATTAATTCTATCTTCTGCCCAACGGTGATGTAGAATTAATGTACAAGAATTTTTGCATGTTTTAATTTTGACCAACGTTAAATCAAAACATGCAATTATTATATTATTATGTTTCCTCATTTTTTTCTGATAATGTTTCAGGACTCAACCCAATGGCATACATCTCGCACATCCCGGCACTTGATGGGAACAATTATCGGGTCTGGCGAGAAAAATATGATTTGGCACTTGCGCTGTCCGAGAATGACTTAGCCCTCACCTCTCCGTGTCCTACTGAGCCAGAGGACCCGGTGAGGGCAGAAAATGAGACTGATGCTGATTTCACTGCCCGAAAGCGTGATCATGCAGAAGTCAGAATGAAATATGATCTTGAGAAAAAGAAATGGGACATCTCGAATCGCAAGTGCCTGATGGTGGCTAAGGCCACCATTGCAGATCCAATAAGGGGATCCATCCCAGACTGTGACACTGCCACAGAGTATCTACAGAAAGTGAAGAATCAGTTTACTGGTTCTTCAAAAGCCACAGCAAGCACGCTGATTAAGAAACTAGTGAATGAGAGATACTCTAGTGGTGGAATAAGAGAGCACATATTAAAGATGAGCACAACGGCAGCTAAGCTAAATTCAATGGATATGGGGCTCAAGGATGAGTTTCTAATTCATTTGATTTTTTGCTTCTCTGCCAAAAGAATTTGACACTTTTGTTGTTAATTACAACATGCAGCCCGACAAATGGGATATAGAAAAGCTCATTGCAATGTGTGTGCAAGAAGAGGAGAGGCTTAAGACCTCACAGGGTGACTTTGCAAACCTTGTGAAGAACAACAAAAGAAAGAACTTTAATGCCAAACCACAAGGGAAACCTCAGTGGGATAGTAGCTCCTCTTCTAAGTCACAGGGAAAGGTTCCCCAGTTTCATAAGCCCAACCAATTTACAGTAGACAAAGACACCTGTAAATTTTGTAAGAAGAAGGCGGGGCACTATCAGAGGGATTGCCCAGAGTTCCTGAAGCATCTGTTGAAGAATGGTAAGGATGTCATTACATTTATAGATGAATCCTTGTATTTAAGTTATGAGAAATCTACTTGGTGGATTGACTCAGGTGCAACTATTCATGTTGCTAATTCATTACAGGGATTCCATACGAGGAGGACCCTACAAAGAGGAGAAAGAACAATTAAAGTTGCGAATGGAATTGAAGCCGAAGTCGAGGCCATTGGAGATCTCTCTTTAGAATTTCATGATGGTTTTGTACTTAGGCTTTCAGACGTTCTTTATGTACCCTCTTTGCGCAGAAACTTAATAAGTGTGTCGAAATTAGATGATGATGGTTATGATTGCCATTTTGGTAATGGCAAATGCAGACTTGTGTTTAATAATAAATGTGTTGGTCTTACCTTCCGACAAGACAAGCTTTATTTATTATCACTTTCTGAGAATGTGAATCATGTGTCTATTGAGAATGAGAATACCTCTTCGTCTATGAATGTAAGTAAAAAGCGGAAGATAAATCATGATGTATCGTCGAAATTATGGCATTGTCGTTTAGGCCATATTTCGAGGGGGAGAATAGAACGATTGATTAAGAAAACACTTCTTCCGCCATTAGAATTTTCAGATTTAGAACAATGTATTGATTGCATAAAAGGAAAATATGTTAAGAAAATAAAGAAAGACGCCAAACGAAGCGCAGGAAATTTAGAAATAATTCACACAGATATCTGTGGTCCATTTCCTGTGAAAAGTGTGGATGGTTATGATTCATTTATAACATTCACAGATGACTATTCGCGTTATGGCTATATTTATCCAATTAAAGAAAGAACAGAAACATTGGATAAATTTAAGATATTTAAGGCTGAAGTAGAAAATCAGCACAATTTAAAAATTAAGATAGTAAGATCCGACCGTGGGGGGAGTACTACGGTCGGCACACCCCGTATGGCCAAGTTCCTGGACCTTTTGCAAGGTTCTTACAGGAAAATGGTATAGTTGCCCAGTACTCCACACCGGCGAACCTCAGCAGAATGGAGTGGCTGAAAGACGCAACCGTACCTTAATGGATATGGTGAGAAGTATGATAAGTTACTCCACGCTACCGATAAGTTTATGGATGGAGGCGTTAAAAACCGCCATTCATATTCTTAATCGAGTACCAAGTAAGTCGGTACCCAAAACACCGTATGAGTTATGGACAGGAAGAGAACCCTCACTTAACTATTTATGTGTGTGGGGTTGTCCTGCTGAGGCTAAAGTTTTTAACCCAAACATAGGGAAGCTAGATCCCAAGACAGTCAGCTGCCATTTTATTGGCTATCCAGAAAAATCGAAGGGTTATCGCTTCTATTGTCCTGACAGACATACGAAGTTTGTAGAAACAAGACATGCTGTCTTCTTGGAGGAAGAGATGATCAGGGGGAGCAGAGTAGCGCGAGAAATTAACCTAGAGGAAAAGCGGGTACATGTGCCCATTCCGATGGTTCAGGAACCATTTTTCACGCTACCTGTTGTTGCTACACCAACAGTGCCAGACACTGTAGTGACAGCACCTGTTGTTAGTTCTCCTGTGGAAACGATGAGTGAACATGAGGAACCTGTCCTTCAGGATCCCATAGAACCCATTGTAACCCAAGAGGAAGAGCAACAACAGCCTCACACAGAACAAGCATCAAATAGCGAGGGACTCAGAAGGTCTCAAAGAGTCAGAAGATCAGCTATCCCTAATGATTACGAAGTCTATGAAACTGAGGATTTTCAAATGGAGGGTGATCCCACCTCTTTTGAAGAAGCCATGAGAAGCGCTCATTCATCCAAGTGGCTTGAAGCTATGCAGGATGAAATGAAGTCAATGAGCACCAACGGTGTTTGGGACTTAGAAACTATTCCTAAAGGAGCCAAGACAGTAGGCTGTAAATGGGTCTACAAAACAAAACATGACTCTAGAGAGAATATAGAAAGATTTAAAGCGCGACTTGTGGCAAAGGGCTTTACGCAAAGAGAAGGCATAGATTACAATGAGACATTTTCTCCAGTCTCGTGTAAAGATTCTTTTAGAATAATAATGGTGCTTGTAGCTCATTATGATTTAGAATTGCATCAGATGGATGTAAAGACGACATTCCTAAATGGGGATTTGGAGGAAAATATTTACATGGCACAACCGAAAGGTTTTGTTGTGGAAGGAAAAGAACGTATGGGATGCCGGCTGAAGAAATCCATTTACGGATTGAAACAAGCATCAAGGCAGTGGTACTTGAAGTTTGATTGTACAATAAGAAGTTTTGGGTTCAAGGAGAATGTAGAGGACAATTGCGTTTATGCAAAGTTTAAGAATGGGAAATACATTTTCCTAATCCTGTATGTGGATGACATCTTACTTGCTAGTAGTGATGTTAGCCTATTACTGGAGACAAAGAAGTTCTTGTCCTCGAATTTTGATATGAAGGATCTTGGTGAAGCTTCGTTCGTACTGGGAATAGAGATTCACCGAGATAGAACTAAGGGGTTTTTAGGTTTATCACAAAAGGCATACTTAGAAAAGATTCTAAAGAAATATAGTATGCAAAATTGTAAGCCTTCATCTGCTCCTATAGTCAAGGGCGACAGGTATGGGGAATTTCAATGCCCCAGGAACCAATATGAGATCGATCAAATGAAAGCGGTTCCATATGCTTCAGCTGTCGGAAGCTTGCAGTATGCTCAAGTGTGTACGCGCCCTGACTTAGCGTTTGTTACCGGGTTACTTGGCAGATTCCAGAGCAATCCTGGAATAGAACATTGGAAATTAGTAAAGAAAGTCTTGCGTTATTTGCAAGGAACAAAAGGCCTCATGATGACATACAGAAGATCAGATTCACTCCATATAGTGGGGTATACAGATTCTGATTATGCGGGGGATGATAGAAAGTCGACATCCGGATATGTATTCACTCTCGCAGGAGGAGCTATATCGTGGAAAAGCTCAAAACAAACTGTCACTACATCATCCACAATGTATGCCGAGTTTGTAGCATGTTATGAGGCCACGGGGCAGGTGAATTGGCTAAAGAAATTCATACCCGGGTTGAAAGTGGTAGATGATATACATAAGCCACTAAAGTTATACCGCGATAATGAACCAACAGTATGTTATGCTCACAACAATAAGTCAAGTGGTGCTGCCAAACACATTGACATAAAGTATTATGTTGTGAAAGATAAAGTCCGGGATCATATAATCAGTCTTGAGCATATAAGGACAGAAAAGATGCTCGCGGATCCGCTCACAAAAGGCTTACCGCCCAATGTGTTCAGAGAACACTTAGCCGGCATGGGTTTACGGAAAAGCCTATGATTCCTGGACAATAAGGGCCCAGTTGAGAGTATATTTCAAAATAGAGAAGTGCATTGTGGCTGTTCAATCTAATGGCATAAGACCGTGACGATGAGGCACGCTCTATGCACTGATCTGTGATGGAATAAGAAAAACAATGAGAGACAAGTATAGAGTTTAAGTATAAGTTGAGATCAAGGGGGAGAATGTTAGGATGATCTCTTCAACCCAGGTTTGGCCCAACGGCCACCTGGGCCTTGAGCTCGCGCCCTGATCGGGGGGCGCCCAACCCTAATGGTTGGTGGGCCCCTGTCACACTGCGCTATAAATACAGGTGGGGGCCGGCGGCTCTGATCACGAGGTTCGTCTGAGCCGTACACCCCACCGACAAAACCCTAACCCGATCTCGAGGGGGAGCGCAGCAGTGACGGGAAGCACCACTGCCACGCCGCCCCTGGACGGCGCCGCCACCGGACTTCGCCACCGACGTCTCCCGACTCCACCGACTCCATGGCGGACGCCTCTGCACCAGCGACCAAGACCACGGATGGTCGGTAACCCTAAAACCCCTCTCTTTACTCTCTGTTCTTTTAGATCTAGACGCATTACCTTTGTAGACGCCAAATAGATAGTCTACCCTACCAGATCTACTTCTAGTGATCCTAAGATAGACTCTAACACGAACCTCGTGAAACTTGTGCATCTGGTACTGACTATCACTGTAATCCATGTTGTCGGCTGTCACTAGGTGAGAAGAAGATTAGTTGTACCGGCAGAGATTCTCTAGAAGCCGGTGGCGCAAGCAATGCCGGTGTACGCTATGAGTTGTTTCAAGCTTAGCCAACAAACCTGTAAGCAGAGCACTAGCATAATATCCAAGTGCTGGTGGGGGAGCAGAATTGATAAGAGGAGTATGCATTGGCTACGGTGGTCTGAGATGACACGGCAAAGGTAGATCGCGGTATGGGTTTCCGAGATTTGCAGTTGTTCAATCTAACGATGCTAGGGAAGCAGAGATGGAGGTTGTTGCGCAAGCGTCAGCATTATCGGACCGCTGAATCAATGTCTGATTTTGGGCTTACTAAACTAGCGGTCTGACTTCAGATAGTTAGGCCGCTATAACCGCAAACCCAATTACCAGAGCAACAATCTTTGGGGTCTTAGACTATCTTCTTCTAAAAGACTAGCCTGATAGATTGATACACGCTCATCCTTATAAATTGTGCTCTGCCTCCTCTCATAACCGATGTGGAATATAGCACAATTTATAAAGTTGAAGGTGTACCCACTTATCATGTTAGTCTTTTGAGGAGATGACTCAAAACTTTTAAGGTTGTCGTTCTCCCGCTTGTGCTTATGGTTATACCGGGGTTGGACGCTGGTTTAGCGGTCCGATGGATCCGTCCTCGTTATGTGCACGTGTGCTTAAGGTTAAATACTTTCCTAACTCTGATTTTACGTCGGCAACGAAGAAAAAGCACTCATCACAATGATCACATACATGGAGGGCGATTCTGGCTGGGTGGCAAGCTTTGAATTTGGGCTTGATTAAACGCATTGGAGCAGATGATTCTATCGATCTCTGGAAAGAAAATTGGGTGCCTCTGAAAGAAGATTTGAAGCCTTTTACCTGTGGGACATGCGACGATGATACGTCGAGCGTGTGATCTGTTGAAACCCAACCGATTCGAGTGGGATGAGGATGTCATTCGTTAGACTTTTATTGTGCCTGATGTAGATGATATACTGAAAATCCCAATTGGCAATCTAGAGGAGGATATGATAGCATGGCATTTTGAGAAGCATGGGAATTATTCGGTGCAGTCTGCGTACCGAGCTTTGGTAGAAGCCAATCAACAGGCTGATAATGCAGCGGTACAGGTGGCGTCGAGTTCGCATGGTGATGCTCATCCATTGTGGAAGAAGGTTTGGAAGCTTAAAGTACCACCGAAGATTCAAAATTTTTGGTGGCGCATGTGACATGGCTTCTTGCCAACCAGCACTCACTAACCTTTTCCGCAGACATATGGAGAAGGAAAAAACAATGTGTGAGCAGTGTGGTGCGGCTGAAGAAACAATACTGCATGCCCTTACTGAGAGTACTTACGCAGAGTTGGTTTGGAGTTTGGACAGCCATAAAGGAAGCTGCAGGCATTAGACTTGCACGCCTACACCCCGACACATGGGCTTGGGATCTCCAAGGTGTGAATTTCTGCTCGGAGGACATGACGGCGACTGTCAGGTGTGCGATGTGGTCGATCTGGACGTCAAGCAATAACGGCTGGCATGGGAAGGATGTTTTTACTCGATCCGCTGCTGCTAGATGACCGCGGAATACTGCTATGGAGGTACGTTCACCAAAGGCCACGACGAAGCCGCCTGAGCGTCCCACGGCGCGGTGGCAGAAACCTAGCGCTGGATGGCACAAAATAAATGTGGAGGGAGCTTTTTACGCAGTCGACCTCACGCGAGCCACCAGAGTTGTGGTCAGCAATGATCAAGATAGTTTCATCACAGCGGCATTGAGGTGGTTCGATCATGGATTTTTAGACTGGGTTATAATTTACAGCTGAAAATTTTGAATTTTAGATTGTTTGTGAGAGCTTATATGTAGAGAAAAATAATCGCATGTAATTTTGACCGATATATCTAAACTCGGTACAATTCGTACAACGATTTACTTATAGATCATATATTAAAAAATACACCGTTTAAAAGTTAGTTACTATAGTATAAACTAAAAGTCATAAGCCAAAAGTGATAAAAGAACCCAGCCCATATACCAAATGCGTTTACTGCAGAATCTCTCGCATGCTGGGAAGGTGCTAAGATGGCGAGGGATTGGGATCTTCGCAATGTCGTTGTTGAGACAGATAGCTAATCACTGGTCGATCTTTGGAAGAATCAAAATGAAAACAGGGCAGAAATTGCTGGTATCCTAAAGAACATCCAGGAGCCTAGTCTTGTTTTTGATAATTTTGAATTAGCTTATGTCAGGAGGAAGGCAAATTGTGCGGCGCATTTATGTGCTAAGCAAGCGTCCCCAGATTGTAACCGGTGTATGTGG
Organism: Dendrocalamus latiflorus; assembly: GCA_017311315.1. Lineage (NCBI taxonomy): Eukaryota > Viridiplantae > Streptophyta > Magnoliopsida > Poales > Poaceae > Dendrocalamus > Dendrocalamus latiflorus. The sequence goes on from CM029664.1 coordinate 36,660,422, forward strand.
TTGAATAGTACACTGGATTTTCCGTTGTCATGTTTGGACGTTGATTGTAATCCTGTTTCATAAGTATCGATGAAGCTTCTGGTTGAGTCTAAACAAAAACTCATTATTGAGATAGATTTGACAGGAAGCAATGTTTGCGGCGTTTGTTTTCTCCTGAACTCCAGACGGATCGTTGAAGTTGATAGCGCTTTGGCTTTATTTAGAATTAAAACCAAACAAACATTAATTTGCACTATTGAAACTTGAAAGGCTGTTGTTAGTAAGACCCTGTTTGTTTCCACTTAAGATTATTATAATTTAGCTTATAATAAGCTGGTGGGAAATAAGCTGTCAGGTGTTTGGCAGCCTGGATTATCAGAGTTATAGATTGTTGAATTCGAATGTTTAAAGACTACAATGCCCTGGGAGAGAGAGGCACGGGAGTTGGGGGTTGGATGAATGGCAAAGATGGGTAATATTCCTAAAGTTTTATGGTCATTAAGATAAAAGGTGGATCTATAAGCTGAAATAAGCTCCTTTTTTGAGCTTATTAGATTACAATAATCTGGGCTATTAGATTATAATAAGTTACCTTATAATCTGGGCTGTTTGTTTCCACTTATGATTTATAAGCTAGATTATAATAATCTTATGTGGAAACAAACAGGGCCTAAGTCCCAGCCTTTTTTTTAATTTGGGCCGTTTCAGAGCTTGTTTGGGTGACACAATAACGGGTCATAGCCGGTGTGGATTGGAGCAGACCATCAGCAAGGCAACAAGATCTAACAAAGTAGTGCAAAGCTGCATAACGTGGGCCGATGGTTGGACTCGTAAGACGCTTAGTGCCAGTCTGCCAGACAAGGTTCAGGCGTTACGCTTGGAAAGTTGGAACGACGAGATTCTGCCTGTGTTTTAATGAGCCGGTGCTGGTAACTTTCTGGATGGAGTTTTTGATTTTTTTAGTTGAAATAAAATAATAACGGTGGAAATAAATAGCTTTTAAAACAAAATTTGAAAAACTGTTTTTAGGATATGTGAACATGGAGGAGTAGACGGAGGCTGGCCGATGGCTTTTAGAAACGGCTTGGAAAAGTTGCTTTTGGAAACCGATGTGTTCAAATCTTCTGGTTTATCCAAATAGGTGACGGAAGCCAAAGCCCATTTGAACACCGGCTCTGTCCGTCGTGTAGAAAGCTTGAAGCAGCCAAAGCTGTACTCGAGTGGACTTCTATACATTTTCAAGCATTCACTCCACCCACCAATTCAGTATGCTTTTTCTGACAGGGCACACTTTCTTTTGTAATCTTTAACAAAACAGAGAATAACATCTTCCGAAAGTTTTACTATCATACATCCAAAAAATAACTACAATAGTCCAGATCCTCCCTCAGCTTCCGAAAGATGTATTGACGATCCACATGTTGAAAACACCAACGTAAGGTGTTTCGTGATGTATAATACGTTACAAATATTACATTACATTGAAAACACATAAGGTATAATTAATGGATCATCAGAAATCTAAGACCCAACTGCAAAACAACTCCTGGTCCAGATGAATCCTTCTCTCCGCTCAACGAAAGATGTGGCCATATCCACACGGTCAATTCTCACCCGTTTCAGTTTACTGCTGTGCATCCTTTCGGTCTTAACCTGGACAGTGGTGATATATACATCGTGGCTGCGAGAACAGGCGAGTGAATAATATTCACCTGGCATAGTTGAAAAATGCGAACGCATTAGAGGTGACATTTTGTAGGAACTGACAACCGTAAATAAAAACAGGTGTGAGAAATAATCACCTTGCACCACGCAAAATATAGTGGTACCAGAGATTGTGTCTGTGCCAACATAATCCAAGCACATTATTTTGCTCTCACAAAACTTAAGCCATGAGAATGGCAAATTAATCGGATCTCCGATGTAGCGAGGATCACCTTGTTGAATCAGGTCATAAGCAACAAGTCCCCCGCCTGCGCATGTGTAAATAAAACCCTCGACAAATACAGATATCCTATTTACAAATCCCCTTCCATGCTTGCTGCTTGGCAGAAGTTTTCTGCGCCATTGCAATGGCCTTGTAAGCTCAACAAATGGAACGACAACACTCCATCTATTCGTATGCAGGTCAAGCAAGAAACACCTCGTGTCAGCTTCAGAAACTATGGAATCATCGCTCAAGACCGCATATCCAGACAGGCTAACCTTCCTGTTCCGATCAAGAGACCCATGTGTCCTGCGATGCTCCCATTCGAATTTATTAGACAAACGATAGACACCTTGGAGAGTATCTCTTAGTCCCTACTCCCAACGGCTTAAAAGCCATTGGCTTCTGGCTTCTAACTTCTAGAAATCAGAAATCACTTAGAGCGGCACCTTAGAGCAGTAATGTGGTGACCAACTCGAAGAACCATTGAGAAACAAATATAGTGCCATTGGAGAGGCCATCACATCATATCATCATCTCCATCAGATATAATTGTGTCCATAATGCAATGCGGTCTGAGAGAATTGTCATGGCAGGTCAATCTTCCGTTCAAGATATTAATCTGATACACAATTGATCGAACATGGCTAGGTGGGCGGGTGTGCACCTAACCCACTAGGGTTCAAGTTCTAAACTTGGCATTAGTGTCCATCAATTTTAGAAGTACACACATGTGTACGTTAGTGAGAAAGCGTGTATTCATGCTTTGTGTCTCCTTGGTGTCTTCCTTTGTGATGCCTTGGTGTCTTCGATAAATTACTAGCATGTGTATGGGATGAGCATGTTTGTGTATGTGTAGGTGGTATATGTTGAGTGTGTGCGTTTGTCTTGTACTCTAAAAACAATTATGAGAACCAACTTGGCCAATAGTATATAGTACTTTTTTTTAAAATAAACCAAAATTTTATCCATTTTACAGAAATAAACTACCTTTTTTGTGCAAATAACCCGCAATCGCTGACCCACAGCGCGACTGGGCCAATCCACCGTGGGCCAATGATTGTATGACATGGCAACCTCAGTTGCGGTATGGGAGAGCGATTGAGCGGTGCTTGTTGACATGTGGCTCAATCGGTATCCCGTGGCGTAATTCAGGCTAGCCGCCATCTAATTTCACAATGAAAGGACGATGTTGTGCCATGTTACTTAGTCGCATCCTCGGTATGCAACTTGTACCGTCAATCGCGTCACTAAGATGCAATTGATGGCACGCATGCACCATTCGTGTGGTGTTGCATGACTATGTGCATCATAAGGGCCAAAATTCAGCTGAAATATCATTTTAATTTAGGAAAAAGAGAAGAGAGGGGTGGAGAGGGGAGGAGAAGAAAAGAGAGGAGAAGAGGAGAGGGAAAGAGGAGACTCCGTCCGTCTTCGTTCACATACTCGCTTCTTTTGCGATTAGTTTTCGTTGCTCATGTAATCTTTTAGTCATTGCGAAGAAACATGCTTGGTTAGCAACAATGTACATAGATTAGTGGTAGAATTAGGGTTGATAGTTGTAGATCCCCATATTTTAGTGGTACAATTAGAATCTAGTAGTGGTGTACGAGATGTAGGTGTAATAGAGAGCATTTCGGTAGGCATGGTATGTGTTGTAGTTTAATTTGGTTTTCATTAGGCTCAACATAGCATACGTAATTTCCATGTGTTTTGAGTATTTTAAGTTATGTGGTAGGTATGTGAGGTCAAGAATTTTTCAGAGTATTTTACGGGCAGGGAGAAGTTCAAGAGGGGCCGTATGGGGTTGATTTGAGAAGTTTTCCATAGACCACACTGTATCACCCCAATCTAGATAATCTTTAAATTAGGGAGGTGTTGTTGTGGCTCATTTACAGCTCCTCGCTAGACTCAGCATTGTATAGTGCAAACATGAAACGCTTGTGGAGCAATTTGCCAGAAGTCATCGGTTGGGTGCTAAGGCCCATGGAGAGAATGAAGTGACAGAGGATCTACTTGGAAGCACGTAGACACCATGGCTATGAATTCGTGTTGTTGGTGCAGGCCTGTATGAAACAGAGTTCGAGTACACTTAGTAGCGCCCGCAAAGTGGGGGAGAGTAGTGCAGGTGGAAGTTGGGGATTATGGGATAGAAGATGGTGGTAGAAATGCAGTTGTGGCTAAAGACAAACATGTTGAACCTGGTGGATAGGCAGACAAAGGGGAGGGTATTGAATTCATAGTGGATGACTTAGAGAGCGAAAACCAGAGGGTAAGGACTGAAGAATGAGCATTGAAAGAAGATAATGATGAGTATAACAGTTTAGATGATGAGGATGTCCTGAGGCACTGGTGCATGATGTTTGGAAAAGATATGATACATGAGGCCTGGATGTGAATGATGGCCATGATTCCACATGGGAGTACCGATAGAATGAGGTGCGTGTTAATGTCATGCATGCATAGAAGTAAGTCCTGTAGGATGCTATCAAATTATGTGTGGTCTCAATGCATAGGCCACTTAAGGTTGTGAAATCAAACCGAGAGAAGTACACTAGAAAGTGTGAAAAAGCTAGGTGTCCTTGGCATGTTCATGCTTACAAGCTGAAGTATTGAAAGCATCTATGTCCCGAAAAATTGGTTTTGTTAATTAATGACAATATTGTGTTTGGGACTAACATGTGTGCAAAGATGTCTTAAAAGGTTTAGTTCCAGATTATGGATGACAATAAAATGATGGCATGCACAGACCTATGAAGGATCGACATGGCTTAAGACAAAGGTGAAATTTAGCTTTAAGGATCCCTTTTAATTTTGCCGGTCTCGGTGTTTGGAGAAAAGACCAAATTTGTAGGGTAGACACTGTACTATAAAGGGAGATCATGCCTAATAGCTTGATAATTAATTTTGTGCCATCTTGATCAATAAAGAGTCATCATGCATCTGAAATCAGTTTTCAGAAACCTCTATTAGGAAAATTGGTAGCACCACAAAGGGGGTACGGTACTACCGACCGATGGTAATACCATTGTTATGGAGTATATCTAAAGCCATATTGGCCATCATCTACCCACGAGCAAGTTGTATTCACCGTTTGAGTTTTGGCTCGGCTTCGGTGCACCTTTCCAACAAACTAAAAAAGGTCTCAACTTTGGCCTTAATTTTTATTATCGTTTATTGGAATAGGTTCATAACATCCTAGAGTAGATCTTTACAAACTTACATATCATTTAGATGTACGGATCAAAAGTTCTCTCAATTTTGGTTTTTGAAATCGGGTTGAAAACACTATTCACCCTAATTTTACTACAACAGTGGAACTACTCGATTACTGTAGCAGTAGTACCACAGTTACTGTAGCAAGTGATAGTACCGTAATTTCAATGGCGGTAGCTCCATTTTTACTGATTTTTCATGAGTTTTCAATGTCTCGATTTGCTAGTTTTTGTGGTGTGTTTCCATCCTTATCTTCATAGCTCTATAGCTACTGAATTGAAGGGCTAGTGAATATTTGGAGAAAATTTTGAGGCACCATTCACCCCTCTATTGCCATATTCGGTCTTTCAATTGGTATCAGAGCCCGGTTAACTCTTTTCATAGATGTTAACCAGTTTTTAGAGCCATGACAGCAGACAAGTATTCCACCAACTTGCCTCTCTTCGATGGGGTTAACTATCCCTATTGGAAGAGTAGGTTAGAGTCTTACATACAGGTTCAAGTCTATGCGATTTGGAGAAAGGTTAAGACCAGATTCATTGTTCCTACCGATGAGTACGTCACGTCTATGAATACGCCAGATGTGGAGGCAACTGCTAAGGCTAGGAACATCATCATTCAAGATCTTAGCTAGAGTGAGTTTGATTGCATCTCTCATCTCACGTCGGCATTCGACATCTTGGTGACTCTCGATGCATACCATGAGGGCACCACCCAGATCAAGGCTGTTCGACAGGACCAGTACAAGCAAGAATACAACAAATTCAAGATACTTGCTGGTGAATCCTTAGATGAGTGTTTTGGCAGATTTCACAAGATAATGAGCAACCTCTGAGCTGTTGGTCTCACATACTCAGACTCGGATAATGCTCGTCAGATGCTTTCTGCCTTGGACCTTAGGGTTTGGGAGATGAAGGTGACCACCATCAAGGACACGACTGATGTGTCGATCTTGACTCTTGATGCACTTTACTCTTGCCTTAAGACTCATGAGATCAACATCATCTCTTGCAAGACGAAGTCGCAGTCGATGCCTTTGGTCACCTATCCCACTTCTACCTCTAAAGCATCGTCTGATGGTTCTTCTAGATTCTCTTTGGCTACTTTGAGTGAGATGAGTGATAACCAATTTGACTAGTTTCCAGAATGTGACCTAGCCCTCCTAGCCAAAAAATTCTCACACGCATACAACAGGGTTAGAGAGAGGAAGAGAGGAGGTCTAGTGATTTGCTTCGAGTGTGGTAGCCCCAAGCACATTCGAGCTAACCGCCCCAAGCTGGAGAAGGGCAAGAACGACTACGACGGCATGAGCAAGAATGACTATACTAGCAAGAACTGCAACAAGAAGCCCTCAGCTCGTGATCAAGGCAAAGACAAGAAGTACCACAACTTCAGTAAGGACAAGAAGCTCTTCCACCGCGTCCTCACCGCCTTCGACAACTTTGACTTCAGCGACATGGAGGGCTGGAGCGACGACGACGGCGAGAATGATTCACAGAAGGACACCAAGGATGACGATCACTTCACCAACATGTGCTTCATGGATGATGAAAATGGTATCAACGATGACGATCTCTATAGTAACTCTGATAAGATATATCCCTCCTACAACCGACTTAATGATACTTTTCTCAAGTTAGAAAAGTTTTTTGCTAGGTCTAGGACTAGATGTGGTGAGTTAGAGAAGAAGGTAGAGAGCTTATCACGGGAGCTTACTTCACTTAGATCTGCTTCCTCCTATGACAATTACGATGTATGTGCTTCCTTGCTTGACGATATGGAGAAACTAAGGACCTCGCATGATAGCGTGATTTCTAAGCTGGATTTACTTAAGGTGGAGAATGCTAGATTGCTAGCTAAGTTAGATTTGTCTAGGGTTGCTCCTTTACATTCTGATTTTGTTGAGACTATATTTTGTACCTCATGTGAGGATAAGGACAATGCTTTTAGAGGTTGTATACAATGCCCCTTGATTTGCCTGAAATCTGTGATAGCTGTACTAATTTGAAGATTAATTTAAAGAAGGTAGATTATAAAATCGCTGAAATGCAAGCTACCTTGATGGAACCTGTTGCTTCTTGTGCCAACTGCCTAAAATTACCTACTGAAGTTGCATTAGTTTCCAATCAATTTCAGGACATGTGTGATCACAATAAGAAAATGACTCAATATGTTTCTAAGGCACCTGTTAGCTCACCATGCAATAATTATGAAAAATTAAAATCTAAATTGATTGCATTGGATGAAAAATATATGAATTTAACTAAGAATCTACTAGAGAAGCCAAAATCTGATTGCTTGTTCTATGCTAAAGTTGGGGAGAAAATAGAAGGATATGCAAAAGACCTTTAAGGAGAGTTACGAAGCCCAGATAGTTAGGATTAGAACTGCCCCCTGTGTGTCTTGCGAAGCCCTCAAAGTTGAGGCAGCTGTGCATAAGGAGAGGTATGCACGTGCTATTCAATCTTCTTCTTTCGATTCCTTATCCTCTCCTTCTCCTAGTGCTTCATGTGCCTTTCTTTTTCGAGAGTGTGAGTAGCTCATAAACACTTTCAAAAAATTTGTTGGAGGCAAGAAAAGGCTTATTCTTATCCTTGGCAAATCAAAGATTTGCAAGTTCAATCAAGGTCTAAGATATGATTTTTTAGAGGATGTGAGGAAATATCTACCTGCTGTTGTTAGAGCTATAGCAGTAGGTGTGATCGAGGTTACACTCGAGCCTAAGAAAATAGTGTTTAAGTCTATAGTTTTGTCCTAGGGATTTCTGACAGTAAGGTTGTGCTACCTGCTACTTTGACCTCTCAGAAGGCGAAGTCTTATCCTGCTGCTTCGACCTCTCAAAAGGTAAAGTATCATTACACCTTCTGTCAAAAGGATGGACATGTGGTTGAGTTCTGCTTTAGGTGCACCAAGATCATGCGAAGAGACTGTTTTCACGCTCTTAGGAGTATTCAAAGTCAGCCCTAGACTCGTAGTGCTCCTAAGACCAACATGAGGTCTAAAGTTATAGGTAGCTCTCTTGATTTGCAGGGTTCTAGGCAATGTCAAGGACCTAGTTTTCAGGGTTCTTTTGGTTTTAGTCCTCGAGTTGCTTCTGGTCAGGATTTCTACCGTCCTGATGATAGACCTCATATTCCCCGTTGAGGTGGCTATCCGTGGTGTAATTAGCATACTGCTGCAGGTCAGATCCGCTCTTCCATAGTGGTTGGACCTAGCAGAGGCTCAAGGTCTGCTTCTAGACCATCTGTTTCTGTGAGAGATGAGTTGCGTAGCATAGCTAGAGATCAGTCTTTTGCTTCTGTGACTAGATCTACTGCTCATCGTGTGACTCAATACTGGGTTCCTGTGACTCAGTACTGGATTCTTGATCTGCTCTTATTTATCCTAGTACTAAGCCACCGATGTCTTCTTCTCACTAACTCAAGTTCATCGGGCTAGGAAGGGAGAGGTTTGGCTTGTGGACTTCGGCTGTTGTTGCCACATGATCGAGACTCTTGTTGGTTCTCTTCCCTAGTCCGAGCTCCAGGTGATGAGGTGATCACCTTTGGAGACATTTCGTTAGGTTGAGTCATCGCTAAAGGTACTATGCCGCATTAATGATTCTTTTATTCTTAAGGATGTTGCCTTAGAAAGTAAGCAGCGATATAATTTGCTATATGTTTCTTAGCTTACCAATGACGATTTTGAGGTAAGCTTTAAGAAAAATTCTTGTAAAATCGTTGATTCTTCGAAAAGTTTGGTTTATGGGATTTTTAGGTTTGGGAGAATTTTTCGCACTGATTTTATTGAGTCTTCTGGTAATTCTCTCTGATACTTAGTTGCTTCCGAGTCTCGTGATCTCTCCTTCTGGCATAGGAGACTTGGTCACATTGGTTTTGATCATTTGACCCAAGTTAGAGGTCACAATCTCATTCGTGGTTTGCCTAATCTCAAGATGGTCAAAGACATAGTTTGTACTCCTTGCCAGCATGGCAAGGTGGTTGCTGCTTTTCATCCCCCAGTCACCGTGACTATGACCGATGCATCAGGATAGCTTCTTCATATGGACACTGTTGGTCCAGCTAGAGTGTAGTCGACCGGTGGGAAATAGTATGCTCTTGTTGTGGTTGATGACTTCTCGAGGTTTTCTTGGGTGTTTTTCTTAGCCTCGAAGGATGAGACCTTTAATCATTTTTGGGATTTGTTTGGTAGGTTGTCTGTTGAACTCCCTGGTGCCTTACGAGTGATCCACAGTGACAATGGCATAGAGTTCAAGAACTCCTAATTTGAGAGCTTCTATGATGAGACAGGTGTAGAGCATCAGTTCTCTTCTCTGCACGTCCCTCAGCAAAATGGCGTTGTGGAGAGGAAGAACCGTACCTTTGTCAAGATGGTCAGGACGATGCTAGACGAGTATTCTACACCTAGGAAGTTTTGGGCTGAGGCTATAGCCACCGCGTGCCATATCTCGAATAGAGTTTTTCTAAGGGAACACTTGCATCGTACTTCTTATGAGTTAAGGTATGGGCGAAAGCCCAGTGTCTCTCATTTTTGTGTTTTCGGTTGCAAGTGTTTTATTATGAAGTTTGGGAACTTAGATAAGTTCGAGTCTCATTCTTCTGACGGTATCTTTCTAGATTGCTCGACTTCTTCGCGGGGTTATAGGGTCTGGAACTGCGAGACTAGTTGGATTATAAAGACCTGTGAGGTTACCTTCGATGTGGCTAGTCTTGGTCTAGTAGCGCAGTCCGAGACCATCCTTGTAGATGATGAGGAGGATAGAGATGAAGGTTCTTTACCTGATCCAGTCCATTCTTCCCTTGAGGTGCTTGCTTCTACCACTGCACCTCAAGGAGGTCAGCCCTTACCTTCTGATTCTTCTGTAGCTTGTGGCTCTGCTCCTACCTCCTCAGCTCATGAGGTAGAGACCACCTCTTCTTCTCATCCAGAACCTCCCCAACACATTCAATGTCGTCATTATTTGGAGCAGATCATAGGAGATCTTTTTGAGTGTGTCTCACACACAAAGTCTAGCTTATCTTATTTTTATCTGTATTCTTCCTTTATTGCCTCTTTTGAGCCCAAGGATATCTGTCACGCACTTTCTGATGAGTCTTGGGTTAATACCATAAATGAGGAGTTAAAGAATTTTGAGAGAAACAAGGCCTGGTCGCTTGTTAAACCCCCTAGTGGTCATAATGTCATAGGAATCAAGTGAGTCTTCAAAAACAAGCAGAGTAAGGATGGAGTAGTCATTCAAAATAAGGCTAGACTGTTAGCTTAGGGTTTCTTCCAAGTTGAGGGTTTATATTTTGAGAAGACTTTCACCCCTGTAGCTAGGCTATAGGCCATTAGGATTTTGCTTGTATTCGTAGCGTCTAAGAGCTTTAAGCTATACCAGATGGATGTCAGGAGTGTCTTCCTCAATGGGTATATTGAGAAGAGGTTTATGTTAGATAGCCTCCAGGTTTCGAGAACCCCAAATACCAAACCATGTCTTTAAGCTTTCCAAAGCCCTGTATGGACTTAAGCAGGCCCCTAGAGCTTGGTATGAGAGGCTTAAGTCCTATCTCTTGAGCCATAGATTTGAGATGGGTAAGGTAGATAAGAGCTTGTTCATTTGCAGACATGGTAATGGCCTTTTACTCGTCTAGATTTATGTGGATGACGTTATCTTTGGTGGTTTTCTCATGCTCTTGTTTTCTAGTTTTCTAATGTCATGAGTATAGAGTTTGAGATGAGCATGATGGGTAAATTGAGCTTCTTCCTTGACTTCCAGATCAAGCAGACTAGGGAGGGTACCTTCTTGCATCAAGGCAAGTACAATTGAGACCTTCTGAGACGCTTTGACATAAATAACGGCAAGTCGGTGTCAACTTTGATGGCGACCTCGACTGGCACTTTCCAATTCATTGTCATTTCTCTTGTCTCTTGGTTTTCTTGTAAGCAGTACAGTGTTGTACAGTCCACCGCAGAGGCCGAGTATGTTACAGCCGCTAGTTACTGTAGTTAGGTGCTTTGGATGGTTTCAACCTTGCCGGATTTTGGGCTAGCCATAGATAGTGTTCTACTTTTCTATGATAACACTTCTGCCATTAATATTGCCAAAAACCCAGTGTAGCACTCTAGGACCAAACACATAGATATCTGATGTCATTTTCTTAGAGACCATGTGGAGAAGGGTGACATAGTGTTTCAGTTTGTGGAGAGTGATCACCAGTTGGCTGACATTTTCACCAAGCCTTTAGATAGTTCGAGGTTCATAACCTTGCGGGGAGAGCTTGGGGTGGTCTATCATTATGGCTTAATCTGAGGGGGGCATCATGTACTTTCTGTATTATATGTACATTTTTATTATGTTGTACTTTGTTTATTGGGTGTATTTGGGTTTGTCTTTCTAATATAGACTAGAATAGTTCTCATTCTCAGCTGGTTAAACTTCTTTCTCTCATCTTGTGATCCTAGGATGCTGCTTATTAGCTGCTTCTTTTCTCACTAGGTTGAGTTTACTCACTTCTTTTAGGTCTAGCAGGGGTTGGACCCCCTTGGGTAGGCAAGGAACGTGTTTACTCCCTTATATTTTAGATGCTCAGTTATAGTCTTAAAGTCATATGGAGTAGATGAGAGCGAGTCTGAGTCATAGTAATCTTTCTATCTTATCTATACTTTAAGGACTGCTATTTCTTCGTTTTTCAAGCTTCTTCTCTCATGTTTTTTGCTTTGGTTCAAAAAGAGTTCATTTGAGATCTTCTTGAACTTAATACTAACTTAACTCAACTTAAACCAAATTGCTTTTAAAACTGATTGTCTTGCTAAGGGTGAGTTGGAATCTTTATATCATCATATTTAAATTCAGTAATATGCATTGTAATATAAATACATGGAGCCCTGATTATTATCCTTGTGTGACATGACAAAACTGCTTTACATCTTGCCATGACTTGTGCTAGATTTATCATAACCTTCTATGTGTAGCTTAGCTCTTGCCATGCTAGCTTCTTTCAATGTGAAAACTTGAATTAAATCATGTCTCGCTCTATTGAATCCCTTTTTGATTCATGTTATGTCAAATAAGCTAAGTTGAGTCTTGAATCTGCATTGAGCTTTAGATTGAGTTATGCTAGTTCATTGATGAAGCATGAGTTAGAATTAACTCTTTGTTCTTGAACTAAGTTAAGAAAATGTAAAAAAATCTCTTTGGTGCAAAAAAACTGATCTCACCAATTCTTTCTCATGAGACAGCTTACCATTACACTAGGCATGAACTTAGGGGAGTTTTAGATGACCAAGATCACTCCATTAAGCTTCTTACTTGGAATTGTCACATAAGGCTTGAGATCTATTACATGGTTAAAGAAATTAAATTTTGTGAAAAATAGTTGAAGCTTAGCTAAAACCAAAAATAGATTCAAAATTTGCCAAATGTGCTAAATTTAGTCAATTACAAGTGATATCAAGTGCTTGAACAAAATGTTTCATTTTTGAACTTGTAGCACTCTAAATTGACTCACTAATAGCTTCTTGGTTCTATTTAGCATATTGACATAGCCTAGCTCATTTTTGGGTACTCTTGGCTAAATTATGAACTTGAGCACCTGGACATGTTAACAATCTATTTAATTTCAGATCAATACTTATTTGGTTCTTGCTTGGCTATATATGTCTTGTCATAATCTAGATAGCACTTTCACTTTTTATGGCTTGGTGTAATATTTGGAAAGTCACTTTGAATATTTTTCATGGCTCCTAATGCTGAAAATGAATAAAATATAGCTATTTCATTTCATTCATGCCCTATCTTCTTCCATGCATCTTGATGACTCCATTGTCCAAGGAGCAGAAAGATTGGTAAAAATGCATATCTAGAGCATGATTTGAGCTTTGTGCAAAATTTTGCTAATTAAGGAGCTTTTGATTTCATCTCATCATGATCAAGGCCAAATCGAACATTGTTCTTTTATACGGACCTAGAGTGAGATTTCCCGACTCATTTGGTGGATATGAAGGGTTTTGTGAAAATTGTCATTTTCAGTAGCTTCCATCCATTTCTGCCTCAAATAATTATGTTTAGCTCTTTACAATCTTTCTTTGACCATTTGGAACTCTCTTTGTAAAATTCTTCCTTTTTGTTTCTAAAACCACATCCAAATTGCATTTTTGAAGAATTGTGAGTTCATGAAAGAGGAGATTAAAGGATCATGTGAGAAGGTCCATGATACTATTATAATGAACAATTGTAATATTTGTGGAGTGGTCAATTGGTTTTGCAAAAATTGCATTTGATTTGGACTGTTTTCTGGGAGTGTCAGGAAAATCGAAAGTATCGCAGGTATTAGTGCAGTAGTTCCGCTTTGCGGAAGTACCGCAGGTATAAGTGCAGTAGTACTATTTTGGCAGAAGTACCGGGTTAAGTTGTGGTATATTTTTTCCAGAGAGCTTCAGGTGAGGTTTTCAGCATGCGGAAGTACCATTTTGGAAGGTGGTAGTACCGCAGTGCGGATGTACCGGTGTGTTAGACGCGGTACTTCTGATCTTCCCAGAAAAACAGGTGTTTGGGGAATTAAGTCATGGATCGAGTTGGGATGACCTGGGTTATTGGATTAAGGTTGCATAATGCATGTCTTGACTAATGTAGGTCAAGTTGTGAAGAACTTGTGCTTGAAAATGATTTCTTTGTCTTTGGATATGCATGGTCGTCTGGAGTCAACTGTGATCAACGGCGAGGATCGGGGCTAGACTCATGGAGGAGTTGAGGCCCAGAACGATTGAGGATGCCGGGTGAGACGGTGAGCTCAAGTATGGCATGAGAAAGACGGGAAATGTTGAAGGCGAGTTCGAACGACAGGATGGCGTCATGTGGCTTGCATGGGCCAAGTGAGTTGTGGTTCGTTGGAACCGGGACGGAAGAGACTTGGCAGTGCGTGGCACGCTAGTGGTGCACCTATACGTGACAAGCATTATGATTTCTTGCAGTGGTTGGTGATGACTAAGTTAAGGAAGTGTATTTTGGTAGTTTGACCAAAATACCGAAAATCATCTTGGATCAAAACCGTGGTGTATGGACGATGCATTGGAGAGTGATTTAGGTCAAGGTGGAGCTGGTTTGGTTAAGGTGGATTAAGGCCAAGGATTTAGTGGATGTATACTTATGCTTTTTGAAGAGCGTGTATAAGTGAATTTATATGAGTAAAATTCATATGTGTGGGGTTAATGGATTCCCTCTATTGTAATAGTGGATAGTGTCCACTAAAGTAAATAGGTGGCTGATTGTCTACCTATAAAAGGGGGTTGGGATGGAAACATGTGAGGTTAACCATCCAACCCATATATTGTGCTCTCTTCCATAAGTCTAAGTTTAGGGTTAGAGTTTGAGAGTAAGTATATTGGGTGCTTTTTGTCTTTCAAGGTGGAGTGGTTATAAAACCTACCTTATCAAGTAAGCAATACATCGATCTTTGTGCAACTCTTGAGTCACTCTTGTTTTTGATTGATGTGCTTGATTTTTGGTGGGTTTGATCTCTCTTCTTTACTTCTTGTGATCTTATTGTACCAAGGACGTGTAAGAGATGGAGATAATTCTTAGGAATACATCTCCACCTATCTAGGCATTTTGATAGCAAGATTCACGAGAAAACCCAATTTTGCTTGATTTGGTCTCAAGTTGTGATTTCTTGATCCGAGAGTTTTTGACGTGATTTCTTTCATGTTCTTACTTGCTGGGATATGTGGGAACATATTTAAAATCATCTTGGCCATCATTTACCAACAAGTAAGTCATATTCACCGTTTGGGGTTTTGGCTCAGCTTTGGAGCACCTTCCAACAAACTAAAACATGTCTCAATTTTGGTCATGATTTTCATGATCGTTTATTGGAATAGGTTCATAACATTCTAGAGTAAATCCCTACAAATTTTCATGTTATTTGTATCTACGGATTAAAAGTTCTCTCAATTTTGGTTTTGAAATCGTGTTGAAAATACTATTCATCTTGATTTTACTGCAGCAGCGGAAGTACCATGATTACTATAGCGATAGCACTGCAGTTACTGTAGCAATCGGTAGTACCGCAATTTTAATGGGGGTAGTTCCGTTTTTTTTATTTTTTGTGGGTTTTCGGTGTCTCGATTTACTAGTTTTTGTGGTGGTTTTTCATTGTTATCTTTATAGCTCTGTAAATACTGAAGTGAAGAGTTGGTGAATATTTAGAAAAAAAATTTAAGGCATCATTTACCTTTCTCTGTTACTATATTCGGCCTTTCACAAACACTGAGTTGGGCCAGACCAATGAGCGTGGCGAAAGCTTTCTCGAGTTAGCCCACACAGCCTACATTGTCGTCCTCGTTAACCCAATCTGAATGCTTGTGTATCTCAGTCACATGAACTATGGTCATGCTGGGCATGCATCAGGGTTGGCAGTCACAGCTAAAGGGAGGAGGTCCTGTGTGTCTTTGCCAAGAAAAGGCCCGACTACGATGGCCTGCCTGACTACGAGGCCTCCGTGGTGCCCGGCGTCTTCCACCCGCTCAGGGCCGGTCCTCGCGTCTGCGTCCGCCAGGGCTTCGCCATGCACGCTCGAGGCTAAGATGGCGCTCGCACTGATCCTCCAGAGATTCAGCTTCGCGCTCTCGCTGGCGGTAGCCCACGCGCTGACGCAGATCCCGCAGCAGGGCGCCCAGATTGTTTTCAAGAAGATTTGACAGGTGAATTACATTGACGTGTAGTAATCATTTAACTAGCAGATTTTCTCGTGTAATTACACAATTAGATATGATATATTTAATGGTGGATTTAGGCTTCAGGCTAAGTAGACTATTACCCATGGCCTAGCATCAATGACCCATTAAAATTGTCTTGACAAGGCCTAGAATCTTTGCTAGCAGTGGTAGATTAGAGCTAGTGTTTTGCCATACTTGAATTGTGATGAATTAAAAAAGAAACTTGCCATGCAATTTGAAAAATTGCTTCAATGCAATGCGAATAGCTGCCCAATCAAGGTCTCTCTGACTTATCGAGTTTGAGGAAGGATGGGGATCCCTTTCATATCTACTATTTTGAGTCGGCCAGCAACCAGCTTATCTCGCACCCGCCAATCGATCCAATTCTTATGAATATTCTTATACCCATTGTGAGTTTAGGAAAGAGAAATTGAAATAATTAACTGACAAGATTAATCTTGCTAGATCTGAACCTTGTGATACTTGCCCTAAACTCAATTATAAATTTGAAGTTCTCACTAAGATGTTGCAAGACAAATGTGATAAAGAATCTATTGCTCCTATTTATGCTTCAAATATTAATTCTATTACTCCAATAGCTTATGCATTTTATGCTGAAATTGAAAATATTTTGGATGATATGCATAAAGCATTTAGAGTTAAATTTGATGAGCAGTTGCATAGAGTCAAGAATGTGCCTTGTGTTTCTTATGAGGCTTTGAAGTTAGAGGTGGTTGTGTATAAGGAGAGATATGTTAGAGCTGTTAAGAGTCAAACTTGTGAGTCTTATGTCAGCCTTGCCAAGGAGAATGACTACTTGCAGAAAACCCTCGAGAAGTACTCTAGTGGAAAAAGAAACTAAACATGATCTTAGACCAATCCAAAGTTAGCAAAGCCAATAGAGATTTAGGGGTAGTGAGAGTAGTTGAGAGTGAGAAGTTTGAGGTTGCCCCTCCTGAGCCTACCAAGATCATGCTCAAGTTTACAGAATTTTCTCAGTTCTCTTCTATCAATGTAGGTGCTTCTACTTCATCATGTATGACCCCTTAAAAGGTCAAATACCATTGCACCTTTTGTAAGAAGGATGGCCACATTGTATAGTTCTGATTAGGCGGGCCAAGAAACTGCGTCGAGACCATGCTAGAGTTTTTAGGAGCCTTCAGGATCTAACCTGTCTAACTAGTGTCCCTACAGTTGTCTCTAGACCTCACTTTGTAGATGAGTTCTTTGATTCTTTTGGTGGCTTTAGAGAGCAACGTGGTTCTAGGTTCCAAAAGAGTGGGTTTAGGTATAGAGATGCCCCTAGATAGAATTTTCATTATTTTGGTCCCCGGTGAGGATTTGAGAGGGGTTTTGGTAGCTCTAGGTCGGGCCCTGTTGCATATCATGCTAATCCATATTTTGGAGCTTTTCCTGCTGATCGTGTGTCTTGGTACTAATGCCTCATTCTTTTGTCTCTTTGATGTAGGTTTTCATATGAGGAGGAGATTATGTGGAGCGTGTTAGCTTCTTTAGGTCTCCTACCTCACTTTGGGTATCTAGTTATGGCTTTCACTTCTCACAATGCAGTTTGCTCAGCTTCGACTACATCATACTGTCAAGTAGTGTGACGTAGGTTGTTGTTCAAACTTTGTCAATTCCCTACTTCTATATTCAGTATTGAATACTATTTGGGAGTGTTAGGGATTTTATGTCTTCAGGGTGATGTGAGTCACACATTTTGTCTTGTGTCTTTCTTAGGTACTTCTCTTCTACTAAGTTCTTTAGGATCTTTTACCCTGTCTAGATTGGGCTTGCTTCTTCTTTCACCAGCTTCTAGTAGTGGGGTGGCTAGTGTGGTAAATTCGCTTCTTAGCAATGTATTCTTCTTGAGCTAGAGACCACTTTGTGGAAAGATTTTTTTTCTTCTTACAAGAGTTTTTCCTTTTTATTTTGCAAGTGATTGTTGTAGTTAGGGGGTTTTAGTTCTTGCTTTCATTTTGCATCATACATACATGGCATTGCATTGTAATATTTGCATTTTAGATGTGAGCTTTGACTATTATTCATTTATGATGTAATCTTGACTTGATATTGCTCATTGTCTTATTATGCTAACTTAGCTAGCTTTGTCATGCTTTTGTATGCATGATTAAATCGTTGCCATGCTAACTTAACTTGTCAACTTAAAGATAATTGTACATTTGGTATTAATTTTTACAATTGGTATCTTTTAAGTTTGCTAAGATGGATCTTTTAACTAGTTTTTCTCTAGTTATCTTTTTATGATATATGTCATGTTAAAAATACTCTATTGAATCTTGAATCTTTTATTGTACTTTTATTTAGTGCTTTGCTAATTTTTTTGGAAAATCATGCTTTGCTCTTTGATTCAAAACGTTAAATCCCAGCTATTCTTCTTCATGAAACTGCTTGTCATTTATTTGGCATGAACTTAGGGGAGCTTTGTATGACCAAGACCATTTTTTTTGACTCTAATGCTTGACATGGTCGACAATGGCTTGAGATTAATGAAAATAAAAATAATGCAATTTGGTTGAACCTCAGGAGGCAGTTGTAGATGGCTCCTAGTCTAAGAGTTGATTTATTGAAATAGACCATAAATAATGATAAATGGTTGAAACTTAAGAGACAGTTGTAGATGGTTCCTAGTCTAGGACTTGCTTTGCTAAGAAAAGGCCTAAAATGATTTTAAAAATCTCAAGAATGGCTTTTATCTCAAGCATAATTGGTTAAGGTTGAATTTTAGCACTTTCAATGAGTTTCTTGCATCCATTTAATCTTCTTGATATAGTTTAGCTCATATTTATATACCTTTAGTTGAATTTATCAATTATGAAGTCATGCTTAACTTGTATCTAAATTGAATGCTCTAAATAGTGCTATTTTTCTTAGATTGGTTATATATGCCTTATCATGATCTAGATAGCTTTATATGCATTTTATAGCTTCAAGTGTTATCTTTAAACTTTGAACCTCACTTTAGATAATCTTCAAAGCACTTTTAGGTTATACAATTTCATTTATGCATACATACTCTTTCATGCCTCTTCTGAGTTTAACAATTGGTATCATGCATCATTTGAGGTGGAAAATGAGTTTTTGTGAGCTTGCATTGCCCTCTTGTCCCTTGATAACTATTTTGCCAAAACGGGGAAAATGATGAAGGCAAATTTTGGTATTAGTCTAAATAGGGTGATATTGATGTGATTGATTTGAAAAAAGGGAGAATGCTTAAAAAAAGGTTAAAAGGGGGAAGTGAGTTTTGTGAGGTTGCAATAGAGCAAAATGAGCTTTTAGGTGATAAAAATGTATTTTGGGTTATAATTCGTCATTTGCATTGCATTTGTTTCTATTTTCTCATGTGTTGCCTTATCTTGCTATGACAATGGTAATGATGAATACTTATTCTTTTATTTGGACCATGAGTAAGATTTTTCTTTTTGAGTTTTAGGTATGGATAGAGTTTTTGGTGAAAACTTGCTCTTTCTTAGTCTCAGCACTATTCCATATTTTGCCACTACGGTCATGTTCTTTCTTTCTCTTGAAAATGGACCGCTTGTGGTTTTTGCAACTTGTTTGCTTCAAATGTTCAAAATTCAAACTCAAAATTTTGCCTTTGAGGTATTTGTTAAATTACTCATCAAGAGGGAGATCATAAGATCATGTAGTAACAACCCTATGTGAGTGATGAGTATTTGACATTGCTTGTGTCTTACTTTCATTGCTTGAATTTGATTTTGAGAATTTGCATTTTGAATTGTTGTTGTTTGATCCTGGCGGTCTAACTGGCCCTAACAAGGTGGTTTGACTGGCGCATAGTGGTCTGACCGGCCGTTGCTTGGCAGTCGGACCAGTGAGTGGCAGTACCGAAATTTTGTAGTGGTAGCTATTTTTCAGAGGTCTTTTGGATGTTTTTGGTCTTAGACCTAGTGTGATAGTACTGACATTGTATACATGGTATGACTGGGTTGTAGCAGTCTAACTGGCCTTGGCATGATAGTCTGATTGGTATGGAGCTAGCGGTCTGACCAACTTAGTGGCCACGATCGGACTGGTCCATGTTGAGTTGGTTTGAGTTGTTTTGGGTTGTTAGTCACGATAGAAGTCCATGCAAATGTTAGTTATAGGGTTTTCATACATGTGTGAGTCATGATATGTATATGCATATGTTTTGCTAATTGAGAGTCAAGTGCATGTTATTTGTGCTCAAATCAATTTTTTGTTCTTTGATGTTCAAGTGCTTTGATGATGGATTACGGTCAGTAGCAAGACCGATGTTTGGTGGCCATAGAGTGTCGTGTAAGTCCAAGTGGAGCATCATCTCAAGCTGAGAGCACGGGAGAAAGACAAGGGATGTGAAGAGGCAGTGTGTGCATGTGTTGCGCCAATTAGACTTGTGTGTTTTAATTGGTGATGGCCTCGGTGCATGCGTACGATATTGGTGCCAAGGAATTGGGCATCACGGATTGCGGTGTAATGCGGTGTGGCATAGGACTTGGGCGTTTTAAGTGGTGACGGCCTCAGCATAGGCATACGATCTTGGTGATGACGTGTTGGGCATCGTATCTTCATGAAGACCAGTTGGTAGCAATTGAGAAAATTATCCAATATTAGGTGGATTAGTGATTTGCAATACCGTGGCATTGGTCTAAGTGGTTTAGGTCATGTCTTTGTAGATTGAATATGTTATCGGGCTTATGGAACCTTGTGAAGTC
Source organism: Dendrocalamus latiflorus (assembly GCA_017311315.1). Lineage (NCBI taxonomy): Eukaryota > Viridiplantae > Streptophyta > Magnoliopsida > Poales > Poaceae > Dendrocalamus > Dendrocalamus latiflorus. The sequence goes on from CM029664.1 coordinate 36,680,957, forward strand.
ACACTTTGAAAAGCGTGTAAATGTATGTAACGTTAAAACCCATTTGTGTGTGGGTTACCGGGTTACTATATAAGCCTTGTGTGTTGAGGAGAGAGATAACACTTAGAATTTGAGAGATTATGGTTAGAGTTTTCATGCGTTGGAGCCTTTTCTGTGTGTATGATCTAGGCTTAGAGCTTTATCATTCTGAGGGAGTGGCTGTAAAACATTCTTCTCTAAGTGAAATGTACATTCAAAATTTGCCCAGGTGAGTTGTGGTATGAATTATTTCTTGTGCTTTTTATTTGATTGGCTTTTTGTTTAGATACCTCTCTTCTTGATCTTTTCTGATGTTAAGGACGTGTAAGAGGTGGAGATATCTCTTGGAGATCAAATCCTATTCATCTAGACACCACAAGTGTTTGTGCCAAGTTTTATCACTTTGGATAAGTGGTTTGAGAGTTGGATCTTTTCTTAGATCGTATGCAGTGCTGATTGCACTGATCCAAGGCCACAGTGCCACTCTGATTGGTATTCACAAGTGTGTGCCACTAAGAGGGACTGGAGGGAGAAGCTGGTCCAACGAGCTAAAAAAACTGATGCTACGGTTGCGACTTCAAGTTGGGATTTCCAACCATATCCAGAACGCCAGTACTGACGCGCACTGAGACGCTTCCTGACATGCGCGGTGCGCCAGTCCGTGTCTCGTGTCGAGAATTTTGGACACTGTTGGACCCCAAAACATCAAAAATCCGTTTTTGGCCCCCTAATAAAAAAAATTCCAATTTTGGACCCCTCCCGACCGCGCGTTTCTCCCGTCGCGCCACGTGCCCCGGTCGTGCGGTGTGGTACCGCACGACCGCACTGTTCACGGGTCGTGCGGTACCACACCGCACGACCCCGCCGCCGACCGCATGTCCCGCCTCCCGACCGCACGACCCGAATGCCGCGGAGCGCCGGCCGCGCGTTCGCCCGCCTGAGCGCACGTCTCCCCGCTCTGACCGCGAGATCGCCTGGCTGAGCGCACGTCTCCCGCCCGACCGCGCGTCTGAATTTTTGACCGCACGTTTGCCGCTTCCGACCGCGAGATTTTTGACCGCGAAGGTTTACTGTTTTAATTTAGGTGTATATATATTTATGCATTTGTAAAGTTATTATTTATAAAAAAAATTGTGTGTATATATGAAATGATGTGTGAAAAAATATGAATTTGAAGTGAAGTCCACTTTACTGCTTGTGTAATTTTTTTGTGTAATTTTGAAAATTAAAAATATTGGTTGGTAGAGTACGAACGAAATTTGTGTGAAGTAACGATTAGTGTATTTGTGATTTTCATATATTGCTGACCGTGAAAAATGTGTTCAAGTGACAATAACAAATTTCGATCATGGTATGTTGTTTTATTGGAAGCAATATAATGAAAAAAATTTTGAGCACAAATGTGATATGAACAATTGGAGGAAATGAAGGAAAGTGATATTGAAAACGTGTGAATGAGTGCAGGAACTGTAATGATTATAAGTTTTGTTAATTTTGTAGTTGTGAATCAGAAAAAAAATCTAATAAAATTGTAAAACAAGTTTATGTTGATTATATGTTGTAGATGCATAAAAAATTTTGGTAATTTTTTTTGGAACGATTGTGCGTAGAACGATCGATATATAAAGTGGTAAGTGACTTTTAGGGTTTGGTATGTTTTTAGGGTTTGCAATCCGCATGATTTTTGTATGTTTTGTCAATTTTGTAGTTATAAACTGCGTAAAAATCAGATAAAGTTGTAATAGAAGTTTATGTTCAATGTAAGTTGTAGATGCATAAAAAATTTGGGTAAATTTTTTTTAGGTTTTTTTAGGAACGATTGACCGTAGAACGGTCGATACATAAAGTGGTAAGTGATGTGACCAGTGGCATGTGGCATGTGTGGAACTCTGTATTTCTAATGTTCAGAACTCCACCACTAGTCCTAACATGCCTTAGGGAATATAACTTGCTGGGTGTATTACATTTTATCTACTGGGTGTAGCGTGGTTGTTTCCCCTTATTCTCGCGCCCTGAAGATGGCTCCGCTGCATCCTTCTTCCTGTCACTCTTGGTCTTGAGAGCTGCCTCACGAGCTTGAAGCTCTTCCTCCTGACGCTTGATGGCTGCTTCACGCAGACTTAACTGCTCCCGCCTCCTTTGCAGCTCATCCTCCTTGCCCTTCAGACGGATTTGGTCCACCCTCACGCGGCGCTCTTGCTCAAGCCGCATATGTCGTTCGACCTCGCGAGCCTGAGTCATCTTGATAAAGTATTGTCCTTTGTTTTCCACCTCCATTGGCCGGTTCCGTGGCCATGCCGGCGGCACCCGATCCACCCATTCGATGAACTCGCAAGGCTATGTGTGGCGTGGTAGATGTCATGGATCAAGTTGAAAAACGATAACGAGAAACAAAGGATTTAGTTGTCGTCGTTACCATGAAGTCGTCATCCAGGTTTGGACACTTGAAGAACCTACGGCCGTAGTTGGCTCGTTGTACTGGATCTGTCCAGACGCACAACATCGTCCTAAAGCCGCAATGGCACTTCGGACGCTCATGCCACTCCGGCACTCCAGGAAGACATTGTTGTGTAGTAGTATTGTGATGGCTTGAGAATGAGATGTGGTATGGAAGACATAGGAGGCCTTTATGTAGGCAGGTTATCTGGTGCAGTGGGCATAGTCCATGGAGAGGATGACACGGGAATCTTTTGAGCATAGTCAGGTTTCCAGTGTAGCAATAAATGTCCCTATGAAGGCTTTTGAGCCTGTAGTCTCGTAATAAATTCAGAGCTTGGATCATTCAATGTATGTGGTACAACGTAGCCTTTTCAGTCGTTTGCAGGAAAGAGTACGTTCCACGAAATAAGTGATACAACATTGCCTTCTCAGAGGCCAGTAATCATAACTGGGCAAAGCTGCCCGGTTTTGTCATGTCACTGCGCAAGGCTGCCCGGTTTTGTAATGTCACTGCGCAAAGCTGGCCACTTTTGTCATGTCACTGCGCAGAGCTAGCCCGTTTAGTCATGTCACTACGAAAAGCTGGCTCGTTTAGTCATGTCACTTTGTAAAGCTGGCCTCTTTTGTCATGTCACTGCGGAAAGCTGGCCTCTTTTGTCATGTCACTGAGCAAAAGCTGACATCTTTGCTCATGTCACGGGTCTCCTCGCAATCCTTCACCATCTTGTCCCATTGCTTCTTCTTGCCTTTGTCCATCCCGGTTGGGTGAGGGAAGCACGGTGTAGTATGGGGTTTGCATGTGCAATGTTCGCTGCGAAATGGAATGCACACCAATTTATAGGGTCCGTTTTATCTCTACTCGTACGTGTAAAGCTGGTCCGCGTGGTCGTAGCAGTGAGTAAAGATGGGAGTGATGCGAGACTACTGCCAAAAGGCGCCATTTTGTCATGTCTCTGAGCAAAGCTGTCCTGTGTTGTCATCTCACTGAGCAAAGCTGTCCTCTCCTTTTCATGTCACGGAGCACAGCTGTCCTCTTTAGTAATGTCACTGCCCAAAGCTGGCATCTTTTGTCATCCCACTGAGAAAAGCTGCCCCGTTTTGTCATGTCACTGCGCAAAGCTGCCATCTTTTATCATCTCACTGAGCAAAGCTGGCCCGTTTCGTCATGTCCCTCGTTTGGTATAAATAACATGGTTGGGGTCCCAGCACTTTGTAGACAGAGAATCGTGTAAATCGAACAAAGAAGTACCCTATCTTTCGTGCTGGAACAAACCATGTCGGAAGCTGAGGGGCCAGTCAATTTTGGGTCACCGAAGGAAGACCTTCCCTTCGAAAGGAGGGAGATCTTTGGTCCACAGTACCGCTTGATACCAAGCCGGCGTGCTCAACCAGTGTGGCCGTAATGCAGACACAATGAGTACGCGGTCGTGCATGCCTTGGATGGCCCGTTTGATGGCGGACGCCGTTTCTTCCTATGCCCACGCTCCGGGGTACAAATTACTAATAGTACATTTTTTGTTATTGGTTATGGACCCTCCATGTTTACCGTCATGTCCCGCAGATGGCGAAATGTGACTTCTCCCGCTGGATCGACCCTCCTCATGAATGGTATATTTGCCGTTATGTGGATACATTATGGGATCGAGTATTGGAGTTGCAGGACCGAATCGAGACTCTCAATGAGGCGAACAACGACCTCCGCCAACAGATACGACGCGAGAGGGGTAACGAGGAGGTCGTGAACATAGGAAGCTCTTATGATCCCACATGTTGCTGCGCGAACCCGAGCTGCATATGTGCGTGCCACTACCAGGACGGCGAGCCATGTCCAAGGCGACCCCCTCAGCAATTCTCCATGTGGGTGCCACGAGGCTCGTTTGGCATGTAGGTAAGAAGGTGTATGGTTGTGTTGTATTTTAGTTGTTGTGTTCGTTGGTGTGTTGATGGCTGTAGTACTTGCTATATGTTATGTACGGGCAATGTATGTGTTGTTTCGTGTTGTCATGTCACTGAGCAAAGCTGGCATCTTTTGTCTTCTCACTGAGCAAAGCTGGCCCGTTTTATGATGTCACTAGGCAAAGCTGTTCTCTTTTGTCATCTCACGGAACAAAACTGGAATCTTTTATCATCTTTTGTCATTTGTCATCTCACTGAGCAAAGCCGACCTCTCATTGAGCAAAGCTGACGCTTTTGTCATGTCTGTACATCCCTCTTTTGTCCCATCTCTGCGCAAAGTTGTACTCTGTTGTCATGTCACTGAGCAAAGCTGCACTATGTTGTCATTTTTTGGTATTGGTTATGTACCCTCCATGTTTACCGTCGTTGGTGTGTGGATGGTTGTAGTACTGAGCATAGCTGCCCCGTTTTATGATGTCACTGGGCAAAGCTGTTATCTTTTGTCATCTCACTGAGCAAAACTGGCCTCTTTGGTCATGTCACTAGGCAAAGCTGCCCTCTTTTGTCATCTCACTGGGCAAAACTGCCCTCTTTTGTCATGTCACTGAGCAAAGGTGCCCCTTTTTGTCTGCTCACTGCCCCTTTATGTGCGTGTCTGGTTTGTGTTGTCTGTGGTCTTTGTGCCTGAGGCTGCCCCCAACACAGTCTATAAAACGGAGCCATCCCTCACATACTCCCTTGCCTTGTTATCAGTCACCTCCTGAGTTAGTTGTTCGCAATCTGTGTAGTTTTCTTTCGTGCTCACTCCCCCAGACTAGGCAATGAGTCAGCTCAGCATGTCTTCATGGGCACCCACGGTGATTTGCCCAAATTGCAACACGGTGGTTAGACGTAGGACATCACAGACGGCCGCGAATCCTGGACGACACTACTACAAGTGCCCCTATCACTCGGTGAGTCAGATTGTTTCGGGTTCATGCAAATCGTGGTGGTATGCTTAAAAATCTTCTTATCATGGAATCGCAGGAAGCTCGTGGTGGTTGCCGATTCTAGGTGTGGGAGGATGAAATGGGCAATAGGACAGACAATGTTCGCCATGAGAGAGTTGTCGTGGGGGGTTGCGACCCCGTCGGGATGCTGCATCGTTTCGACAGACTAGAGTGGAAGATAAATTTAATGTTGTGTGCTATTTTGTTTCTTGTGTTTATTGTTATCCTCAAGTTGTAGTGCTGGAGGTTCTCCTCGTGTATGTTGGTAATGTTTTATGCTATGTTGTCGTCAAGCTATTTTCTTTCTTGTTTTTCTTGTGTTTGTTGTTATCGTGTCTTCTCCCGCTGGAGAGGTAATGTACGTATGTGTAATGGATGCTGTTAGTTACAACATGTGTGCATACTTATTGTTATCGTGTAGTTGGTGTGTTGGTGGTTGTACTACTTGCTACATTTCACGTGCGTGCAATGTATGTGTTGTTTCGTGTTGTCACTGCCTGATGCCTTCTTATTATGTGGGTTGTCCCGTGTTGTCATCTCTCTATTGGTTGTATGCCCTAGTAAATCAAAGAACTAAGAGCAACCCTTTTTATACAGGAAACCATCTTTGAACATCAAACCATCAAGCACTTCAAGAACATCACCAGTCTAACGATCACGCCTCATTACAATTAACTCATTACCAATCTCATCGTCGTCTCGTCGGACGCCGTATGTGATCCTCCGAGAAGGTGAATCGGGTAGGAGAGTGCGGTGCATCTCGAAGGTCATATTGCGAGGCCTGCGTCCGAGGTGGTCCTGCGTACGGCTGCGTGGGGTCTTGCGTTGGCGTCCCAAAAATATCGCTGAGCCATTCGGTCGATGAGGGGTCTATGGGCTGCTGAGATGGTACAGATGAATTAGGACATGGGCAGCGATGTTTGTAATGAATCTTAATATCACAAGGTATTTACCTGGGTACTCTGAAAAGCGGATGACCCACCGTGAACGTCATGGCCTTGTTGCTCGGAGTAAACCTGCATTTTTTTGCGAGTGCAATTAGATGGCTTTGAAATAGACATGTTTTGCTTAGTACGTTAGTGCATACCGGGGTATGTGGCTGTCGAAATGACGATGTCGACGGGTAGTCGCGCATGTACTCCTGTGATGTGAAGCCTTGATAGGTCTGCCCAAACCACCTGTCCCGGTCATCTAGGTTGGTCTGCACGGTAGGGGTGTACGAGGGCATCGCCCCCTCTGATTGGTCCGGCGAGTCAGGATCGCCCTCTGGAGTGGGCCCCCGTCGGCCTGGAGAGCGCGGTCGCTCGTCCGTCGCCCTCCGTGATGACGATGCCCGTTGCAACGTGCTATCCCGTCGCAATTGCTGCAAGACGAACATGTGGTTAGACATAAATGGTAAATGAGTGGATGAACAAATAGTTGGCAATTGTCCAACCGCCGGTCCGAAGCGCGTGGAGGCCGAGCGAGCGTAGCTGGGCCGACTCTCGGACTGGGATGGACGCGACGTTGATGGCCGTGCTGATGGTGGTGCTGACGGCGGCGCGGAGGGGGGTGGTGGTCCCTGGCCTCGTCCGCCACCGCGTGTAGCAACAACGTCATCTCGGCGACCACAACTCAAGGACCGTATCGTAGCCCTTGCCTCATCCCAGATGCTGCGCATCGAACTGACCCACCGCTCAGTCGTATTTGACTTCCTACGGCGTATAGACTCAGCAGCCTCGTCCTCTATACGATGCATGCGGTCCACCTGCAGTGAAACAAACTGTTAGTTAAAACGTAATCCTGCACTGTTTAATGACATACTAATCTCGTACCGCCTGGTCGATCCATGCCGCTAGATGACGGTCTGGACCTGCCTGTAGAGCGGCCTCGTGAATGACCTCAAGTGGAGGATGTGGCGGCTCCGCAGTAAGCCTAGTGCGGGTGCGTGGAGCGTACCACTCAAGGTATGTCCTATACGTCGTGGGGTCGTCCGACCGTGTCTCATCCACAACCATCGTATCCACCTGGTCACGCCACTGGTCTGTCCACCGTTGTTGTGTGGCTCTCCAGTCTTCTGTGGCTCGCCCTCTCCTCGATTGCCTGCAAGTTCATTGAGACATTACACAATTAGAAGGGGCACATACTACTTCATTAATTAAATTTATGGTGTAATGATATACCGGTGGGTGCTGTCTGCAATAGGGCGTCCTGACAGGGGGGACATGCTGGTACAGTCCGAACTGCCTCATGACTCGGTGTGGGTTGTATGGCTCGACGCAGTGCGAGAACACCAAGTGGCAGGTCGTCAACCAGTAGCTGTGATCCTGCCCGCACTGTGATGACAATGAGTGGGGGCCATGTCCATAATGAACTGTGGAGTTCATGGCCACCAGACTCTGTGTTCGTCGGGCAGAATCTCGAACCTGTTGTGGAAATCTGTGTACGCACGTCTCGGTCTGTCCCTAGCCCACCTCAACTGAGCATGTGTCCAATGTGTACCCATTGTGGGCCCATCAACGGGGTCGTCGCCACCATCGAGGCCGTAGAACTACGGGCTGAGGTCATAAGGGTGCACAACACGACCAAACTCAGGCCTGCCAATGGAGAAGTGTTCCCATGACCACAGCTGAAGGAGAAGGCAGCAGACGGCTAGGACCGGCTCGCTGGCCGCGCTACGCTGCGAGGCGTCACACAAGCCTCGGTATGTGGCGCTAAGAACTGCTGATCCCCAGCTATACTGTGGCACCTGACCAGGCCAGCCATCCGCCAAGGACTCCGCTAGGTGTATGTAGCTAGGCTGCACGGAGTCTCCAGTGGTGCTAGGGAACAAGATCCACCCGAACAGATATAGCAGGTACGCAATGAAGTGCGTCCGCACCTCGTCCACATCTGCGTCTGCAGGACAGGTCATGTAGCGACGAAGCCATCCATGTGGCACACCAGCTGCGTTGTCTGCGATCGGATGACCGAACCGGTGACCCAGACGGACCCTCCAATATGCTGCCTTTGGGGGTGGCACTACAGCAGCACCACGGACGGGTAGACCTGTAAGCATCGTCACGTCCTGCAGAGTAACCGTCATCTCCCCCCACCGGAAGTGGAAGGTGTGAGTCTCCGGCCTCCATCGATCAACGAGAGCGGAAAGCAGCGGCGCATCATACTGGAACGCATGCGGTAGATCCAACATGCGGGCAATGGGCAGCAGCCCGGTGTCCCGCAGTAGTGGGATGTACCGCTGGTCGAGACACCAGTTCTCTCGGGGGCCCCTAAGGACGAAGCAGGGAGGCCCTCGTGCGTCTCCCAACGACCACGCATGGCATCGGTGGTGCTCATCCCAACGGGGGTCTAGCAACTCGAACGTCATGTCCTGCCAAAGAAGGATAACAAGTGAGTTTGAATTTATAACAAAATATGCAACTAATGACAACATAATTAATAACAAATGTAACGACAGGGAACCGTACGGAATGTACCAAAACATACATAAAATGTGCACACGAATATGACCCACATGACAAGGCAACATATGGAATGTACGAAAACATACATAACATGGTTATATGCAGTGGCGGACCCAGAAAAAAAATCTAGGTAGGGCGAAGTCCATTGGCTGACCCAGGAAAAAAAACTAGGTAGGCTGAAGTCGGAAGCGTGAAATAAACAGTAGTACCCAAAAGCAAAACAATCCATGATCAAACTATATTGCAATCACACTAATAAAAGTATGTGATATGAAATAAAAACAACAATTACAATTCGCATGTTAACATATGTAGATAACGGAAGGACAATGAAAAATACCTCACTAATAAAGCTTAATCCACAATTGTAGATAAGCTGTAAAAGAAACAACCTGTCAATTGTGAAAGATAGATAAATCAGTAGTGTCACAATTCGATAATAGAATATGAAAAATGCAATAAAAAAGAAGACAAAAAATACACTAGTAAATAACTAAGTACGTCTAGAAGAACGAGGCATTTTCATTCTTCGAGTTTTCATGTCTTAAAATTGTTTCTTGATTTTTTCCACGATCAAGTCCTTTGAATATCTCGCTCGATATAGCACACCATCAAGTCATTAAGCTAATCATTGGACATCTTATTACGCAAATCGGTCTTGATAATATTCATAACTGAGAAGACTTTTTCAACCGATGCTGTCACCACCAACTTCACGGCTAGACTTCCAAGATCATAACAAGTAACAAAATCATCAATTCTTCGCACATGAAGAATGAAGGTTTCAAATTGATCCTTGATAGCCTCACGATCAGAAATAGAGAAATCTTCGTCAATTTGGAATAAATAGAATTTGTTGTACCTTTATAAAATAGAACTATAGAAGTGCAATATATAAAATTGTAAAAATAATTACCAATCCTCAAATCACCTCCTCGGCTTAATGATAGCATGCTCGGTAGACACGTTGCATGAAGAATTTGGAATGCGCAACTATCTGAATATTCTCTCAAAAGCTATGTGCGAACCCGAGGTGAAATTCCGTATCACAGTTCTCCTTTGATCCTTCCTTACATGGACTCAACACAAAGACATATATGCATGCAATGGCAATCCATGCCCTCCGTAGCAACTAGCCAACTAGATAACCATGCATGCATGCAACTGCATGAACTCACGCGGACGGGCGTGACGCGTCGGCAATATTGGCGATGAGCACAAAACTGGAGTGGCCGCATGGCGACGTGGGCGACAGTGGACCATCAACTGGCCGAGTGCTCTTGCGTCGCATGCATGCAGCGAGCGGCGGCAGGCGTTGGCTGAAAGGTGATAAGAGCAGGTGCGCAGAAACTAGAAAGTTTTCAAGGTGCTAACAGCTTCCACCAGGGGCGGCGGCGAGGGGAGCTCGGGCGGCCGCCCGGGCTCGCCCGAAGGGCAGGTCCGCCCCTGGTTATATGCACGGCATAGATACATGGAGCCAACAATGCAGCGTACACCTCCTGAATAATGCATGGTACATCGCAACGCACATAACACATGGAAGCCACAATGGGTACAACAGAACATTGTGGTTGGTACTACGGAGCGTTGCTTGATGCCGGCCTGTTTGGGCACTGGCTGAGGGAGTGGCCAATCGTCTTGCATAGCCTACACTTCGGGCGCCGAACACGATCCCCTCGCTAGCTGTCATCCATGTCGTTGCGGATGCGACGGCTTTGTCGTCTTCCACGACCGACATGCTTGAGTGCATTGTTGGGCACCCACTTTCTCTCCCCTGGCCATAATTCCCTGTAGTGCATGTCTACCCCGTAGGAATGGAACTCCGCACTCCAGGTTGCATACAAGTGCTACATGTCATAGTACTTGGAGATGTACTGTGTCGACGCCTGGTTCCATACAGCGCAGGCCGCGTACACATGGGAGCATGGCTTGTGGAGAAGCTGGGGCTTGTTGCAGGTGCAAGATGCTTCATCACCAATCGTGCATACCTGCTTGCGCTCTCCTCTAATGTGACCCATAACATACTTCTACCTTAGGTGGACCTCAAACTTCCTCCTTAAGCCATCAATGGGCTGAGCAATGTGGGATTGACCCTTCTCCATCTTCCTATCCATGAAGGTCTGCATGACCTCAGAGTATTTCTTGTTTTCGTCAAGGTGCTTCTGCGCCATCATGGCTCTATTCACAAAGTACCCGACGGTACGGTTCCAAGTCTCGGCCATGATTGCCGTGATCGGCAGGGATCTGACGCCCTTCAAGACACCATTGTAAACCTCGGACATGTTGGTTGTCATGATCCCATACCTTGCCCCACCGGTGTCGTGCAACAAAGACCACATTTCCAAGTCAGGTGCATTGGACTGAACCCATTGTGAGAATACCCCGACTCTTGTGGAGCCCCCTCCACGGCCCCTGCTTCTGTATGCACATGCTTCGTAGCCTCCTGATCGAGCTGCCTCCACAAGGTGTCAAACTTCCGCTTCTGGTTCTGCATGCATAGCTTCTTGAACATCTTCATTAGGTCCTTGCTACGGAACCTTCTGTGGAAGTTCGCTGCAATATGCCTCATGCACCAGCGGTTCTTCACATCAGTCCACTGGAAGGGGGGCTGCGTCCCATTCTGCAACGTTCGCAATGCAGACAGCAAGCCTGCATTGCGGTCGGAGATAAGGCACACTTCAGGGCGTTCTTGCACTACGGCATGCTTCAAATTGCAAAGGAACCAAAGCCAGCTATCTGTATTCTCATTCTCCACAATTGCAAATGCCACTGGGAGTAACTGGTCATTTGCATCGGCTGCAACTGCGGTCAGGATAGTACCCTTGTACTTGCCGGATAGGAACGTCCCATCTATGGTTAGCACTGGACGGCACCACCTGAAACCTTGTATCGCTTGATGGAAGGCCCAGAACACTGTCAAGAATGAAACAATTTGGGCCCTCCATAGGATGGACCCTCTCCTGCCTGTTTATGTACGTGCCTGGGTTTGATTGTGCAATTTGGTGCAACATTCTTGGGACCAGGTCGTACGCCTCCTCGTACGTCCCATACATACGGTGCAGCACCTTTCGCTTCGCCCGCCATACCTTCTTGTAGCTCACTTCGAAGCCCGCCGTGTTCGCTACTTCTGCCAGTAGAACCTTCGGGGCAACGGACACATCTGCCTGGATGAGGTGCGTGACCAGCTCCGCAACATAGGATGATGTCATGTTGCGGTGTCTATGTACTGGCCCCGCAAGCTCGCAACTGTGATCTTGTAGCACTGTTATCCGGAACTCTGTGCCAACACCCTTGTACTGTTGTGCACGGACTTTGCCACCACAGGACCCGTCGACACACTTCACAACGTACGTGTCCGGCTTTGACTTGTGGACCCGATACGTCCAGCTTATGTTGACGGCATGTCTAGCAATTGCCTGCTGGACAACACTCTTATTACGGAAGCACTGCCCCAAAAAGAGTGCGCCCTCGCTGAACCCCCATTCTCCCCCCTCCGCCTGTGGCAGAACTAGGGCTACCGCTGCGATGTCGTCCAGTCTGGACGACACGTACGCACTGTCCGTGGTCACAACACGACCTACCACCCCTCCAGTTGCACCTTCACCATCCTCGCCCTCTTCAGAACTGCATGTTTCCACCTCCTCATCCTCCTCGCTGCCCTCTTCTTCCACCTGGTCCCCAAGATACTCATGACAGTCAATACGGGCGGCCCACCACCTCTCGTCCACACCTTCGTTGGGCTGGAAATTCTGTGCACGCCTCCTGTCGTCTTCATCACCCACTTCCTCGCCCACATGTTCTCCCGCAGAAGCGTCTTCATGACCGCCGGAGATGAACCCAAGCACTACATCTCCACCAGCGGCATCTGAACCAACCATGGCTGATGATTCTGCCCTCTCCACGAACTCGACATACACCATTGGCCTGCCATATATCGCAGCATCAGGGTTGCACACGACCTCCATGTAGTTCGCCCATGAGGCGTCATTGGTCACCTTCAGAAGTTGCCATATGCTCTCCCTTCCATCATCCACCATTGAGGCATAGACTGCCTCGATCCGTAACTTCTTCATTGCGGTCTGTCGATTGAACGCCGAACGGACACACCTCCGTAGCTCAGACAAGCTCATGGCGCTCAGACCGGGTGCCCGCATCACGGTCCGCTCGCAATTTGACAGGTCCGCCCCATACAGCCCATCACGTACGAGACCACTCCCATAAAACACGAACAATTGTTCAATGCCAGCCATTGCGTACCTACCATAAGTGCATAATCAACCATTTTAGTACACAGCATGTAACAATCGTACCATTAAACAAATTCTAACATACATCACATTACATATTCGTTTCATTTTTATTTCCATTGGTATATGTTTTTATTTTACCTCAAACACCCACTACCCCATTGTAACATTAGCAGTGCAGTATTTCATACATCTTCCTACCGCCTATAAAGTTGATTAGTATATGTTTTGTATTTGTAAACCTATAATTTATTTTCACTACAATACATCAAATTACTTATTCCTATGACCTACAATATCCATTACTAATATTTTTATTTCTCAATCTATGCTACTACTTTGTATTCCATGTTTTTTTTCTAATTAATGCAAAACAAAAACCATTTACTAATTTTCCTCATTTGTTTTCTAACTTTTACTTAATACATGCTTTATTGATTTGTACTATAACTTTGTATTACTGTAATTGCATTTTTATTCTAATGTACCAATTTATTTTTACCACCTACCGCACTGCATGCACTTCTTCCCTAAGTGTACTACTTGTATGTTCCTAATCCTGCTAATATTGTTATCATCTACAAATGCTCTAAGATAAATATGTACTTTCTCAACGTCTACACATCTGCAAGTTCATATTTTCGCACAACATTAAACTACACTACAAAACGTATGTTCACAGTACAACATTACATACACTACAATACATCATGCCTAAAATATACAAGATTTGCTACAAACACATACCGTACCAAACATTGACATAAAATAACATTACCAAAACATGGTTTGCTTAATTATACACTAATGACAAACATAAATTTATAGTTGCATGGGCACAAGACTTACCTCTTCTTGAAGCTCACGAGACGATCTACAACTTTTGTATTTGCAAAATCCGCAGATTCCGAACGAAAACAACTCAAATCTACGGGTTTTCACTCGTCACTTTCCTTCACTTCCTCACTCTCTCGCTCTGTCTTCGTTTCAGCTGTGCTTGAGCTTCCCGGCTGGCCAAGCACTTCTGCTCCCTCCTTGCGCTTTTAAGTCCGCATTTCATTCACCATGGAGAGGGGGCCGTTTTTGGGCTCCTGACGCGTGTGCGCCCGGGAACAATAAAGCCAGCGGGTGCTACTGCTTTTTTTGCTTTCGGCGGAACGGACGGGTCGCGACGAGACCGCGCGGTGGGGGCAAGATTCGTGCGGTCGGGGGCTCAATCGCGCGCTCGGGCCAGCAGTCGCGGTCGGGAAAATGGTCGTGCGCTCGGGGCGAGCATTCGCGCGGTCGGGCGGGAGGACGTGCGCTCGGGGCGACGAAACGCGCGCTCGGCGCGGCGGCAGGCGGGTCGTGCGGTCTGGTACCGGACGACCCGGTGAACAGTGACGCGTGGCGCGACGGCAGAAACACGCGGTCGGGAGGGATCCAATATTGGATTTTTTTTGTTTAGAGGACAAAAACGGAATTTTGAGTGCACAGGGTCCAACCGTGTCCAAAATTCTCTTGTCGATTCTTCGTGCAACCGTCGTAAGCGTTTTTGTCGCTGTTCCTCCTGGTTACTTCCCTCTGCAAGCGATCTGTAACCACATCTTGTTTGATTGAAGAACAACCAGTCAGTCTCTCTGGCAGCAGGCGTCCGGCTGGGCCGGTCTCGGCAGCCCCCGCGAATCGGCCTCCACTAGCACGGCCGGCGCGCGTCACGCGGGCGCGCGGACGGCAACACACGCGCGCAACGCGCCCCGCCTCGCGCATACAAGGTACGCGCGTGCTACATAGATGTTCGTGTTCCCACCGTGCTGCTTCCGCCGCCGCCGGTGGCCTGGCCTCTCCCGGTGGCGAAGGGCCTTTTTGGTCGTTTTCGCGCCTGCAACGCATGGGGCGATTAATTAATGGCTAGTGACGTTTGTAGCCTACTACTAAGTGGGTCGGTGGGGTTTGTGAACTTGGTGGTGAGGCACGAAAGTGCTTGATTTTTTTCTCTCCATCAGTTACTGCGTGCCTATCCGCCTCCCATTTCGCCATACCAATAATTGATGGTCCTTGCCCTCTGGCCCCTGCATATACTCCTTTGAACTCCTCGTTCTGTACTTCCACAACAACACTTGCTTTGCTCGTCCAGCGACAGAAGGAAGGAACAATGGGCAGTGGCAGTGCCACCGGCGCGGCGCTACTCGGCGAGGCCTCGCCGTGGACCCTGCTCGGCGGGGCCGCGGCCGTGCTGCTCCTGTGCTGGGGCGCGCGGATGCTGGAGTGGGCCTGGTGGGCCCCGAGGCGCATGGGCCGGGCCCTGAGAGCCCAGGGCCTTAGGGGCACCGAGTACCGCTTCCTCAGGGGCGACCTCAAGGAGGACCTGCGGTTCGTGATGGCGGCCCGGTCCAGGCCGGTGCCCATGGACAGGGCCCACGACCTCGTCCCGCGCGTCTTGCCTTTCCTTCACCGCGTCTTGGAGGAGCACGGTATGTTCCAGTACCACCCGCTTTGCTTAGATTACATCAAAGTAGAATAAACTATGTTTCGTAGTGCATGGGCACAGTGGCGGATCCAGGAAATTTTTTTGTAGGGGCTGAAATACCTTCAGCTCGACCTCTACCCCCGCTGCATTATACATCCATGCTAAAAATTTATGGGGGGCTCCAAGGGTCCGATAGCGGTAGGGGGGCTCGAGCCCCCGCCCCACCGCTGGATCCGCCCCTGCATGGGCATTAGACTGTAGTACTAAGCTATACTGATACTGATCATACTCTAGAACAATTGAAGTGCAGTGTATTGTGCAAGAAACTAAGAACCACACGTAAAATAGGATAATTGAATGGCTTGTGAGTTGTGACTGAATAAACTATGACCCTTGTGCGATGATTGAATGGATTTGTATCGCGAACTTGCGTACTCCTTTGATATAGAAAATGCCATTAGTTAATCATTTACGTTCTTCGACTGTTCTGATCCCTGGACATGAGAATGCAGGTAAGCTTTCATTTACATGGTTTGGGCCAGACCCAAGAATTACAATCACCGATCCTGAGCTGGTCCGAGAAGTTCTGTCAAATAAATTTGGCCACTTTGAAAAAAAACCGAAGCTAGCCACTCACCTTTTGAAGTTACTTGTTGGCGGGCTTGTGATCCTTGAAGGTGAAAAATGGGTCAAACATAGGAGGATTATGAATCCAGCATTTCATGCAGAAAAGCTAAAGGTATTAGTAGTATTTAATATAAGAACTTGTATATAAATTATTTACTATTAGAACTTTTATTTAAATTATGTGACACAGCTGTATTCAGTTTCCAAATGCAAATTCGGAGTAGGGCTTATGAATTTGGTTCATTTGTCTCATCCTACCTTGTCAACCGTAAGATAGATCCATTTAGCATGACGATCACTTCGTCAAGCTATTTGTGCAAAAGTTAAACTAATCTGATGAAGTTTCCATGTTTTACACACATGCTCTGTAAATTAAACTCGTAAAACAGGTCAAACTAAATTAGAACTGAAGATCTATTTGTCTGAGTTGGAATTCTTGGAAGTTTTTTCCTGACTTGTTGACCATTCTCTTGGAATTGATTGCAGCGCATGTTGCCAGCATTCTCTGCATCTTGCAGCGAACTAATTGGCAGATGGGAGAATTCAGTTGCTGCTTCTGCTGGAACAACCGAGCTGGACGTTTGGCCAGAGTTCCAAAATTTATCGGGAGATGTTATTTCAAGAGCTGTATTCGGTGTCAACCACCAAGAAGGCAGAAGAATTTTCCTACTTCAAACCGAGCAAGCTGAACGCCTTGTTCAATCTTTCTGGACTAATTACATCCCTGGCTTCTCGTATGATCCCCCTCTTGTTATTGTCCCTATAAAGAAACGTCGTCTCTAATTTAAGTATTTCGGCATGCTTCTTATCTGTCTCATTGTTGTATCCATTTTCTTTGTTGAGCAAAAACTCTATCCATTTTCATTCCTAAAGCTAACATATATTTTTCGCTCCAGTCTTCTGCCAACAGAAAACAACAGAAGAATGAAGACAACAGATAGAGAGATCAAGGCGATCCTAAGGGGCATAATAGAGAAGAGACAGAAGGCTATGAAGAACGGCGAAGCCAGCAAGGACGATCTGCTCGGCTTACTACTAGAGTCAAATATGGATTATAGCGATGTGGATGGCAAATCCAGCAAGGGGATGACCGTGGAAGACGTGATCGAAGAATGCAAGCTGTTCTACTTCGCGGGAACGGAGACAACCGCTGTACTGCTCACGTGGACAGTGGTTGTACTAAGCATGCACCCTGAGTGGCAGGATCGTGCCAGGGAGGAGGTTCTGCAAGTCTTTGGGCAAAACAAACCAGATTTTAGTGGCGTTAGCCGCCTAAAAATTGTGAGTATTAGTTGCCTATACCATCGTAAGTATCACTTCTGCAAAGTTCTTTATTACGATTTGATTCAGTCGTACGTTCTTGTGCTTCGCGGCAGGTCACCATGGTGCTGAACGAGGTGCTGCGACTGTACCCTCCGGTGGTGCTCATGAACCGCCGAACGTACAAGAAGATAGAGCTCGGAGGCGTCACGTACCCTCCGGGCGTGATGCTCGCGCTGCCCGTCATGATCATCCACCGCGACCCCGGCGTCTGGGGGGATGACGCCGGCGATTTCAACCCGGGGAGGTTCACCGAGGGAGTGTCCAAGGCGTGCAGGGACCCTGGCGCCTTCTTCCCCTTCAGCTGGGGGCCGCGCACCTGCATCGGCCAGAATTTCGCGCTGCTGGAGGCCAAGGTGGCCGTCAGCACGATCCTGCAGCGCTTCGCGTTCGAGCTCTCGCCGGCGTACGTGCACGCGCCCTACACCGTCCTGACGCTGCACCCGCAGCACGGTGTTCCGGTTAGGCTGCACCGACTGATCGATGATCAAAATCTTTCGTAGACCCGTCATTCTGAGGTCAAAAGAAAGTACATTTTGCTGATAGCCGCTGCGAGTTGCGTGCAGGTGACATGATTGTTTTATGATCATTGATCAGTACGTCCTTATTTCTCCTTATGTGGTGTATCTACTCAAACCTTAGGCGCAGTTCTTTTCCAGTTTTTAGTTTCTACTTTCAACTTTTCTGTAGTAAATAGTTTTTAAACGGAGTATCTTTTTAAAATAGTGTATACTAGTTAATTGTACTATATACTGTACCGACTTCATTTATATCGACAAAGACCGCATGTGAATTTATATTACTCTGTAATTTCTTGCACGAACAGCCCAAAAGCCAGAATCTGCAGCCAAAAATTATAGTTAGAAAGAAAACATCCGGATGATGTTTATCAACACCCAAAATTATATACCTCAGCCAAAAAGATCAGACCTCTTAAACCTCTCCGGTCAGCATGAGTAGCATCGTCAGAGCATCTTCAGCTTAATTTGAGCACCGTGCTGAGGATGGAGAGTTATCACAGTGTACGGCGCGTGGGTGTAGGACGGCGACAGCTCGAATGAGAAGCGCTGAAGGATGGTGCTGAGAGCCATCTTGGCTTCCAGCAATGCAAAGTTCTGGCCGATGCAGATCCGAGGACCCCTCCAAAAGGAAAGAACGCAGACTGATACTTCGTCGCATTGGAGATGCCCTCAGCAAACCTCTGGATTGAATTCACTTGCGTCTTTTCCCCATATATTGGGATCATGGTGAATAAAGATAAGGGGCAATAAAATGTTCACTCCTGCTGGATAGTTGATGCCACCAAGCTCCATTTCCTTGTACATTCTTCTGGTAAGGAAGACTACTGGCGGGTACAATTCTAAGAACCTCATGTAGAATCATCGCTATCTACCTGCAAAACAAAACAGAAGATCAAGATCATTGCTCCAATTATGCAAGACTTAAATATATATGTAGTCCAATGCTTAACTAAGTTTATTGGGTGATAAGACTTAACCCCATACAGTTTTAAAAGTACAATAATAGTTTTCCATCGGAATTGCGTGTTGAAGATTTAGCTAGCGTTTCAACTGAATGCAAAACAAAGCTAATTATTTGCTAAATAATTAGCATACTCAGAAATGTCTATTGCTGATGCTCAATTAACATGTTTGAGAACAAATTGTTTTGCTGGAATGCAAATCTGAAATGTTAAATTCTTGGTTACCTCTTGTCTCATTTTGATGAAGCAGAGACAATTACTTTTATGTGCAATAGTCTGAACTTTGTGCATTTGGCAATAATAGAGAACATTGATTAGAGCTCTGTCATTCGAAGGGAGTGGATGTAAGATATTCTTCTCCAAGTGAAATGTACATCCAAAATTTGCTCAGGTGAGTTGTGCTATGGATCCTTTCTTGTGCTATTGCTCTAGTTCCTCGTCTCCCGACTCGCAACCACCTCACCAGCCTCGATTATCTTTGGCATCTTTGACCGTCTGGACCTTAACACCTCCTATGCCTAGTCCCAGGCCTCCTCGCCTCACTATGACCTAGCTCCGAAATCCTGCAGTTACACAGATAAGCAAACTGTCACATAGCACCGCACGAAATAGCATAATCAACATTAGCATTAATGAAAGGTACTCAACCCTAGAATACCCAAAACAAACTCAAACTCACTAATACAACCGTCAATTACTCATCACAAATATAGGGATACCTCCACATGGTCTCTCAATCTCCCCCTTGATGAGTATATTGACAAACACAGAAAAAACGTAAAGTTGAGTTTGTTTGAAGAGTCATACATGGTCCAAGAGAAGGAAAATGATGCTAATGACCATATTGACAAAAAGGAGCAAAAGAAAGAGCAAGTTTTCCTCAAAAGCTCCCAAAGCTCCCAAAACGTGGCTTTTTCTTCAATATTCTCCCCCTTTTTGGCAATAAAATCATCAAGATGCAAAAGAGAGAATATAGCATGGATATGAATGAAATGGCTGAACTTTATTCAATCTAAGCAATTATAGCCATGAAGATTATCCAAATTGACTTTTGAGTATTACACCAAACTATAATACAATAAGATGCTATCAAGATCATGACAAAATATGCATAATCAAGCCAAGCCACATAAGTACCAATCTGAATATTAGATAAATTTGTTAGCATGTCAAGCCATTCAAGAGTATAGTCTAGCTAAAGGTATCCAAAGATGATGTAAGCCATGTCAATAATCTAAGTGGAACCAAGAAACTAGAATTGAGTCAATTTAGAGTGCTACAAGTTCAAGTATGAATCGTTTGTTCAAGTACTTGGTTCTTTTTGGAGTTAAGCAAATTGAGCACAATAGACATATTTTTCTTTGAAACTTATGGTCGTTTTCAACCAAAATTTTTGTCATGTGCTAGATCTCAAGCCTTATGCGACCACTCCAAATAAGAAGCTTAAGGAGATGATCTTGGTCATCCAAAACTCCCCCTGAGTTCATATCTAGTGTAATGGTAAGCAGTCTCATGAGAAAGAATTGGTGAGATCAGTTCTTTCGCACACAAAAGAGATCTTTTTGCTTTCTTAGATAGTTGTACTAACTCATGCTTCATCAAGAAACTAGCATAGCTCAACCTAAAACTCAATTAAAGATTCAAGACTCAACTTAGCCTATTTGACATGGCATGAATCATAAAAGGATAACTAAAGACAGACTAGTCTCAAGAGCTAACATGACATGTCTTAATTCAAGTTGTGCAATTTTAATTAACTTATCAATGGCAAAGGCTTGACGACACATAAGAAGTTATGATAAATCTAGCAAATAAGCACGGATCATGGCATGATGTAAAGCATTGTAAACATGTCATAAAGGATAATAATCAAGGCTCCAAGCAAATATATTACAATGCAGAATGCTGAAATGCAAGAAAATCCAACTCCCCCTCAACAAGTGATGCACTTTTAGTTCAAGTTGAGTTATGTCAATATTAAGCTCCAGAAAATCCCAAAAGAATTCCCCCTGAATCAAAGCTAAAAACTGAGAAGCTAGCAAAGAAAGCAGAAAAGACAGTCCTTAAAGCATAGACAAGATATAGAGGATACTAAGGCTCATACTGACTCTCATCTACCCCATATGACACTAGGACTATCAACTGCTCGTCTAACACACTAACGAGCAAACACGTTCCCTGTCTACCCAAGGGTGGCCCAACCCTTGCTAGAACCTATAAGAAGTGAGTGAACTCAACCTAGTGAGAAGAGAGACAGCTAATAAGCAGCATCCTAGATCACAAGATGAGAGGAAGAAGTCTAAGCAACTAGACAAGAGAACCACTCTAATTTATGCTAGAAAGACTAACCCGAATGCACCCCGATGCAATGCAACAAAATGAGAACAGGAGCATAATAAGCAGGATAAAGCAATAAAGCACAAAACTCCCCCTCACTATAGTTCATAAGGACAAACCGCCCCAAGCTCTCCCCGCAAGGCTGAAAACCTAGAGATATCCAAAGGCAACTGGAGGTCACTCTCCACAAACTGGAGCACTATATCACCCTTCTCCACACGGTCTCTAAGAAAGTGATATCGGATATCAATATGCTTGGTCCGAGAGTGCTGCACTGTGTTTTTAGCAATGTTAATAGCAGAAGTGTTAGCGCAAAAGAGTGGAACACTGTCTATAACTAACCCAAAGTCCCGCAGGGTCGAAGCCATCCAAAGTATCTGACTGCAGCAACTGGCGGCAGCAACATACTCGGCCTCTGCGGTGGACTGTGCAACACCGGACTGCTTCCTAGAAGACCAAGAAACAAGAGAAGTGCCAATGAATTAGCAAGTGCCAGAAGTGCTCTTCCTATCTATCCTACAGCCAGCAAAGTCTGCGTCTGAGTAGGCTCTGAGGGAAAGACAGGAAGAGGAAGAGTACCATATACCATAGTCAATGGTAGCTCGAAGGTACCGAAGGATGCGCTTCACCGCCTGGCGGTGAGATACGCGAGGAGAAGCCTGGAAACGAGCACATAGACACACAGAAAAGTGTATGTCCGGTCTCGAGGTAGTGAGATACAAGAGAGAGACGATCATACTTCTGTACTCTTTTTGATCAACTGGCTCGCTATCCTCATCTGGGTCAAGTGAAGCTGTGGATGCCATTGGAGTCAACACTGGCTTTCCATCACTCATGTCAAAGCGTCTCAGGAGGTCACGAGTGTACTTACCCTGATGCAAGAAAATACTCTCCCAAGTTTGCTTAATTTGGAAGCCAAGGAAGAAAGTCAACTCGCCCATCATGCTCATCTCAAATTCGGTGCTCATGATATCCGAGAACTGTGAAACAAGAGCATGAGAGGAGCCACCAAAGATGATGTCATCCACATAAATCTGGACGAGTAGAAGGTCATTGCCGTGCCTGCGAATGAACAAGGTCTTGTCTACCTTACCTATCTCAAATCCATAACTCAACAAATAGGACTTAAGCCTCTCATACCAAGCTCTAGGGGCCTGCTTAAATCCATACAAGGCTTTGGAAAGCTTGTAGACATGGTTTGGGTATTTGGGGTTCTCGAAACCTAGAGGCTGTCTAACATAAACTTCTTCCTCAATAAACCCATTGAGGAAGGCGCTCTTGATATCCATCTGGTAAAGCTTGAAACTCTTAGAAGCTGTGAACGCAAGCATGATTCTAATGGCCTCAAGCCTAGCTACAGGGGCAAAGATTTCCTCAAAATCTAGACCATCAACCTGGGAGAAATCCTGAGCTACCAGTCTAGTCTTGTTTCGAACAACTACCCCATCCTCACTCTGCTTGTTTTTGAACACTCACTTGGTACCAATGACATTGTGACCTCTAGGGGGCTCAACAAGCGACCAGACCTTGTTTCTCTCAAAGTTTTCGAACCCCTCATGCATGGCATTGACCCAAGACTCATCAGAAAAAGCATGACTAACATCCTTGGGCTCAAATGAGGCAATGAAGGCAGAGAGGAGACAGAATTGAGACAAACCAGACTTTGAGCGTGTGACATGCTCGAAAAGGTCTCCAATCATCTGCTCTGAAGGATGGTCTTTCTGGATATTTCGAGGAGGTCCTGGATGAGATGAAGAAGTGGCCTCTACCTCATGAGCAGACGAGGTAGGAACAGAGCCACTAGCTCCAGAAGAAGCAGAAGGCATGGGCTGATCTCCTCGAGGTGCAGTGGTGGAAGCAGGCACCTCAAGGGGAGGAGGAACTGGATCGGGTAGACAACCCTCATCTCCATCCTCCTCATCATCCACAAAGATGGTCTCGGACTGCTCTAAAAAACCTGAGATATCGGACTGGTCTTGAACTCCGTGCCATTGTCACTGCGGATCGCTCGCAAGACACCCGGAAGCTCAACAGAAAGCCTACTAAACAAACCCCGAAAATGGGTAAATGTCTCATCCTTCGATGCTAAGAAAAACACCCAAGAATACCTCGAGAAGTCATCGACCACGACAAGAACATACCACTTCCCTCCTGCTGACTGCACTCTATCTGGTCCAACTGTGTCCATATGGAGTAGCTGTCCTGGTGCATCGGTCATAGTCACTGTGACCAGAAGGTGAGAAGCGGCAACCATCTTGCCATGCCGGCAAGGAGCGCAAACAAGATCTTTGACCATTTTGAGTTTAGGCAGACCACGAATGAGATCGTGGCCGCTAACTCAGGTCAAATGGTCAAATCCAATATGACCAAGTCTCCTATGCCAGAAAGTAAGGTCACGGGACTCAGAAGCAACTAAACACCTGAGAGGATCACCAGAAGACTCAACAAAATCAGCACGAAAGATCCTTCCATAACGAGAAATCCCGCAAACCAGACTCCTCGAAGAATCAATAATTTTACAAGCATTTTTCTTAAAGCTCACCTCGACACCGTCATTGGTAAGCTGGGAAACAGAAAGCAAATTGTACTGCAGCTTACTCACCAATGCAACATCTTTCAAAATAAATGAATCATTAACACGCACAGTACCTTTCGCGATGACACGCCCAGACGAAGCGTCTCCAAAGGTGATAGTTTCATCACCTGGAGAATGGGCTAGGGAAGAGAACCGACGAGAATCTCCGGTCATGTGTCAAGAACACCCGGAGTCTACAAGCCAAACATCTCCCTTCCCTGCCCAGCGAACCTGAGTCAACAAGAGAGTAAAGGCTCAGTACTAGGATAAATCAAAAGAGATTTGGAACCCAATATTGAGTCACACGTCGAGCAGAAGAAGTAGTCACACATGACTGACCTCTAACTACCCTACGCTCTCTGTCGCTCAAAAAGCCAGAAGGTCCACGAGCAGACCTGAAGCTGTTGCTCGGTCCGACTGCTATGGAAGAGCGAGTCAAAGTATCGGCAACATGCTGATCTTACCGCGGGTAGCTATCTCGACGGGGGAAACGAGATGTACCCTCAGGACGGCGGAAGTCACGACCAGAGGCATATCGAGAGAGTAAAGGCTCAGTACTGGGATAAATCAAAAGAGATTTTGGAACCCAATACTGAGTCACACGTCGAGCAGAAGAAGTAGTCACACACGATTGACCTCTAACTACCCTACACTCTCTGTCGCTCAAAAAGCCAGAAGGTCCACGAGCAGACCTGAAGCTGTTGCTGGGTCCGACTGCTATGGAAGAGCGAGTCGGAGTACCGGCAACACGCTGATCTCGTCGCGGGTAGCTATCTCAACGGGGGAAACGGGATCTACCCTCAGGACGGCGAAAGTCATGACCAGAGGCATATAGAGTACGAAAATCAGAAAAACCAGAAAAGCCAAGTCCTCGATGCTGCCCAAACCCATCAACAGAAGCAACTCTCGACCTTGTGTTGGTCTTAGGTGCACTCAAGGTCTGGGGCTGACCCTGAATACGCCTAACAGCCTGAACACAGTCTCTACGCGCGATCTTGGCGCCCCTGAAGCATCTCTCGACCAAGTGTCCATCCTTCTGACAGAAGGTACAATGATACTTCACCTTCTGAGAGGTAGAAGTAGCATGATGAGGCTTCGCCTTCTAAGAGGTCGAAGCAACAGGTGAAATCACCTTACTGTCAGAGATCCCTTGGACAAAGCCCACTGACTTGAATTGAGCCTTTTTAGTTCTGGGCTCGACCTTGATCACACCTGATGCTATGGGTCTAAGAACAGCAAGTAGATGCTTCCTAACATCCTAAAAGACCATGTGGATGCGACCCCATGCTTGTGATGAGTAATTGACAAGTATTCTGAAAAGATTGAGTTTGGTTTGTGCGTTTCGTGCCATAATGGCATTTCGCTCAGTTGGGTTTGGTTAGATGGACTTGAGACGTATTATTCTTCCCGATTGGTCATTTGGGCCATTTCATGCTTGAGTACGTTTCATTGGTGATATTTGATGTGTTTCTTGTCTGTGATGGCTGCAGGACATCGAGGCGGAGTCGTGGCGAGGCACGGGATGACCGGACTAGGCGCAGACAGTTCCGAGGTCAGAACGGTCGAGCTGTGTCAAAAACGGCGAGGACTTGAGGTGGCTGCGAGGCTTGGAAGGCAAGGAATGAGGAAGCTTCCCGGAAGGTGCACGAGGGGCGTTTTGGTGAATACGCAAAGCTGCACTAAAGGAAGTGGATTGTGGACAAAGCACTAGAGTTAGTGGGTAAAGCGCTAAAGCTTAATGGGCAAAGTAATTTGTGAACCCATTATGGAGGGCTATAAATAGATGCATGCCTCCTGGTGGAGGATATGACTCGTGAGATGGTTTAGGGTTTTGCTTTTAGTTAAATGGCTATTGGGGTTGGTGTTGCTTTGTATCTCTTTTTGCCTTTGTTTGTTGAGAGTTGGTGAGAAGGGCAGGGAGCAATCCTCACTCTGTTGCAATAGCGTATGGGAATGAAGATTTCTTGATTCTCTTCTTGTGTGTGTTCTAGGAGTTGAGATGATTGTACGGAAATCCATGTAATCATTCCTCTCAGTGCAATCATTCATCTCTCTGCATTGCTCTCAGTTTAGCTCTCGGTTCTTCTGTGCTCTTATTATTTTGAGATGATTCTTTGAGTTTTAGCTTGCAAAATGGATTGCTCTGTGTTAGGAAAAGACTCTAGACCACTTGATCATTCCATTTCCTAGAGCAATTGATGGATTCAAAGTTTCATCTTTTCTCCCTGAGCTACGTCAAAAGTTTCCCCTGTTCTTGAAATTCTAGGGTCTGGTGTTGTTTTAATTTTCCCTTCCAAAGATGGTGCCCTGAGATGAGTTCTCAAGCCATGAGATTATTGCTTAGATTATTACCAAGTTTCATGAGCAAAAGATCAAAGATTGGCTGGGAATTTGAGATTTAGTGCAGTTCTCTGTTCATTTTCAGTTTTTGGCTAAGTTCCTTATTTCTTGCTCTTGAGTTGGTTTCTCTCGGTCTCCTAGGCTCTACATGCTATTTAGCTTGTTGTCTTGCTGATCTGGGCTAAGAGAGCCAGAGGGAAATCCCCAATTTCTCTGCTGCTTGGAGTTCTCTGTTTGTCTGAAAAATTCGACCTGCTTTCGGCTCTGAAATTCGAGGGGCAGTCAGACTGGATTTTCTTTGGCGGTCTGACCGGAGAACTCATGGCGGTCAGACTGGTGTGCTGGGAGCGGTCAGACCGGCCACATATGGGCGGTCAGACCGGCGGCCAGGGTGCGGTCTGACCGGCCCATATGTGGCGGTCTGACCGGCCCTTCACAGTAGGCTGTGGTATTTTGTGCTAGGCTTTGCTTCTTCAATTTGCTGAGTTTTCTCTGGTTGCCAGTGGAGTTAAGTATCTCCTCTTCATAGATCTCATATCTATCGGAGGGAGAGTTAAAACTTGGATACTTTTTGGGGGTAATTTTTTTTAAACAACGACATTCACCCCCCTCTGTCGCCGATTCCGATCCAACACATCCTCAGAAAAATCGTATCCTAGACCTTGATTGAATTTGCAAATCTTGGATTGGTCTAGAATAAGATTTAGCTTCTTTTTGCCTCCTACAAATCCCTCAAGAGTGTTCATAAGATACTGACACTCTTGAATGAGAGAGGTGCAAGAAGAGCAGGGGAAGAAGAGACAGCAGAAGGTAAGGGAGTAGAAGAAGAACCAACAGCAGAAGAATGGATGGCATGTGCACACACAGCCGCCTCAGAAGGGACAGTCCTACTGCTAGCCATTTGGTTCACGTCGCTAAGTGTCTCTACCATACCCTCAGGTTTCTTCCCCACAACAGCACACACATTACAAGCAGATGATGGCTTCTCTAGAAGGTCCTTAGTTAGCTTCACACATTTTTCATCCAAAGCAATCAAGTCAGATTTTAGTTTTTCATAGTTATTGCATGGTGAGCTAACAAGGTCCTTAGAAGCATATTAAGCCAATTTGTTACTGTTATCAATCATCTCTTGAAACTGTTTGGAAACAGATTCAAGCTCAGCAGTCAACTTGGGACAGTTCATACATGAAGCAATGGGCTCTAGGAGGAAAGCTTGTAATTCAGCAATTTTATGATATGCCATTTTTAAGTTCATCTTCAAATTATTGTAGTTTTCACAAGTCTCAAGTAGATCGAGAAGCATGGTATAAAGACCTCTAAAAGCATTGTCCTTATCCTCACATGAGGTGCAAGATGCAGTCTCAACAATAGTAGATGAAAGAGCGGGTACCTTACTCATCTCCAATCGAGGTCGGACATACACTTCTCCGTGTGTCTGTGTGCTCGCTTTTAGGCTTCTCTTCGCGTATCTCACCTCCAGGCGGTGAAACGCATCCTTCGGTACTTTCGAGCTACCATTGACTATGGTATCTGGTACTCGTCCTCGTCCTGTCTTTCCTTGAGAGCCTACTCGGATGCAGACTTTGCTGGCTGTAGGATAGATAGGAAGAGAACTTTTGGCACCTGCCAATTCATTGGCACTTCTCTTGTTTTGTGGTCTTCTAGGAAGCAGTCTAGTGTTGCACAGTCCACCGCAGAGGCCGAGTACGTTGCTGCCGCCAGTTGTTGCAGCCAGGTACTTTGGATGGTCTCGACCCTGCGGGACTTTGGGTTAGTTTTCGACAGTGTTCCACTCTTTTGTGAAAACACTTCTGCAATTAACATTGCTAAGAACCCAGTGCAACATTCTCGGACCAAGCACATTGATATCAGATATCACTTCCTTCGAGATCATGTGGAGAAGGGTGACATACTGCTCTAGTTTGTGGAGAGTGACCACCAGTTAGCCGATATCTTTACTAAGCATTTGGATAGCTCTAGGTTTTCAGCTTTGCGGGGAGTGCTTGG
Source organism: Dendrocalamus latiflorus (assembly GCA_017311315.1). Classification (NCBI taxonomy): domain Eukaryota; kingdom Viridiplantae; phylum Streptophyta; class Magnoliopsida; order Poales; family Poaceae; genus Dendrocalamus; species Dendrocalamus latiflorus. Next base: position 36,709,127 of record CM029664.1, read on the forward strand.
GGTGGTTTGTCCTTATGGACTGTTGTGAGGGGGAGCTTTGTGCTTCATGCTTTATACTCCTTTCTGTTGCATTGCATGCGGGTGCATTGGGTTAGTCCTTCTAGCATAGGTTAGAGTGGTTCTCTTGCCTAGCTGCTTAGACTTCTTTCTCTCATCTTCTGATTCTAAGATGCTGCTTATTAGCTGTTTCTTTTCTCACTAGGTTGAGCTCACTCACTTCTTATAGGTTCTAGCGAGGGTTGGGCCACCCTTGGGTAGACAGGGTACGTGTTTGTTCCTTAGTGTGTTAGATGATCAGCTGATAGTCCTAGAGTCATATGGGGTAGATGAGAGTCAGTCTGAGCCATAGTATTCTCTATATCTTGTCTATGCTTTAAGGACTGCCTTTTCTGTTTTTCTTGCCAGCTTCTCGTTTTATAGCTTTGGTTCAAGGAGAGTTCATTTGGGAGCTTCTGGATCTTAATATTGACATAACTCAACTTGAACTAAGAGTGCATTTAATGTTGAGGGGGAGATGGATTTTCTTGCATATCATTCTGCATTGTAATATAACTAAATGGAGCCTTGATTATTATCCTAATATGACATGTTTACAATGCATTACATCGTGCCATGATCTGTGCTTACTTGCTAGATTTATCATGACTTTATATGTGTAGTCAAGTCTTTGCCATGATAGGTTGATTTAAAATGCTCAATTTGAATTAAATCATGTCATGTTAGCTCTTGAGACTAGTCTGTCTTTAGTTATCCTCTTATGATTCATGCCATGTCAAATAGGCTAAGTTGAGTCCTGAATCTTTGTTGAACTTTAGATTGAGCTATGCTAGGTTCTTGATGAAGCATGAGTTGGTACAATTTTTAAGTAAGCAAAAAGATCTCTTTTGTGCGAAAAAAACTAATCTCACCAATTCTTTCTCATGAAACGGTTTGCCATTGCACTAGGCATGAACTCAGGGGGAGTTTTGGTTGACCAAGATCATCTTCTTAAGCTTCTTGCTTGGAGTGATCGCATAAGGCTTGAGATCTAGCACACGACTAAACAAAAATTTGGTTGGAAACCATCATGAGATTTCTAAAGAAAAACATGTCAATTGTGCTAAATTTGCTTAAATTACACAAAGATCAAGTACGTAATCAAATGTCTCACTCTTGAACTTATAGCACACTAAATTGACTCAATACCAGCTTCTTGGTTACACTTAGATTATACATGTCTTGTCATGATCTTGTTAGCATTCTTATTGGCTATGGCTTGGTGTAATACTTCAAAGTCATTATGGATAATCTTCATGGCTCATCATGCTTAGAATAAATAATTTTCAGCCATTCCATCCCTACTTGTAACCTTATTCTCTCTTTTGCATCCTTGATGATTTTATTGCCAAAAGGGGGAGAATAGCGGACAAAAAGCTATTTGGGACATTTGGGAATTTTCTGGAGCTTTGAAGAACAATTTGCTCTTTCTTTTGTAGCTCTAGTGTTCCTTTGTCAACATGGTCATAAGCTTCTTTGATTTCTTTTGGACCATATTTGACTCTCTTTCATTTTTAAACTCAACTTCGCGTTTTTTCTGGGTTTGTCAATATACTCATCAAGGGGGAGATTGATAGACCATGTGGAGGTGATCCCATGTGTGTGATGAGTAATTGACATCCGTTTTAGAAAAGTCGAGTTTGGTTTGTGTGGTTTGGACCATGTCGATGCACGGTGCAAACGGTTTCGGTCGGACTTGGTCAAACTTGGTCGAAGTGCTTAGGATGCTTATTCTCTTGATTCAACAGGTTTTGGCTTTTTCATTGCTTAATATTTCTCTTAATGCTGTTTTTGTTCACATTGTGTCGAGCGGTGCTATGTAATGTATTTCTTGTCTGTGATGGCTGCAGGACATCGAGGTGGAGTCGTGGTGAGGCACGGGATGACCGGACTAGGCGCAGGCGGTGCCGAGGTCAAAGCGGTCGAGGTGTGCCGAAGACGGCGAGGACTCGAGTTGGCTGCGAGGCTTGGGCGGCAAGGAATGAGGAAGCTTCCCGGAAGGTGCAGGAGGGGCGTTTTGGTGAATACACAAAGCTGCACTAAAGGAAGTGGATTTGGTTAGTGTTAGTGGGTAAAGCGTAAAAGCTTAATGGGCAAAACAAATGTGAACCTATTATGAAGGGCTATAAATAGAGAGGTGCTCTCTAGTGCTAGGGTAGGATTTGGAGAGATGGCTTGAGAGAGTGGGTGTGAGTTTGTCTCCTGTGCATGTATGCTATGAGTTCTTGATTTTCAAGCATGTATGGGGACTTAGTGTGAGATTGAGAGAAAGATGAGCTGAGAAATCCCTCATATGTAATCGCGTATGTCTCGGTATTGATTTCAAGAAATCTTTTGTTCTGGTTATGTGTTTCCATCTTGCAATCTTTTTCTGTCTTTTCTTCTTGCTTTCAAGTTTTATGGTGCTATGAGGTTTTCGGTTTTGTCCTTTCTCTCTGTTTGCAGTCACGGTTTTGAGGTAGCCGGTCTACTCTTGCCTCAATCAAAGTAGTCGGCAGCTGTCCCCGTTTTACTGTTGTTGTCAGTCTGCAGTCCGTTCTTTGCTCTTGTCAGTTGTTCATTTCAGTTTCTTGGTGCTGCTTACTGTCTGCTATCTCTGCCCTATATTCTCTTTTAGACTGAGTTGTGCAGGAGATCAAGCCGGTTATGAAACTTTAATTAGACTAGTAGTATCGATTCGCTTGGAACACTGATTCCTTGGCAAACATATCAATTGAGCTACTGCTAAGTGACTCTGCAGGTTTCGGCCTTTTGAGTTCCTAATTGTTAGTGCCAGGACTGTTGTGGATTCAGTCATGAGAACTTGCTGTGTGTGATTTTCTCTGGTCGGCAAAGATTTTTCCCCTATGTTTCTCTTTTTGCTTTGGTCTCCACCTCTTTAGCTTTCAGTTTTTTTGGCAGCAGAATTTGCTCTTTTCAGGGCAGCAGTATTTGCTCTTTTCAGGATTCGGTGCAGCCACTGTTTGCTGTTTGCATGCCGACAAATTGCAGCTCTATGCAGTTCGGTTGTATTGGGAATTAAGTAATCAGTTTCGTGTATTAGCAGTTAATCTGTTTGCTGTTTGGCTGCAGCATGCAGTGCTTGTTTTGGCCAGGTTTTCATCACTTGCTAGCTGTCCCAATTAGTGTATTGTTATCTAGGCTGTTTTCATCACTTCATTTTCGGTTTTTGCTTTTCATCTGCATGCAGTTTTCTGCTTTAGGTAGCTTCAGCCCTTTCTAGTCTTTGGTTTGCTACAGCTAATACCTTTGGACTGGTGTTGCAGTCCTGCTGCCCATAAAAGCATCATTTTTATCTCAGTTCGTGTACCCTTTTGTGCCGACAAAAACTGCAACTTATGTGCTGATTTTTGTGCTGCTGATTTTTCTTGTTTTTGCTTTTCCTCATTAGTAGCTACCTTGCTGTAGCTTAGTATTGTTATTTATTTCGGCAGTGTGTTTTCAGTCAAGTTCAGTTCTAGTCAGCAACTCTCTGTTCTTTTAGCATCAAGTATTGAGTTAGCTGCTATGTTTTCTTTGATTCCGATAGCAAAAGTAGTCATGGTTTCATGCAATTTCAGTCTGTCTCTTTGCTCTAACTCAACCTTTCATTTTCTGTGAGCATTCATTCTTTCTTCATAGCTCTTTAGCTATTGGAGGAGGAGTCGGTGAGAATACTCGGGGCGATTTTCAAAATAGCAACATTCACCCCCCTCTGTTGCCGTTTCTGATCCAACACTTCACCTTAAGCAAATCTAGCTCAGAAGACAGACTATCATGAGAGGTCCTTAATTTCTCTATGTCACCAAGCAAATAAGAGCATGTATCACGTTCGTCATGGGAGGGAGTAGATATAAGTGAAGTAAGCTCCCGTGACAATCTCTGTACTTCCTTCTCCAACTCACTACACCTAGCCCTAGATCTAGCATGAAATCTTCCTAACTTAAGAAAAGCATCATTGAGCTAGTCATAGGAGGGATATACCTCATCAGAGTCAGACTAGAGGTCACTGTCGCTAATGTCGCCCTCAAGGGCCATGAAGCACATGCCGCTGAAATCCTCGCCATCCTTGGGATCTTGATCGTCTTTCCCATCGTTGTCACTCCACCCCTCCACCTCACTGAGGTCGAGGTCATCGAAGGCGGTGAGGACGCGATGGAAGAGCTTCTTGGCTTTTCCAAGGTTGCGGAACTTCTTCTTTTTGCTTGGAGGCTTCTTGTTACGGTTCTTGTCGGTGTAGATGTTCTTGCTCGAACTGCCGTAGTCGTTCTTGCCCTCCAACTTGGGGCAGTTTGCTCGAATGTGGTTGGGGCCACCACACTCAAAGCAAATCACACGTCCTCCTCTCTTTCTCTCCCTAACCCTCTTGTATGCATGAGAAAACTTTCTGGCTAGGAGTGCTAGTTGGTTTTCCGGAAGCTGCTCTAGATGATCATCATCAATTTCACATAGAGCAGCTAGAGAAAAACCAGAAATAGTGTCAGCAGAATATCTAGAGGAAGGACTGGGATCGGTGACCAAAGCCATCGACTGAGACTTCGACTTCCGAGAGACAATGTCAATCTCGTGAGTCTTGAGGCGTGAGTACAACGCATCAAGAGTCAAAGTCGAAATATCTGTCGTGTCCTTGATGGTGGTCACTTTCATCTTCCAAACACGCAAATCCAAAGCCGAAAGCATTTGATGAGCGTTGTTCGAGTCGGGGTATGTGAGACCGACCGCTCGGAGGTTGCTCAAAATCTTGTGGAATCTCGCAAAGTACTCATCAAGGGACTCTCCAGCGAGCATTTCAAACTTGTTGTAATCTCGCTTGAACTGGTCCTGTCGTACCGTCTTTATTTGGGTGGTGCCCTCATGGTAAGCATCGAGGGTCACCCAAATATCGAAGGCCGACGTAAGATGAGAAATGTGATCAAACTCATTTCAGCTCAAACCTTGGATGATGTTGTTCCTTGCCTTAGCATTCGCCTCAACATCGAGCATGTTCGCCGCATTGATGTTCTCATCGGCAGGAACAACAAAGCGTGTTTTAACCTTGCACCAGATAGCATAGCCCTGAGCCTGGATGTAGGTCTCCATCCGACTCTTCCAAAAGGGATAGTCGATCCCATCGAAGATCGGGGGCTTGGTGGAATACTTATCCGTTGCCATGGCTCAAGAGACCGGTTAAGATCTACGAGGAAGAGCTAACCGGCTCTGATACCAATTGTAGGATCGGATATGGCAACAAAGGGGGGGTGAATGGTGCCTTTTCAGAAACGCCCCCAAAATATCCACTCAAAAACTCTTCTCTCCGATAGCTAAAAAGCTATGAAGATGAAGATTCATGCTCTCTGGATGTTCATACTGAACAAACACGAAAGACGCAAGGAAGGAAATAAGAGAACAAGAAAATCAGAAGGGAATAAACAAATCAGCTGAGAAGGCAGCTAGCCGGTCAGACCAAAGGCAATAGGCCGGTCTGACCGTCGGTCAGTGGCCGGTCAGACCGCCAACTATATGCCGGTCTCACTGTTGTTATGCCGCCGGTCTGACCGGTGTTACCTGGCCGGTCTAACCTCCATACACAGACCGGTCATACCGGCCCAAACCCTAAAAATTTGCAAACAGAGGAAATGAAGCTCATGAGAGAAAAATGAGAGATTCTTTGATTCTACCACTTTGCTCTTTGGGAGTTAACTGACCAAATGGTCTTGAGGCTTATTCCCATTACAGAGCAAAGAATCAGAAGCTACTATCTCAAGAATTCATCTCAAAAACACACAGAAGCAGAGAACATCAAGAAGTCAACATAAGAATTGGAGGGAAAACCAGCCTCCAACTCATGGCTTGAGTCAATTTACCAAATTGCCCTCAAACACCTTCCTGGAAGCTTCCCGCAACCGGCACCTTGACTGTCTAGACCTCAACTCCTCCCTGAGTCTAGTCCCGGTCCGCTTCGCTGCACACGACCGCACCCGGCATCCTGACCGTTTGGACCTCCGACTCCACTTGAGTCTAGTCCCGGTCCACCTCGCCGCTGCCCGTCGTGTCCACCCGACTCTGACCAACTGGACCTCCGACTCCACCTGAGTCTAGTCCTGGTCTGTTCCGTCGCACACGACCGCAACCGACACCCAATCGTCTGGACCTCCGACTCCTCCCTGAGCCTAATCCCGGTTCGCTCGTCGTTGCCCGTCGTGTCCTCCACCGGTAGCTCCAGCTCCGGTTCCTTGTCTCCCGACTCGCAACCACCTCACCAGCCTCGATCATCTTTGGCATCCCTGACCGTCTGGACCTCAACACCTCATGTGCCTAGTCCCAGTCCTCCTCGCCTCACCATGACCTAGCTCCGAAGTCCTGCAGTCACACAGACAAGCAAACCGTCACATAGCACCGCACGAAACAACATAATCAACATTAGCATTAAGAAAGGTACTCAACCCTAGAATACCCAAAACAAACTCAAACTCACTAATACAACCGTCAATTACTCATCACAAACATGGGGATACCTCCACATGGTCTCTCAACCCCGCCGGTGGTCACATCGGAGCCCACGCCAGAACGGGCGGATAGCCACGACGCCCCCACGTCCAGTCGCGTCCCGCTGCGACGCATGGACCCGGAGTCCCCACTCTCAGCGGGCCTGCAGTAGTCGGCATGGCCGGAGGACATCAAGCTCCCTAGCGCCATCGAGCTGTACAAAGGCGACACGGACCCTCGGGAGTTCGTGCGCGTGTACGAGACCATCGTCGAAGCTGCAGGTGGGGACGACACCACGAAAACGAAGGGACTCCCCCTTGCGTTACAGGGAGTCTTGGTTTTTTACCATAGAGCCGAACTCCATCTATGCATGGGAGCAGATCCGCGACCGCCTCTACAACAACTTCCAAAGGAACTACGTCGAGCGCGTCGATGTGGACCAGCTCTTCGCCGTCAAGCAAAAACCCTCAAAGAAACTCCGAGAATACTTCAAGCACTTCGCGAAGGTCCGCTGCCAGGTCAAAGATGTCAACGAGACCACCATCATCAATGCAGCGGTACAAGGCCTCCGCCCGGGGCCGTTGGCCGCGTACAACGCCCGCAAACCATTCAAGACGGTTATGAAGCTTTTTGACAAGATGGAGGAGTACGCGCGGGCGGAGGAGGATGCGCGGCGGTGCAAGGGCGATGACTCCGATTCCATTCATGCAGAGGGGTCGTCGCAAAAAGGAAGCGCAGGGGACGACCCCCGAAAGGAAAGCGCAAGCAAAGGTCCACGAGGGACGCCCCTGAGCACAGCGATGCCGAGCACCAAGAGAGTTTGTCAAGTGGTAGGCACAAGCCCAAGCGCAACCAGCGCAGACCCCAAAAGGCCCGCCATGTCCTCGGCATAGAGGACGTTCCTCGGGACTGTACTCCCGCCTTCCGTGGGAGGGGCCGGGGAGGCCAGGGATGGGGACGCGGGAGGAGCCGCGATGAAAGACCGCGCGCGGAGCAGGAAATCCAGGACTACGGCATGTGGTGTGAAGTGCATGGCTACGGTGACCACTTCACGCGGGCATGCACCGCAGTCATGGCACTGCGGTAGGCAACCGCCAGAGCTTAGGCCTCGGAAGCGGCGCCCCCCCGCCGTGGCCCACGTGCAGCAACCGCAAGAGAGCCCTCTAGAGGGGGCCAGCGCCACATCATCAGCGTCATCTCCGGAGGTTCCTCGCAGGGGGCCTCCTCGGCGCAACCACCTCTGGGAATGGCGCACTGTGAAATCACCTTCACGCCGATCGACGCCCAGGGCGTGGAGTTTCCCCACCAAGATCCCCTGGTCATCCAGGTCAACATTGCAGGCTGCGACGTCAGGCGTGTTCTCGTCGTAGTCCTGCACTTCTGGGCTGAAAAATCCAGTGGAAAGGTTTCAATTTTCTCTCTGGGTGAAGTCTTGGCCTTGTTCTGAAATTTCAGCCCTCTGCTGCTCTGAAATTTTGTCGGGCGGTCAGACCGGCTCAATGGGGGCGGTCAGACCGGCATTGAGCCAGCGGTCTGACCGGCCCAGTGCAGTCTGACCGACCGTGACCCACCGGTCTGACCGGGCTCTGCAGTTTCTGGTGAGTTTTGTTTTTAGCCCTTGTCCTTTGTTCTTGAGCTGTGTTGGTTGTTTACTTCTCTGGTTGTTAAGCTCTTGGTGCCTCTTTTGATGTTTTGAGGTGTTAAGTGGTCTAGGTCGCCTTCTCTTCATAGCTTTTGTAGCTAGTGGAGAGGAGTTGCTCCGTGAGTACTTTGGGGGATTTTTTTTTAAAATTGACATTCACCCCCCCCCCTCTGTCGCCATTTCGGTCCAACACATGGAATGCAGACAGGTTGTGGCGGTACTATGTTTAGGGCAAAAGGGAAGCATGTAGCAAGCTCGGCACCTCGCCCATTGTAAGATGCGCAACGTCGAGGTCCGCCTCCGTGCGCACTCTATGGAGTATAAATAAGACGCAACATCGAGGTCCGCCTCCGTGCGCACTCTACGGAGTATAAAAAAGACGCAGCGTCGAGGTCCGCCTCCGTGGGCACTCTACGGAGTATAAAAAGACGCAGCATCGAGGTCCGCCTCCGTGCGCACTCTACGGAGTATAAATAAGACACGCGGGGGGACGCCCCTGCGTGCACTCTACGGAGTATAAATAAGACGCAGCGTCGAGGTCCGCCTTCGTGTGCACTCTATGGAGTATAAATAAGACGCAGCGTCGAGGTACGCCTCTGTGCGCACTCTACGGAGTATAAATAAGACGCAGCGTCGAGGTACGCCTCCTTGCGCACTCTACAGAGTATAAATAAGACGCAGCGTCGAGGTACGCCTCCGTGCGCACTCTACGAAGTATAAATAAGATGCAGCGTCGAGGTCCGCCTCCGTGCGCACTCTGCGGAGTATAAATAAGATGAAGCGTCGAGGTCCGCCTCTGCGCACTTTGCGGAGTATAAATAAGATGCGGATGTTGTCCCTACGCACTTTACGGAGTATAAACAAGACGCGGATGTCCCCGCGCACGCGTCAGTGTTGTCCCTACGCGTACTCTCCGGAATATAAATAAGACGTGGTTGATGTTCCCACGCACTCTACGGAGTATAAATGTCATACGCAAAGTCGCGCGTCTACCTCGACTAGGCGCCAACTCCGCTGCCACCACTTCGAAGGGTAGGGGATGGAGCACTCACGCGTCTACCTCGACTAGACGCCATCTCCGCTACCACCACTTCGAAGGGTAGGGGACAGAGCACTCACGCGCCTACCTCGACTAGGCGCCAGCTTCACTGCCACCACTTCGAAGGGTAGGGGACGGAGCGCTCGTGCGCCTACCTCGACTAGACGCCAGCTTCGCTGCCACCACTTCAAAGGGTACGGGACGGAGCACTCGCGCATCTACCTCGACTAGGCGCTAGCTTCGCTGCCACCACTTCGAAGGGCAGGGGACGGAGCACTCGTGCGTCTACCTCGACTAGGCACCAGCTCTGCTGCCACCACTTCGAAGGGTAGGGGACGGAGCTTGTTTTCGAGTACCTAAGGTCGCTACTCGTCCGGCTCCACCTTGACATATTCCTGCATCGGAGCATCCCGGGTCGAAGTACGCGCCGCCCAAAAATTCTGGGGCCTCCTCCACCTATGCCTAACGCCGAAGATGCTGTTAGAGTAAGTGGTCCAAAATATCACTTGGCCCCTCTCAGACATCCGCCCGGAGCAAAAACGGTACCCATCGTCACAATGCTTTGGGCAATACCATTTCATTCATACAAAGGGGCGGGAGGGCCATAGGGCGCCCTCTTACAAAAAATGGATACATAGCGACGCACGCCTACACACCGAGCCCCGACATCACGCTTGCAGACCCGCGCCGTGTCTAGGGACGGCGACACCATCTTCGTCGCGCCGAGGAACCTCGTCGAGAAACTGGCTAAGGTTCCCTTCCCCGTGCACCATCCGACGTAGCGCCACCTTGGCCGCGGGCTCCCCGATGTAGCCCCAGATCCGCGGACAGCGGGGCGGATATCATGAATGGCGCTCGACATCGCCCCGGCTCCGGCTGGCAACTCCAGCTGGGGATCGACCAGCCCGGTGACATGCGGACACCCGCGGATGTGGAGCATGGCCAAAGCAATGCAGGCGCCCGCGAAGCCGCAGTAGTCGCCGAAGGCCCTGGCGCCACGGAGGGCAAGCCCTGAGCCCTCTTCGATTCGTGTGAGCGTCTGTGCTAGATCCTCAGGACCAAACGTCAGGTCCGGTACGTTGACGATGAGGTCTGTGAGGGCCCTCTCCATGGACTCCATCGCACCCCATGCCGCCACTGACGCATCTCCCAGCGTCTGATTCCTCTCGTTAAGGGACGCGGCGAGCTGGGCCCTCTCCTCCTCTAGCGCTGCAATCTGCTGGAGCAGGCCATTGTGCTCCGCCGCTGCACAGCGGCACGTTGCGGCTTCGCCGCTGCATGATGTGCCTCCGCAGCAAGGGTCTACGCGTCGGAGACCGCCCTTGCGCTTTCCGCCTCCAGAAGCCGGATGCGCTCGTCCTTGACGACATAAGCCTCTTCGGCAGCTCGGAGCTAGTTTTCCAACACCCTCCGCTCACGGATGCGTGCCTCCTCCAGGGCCCGGCCGAGGGTGAGGGTCTGCAAAACTGCGCTTGTCAATAAGCCCTCGACAGCAGCGTAGGTCGGGAACATGAGCACTTACCCTTATCTCCGCGGCCTCCAGCGAGCTAGCCAGAAGCTCGGCCCCGCACCTCGACAGCGCTTGCCGGTCTAGGTTGGAGTCGGTACACTCCGCGACCTCATGAAAGACCCGAAGCATCTCCGACCGAGGAATAAAGTCGGAGATAACCGGCCGTCGGGCCTCCGTGATAGACACTTCGGTAGCACCAGGTGTGGATATCACATCCTGGGCAGGAAGACCAGGGGCTTCATGATCGTCTCCAATGCTCGATCCTTGGCCGCGTCCAGGAGACCTAGTCTCGCCTGATGTCGACGACGGAATGAGCGAGCAAATCGGAGAGAACTTTGCGAAGTCACGGGGGGAGAAAGAATGGCGCCTACCTTCGATACCCTCCACCGACGTATAGGGAGGCATCCGCCCCACCTCGATATGCTCCGTGGGGGCTTCATCTGCGTGGGGGGCAGCGAGTCGATGATGGTACCCACCAGAGATACGGCCGACGGGCTGGATGCGACGGCATCAAACCGAGCCCTGCGCCGAGAGGGAGACGCCCCTACCCTGTCGTCGCCATCACGGCGGCGACTCTGGACTGGCGCTGGCACCGCGCGTTCGGGCATGGGGATGTCCAGGGCTTCGCATGCCTGGTTTATCCGCACCAGCTTCACCGAGGCGGTTGCAGCTTCACGCAGCTTATGCTCCTTGGCCGTGTATGGCCCAAGGAGTGCGATTACCGCGCGTTCCGCATCCTCCAGCCGGGGCACTACACGCAAAAGTGAGGCATGGTTCACAAAAGGTCACATGCGTATATGTGCGGGCACACAGCCTAGGGCTGAATGACTTACAAGGAGCGGAGGGCTTCGGAAGAGAAGACATTGTCGGGTGAATGCCATCTCGCCAGGTGCGACCTCGCTCGTACTTCCACCGGTCGGAAAGTGGCGCCACCCCGTACATAGTGAACTCTTTGGCGAGGTCGCGCATGATGAACCGGTGGGCGATGCCAGCAAGCCTCCGCGCTTTCTGCTCGTCGCTGCCCTTCGGCTTCACACCCGGCGAACTGTTGAATGATATCGGTTGTCCTCGACACCGAAGACCGCTCGTGCTCGTCACGTGGTGGTAGAACCACCGTCGCATCCAGCCGGACTCCCACCACCCCCGCGTCGTCAGCGAGGGGAAGAGCTTCGTGCACTGCACCCTCAGCACGAAGTTGACGCTACCGAAGTTCGATAGCGCCCCACCTTCGACCCTCTTCGGCTGGCGCAGCGCGTCGTGCATAAGCGCAAATAGGTTCGCACTGGGACGGACACCTTCTGTTCGTGCTGCCCGGGCATAAACAGCCAGGTGAACTATCGCGTTCGGGGTCAGCTGCGCCAGCTCCAACCCATAAGCCCGCAAGACCTCAACGACAAAGACCATCGAGGGCATCCGAAGCCCGGCATCAAAAAACGCGACGAATACAATCGCCTCTGTCTCCTCCGGGTGTGGCTCCATCTCGTCGCGGCGATGCAGGCGAACCCCTGCACGCTCCTCCACCTTTTTCTCCTAGAGGAGAGTCTGGATCATCTCCTCTGTAACGAGACTTCGCCCTAGCACACGGGAGCAGCGGCCTCAAGACTTCTTCATTGCGTCCCACCGCTTGTCGACCTGCGGTGGATCGTGAACCACTAGAGCGTATTCCGTCGGTGGCGGCGACACACCACGTTGACTAGACGAGGCGCTTCCACTGAGCCGGCTAGCGGGATCTTCGTAGCACACCATTCTCCTCTAAAGCAGAAGGCTGAAGAAGCAGGAGCAGGGGCAGATCGCACAACAAAACGAGAACAAAAGAAAGCAAAGCAGTGGCACGCGAGCAACCAAGAGGAACGTTTGCATACCGGTGGTAAGGCTTTATAAAGCCCTCTTACCTCCTCCACGAGCGGAAACGCAACCGGCAGGAGCCTAGCGGTTCAGCTCCCCACAATCGAGAAGCGCAACTGCTGGCAATCGGGGGTGCACAGTCGCAGGCCGCCTGACAGCGCACGACGCGCCAGTAGCATCTCGCCACACGTCTCGCCTCCCTCGGGAAGGGACGCGCAACCGCGGTCGTGCGACCGTTGACAGCCCACGGCGCGCCAATCGCGTCCCGCCGCGTGTACGCTTCCATCGGGATAGTGCGTACGATTGTGGCTGCTCGCCACTGACGTCTCATGGGTCGGCACGATTCTCGCCGCCATTAAGACATCGACTCCGGACCACGAGACAGTCGGGCCACGTGTCGACTCCATGTCTATGGCGTGACCCCGAAAAGCACCTCTACGGCGAGCTCGCTCCAGACACGCCTCCGGGCGGAGACCCCACACTCGGCTGCGCCATTATGCACGGGGGTCGGACCTGTCCGGCGCCTCGGCCCGTCCGCGGCATGAGCCCGTCTTCACTCCGACTTTGACTCCGCCAACGAAGGGCCCCAGGGTCAAGGAGGACTTTGGCAACCCGCTAAACGCTGTATCCTCGGTGCGGGACGGAGACTACGCCAGGCATTGAGGCTCCATCAAACAATATAGAAGTTCACAGGCCGTGGGGACGGAGGGGGCCAAATGGCTCGACAACATGGCTTTGGCCCGTGAAGCCCGTCACCATAAGAGGCTCCTGTTGTAGGGGTGGCCCCCACCTAAGCCCAGCCGGCCTGTTAGAAAGCTATAAGGCCCAAGATGGGACATGTATATTGACATAAATGCCCTTGAGAGGGATACCTAAATGTAAGGGTATTATTGTAAAACACTCCCCATGTGAATATATATATGCCATCCACGCCATGGGGGAAACCATAAGCATTGCTCATCTAACTCTCCACTACCATACCCCTCTCTCTCTCTCTCTGTTTGGTCTGTAACCACAACAATTGGCTTTTTTGTTTAGATATCTCTCTTCTTGATCTTTTCAGGTGTCAAGGATGTGTAAGAGGTAGAGATATCTCTTGGAGATCAGATCTCATTCATCTAGATACCTTCTAGAGAGAGTTCGTGAGTTTGCCCGGTTTTTCTTCAAGAGATAGGTAATTTAGCGATTTTGCTCTTGTGAGGGTTTGGTTTAATTCATGATGTGATCTAGTTTTCTATGACATATGAGAACCCATTTAAGGTCATTTAGATCTTCTAGGACTCATGAGTAAGAGCATATCAAAATTTTCCTCTTTTGTAAGATTTTGGTGCAACTCTCTGTGTTTTAGATAAAGTTCAAAACTTTGGCATCAATCTTCACGATCATGATTGAAATAAATTCCTGACATCCTAAGGAGTGTTTGTGCCAAGTTTCATCACTTGTGGATAAGTGGTTTGAGAGTTAGATCTTTTCTTAGATCGTGTGTAGTAATGATTGAACTGTTCTTCGGTGAGCGGTCAGACCGCAAAGACCCAAGCAGTCAGATCGGTGTGGTCATGCCGGGGCAGTCAGATCAGCGTGCTAGCGGTCCAACCACCAAGCGATCAGACCATTTTGGGACAGGTTGTCTCAGTGTATTTTGGCTCTTGATTTTGTGAGCTTGTGAATTGGTTTTTTGTTACATGTTGTTGTCAATACTCGGGGGGGGGGGGGGGGATTTTGAAATAGTCATTCATTCTATCTGAACAATGGGCCACGACACCGTCTGAAATCCTCCACACATCACCTCACGGTCAAGGCCCCCTTGAGATCTACCGCCACGTCACGATCATGGCTCGCCACGACGCTGCCGCCTGCCAGCTCGCTCAGCCGCTTAGGCAAGACTGTGCTTAGGTGTGCCACCTGCACTCGTCTCTCCTGTCGATTTGGATTATTGATAGGATTTGGATTTTTGGATTGAGCTAGGGTGAGGTAGATTGGATTGGATGTGAAGAGTAAGTGGTACTAGGCCTTGTGTTATGGGCTACCCCATTTCCTTCCTCCTATCCTACCTCGGTAGTCCTATTTGTTTCTTCCTCCGTTCATAGCGCTGTCACCTTCGTCTGTGGTTTCATTAATGATGTCCATCCAGCGACGTGACCGAGAGGGTGGGGGGCACCGGTTTATCCAGGATAGGCTAAAATTGATAAAGCCACTAGGTGTGTCGCTTGTTCTGTATGTACAAAATGGTGTTTCATTGGGCTGAGGATGTTCTCCTCCTAGACCACAGTGCCACACTGATTGGTATTCACGAGTGTGCGCCGCTAAGATGGACTAGAGGGAGAAGCTGGTCGCCTGGTCCAACGAGCTAAAAAAAGAACTGATGCTACGGTTGCGACTTCAAGTTGGGATTTCCAACCATATCCAGAGCGCCAGTACTGACGCGCACCGAGACGCTTCCTGACATGCGCGGTGCGCCAGTCCGTGTCTCTTGTCGATTCATCGTGCAACCGTCGTAAGCGTTTTTGTCGCTGTTCCTCCTGTTTACTTCCCTCTGCAAGTGATCTGTAACCACATCTTGTTTGATTGAAGAACCATCAGTCAATCTCTCTGGCAGCAGGCGTCGGCAGCCCCTACGAATCGGCCTCCACTAGCACGGCCGGCGCGCGTCACGCGAGCGCGCGGACGGCAACCACACGCGCAACGCGCCCCGCCTTGCCTCGCGCATACAAGGTACGCGCGTGCTACACAGATGTTCGTGTTCCCACCGTGCTGCTTCCGCTGCCGCCGGTGGCCAGGCCTCTCCCGGTGGCGAAGGGCCTTTTTGGTCGTTTTCGCGCCTGCAACACATGGGGCGATTAATTAATGGCTAGTGACGTTTGTCGCCTACTACTAAGTGGGTCGGTGGGGTTTGTGAACTTGGTGGTGAGGCACAGAAGAGCTTGATTTTTTCTCTCCATCAATTAGTGCCTATCCGCCTCCCATTTCGCCATACCAATAATTGATGGTCCTTGCCCTCTGGCCCCTGCATACACTCCTTTGAACTCCTCGTTCTGTACTTCCACAACAACACTTGCTTTGCTCGTCCAGCGACAGGAGAAAGGAACAATGGGCAGTGGCAGTACCACCGGCGCGGCGCTACTCGGCGAGGCCTCGCCGTGGACCCTGCTCGGCGGGGCCGCGGCCGTGCTGCTCCTGTGTTGGGGCGCGCGGATGCTGGAGTGGGCCTGGTGGGCCCCGAGGCGCATGGGCCGGGTCCTGAGAGCCCAGGGCCTTAGGGGCACCGAGTACCGCTTCCTCAGGGGCGACCTCAAGGAGGACCTGCGGTTCGTGATGGCGGCTCGGTCCAGGCCACTGCCCATGGACCGGGCCCACGACCTCGTCCCGCGCGTCTTGCCTTTCCTTCACCGCGTCTTGGAGGAGCACGGTATGTTCCAGTACCACCCGCTTTGCTTAGATTACATCAAAGTAGAATGAACTATGTTTAGTAGTGCATGGGCATTAGATTGTAGTACTAAGCTATACTGATACTGAACATTTTTTAAAAAGGTTCCTCAGATCTGTAAATGAACTCTAGAACAATTGAAGTGCAGTGTATTATGCAAGAAACTAAGAACCACACGTAAAATAGGATAATTGAATGGCTTGTGGTTGAATAAACTATGACCCTTGTACGATGATTGAATGGATTTGTATCGCGAACTTGCGTACTCCTTTGATATAGAAAATGCCATTAGTTAATCATTTACATTCTTCGACTGTTCTGATCCCTGGACATGAGAATGCAGGTAAGCTTTCATTTACATGGTTTGGGCCAGACCCAAGAATTACAATCACCGACCCTGAGCTGGTCCGAGAAGTTCTGTCAAATAAATTTGGCCATTTTGAGAAATCAAAGCTAGCCACTCGCCTTTCGAAGTTACTTGTTGGCGGGCTCGTGATCCTTGATGGTGAAAAATGGGTCAAACATAGGAGGATTATGAATCCTGCATTTCATGCAGAAAAGCTAAAGGTATTAGTAGTATTTACTATAAGAACTTGTATATAAATTATTTACTATTAGAACTTGTATTTAAATTATGTGACACAGCTGTATTCAGTTTCCAAATGCAAATTCGGAGTAGGGCTTATGAATTTGGTTCATTTGTCTCATACATTGTCAACCATAAGATGGATCCATTTAGCATGACGATCACTTAGTCTAGCTATTTGTGCAAAAGTTAAACTAATCTGATGAAGTTTCCATGTTTTACACACATGCTCTGTAAATTAAACTCATAAAACAGGTCAAACTAAATTAGAACTGAAGATCTATTTGGCTGAGTTGGAATTCTTGGAAGTTTTTTCCTGACTTGTTGACCATTCTCTTGGAATTGATTGCAGCGGATGTTGCCAGCATTCTCTGCATCTTGCAGCGAACTAGTTGGCAGATGGGAGAATTCAGTTGCTGCTTCTGTTGGAACAACCGAGCTGGACGTTTGGCCAGAGTTCCAAAATCTATCGGGAGATGTTATTTCAAGAGCTGTATTCGGTGTCAGCCACCAAGAAGGCAGAAGAATTTTCCTACTTCAAACCGAGCAAGCTGAACGCCTTGTTCAATCTTTCCGGACTAATTACATCCCTGGCTTCTCGTATGATCCCCCTCTTATTACTGTCCCTATAAAGAAACGTCATCTCTAATTTAAGTATTTCGGCATGCTTCTTATCTGTCATATTGTCGTATCCATTTTCTTTGTTGAGCAAAAACTCATCAATTTTCATTCCTAGAGCTAACATATATTTTTTGCTTTTCAGTCTTCTGCCAACAGAAAACAACAGAAGAATGAAGACAACAGATAGAGAGATCAAGGCGATCCTAAGGGGCATAATAGAGAAGAGACAGAAGGCTATGAAGAACGGCGAAGCCAGCAAGGACGATCTGCTCGGCTTACTACTAGAGTCAAATATGGATTATAGCGATGTGGATGGCAAATTCATTAAGGGGATGACCGTGGAAGACGTGATCGAAGAATGCAAGCTGTTCTACTTCGCGGGAGCGGAGACAACCGCTGTACTGCTCACGTGGACAGTGGTTGTACTAAGCATGTACCCTGAGTGGCAGGATCGTGCCAGGGAGGAGGTTCTACAAGTCTTTGGGCAAAACAAACCAGATTTTAGTGGCGTTAACCGCCTACAAATTGTGAGTATTAGTTGCCTATACCATAGTAAGTAGCACTTATGCAAAGTTCTTTATTACGATTTGATTCAGTCGTACGTTCTTGTGCTTCGCGGCAGGTCACCATGGTGCTGAACGAGGTGCTGCGACTGTACCCACCGGTGGTGCTCCTGAACCGCCGAACGTACAAGAAGATAGAGCTCGGAGGCGTCACGTACCCTCCGGGCGTGATGCTCGCGCTGCCCGTCATGATCATCCACCGCGACCCCGGCGTCTGGGGAGATGACGCCGGCGATTTCAACCCGGGGAGGTTCGCCGAGGGAGTGTCCAAGGCGTGCAGGGACCCTGGCGCCTTCTTCCCCTTCAGCTGGGGGCCGCGCACCTGCATCGGCCAGAACTTCGCGCTGCTGGAGGCCAAGGTGGCCGTCAGCATGATCCTGCAGCGCTTCGCGTTTGAGCTCTCGCCGGCGTACGTGCACGCGCCCTACACCGTCCTGACGCTGCACCCGCAGCACGGTGTTCCGGTTAGGCTGCACCGACTGATCGATGATCAAAATCTTTCGTAGGCCCGTCATTTTGAGGTCAAAAGAAAGTACATTTTGCTGATAGCCGCTGCGAGTTGCGTGCAGGTGACATGATTGTTTTATGATCATTGATCAGTACGTCCTTATTTCTCCTTATGGTGTATCTACTCGAATGTTAGGTGGTGCTCAGTGGGGCTGAATTTTGGTGGCTTCTGACTGAATTTTTACTGTACCAGATTAAAATTACACTATAGCTAATGGTGACTTATTTAGCATAATTAAAATAAAAAATTAAGAAACAGAAAAAATAGGTCAGCCCATCACGTATATAATGCAAATGAATACTAAAAAGAACCCGCAAAAAACTCAAAATAAACAAAAAGTCAGAAAAAACAAAAAAATAGAAATAGTGAAAAATAAACTGAAAGCTAAAAACCCAATCCCAAATGAGCAGGGCCTAACAGACCAAAAAACGGTCACTGATAAAAAGCAACCCACCAGTACAACTCAAACTACTATCTTATTGAATAATATCTCCTACCACGCATAAATAAACCCTGATTATTTCAGTTCAAAGTATAAAACTAAGATACAACATGTAAAAACACTGTACACTTCTCTCCGGCCAGCACGAGTAGCATCGTCAGAGCATCTTCAACTTAATTTGAGCACCGTGCTGAGGATGGAGAGTTATCACAGTGTACGGCGCGTGGATGTAGGACGGCGAAAAATCGAATGAGAAGCGCTGAAGGATGGTGCTGAGAGCCATCTTGGCTTTCCAGCAATGCAAAGTTCTAGCCGATGCAGATCCGAGGACCCCTCCAAAAGGAAAGAACGCAGACTGATACTTCGTCGCATTGGAGATGCCCTCAGCAAACCTCTCTGGATTGAATTCACTTGTGTCTTTTCCCCATATATTGGGATCATGGTGAATAAAGATAAGGGGCAATAAAGGTTCACTCCTGCCGGATACTCGATGCCACCAAGCTCCATTTCCTTGTACATTCTTCTGGTAATGAAGACTACTGGCGGGTACAACGTAAGAACCTCATGTAGAATCATCGCTACCTACTTGCAAAACAAAACAGAAGATCAAGATCATTGCTCCAATTATGCTAGACTTAAACATATATGTAGTCCAATGCTTAACTAAGTTTATTGGGTGATAAGACTTAACCCCATACAGTTTTAAAAGTACAATAATAGTTTTCCATAGTAATTGCGTGTTGAAGATTTAGCTAGCGTTTCAACTGAATGCAAACAAAGCTAATTATTTGCAAAATAATTAGCATACTCAGACATGTCTATTTATGATGCTTAATTAACATGTTTGAGAACAAATTGTTTTGCTGGAATGCAAATCTGAAATGTTAAATTCTTGGTTACCTCTTGTCTCATTTTGATGAAGCAGAGACAATTACTTTTATGTGCAATAGTCTGAACTTTGTGCATTTGGCAATAATAAAGAACATCGATTAGAGCTCTGTCATTCGAAGGGAGTGGCTGTAACACATTCTTCTCCAAGTGAAATGTACGTCCAAAATTTGCCCAGGTGAGTTGTGTTATGAATTCTTTCTTGTGTTTTTGATTTGATTGACTTTTTTGTTAAGATATATCTCTTTTTGATCTTTTCAGGTGTCAAGGACGTGTAAGAGGTAGATATATCTCTTTTTGATCTTTTCAGGTGTCAAGGACGTGTAAGAGGTAGAGATATCTCTTGGAGATCAGATCACATTCATCTAGATACCTTCTAGAGAGAGTCCGTGAGTTTGCCCAGTCTTTCTTCAAAAGATAGATAATTTGGGGATTTTGCTCTTGTGAGGGTTTGGTTTAGTTCATGATGTGATTTAGTTTTCTATGACATATGATAACCCATTTAAGGTCATTTAGATCTTCTAGGACTCATGAGTAAGAGCAGATCAAAATTTTCCTCTTTTGTAAGATTTTGGTGCAACTCTCCGTGTTTTAGATAAAGTTCAAAACTTTGGCATCAATCTTCACGATCATGATTGAAATAAATTCTTGACATCCTAGGGAGTGTTTGTGCCATGTTTCATCACTTGTGGATAAATGGTTTAAGAGTTAGATCTTTTCTTAGATCGTGTGCAGTAATGATTGAAATGTTCTTCGGTGAGCGGTCAGACCGCAAGGACCCAAGCGGTCAGATCGGTGTGGCCATGCCAGGGCAGTCAGATCGGCGTGCTAGTGGTCCAACCACCAAGCGGTCAGACCATTTTGGGACAGGTTGTCTCAGTGTATTTTGGCTCTTGATTTTGTGAGCTTGTGAATTGGTTTTTCGCTACATGTTGTTGTCAATACTTGGGGGGGTTTTGAAATAGTCATTCATTCTATCTGAACAATGGGCCACGACACCATCTGAGATCCGCCACACGTCACCTCACGGACAAGGCCTGGCTGAGATCTACCACCACATCATGATCATGGCTCACCACGGCGCTGCCGCCTGCCAGCTCACTCAGCCGCTTAGGCAAGATTGTGTAGGACCGAACAGAGGGGGGGTGAATGGTGCCTTCAAACCTCCCTAGGTATTCACACAACCCTTCTTCTCCAATAGCTACAGAGCTATGAAGTTAGAGATTGAATGCTCACTGGAAACCGAGAAAAATAGATCGAGAATAGATGCTGGCCGAAGAAGTCCAAAATGGTCGAAAACTCTCTGCCGTGGTCGAAACGACCGAGCGGTTGACTGTCTGTGTACAGAGTGGTCGAACGCCAACTTGTGATCGATCAACCTACTTGGAAGAAGACTGTCAGTTCTCTGGTCGGAAGCCAACAGGTGGTCGAACGATTAACGTGGTCGAAACCAGATCACCGTGATAGAGGATCAGCGTGGTCGAAAAGGGTGCGATGCGGTCTGGTACTTGACCATGGTCAAAACCAACATTCTCGTAAATCCGGTCGACGTACCAGACAAGGCTTTGCACTGATTTCGACTACACAAGACCAAAAATACCAGAAGACAAGAAGTCGACAAAAATAGCCGTGGTCTTAGCACATCCGACAAAACAGAGGAAGGTCGAGAGACGCACACTCACAAGACCAAGAATAGGCAGAACTTTCGACTTAGAGAACAAAAGGCTAAGAAACTTTGCACACAGAAAGAAGAAGATCTCAAGAAATTGCACTGACTTTTAATTGAAAGATTGGTAACAAAAATCAAGATCACTGCTAGAAATCACAGAGAATGCTTACGACCATGTCTGAGAGGAAGATGAACTACAATCAGACCTTGCTCTCGGGAATAGACTAGCCAAGGTGGCTTTGATGATGATTCCCAGCACAGAGTAAGTCAAATCTGGAGCAAACCAAGCAAGCACAATCTCTCAAACAGAAGAAAGGAGAAGATAAGATAGAACCGAGAAAACGCAATCAAATCATCCAAACATCAAACAGACAAAAGAACCCAAATGGAAGCACAAAGATTGATATATTGCATTCATGGAGGTTTCTACAGCCACTCCATCCAGGAGGACCAGGAGCACAAGCGCTCCAACCATAGAATAACTCACGCAAGAAACAGAAAATAAAACCCCAACGCTTCAACAAAAAACCTCATACCGGACTGGTAGCCTACCATCCTATTTATAGCCTTTGGAACCGGGGGGGGGTAACCCGTTAACCCCAACTAACACCAGGTTTTTCACGCAGACACACCCGTGACAACCCACTAACACAATCAGATAACAGATGCTTTGACAGAATCCGCTTCCTTTTGCAGGTCTTGAGCATTTTACCGAAATGCCCCTTCAGCACCTTCCCGGAAGCTTCCTGTTTACTTGTCGACCACGCTTGCAACCACCTGGCAGCCCAAGTCATCTTCGGCTTCTTCCGATCGTTCTGGACCTCAACACCACCTGTGTCTAATCCCGATCCTTCTAGCCTCACCATGACTTAGGTCCAAGGTCCTGCAAACACCACAGACAAGCAAAACATCACATAGCACCGCACTATAGCCAGAGTTCATCAATCTGCATCAGAAGAATGTACTCGAAAAACACCCCAGCTGGTCGTAAACCACTTACGACCACTTGATTGCACAAGACATGAAAAGCTCATAGCCCTAGAAGACTTCTAGCAGCCTACGATCGCTCAGCAAGTTGATACAACCACCCCAGAAGTCGGTACAACCATGAGAACAGAAACTACGACCATCGCTAATAGCCTTTGACCACACCCAAGACTGCTACGACCATCAAGACCACAAGCTATGACCTACTCAAGCTGATCGCTACGACTTCCAACCGCTAAGACAGATGCTACAACTTGCTAGAGCTGGTCGCAACCACTTCCGACCACACAGATGGTCGTTACGACCAAATCGAAACTAGTCACAATGACTTAAGACCGCTCAGGCAGATCGCTACGACCACGGTCAGCAGAATCTACGACCATCGACCAGTCAAAGCTATCGACCACCGACTGCAGCGGTCAAAGCTACCGACCACCGACCACGATAGTCGAAGCTACCGACCGCCGACCACCAACCACGGTAGTCGAAGCCACGACCATCGACCACGGCAGTCGAAGCTTTCGACTACCAACCACGGACAACGTGGTTGAACCAACGTGGTCGAAGCCAACGTGGTCAAAGCCAACATGGTCGAAACCAACGTGGTGGAAACCAATGTGGTCGAAGCCAACGTGGTCAAAACCCGCTTTCGACTACCAACCACGGAAAACGTGGTCAAAAGCCCGTCTGCTGACAACATGGTCAAAACCCCGCTTTCGACTACCGACCACAGACAACGTGGTCGAAAGCTCGTCTGCCGACAACGTGGTTGAAAACCCGCTTTCAACTACCAACCACGGACAACGTGGTTGAAAGCTCGTCTGCCGACAACGTGGTCAAAAACCCGCTTTCAACTACCGACCACGGACAACATGGTCGAAAGCCTGTCTGCCGACAACGTAGTCGAAAACCTGCTTTCTACTACTAACCACGTGGTCATAAATCTGAGTCAACAACGTGGTCGTAAATCTTCCAGCCGACCATGATGACACACAACGTGGTCGTAAGCGGCACAACGTGGTCGTAAGAGGTTTTGCCGACCACATGCTGCCGACAACGTGGTCGTAAGCGGTCTGCCAACCACTCTCTAAGGCTTACGACTTTGCAGAGACAGCACAATCTTCAAAAACCAAACTCAATCTTTCTAAAACAATGGTCAATTACTCATCACAAACATAGAGTCACCTCCACATGGTCTCTCAATCTCCCCCTTGATGAGTATATTGACAAACACAGAAAAAAAAACATGAAGATGAGTTTGTTTTTTTTGTTTTAAAAGAGAAAGTCACACATGGTCTAAAAAGAGTGACAAAGAGACTTATGACCATATTGACAAAAGGGAAAATGGAGCAAAACCAGGAAGAGCAATTTTTCCTCAAAAACTCCAAAAAATCTCCCTGTTACGCCATTTTCTCTATTATTCTCCCCCTTTTGGCAATAAAATTATCAAGATGCAAGGAATAAAATAGAGCATGAGTTAAATGGAGTGGCTGTATTTTATTCATTTTAAGCATTAGGAGCCATGAAGATTATCCAGGATGACCCTCTAAGTATTAAACCAAGCCATAACAAAAGAAAATGCTATCTAGATCATGACGATTTATGTATAGACAAGCTAAAGCCAAATAAGCCATAATCTGGAAGTTAGATGGATTGCTTAGCATGTCAAGTTATTCGAGATCAAAATACTTGGTATTTTTTGTAATTGAGCAAATTTAGCACATTTGACACAATTTTCTTTTTAGAAATCTATGGTTGTTTTAAACCATTTTTTTTGTTTAGTCATGTGCTAGATCTCAAGCCTTATGCAACCACTCCAAGCAAGAAGCTTAAGAAAATGATCTTGGCCATCCAAAACTCCCCCTAAGTTCATGACTAATGCAAGGGCAAGTAGTCTCATGAGAAAGAATTGGTGAGATCAGTTTTTTTCGCACAAAAGAGATCTTTTTGCATTTTCTGAATTTAGTTCAGGAACAGAGAGTTAATACTAACTCATGCTTCACCAAAGAACTAGCATAGCTTAATCTAAAGCTCAACATAGATTCAAGACTCAACTCAGCCTATTTGGCATGGCATGAATCATAAAAGGATAACTAGAGACAGACTAGTCACAAGATCTAACATGACATGATTTACTTCAAATTGTGTACATTTATTCAAACTATCATGGTAAAGACGAGACTACACATATAAAGTCATGATAAATCTAGCACCCTATCACAAATCATGGCAAGATGTAATGCAGTTTTATCATGTCATAACAGGATAATAATCAAGGCTCCATATAATTATATTACAATGCATAATGCTGAAATTAAATGATATGAAATACATGAAAATCCAGCTCCCCCTCAGCATATGAAGCAATTTTAGTTCAAGTTGAGTTATGTCATCATTAAGTTCTAGCAAATCTCAAATGAACTCCCTTGAACCAAAGTAATAAACAAAAGGAAAGAAGCTAGGATAAAAAGAACAAACGACAGTCTTTAAAGCATAGACAAGATACAGAGAATACTATGGCTCAGACTGACTCTCATCTACCCCATATGACTCTAGGATTATCAACTGGTCTTCTAACACACTAGGGGGTAAACACGTTCCCTGTCTACCCAAGGGGGCCCAACCCTCGCTAGACCTATAAGAAGTGAGTGAACTCAGCCTAATGTGAAGAGATACAACTAATAAGAAGCATCCTAGAATCATAATATGAGAGGAAGAAGTTTAAGCAAAAGAGAACCACTCTAGTCTATGCTAGAAAGACTAACCCAAATGCACCCTCATGAAATGCAACAAATGATACAAAGAGTACAATGAGCTCCCCCTCAAAATAACCCATAAGGACAGATCACCCCAAGCTCTCCCCGCAAGGTCAAAAACCTCAAGCTATCTAAAGGTTTGGTAGAGATATCAGCCAATTGGTGGTCACTCTCCACAAACTAGAGCACTAAGTCACCCTTCTCCACATGGTCTCTAAGAAAATGATATCTGATATCATTGTGCTTGGTCCTGGAGTGCTGCACTGGGTTCTTGGCAATGTTAATTGCAGAAGTGTTATCACAGAAAAGTGGAACACTATCTATGACTAACCCAAAATCCCGCAAGGTCGGCACCATCCAAAGCACCTAACTGCAGCAACTAGCGGCAGCAACATACTCGGCCTTTGCGGTGGACTGTGCAACACTGTACTGCTTCCTAGAAGACCAAGAGATAAGAGAAGTGCCAATGAATTGGCAAGTGCCAGAAGTGCTCTTTCTATCTATCCTACAGTCGGCAAAGGCTGCATCAGAGAAAGCTCTGAGGAAAAGACAGGAAGATGAAGAGCACCAGATACCATAATCTATGGTAACTCGAAGGTACCTAAAGATGCGTTTCACCGCCTGACGGTGAGATACACGAGGAAAGGCCTGGAACCGAGCACACAAACACACAGTGAAGTGTATATCTGGTATTGAGGCCGTGACGTACATGAGGAAGCCAATCATGCTTCGGTACTCCTTTTGATCTACTGGCTCGCCATCCTCATCTGGATCGAGTGAAGCTGATGCTGCCATCGGTGTTGACACCGGTTTGCCATCACTCATATCAAAGCGTCTTAGGAGGTCTCGAGTGTACTTGCCTTGATGCAAGAATGTACCCTCCCGAGTCTGCTTGATCTGAAAGCCAAGGAAAAAACTCAACTCGCCCATCATGCTCATCTCAAACTATGTGCTCATGACATTAGAAAAGTGAGAAACCAGAGCATGAGATGAGCCACGAAAGATAATGTCATCCACATAAATCTGGAGAGTAGAAAGTCATTGCCATGCCTGCGAATGAACAAGGTCTTGTCTACTTTACCCATCTCAAACCTAGAACTCAACAAATAGGATTTAAGCCTCTTATACCAAGCTCTAGGGGCTTGCTTAAGTCTATACAGGGCTTTGGAAAGCTTGTAAACATGGTTTGGGTATTTGGGGTTCTCAAAATCTGGAGGTTGTCTAACATAGACCTCTTCCTCAATATACCCATTGAGGAAGGCACTCTTGACATCCATCTGGTACAGCTTGAAGCCCTTAGACGCTGCAAATGCAAGCAAAATCCTAATGGCCTCTAGCCTACCTACAGGAGCAAAGGTCTCCTCAAAATCTAAACCCTCAACCTGGGAGAAACCCTGAGCTACCAGTCTAGCCTTGTTTCGAATGACTACCCCATTCTCACTCTGTGATGAGGACATCACGACTGGACTGATTACACGAGCACGAGTTGAAAAGATTAATCAACAGGTGAACTCGCTCTTAATTAAA
The DNA here is from genome assembly GCA_017311315.1 of Dendrocalamus latiflorus. Lineage (NCBI taxonomy): Eukaryota > Viridiplantae > Streptophyta > Magnoliopsida > Poales > Poaceae > Dendrocalamus > Dendrocalamus latiflorus. The sequence continues at coordinate 36,735,614 of CM029664.1, forward strand.
TTTGACTTTAATTTACATGAGAACTGGCTACTACCTAATGCTAGTATTTTAATTGTTCTCAGGTTTGTATGGGAGACAATTAACAAAGAGAGTGGTGCAAAGGAAGGTAGCAGGCAGCATTAAAAGTTTTGATTGGAAAGCAAAGAAAGAAATATCAAGAAAAAAAGAAGAAGAAAATCATGCATGAATCCACACGTGACAACCAAGCCAACACATGCATGCACACATGACAGGACTATTCCAAACCTCAAATTTATGCACAACCCGTGAAGACACTTCTAGTCAAGTGCTTTATCTAGTCGGCCATGTTTTTTCTTCTTTTATTTATTTGTTGCATGCGTGAGTCATTAGGTTAGTCTCGGATGAATTTTTGTGATTAGTCTTAGATGAGTCATTGAGTCTGGTTTCGGTTGCGTGCGTGAGTGTCTCGGATGAGACTCCATTCCCTACGGCCGAACAAAATTTCCAGTCGGCCTTAAAAGTCTTGTTGGGTGCATGTGCTAAAAACAGGCTACATAGAAATCAATCTATTATTTTCAAAGAGCTATACGCTTGTTCTTCCTAGGGTTTGGCATATGATTGCAACCTAGAGGGGAATCCGACGTTCTTTCCCATTGTTCTCGTGTTTTCTTGTGATTGGATATAGAGATGATGCATCTACTTGGTGGTCGGGTAGACGGGATCATGAGCGTGTGGTTGGGAGAATTCTTTTGTCGCAGGTTGCTGTTCTAACAGTGGTTGGCTCCATCGATTCGTCAGGTTGCACGGATCCAAATTATCTCCATCGATCTTACGCCGTGAAGATCGGGCAATCCCACGCATCACTCTGCTTGTTTTTGAAGACTCACTTGGTTCCTATGACATTGTGACCTCTAGGGGGCTCAACAAGTGACCAGACCTTGTTCCTTTTGAAATTTTCTAGCTCCTCATGCATGACATTGACCTAAGACTCATCAGAAAGAGCATGATTGACATCCTTGGGCTCGAAAGAGGCGACGAAAGCAGAATGGAGACAGAAGTGAGACAAGCCGAATTTTGAGCGTGTGACACGTTCAAAAAGATCTCCTATGATCTGCTCTGAAGGATGACGATTCTGGATGTGTCGAGGAGGTTCTAGATGAGAAGAGGAAGTGGCCTCTGCCTCATGAGCTAACGAGGTAGGAACAGAGCCACTAGCTCCAGAAGATCTAGAAGGAATGGGTTGACCTCCCTGAGGTGCAGTGGTAGAAGAAGGCACCTCAGGGGGAAGATGGACTGGATCAGATAGACAACCCTCATCTTCATCCTCCTCATCATCTACAAAGATGGTCTCGGATTGGACTACAGAACCTGAGATATCGGACCTAGTGCCAGGACTGGCCTCATCGAAAGTCACCTCACAGGTCTCTACCATTTTGCTGGTCTCGCAGTTCCAGACCCTATAAGCCCGCGAAGAAGTCAAGTAACCCAGAAAGATATCATCACAAGATCGTGACTTGAACTTATCTAGGTTCCCATACTTCAAGATAAAACGCTTGAAACCAAACACACGAAAATGAGAGACACTGGGCTTTCGCCCATATCTCAGCTCATAAGAAGTGTGATGCAAGTGTGCCCTCAGAAAAACTTTGTTTGAAACATGGCACACGGTGGCTATAGCCTCAGCCCAAAATTTCCTAGGTATAGAGTACTCATCTAGCATCGTCTTGGCCATCTCGACCAAGGTACGGTTCTTCCTCTCCACGACGCCATTTTGCTGGAAGACATGCAGAGAAGAGAACTGATGCTCTACACCTGTCTCATCGCAGAACTTCTCGAAGTAGGAATTCTTGAATTTCGTGCCATTGTCACTGTGGATCGCTTGTAAGGCACCAGGGAGCTCAATAAAAAGCCTACTAAACAAACCCCTAAAATGATTGAACGTCTCATCCTTCGAGGCTAAGAAAAACACCCAAGAAAACCTCGAGAAGTCATCGACCACGACAATAACATACCACTTCCCTCCCGCCGACTACACTCTAGCTGGACCAACTGTATCCATGTGAAGAAGCTGTCTTGGTGTATCAGTCATAGTCACAGTGACTGGGGGATGAGAAGTAGCAACCATCTTGCCATGTCGGCAAGGAGCACAAACTAAGTCTTTGACCATCTTGAGTTTGGGCAGACCACGTGTGAGATCATGGCTGCTAACTCGAGTCAAATGATCAAAACCAATGTGACCAAGTCTCCTATGCCAAAAGAAGAGATCATGGGACTCTGACACACTAAGCACATGAGAGGATCGCCAGAAGACTCAACAAAATCAGCACAAAAGATCCTCATAAATCTAGAAATCCTGCAAACAAGACTCCCCGAAGAATCAAGAATTTTGCAAGCATTTTTCTTAAAACTTACCTCGAAATTGTCATCGGTAAGCTGAGAAACATAAAGCAAATTATACTGTAGCTTACTCACTAAGGCAACATCTTTAAGAACAAAGTAATCATTAATGCGCACAGTACCTTTAGCGATGACTCGACCAGACAAGGTGTCTCCGAAGGTAATCGTCTCATCACCTGGAGCTCAGACTAGGGAAGAGAACCAACGGGAGTCTCCGGTCATGTGTCGAGAATAGCTGGAGTCGACAAGCCAAACCTCTCCCTTCCCAGCCCGGCGGACCTGAGTTAACAAGAGAACAGCATCTGTGGCTCAGTACTGGGGTAAATGATAACAGACTTGGGAACCCAGTACTGAGTCACACGATGAGCAGAAGAAGCAGTCACACTCGACTGACCTCTAACTACCCTATGCTCTCCGCCTCTCAGAAAGCTAGAAGGCCTGAGAGCAGACCTGAAGCTGTTGCCGGGTCCGACTGCTATAGAAGAGCGAGTTTGACCAATAGCAATATACTGATCACGCCGCGGATAGCTATCTCAATGGGGGAAACGAGATCTACCCTCAGGAAGGCGGATATCCTGACTAGAAGCAACTCGAGGACCAGAAGCAAGAAAACCAAGTCCTCGATGCTGCCTAAACACCTCAACAGAGTTTTCTACAACTCTAGACCTCGTGTTGGTCTTAGGTGCACTCAGGGTCTGGGGCTGACCCTGAATACGCCTAAGAGCACGAACACGGTCTCTCCACACGATCTTGGTGCGCCTGAAGCATCTCTCAATACCATGTCCATCCTTCTAACAGAAGGTACAATGATACTTCACCTTCTGGGAGGTTGAAGTAGCATGATGAGGCTTCACCTTCTGAGAGGTCGAAGTAATAAGTGGTACCACCTTACTGTCAGGCATCCCTTGGACAAATCCCGTAGATTTGAACTCAACTTTCTTATTTTTGGGCTCGACCTCGATCACACCTACTGCTATAGATCTGACAACAGCAGGTGGATGTTTCCTCACATCCTCTAAGAAATCATATCCTAGACCTTGATTGAACTTGCAAATCTTATATTTGTCTAGAATAAGATTCAGCTTTTTCTTGCCTCTAACAAATCTTCAAGAGTGTTCATAAGGTACTGACACTCCTGAAAGAGACATACGCAGGAAGAGTAGGGAGAAGAAGAGGGAGGGACACCAGGAGGAGAAGAAGAAGATCCAGAGGCAGAAGATCGAATAGCACATGCACATCTCTCCTTGTGCATGGCCACCTCAATCTTGAGGATTTCGTAAGATGCACAGGGGGCAGTCCTAATTCTAGCCGTCAGGTTCTCATGACTCCTCCTAAAGGTCTCTAGCATTTCCTTAGATTTCTCCCCCACTTCAGCACAGAAAGAACAATCAGATTATGGCGTCTCTAGTAAGTCCTTAGTTAGCTTCATACATTTATGATCCAATGCAACCAATTCAAATTTTAATTTTTCACAGTTATTGCATGGTGAGCTAACAGGAGCCTTAGAAGCATATTGAGCTAATTTCTTGTTGTGATCACACATGTCTTGAAATTGTTAAAAACAGATTCAAGTTCAGCAGTTAATTTAGGGCAATTGGCATAAGAAACAATAGGCTCAAGCAAAGCAGCTTGCATTTTAGCAATTTTATGATCTGCCTTTTTTAAGTTAATCTTCAAATTATTGCAACTTTCACAAGTTTCAAGTAGATCCAGAAGCATAGTGTAAAGACCTCTAAAATCATTGTCCTTATCCTCACATAAGGTGCAAAATGTAGTCTCAATATAATCAGATGAAATAGATGCTACTCTAGTCATCTCTATCTCGGCTAGCAGACTAACATTCTCCACCTTAAGCAAGTCTAATTCAGTAAGCACACTATTATGAGATGTCCTTAGCTTCTCCATATCATTCAGCAAGGAAGTACAAACATCACAATCGACACGGGAGGGAACAGATCTAAGTGAAGTAAACTCCCGTAACAAGCTCTCTACTTCCTTCTCTAGGTCACCACACCTAGCTTAGATCTAGCATAAAATTTTCCTAGCTTGAGAAATGCATTGTTGAGTTGGTCGTAGAAGGGGCATACCTCGCCGGAGTCGCTGTAGAGTTCACTATCGCTGATGTCGGTCTCATTGGCCATGAAGCACATGCCGATGAAGTCATCGCCGTCCTTGGCGTCCTTGTCTTGATCATCTTGCCGTCATCGTCCCTCCATCCTTCCATGTCGCTGAAGTTGATGTCATCGAAGACGGTGAGGACGCGGTGGAAGAGCTTCTTGGTTTTGCCAAGATTGTGGTACTTCTACTCTTTGCCTTGGGCACAAGCTAGGGGCTTCTTGTTGCGGTTCTTGCTGATGTAGTCGTTCTTGCTTACGTCGCTGTAGTCATTTTTGCCCTTTTCCAGCTTGGGGCAATTTGCTCGAATGTGGTTGGGGCCACCACACTCAAAACAAATCACCGGCCCTCCTCTCTTTCTCTCCCTAACCCTCTTCTAAGCATGTGAAAATTTTCTAGCTAAGAGGGCGAGTTCATTCTCTGGAAGCTGCTCAATTTGATCGCCAATTATTTCACATAGAGCAGCTAAAGAAAAGCCAGAAGCACCATCAGAAGATGCTTTGGAGGCAGGACTGGGATCGGTGACCAAAGCCATCGACTGTGAATTCGACTTGCGAGAGACAATGTCAATCTCGTGAGTCTTGAGACATGAGTACAATGCATCAAGAGTCAAAGTCGAGAGATCACTCGTATCCTTAAAGGTGGTCACTTTCATCTCCCAAACTCGCAGGTCTAAAGCAGAAAGCATTTGACGAGCATTGTCCGAGTCAGGGTATGTAAGACCAACTGCTCGGAGGTTACTCAAAATCTTGTGAAATCTGGCAAAGCACTTATTTAAGGACTCACCAGCAAGCATCTCAAACTTGTTGTACTCTCGCTTGTATTGGTCTTGTTGTACGGTCTTGATTTGGGTAGTGCCCTCATGGGATGCATCGAGGGCCACCCAAATGTCATAGGCCGACGAAAGATGAGAAATGCGATCAAACTCGTTTCTGCTAAGACCTTGAATAATGATGTTCCCTGCCTTAGCATTTGCCTCCACATCTGGCTTATTCACCGCTGTGATGTGCTCATCGGCAAAAACAACAAACCGAGTTTTCACCTTCCTCTAGATTGCATAACCCTGAGCCTGTATGTAAGACTCCATCCTACTCTTCCAAAAGGGATAGTCGATCCCATCGAAGAGAGGAGGCTTGGTGGAATACTTGTCTATTGCCATAGCTCCAAAAATCGGTTAAGATCTACAGCAAAGAGCTAACCGGGCTCTGATACCACTTGTAGGACCGAACATGCAATAGAGGTGGGTGAATGGTGCCTTCAAACCTCCCCAGGTATTCACACAAACCTTTTTCTCCAATAACTACAGAGCTATGAAGTTAGAGATTGAATGCTCACTGGAAGCCGAGAAAAACAGATCGAGAACAGATGTTGGCCGAAGAAGTCCAGAATGGTCGAAAACTCTCTGTTGTGGTCGAAACGACCGAGCGGTTGACTGTCTGTGTGCAGAGTGGTCGAATGCCAACTTGAGATCGGTCAACCTACTCAGAAGAAGATAGTCAGTTCTCTGGTTGTGATCACGTGGTCATAAGCCAACAGGTGGTCGAACGATTAACGTGGTCGAAACCATATCACCGTGATAGAGGATCAGCGTGGTCGAAAAGGGTGCGATGCGGTCTAGTACTTGACCATGGTCGAAACCAACATTCTCGTAAATCCGGTCGACGTACCAGACAAGGCTTTGCACTGATTTCGACTACACAAGACCAGAAATACTAGAAGACAAGAAGTCGACAGAAATAGCTGTGGTCTTAGCACATCCAACGAAACGTAGGAAGGTCGAGAGGCGCACACTTGTTGGCGGGCTCGTGATCCTTAATGGTGAAAAATGGGTCAAACATAGGAGGATTATGAATCCAGCATTTCATGCAGAAAAGCTAAAGGTATTAGTAGTATTTACTATAAGAATTTGTATTTAAATTATGTGACACAGCTGTATTTGTTAAGGGTATTAGTGTCTTTTTCCATTGTCTAGAGTTTAGGGTTGTGTGTGTTGAGTCTGTACTATATAAACCATTTTGGGCTTTGCAATACACAAGCAAGCATTCCAACTTACATGGTATCAAAGTCTAATATTCTCAACCTAGCTCCACCGGCCACCGCCGCAGGTCTTCATCGGATGCCGCCACTGTCCCCGGGAGGAGTGTGCTTTAATCCCAGGGACAGCCACCTCCTTAAATCACCAGCCGCCGCTGCACCCGCATCTGCGCCCGCCCGAGCCCGTGCCTCTTCTTCCCAGCATTCCACGCTGCCGACACTCCGCGCAGCTATCGCCTCAGCCGCCGTCGCCCCAGCCGATGCCGCCACCAACGTTCACTGCTCTGGATCTGGCTCCCTCTTGTCTCCGCCACCGCCGAATCCGGTGGCTCCTCCGTTAGGCAGTTGTCGTCCACATTGAATCCAGCCTTCCCATCGCCAGATTCGATCTCCGCCGCATCGACTGGCCTCCTCACCACCAGAACCGCCGGCTCTAGGCCCTCCACCGCCTACCTCGGCCCTTGTTGCCACCAGAGCCTGCCACCTCCCCTGGATTCGGCCTCTGCTGCCCCGGATCCCTACCGCCTTGGCCTCCTCGTCGGCTAACGTTGTCACCTCTGGGCCGCTACCGCCATCGCCAAGGTCGCCCTCCCCACCGCCATTCGCTAGAGAAGGGAATCGGGTGGGGGGGGGGGAGAAAGAGAGAGTGGGGAAGAGGGGAAGTTTTAGGTGGATTTAAGGTGTTCGGATGGGCTATGATGTTTTCTTTTTTTTAGTTTTCCGTTGCGTCTATCTAAGTCCGAAGTATCTATCTTTCATTTCGTCAAAGTCCACAAAATCTTTGTCAGTAAGCCGAATGTTTTGCTAGCCATGATTCATCCTCTCGGATGGGTGTGGTCCTCTCCTTCCTTTCGCATAGCCGCAATCGCTACTCTTCTCTTTGAGCCACTGCAGATCGTAGAAGTCTTTATGATACCGTCGCTTCTCTTTAAGCCGTCCTGAGCTTCTGAGGCCACCGCACTTCTTCTGTACCGCTCCTCCGTTGAGGTTCTTGTGCACAACGTCGCCACCGTCTTGGGCTTCGATTTATGCCGCTATGCTTCTATCTCCTCTTCGGCTTGATTTGGCAGCTCTCTCTACTTGTGTCACTTCCACATCCTTTTTTTCCTGTTACCGCGGTCGATTTTGTCCCCGCTTACCTGTACCTTTTCGGGCCCTACACTTTGTGCTTTATGGGCTGCCGCACGATTTCGGATAGGAGACGATCTTTCCGACACAATTTTCCAAGAGCTGCACATTATGACGATGTCTTCAAAATACGGATTTTGGATTTTCTATATATTAGTGCCAACCTTTTCAAATATAATGCTATTGCATATGCCTTACTTTTGAGGGGGTGTTAAGGGTATTAGTGTCTTTTCCCATTGTCTAGGGTTTAGGGTTGTATGTGTTGAGTCTACACTATATAAGTCCTTTTGGGCTGTGCAATACATAAGCAAGCATTCCAATTTACAGCATTCAGTTTCCAAATGCAAATTCGGAGTAGGACTTACGAATTTGGTTCATTTGTCTCATCGTACCTTGTCAACCGTAACATAGATCCAGTTAGCATGACGATCACTAAGTACAGCTATTTTTTTTAGATCAAGGGAAAATTTCATTAAGTGATTGAAAAAGGTCCCAGCCTCTACAATCCGAAGATCGTACACAGCTTAAAGGTTACAACCAAGAGCAATCAAGCACAAGAACTAACACAAAGCAAAAGACACAAGATACAGGAAAAAACAGACACTACGCCTCAATCCTATTCCGGAACTTCCATCCAAATTTTGCAAAGACCTCCATGATGACCGTCTCCAAAATCTGGCATCCATTCTTATTTGTGCAAAAGTTAAACTAATCTGATGAAGTTTCCATGTTTTACACTCATGCTCTGTAAATTAAACTCATAAGACAGGTCAAACTAAATTAGAACTGAAGATCTATTTGGCTGAGTTGGAATTCTTGGAAGTTTTTTCCTGACCTGCTGACCCTTCTCTTGGAATTGATTGCAGCGGATGTTGCCAGCATTATCTAAATCTTGCAGCGAACTAATTGGCGGATGGGAGAATTCTGTTGCTGCTTCTGTTGGAACTTGGAACAACCGAGCTGGACGTTTGGCCAGAGTTCCAAAATTTATCGGGAGATGTTATTTCAAGAGCTGTATTCGGTGTTAGCCACCAAGAAGGCAGAAAAATTTTCCTACTTCAAACCGAGCAAGCTGAACGCCTTATTCAATCTTTCCGGACTAATTACATCCCTGGCTTCTCGTATGATCGCCCTCTTATTACTGTCCCTATAAAGAAACGTCATCTCTAATTTAAGTACTTCGGCATGCTTCTTATCTGTCTCATTGTTGTATCCATTTTCTTTGTTGAGCAAAAACTCTATCCATTTTCATTCCTAGAGCTAACATATATTTTTCGCTCTTCAGTCTTCTGCCAACGGAAAACAACAGAAGAATGAAGACAACAGATAGAGAGATCAAGGCGATCCTAAGGGGCATAATAGAGAAGAGACAGAAGGCTATGAAGAACGGCGAAGCCAGCAAGGACGATCTGCTCGGCTTACTACTAGAGTCAAATATGGATTATAGCGATGCGGATGGCAAGTCCAGCAAGGGGATGACCGTGGAAGACGTGATCGAAGAATGCTAGCTGTTCTACTTCGCGGGAATGGAGACAACCGCTGTACTGCTCACGTGGACAGTGGTTGTACTAAGCATGCACCCTGAGTGGCAGGATCGTGCCAGGGAGGAGGTTCTGCAAGTCTTTGGGCAAAACAAACCAGATTTTAGTGGCGTTAGCCGCCTAAAAATCGTGAGTATTAGTTGCCTATAGCATAGTAAGTAGCACTTCTGCAAAGTTCTTTATTACGATTTGATTCAGTCGTACGTTCTTGTGCTTCGCGGCAGGTCACCATGGTGCTGAACGAGGTGCTGCGACTGTACCCACCGGTGGTGCTCCTGAACCGCCGAACGTACAAGAAGATAGAGCTCGGAGGCGTCACGTACCCTCCGGGCGTGATGCTCGCGCTGCCCGTCATGATCATCCACCGCGACCCCGGCGTCTGGGGGGGATGACGCCGGCGATTTCAGCCCGGGGAGGTTCGCCGAGGGAGTGTCCAAGGCGTGCAGGGACCCTGGCGCCTTCTTCCCCTTCAGCTGGGGGCCGCGCACCTGCATCGGCCAGAACTTCGCGCTGCTGGAGGCCAAGGTGGCCGTCAGCATGATCCTGCAGCGCTTCGCGTTCGAGCTCTCGCCGGCGTACGTGCACGCGCCCTACACCGTCCTGACGCTGCACCCGCAGCACGGTGTTCCGGTTAGGCTGCACCGACTGATCGATGATCAAAATCTTTCATAGACCCGTCATTCTGAGGTCAAAAGAAAGTACATTTTGCCGATAGCCGCTGCGAGTTGCGTTCAGGTGACATGATTGTTTTATGATCATTGATCAGTACGTCCTAATTTCTCCTTATGTGGTGTATCTACTCAAAATCTTAGGCGCAATTCTTTTTCAGCTTTTGGTTTCTGCTTTTGACTTTTCTATAGTAAATAGTTTTTAAACGGAGTATCTTTTTAAGATGGTATCTACTAGTTAATTGTAGTATATACTGTCCGACTTCATTTATATCGACAAAAACAGCACGTGAAATTCTATTACTCTGTAATTTCTTGCACGAACAGCTTAAAAGCCACAAGGCGCAGCCAAAAACTATGGGGTTGTTCTTTTTGGCTGCGCATTATGGCTTTTGGCTGAAATTTTTGGATTTTGGCTATTTACGGTATAGATTACGGAGAGACAGATACTCACTTACGATTTTAGCTGGTACATATGTTGAGTTTTTAAAGTGTAGATCGTTTAACTTGTAGACCCCATCTTGAGAAAATACTCCATTTGAAAGTTAGGAAATATAGCAGAAGTCAAAAGCCGGTCGGCTTTTAACTTGCCGATCAGGCCCATAAGCCTCAGCCAAAAATATCAGTCCTCTTAAACAGACCAGAAAACGGCTACTGATAAAAAGCAACCCACCAGTGCAACTACTATCTTATTGAATAATATCTCCTATTACGCATAAATAAACCCTGATTATTTCAGTTCAAAGTATAAAACTAAGAACTAGATACATGTAAAATATCACTGTACATTTCTGTCCGGTCAGCATGAGTACTGAGTAGCATCGTCAGAGCATCTTCAGTTTAATTTGAGCTTCGTGCTGAGGATGGAGAGTTATCACAGTGTACGGCGCGTGGGTGTAGGACGGCGACAGCTCGAATGAGAAGCGCTGAAGGATGGTGCTGAGAGCCATTTTGGCTCCCAGCAATGCAAAGTTCTGGCCGATGCTGATCCGAGGTCCCTCCAAAACGAAAGAACGCAGACTGATACTTCATCGCATTGGAGATGCCCTCAGAAAACCTCTCTGGATTGAATTCACTTGCGTCTTTTCCCTATATATTGGGATCATGGTGAATAAAAATAAGGGGCAATAAAAGGTTCACTCCTGCCGGATGCTTGATGCCACCAAGCTCCATTTCCTTGTACGTTCTTCTGGTAAGGAAGACTACTGGCGGGTACAACCTAAGAACCTCATGTAGAATCATCGTTACCTACCTGCAAAACAAAACAGAAGATCAAGATCATTGCTCCAATTATGCTAGACTTAAATATATATGTAGTCCAATGCTTAACTAAGTTTATTGGGTGATAAGACTTAACCCCATACAGTTTTAAAAGTACAATAATAGTTTTCCATAGGAATTGCGTGTTGAAGATTTAGCTAGCGTTTCAACTGAATGCAAAACAAATAATTAGCATACTCAGGCATGTCTATTGATGATGCTTAATTAACATGTTTGAGAACAAATTGTTTTGCTGCAATGCAAATCTGAAATGTTAAATTCTTGGTTACCTCTTGTCTCATTTTGATGAAGCAGAGACAATTACTTTCATGTGCAATAGTCTGAACTTTGTGCATTTGGCAATAATAGAGAACATCGATTTCACACTTACAATCTTCAGGCGACTTAAGTTATCAAAATCTGGTGTGGTTCTTCCAAAGTGGTGCAGCACTTCCTCCCTTGCCCGCTCTTGCCACTCTGGGTGCATGCTTAGTAGAATTAACGTCCATGTGAGCAAGACTGATGTTGTCTCCATACCTGCAAAGTAAAATAGCTTGCATTCCTTAATCATATCTTCAGTACTCATTCCTAGATCTGCTTTCCCATTTGATTCCTGCATATTTGACTCCACCAATAAGCCCAGCAAGTCATTGTTGCTGGCTTCACCATTTTTAATAGCCCTGTTTCATTTTACAATAATTCCTCGCAGAATTGTGCGGATCTCCCGATCAATTTCCCTCATCCTTCTGTTGTTTTTAGTTGGTAAGAACCTGTAAAATTTCAAATATGTCATGACAGAACAAATTCTCAATTACTACTATTTAAGTTTAACATGGAAAAAAGAACAATTGTAGATTTCTTCTGTCTATTATTTTCTTTCCTGAATCCATATGAGCAAGGCATTTTAGCACCTCTACATGGAGTCAAAATGCATGTGGTCAAAATACCCATTTTTTCTTCCAAAACCACATAAAATTTATGTACTACTCTGTTTGCTGGAAGTGATACGGGCTTCCTATAGCTAAAAATATGGATAAAAGTGGTAGCTACTCTTCTTACGTAGAAACATAGTGATGTTTGCCAAATGCTAATGCAAATGTTGTGCAAGAAGAAAAGAACAAACCGGGATAAAAAGTGTCTGAAAAGATTGTATTAGGCATTCGGCTAGCTCTTCTTGCAGCTGGAAAATTCTCCTCCCCACCTGATAGTTGCTACCAAATGCTGTTCTCGAGATGACATCTCCAGTAAGATTCTGGAACTCAGGCCAGATGTCTAACTCAGATAAACCTTCGGAGGGCATTGAATTCTCCCATCTAGTAATCATTTCGATGCAACAGGTAGAAAAAACTGGAAGCATCCGCTGTGAATAAAACAGTATTATTAGTCTATGTAGAGGGTGCATTATGGAGTGTTTGACATGCTGCAATTTAAAATGAGAACAATTACCTTTATTTTCTCATGGTGAAAGGCGGGATTGAGAATTCGCCGGTGCTTTGCCCATTTCTCGCCTTCAAGACTTACAACCCCTGGGGCTAGCAATTTTCCAATATGGCTACTCTTTGGTTTGCCAAAGTGGCCAAATTTGTTAGACAAAATCTCTTTTACTAATTCCGGGTCTGGAATCATTACCCTTGGCGTTGGACCAAACCAAGTGAATGACACTTTCCCTGCATTTGAGTTTTCAATCTCATGAGGGGCTAAAAGACTAAATCTATCCTTTTGTCGCAGTGTTACATGGCAATCAAAGTGCAAGTTCTAATTCAATAGTTGCCCCTGTAAGTACACGCGCATAAATATCCCACTAGCACATCATCACCTGTCCTCTTTTCAGAACATGTTATGTATCAGTTCAGAAACATACTGTGAACTGTAAGTCTGTAACCCAAGTTAACCTCAAACCTAATGCATGCTCTGAACTTCCGGTTGACCCCTATATATGTGTGTCCCACAAGAATTGCAATAAGTGATGTTGGCTCAATACCAGAAGTATCCGTTTTTGACATATAACGATGTCGGAAAACGAGAGCAAGAACTTTTGGATGGGGGAACGAGTCGCGAGTAGAACATTACCGTGCTCCTCAATGGCGTTGCAGAACATGGGCAGCACGCGCGGGATGATGTCGTGGCAGCCGAGCGGCAGAGGCTTCGACCGGGCCTTGCAGTTGAGCCGGGCGCCCTCCGCCACGTCGCCGGTGAAGAGGCGGTACCGGGTGCCCCTTAGGCCCTGAGGCCGCAGGGCTCGGCCCAGCCGCCGCGGCGTCCACCAGGCCCACTCCAGCGTCCAGGCGGCAAGCCACAGCAGAGCCACGGCCGCCGCGGCGCCGGCCAGGCTCCATGGGGAGACCTCCCCCAACATCTGCAGAGCTCGGGTCGCAGTAGATAGAGGAAAGCAGAGTCAGGACACTATTGATCGGTAGGACTGTGCATTCGGTTAGTTCGGTAAAATCGGTTCGGTAAATACGATATATACGGCAAATACGATATTGTTAGTTCGGTAGTATATGGTATTTTTGAAAATACGGTTCGGTATCGATAAATCCCAATTTATTTCGGTGCGGTATCGGTAAATACCATATTTACCAAAGTTAACGCAAATTACAAATAATATAGTGACTAGCGAGACGAGTAGACGACAGTATATATACTACGAGCCGTCACCACGGAGACAGACAAACTTGGTTGTGTTCAGTTACTTCTAATCTCCTATATAGGTTTGGCAATTGGCATAAAGACCAGTTGATGAAACAATTAGCCCACTAAGTCCACTGCATCCCACTGCTGTAACATGTATATGACATCGAATAGTTAGTTCTCGTGGAGGGAATTATCAGTCAGAGCAGAAAAGGCTTTAAAGAGCATGAAAGAGATTACTGTGTGCCGAATGCCATCTTGCATTCATTCATGCATTGGCGTAAAGAGAGCTAGTTGGTCCATCCACGCATGTACATGGTACACCTCACTGTATGTGATGAATATTGCACCGCTTTTGACTTTTGCATTCTATTAATGATACTGAAGTGCACTACGTTTTGATTTAAACTCTCCAGAAAAAAATAAAACACCTATTTTTGAGTGAACAGAAACAAACACTAAAAAGCAGAGCGGTATTTACTAGCAGTTGCAGCAGAAAAGGCGGAGAGAAACGACATGAAAGAAGTTGTTAGTCGTCGTCCATCATAGCAATGCAGCCAGTGCCGTGGCGACTGGCGAGGGGAACGAAGTTTCGGTTCCTTCGGTATATTCGGTTTTTACTCGATTTTTTCCGAAAAAACTGAACACGAAAAAAACCTAAAATATAAAAACTGAACCAAATACCGAAAACCGATCAAACCAAGTTGACGGTTCGATTCGGTGTTTTCGGTTCGATTTTTTCGGTTCGATTTTTTTTATGCACAGCCCTATTGATCGGTGGGGCCGATTCGCAGGGTGGGGCCGTGCGTGGACTAGATATAGGACGGCTGGGTTGACACGTATGCGGCTTGTCCCCTCCTCGTCTTCTGCTTAGAGGTTTAACTCACAAGATTGAAGATCCACGCTCGGCCAGTTCCTTTGGGCCGTAGTTTATTAATTTAACAAAGTGATTACTGAGAGAAAGAAAAAGTTATTAAAAAAGCAAAAAGAACAAGCTCTCTCTCTTGCATGATTGGGATACCGCAGCATGGCTCAGAAGTCCAAATCATCGTCCTAAGTAACATCATTATCCTATAAAACATAAAAAATTCGGACAATTTTTTCTCTTCAAAATCAATCAAATTTTGAGCCATTAGATTTAGGGCATATTCTTTTTAATGTCGGCTTATGAATTTTGGATTGTTCATAAAAGAGAGTATGGAGTAAAAAAACTCACATACGATTTTGGCCGATATAAATAAAATCAAAATGTTCTTCGAATGTTTAGATCAAATAAACTATTTATGTTTCTTTGTTCATTTTGTGCGTACAATTGAAATGGTTTTCATGTTTCGAGAAATATTCATGACTGTATTCAATTCGATTCGTATTCGCTCCATATTTGTATTCGACATTATTCGTATTTGTATTCATATCTGGGATATCTGTATTCGTATTCGCATCCGGGGAAAAATATGAAAACAAATATGGTATAGCCATTATCTGTACGTATTCGATCCGTTTTCACCCCTAATGGCCATGTATACTTCACTATTGCTTCATGTAGAAAGATTAACCTAAATGTGCTATGTTTAGACTCAACAAATATTATATGCTAGCACAACTCATGTATGACCATCGACTCTTTGGCACTCAACTGTATAGAAATGTACATGACATTTTTATGGCCTTGTGTTAAAATTACCCTATAATCTATCTATATATCTACAAGCAGATGAAATATGATATAAGAGTAGTTATAGGTCTGTAATTGTGCATTAGTGCTTGTGCAGCCGCAAAAGGAAATGAGCAGAGAATGAATAGAGAGAGAGAGAGAGGTGATAAAAGTGCTCTTAGCGTTACTAACACAGAAATTAACCAAACGGAAATTACAGGTTTGGTTGGAAAATGGGCTTCTTAAAGTTTGGAACCCTGTGCAGCCGATCAATTTGCATATGGCCCATCTACGGGCAAACCACTAGGTTTATTATAAATTGAGGTCACATGGAACGCTGTGAGATGAGAAAAATAACTTTAATTGTTGGGTATCAATTGTACAGTACTATAAGATTACTTAGGACAGTCTCAGTAGGGGTTTTATGGAGTTTCATGGGCATTAAATACGCTGACATGGCACTCTATTGATGAAGAGAGAGATGATAAAAGTTTCATAGGAGTAGAGAGAGTTTCATGGGGATAAAACTCTTCTGCACTGTTTCCAAAATAAGAGTGTGTTGGAAACTGGGACATGAAACCTTCACTAAGACTGGCCCTCGGGAGTAAGAACGAATATGGGATCGCTAGGGTGTTTTTTGTTGGCCTACGGACCGCTTATGATTACCTTCGTACGTCACCCACACCATGCCCATTAAAAGAGTGTTTGGAATATAGAAATTTGACAGGTAAAAGTTTAATTCTCGCAAAAATCTGGAAGAATACTCACTGCCCAAACTAGGCCTAAGCAAGCTAACCGCCCAATGCCTTACGTACTTCACGTGCAGCCCAATGAGATGAAGGCCTCCACAGCCCCCGCTACTTCCCTCTGCTGCAAATAAATCCCATCGTCTCCGTGCGTTGTGCTGGCACTGAGGGCATGGAAATGTTTAGCACATTTTGTTTTTGAATGTCTACTTTACCCTCGAACTATCATGTTTATTAAATTTTTAACCATCAACTATAAAACCAGATATCTAACACCTCTTAACTATCAAAACCATGTACTTTACTCCCTAAACCCAAACCATAATGGTTTCATCTTACGTGGTGTCTACATGTTAAATGGTTTTGACACGTAAGCACATTTTCAATGATTTGGCAGCTACTCAGTATAAAACTAAAAAATTATTTGTGGACCCACATATAATCCTCTCATCTCCTTTCTTCTTCATCACCTCTCTCTTCCCTCTCTCATCTCTCCTTCCCCCACCTCGTTTCCAAGTACTGCACTAGCAAGGCCCGGGCAAGACCTCATTGACGCCACCACCCATCTCACCTCACTGGCGCCACCACCCTTAGCTACCTAATCCTCTATATTTCTCTCTTAAACCCTTCGCCGGTGATGTGGGGATGCATGGACAAATCTAGCAGTGGAGGCAGCAAGGTTGGGCTGCAGCGTGTCTGAGGGGTAGCGATTGACGGGAGCTGATGAGGAAGATGGTGACCCGGCGGGCGAAGGATGTGGCCTGGCAGTTGATGCGCCTGGATCTAGATTCAGTGGGCAGAGCAGGGGCCCAATGACCTCATCTTCATCTCTGGCGGTTGGTTCCGAACACTATCGTCATCGGTGACTGCAACTTGGCCCTGGCTACTCCTCATGCCATCGTCAATTGCAACTAGTCTCTAGACGCAGACCACAGCTTGAGCTCATCGGCCTTCCCCCAACACCATTCAAGTCACCGCTGCCATCTAATTCGTCCGCTTCAGTGAGTCTCTCCGCAATTCTTCTCACCTACACCATTGCCATCATCCACTCTATCTTTTTCCCTTGCCAATTTGGTAATCGCATCTCTGTGGAGCATTGCCACCATGCCACCTTGTTCTTTAGTGCCTGCCACCGTCGTTGGCTCATCTCCAACAGCCCCTGACCACGCCAACCCCACTAGAGGACTCCCCTCATTGTTGATGTGCTCGTGCGCATGCCACTTCCCATAGAACGTTATCAAACCACCACCACTATCGTCCCCCATGCCTTGGCTGTTGCCATGCTTGTTGCCAACCCACCACTGAGCTCCATTGTACACGAGGCCTCCTCCCATCGCTTCCACGAGGTCGGGCTAACCCATTTTGGTTCTTGGTCGCACCTCCCACACTACTGTCCGTCGTCACCGTCGACCACCTGAGCTGCCTATGCTCTCCCATGTTAGGAGGAAGCAGCGCTAGCCATGTTAGATCTACGTGGCTAGCGAGTTGGGCCAAAACTAGGGTAGAATCGGGCCAAGGGGGTATTTTAACCGGTTTTGTGACATGAGGTTGACAAATATCTAGTTTTCCACTTGGAGGTTGATATATAGACAAACAAAATAGTTCGAGGGGGTAAAGGAAATTTATTCCTATTTTTGAAGTTCCATGTTTGCCACACTGTCAATTTGATTTTTTTTTGAGAGGGTGTCATTGTGTCAATTTGATTGTACCTAGCATAATGTAGCAAATTTATGTTTCATGAATAATGAACCAAGGACGACGCCCATACCAGTCTTGAAAGAGGTACGAGGCCCATAAGGATGCTTACTAGTTACGGGACGGATTATGTCGTAGAACCACCCTCCCCAAAATAAAAAACAAACATAACGTACGTATAAATTACATGAAATAAATAAAGAGTTAAATGCTGATTTGGCACTGTTACATATCGTATTTACAAAAATAGCCGTATGCCTACCGTATTTGCAAAATATCACTTTTGTCGCCCATCCACCGGACGACAGCGCCGGCGAGGCAACACATGGCGAGGCCGACGGCGGCAGGCGCCTGAGCCCCCTCACCAAACGGCAGGTAGCCTACCACCCAGTGGGGGGATGGCAGGCAAGCCTACTGTCTGGTGAGGGGGCGGCAGGTAATTAAGCCAGCTAATTAGCTGGCTTAATTACTTGCCTAATTTTTTTGTGTTTAGTGATTGTTTGAATTTTTAAATATACCAAATGAGCTCAAAAAATTATGTACAGTCTTTGGATGCAATGTATCTTACAACGTAATTCTTGGGTAATTTTATCCAATGGCAATGTTGCTCAAAAATTCATACAATTTTGATAATTTTATGAGTTTTTACATATAGCAAATAAGCTCCAAAATTATGAAATTTTATGTGAAGCCTTCTGATATAGTCATAGTTATTGTGTAATTTTTTAGAGAATTTTATGTGGTTAGAATTTATCATATTTATTTGGGTTAACTTAATCATGAATTTACCGATCCTCATACATCTTTTGAAGTGCCATGTGTCGGCGAATCATGCTTATATTTTATTTCCTGCTATTTGGTTCATACAACTATCACTCTCTATGTATGTGCCCCCTCACGTGCTCTCTCGTTTGCACTAATGTCATTATGTCCGTGTCGTCCCCCCGCGCCCGCTCCCTCGCTTGCACATTTGAACAGCGCCCCCTCACTCGAAACGCTACTCGTGATAATGGGTACTCAATGTATGGGGTGAGCGCACTGGGTTCACCTTTCGCTTAGCCATAAATATGAACCTCTCATAGTTCGTCATTGCTCATCTTAGTTGCTCATCGCAGAATGTCATTGTCACGGTTGTCGCTCAAAATTGGGAGTGCAAAGCTCATTACTTCGAGAAGCCAGTGCGTAGCTTGAAATTGGATGTGCTAAATTCTTCTCCTGAAAGGTAGTTAATTTTTTATCATATGCTTTCGATGTAATTCCCGTAATCCTAGTCAATTAGTGTTATTTAGTTAGTTATGATTAATGTAGTTTGTATTACGAAGTAAGTAGGTCGTGATTAGTGTAGTTTGTGTATGTACGGTACCCGTAATTTGTTATTGAATGGAAATGTGTAATAAAGTAGTCGTAATTACTGTAGTGACAATTAGTTATGGGTAAGTAATGAGTTAGTGCTAAGGACGACGGCAATGAATGGCTCATCATTTTTTTGGATGAGTAATCAAATTATCGGTAAGTAGTAAAGTATTCGTATGTAGTTACATGCATGCGTATAATCACCGACTTGTAGTATGTTGCTGTCATTATCAATCTTCACACTAATATTTCGTCTGTCCCATTGTAACAAGGTACTCTCAAAATTAATAGTGCGTAGCTAATTATTTGGAGAAGGTAGTGCATAAGTCATTAAGGATGTGGTAGTGCTGATCACTTTTCCCGAAAGATAGATAATTTTTTATGGAGCCTGTTATTTTCCTCCGAAGCTGGCGGATTTTGGCTTTTGCTACAGAACCTAACTTTCAAACGGAGTATTTTCTCAAGACAGGTCTACAAGTTAAACGATGTACACGTTAAAAGCCCAACATTTGTACCAGCCAAAATCGCAAGTAAGTATCTCTTTCCGTAATATGTACCGTAAACAGCCAAAATTCAAAAATTTCAGCCAAAAGCCATAAGCCACAGCCGCAGCCAAATAGGCCCTATAGCATGCTTTCAACGTTATTCCCATAGTCGTAGTCATAATTACTATTATTTAGCTTGCCATAATTAATGTAGTTTGTATTATAAAGTAAGTTTTATTATCATTATTAATCTTCACACTAATATTTCATCTGTCCTATGTATTGGTAGGTATGGCTTTACCGGAGCTTCTAGAACACTCGTATGATGAGAAACACCGTTGCCACACATGGATGACTGGTGACGCGTCGGGCCCTTCGCCGTTCAAGCTGCAAGGGGGAAGGGATTCGTGGGTGTTGGACAAGTGCTACATCCCAACCCTGTCGGCCACGGGCTTGTTGCCCTTTACGAGGTTGGTCTCCACCAAGCACGAGTTCACCATCGACGGCAGCCTGCTCGCGGCACTGGTGGACAGGTGGAGGCCCAAGATGCGCACATTCCACTTTCGTTGGGGTGAGATGACGGTCACTCTGAAGGACGTCGCGTTCTTGACCGGTCTACCTCTTGGAGGTGACGTACTTGTTCCAGCCCCTGCACCAGCCTACTGGAAGGAGAGCCTGGCGGACCAGTTCGGCCAGCCTATCCCGGAGAGTGCACATGGTGTCCCCCGCACGTGGCTTAACAATTTCAGTGTGTGCCCGCAGGTTGCACCGTCAGAGGTCATCAGGACGCACCTTGTCATGTTCCTTATCCAGCTCTTTGGTTGGAGCATGTTTCCAGCCACACACGGTGATATTTGCAACGCTGAATTCATCGGCCTTGCCAAGTCTTTGGTGGACACAAAGTTTTGGGCGATGCCTCGGTACAGCTAGGGATCAGCGGTTCTATGCACCGCATATCGGGGGTTATGTAACGTTTACCAGTGCGCCACTGCTGGTACCCCCAATCTGGCTATCTGCTACATGCTTTGAAAATGATCAATAAATAACTAATCAAAGGAATTAAGAACAACCACAAGTGAACTGACCATTCACCCCCAATGAATCATCCATGAACTAAGATTCACGTAATGAACAAGAGGGGCGGTCAGCTATTTATACCCGAACGCCAAGGAGGCAGGGTTGGACACGGTCGAGAGTCCGCGACGGAGACGGGTGAGCGGCGGCGGAGCGGAGTCCGAGTCGGAGATGGCGGCGAGAACACCGGAATACGAGGAACAATGCCAGCATCGTTGGATGCTTGACACGAGGCAATCGAATGGCTACGGAAGATGGCGGTGCGGACGGCTCGGATGTAAGCTATGGGTGGTGGATGGCCGATGCGTGGCCATCATCCGGTGGGCGAGCGTGGACACGGATGCACGCTGCGTGGCAAGGTGGAAGTTGGCAGAGCGGTGGGCTGGTCTGGTGGGTTTTGGCCCACTTAGCCTTTTAGGGGGGTTTGGGATTTTTCTAATTTTTAGAAATTCAAATAAATTTAGTTGAGCTCTAGAAAATAGTAAATAAACTCAAAAAATTTAAGCAAATTCCAGAAAATTCCTTGGGACACAAAAAACCCAAATAAAATACTTTTAGCAAATGTTAATGTTTTAATTTAGTCATATTAAATCCATTTAATTAAATAAAATTCAACTTAAGCTTTTATTTATTCCCGAAAAATCCAACTGGTGAATTTTATTTTAAAAGCTTCAAAAAGGCTATGAAAATCAGGATGTTACATCACGCCCCCTCTGGATGCCAGGTTCCTACCGCAAGCTGTACACCAGTAAGTCAAACTCCATCCGACTAATATGTATGCTTTGTATATCTTGCTATATAACATCGATGATTCTGGAAATGCAGGCAATCAAGGGCTAGTTGGCATGGTACGGACTGGTGGCATTATTTCAAGCGGTTCGTAGTTCGGCATGTCTTAGTTAGAGGACTTCGACCCTTATCGAACCCAGCCTACTGTACCTCAGCCTACTAGACCACCGCTGGCCACTGAGTAGGCAGAACGGTCTCTATACCTCCTCCGACCCGAGACTTAACCTCCAGAACAATTGACATACCCAACAGGATATGCTCGCGCATGACGAAAGACAAGGCCACATACGGGAGGCAGACACGGCGAGAAGATAGCAGCGGCTTAGATGGGTGAGCCATATCGCATCTAGTGTGATGCATTTTTTGTACTATTAAAAGTTTAATTGTATAAAATTCATAATTATAATAACTATGACTGTGTCAGGAGGCTTCACATGAAATTTCGTAATTTTTAGAGCTCATTTGCTATATGTAAAAACTCATAAAAATATCAAAATTGTATGAAGTTTTGAGCAACATTCACAATGGATAAAATTACCCAAAAATTATATTGCGATGTACATTGTGTCGTGAGGCTGTATATGAATTTTCGTAATTTTTAGAGCTTATTTGATATATTTACAAATTTAAAATAATACTAAACAAAAAAATTAGGGCAGGTAATTAAGCTGGCTAATTAGTCGGCTTAATTACCTGCCACCCTCTCACCAGATGGCAGGCTTGCCTGCCATCCCCCACTGGGTGGTAGGCTGCCTGCCGTCTGGTGAGTTTGCGGCAGGCACCTACCGCCTGCGGTAGTGCCTCGTGTCGCCTTGTCGGCTTTGCTCCACTTTATGCTAAACCACTCCCCCAAGTGCCACACATGCACCGTGGTTTTAATCTAAGATAGTTTTTGGTATTTTGGTCAAACTACCAAAATACCCTTTGACCTGGTCTTCACCATCCTTTGCAAGCAATTGCCATACTTGCCACGTATAGATGCACCACTAGCTTACCATGTGCCGCCAAGTCTCTCCTGTCCTGATTCCACCGAATCATGGCTCACTTGGCCTGTCTAAGCCACATAGTGTCGTCCCGCTGTTCGAACTCGCCTTCAATATTTCCCACCTTTCTCTTGCCATGCTTGAGCTCACCATCTCACCTAGCATCCTCAATTGTTCTGAGCCTCATCTCCTCTATGAGTCTAGCCCTGATCCTCATCATTTACAATGGTTGACTCCAAACGACTCTACACATCCAAATGCAAGGAAATCGTTTTCTGGCATAAGTTTTTCATAGCTTGACCCATGGTAGTTAAAACATACATCATGCAATCTTAACGCGAAGACTTAGGTCACTCTAATTCAATCCATGACTTAATTTCACAAAATCATGTTTTTCTACGAAAAATGATATTAGCGCTCCTCTCAAGCTAGTACTACCGCCCTTTGCAATCTCGAACTGGACCTCTTTGGACTCCGGTGCTACCTTATTGCGGTACGACCACACCAACATTTGTGGTACTACTGCACTGCGGTATGACCGCTACCACAACGGCGATACTATCGATTTTCCTAACACTTCCAGAAAATAGCCCAAAGAAAATACGATCTTTGTAAAAACACTTCTGTAGGACCAGATAGGTAATAGAGGGGGGCGGTAAATGGTGCCTTTAAAATTTTCCTAAGTATTCACTTATCTTTTTCTCCGATAGCTACAAAAATATGAAGATTAGAATAGGAATCCCACTTGAAAGCCAAAGAAACAGAGCCGTGTATGACTTGAAAAGACAAAGAACAGAGCTTAACACTACCAGTCAACAGGGAAAACAACGTGATCGAAATATGACAAAGTGGTCGAAAATCAACTACCAATCAGAAGTGAGTAGTTGAAAACCTAACATGGAAGAGAAGACACGGAGTGGTCGGAAGCTTGAACGCGGTCGAAAAAGAAGCGATGCGATCTGAACTTGACCATGGTTGAAAGCCCAAACGTGGTCGAAAATTCAGACGATGAACAAAGCAGAGTCTATTTTTCAGCCACAATTCAAAACAAAAATAGATGGAACTTCTGATGTAGGGATGAAACTTTGTAGGGATCTTCTCTAGGATATTGTGAACCTATTCCAACAAACGATCATGAAAATCGTGGTCAAAGTTGACACCTTTTTTAGTTTGTTGGAAGGTTTCACCAAAACCAAGTCAAAATCAAAATCGGTGAATATAACTTGCTCATGAGTGGATGATGACCAAGATGAGTCTAGATGTATTCCCACATGTCATAGTAACTTAGAACACCAAAGAAATCAACTCAAATACCTTAGAATCAAGAAATCATACTTTGAGGCAAAATCAAGAGTAAATCAATAATCAATCAAATCAAGTTGGATCTATGAAAATACGCAAAGATTGATGTATTGCTTACTTGAAAATAGGGATTTTATAGCCACTCCACCTTAGAGGACAAAGATTACACCAAGTATTTCACTCTCAAACCCTAACCCTAAACCAAAGAGTACGCATGAGAGAGGGGTTGGATGGTTAACTTTACATGTCTCCATCTCAACCCTTTCTATAGGTGGACAACCAGTCACCTACACCCCATAATAGATCCTATCCACTATTACAATGGGCAAAACTCGTTAACCCCACACACACGGGTTTTACTCACTCAAGTTCACTTATTCACGCTTTTCAAAGTGCATAAGTGTGCATTCGTTAAATCCATAACATTAATCCGCCTTGATCAAACCAGCTCCACCTTGACTTAAACTGCTCTCCAACACATCACCCATGCATCGCAGTTTTGATCCAAGATGATTTTCGATATTTTAGTCAAAATACCAAAATACCCCTTGTTGACCCGATCATCACCATTCTTTGCAAGCACCCACCATGCTTGACACATGTAGGTGCACCACCAGCTTGCAACGAGCCGCCAAATCCCTCTCTTCACGATTCTGCCGAACCACGGCTAACTTGACTCATGCAAGCCACATGGCACCATCCCGCTGTTCAAACTTACCTTCAACATTTCCCGCCTTTCTCATGCCATGCTTGAGTTCACTATATCAACCGACATCTTTAATCGTTGTGGGCCTCAACTCCTCCATGAGCCTACCCCCGATCACCGCCGTTGACCATAGTTGACTCCAACCGACTTTGCACATGCAAAGACAAAGTAATCGTTTTCAAACACAAGTTCTTCACAACTTGATCTACATTAGCCAAGACATGCATCATGCAACCTTATGTAATGACTTAGGTCATCCCAACTTAAACCATGTCTCAATTCCCAAAATCCTCAAATTCTACCCAAAACCACTCCACACAAAGTGCGATCTTTGCAAAACCAATTGACCACTCTACAAACATTACAATGGCTCATCACAATACTATCCTGGACCTTCTCACATGGTCCTTCAATCTCCCCCTTGATGAACCCATTGGCAATACTTACAAAATGCAAATTAGAGGTGTTTTTAGAAAAGAAAGAAAGAATTTTGTAAAGAGAGCTCCAACTGGTCAAGAGAAAAATACAATGAGCTAACAATGACCATTTGAGACAGAAATGGATAGAAGCTATAGAAAATGACGTTTTTTTTACAAAAACTTCATATCCACCAAATGAGTCGGGAAATCTCACTCTAAGTCCATATGAAAGAACAATTGTTCTGTTTGACCTTGATCATGGTGAGAACAAATCAATTGCACAAAAACTCCAAAATATGCTCTTAGATATGCATTTTTACCCAATCTCTCCCCCTTTGAGAATGGAATCATCAAGATGCATGGAAGAAGATAGAGCATAAATGAAATGAAGTGACTATATTTTATTCATTTTGAGCATTGGAGATGTGAAAATTATCCAAAATGGCTTTCTAAGTATTACACCAAGCCATAAAAAGTAGCATTGCTATCTACATCATGACAACAAATGTATAGCGAAGCTGAAGCCAAATAAGTAGTGATCTAAAATAAATGGATTTTTAGCATGTCTACTTATCCAGAAATGCGCCAAGCCAAGTCTACAGATTAAATGAAGTCAATAAGCTATAATTGAGCCATTTTAGAGTGCTACAAGTTCAAATTTTAAATATTTTGTTCAAGCATTTGATATCACTTGAAATTGAGCAAATTTAGCACATTTGGCAAGTTTTGGATTCATTTTTTATTTTAGCTGAGCTTCAACCATGTTTCACAAAATTTAGTGTCTTTAGCCATGTGTTGGATTTCAAGCCTTATACGACTATTCCAAGTAAGAAGCTTAAGAAAGTGATCATGGTCATCCAAAACTCCCCCTGAGTTTATGCCAAGTGCAATGACGAGTTGTCTCAAGAAAAAAGATTGATGAGATCAGTTTCTTCACACAAAAGAAATTATTTTATATTTTCTGGACTTAGTTCAAGAAAAAAGAGTTAGAACCAACTCATAGTTTTATAAAGAACTAGTATAGCTCAATCTAAAGCTCAAACTAAGTTCAAAACTCAACTAGCATAACATAATAAAAAGCCAGACATGATTTAGTTCAAGTTTTTCACATTTAAAGAAGCTAGCATAACAATAGCTAAGCTACACATAGAAGTCATGATAAATCTAGCAATCTAGCACAAGTTATGGTAAGATGTAAAACAGTTTTATCATGTCACACGAGGATAATAATCAGGGCTCCATGTATTTATATTAATATGCATAATGCTGAATTTAAATATGATGGAATAAAAAGAAATTCTAGCTATCCCTTAGCAAGTGAGTCAATTTTAGAAACAATTTGGTTCAAGTTGAGTTATGTCATCATTAAGCTCTAGAAAATCTCAAATAAACTCTCTCTGAACCAAAGCAATAAGCAAGCGGGAAGAAGCTTGGACAGGATGAAGAAATGACAGTCCTTACAGCATAGACAAGATAGAAGGATAACTATGGCTCAGACTTGCTCTCGTCTACCCCAAATGACTCTAGGACTATTAGCTGATCATCGAAAACACAAGGGAGTAACACACGTTCTCTGTCTACCCAAGGGGACCCAACCCTCGCTAGACCTAAAAAAAGTGAGTGAACTCGAGCTAGTGAGAAGAGAAGCAACTAATAAGTAGCATCCTAGGATCACAAGATGAGAGAAAAAAGTCTAAACAACTGAGAATGCAAACCACTCTAGTCTATGCTAGAAAGACTAACCTAAATGCACCCAATAAACAAAGTGCAATAGAATAAACAAGAAGCATATGAACAATATAATTCAGAAAGTACATGATGCTCCTCTCAGATTAAGCCATAAGGGCAAACCACCCCAATCTCTCCCTACAAGGTCATGAACCTCGAGCTACCTAAAGGCTTAGTGAAAATGTCCACCAACTGGTGGTCATTCTCCACAAACTGAAGTAGCTTGAAGCGCTTAGACGCTGCGAAGGCAAGCAAAATCCTAATAGCCTCTAGCCTAGCTACAGGGGCAAAAGTCTCCTTAAAATCTAAACCCTCAACCTAGGAGAAACCCTGATCTACCAATCTAGCCTTATTTCGAATGACTACCCTGTCCTTACTCTACTTGTTCTTGAAGAATCATTTGGTTCCTATGACATTATGACTACTAGGAGGCTCAACAAGAGACCAGACCTTATTGCTCTCGAAAATTTCTAACTCCTCATGCATGGCATTGACCCAAGACTCATCAGAAAATGCTTGACCAACATCCTTAGGCTCAAAAGTGGCGACAAAGGCGGAGTGTAGGTAGAAATGAGATAAGCCAGACTTTGAGTGTGTGACACACTCAAACATATCTCCTATCATCTACTCAAAGGGATGATGACGATGAATGTGTCTAGGAGGTCCTGGATGGGAAGAAGAAGTGGCCTCTACCTCATGAGCTGTGGAGGTAGGAGTAGAGCCACAAGCTCCAGAAGAACTAGAAGGTAAGGGCTGATCTCCCTGAGGCACAGTTGAAGAAGGAGGTACCTCAAGGGAAGAATAAACTAGATCAGGTAAAGAATCTTCATCTCCATACTCCTCATCTTCTCCAAAGATAGTCTCGGACTGCACAACTGGACATGAGATGTCGGGCCTAGTACTAGAACTAGTTTCATCAAAAGTCACCTCATAGGTTTCTATAATCCTACTAGTCTCACAGTTCCAAACCCTATAACCCCGCAAAGAAGTCGAGTAACCTAGAAAGATACCATCAGATGAACGTGACTCGAACTTATCTAGGTTCTCAAACTTCAGAATAAAATACTTGCAACCAAAAACATGAAAAATAAGAGACACTGGGTTTTCGCCCATACCTCAACTCATAAGAAATGCAATACAAGTGTGCCCTCAGAAAAACTCTGTTCGAAACATGGCATGCGGCGGCTATAGCTTCAGTCCAAACTTCTTTGGTGTAACATACTCATCTAGCATCGTCCTGGCCATCTCTAACAATGTACAGCTCTTCGTCTCCACGATGCCATTTTGTTGAGGGACATGTGAAGAAGAGAACTGATGTTTTACACTTATCTCATCATAGAAGCTTTCAAAGTTGGAGTTTTTGAACTCTGTGCCATTGTCACTATGGATCGCTCATAAGGCACCAGGGAGCTCAACTGACAACCTACCAAACAAACCCCAAAAATGATTAAAAGTCTCATCCTTTGAAACTAAGAAAAACACCCAAGAGAATCTTGTGAAGTCATCAACCACGACAAGAACATACCACTTTCCACCGGCCGACTGCACTCTAGCTGGACCAACAGTGTCCATATGAAGAAGCTGTCCTGGTGCATCGGTCATAGTCACAGTGACTGGGGGATGAGAAGCAGCAACCATTTTGCCATGCTGGCAAAGAGTACAAACTTAGTCTTTGACCACCTTGAGCTTGGGCTGACCACGTATGAGATTGTGGCTGCTAACTCAGGTCAAGTAATCAAAGCCAATGTAACCAAGTCTCCTATGCCAAAAAGAGATATCACGAGACTCTGAAGCAACTAAGCACTTGAGAGAATCACCTGAAGACTCAACAAAATCAGCACGAAAAATCCTCCTAAATCTAGAAATCACGCAAACCAAACTCCTCGAAGAATCAAGAATTTTGCAAACATTCTTCTTAAATATTACCTCGAAATCGTCATCGGTAAGCTGAGAAACAGATAGAAAATTATAGCACAATTAACTTACTAAGGCAACATCTGTAAGAATGAAGGAATCATTAATGCTCACAATATCTTTAGCGATGACTCAACTTGATGAAGCGTTTCCAAAGGTGATCGTCTTATCACCTGGAGCTCGGACTAGTGAAGAGAACTAATGTGAGTCTTCTGTCATGTGATGAGAATAGCTAGAGTTGACAAGCCAAACTTCTCCCTTCCCAGCCCAGCAAACCTGAGTCAGTGAGAAGAAAATATCGGTGGCTCAGTACTAGGGTAAATAAGAATAGATCTAGAAACCTAGTACTGAGTCACATGACGTGCAGAGGATGCAGTCTCAAAAACAAAGGACTGACCTCTAACTACTCTACGCTAGGAGTAGACGTCTAGGAGTAGACCTCAAGTTTCTGCCAGGTCCAACCGCTATTGAAGATCGGGCTTGACCTACAGAACAATGCTTATTACGCCGTGGATAGCTACCTCAACGAAGAAAATGAGGTCTATTCTCAGGACGGTAGATACCCTAACCAGAAACAGCTTGAGGACAAGAACAAGAAAGAACCTAAAAACTGAGTCCTTGAAGCTGCCTAAAACCAAGCACCTTAGAAGAGCTATCTACAACTCTGGACCTTGTATTGG
Source organism: Dendrocalamus latiflorus (assembly GCA_017311315.1). Lineage (NCBI taxonomy): Eukaryota > Viridiplantae > Streptophyta > Magnoliopsida > Poales > Poaceae > Dendrocalamus > Dendrocalamus latiflorus. The sequence goes on from CM029664.1 coordinate 36,764,877, forward strand.
TCCTAGGAGCACTCCAGATCTGGGGCTAACCTTGAATACCCCTAAGAGCGCGAACACTGTCTCTATGTGCGATCTTGGTGCACCTAAAGTAGACCTCAACCACATGTCGATCCTTTTGACATAAAGTGCAATGACAGGTGGAACAATCTTACTGTCAGGAATCCCCTGGACAAAACCCGCAGACTTAAACTCAATTTTCTTTGGCTCGAGCACAACTTGATTATGCCTGTTGCTACAGCTTGAACAACAGTAGGTGGATGTTTTCTTACATCCTCTAAGAAATCATGTCCTAGACCTTTTTTAAACTTGCAAATCTTAAATCTGTCTAGAATAAGATTGAGCCTTTTCTTGCCTCCAACAAAATTTTTAGGAGTGTTCATGAGGTACTCACACTCCCAAAAAAGAGAGGCACATGAAGCACAAGGAGAAGGAGAGGATGAGGAACCAGAAGGAGAGGAGGAAGAATTAGAAGGAGAAGATCAAATAGCACGTACATATCTTTCCTTGCGCACGGCTGTCTCTTGCATTTCCTTAGATTTCTCCCCTACTTTAGCATAGAAAGAGTAAGCAAATTGTGGCTACTATAGTAGATTCTTAGTTAGCTTCACATATTTTTTATCCAATGTAATTAATTCAGATTTTAGCTTTTCACAATTATTGCATAGTGAGCTAACAAGTGCCTTAGAAGCATATTGAGCTATTTTCTTATTATGATCACACATGTCCTGAAACGGTTTTGAAATAGATTCAAGTTCAGCAGTTAATTTTGGGCAGTTGGCATAAGAAACAATAAGTTCCATCAAAGCAGCTTACATTTCAATGATTTTATGATCTACCTTCTTTAGATTAATCTTTAAGTGATTACATCTATCACAAGTTTCAAACAGATCAAGCAGCATGGTATATAAACCTCTAAAGGCATTGTCCTTATCCTCACACAAGGTACAGAATATAGTCTCAACAGAATCAGAATGAGATGGAATAGTTCTAGCCAGTTCTAATTTAGCTAACAAACTAACATTCTCCCCCTTAAGCAAATCCAGCTCAGAAACCACACTATCATGCGAGGTCCTTAGTTTCTCTATGTTTTCAACAAAGAAGTACATACATCACAATCATCATGGGAGTAAGCAGATCTAAGTGAAGTAACCTCCTGTGACAAGCTCACTACCTCCTTCTCTAGCTCGCCACACCTAGTCCTAAACTTAGCACAAAACTTTTCTAACTTGAGAAAAGCATCATTGAGCTGGTCATAGGAGGGACATACCTCATCACAATTACCAGCGCGGATGCCGTTGTTATCAGCCATGAAGCATATGCCGGTGAAGTTGTCATCGTCCTTGGTGTCTTTCTATGGATCATCCTCGCCATCATTGTTGCTCTAGCTTAAGGTAGTTTGCTCGAATGTGGTTGGGGCTACCACACTCAAACTGATGACTGGACCTCCTCTCTTTCTCTCTCTAACCCTCTTGTATGCATAAGAAAATTTTTTGGCTAAGAGGGCTAACTCACTCTCTGGGAACTAATCAAATTGGTCATCATTCATCTCACACAAATCAACCAAAGAAAAACCAAAAACACCATCAGAAGATGCTTTGGAAGCAGAAGTGAGATCAGTGACTAAAGCCATCGACTGTGACTTCATCTTGCAAGAGACGATGTCGATTTCATGAGTCTTGAGGCGTGAGTATAGTGCATCAAGAGTCAAGGTTGACAGATCAGTCATGTCCTTGATGGTGGTCACTTTCATCTCCCAAACCCTGATGTCCAAGGCAGAAAGCATCTGGCGAGCATTTTTCGAGTCTGAGTATGTAAGGCCAACAGCTTGGAGGTTGCTCAGAATCTTGTGAAATTTGCTATAGTACTCATCTAATGACTCACTAGCAAGCATCTCAAACTTGTTATATTCTCGCTTGTACTGGCCCTGTCGGGTAGTTTTGATTTGGGTGGTGCCCTCATGGTATGCATCAAGGGTCATCCAAATATCATATGCTGATGAAAGATGGGAGATGCGATCAAACTCATTACTACTAAAACCTTGGATGATGATGTTCCTTGCCTTAGCATTTGCCTCAACATCTCGTGTATTCAAAACAGTGATGTCCTCATCGGTAGGAACAACAAACCAAGTCTTAACTTTTTCCAAATAGCATAGCCTTAAGCCTGAATGTAAAACTCTATCTTACTAATCCGAAAGGAATAGTCGACCCCATCGAAGATAGAAGGCTTGGTGGAATACTTGTCTATTACCATGGCTCCTAAGACCGGTTAAGATCTATTGAAAAGATCTAGCTGAGCTCTGATACCACTTGTAGGACCGGATAGGCAGCAGAAGGGGGTGAATGGTGCCTTTAAATTTTTTCCAAGTATTCACTTATCCTTTTCTCTGATAGCTACAAAGCTATGAAGATTAGGATAGAAATCCCACTTAAAAGCCAAAGAAACCGAGCCGTGTATGACTTGAAAAAATAGAGAACAGAGCTAAACACAACCAGTCAGCAGGGCAAACAACGTGGTCAAAAGTCAACTACCAATCAAAAAGTTCAACGTGGTCGGAATTCAACTACCAATCCAAAAACAACGTGGCCAGAATTCGACGTAGTCGTAACCAGCATGGTCGGAAAGCAACGAGTGGTCGAACAACCAATGTGGTCAAAATTCGACATTGTCGTAACCAACGTGGTTGGAAGCTAACAAGTGGTCGAACAACCAATGTGGTCGAAATTCGATGTGGCTGTAACAAACGTGATCAAAAGCCAATGAGTGGTCGAACAAACAACGTGGTCGAAGATCAATAAATGGTTGAAAAACCCTACGTGGTCGGAATCCAAGTTGCAATCCAAAATTAATGTGGGAAAGCCAACATGGTCGAATGAATGTGATTTAAAACAACATGGTCGAAGGCCAACGAGTGGTCTAAAACCAACGTGGTCGAATCTGGTGGAAATATGATCAGTGAGATTGACGACCAGTGAGATCGATGACCAGTGATCAGTTGAAAACCTAATGTGGTTGAGAGGATGTGAAGCTGTCGGAAGCCTGAACACGGTCGAAAAAGAAGCGATGTGATCTGAAATTTAACCGTGGTCAAAAGCCTGAATGTGGTCAAAAATTTAGATGGTGAACAGAGCAAAGTTTGTTTTTTCAGCCCCGATTCAAAACAAAAATAGATGGAACATTTGATCCGTAGATCCAAATGATATGAAACTTTGCAGCTATCTTCTCTAGGATATTGTGAACCTATTCCAACAAACGATCATGAAAATTATGGCCAAAAGTGACACCTTTTTCGGTTTGTTGGAAGGTTTTACCAAAACCGAGTCAAAATCAAAATCGGTGTACATAATTTGCTCGTGGGTGGATGATGACCGAGGTGAGTCTAGATGTATTCCGACATATCACAATTACTTAGAACACCAAAGAAATCAACTCCAATATCTTGGAATCAAGAAATCATACTTTGAGGCCAAATCAAAAGTAAATCAATCAAATCAAGTTGGATCTATGAAAATACACAAAGATTGATGTATTGCTTACTTGAAAATAGGGATTTTACAGTCACTCCACCATGAAGGACAAAGAGTGCACCAAGTGCTCCACTCTCGAACCCTAACCCTAAACTAGAAAGCACACATGAGAGAGGGGTTGGATGGTTAACTCTACATGTCTCCATCCCAACTCTTTTTGTAGATGGACAACCAGCCACCTACATCTTTTAATGGATCTTATCCACTATTACAATGGGGAAAAACCCGTTAACCCCACACATATGGGTTTTACTCACTCAAGTTCACTTATGCACGCTTTTCAAGGCGCATAAGTGTGCATATGTTAAATCTTAGCCTTGATCTGCCTTGATCAAACCAGCTCCACCTTGATCTAAACTGCTTTCCAAATGCATCACCCATGCGCCGTGGTTTTGATTCAAGATAGTTTTCGATATTTTGGTCAAAATACCAAAATACCCATTGTTGACCCGGTCATCACCATCCTTTGCAAGCAACTGCCATGCTTGCCACGTGTAAATACACCACTAGCTTGCCATACACCACCAAGTCTCTCCCGTCTCGGTTCCACCGAATCACGGCTCACTTGACCCATACAAGCCACATGGCACTATCTCGCCATTCGAACTTGCCTTTAACATTTCTCGCATTTCTCGTACCATGCTTGAGCTTACTATCTCACCCGGCATCCTTGATCGTTGTGGGCCTCAACTCCTCTATGAGGCTAGTCCTAATTACCGCCGATGATCACAGTTGACTCCAAGCGACCCTGAACATCAAAAGACAAAGAAATCGTTTTCAGATACAAGTTCTTCACAATTTGACTTATATTAGCCAAGACATGCATCATGTAATCTTAATCTAATGACTCAAGTCATTCTAACTTAAATCATGACTCACTTTCCAAAATCCTCAAATTCTGCCCAAAACCACTTTACACAAAGTGCGATCTTTGCAAAACCAATTGACCACTCCATAAACATTGCAATGGTTTATCACAACACTACCCTGAATCTTCTCACATGGTCCTTCAACTTCACTATTTCACGAAACTTACAATGGTTCATCACAATATTATTCTAGAACTTCCCGTATAGTCCTCCAGTTTTATTTGACTGCTTCGGCCCAATCCCTAGAGTGTTCATTGGTGATGCAGAGATGGTGAAAGAGATCTTCGCCAGTAAGAACAGTCATTTTGAGAAATTTAGGGCTTGTTCTTTTTGCCTGCGGCTTGTGGTTTTTGGCTGTGGCTTGTAACTTTTGGGCTGTTTGTACAAGAGATTACAGAGTAACAAAAACTCATATGCGGTTTTTGCCGATATAAATGAAGTCAGTAAAGTATATACTACAATTAACTAGTAGACCCTATCTTAAAAAATACTCCGTTTAAAAGCTAGTTACTGTAGAAAAGCCGAAAAGTAGCTTTTAGAAGATGAAAAGAACAGGGCCTTAATCCTGGGCCTGCCCGGAAACTGTTGGTGTTGGGGCTTGAAGCCTACTATGGGGAGCAATTCGGGCTGCACAAGAAGATCTTGACCGACGCATTAAGAATCGAAAGGCTATAGGTACGATCATGAGAAAATCACCAAATTGATCTTACTACACATGTACATGTAGGCGCGTGTGTGCTAAAAATGTGACCAGCTTCTATTCAGTCCGTGTTGCCGGCTTTCTCTATGTGCTGCGGCGAGCTGATAAGCCGAGGGGAGAGCAAAATATCTGGTCCCGAGTGCGGATCACTTGAAGTAGAGGTTTTGCTGGAGTTTCAGAACCTCGCGGCAGACGGCGTCTCTCGCGCGGCATTTGGTAGCAACTTGCTCGAACGAGGGCAAAGGATGTGCCAGCTTCAGAAAGAGCAAGGCGAAGCACTTTACGAGGCCGTTCACAATTTCTTGGTGAATGACTGCCTGTGAGTACTTCACCACTGATTTCTCTCTCGAAGCGTTCCTGTGAGTACTTCGTATGTATGTTGGCATGTTGCTATAACACCCCTCAATTACCGTGTGAAGCTATTTTCCAACGGGAGCCATCAGAAAGATGAAAAAGAACAACAGAGAGATGGACGCTTTTCTACTGGGCTTGATTGAGAAGAGAGAACGGGCCATGGAGGCCGGCGATGTCGGTGGCGTTGACTTGCTTACACCCCTGCTGGAACCGGACCAGGACACTGGAAAATGGCGGAGCAGAGAGGAAATAATCGAGGAGCTGCCATGCTCGTTGCCAGCCCGCAGCCGAGCTCGATTGCCCACGAAGCCTCCTCCTATCTCTTCCTCAGGGTTGGGCCGATTCATTTTGAGCCTTTGTCGCACCTCCTGCATCACCGCTCACCATCGCCTCTGACCACCCAAGCCGCTGTACTCTCCCCTGTTAGGAGACCATGGTAGCCATATCAAATCTATGTTGCATCCGAGTTGGGCCAAAACCGGGGTGGAATTGGGCCAATGGGCAATTTAATCGGTATTGCAACACGAGGGTTGACAAATATCTAGTTTTGCACTTGGGGTTGATATCTGGACAAATATAATTGTTCAAGAGGATAAAGTAGACTTATTATTTTGTTTTGAAGCTCCAGGTTTACCACATTATCAATTTGATTTTTGTTGCGAGGTTGTCAATTTGATTGTACCCGGCATAATGTAGTAAATTTATGTTTCATGAATAATGTACCAAGGACGATGCCCATACAGTCTTAAAAAGAGGTACGAGGCCCATCAGTGCATCCCCATCCAGGAAAACGATATTTATTTTGAACCAAAGATGGTAGCTGCCAGCCAGCTGCTAGTAATAGGTCCCCTTATCCAAAGTTCAAATTCAAATCAATGTATTATCTGGGATTATATAAAACAATGTATAGAGCAATGTCATTCTACACTACCTCCTCCCCACGAGTGTGCCCGCCCAATGCTGCTAGGTCAGGGCCCTTGTTAGCTACCTTTGGTGGCACTGACGACTCCCTCCGATAAGGACATCCTGATTGGTCCAATTACATGAGTACGGGCTAAAAAGATTAATCAACAGGTAAACTCGCTCTTAACTAAATTTGGCTTTAATTTACATAAGAATTGGCTGCTATCTAATGCTAGTATTTTAATTAGTCTCAGGTTTGTACATGAAGAGACGTTGGATGCCGAAGCCAGAAAAAATCAACCGAGCAAGACAAACATACATGTGCATGTGAATTCAGAGAAACAAAAAAAACACTAACAGAAACACATGCATGCGCACGTGACGTGACTATTCCAAACAACAAAATTATACACAACCCATAAAGACTAGTTTCGTCATTCACTGTTGAAGCCAACACACATGCATGTCTACAGACCTCACGTAGCAATGGAAGAAATGGGTTTTCTTTAATTTCTCGTGTGCCTGTCGCTTGACGCATTCTCATGCGTGCTCGGAGGCCGAGTCGAGTACTGTTCGGACGTTGTTTTTTTTTCTGTGTTTTTATTTTGTTGGTCGAGTCGGTCTCGGACGTCTCGGTTCGGACGTTTTGTTTTTTTAGTTATTGAGTCGGTCTTGTATCTCTTAGGCCTTAAAATATTTTACGTGCATGAGGCTGAGGGGAGACCACAACAGAAACAGAAATCAATCTACTATTTTCTTGAGAGAGTCATGCGATTGTTCATCCTAAGGATTGGCATATGAATACAACCTAGAGGGGAATCGGGTGTTCTTCCCTGTCGTTCTTGTGATTCCTTGTGATTGGCCAGAGCGACGACACGTCTACTTGGTGGTCGGGTAGATGGGATCACGAGCGTGTGGTTGGGCGAATTCTTTTATCGCAGGTTACTGTTCTAACAGTGGTTGGCGCCATCGATTCGTCAGGTTGCACGGATCCAAATTATTTACATCGATCCTATGCCGTGAAGATCGGGCAATCCTCCGTATCACCCTCATATCTCTGCACGCCCTTGTAGTCGAAATGGCGAATATTAGTGTGTGTGTGTTGGGGTTGAAAGTTACATATCAACTTCTCCAAATTCGATGTTGGAAATTCGCAATATTTCTGGTTGAAAGTTCAGTTTTACATTTGAAATTTCAAATCCATGTGAAATTTTTGAAATTTGTAGTTGAAAAATCAAATTTAAGTTGAAAAGTTTTAGTTTTTCCAGTTGAATACTTCAAATTTGAGTTGAAAGTTTCATTTTATTTTGCGTTTAAAGTTCAATCCGGAACAACTTGAAAGTTGAAAGTGTTCTCAGTTAGGAAGAGATGTTTCTCCGTCGAGTTGAAAGTTCGAAACAGCAACTGAAGGGGGAAACCGTCTGTTACATCATTAAGTAGTTGGCGCCTATGTAACAGAGTCTTCCTGATGTAAGTATGACCATACATAAACACTTCCAGATTAATCAAAGAATGAACTTTAAGACTCCCATCCCCTTATTTGATTATTTCTAATTATCTCCTACCAATTCCTACAAAAATTGAGAACACGAAATAGTAGGTTTCATTTAAAATATGACTACAGGAGGATGGAACAACGGAAAAAATCTCATGACTCAATTTTGCTAATTCACTGATACAAATGGGACCGTCCGATTCATGCTATATGTCATCTTGACTGCCGATCCATAGTTTTGGTCGCGATGTGAAGCATCCACCGCTTCTTCCGGAAGTTGCTGTTGGACTGGACCTGGTACAAGTCTAATCTATTGGTGGACATCCTCTATTTAGTCTATAAATAGGGTATTCCAATTGTCATTATGCGTACGTGAGAAGGAAAAGCAATAAAGAAAGGAGCTCCCCTCTCGTCTCATGTGTTCAATCTATTGTTCTAATGCATTATTCTATGTTTGATTTACCTCTTTTGCATAGGAGGAATTGATCAGACTGGACTCGCCAGCGACGGTTCCTCAACACGTTATCAGCACGATCACTCCGGCGGATCGGAAGGTAATCATTCGCAGATTAATTTGTCTATCTAGATTGCTTTAAATTCTGCAAAATTTTCACTTTATAGATTATTTTCTAGTTGAAGTTGCTGGCACAATGTCGATCGGTAGATTATATAAAAAGAGTAGATGTTGATTGCACTGTAGACTGAAAAAAGAGAAAAAATTGTCGGGCCGTCACCTGCACACGGCCGCATCGCATGCACGCACCGCGTTGCCTGAAGCCCCGCGCTGCTGCTCGGCCACCTCCTGCATGCGGCAGGAGCGCCGTTGACCGAGTTGCCGTCCATCAAAGCTCGGCCCCACGCAAGGCCACCGTCACCGCTCTCGAGTGTCGCCTGACGCGCCACCCCCAAGTGCCGACCGCCATACATGCGCCTCCCAAACGTCGCCCGAATGTGTGCCCCCACACAGGGCCGCCGCTTCTCAGGCGGACGCCACGTCGCGTGCCCCCGCACAGGGCCACCGCCACTCGGGCCGCCACCGCGCCGCCTGCCTTGGCCTCTAGCTGCTGGTGGCGCACCGCATTGCACGCGTGCACCGCCGGCCCCAACCGCCCGCCGCACCACCGACCCTTGCCGCCCGTCGTGCCGCGCCCGGATGCACTATCGCCACCATGAACAGGGGTAGGGGAAACCCTACTCCTTGCTCTTTTTAGTTGGTCAGGGTGGGCCGTGGGCCAAAAAATGGGCTGAGGGGGCCCATTTGGGGGATCCTAATTTTTACAAACAAGCCCTAGATACTTGGCAAATTGTGTGGAAAAGTTTCTCCGAACTGAAAATTAGCATATAAGCCCACAAAATTTTCAGAATTCACTCAAAATTTATATTCCAGCATAAAAGGGTCTCAGGAATTCAAATTTTGAATTGTTTTTAGCATTTGAAGCATGTTTAGCTCTATTATTATTATTACTTTATATGTTTTTTGTATTTATTTACTGTTTTGATAAATCGTGATTCTTTAAATCACCTTTAATCATTGAAATTAGCAGTAAAATTATAGAAAATGATAGAAAATTCTGGAACATTACAAAAATGTTTTGTACCATTGTCCAATTTATTTCATGCATGTTTATCTGCAGTAAACTTATATTTCTTTTCATGCACATATAGATGATAGGCATCACGAACCGGGAATTCGAGGAGCTGGCCCAGCATTGGCAAAACTACTTGACTTGGTCTTCTGATGTTGAGATCATATTTGGAGCCAAGAAACTCCGCGCTGCTATCGGGATTGGTACACTACGCGATGCCAAACCCACATCTGAGAAAAATGATCAGGCACTTCACTTTCTCAGGCATCACCTCTGTCTCAGTCTCAACAATGAGTACATGGCAGAGAAGAGCACGCTAGCATTATAGACTGCACTTAAGAAGCGGTTCGAGAATCTAATGTACACTATTTTTCCTCAGGTAGAACAAGAATGGATCTGACTAAGGTTTGCTGACTTCAAGATGGTTGGAGAGTATTACTCTACTCTGTACAGAATTTGTACCAATCTTTAACTTTGTGATAGGCAGATCACAGATGAACAGAAGATTGAGAAGACCCTCTCCGCCTTCTACCTCAATGTGGTGCAGTTTGTGCGTAATTATCGTTAAGATGGCTACAAAGAGTATGCTAAATTGATTGATATTATGCAGGTTACAGAGCTCAATATGAAGTTCTCTGTAAGAACTTTGTCGCACAGCCACCTGGAAACTCCGTTGGCCGTCTCCACCTTCTATAATGAAGAAAAGGGGAAGGAAGGACAAAGCCACAGCTCAGAAAGGCAAGTTAAATGCTCCATAGGAGAATAAGGCCAGTAAACCAAAGCAGGACGACAAGTCGTATGGTCAGCAAGACCAAACCTGCTACAAATGTGGCAAGTGGGGGCACTAGTGCGGATCTGTGAAGAGCCGCAACACGTCATCGATGCATCCCAGGCTAAGAAGAAGAAGGGTGGCAAATGGCAGCATAAAACCCACTTTGCTTTCGTTGAAGGGGAGAGTTCTGAGCAGCTGTCTGCGTCGATGGATGTTGACTCCACTCCTGCAGCATCACCACCTCTTGACATTGCAGCTGCCGCCACCATGATTTTCCAGGAAGAGCATCTCATCTCTGAGAAGATAGTACCAGAAGTCTCTGGCTTTTTAGCAGATTCAATCTAATGCACAGAATGCATTTAGACTTTAATTGTCATTTATTTAATGTATGAAAGGAATAAGCTAGATTTTGTATTGTCGGTAGTCAAACAATTCATTTTTCTCGTGATGGTTGGATAATATTGAATAATTCATTCATTTATTTAGTTAATAATGGCCTGATATGTTTTGATATTTGAAGTATTTTATTTATGAGTTGATTGTCTTCTACTACATATTAATAAAGTACTTTATATTAGAACGCATGTGACACCCTATGAAGTATACTTAGCTGACAGCGGCACAACAAATACCATCTTGAAAGAGACAAAATTATTTCAGTCGATTAGCAAGAATGCTGGCAGGCTTACAATAATCGCCGGTAGCGATGCTTGTATAATAGGCTCAGGAAGAGCCACAATTATAATCTCAATTGTCACAACTTTGGTCATTCAAGAAGTCTTATTGTACCCAGAATTGACTAGGACTCTCTTAAGTTTCAAGGATATTTGCGCTAACGATTTCCACGTTGAGACTGAAAAGTATGGTAAGGAATACCTGCTCATTACAAACCGTGAAACAAATGAAAAAGGGTATTAGAAAGACTTTCTTCATTTGAGACTGGGCTATACTACACTAATATTAAGGCACCCGCAGCCTATACTACCCTAAAAACAATATTTAGAAGCTCTGAACTCTTCTGTTTCTGGCATGATAGACTACGCCACTCAGGTCTTAGAATGATGAGAAATATAATCAACAATTCACAGGGACATAATATTGATATAAAGAATTTTCCGAATCAAGAAGATTTTGTGTGCTTCGCATGTGCCACCGGGAAATTAATTACTGGATCTTCTGCTCTTAAAGTGAAGGATGAAGTCCTTGCATTCCTAGAATGCATCGAAGTAGACATTTGTAGTTCTATACAACCACTGTTAGGGCCATTTAAATATTTTATGGTGCTATTCGATGCTTCCTCAAAAATGGTCGCACATATATTTATTATCTATGAGAAACCATACTTTCGCAAAGTTGATCTTGTAGATAATTCAAATTAAAAATAATTTCCCTAATCATCATATAAAGTCTATTAGAATTGACAACACTAGATAATTTACTTCAAAGGCATTTCATGATTATTGCATGACAATAGAAATTAAAGTTGAACATTCTGTACCACATGTTCACACCCAGAATAGACTACCAGAAGCATTAATTAAGAGGATTAAATTTATTGCCCAACCGCTTTTGCAGAATTATAATTTACTAACTACATGTTGAGACATGTAGTCCTGCATGCAGCGACTCTTATCAATTTTAGACCATAGGCATAAAACTTCCATTCACTAATGCAACTAGTGCAAGGGTCAGCACCGAAAATTCTCATCTCCGAAGGTTTGGATGCAAAGTTATGTACCTATACTCCCTCCACAGCATACAGCAATGGACCCTCTCTGAAAGTCTAGGATATACGTTGGTTATGAGACAACATCCATAATAAGATATTTGGATCCCATGACAGGAGATTTGCATACTACCTGTTTCGTTGATAGTATATTTGATGAGGATAGTTTCCTGATATTAGGGGGAGGAAATCAACCCCTTAATGAAAAATGTTAGGAAATTACGTGGCAAGCCATGAGAATCCATACACATGACCCGCACATTAGTGAAGCAAATAGAGAAGTCCAGAAGATGATTGACTTGCAAGCTTTAGCAAACCAACTGTCGGATTACTTTAGTGATTTAAAGAGTGTGACCAAGTCGCAGCTGCCTACACACAATGCACCGAAGAGGGTTGAAATACCAAAGAAAGTTGAAGGTATCCCTAATCCCATCCAGAGCCCTCAGAATAAAAGGACAAGAACACTAGCCTCTCGAATCCTAAGTAACTTGGGACGCCTAGTGAAAAAGGATAAGAAGGACTTGACACCGTCAATTACTGAAATTCTCCAGAACCAGAAGGGGGGCCAGTTGAGACTTGGTACCAGTATAGTACCTTCAGAAAAGGGCATACCAAATCTGAACATTCCCACAGAGGGAGAAATCAGCATGGATGTGTGCGTACACATCGGAGCTCAAAAAGTAAAGAGACTTGCCCCCGCAACTGGAAGGAGTGTTGAGCAAGTAGAAGCACTAGAAGGATCAACCCATGATGAAATAGCTATAAACTGTGCACACACAGGAGAATCTATGAATAGAGCAACAGCCAATGTTGATATTTATTTTGCAAAGAAAATTGCCACAATCATTGATCTTGATCCAGAGCCTGTATCGCTCGCTGAATTTTAAGAAAAGATCATATTGGAAGGATTGGAAAAGGGCAATGGAAACTAAATTATTATCTCCGAATAAAAGAGAGGTGTTTGGGCCTGTAAGCCGCACGCCTCCCCATGTGCACCCCATATGACATAAGTGGGTATTTGTTCAAAAGAGAAATGAGAAAAATGAAATTGTAACATATAAAGTAGGGCTTGTTGCATAAGGTTTCACTTAACATCCGGAAGTTGATTATGAAGAAACATATTCCACAGTCATGAGTGGTATTACCTTTAGATATTTAATCTCGATGGTAGTAAATCTGAACTTAGAAATAAAATTGATAGATGTGGTAATGGCATATCTTTATGGAAACTTGGATTCAGACATATATATATGAAGATGCTTGAAGACATCCCTGTACCCAACCAAGACAGAGCAAATAGAAGCTTGTATAGTGTAAAACTCAGAAAATCATTGTATAAACTTAAGCAATTAGGTAGGATGTGGTATAATCGCTTAAGCGACTTTCTATGTAAGAAAGGCTACACGAACAATGAGGATTATTCCTGTGTATTTATACGACGATCCTAGAATAGATTTTGTATAATTACAGTATATGTAGATAATCTGAATATCATCAGAACCCTAGAAGATATAAAGGAAGCAATCTCTTACTTAGAGTCAGAGTTCAAAATGAAAGATTTGGGTAAAACAAAATATTGCTGAGGTTTGCAGCTTGACCATACCCCTCAAGGGATATTAGTGCATCAATCCATATACACTCGAAAGGTCTTAGAAAGGTTTGGCTTTGGAAAGGCATACCCTTCGAGAGTACCAATTGTCAGATGATCTTTACAGTAAGACAAGGATCCGTACCGACCTAGAGAAGAGGGGAGGAAGTCCTGAGACTAGAATTCCCATACTTATGTGCAGTAGGAGCACTTATGTATTTAGCAAATAGCACTAAATAGGGCATGCATTTTCCATAAACCTATTAGCAAGGTATAGTGTAGAACCTACGAAAAGGCATTGGTAAGCAATAAAAAACATTTTTCGATACCTCTAAGGAAGCAAAGATCTTGGATTATTCTACAGAAAGAACCAATACTTGAATATGATAGGCTATGCAGATGCCGGGTACCTATCGGACCCGCATACCAGTAAGTCACAAACAGGCTATGTATTCTTGTGTGGTGGAACTACAATTTCATGGAAATCGTTTAAGCAAAGTATTGTATCGATTTCGACGAACCACTCAGGAATCATAGCACTGTACGAAGCTACACGAGAATGTGCTTGGCTTCAACGAATGATTCACCACATCCAGTAGTCATGTGGGTTGAATATCGTGCAAGCTCTCACAATTATCTATGAAGATAATGCAGCTTGTGTTGCACAAGTATAGACGAGCTACATGAAAAGTCATCTCACAAAGCATATCAACCTCAAGTTCTTTTATGCTCATGAATTGCAAAAGATAGATGAAATTAAGATATTGCATACTAAGTCGTGTGAAAATCTTGCAGATTTATTCACTAAGTCACTTTCAGCATCTAGTTTTGAAAGATGTGTACGTGGAATTGGAATGATGGGACTTAGGGAAGGGCAGAATTCAGGGGGAGATTCTTCTCAAGCTTACTATTAAAACTTGGTCACGAAGATCAAGTACCTAAAGAATAAATCATGTAGATTGATGGAATTGGGTGAATTGTACTCTTTTTCCCTTGACAAGTTTTCCTAAAGTTTCTCGGCCAAGGTTTTTAATAAGGCAATTCGTGCAACGCAACATAATATGTATCATGTACCCTTTCTCCAAAGTTTTCCTAGCAGATTTTTATGGAGTTTTGATGAGGCATAATCGTGTTGGATGAGTGCCCAAGGAGGAGCGTTGGAAAACCTAGGCTTGGGCTTGCAAGCCTAACCAATTGGTGGGCACCCTCTACTTAGTCTAAAAATAGGGGATCCCAATTATCATCATGCGTACTTGAGAAGGAAAAGCAATAAAGAAAGGAGCCCCCCTCTCATCTCTTGTGTTCAATCTATAGTTCTATTGCATTATTCTGCGTTTGGTTCACCTCTTTTGCATAGGAGGAATCGGTCAGACTGGACTCGTCAGCGACGATTCCTCAATAGTTGCCAAGCAAGGTTGCTTCTTTTCACACAATCATGCCCTATGTTGCCTTCCCTTACATTTCAAACCCATCTTCTCCCATCGCTCCCTCACCATCTCCACAAACACCGAAGGCAACCTACACACCATTGCATCACCACCATGATGAGACCCACGACTTCCTCTTCCATCACCTCCTTGGCCTCCCGCACACCACACACAACGCCTTTCGCCAGAGCCACTGTGCTTCAGTAGTCTCCCGTCATCAAGTGGGAGCCTAATTTTGCTGTTTGAAATTTCAAATCCTCAATTGAAAGTTGAAATTGCAATTGATAATTCGCAAATCAGCTAGTTAAAATTTCAAATTTCTTGTGGAGAGTTTACAAATATTCCAGTTGAATGTTCACAATTTTAGTTGAAAATTCTTTTATTTAGAGGAGGGGGTAGCACCAATGGAGGGTGGTGAGGCATGTGGAGGTGGGCAGACAGACATGATTGAGGTTGACATGGAAGTAAGTTGAGGTGGTGACACTAGGCAACTATGCACATCTCTGGTGGCCCATGTGTGCACTAGGAGCCCATTTAGCAGTTAACCGATGTATAGCAACACTCTTTAATTATCATAATAAAAAGATGTCAACTATAGCGGTGGCAGCGGTCAGTTTCTAGTTGAATTTTCAAAAATCATAGTTGAAGGTGTTTTGTAAGGAGCCGGTTATAGTAGTGTCGATGGCAGACGATGAAGCATGGGAGGTGGGCGAACGAGCTGGGTAGGCGTGATGGGGAAGGTGGGTTGAGGTGGGGAAGCCAGACAACTATGTGCATGATCTAACGGTTAACCGATAGGTAGCAACACTCATTAAATGTTACAACTGAGTATCAGCTATCATAGAGGTGATAGTGGTCCATATACATTACCAGTGTATTGGCACTTTTTTTAGTGTCTAACAGAGGTACAATCTACCTCTTTTTGTGTATATTTCTTTTACAGACCACAAGGCAGACACACACTCAACACACACCACCAGTCACACGTACACATGCGTTTACATCCCCTACACACTCTAGGATTTTATCGAAGGCATCATGGCCTCACAAAAGCATGGGCACGTACTTTACCACTGAACTTGCAAGTGTGTGCTCCTTTTAAATGCTGGACACTAGCGCTAAGTCTAGGACTTGAACGTTGGTGAGTTGGCTGCACACCTAAACACACTAACCATCTGGCAACGAGTTGGGTGGGGGTGACAGGGAAGGTGGGTTGAGGTGGGGAAGCCATATGACTACATGTATCTCTGGTGGTCCATGGATGAGTTCTTGTGGGCTGTGGTTTTTAGTTTTTGATTTAAATTTTTTAATTTCGACTGTTTGCAAGGGAGATTATAAAGAGAAAGATAGTCGCATGCGGTTTTGGTCGGTATAACTGAAATTGGTATAGTATATACTATAATCAACTAGTAGACTCCGCCTTGAAAAAACACATTGTTCAAATGCTGCTTACAGTAGCAAAATATAAAAAGACAAAGCTAAAACCCGGCCGAAGCCAGCCCATAAGTCAGCTAGGACCGGTTAACTGATAGATAGTAACGCTCATTAACTATTGCAACAAGTGGGTATCAATTACAGTAGAGGTGACAGCGGTTCATATACAGTACTACAGTAGAGGTGACAGCGGTGCAAGCGACTAGCCAGCTTCTTTCTTGTTTGCCTATATTAACAGGGGTGTATTGCTACAGCCGTGCCAAACACAAAGTTGCTCTGCTCAACTTTCCCCGACTAAAATGGAGGTTGAAGCACTGCTCAAAGAGGCCACACTGCTCAACCAGCTGCTCTATGGGCTCGTTGCTACGCTCATCCTCTGGCTGGCCTACCAGGCCGTGGAACTAACCTGGCTCACGCCGCGGCGTCATGAGCGGGCGCTCCGGGCGCAGGGCCTCCGTGGCACGCCGTATCGCTTCCTGGCCGGCGATGACAGGGCGTACTACCGACTCGCAACGGACGCGCGGGCGACGCCCATGCCGCGGTGCCACGACATTATTCCCCGCGTAAACCCGTTCCTCCACAACGCTGTTAAGGAGTACGGTGCGTCAGTTCTAGAGTTTGCAACGGCTAAAGAACGTATAAATGGAATTATTTTTGTGCACTCAAGCATACTCTAATCCCAAATATCTTGATTTCTAATTGTAGGTGCTGTTTCATTTAACTGGTTCGGTCCAATCCCTAGAGTGTCCATTGGAGATGCAGAGATGGTGAAAGAGATCTTGACCAATAAGAACGGTCATTTTGAGAAATTTAATCCTGGGCCAGCCCGGAAACTGTTGGTGTTGGGGCTTGAAGCCTACTCTGGTGAGCAATTTTTGCTGCACAAGAGGATCTTGACCAGTGCATTTAGAATCGAAAGGCTAAAGGTACGATCACGAGAAAATCACCAAATTGATCTTTCTACACATGTACATGTAGGTGTGTGTGTTCTAAAATGTGACCAGCTTCTATTCAGTCCATGTTGCCGGCTTTCTCTATGTGCTGCGGCGAGCTGATAAGCCGATGGGAGAGCAAAATAGCCGGTCCCGAGTGCGGATCACTTGAAGAGTTGAAGTAGACGTTTTCCCGGAGTTTCAGAACCTCGCGGCAGATGGCGTCTCTCGCGCGGCATTTGGTAGCAACTTGCTCGAACAAGGACGAAGGATGTGCCAGCTTCAGAAAGAGCAAGGAGAAGCACTATACGAGGCCTTTCACAATTTCATGGTGAACGGCTGCCTGTGAGTACTTCACCTCTGTTGTCTCTCTCGAAGCGTTCCAGTTACACTTCGTATGTATGTTGGCATGTAGTTATGACACCCCTCAATTACTGTTTGAAGCTATTTTCCCACGGGACTTATCAGAAAGTTGAAAAAGAACAACAGAGAGATGGACAATTTTCTACTGGGCTTGATCGAAAAGAGAGAACGGGCCATAGAGGCCGGCGATGTCGGTGGCGTCGACTTGCTTACACCCCTGCTGGAACCGGACCGGGACACTGGGAAACGGTTGAGCAGAGAGGAAATACTCGAGGAGTGCAAGCTGTACTGCTTCTCAGGGATGCAGCCATTATCGACGCTGCTCACGTGGGCACTCATTTTGCTGGGCATGCACCCGGACTGGCAGACTAGAGCACGGGAGGAGGTTCTCAGTGTGTTTGGAGAAGATAAGCCCGATCTCGACGGCTTGAGTCGTCCAAAGACGGCAAGTCCTCTTCAATGCTTGACATTTCCTACTCTTCCAAACAAATAGTTGATATTTCCTCGTGACCGATTGGCATTTTGACTTTTTGTTTTGTAAGGCGCTAATCAGTCATGAGTCCATTTTCAGGTGACGATGATACTACACGAGGTCCTTAGGCTGTACCCACCAACGGCCCATCTTTACCGTAGGACATCCAAAGAAGCGGAGGCCGGCGGCGTCAAATTTCCCAAAGGGGCGATTCTCAATCTGCAGATGATCCAGCTCCATCACAGCCCCGACGTGTGGGGGAAGGACGTGCTGGAATTCAACCCGGAGAGGTTCGCCGACGGCGTCGCGGCGGTGACCAAGGGCAAGACGGCGGCCTACCTCCCGTTCGACTACGGGTGGCGGCCCTGCGTCGGCCAGAACTACGCGTTCCTCGAGACCAAGGTTGCGCTGAGCATGATCCTGCAGCGCCTGTCGTTCGAGATGTCGCCGTCGTACAAGCACGCACCAGTCTGTAAGGCCTTAATTTATCCTCAGCACGGTGCGCAGATGCTGCTTAAGAGGCTCTGAACAGTACGTCGTCACCTCGTCACCATCATGCATGGTGGAGAGCAGAACAGTTTTGCTATTGCACAGTTGACTGAAATTTTTTTATGTTTCAGTCACCTAAAATTGCACTCTCAATGAACTAAACTTGCAGCCCCCTAAAAAAAACAGCTGCAACTTTAGGTGATTCAGAGTGCAACTTCAGGTGACCTGAAATTGCACTCTCAATCAACTAAAATTGCAGCCCCCCTAAAAAAACATGTGCAACTTCAGGTGATTCAAAGTGCAACTTTAGATGACTGAAAGATAAAAAAATTTCAGTCGCCTGTGCAATAGTCTATCCCAGAGCAGAAATATATGTGCCTTGGCCAAGGTGTCTAAATAAGAAGCAAGAACAATACGTCATCACCTCGTCACCATCATGGTGGAGAGCACAAATACATGGATTGAGATCCTCTGACTTCAAAGTCACGGTGCCTTTGTCACTGACAGGTGGGCCTGCGAGTGGAGGGGCCCACCTGTCAGTGACAAAGGCACCGTGACTTTGAAGTCAGAGGAATCGCATCCCAAATACATGTGCCTTGGCCAAGGTGTCTAAATAAGAAGCAAGGGAGATGAAGGGTCAAGATTAATAGTAGCGGGATGTATGGTTCAGCTTTGTGAGCTGAAGGCAATGATAAGCGTCGATTTCAGGTTTCGTGGTGTCTACGGTGTGTTTGCTTATTAAAGTCTGTATCTCAAGTCGCACGTACCAAAATATTCATGCTGAGTTTGGGAGGCGTCAACAACAGCCACAAATTGGATGGCCACGACGACAAGCAACACAACCACGTTTTGCCAAATGCCGTGGGCCCATGCATCAAACCAGTGACCCCGTGTGAACATTGCATAATAGCTGCCTAAGGTGCAATCTACGAACAGGGCTGGACGATAGGAACAACACGTTACAGGTTGTTCAACGAGTAAAAACGGCTGGGTTCTCATGGAAGCCCAAAGCCCGTTGGAATTTCATTCCCAACATCCACATATAGCTAATCAAAGCCTTATTTTATCGCTAGGCACGAGACAATATAAAAGTAGTGAATGATAAGTACTATGACGACGTTATGATCAGATTGCCCTGAGCTTAATCTGCGCCCCATGCATCGGACGCAGCATTACCAGTTACCACGGTATGCGGCGCATGAGTATACGACGGTGCGAGCTCGAACTCAAAGCGCTGAAGGATCATGCACAGCGCCATCTTGGCCTCGAGCAGCGCGAAGCTCTGGCCGATGCAGATCCGTGGCCCCCAGCCGAACGGGAGGAACGCACCCGGATCCTTGGACGCCTTGGAGATCCCCTCGGCGAACCTCTCCGGCCTGAACTCGTGCACGTCTTTTCCCCAGATGTGCGGGTCGTGGTGGATGAACAGCACGGGCAGCTCCATGATCACGCCGGCCGGGTACGTGATGCCTCCGATCTCCATCTGCTTATATGTTTTCCGGATGAACGAAATGAGCGGTGGGTACAGCCGAAGAACTTCGTAAAGGATCATGGTCACCTGCACCACAGGTCAGCAAGGTTTTATACCTCCAACTGCACAGTCGTTGTTGCTATGAAATAGAGTAATTAGTATGTACTCACCGTTTTGAGGCGATTCAGGCCTTCGTATTCAGGTTTGTTGTTCCCAAATAGGCCTAGGACCTCCTCCCTTGCACGGCCCTGCCACTCCGGATGCATGCTTAGTACGACCATGGTCCATGTGAGTAGTGCTGATGTCGTCTCCATTCCTGCAAAATAGAATAACTTGCACTCCTCCATGACCCCTTCAGTTGTCATTCCCAGGCTGTATTGGCCATTCTCGTCAGTCTGTCTCATGTTCGACTCTAACAATATGCCCAGTAAGTCATCTTTCGTGCTCTCGCCTTCTTTCATAGCTTGCATTCTTTTCCCAATTAGACCTCGTAGAATTGATTCGATCTCGTTATTTATTTGATGCATCCTTCGGTTGTTTTTGGTAGGCAAGGACCTGAAAATGGCATACCGCTTTTCATTTCCAGTACAAACGAACGAAGAGTACTAGGAGGTATTTTTGGATCACGAAATAACCTGTCGACTTTACAAAATGGTCCTCAATGTTAAATTAGTATGAAGTTTAACTGGTACTACGTACACGTAACCGGGAATGACAATCTTGTGAATGCTTGTCATGAGGCGCTCAGCTTGCTCGGACTGCAACTGGAAAATCCGTCTTCCCTCAAGGTAGCTGCTGCCGAATGCGGTGCGAGAAATGACATCTCCGGTGAGGCTCTGGAGCTCCGGCCAGACATCCACCTCGCACGAACCGTCAGAACCAAGGGACAGAGTCCATCTGCCGACAAGCTCTTCGCAACAAGCAGAGAACGCCGGCAGCATGAGCTGCAAATTAAGCCATACACTCCAAGAATCAATCACACACTCAATCACAGTAAATAATTCACAAGCCTGTAAAAAAGATTGAAGTAGTACTGTACATATTAAAAAACTGTATATACCTTGAGCTTCTCGAGATGGAATGCAGGGTTGAGGATCCTCCTGTGCTTGACCCATTTCTCGCCGTCGTAGCTCGCTACGCCTTCGGCGAGCAGCTTGGACCGCTTCGGGAACTTGAGTTTCTCGAAGTGGCCGAACTTGTTGGACATCACGTCCCTGGTCAGGTCAGGGTCGGTGATGATCACCTTGGGGATCGGGCCGAACCAAGAGATGCACGTCTTGCCGTGCTCCCGGACGGTGTTGTAGAGGAACGGCGCGACATGGGGGCCGATGTTGTGGCAGCGCAGCGGCATCGGCCTCGACCACGCCTCCTTGTTCTGCCTGTCGTTGTCGTTGACGTCGCCGGTGAGGAAGCGGTACGACGTGCCGCGGAGGCCCTGCGAGCGCAGCGCCCGCTCAAGCCGCCGCGGCCGCCACCACAGCCGGTGCAGCAGCCGGGCAGCCTGCCACAGGAGCACAACGCCCAGGAGACCGTACACCAGGAAGTTCCATGGCACCGAGGCTGGATTCATCTGCGCTCCAAGAACCATTGCTCTCGAGAGAAGTGTGAGAAGAATGTCTAGAAGATATAGAAGTGTCACTGGGACAGTAGTCTCTGGTGCCCATTTGTTTAAGCTTCTTATGGAGCATTTCAGTCAACCATGCGACAGTCCACCATGTGCTCGTAAGGAACTTGGCGGAGAAGAAGCACCGACGGGATTGGATTGGCCAAATTGACGCACGGGATGGCCACCTACCATGTGGCGGCTGTTTCGTTGCTGCTTCGTGTTGTCTATGTGACCTCAAGAGAGTTGTCTAGACTTCTTGACTAAGTGGCACTTTTAGCACTATTAAAAGTCTAAATATAGAAATAGTGGTAGTCGCATGGTAATTATAAAAATGATATTTTTACAGTTCGGTTACTGTGCGGTAAACCCTAAGAAGCTGACACGTTGGAAAAATACACGATAGACATGTGCCTAGGGTCTGCCGCACGGCCACCATGCGACCAAGCAGTTAATGACCAGGACTAATGATCTAATACACGGTGGCCGTGTGGCAGGCTACTTGACTTCACAGTGGTCGTGCGGCGGCCAGCTCAGTCGCACGATGGTCGTGCATTGTGTATTTCTCAGACGTGTCAGCTTTCCAGGGCTCGCCGTACGGTGATCAGACGATAAAAGTATTATTTTTGTAATTGCTACGCTACTATCGCTATTTCTGTATTTAAACCTCAAAATAGCGCTAAGAGTGCTATTTAGTTGGACTTCTTTGGGAACAGGGCAGAATCAGTCCACTGCATAAAACATCAAATAGTAAAGCACGATTGCAATAAACCGCATGGCCGCAAATCTGCAAACAACTGAATGGGTGGATCTTCGAGAATATTACGCCAAGTGTCTCAAATTGTAGATACTCTTCAAGAATAAGGTGGTGATCGGTTCGGCTGAAAAACTCATGGCTTATGGCTGAAAACACTGTAGCTGGCTGAAAAAAGCACTGTAGCTGACAGAGGCTTATTTAGCATAATTAAATTTAAAAACATTTAAAAATATAAAAATATGTTAGCCCATTACGTATAATACAAACAAATACAGGGAAAAAAAGAACCGGCAAAAAAGCTCAACAAAAAGCCAAAAGTTCAGAAAAAGACGAAACTTATGAATAGTGAAAAATAAGCCAGAAGCCGAATCCGAGTTGATCAGGGCCGATCGAGTTAGAGAACAACATAGACATCTAATATTCGACTGGCTACTCTTTAGCATGATCACCATATCCCCTGAGGGTTCTAATTGGCGGTGCAAACAAAGTGAATAATTTTTGTCTGACCGATCAACTGAAGATTTACAGAATGAATCACTACTATAGAAATAGTCATCATAGATGGTTAAAAACCGTCATCACAGATAGTTTCTGAACTGTCTAAATTTATGTGTATGTGATAACAAGTGGTCGTCTATGATAATTTACAACACAGACCGTTTTTTCAATAAAACCGTTTGTAATATATCAGATATCAGATACGGTTCTTAAACATAGCCGTCTGTGATATATCAGATATTACATACGGCTAATACTAAAAACTGTCTGTAATATATAAGATATCACAGACAGTTTTTAAACATAGTTGTCTGTGATATGTCAGTTATCACATACGGCTAATACTAAAAACCATCTGTGATATAACAGATATCACAGATAGTTTTTCAACATAGCTGTCTATGATATCTGAAATATCATGAACGGCTAATACCAAAAACTGTCTGTGACATATCATATATCATAGACGGTTTGTTGTTACAAACCGTCTATGATAGCTATTTTAATAACTAAATTATTTTCTATTTTTCGGTTAGCTTTATGAAATGCTAGCCATGCCCTCTGAAAGTAAGCAAAAGATCACATATATAACACACGAAAATTATTACACAAATGTCATAAATGAATTAAACAACTGAAGAAAGTACAATTGAATGAATTGTTTGATTAAGCACAATTGAGTGATTACAATTGTATCAAATGTTTGAACATCTAATCATTTCCGCCGGCGTGGAACTCTCCATTCTTGTGTATGACCTCAAGAATTCGGAGAGTTGTCCTCAAACTTTGGCTAGTTTATCCAGATCGAATGTACTTTCGTCGAATTCCACGCGCTATCCCTAGCAGTGTTAAAGTCATTAGTGCGCATGCGCGCACACGCACGCACACACACACACACACACACATATATGTATATGTGTATACATATGTATATATTGATAATAACAAAATATTTATTGGCAGGTGGACAAACCTCTGGATTATTCGTCTCAGGTCCATAATTTCCTGCATATGGAGGCAAACGTAGAATCCACATACGTTGCCCTGCAGCTGCTGGTGGCACTGCAAAAATAGAATTACATACATAGGTCTTATCAGTTCTAGAGGCATTATTACGAAGTGTGATATAGCAGGATTGTTGTGTTGTATCGGGTACCAAAAATCACGTCCTGTGTCGTAGTGCGGTGTTGGATTCCTTGTGTCTCCCTTCCTAGGCAACATAAGCACTAAACGACCTACGTGATTCCAAAAAGTTAGCCTCGGCTAATGGAAATGAAGGGAAGATTATAATAGAGTTATGTATGGAGGAAATGAATTTACGTATCAATTGTTTGTTGTACACGGGTGAAGTCGTGGTTACTCCTAAGTAGGGAATCAAGGTATATTACCTTACTCTACTTTGGTACAATCACAATTAGAATCTAATGAGACCTAATCATGTGTGTCGCCATAGTGATTAGTACTAAGTTCATGTTGCGTATAAAGTACAAATGAAACTTGTACGGCAACTAGTGAAGCACTTACCCCTGGTTGAAGGGTATCAGGATGTACTCCTTGTCAGTGTGAGCAAGCAATCTCATCATTATGTATTCTTTAATGAAGGATGAATTTGTGTTGATGGATTGCTCAAAGACCAAGTCTGGGTCGAGGAAACCCACCGGTTGTCGCCGTCGCTGAACTCGTTGCATCATGAATCTATATATAAGCAATGAGTTATGACATTTATCGGTATTACGTGAATATAGAACTTCATTGTACAGTATAGTTATGGTGTCCAGCATTATAGAAGTGAGGCGTTGAGTTCGTTGAGGTTAAATAGTAAAAAGAAGTCTTCGAAGATCACGACAATGTAGCCCAAATCATGGAGGAAATGCACATCTGTGTATCTCACGGTGAATACTTTTTACTGGTTTGTCTTCCTGTTGGACATCTGCATGTACTAGGTATGCAATGGAAACTCTGCCAAAATTCCAATATTCACAAATGTGTATGAAAATCACTTCAAAATCTCTTATACACATATTTAGAGGCAGCTTTGTCTATTTGTTGATTGTCTCTTGAATGCAACTAATTCTTCACTTCTTTTGAGGCTATCTCAAGACTTATTTGCCATTCAAAAATCAAAACAAGAAAATACAACTCGTTTCAAGACTTGGGTTTTGTTCAAAATCTCTTAACCTCCTTTGCATTGTTTAGGTTGTGGAGATTGAAAGCATTTAGGCCCCTAAAAATTGGTTTTAGTACTTAATGACATGTTTGAGACTAACATGTGTGCTAAGATATCTTAAAAGGTTTAGTCTCATATTACAGATGACAATGCAACAGTGGCATGCAAAGACTATAAAAGATTGACATGGCTTAAGAGAAAGATGAAATATAGCTTTAGGATCCTTTTATAATTTTGCCGGTCTTGGTGTTTGGGGAAAAGACCAGATTTGTAGCCTAGATGCCGTACTATAAAGTGTGGATCATGGCTAGTAGCTTAAGAATTCGATTTGTGCCATCTTGATTGACAAAAAGTCTTGCATGTATCTTGAACCAATTTTGAAAAACTTGTCAGAAAAATCGATAGCACCACAGAGAGCGTGTGGTACTACTGGCCGATGGTAATACCACCTTTGAACCACGGTACTACCACAGTGTGGCAATACCAATTTTCTTACAGTATACTTCCTTCCAGAGAGCACGTTTTTGGACATTTCTTGAAGCTCAGGAAATCGGTAGTACCGATTCTACCAAGCGGTACTACCGTCATGCGTAGTACTACATTTAAAGTTCAACGACTAGTTGAGTCACATTAATTACACACAAAAGAGCCATTGAATAGTAGGTGTGGTAGTTCTGACCATACATGGTGGTAGTACCGCACCTATTGATCACCAGCACTGTGTTACTAACTTTTGACCTCATTGAATACCTTAGAGACATTGGTTCACTCTTTACTACTCACTTTGCTCAATTTTCACCATTTGGAGTAGTTGAGAGCGTTGAAGTGCATGTGCATCGTTTGTTGATCCTCTTGGCAATTGATTTCTCCTCAAACAAGGGCTGTGATTTATTACTTTTAGTGTTTGCTAGCATTTAGACGGCTTGGGAGAAGTTTGTGCAGTGATCTCTTCAAGAAGATTGTGAAGAGACCTGACGTCGATCATGTAGTGGTGTGGTGCTCACCATCTCTAGAGTGGAGGAAGAGCAACCCTAGTGGACTTGACGTCTTTAGGCTTAATTCATAGAGCTAGTCCAATTCATTTGGACTTACATCAATGTGGACTAGAGAAGACCTGTAAGTCTTTGACACCACAGGAAAATTTCGTGTGTCTCTATCGTGGTTATCTCTTGTCTTTACTCGTTCGCATTTACATTCCTAGTTATTGAATTGATATATCTTGTGTAGCTAGAATTGTATTGATTAGAGACATTATTTATGGTGCCTTAGAAAATTTAGTCATTTAATTCTTAACTTGTGCTAAACTCTTAGAGTTGCTTGATTGTGTTAAAATTGTCAAAATTAGAGTGAAAAATTTTAGAATCTCCTATTTACCGACCCCTCTAGTCGGTTATGTTTGATCCTACAATGCCACGAGCACCTCTCACTGCCCTGGTAGGGGGGAAGAGCCTTACGACCAGCCTCCCCCATGAGGTTCCCTAGGATCACCCACTTCCTCACTGGACATCATGTCGGCCGTCAGTCTGGAGGGCTTCCATGGGGGAGGTGCTGAAGGGACAGCGACAAGCTCTGTGCTCACTAGCCTTCCCTACCCGTTCACCCAGCCAAGGCCATTGCTGGTTGACTCATCCTCGTGGGAAATTCTGGATGCTAGGGGTGAGGACGTGGAGGTTGACACGGCAGGCACCACCTCGATGCACACGCCGAGGGCCACAATAGGCATAGCCCCGACTGCCACCACGGAGGTCCCGTGGACGAGATGAACTCTAGACCTGGCCTCAAGCACATGGTCCCTACGTCCACACCTCGTGGGGACATGCCCCACAGTGGGAACTCAGGCGCACCTTTGCTAGTTAGGGGGCATGTCACCACTAAGGACTTTGCTTGTCGAAGCCCAAGGTTGAGTTCCCGAGTGAGGCCATTGCACACGTGGTGCCCACCGACCTCGATTCAGCCCTCGAAGATGACCCTCTAGCCAAGAGGCAGGCATTCACTTCAGTGGAGTGTGACCTCATAAAGGTGACTATATTATCCATTTACTTTGGTTTGACAAGCCCTTGTCCCTTACATTCTCTCCTTGTGGAGTCTCCTTGCCGTGTGCAAGCTATTCTCCATGTAGAACACCATCCTGATGGAGAACAACAGGCTGTGAAGGAAGCAGAAGGCAGGGGCCCACCGCACAGTGGGATTTGGACATGGCCCACGAGATAATCACTGAGCTACACTACAAGCTCACTGAGTAGGAGTTTGATGTAGAGCATCTTTGTCATGGCTTGTCTCAAGTCACTAACGAGCAGGACAGGGTGGCCACCATTGCCATCTCTACCATGAAGACGATGCACGGCCTTGCCAAGGATTTGGGCGTCTCCATGGAGCTCCCCTTTGGCTTGTTACATGGCACAGTCAAGACCTAGCTTGCCTGGATGAGCGTGACTAGCAAGGTGGCCTGGGCATTGGTGATAGGCTTTCAGTGCTACCTCCCTTCGGTCGGTGGGCTACTAGCACTTCTCGGCTATTGGGATGCCTACCAATGAGACGCCAAGCTTTGCTGACTTGGAGGGGGTGGAAAGCCATCACCGACCATGTTTGCTCCTTTTTCTCGTGAGTTTGGAGCTCATGTAGGTTGAGCAACCTCGACGGGCTCGTCTGTCTAGCCCGCACCCACCCGTCCGATGGAGCTCCTCTAGCATGCAAGAGGGAGGCCCAGGGAACTGGGTTCGTCAAAGGTATGAGGCTTTCTACCAGCATGCTAATGCTAGTTGCTAGTTTTTTGGGACCCTAAAATTGCATTCCGAACCCTATGTGTTTATTGTGCTAGTCCCATGACCAATGGCTAGCACACACATTCAACAACAATCATATCACATCCATACACAATACATTAAGATTAAAGTGGTGCATTAAGTAGCGAATATGCCTAGACAGCAGAGTTTATAGTACTTGGGCTGACTAGCCAAATAAAGCATACACTATTAGAGTTTAGTGGAAGCAAACGATAAATGAGGCACTAAAGCCAGCAAGTATGCCTCATCCTAAACCACAGGCAACCGACTGGGGCAAAACCCTAGAAATCAGTGTCATCGTCTCCAAAACCTATGCCATAATGGTACCCACAAGATGTGTCTTCTTCTGCATTATTTGAATATGTTCAACAAGCAATGGTTGAGAAAGAAAATCGTACTTCGCAAGATTTTTAAGCAAAGGTATATAGTATGTAGGCTGTGTCAAAGATGGCTCTCTAGTCTAGTTTAATTTGTGAAACATGCTTTCAATTGAAATAACGAATAGTAGATTGCAAATGGAATTGTAAGAGCATTTAACTTGATAAGTAAATAATAGTAAGCATAAATTGCATAATGTAGAATAGGAGGCCTACTGCCTTAAAATCTTGAACCATTGGCATGATCCTTGTTGAACCAACTTTGCATTGCCGACCATATCCTTCCATAACCATTTTGCAAAAATAAAGGTACTTATTGTGGGATTTCACCAAGCTTTGTCCATAACTAGGAACATGGCTATTCGAATATATTTACACTCTGCAGAGGTTGTACACTTTACCCATACAATATAAACATCTCACTATATTATACATGTCATGCAATACCATTGGTACCCGATTTGGGAGTTCATAATGAAGCTTTTGCACTACCGGTACAAACAACCACCGCGCTATGATATGTTCTTTAGACGGGGAGTGCCCTCCAGTGTCCTAAGACTCATACAGCGTATCATGTACCTTCTGTTACGGGTAAGGTCCCTTTGAATATGGTGTCGGCACCATGTCTGCACAACCCAAAAATCCACCTACAATCTACTACCTACTGTGAAATTGCTAGTTCTAGTAACTTATTATGCTAAGGCCTTCCCATAATGGCATGTATGGCTGTATGACTATGCTTTAGTCTATGGCACAATATGAATCGGTCCTTAGTGACCCAGGCGAGACATCCACAAACCACATTCTTGTGCGAATTGCTCTGGTCTCTACAACCACTCGCTCAAGTATAAAATAGGTTTTTCATTTTCTTTGCTAACCAAAATATCTGAGGTAGGCTCCTCCATACCAATTCTTGGGTTTCTCCCATTTTGAATATTGTGCCCATTTCCAACCTAACACTTCTAGTATCGTCATGAGCATAGCTAAGCATCATCTACAACATTTTAAGTTACTAAGTTCCACATTTTATATCCAGTGGATATCATTGCTATGGTGACAATGGTAGGGTAACAAATTTGTCAAGGCAGATTTTGATGCAGCAATTGGGTGTAACTACTTCCTATACCAATATAGTGGTTTTTACCAAAAAATTATGTGCATGCATAATAGTTTTGAACACAATATAAATAACACTAAAATATGGGATCAATATTATCAAAGGGGGTGCTTGCATTGCCTATTGAACTCTTGGTCTTGCTTGGGTTCATCGGCGAAATTCTCCCAAACATCGGTATCTAAACGTCAACACCAAATATTGCAAATAAGAGCCAAATAAATTAAAATAGAGAGAAAATTCAAATATTTTTATAAAATATGTAAGAGCATGATTTTAGAAAAATTTTATAGACAAAACTCACTCAATTGGAGTTCAAATATAAAAGTTACATGCATTTGAATTCTATTAGGTCTGAAAAATCCTAAAAATTAAAAATGGCAATGTTCATAGAGGTGATGTCGATGGCGTAACTCTAGAATTATGCATGCCAACTTCAGTGGAGTATTTCTATTGAACTGAAGGCATATTTATTATTTTTGGGTTTTTAAAATGTTTTAAGAGTCGGGCCCTCATGTCATAGGCTCAATGGGTTAAATGGTTTTTAAAAGAAAAACCAACACATGGGACCCACCAATTAGTTTCTCAGCAGAGAGACGCTGGCACTAATAGGTGGGGCCCACCTATCAGTGACTCCGAGCAGCACGTAGCTCCAGCAAGCACTACCGACGGTGAACAGCGGCGAGGTTGTTGGATCGATATCGGCAACAAAGGGGGGTGAATGGTGCCCTTTCAAAATTTCCCCCAAAAGTACTTACCTAAAGCTTTCTCCGATAGCAACCAATGCTATGAAGAAGAAGAAGTTATGCTACCTACTGGAATCATCAACTAATAGAGAAAACACAGAGGCAAATAAATCAACAAAAAGACACTGCAAGAACATTGCTCAAAGAAGTAAACAAACAGCAGCAACTCCTCTAAGGGCCGGTCAAACCGCCGCCTTGGGGCCGGTCAGACCGCTCGTTAGCTGCCGGTCTGACGCCTTCATGCGGCCGGTCTGACTGCCGGCCGGTCTGACCGCGTGGCTTTTATCGGTCTGACCGCCTGGTCCTTGCTGGTCTTACCGCCAGTTCAAAATCGGTCAGACCGCCCCTGATTCGAGCAGGAGCAGAGATGGCCGACTGAAGCTTCTGAAAACTGAAGTTTCTGTATCTTGCTTGAAACAGAGAAAAGGAGGAAAGATCTTAAACTCCTCAGACCACAAGCTCAAGGAAATGTTCCAAATAGCATTATGACCTTTTGGATTCAAGGATTTCACCATGGGGGCTAGAAATTAAGAAATGAGGAAAAATCTGAAAATGAAGTGAAGGATGGCACTAATCTTCAGATTACTCATTACTCATCCATCCTTTGCTCAAGACCTTTTGCAATCGACTTAGCAATGGTCTCAGGACAACAATACTCAAAACTCATGCTATCTCATGAAGGGAAGTGAGAGTTTCCATCAAGCCCTGACAAGGAAACCCTAGAAAATATAAAACAGAGGAGGCATGACGAAGGATTCAGATTTCACGAGAGAAGTTTAATCTCCCAAATGCTATGACCATGAATCTTTTCCATCATGGAGCTTTCAAGAATCCTTCACACAAAGCTTCTAAATCATCTCAAAGCCAAAAGAGAGGAAAAGCTGAAAATAAAATGCATCACGGAGAGCAAGATAAATTCAATCCATCTCAAATAAAGCCATCTTAGATTGAAATTGAGGAATAGAGATGAAAGATTACAACGGATTACAACCTCTATGTCCCCATACACACTTGGATTGAGAGCATAAGCTACATTCCTCTCCTGGACATCCTCACATAAGGGAGACAAGAAACACTAGAGCCCTACCCTCTTTCTCAACAACTCTCAACTACTAAAGCACAAAGAGAAAACAACCTCCCCAAAAGCCATTTGACTAAAAAGCAAAACCCTAAACCATCTCACCAGCCTCAAATGCACCTGGAGACACCTCTCCTATTTATAGCCTTCGCTTAACGGGTTTCTTCCTCGCATTGCCCGCTAAACAAAGACCCAAACCGCTTCCTCATGCAGCTTTGCGCTTTTACCGAAACGCCCCTCCTGCACCTTCCGGGAAGCTTTCACATTCCTTATCGTCCAAGCCTCGTAACCACCTCGAGTCCTCGCCGTCTTCAGCACACCTCGACCGCTCTGACCTCGGCACCGCCTGCGCCTAGTCCGGTCATACCGTGCCTCGCCACGACTCCACCTCGACGTCCTGCAGCCATCACAGACAAGAAACACATCACATAGCATGTAATCACGATTAGCATCAATGAATCGTACTCAAGTATAAAATGGCCCAAAAACTCAAACGGGAAGAACAATACGCCTCAAGTCCGACTAACCAAACCCGACTGAGCCAAATGGCATCATGGCACGAGACGCACAAACCAAACTCAAACTTTCCAAAAAACTTGTCAATTACTCATCACAAGCATGGGGTCGCATCCACATGGTCTCTCAGAGGCGTGCGGAGGGCATGTGTGGGGAAGCTAGAGGAGATCACATGGAAGCTTTGGGTGGGCCTACTCATGGGTTAGCATGGCTGATGAGGGCTAGCGGTGGAGCAGTGGCAATGGTGGTCATGGCAGACGGCAAGGAATGGGAAGGATTGGTGTAGGGGCAAAATTGGGAGGGGGAGAGCATCTAGGGGCTATGGGGGTTCCATTTTGGAGGAAGGATTGGTCGGTGGCTTACCGAGGTGGCTCGTTGATGGTGGCCTGAATTGATAGTGAGGAGCTTCTGTAGCGGTGGCGCTCCATGAATGGGATCTAAAATTGAGGTTGGGAAAGAGGTTAGGGTTGCTTAGAGGCACTCACCGAAAGCTGGTGCTCGATGCTCTCTCTTGGGACACCTCGGAGGTCGTCGGGCCCCAAGCGAAAAATATCATGGTTAGCCCACAAGGAAGCCAGTATAGCCCCTTCCATCGCTGGGTCGATGACCATGCCAAGTAGCATGACCTTGGTGGAATCTGCCTCTGAGAGGGGCTCGGTCCTTGTTTCACCGTTAGGCATCGGCTTAGGGATCCACTTGTTGGAGGAATGGGCCCTTGTTTCACCATCAACCATCGGCTTAGTGATTGAGGGCCACCCTACCTAGGATCACGTTATACTAGTACAGGAAGTCAATGACATCGAATACCACGCTCTCACTTCGGGTGCAGCCCCTGGCCCTAAACTCCACAATCAACTCAATCCTGTCGAGGGCTAGGACTGGTGTGCCACCAAAATTGATAAACTAGACACCAGACTCTAACAGAAGTGATCGCGAGACACCGAGCTTGTTGAAGATAGAGGTGAACATGATGTTTGCGAATCTTTCTTTGTCTAGAGCTCTAATATGTCTTGAACTTATACTGAATTCAATTAATCTAAATCTCGTAATATTTTCTGATCTATTTGATAGTCGCCAATTAAAAGGAGACATTTTTGCAATTTTTGTTATAGCCCTTGCGGCTGCTGAAGCAGCTATTGGACTATCCATTCTTTCTTCCATCCATCGTAACAGGAAATCAACTCGTATCAATCAATCTAATTTTTTGAATAATTAGACTTTTGAATAATTAGACATAGAATCCTCTAAACAAATAAACAAAGGCGCACATATAATGATAATATAAAATTCAAATATTAAGAAACACATGCCTTACTTCTCAACCAGCGATGATGGCAGAGATCACCAGGGTGTCATGATGTGGAAGGCTTACATCGACTGCGTCTTAGGGGCCTAATGTGATGAGTGTGTTGACATTGGTTGCGAGATTGGGCTAACATCGACTGCGTCTTAGGGGCACCGCATTGCTGATAATCGCATGTACCACGCGATGTGGGGATCAGCAGCTTGCCATGCTGCCTTGAGGCAAAGGGGAGTGACTGGGCAGGTAGCATAGCTGTCGCCGTTGGCACAGGAGGTGGGTTGTGTTTGGTGTGCCAGCTGGGCCTGCTATCGCTGGAGTTGTTGAGTAGAGGCAACGAGCTCACATCGCAAAATCTCATGATATGTCCATCCATGGACATCACAATAGCAATGGTTGTTGCTGAGATCAACATGTTGTTGTTCCTACCTTTGGCTGCTTTCGTGCTTGTGCCCACGATGGTTGCCACGATGGTCGCCACACTGATTCTGATGTGACCGGGCGGCTTCGGGCTTGACATGGTACACGGGCTAGTGGTGGTGTTGCCACCTCTCGGTGGCCTCAGAAACAAGCAAGGGCACAGTTACTATAGTGGCCGAGGTCTCCACATCCCAGTGAGCCCGCCCCTCCTCGAACTTGGAGTATTTCTCCATGACAGACAAGAGCTCTGCCACAATCTTCGACATCTTCCTATCTAGCTTGTCGAACAACTCCCTTTTGTAGAGAGCTCAGCACGGTGCCTCAATGGTGTTTGTGTCAGAGATGCCCTGGACTTGATAGTGGATGTGGACGAATCAATGCATGAACTCTCTAATGGACTCACCCACCATCTATTTGAGCGTGTGTAGATCAGAGGACATCACTAGCTTGTTTCAACTCCCTTGAAAATGCTTGCTTAATTTCTCCCAAAGTTGCTCTCATGAGTACTGTCGGGACCCCGGATTTCCGAACCCGGACCCTCTGTGTATTACTGCACTAGTCCCGGATCAAAGCTAGTGCACACAGTTAAACAGGAATGAATACATCGCCAGCATCGTGTTATTACAATAATTGAGAGTACTGACCGAAAAGGTCTCATTATTACAGTTGAGGTTTCAAGACCTCGCACACATGAAATAAGCGGAAGCAAAAGATAAACTCGATGAAAACCCATCAATACGCCACAGGCAATTGACTGGGGAAATGCGACCTAGTACTCCTGGAATTCTTCGTCGAAGCCACCAGCGAAGTAGTCGTAGTCTCCTTCTTGGGCTTCGTATTCCTCTGCTTTTTATGTTTGAGTGTAGCATGTGAGTACATAAAGTACTCCGCAAGTCTTGGGAAAAATGCAATAGATGCAAGGCTTGACAAAGGAAGGCTATATGGTTCTTTTGCACAAAGCAATGTTTTAATTTCAATTACTACTAATTACTTTCGAAGGCATCAATTTAATAAAGTAATTGATTTAACAGAATTATCATTAACTTTCTAGTGAAGGCTCCATCTACCAACACTAGCTAACCAATTACAATTGGTCAAGTTTAAACTGCGGGTTCCATCCACCCTCTCTGGCTCCAACCGCCAGGATACCCTTCCGAGAGTTCCCTCCACTCCCGGAATACAAAAACTTTGATTTTAAAACCAAAACCAGAAATCTACCATGTGAAAGCATTCCTTGCCCGCCCTTGACCGTGGGCACGGCTATTCGAATAGTTTTACACTCTGCAGAGGTTGTACAACTTTACCCACAAGAGATAAATTATCCTAAAAGTCAACACGCTTCCTTTGGCATGAGACCCAGATAAAATATCACAAAGCCTTTACCTTACTCTAATCTAGCTAGATACCACCCGCTGAGGTTTCACCGCAGGTAGGCTAACTGCCCGAACCGAAGCCCCCTCTTGCGCCATATAAGTACAGTAAATCCCTGTCCCTTACTGTGAATAACCAGTCCATCCCTGGCACCCACTTTCCACTGGTGGCACCTAAACTAGACTATCATAAGTTAGTCAGCTAGGTCGTACCCATATAGACTTGTGGTTGTATGGTTAATGCTCAGTCTAGACAAACACAAGCGTCGGTCCTTAATTGACTAGGGTGGAACATACACTTAACAAGATCTCGTGCTTGCTGCACCAACCCAAACCAATCGTCCACCCTAATCTAAACCAACTTCCACATTTCATTTTATTTTAAAAGAACAGTGGCAACTCCAATTACCACTAAATTTATAAAAACAAGGGTATTACAATAATTCATAATTTCCCATTTGCAAGATTTATGAGGTATTCAATAGCATGGCTAAGCATTGTTCTGCCATTCTAATACCAACAATTAAATATATTACTCTCATTAATGAGTCAAAGGAATTTCTAGGGTTGCAAAGGTACATGGCAATCAACTTCAAGTGAGGGCATAACAAGGTTGGATTAACTATTATCTTAAGATTTGAACTAATGTTTTATGTAATTAGCAATGCACATAATTTAAAATAAGTAAAACATTTCAAAATCATAGGTTCAAGATGATCAAAGGAGACCTGCCTTCTTGCACGCTCTCGGGGTCTTCCTGCTGAGGAGTGGAGAGGTCTTCAACAACGTTGGATTCTACGCACGAAAAGACAGAGCAACAAAGCAAATAAATACAAACAAAATTCAAATAAACTCAAAAATTCAAATAGAGGCCATATTTGGATAGATTATGATTTTAGATGAATTTAAGAGAAAGATTCAGCGGATTTGGGGTTCACTCGAGGGAGAACGAATATCTGGAAGATCGGTTGGGAAACGAAATTACTGAGACAATATTTGGACCAAGAAAGATAGAATGGATTTTATGGAGATTTGGCAAGATTTGAATTTAAAATTTGAAAGTGCACAGGAAATTTGGAATGGAACTAAGGCTTTGAAATTGAACTAGGTATTGGAATTTGAAATTTAAATATTTGAAATATCAAACAAATTTCAAATATTTCAAAGGATGGAAGAAATGGATAGTTTGGAATTTTGGATAAATTTAGAAATTTGAATGGGCTCAAACGGAGTTAAAATGAAGGAGAACGGGCTCCGGGAAGTTTGAAAAGAGAGGAAATGGAAAAACTGGATTTTTGGGAATTATTTTCCTAAAGGAAAATCTGAATTATTGCGTCAGCAGGGAATTTGATTTCAGCTGATTTATTTTTCAACGGAAAATGGGATTTATTGCGTCAGCATTGCATCCGCAAGGGGGTGGGCTGGTTGACAGTGGGCCCTTGGTCCATGAACCAAGTCCACGGGCAGAAGGGAGTGCCGAGGTGGCACGGGCGCGAGGTGGCGCTGACCGGGCAGGGAGGGGCCGACGCGGCGCTGACGTGGTGTGCCACGCGGGCGGCTGACGTGGACAGGGTGGCCGGGGTGGCGCACGGGGGTGGCGGCGACGGCGGTGCTCCGGCGGCCGGCGGCGAGGGCGGAAATGGAGAGAGGGGGCCGAGGGGAGTGCGACGGTGGGGTGGGGGTTACTGGAGGTGGCCGGAGTAGGGCCGGCGGCGAGGAAGACGGCGGTGTGGCTCGGGTTCAACGGCGCGGCGACGCTCCGGTGGCCGGGGAGCACGGCGGAGAGGCGGATGGGCTTCGCGGCAAGGCGAGGAA
This sequence comes from Dendrocalamus latiflorus, assembly GCA_017311315.1. Classification (NCBI taxonomy): domain Eukaryota; kingdom Viridiplantae; phylum Streptophyta; class Magnoliopsida; order Poales; family Poaceae; genus Dendrocalamus; species Dendrocalamus latiflorus. The sequence goes on from CM029664.1 coordinate 36,801,529, forward strand.
GCCGAGGGAGGCGACGGCGTGGCACGGGAAGGCCGGAGACGGCGGCGATTGCTCGCCGTTGCTTTCGCCGGCGCTCGGGGAGATGCCGCACGGCGCGGGTGCTCTTGGGTGGCGGAGGAGGAACGGGGAGCGGAGGGGCAAGTGGAGCCAGGAGAGGCAGAACCGGGAGGGGTTTAAATAGGGGTCGGGGAGGGGGAGCTGGCGGGGATTCCTCGCCGGAGATGGCGGGCGGCGGAAAGGAAAGGGAGGAGAATGAAGGAAAGGGCGCAGGGATTGGGGGACGAGGCGGGTGCACGACTTGCGGGGGAAGAAAGGAAGGGAATCGGCGCTGCGCGGGAGAAGGAAAGGGGCGGGAGAAGCGGCGTTGATGGCGGAGGCGGCCGAGCGGGAGGAGGAAGAAGGGGGCGGGGAGGAAGAAGGAGCGGCTGACAAGCGGGCCCGGGCGGCAGCGGGAGAGGGAGGAAGGGGCGACTGACGGGCGGGGCCCGCGGGCAGAGAGACGGAGGCGGAGGGGAGGCGCGCCGACAGGTGGGCCGGGGTGAGGAGAGAGAGGAGCGGGGCGCGGGTGGCGGGGATTTGGCCGCGTGGCCAAGGGCAGGATCGGGCGGCCATGGGGAGAGAGGGAGATGGACGGCCGAGATGAGTCGACCGCACGAGGCTTGCCATCTGGGCCGGACAAGTGGCAAGCGGGGAGGAGGGGGAGGCGGGATCGGCCGGGAGACGTGGCCGGCATCTGGCCGTCCACGTGGCGGCCGGAGGGGAGGAGATTTTAATTTTTGATTTTTGATTTCAGATTTTCAGAAATTGCCAGAAAATTCAATAAAGCTCAGAAAAATATGAAATAAATTCCAAAAATTCCAGAAAAATTCACAGAAGTTCCTGGATAAGTTTTGTACTTAATAAAAATACTTTCAACTAATGTTGGTATTTAATGTTCTTACTTGGAATACTTTTTATTTTCAAAAATAGGTTTTAAACTCCAGAAAATCCAGGAAACCAAATAAAAGCCAAATAACTCCAAATAATTAATTTGAATTAGGATTTTTATAGAAAATCAAAATATTATTTTATTTAATAATATTTTTAGGTTTTACTTAAAATACTTTTCAAATCTAGTTTTTTAAAAAAACAGGAATTCAGGGCAAATCCAAATAAAACTCAAATACTTTAAAATAATTAGTTTGAAATTACATTTTTCAGAAAGCAAATTTTTGGGATGTTACAAGTACACCAAGCACGTAGGAGGGTTGATGGCCTCACCCCCTCCTACCGCCACTATGGTGGCCTCATAGGCACGAATGAAGTCAGGAGGGTTGAAGCCCCTTGAGTACTTTGTGACTTCCGGCATCCAGAAATGCACTAGCCACAGAGTGGCATGCAAGCCTAGGCTTAGTGGGGTAGAGTGGTCGACAAGACTGTCAATCCCATGGGCAAGAGCCTCTTGAGGCTGGGGGCATGGGGAAGTCTACTGCGAGGTTGGGTGCGGAGTCTTGCCCTTCGCTGACCTAGGGCAGCTTGGCCCCCAGGTGATTGCAGTACGCACTCGCTACCCCGATCGAGGCAAGGGCCTCCCTCTGAACTTGGCTGAGCTACGCCCTGAGGTCATTGGCTTCTTGAGCTTTAGATGGGGTTAGAAAGTTTGCTCGGACACGAGCTTTGACCAGCTCAGCTCGGAGGGCTTCAACCTCGGACACCTCAGGGCGGGTTGACTCCTGCGTGAGCGTCTGTGCCTCCTCCAGCTGGCTCCTCAGTTCCTTGGCTTCCCGAGCTCTCGCGGGCGGCGGCGGTCATGCCTCAGCTCACGTTCTTTTGAGCAACACCTGAAGTTCTCCCGCTTGGTGAGCCTTGGCCACGGACAGCAGTGTCTCAGTCTGCGACGCTCTCAATTGCCTTAGGAGGTCCTCCAACTCCCGTTCCACCTCCTCACAGACACTCAGGGGGGTCGGCCTCCAAGAAGTTAATGACCGGGACTAATGACCTAATGCACAGTGGCCATGCGGCAGGCTGCTTGGCCTCACGGTGGCCGTGCGGCGGCTAGCTCGGTTGCACGATGGACGTGGACTATGCATTTCTCTGACGTGTCAGCTTTTCAAGGCTCACCCCACAATGACCGAATGTCAAAAGTACTATTTTTTGCAATTGCTATGCAACTGCCACTATTTCCATATTTAAACCTCAAAATAGTGCTAAAAGTGCTGCTTAGTCAGACTTCTTTGGGGACCGGGCAGAGTTAGTCCACTGCATAAAACATCAAATAGTAAAACACGATTGCAATAAACCGCCTGGCCCCAAATCTACAAACAACAGAATTAATGGATCTTAGAGAAGATTACGCCAAGTGTCTCAAATTGGAGATACTCTTCAAGAATAAGCTAACTCTGCATCGCATCGAGTTAGAGAACAACATAGACATCTAATATTCGACTGGCTCCTCTTTAGCATGATCACCATATCCCCTGAGGGTTCTAATTGGCGGTGCAAACAAAGCGGATAATTTTTATTTGACCAATTGTTGGAAGATTCATAGAGTGAATCACCACTACAAATATAGTCATCACAGATGGTTGAAAACCATCATCACAGACAGTTTTTGAACTATCTAAATTTATATGTCTATGTCATAGACGGTTTTTAAATCGTCTGTGATATATGAGATATCATTTACGGTTCTTAAACATAGTCGTCTGTGATATGTCAGATATTACATATGGCTAACACTAAAAACTGTCTGTGATTACATATATCACAGACAGTTCTTAAATATAGCCATCTATGATATCTCACATATCACAGATGGCTAATACTAAAACCATCTGTGATATAACAGATATCACAGAGTCACAGACAATTCTTCAACATAGTCGTCCGTGATATCTGAAATATCACAACAGCTAATATGAAAAACAGTCTGTGATATATCATATATCACAAATAGTTTGTTGTTACAAACCATCTGTGATAGCTATTTTAATAGCTAAATTATTTCCTTTTTTTGTTAGTCTCAAAAAATGCTAGACATCCCCTCTGAAAATAAGTAAACAGATCACATATATAACACACGATGGTCCAGCATTCCAGCTCCATCACAGCCCCGACGTGTGGGGGAAGAACGTGCTGGAGTCCAACCCGAGGAGGTTCACCGACGGCATCGCTGCGGCGACCAAGGGCAAGACGGCGGCCTACCTCCCGTTCGGCTATGGGTGGCGGGCCTGCGTCAGAAGAACTAGAATTTTGGACATAAATGGCACTGTAGACCATCAAAATTCCATATATAGCCCCCAAACACCAGCTTTTCTGTTTCTAGCCCCCTCCCAACCGCATGATTCACCGAAGAGTGACACGTGGCAATCGTGCGGTTGGGGAGCGCACGACACCGAAATCGTGTGGTCCCCGACTGCACGAGTACTATGCACGGTTGATCGTGCGGTCGGGGACTGCACGACCACTGTAGCACGCCGAGTGGTGCGGTGCCCGACCGCACGACTTGGGTGTATACTGTTTAGGGTTAGGGTTTATCGATTAGTTGTTGTTTGCACAAAATGAGGTATAAATTTTGTATTTTTGTTTTGATAAGACTGTATTTAGTTGCGCAATTTTTTTCTAATTATAAATATTTTGCATATTTACATGTAATTTATTTTGTTTGGAGCCCGCAGCAATTTTATAATATGGAAGAGGATATGCAAAAAATTATGAAATATATTTTGAAAATTTGTTATGCATTGCAGATGATACATGAAGGAAATATTTTTTTAGATTATTATTTTTCAAAATATTTTCATACGTTCTTAATGGTACGATCACCGTGCCTTGTTATAGTGTGGTTAATTTTTAGAAGAATTTTGTAAGGACGATTGAGCCCTAAATAACTCGTACATACAGAGGTAAATTATAGTGCGGTGTAATGGTTGATCTAGTTGTGTTTTTTGCACATTGTGAACGGTAAAAATATGTTCGATTCACAAAAACACTTTACGATCATGGTACGTTGTTGTAGTGCAAGAAATTTCATGAAAACTTTTATGTGCACGACTATGATAGGAATGACTAGTTAGTAGGAAGGAAAGTGATATGGAGCACGCGAAGAATTGAATGCAAAAAGACAATGACATTTTATGTTGGTAGTTAAAATAGATTTCATAATAAACTTGGGAACAACACGACACACAGGACTTGGTTACATTAAGGCGAGTAGTGCGGAATGGCCCAACCTACTGCGTAGACCGGGGCCATTTTCCCTTCCTTGCAAGCTCGGCATTGAAATCCTCAGATACCTCTTTGGCCTTGGCCGCCATTTTTCTTTTTTTTCTCGCGCTCCCTGTCGTGAGCCTCACACTGCCTGTGCCTGCATGCCTTGAGATGAGCTTCTGTCTCCCGACGTATACGCTCAGTTTGGTCGTCTTGGCGACGCTCCTCCTCGCGGATCTCGCATGCTCTTTTGTCGTTTTGTGGGTAGATCTCTAGGTTGATCCACTTGCGGTAGGCACATAGCGGCTTCGGGGACTATGGGCAAATGAGAGAGTTTGTTATTACATACTGTTAGTTAGAAATAGTGGGGGAACACATTGTAAGTAGTCCTTACCGGCTGCCGATAGCTGATCGTGTCGAAACAACGGTCAGGATAGTCAGAGGAGTAGTTTGCACAACCCCAATAATGCATGCCCAGGCTGAGATGCTACTTAGATTTGAAGAATTTTCATGGGTCTCTGCACCAACAGAGGGGCGGCGTCTCGCCCTCGGGAGGGGTGTTGTGGTGAACATTCAGTTGGAACGTTTAGTATGGACATGCTCCTACGGGGGCGTCGTTACGGGGGTGTGACCTCGTGACACGTCCGCTTGTTTGGCCCTGGCCGCAGCAGACCTTGCTTATTCCTCGCGAGCTGCAATAGACCTTGCTAGGTTGCAGGTCTCCTCCCATTGCTTCATCATTTTCTCATTGCTTCTTCTACCTCTTGTTCATCCCGACGTGGAGAAGGAAGGTATGATATAGTGTTAGGTTGTGTAGTATTCTCTCGCAAATGCATTCCACCTCATTTTATAAGCCAAAGGGTAGGCATGATGTGATTTATTTTTGGTCGCTGCGCAAACTTGCCCTCTTTTGTCATGTCACCTGGCAAAGCTACCCTCTTTTGTCATGTCTCTGCGTAAAGCTGTTCTCTTTCTTCATGTCACTGCGCAAAGCTGACCTCTTTTGTCACGTCACTGTGCAAAGCTGCCCACTTTTGTCATGTCTCTAGGCAAAGCTGCCCTCTGTTGTCATGTCACTGCGCAAAGCTGCCCTCTTTTGTCATGTCACTGCACAAAGTTGTCCTCTTTTGTCATGTCACTGCGCAAAGCTGACCTCTTTTGTCATGTCTCTGGACAAAGCTGGCCTCTTTTGTCATGTCACTATGCAAAGCTGCCCGCTTTTGTTATGTCTCTATGCAAAGCTGCCCTCTTTTATCATGTCACTCCGTAAAGCTGACCTCTTTTGTCATGTCTCTGGGCAAAGCTGGCCTCTTTTGTCATGTCACTGCGCAAAACTGCCTGCTTTTGTCATGTCTCTACGCAAAGCTACCCTCTTTTGTCATATCACTGCGCAAAGCTGGCCTCTTTTGTCATGTCTCTGGGCAAAGCTGACCTCTTTTGTCATGTCACTGTGCAAAGTTGCCCGCTTTTGTCATGTCTCTACGCAAAGCTGCCCTCTTCTGTCATGTCACTGTGCAAAGCTGACCTCTTTTGTCATGTCTCTACACAAAGCTGCCCTCTTTTGTTATGTCACTGCGCAAAGCTGACCTCTTTTGTCATGTCTCTGCACAAAGCTGCCATCCTTTGTCAAGTCTCTGCACAAAGTTGGCCTCTTTCTTCATGTGGTCACTTCACTAAGTTCTCTCGTTTGACATAAAAAGCACGGTTGGGGTCCCATGACAGTAGGACCAGAGAACCCTATAAATCGAAGGAAGAAGTACCTTCTCTGTCGTGCAAAAACATACCATGGCGGAAGCTGAGGAGCTAGTCGAAGCGGGGTCACCAAAGGAAGACCTTCCCATGGAAAGGAGGAAGGACTTCGGTCCTAACTACCGCTTGATACCAATTCGGCATGCTCAACCAGTGTGGACAAATTACAGACACAATGAGGACGCGGTCGTGCAGGTCATGGAAGGCCATTTCGATGGTGGGCGATGTTTCTTTCGATGCCCACACTTCGAGGTAAAAATTGCTAATAGTACATTTTTCGTTACTGCTTATAGAGCCTCCATGTTTACCGTCCTTTCCCGCAGACGGAGGAATGTGACTTCTCCCATTGGATCGACCCTCTTCATGAAGGGTATATTGTCAAGTACGTGGATACATTATGGGATCGAATATTTGAGTTGGAGGAGCGAATCGACACTCTCAACGAGGAGAACAATGACATCCACCAACAGATGCAATGCGAGAGGGGCAATGAGGAGGTCATCAACATAGGAAGCTAGTATGATTCCACATGTTGCTGCATGAACTCTAGTTGCATATGTGCATGCCACTACAACGACGCCCAGCCACGTCCGAGGCGGTCCCCTACGGAACATTCCATGTGGGTAGCGTGAGGCACCTTCTACCAGTAGGCATGCTTTCTATGATATAGACTGGAGAGAGTTATTAAGTTAGTAATGTGTGGTATTTTATTTCTTGTGTTTGTTGTTGTGTTGATGGTGTGGTGCTAGGACTGTTGTTTTCATTTATTTTGTTACGTGTAGTACTTTTTATATTTTTTGTATATGCAATGTATGTATTGTTTCGTGTTGTCAGTGCATAACGCCTTCTTATTCAGTGGTCTCAGTGCGTGAGGCTGCCCCCCACTGAGCCTATAAGAGGGAGCCATTCCTCACCTAGTCCCCTGCATTGTTCTCTCTCACCTCCTAAATTAGTTCTTCCCAATCTGTGTACTTTTCTTTCGTGCTCACTCGCCTGGACGCCGATATGAGTCAACTTAGCACCTCTTCATCGGCACCCGGTGATTTGCCCAAAATGCAACACGGTTGTTAGACGTAAGACCTCACACACGGACGCGAATTCTGGGCGGCACTACTACAAGTGCCAATTTCACTCGGTGAGTAAAATTGTTTTGGGTTCGTTCAAATCGTGCAGGTATGTTACAAAATCTTCTTCTCATGAAATCACAGGAAGCCCCCGGCAGTTGCCGATTCTGGGTGTGGGAGGATGAAATGGGCACTAGGACCGACATTGTTCGGCATGAGAGAGTTGTCGTGGGGGGTAGCGACCCCGTTGAGATGCGGCATCGTTTCGATAGATTGGAGTGGAAGATTAATTTAATGTTATGTGCTATTTTCTTTATTGTGTTTATTGTTATCATCAAGTTGTAGTGCTGGAGGTTGTTCTCATCTATGTTGGTAATGTTTTATGCTATGTTGTATCTTGTGTTTATTGTTATCGTGTCTTCTCCCGCTGGAGGGTTGATCTATGTATGTTTAATGCAAGCTGTGACCTACAGTGCTCACATGCGTACGTACTTGTCATATTAGAATGATACCTTAATTGTAGGTAAAAAAATTTCAGAAGCACATTACAGTACGAACATTATTATTTGCATAAATGATTACAGGAAACCATGCGACGTTACAACAGCTGAATTACAAAAACTCATTGTGCATCTCATCGTCGCCTCCTCTGATGGCGTATGTGATCCTCTGAGAAGGTGAACCTGCTAGGGGAGTGTGGTGCAACTCGAAGGTCGTACTGTGAGGCCTGCGTCCGAGGTGGTGCTGCGTACAACTCCGTGGGGAGTTGCGATGGATGGTCGAAAATAGAGCTCAGCCATTCGGTAGAGGAGGGGTCTACGTCCTGCTCAGATGGTACAACTGAATTAGGCCATGGGCAGCGATGTTTATAATAAATAGTAATATCACAAGGCATTTACCTGGGTAGTCTGAAATGCAGATGACCCACCGTAAACTTTGTGTCCCAGTTGCTCTGTGCAAACCTGCATTTTTTTTGCGATGCGATGAGATGGCATTGAAATACACATGTTTTGTTTACTACATTACTGCATACCGTGTATGCGGCTATCCAAATGATGATGCCGTAGGGAAATCGCGCATGTACTCCTACGCTGTGTATCCTTGGTAGGTCTGCCGAACCACCCATGCTGCTCTTGCAGGCTGGACTGAACGCCATGCGCAAATGTGGGCAACGCCACCTCCGGTTGCCACGGCGAGTCAGGGTCGCTGTTTGGAGAGAGCCCCTGTCGGCCTAGAGAGAATGTTTGCTCCTCCGCCGCCCTCCGTGATGACGATGGCTGTAGCAAGCTGCTATCCTATCGCAAGTGCTGCGAGAAGAAGATGTGGTTAGAGATAAATGGCAATCGACTGGATGAACAAATAGTTGGCAAATATCCAACCGCCAGTCTAAAGCGCGTGGAGGATGAGCGAGCGTAGCTGGGATGATTGCCGGACTACAATAGACATGTAGACGATGGTGCTGACAGCGGTGCTGATGGGCGTGGTGTTGGCAGCTGTCCTCTGTGCTTGCGCCATGCAATGGCATCATCCCTGTGCCGACCACAGCTGATGGTCTTGATCACAGACCTTGCGTCATCGTAGATGTTATGCATCGAAGCTAGCAGCTGATCAATGGAGCTGGCCCTCCCACGCTGGAGACCCTGAGCAGCCTCATCATGGATACGATGCAGGTGGTCATACTGCAGGTAAACAAAGAATTAGTTAAAATGTGTTGCCGCACAGGGTACACTGAGAGTAGTCTCGTACCGTCTCGTCGTGCTGTGCTGCTCGATGACGGTCTGGCCCTGCCCGTACAGTAGTCTCATGCGAGAACTCTCCAGGATGGTGTGGGGCAGGCCCAGTAAGCCTGCTGCGGGTGTATGGAACATACCACTCTAGGTACGTACTATACGTGTCGAGGCCGTACAGCCGAGTCTCGTCCACAACCTCTGTGCTCGTCGAGTCACGCCACAGGTCTGTCTACGACTGCTGTGTGCCCCTCTAGTCGTCATTCCAACGCCCTCTTCTTGTTTGCCTGTAAGTTAGTAGACACATTATACAATTAGTACTACGATACATTAGTACATTAAGTACAATTACCGTGTAATGACTTACTCGTGGGCCTTCGCTGCTAGTGGCCGTCCTGGAAGGGTGGCATGTGCTGGTATAGGCCAAACTGCCTCATGACTCTCTGCGGGTTGTACGGCTCGATGAAGTGGGAGAAGACGAGGTGGCAGGTCATCAACCAGTACATGTGGTCTTGGTGGCACTGAGATGACAACCCGTGGGGGGCTGTGTTTGCAATGAACTATGGAGTCCATGGCCACCAGACTATCTCGCCCTCACGAAGAGTCTCAAACTAGTTATGGAACTCTGGGTATACACGCCTCAATCTCTCCCTGGCCCACCGCAGCTGAGCATGTGTCCAACGCGTCCCCATTGTCGACCCTTGAATGGGGTCATCACCATCGGCCTCATCGTAGAACACCGGGCTGAACTCCTAAGGGTGCACGGCACTCCCAAAGTAAAGCCTCCCAACAGGGAAGTGCTCCCAAGACTACAACTGTAGGAGGATGTAGCACACTGCAAGGACCGGCTAGCTGGCCGCAGTACGCTATGAGGCATCACACAAGCCTCGGTATGTGGCGCTAAGGACTGTAGATCTCTAGCTGTACTGCGGCACCTGGCCGGGCCAGGCATCCGCCATGGACTCCGCAAGGTGTATGTAGCTAGGGTGCATGGAGTCTCCAGTGGTGGTAGGAAACAAGACCCACCCGAACAAAAACAGGAGGTATGCGATGAGGTGCGTCCGCACCACCTCCTGAGGAGCGTGCACAGGGCATGTTATGAACTATCGTAGCCATGAATGTGGCACACTGGACACGTTGTCTGGGATCGGTTGACCGAACCGGACACCCAGGGGGACCTTCCAATTTGCCGCCTTGGGGGTGGCACTACTGCTGCACCACGGAGGGGTAGAGCTATAATCATGGACACGTCCTGAAGAGTAACAGTCATCATCTCGCCCCACCGGAAGTGAAAGGTGTGAGTTTTCGGTCTCCAACGATCGACGAATGCGGACAGCAAAGCCGCATCGAACTGCAACACATGCAGCACATCCAGCATGCGAGCAATAGGTAGCAGGCCGGTGTCTCGCAGTAGTGGTATGTACCGATGGCCTAGAGGCCAGTGCTCTCGGGGGCTCCTAAAGATCAAACTCATCGGGGGTCACGCTGCGCATCGGTGCTGGTCATCCCAAGGGGGTCTAGCAACTCATACACCATCTCCTGCCAATGAAGGAAAACAAGTTAGTACGTAGTGATAAGAGAATATGCAACAAACGTAATTTGCAACGAATGACAATAAAGTGTGCAACAAATGACAACATAATATGCAACAAACGTAATTTGTAGCGAATGACAACGAAATGTGGAATAAGTGACAACATAATTTGTGGCAAATGACAATAAAGTGTGCAACAAATGACAACATAATATACAACAAACGTAACGATATGTAAACGTACCAAGAGTAAAAAAAATGTACACGCAACTATTTCTGTAAGATACATTCAGCAGAGGATAAAGGTTGCAAGATCATGTGCATGCATACACAAGATGGGCACAACAAAGGCCCTCACAAATTGAAAAACACGGAACCAACAGTCAGCAACGAAGAACTATGTGCTTCGTACTATGGAGCGTTACTTGATGTTGGCCTATTTGGGCACTGGCTAAAGGAATGGCCAATCATCTTGCAGAGTCTGCACTTCGGGCGCCGAACCCGATCCCCACGCTGGCTGTCATCTATGTCATTACGGATGCGACGGCCATGTCGTCGCCCACGGCCGACGTGCTTCAGTGCATCGTTCGGCACCTACTTTACCTGCCCTGGCCATAGGTCCCTGTAGTGTATGTCCACCCCGTAGGAATGGAACTCCGTACTCCAAATTTGAAACAGGTGCTGCATGTCGTAGTACTTTGAGATGTAATGTGTGGGCGCCTGGTGCCATACCGCACATGCTGCGTACACATGGGAGCATGGCTTGTGTAGAAGTTGTGGCTTGTTGCAGGTGCAAGATGTTCTCTCATCAATCGTGCATACTTGCTTACGATCCCCTCTAGTGTGACCCATCATGTATTTCTATCTGATGTGGACCTCGAACTTCCTCCTTATGCCATCCATGGTATGAGCAATATGCGAACGAGCCTTCTCCATCTTCTTGTCCATGTAGGCCTGTATTACTTAGAGAAATCTTTGCCTTCATCGAGATGCTTCTTCGCCATCATGGCTCTATTGACGTGATAGGTAGGGATCTCACGCCCTTCAGAACACCGTTGTACACCTTGGACATGTTTGTTGTCATGATTCCATACCTTGCTCCGCCAGTGTCATGTAGTAGGGACCACATCTCCAAGTCAGGTGTATTCGACTGAACCCACTGTGTGAACTCCCCAACTTTTGTGGAGCCTCCCTCCATGGCCCCAGCTTCAGCCTGCTGGAGACACTGTACATGCTTGCTGGTCTCCTGATCGAGCTGCCTCCATAAGGCCCCGAACTTCCTCTTCTGGTTCTGCATACAAAACTTTTTGAAGATCTTCATTAGGTCCTTGCTATGGAACCTTTTGTGAAAGTTCGCCGCAAGATGCCTCATGCACCACCGGTTCTTCATGTCATTCCACTAGAAGGGGGTCTGCATCCCGTTCTGCATCGTTCGCAATGTAGACAGCAAGCCTGCATTGCGGTCCAAGATGACACACACTTCGAGCCGATCTTGGACTATGGCCTGCTTCACATTGGTAAGGAACCACAACTAGCTATCCGTATTCTCATTCTCCACAATTGCAAATGCCACTGGGAGTAACTGGTCATTTACGTCAGCTGCAACCGCGGTGAGGATAGTACCCTTGTACTTACCAGATAGGAATATGCCGTCCATCGTTAGCACTAGACGGCACCACTTGAATCCTTCTATTGCCTGACGGAAGGTCCAGAACACTTTGTCAAGAACAAAATAATTCGGGCCTTGCGTACCATGAACCCGCTCCATCCTGTTAATGTATGTGCCTGGGTTTGCTTCTGCAATTTGATGCAACATTCTTGGGACCAGATAGTATGCCTCCTCGTACGTCCCGAACATACGCTGCAGGACCTTCTGTTTCCCTTGCCACACCTTCTTGTAGCTGATATCGAACCCCCACCGTATTGGCTACATCCGCCAATAGAAGCTTTGGAGAAATGGACACATCTGCCACCACAAGATGGCTTATCAGCTCCGCAACATACAACGACATCATGTTGCGGTGCCTATGTAGTGGCGCCACAAGCTCACAAGTGTGATCCTTCAGCACCGTTATCCGGAAGTCCGTGGCCTGAACCGCTGCACACGGACCTTGCCAAGACAGGAGCCGTCAACACACTTGACAATGTAGGTGTCAGGGTTGGACCTGTGCACCCGATATGTTTGGCTAAAGCAGTACAAAATTTCTTCACATAACATATAAAATACAATACACTACAACTACAAACATTTTATCAAAAAATGACATGCAGCAACTCCGTAAAGAATGTTTACACTAATTACAGGCTAATCAGTACGATAAGATTATAGACGCATGAAGATGATATTTACCTTTTCTTGAAGCTCACGAGGCGATCTACAACTTTCACACTTGCAAAACTTCTGATTCCAAACAAAAATGACTCAAAATCTTATGCTCGTACTCCTTTCTTCCTTCACTTCCCTCCCTCTCTTGCTCTGTAATTTTGCTGTTCTACCTAAGCTTCTACCGTGCAAACCTTCAAATGTAGCTGCCCGAACCCTTTTATGCCGCACTCAGCTCACTCATTTGGTGGGGGACGGCCAAACCATGCGCGAAGAGTTGGCGCGTGTGCATGCCATGCAATACAAAAAGAAAAGAGCAAGGCAAAGGCGCACGGCAACACGCAAAAAGCAAGCCAAAGCCATGGACGAAGGGATCCTGACGACGCTTTCGGAGGTTCGATGCGACGTGCACTATTCACAAAGGGAATCATGCGGTACCCGAGCGCACCATTTGCATTGTTCACGCGTGATCGTGAGGTCGGGGACCGCACAACTTGCACTACTACAAAAGAGGCTATACTGGACGGCTACATCACAAACGGTTCCGTATGAACCGTCTGTGATTAAACTATCACAGACGGTTTATACTGCTAACCGTCTGTGATATTTTCACAGACGGTTATTAACACGAACCTTCTGTGATAATTGAGACATCACAGATGGTTCATATTTAAGAACCATATGTGAACTTTCACAGACGGTTCGTATTAAGAACCGTCTGTGACAATCTGGACAACACAGACGGTTCGTGTTAATAACCGTCTGTGAAACTATCACAGACGGTTCTTAATACGAACCGTCTGTGGTAAACCTGACAGACCGTTGTCGTATGAACTACAGAAGCTAAACTGAGACGAGAGTCAAATTCAAGGCAATTTTATTACAAAAGTGCAAAAAAAAGGGATTCCCAGATTTGAATCTTCTGGGCTTCATATGCTTCTTCGTCGACCTCTGGAGTTGGAGGATCAGCTGCCATGTTCTCGAATGCCGTCAAGATTTTCCTTGCCCTCTCCACTTCCTCCTCAAGCCTGGACAAATCATTAGCATGTTCCATAATCTCAAATAGGATGCCATGATAAGCTTCCTCAGAATCGGCCGATTCTGCTTGATCAGCAAGGTTATCCATGTGTGTCTGCACTGCCGCATGATCTTCCTCTGTTTTGTGCACATTGTAGAGAAGAACGAGGCCGAGGGAGGTTTCCCTATCCTGAGCGGCAACGAGACACCTCCGTCGACGACGGATGATGAGGTCCAGCTAACGGATGGAAGCGAGTCGAGGAAGGAGAGCAGGACATGAGCGGAGGAGCTGCTCCAGACGTAAATTGTCCGCCGCCTGTGTAAGGTTGCGTCTGAACAACTCATGATAGATAGATGAGAGGAAGGAGATCAAAATAATTTTAGATGTCATTATTTAGAAATGTGGTGATGAAGAAAATGAGGAGAGGATGTACAGTGTGTAGAAGAGCAGGATTAGGGCGCGCATATTTAAGCATTAACACAGATGGTTCATATTCCAAACCGTCTCTGATATTAATATCACAAACGGTTCGTATTCCAAACAGTCTCTGATATTAATATCACAGACGATTCGTATTCCAAACCGTCTCTGATATTAATATCACAAACGGTTCGTATTCCAAACCGTCTCTGATCTATCACAGATGGTTGGTATTACAAACCGTATGTGATATTATGGCCATCACTGACGGTTCATGTTAATAACCGTTTGTAATGATTACATGTCACCGATAATTGGCGTATACCCAGGATTTCGATCTCACCCGTCCATTCTCTCCACATCGAATGGCAGGCAGCAGTTCTTCCCACGGCTCGGCCCTTATTAATAACTCCCCATCTACCTTTCTAGCGGTACTAGTCACACATGAGTTCATCCACTTGCTAGCTTCCTTCATGCATCTCCCCTCCGCTATGAGCTAGCACCTCCGTCGCGGCACGACGGGTGGCTGGACAACACACTCTTGCCGTAAGTATCGTAAGTGTGTCTTGTTCAGCCGCATTGTTGTGCCATGAAGGGTTTGTTAGCTTGCTATCCTGTAATAGATCTAAATGTGTTGTTGTACTTGCCTCTGTATTTGCTTGTTCCTCTACAACGCCAACTACTGGCAACACACTCTTGCCGTAAGTGTGGTAAGTGTGTCTTGTTCAGCTGCACCGTTGTGCCATGAAGGGTTCGTTAGCTTGTTATCCTGTAATAGATCTAAATGTGTTGTTGTGCTTGCATCTGTATTTGCTTGTTTTCAGAGGGCATGGGTAACATTATTTTATTTCCTGTTTTCGTATAGAGTGAACTATCACAGTCGATTTGTAGTGTAAACCGTCCATAAAGGACTATCACAAACGGTTCTATATATGAACCGTCTGTGATACTCACCAATCACAGACGGTTCTTATTGCGAACTTTTTGTGATATTATGGACATCACAGACGGTTCGTGTTAATAACCGCCTGTGATAATGTAGACTATCACAGACGGTCCTTTATACGAACCGTCTGTGATAAGAACCAATCACAGACGGTTATTAATATGAACCGTCTGTGATTTTGTTGGTATCATAGACGGTGCGTATATAGAACCGTCTGTGATAATTTACAGACGGTTATTAACACGAACCGTCTGTGATATATTGTTTTCACAGACCGTTTGTGGTTGGAACCGTCTGTGATATTCTGCACACTATTAATTACTTGGCGTACTTGCTCGATGTCGACACAGATCTGTCTTCATTGCGCTGCATCGGTGGAGCAAGGCGGCCGGCTTTAGGGAGTTAGGGGTGAAAACATATCACTGTCTTCTTAGTGATCTGATCAGAGGTTAGTACTCAATTACTTAACATTCTTAGTGATCTGATCTGATCACCGTCTTTTGTTTAATTTAAATCTAGCTAGCTAGCTAGGTTTAGAAAAATAATGTTAGTTTGCTGGATTTCAGAATGGGTGGCTAGCTAGCTATATACCTACGTAATATATATAGATGTATGTCATGTACATGTAAGTATGTATAGCTAGTCTGATTTGCTATGTAGTAGCGGTAATAATCATTTTTGACACCCATTTGTTACTTATGTAGCATAGATGGACCGAAGCTGGATGTACATTGAGAACCGCGTGAGTGAAGAATACATTAATGGCGTGTCTGCTTTTAGAAGGGCGGCCAAGCTGGATATGTTGAAGAAGGGGATGAAATATATGTATTGTCCATGCATTGATTGTGATAATCTCAAGATGTTTAGCAACTCAGCGCAGATCGAGGCTCACTTGATTCGAAGGGGTTTCAGAAAAGGGTACAAATGTTGGACCAGTCACGGTGAAGAGAAGAGTACATAAGAAGGTAGTTATGACATAGTCGAGGGAGACAACGATATGCCAGATGTGGATTGTTCTTTCGATCATGAGGATAGGTCGCAGGATGATAATCTGGATCAGATGTTACGTGATGCAGAAGGGAACTATAGTGAGAGAGAGTTTGGTAAATTCGAGGGCTTGATGGAGGACTCGGAGAAACCTTTGTTCCCGGGCTGCAAGCCGCAATACACGAGGTTGTCATCAGTTCTAGAACTGCTGAAATTGAAAGCAAGTAATGGTTGGTCCGACAAGAGTTTCACGGCATTGTTAGGTCTCCTAGCGGACATGCTTCCAACGGTAAATGTGTTGCCGAGAACCACCTATCAAGCCAAGAAGATTCTTTGTCCATTAGGAATGGAAGTAGAAAGGATACATGCATGTCCGAATGATTGTATCCTGTACCATAAAGAGTATGCTAGCTTACATGTTTGTCCGGTGTGCAAAGCATCTCGATACAAGCGTAAAAATGACTCTGATGATGGGAAGGGCATCGAGGTGAAGCAAGGACCTCCTGCTAAGGTGATATGGTATCTTCCTATAATCCCCCGTTTGAAGTGTTTATTTGCAAACTGCAAGGATGCAAGATTGATGCGTTGGCACTGGGAGCAGCGTAAGAAAGACAGAATGATAAGACATGTTGCTGATTCTGCCCAGTGGAGGAATATCGATAGAATGTTTGTAGATTTTGGTGTGGAACCGAGAAATATAAGGTTTGGGTTGAGTACAGATGGAATGAATCCTTTTGGTAACATGAGCAGCCGACATAGCACCTGGCCTGTGACTCTGTGCATGTACAACCTTCCTCCTTGGCTGTGTATGAAGCGGAAGTATATTTTGATGTCACTACTTATCCAAGGGCCGAAGCAACCTGGCAACGATATTGATGTGTTATTAGCACCATTAGTGGAATATCTTGCAATACTGTGGAACGAAGGGGTACATGTATGGGATGCGGACAAACGAGAGAACTTCACTCTACGCGCCATGTTGTTCTGCACCATTAATTATTTTCCTGCCCTTGGTAACCTGTCAGGGTTGAGTACAAAAGGAGCCAAAGCTTGTCCGCACTGCTTAGATTATACCGAGAGTGTGTGGTTGAACAACTCGCGTAAAACTGTGTACATGCGTCACCGTAGGTTCCTTCCAAAGTATCACCCATACCGCAAGATGAAGAAACAATTTGACAGAAAAAAGAGGATGACTCAGTACCAAGACCTTTTAGCGGGAAAGAGGTGTATGATATGGTCAAGGATATAAACGTTGTGCTTGGAAAGGGACGTAAATTGAGGAAGAACATGTGAAAAAAGAGGTCAATATTTTGGGACATGCCTTATTGGGAGCACTTAGAAGTTCGCAATTGCATCGATGTCATGCATGTAGAGAAGAATGTATGTGACAGTTTGATTGGTCTCTTACTGAACATTCCTGATAAAACAAAGAATGGTGTTAACGCCAGACGTGACTTGGTCGCTATGAACATCAGGACCGAGTTAGCACCGATAGAGACCGATAAAGGCCGGATGTACCTTCCCCCAGCTTGCTACACTCTGTCTAAGTCTGAGAGAACTGAACTGTGTCAGTCCTTACATGGTGTGAAAGTTCCATCTGGTCACTCCACCAGCATGAAGAAACTTGTTTCCATGGAACATTTGAAATTAATTGGCATAAAGTCTCACGACTGTCATGTGAAACTTGTTTACAACACATGACTGAAGTGACCCCATATATTGAAGAGCACAAGGACATGCTACGTCAGGAGAATGCAGGCCAGTCAGAAGTTTGGATCACGAGACAACACAACCGTCAGTTCAACGAATGGTTGAAGGCGCAATTGACTAGGAGGTCGTCAAGTGAACATTACAATGGTTGGCAAAAAGGCCAAAATTTACAATTTTGACATGGCAAGGATACGACATTAATGGCTACACATTTTATACAACAGATCAGGATAGAAAGAGCACAGTGCAGAACTCAGGTGTCCGCATAGATGCCTATGATGTGCATGTCAGTACCGCTGGCCGAAGCTCATACTACGGGCTTGTAGAGGAGATTTGGGAGCTTGACTATGTAATTTTCAAGATTCCTCTATTTCGGTGCCGTTGGGTCCAACTCCCACGGGGTGTAAAGGTCGACAAGTACGGCGTCACTACCGTGGACCTCGAATGTGTAGGATACAAAGACGAACCATTCGTACTCGCAAGGCAAGTTGTTCAAGTATTTTATGTAACTGACCCGGCAAATAAGAAGTGCCATGTAGTTCTTCAGGGAAAAAGAAGGATTGTCGGGGTTGAGAATGTTGTGGATGAGGAAGAGTACAATCAATTTGATGATTTACCTCCATTCGGTGACGGCATCAGGCTCGAGAAAGAACAAGGCGATGAAGCAAGCTATATGCGTGTCGATCATCGTGAAGGGCTTTATTTAAAATGAAATAGCCAAGTGTAATAAATGTAACTATGAAATATTTATATTTATGGTTATGCTCACGTTTTTCATAAATGTAACTATGTTCCATTGTAATTGTAAAATGACTCAGGAACTAAGGAATAGTTATATTTATGGTTACACTTGCGTTTTTCATAAATGTATCTATGTTCCATTGTAATTATAAAATGACATAGGAACCTAGCTAGCTGCTGGTATTTATATTGAACTATTACAGGCGGTTTATTGAAAGAAATCGTCTGTGATAACACATCACAGACGGTTCTATAAATAGAACCGTCTGCGATAATATGATATCACAGATGGTTTTATACATATAACCGTCTGTGATAATATGCATATCACAGACGGTGATATAAATAGAACCGTCTGTGATAATATGCATATCACAGACGGTTATATTTATAGAACCGTCTGTGATATAACTATCACAGACGGTTCGTTTACGGAACCGTCTGTGATAGATTCCCTATAAATACCCGCGGAGTCGGCACTCGCGCACTCTCTAGTCTCCAGTGTCCAGCGCCCCTGCTAGCTAGGTTTTGGTCCCTCCCACCGTCGTTCCCTCCAGACGCCGCCGCCGGTTCCTCCCGACGCCCCTCGCTCCCACCGCCGGTCCCTACCGACGCTGCTCCCTACCGACGCCGTTTCCTCCTGACGTCGCTCCCTACCGACGCCGCCGGTTCCTCCCGACGCCGCTCCCTCCCGAAGCCGCCGGTCCCTCCTGACGCCGGTCCCTCCCGAGAAGTATTTTATGATATATGCTTGCATTTTAGCTTTATGATATATGCTTGACATGTATTTTATGATATATGCTTCACATGTATTTTATGATATATGCTTGACATGTATTTTATGTTGTATGCTTCACATGTTAGCTTTATGATATATGCTTCACATGTATTTTATGTTATATGCTTGACATGTTAGCTTTATGATATATGCTTTATTAGTACTTTATGATATATGCTTCACATGTTAGCTTGCTAAATTGTAGCATATAATATATGCTGCACTTGTTTAGCTCACTGCAGTGATGCAGTCACTTCAGTTAGTCAATCATTAGAACTTTGTCAAAGGGCATGAAGCAAGTGACGCACTCTAGTGTATCCTGTTCAATGAACTTGATACATTGGTTTGTGTCATTTGCTTCATAGAACTTTGTTTAGGCCCATACCTCACTGCGTCCACACAGTCGTCCAAATTTTTTTAATATATGCCACATAGACCTTCAAAGGGCATGAAGCAAGTAACACATTCCAAAGTATCCGGTTCAATGAACTTGATACACTAGTTTGTGTCATTTGCTTCATAGAATTTTGTTTATTAGCTACAAAGTCTATTTCGAAGGCCCATAACTCACGGCAGTTAGTTTTTTCTTAGAAGAGAGATGGTGTCCACACAGTCTTCGTCGTCGTCATCTGGGTGGCCGAGGACTAAGCTCCCAAGATTGCGAAAACTAAGCGTGGCCGAGGAGTATCGAAAAGGCCAGAGGGCCGAATGACCATCACGGTGGTCTCTCCGAATGGGGTCCCTCTGGAACCGACGAAAGCAGCGTCATCATTTCAGACTATCTACGGGATAATAGGAAGGCAACGGGTCCCCATCACCATAGCAAGCTGGAAAGATTTGACAAAGGATCAAAAAAATCAGCTATGGGAGGAAATTACAAATTCGTTCAAGATCCCAGCAGAAGTACAGGGACTCGTGCAACAGCAGGCGCTCCTCGCAATGGGAAAAGCATGAAAGAATTTTAAGAGCAATCTTGTGACGCATTACGTGGCCAAGGATGTCACGCCCTTCACAAAGTATCCTTTCGTGTCGCCGGAATCATGGGAGACCTTTCTGCAGATGAAGACAATAACCGAATTTCAAGAACAAAGTGCGGCGCACAAGGCTCTCCAGTCACAAAACACTCACCCTCACAGGCTCGGCACCGCTGCGTTGAAAGCGAGGTCATCAACCACATCTTCGGGTGTCTCTTTCAAAAACCGCGCAGATGAGGAAGTGTCCCAATGCCTGGTAAAATATGTTAAACTACACAGTTGTTAACACCTCTTGAACTTCATGGGTTCAAAAATAACATGATTAATTGCCTCTTGCAGCAATCATTGACTACCGAATCTTCTCGTGGCTCATTTGAAGAATATAGGGAGAGGGATTTACTATCACAGGCCTTGGGAAACAAAGAGCACCCAGGTCGCACACGAGGCATGGGGGTTTATGTATCTTGGAGGCACGGATTTCCAAATTACTCCGAGACATATAGGAGTAGGAAGAGATCCAAGGCGTACCGCAACGAACAAATAAAACAGAAGCTTCGTGCTCAACTTGAGGAACAACTATCTGCTTCACTTCAAGAGCAGACTGCCTCACTTCGAGGAGAGATAGATTCATTGAGGGAAGAACTGAGACAAGTCCGCAACCCACCCCTACTACTACGGTACCCAGTCTCCCTCAACGTCGCAGTAGCTGCGCATCCACACCAATTACTGAACATAGCGACGCCCGCTTACTTATCGATGACATTCAGGTAATGTACCTCTTTAGAATGGTGCATAGATCTCTCTGGTGGACGCCTTAACTCATCTTGTGTCGTTATGTAGGAGCCCATGCCTTGCATCCTCAGAGTCAGGCTTGTTGGCTCTATTCCCGTTGACGCTGGGCACGGCATGGCGTATCCATTGCTGCCAGGGACGCTGGTGCACGGTGTACAAGTAGACACCGGTTTCATAAAGGTCCAGGTGGACATGATTAATGATATTTTTAAGACCGTCCCTCTTGAGAAGCCCCCAAGCGAAGAGATTAAGACATTAGGGGATGCCGTCCACACATTCATTCAGTGGCCCAAGAGGGACATCGCCCTCGACTTGCCCGTGCCACAATCTCCACATCCAGTGGCCCAAGAGGGACGTCGCCCTGGACCTGTCACATCGGCTCCGGTGGCTCCACCTCCAAATCCAGTGAAGTCTGTTGCATCGGCTCCCGCCGAGACGCCACCGAAAACGTATCATAAGCGAGGCTCCAAGGCCTCCAAGGCTCATGCGAAGAAAATTAAGCCGCGTCCCGGGCCATGGAAGTTCATTCTAGGAGTGTCGTTGGTGCCCGAGTCACGATTACCCCGGCTTAGTTTGGTTTGCAATACATTGCATGCCTGGTACATGGAGAAGTCCAACATGAAGCCAAACCGGCAGAGTGCATTCACTCTGAAATATAAGGAGACACATTTCCTCCATGACTCGGGCTACATCGTCGTGACATTCGAAGACTTATTCTTACTATTCAATCTCGACGAACTCGACGCCTCACTTCTACGATGCTGGACACTGTAAGTGTACTGTACAATGAAGTTCTACATTCACGTTATACAGATAAATGTCATTACTCTTTCTTTATGTATAGATACATGATCCAACAAGTCCGGCGATCACGACAACCGGTGGGTTTCCTCGACCCTCACTTGGTCTCTGAGCAATCTATCAACCAAGATGCATCCTTCGTGCAAGGTTACATAACGAGGGATTGATTGCTCACAGTGACAAGGAGTATGTCATGGTACCCTTCAACCAAGGGTAAGTATTTTTCACTAGTTGCCACACATATGTTTCATTTGTACTTTACATGCAGCATGAACTTAGGATTAATCACTACGGCGACACACATGACTAGGCATCACTGGATTTTGATTGTGATTGTACCAAAGTGGAGCAAGGTAATATACCTTGATTCCCTACTTAGGAGCAACCACAACTTCAGTCGTGTGCAAGAAGTAATTAACAGGTAAACTCATTTCCTCCATACATAACTCTATTGTAATATTTCCTTCGTTTGCAACGGCCTTGGCTAACTTTTTTGAATCACGTAGGTCGTTTGCCGTTTACGTTGCCCTAGGAGGAGGACACGACAAATCCAGTGACACGCTGCGACACAACACGCGATTTCCGGTACCCGCTACGACACAACAATCCTATATCACACTTTGTTATAATGCCTCTAGAATTGACAATACCTATGTATGTAATTCTATTTTTGCAGTGCCACCAGCAGCTACAGGGTAACGTATGTGGATTCTACGTTTGCCGCCATATGAAGGAAATCATGGATACTAAGATCAATGATCCAGAGGTTTGTCAGGTCTTTTCAATAATTATTATTTTCTGATTATATATATGTATATATATTTATACACACATGCTAATTAATGATTTAACATTGCTCCTAGCGACAGCGGGTGGACTTCGACAAAAGTACATATGATCTTGACCAACTCATAGAAATTCGTAGAAACCTCTCCGAATTCTTAGTAGCAGAGGTCATAAACAAGGCTGGAGAGTTCCACCCCAGCAATGGTGATAATTAGATGTTGAAACATTGGATTCAATTGTACAAGTCAAACAATTCCTTCAATTTAATTCATTTGTCAGATCTGTGTAACGATTTTCATTCTATATATGTATGTGATCTGCTGGCAGTTTGTTACATTCATCTGTGTAGCGAATTTTGTTGTAATTTACTTTGAGTTGCAATAAACTTATCTGTCATTTATCTGTAATCTGCTTGCTTGCTTGCTTTCAGAGGGCATGGCTAGCATATCCTGAGGCTAGCCAAAAAACGGCAAACAAAATGGCTTATGCACTTGCTATCACAGACGGTTAGTTGTTAAAAACCGTCTGTGATATTGTATCACAGACGGTTTCAAAGACTGCCGTCTGTGGTATGAATGATATCACAGACGGCCTTTGTTACTAACCTTCTGTGATATACACAATATCACAGACGGTTTTTATTTCGAACCGCCTGTGATATGATTATATCACAGATGGTTGGTAACAAAAACCGTCTGTGATATTGTGTATATCACAGACGGTTTTGTAGTCTGTAATGTGAGTTATCACAGACGTCTTGGGAGCCGTCTATGATAACCACCTATTATCACTGACACCTAAACAATGACGGTTCAGGAACCGTCTGTGATGACGGTTCCGAACCGTCTGTGATGACGGTTCCGAACCGTCTGTGATAGGTCTGTCTGTAGCAGTGTTGGATGAATAGTGGTCATGCGGTCCCCGACCGCACGATCACACTGTGAACAGTAGTTGTGCGGTACGGTACCGCACGATTTGCCACATGTCGCTCTTCGGTGAATCGTGCGGCGGGAGGAGGTTAGAAATGGAAAAGCTGATGTTTAGAGGTTATATCTGGAATTTCGATGGCCTATAGTGCCATTTTTGTCCAAAATTCGCAGAACTGCGCGTTCCTCGAGACCAAGGTTGCGTTGAGCATGATCCTGCAGCGCTTGTCGTTCGAGCTGTCGCCGTCGTACAAGCACGCACCGGTCTGTAAGGCCTTAATTTATCATCAGCACGGTGCGCAGTTGCTGCTTAAAAGAGGCTCTGAACGATACATCATCACCTCGTCATCATCATGGTGGAGAGCAGAAATATATGTGCCTTGGCCAAGGTGTCTATAAATAAGAATCAAGGGAGATGAAGGGTTCAGCTTTGTGAGCTGAAGGCAATGATAAGCGTCAATTTCTGGTTTCGTGATGTCTACGGTGTGTTTGCTTATTAAAGTCTGTATCTCAAGTCGCACGTACCAAAATATTCCTGCTGAGTATGGGAGGCGTCAACAACTGCCTCAAATTGGATGGCCACGACGCCAAGCAACACACCCACGCTTTGCCAAATGCCGTGGGCCCATGCATCACACCAGTGACCCCGTGTGAACATTGCACAATAGCTGCCTACGGTGCAATCTACGAACAGGGCTACACGATAGGAACAACACGTTACAGGTTGTTCAACGAGTAAAAACGGCTGGGTTCTCATGGAAGCCCAAAGCCCGTTGGGATTTCACTCCCAACATCCATATATAGCTAATCAAAGCCTTATTTTATCGCTAGGCACGAGACAATATAAAAGTAGTGAATGATAAGTACTATGACGACGTTATGATCAGATTGCCCTGAGCTTAATCTGCGCCCCATGCATCGGACGCAACATTACCACGGTATGCGGCGCGTGAGTATACGACGGTGCGAGCTCGAACTCAAAGCGCTGAAGGATCATGCACAGCGCCATCTTGGCCTCGAGCAGCGCGAAGCTCTGGCCGATGCAGATCCGTGGTCCCCAGCCGAACGGGAGGAACGCACCCGGATCCTTGGACGCCTTGGAGATCCCCTCCACGAACCTCTCCGGCCTGAACTCGTGCACGTCTTTTCCCCAGATGTGCGGGTCGTGGTGGATGTACAGCACGGGCAGCTCCATGATCACGCCGGCCGGGTACGTGATACCTCCGATCTCCATCTGCTTGTATGTTTTCCGGATGAACGCAGTGAGCGGTGGGTACAGCCGAAGAACTTCGTAAAGGATCATGGTCACCTGCACCACAGGTCAGCAAGGTTTTATACCTCCAACTTCACAGTCGTTGTTGCTATGAAATCGAGTAATTAGTATGTACTCACCGTTTTGACGCGATTCAGGCCTTCGTGTTCAGGTTTGTTTTTCCCAAATAGGCCTAGGACCTCCTCCCTTGCACGGCCCTGCCACTCCGGATGCATGCTTAGTACGACCATGGTCCATGTGAGTAGTACTGATGTCGTCTCCATTCCTGCAAAATAGAACAACTTGCACTCCTCCATAACCTCTTCAGTTGTCATTCCCAGGCTGTATTGGCCATTCTCGTCAGTCTGTCTCATGTTCGACTCTAACAATAAGCCCAGTAAGTCATCTTTCGTGCTCTCGCCTTCTTTCATAGCTTGCATTCTTTTCCCAATTAGACCTCGTAGAATTGATTCGATCTCGTTCTTAATTTGATGCATCCTTCGGTTGTTTTTGGTAGGCAAGGACCTGAAAATGGCATACCGCTTTTCATTTCCAGTACAAACGAACGAAGAGTACTAGGAGGTATTTTTCGATCACGAAATAACCTGTCGACTTTACAAAATGGTCCTCAATGTTAAATTAGTATGAAGTTTAACTGGTACTACGTACATGTAACCGGGAATGACAATCTTGTGAATGTTTGTCATGATGCGCTCAGCTTGCTCGGACTGCAACTGGAAAATCCGTCTTCCCTCAAGGTAGCTGCTGCCGAATGCGGTGCGAGAAATGACATCTCCGGTGAGGCTCTGGAGCTCCGGCCAGACATCCACCTCGCACGAACCGTCAGAACCAAGGGACTGAGTCCATCTGCCGACAAGCTCTTCGCAACAAGCAGAGAACGCCGGCAGCATGAGCTGCAAATTAAACCATACACTCCAAGAATCAATCACACACTCAATCACAGTAAATAATTCACAAGCCTGTAAAAAAGATTGAAGTAGTACTGTACATATGAAACAACTGTATATACCTTGAGCTTCTCGAGATGGAATGCAGGGTTGAGGATCCTCCTGTGCTTGACCCATTTCTCGCCGTCGTAGCTCGCTACGCCTTCGGCGATCATGGACTGTGAAACATCCCCAGTTTTTCAAAAATTTGAAAATCAATTCAATTTCCAAACCTCTTGGCAAATTCCCAATTTAGAGCCTAACCCTCACCAATCTTCACGCAAATTGCGCACGAATCACGACGCCATCGCATCCCTCCGCTGCTACCGCCGAGTTCACTGTGCGCCATCCGAAAACCACCGCCATCTGCGTCCTTTTGCCACCGCCCCTGTTCCCGCGACTTCCTCTCCCTGCCACCTTGCCCTTCGGAAGCCTTCTTCGCCAGCTAGAGCCACCAGCTGCCCCTCTCGGCCCTTCTCTCCCGTGAGTCACCGTCGCCATGACGTCTCCTGGCGCCGAACCGCCTCCGGGCACTCGTGAAGGCCAAGGACCCCTCTGAGCTTCTCCACACGTTACAGTGAAACTCCCCACCCACCGAATTCGTCTCTTGCCCCCTCCATTGCCGGTAATGGCTGAAAATCCCCACGGTGCCCTAGCTTTCAATTCCGGAACTCCGGCCAATGAGAGTCTAATTCCTCTCTCCAGTAGCACTCCTGAGCTCCCAGGAACCTTTCCCAAGTCTTGCTCTAAGCTCCCAAGCCCTCTACTCCCTCAACGCTGAGCTCCTCTGCTCGGCCATGGCACCCCACTGTGGCCGGCCTCACACGGCTCACCTTAGCCCAAGCCGCCACATCCCTCGGGTCTCCCTAACCCCAAGGATGCTCATAAACCTGAGCTTCGAATCCCTTAAGCTTTGATGCTCGTTAATGTCGCCAAAAGCCGTCCCGCCTTTCCGAGCTTGCCGTCGGTGATTGCCGCCTCCTCCGACCGTGCCGACCCCAAAAACGGGTTCCCGGCATCCCCCTGAGTCCAACGGTGGTCCCCGTTCCCGTCGCCGTTCGCCGTAGCACCGTCGGCCGCCACCGCCGTCTTGCTCTGCTCCCGGCGCGCGCGTGCGATCGGTTGAGGAAGAAGCACAGTAACGGTTCGTTACTGTTCCTCCGACCGAGCCAAGCGATGCGACTGAGCCGGACCGCTTCGCCTGCGCCGGATTCGAACCAGCCGAGCCCGAGGAACAGTACCGCACCCGGGGCAACGCAGTTCGACCGAGTCAGCTCGCCGCGCCTGGTCCGAACCCGGTGAACAGTAACCGACCGAGCCCAGTGAACAGTGCTTGACCCAAACTCAAAAATACATATTTATACTCCCTAGATCCGTTTCGAGCCCGCCAATCCATTTCTTAGCTCCAAATAGTCATATCAAGCCTCCAAAAATCCCAAACCTATTTTATTTGAATTTTGGTGAATTATCTTATTATGTCCATTTCTTTATTCCTAGCTCATTTTTAGTCGAGCGTGGAATTAAATTGATTTTCTTTGTTTTGCGCTAGCACGTGACGTCGTGGATCAGCTGGTACAAGAATACGAAGCTTCGGATCAAGATCAAGGCCCAGAAATCAAAGAATACGAAATTGTCGAAATCATAAGTCTGCAAGGCAAGTCACATGTTTTTGATCATATTGAATCCCATTAAATTACATTATTTATTTAATGTATTTTCATTATTGATAGTTACGAACTGATAATTGCTTAAAACAAAGATTTAGAATGACATACTATCTAGATAATCCTACCACTGATAAATAGCTCTGTTTACCTTGATGGCCATATTCACCTTGACAACCTTAGTAAGAATTAACATATGATACAAATGTATACAAGATCATTTCATTCAGTATGATACACTACTAAGTGACTCTGGCCGTTGGCCGGTAGAATTGAAAAACCCGGAGAGGGTAGGGTGGTATGGGACACCGTACCCTAGGCCGGTGATGCTGGTATGCACTTCTAAGGTGTTGGCTGTGGGCCAGTAGGATTTGAAAACTGGTACTAAGGTAAAGGGTGTGCTGTGGGAAATCATGTGGTGATCTACGCCCACGACTTTTACCTTAGGGGAAATGTAGGGTAAGGGTGTTGTGGGAAACCGTGCGGCGGTTGTCGCCCACTGTGGGGAACCGTGCGGCGGTTTTCGCCCACCGCCTTATCCTAGAGTGGAGGTTGCAGACCTCAGAAAAATATTAGGACAAGAACCTTGTGCCAAGTAAAAGACACAGTAATCGCTCAACCACAAGCGTTGACTTGTCAAACCTGGTTTAGTAACTGCTCAAATCGATTGAATCTCTAACGGAGTACAACCAGTTGATATGGAAACGGTAAAACCATATTGAACAACGTTAGATCCTTCCAGGACGGGTAGTCTGGCCTGCGTGGCGGATATCCGGGTTTGAATTGAGATCTAACGGGTACGAGAAAGTCGGTATGAAAACGGTAAAAGCATACTGGACAACGGTAGATTCCTCTCAGGACGGGAACAATATCTGGCCGTGTCGGCAGATAAAGTGTCTGGCTGTGATAGCGGACCCCCGGGTCTGTTTGGAGGTCTATCGGGTAGAGTCTTCATGAAGAAATGAGCAGTGAACAACCTTGTTTTCTTAACTCTCTGGCCGGAGTTAAGGGATCTTGTGGGTAAAGCTGGGCAGCTCTGCAGAGTGAGATAAATGGTATTCGAATACGCCGTGCTTCCGGTTAATGAAGCTGTGTTAATTGGGTGATTCCAACAATGAGGCATAAGTAGGATTTGAGATGATTTAATGTGATAAGTGATGAACTGAATTTGTTAATGAAAACCCCCTGATCTTAAGGAGAAAATGTTTTAAGTTTTACTTGATTGCAAACAAAACTGCATCCACCCAATATAATAAACCCAATATACTCCCGTCCTTGAATAACCTTGCAAATAGTAAATCAGGATTTACCCATGTGACTTGTTGAGTACGGGGTCGGAGTACTCAGGCTTGCCAAATTTTCCGTCCACAGATGCCAGAAGAAAAGGAGATGCTGCGCGTGTTCGTGTTAGGGTTACGTCTACACCCAAGCGTTCCTGTGGAGTTTTCTTCGGCTCTTTTGTATGTAAGTTAAGTTTTGGGCTTGGACGCCCGTATTGTTACTAAAGTTGACCATTAGGTCTTATTTCAATGAAATTAACCTCTTTTAACTGTTCGTGAGCAGACTTGATACACTGTTAGGCTGCAACAGAACTCCTGGGCTGTTGCGGTTGATAAGACGTCCCTGGTCCCAAAAATCGGGGGCGTTACAAGTGGTATCAGAGCTATGCTTGACTGTAGGATGTAACCCTAAGTATAGGTTTGATTTCGATAGGAACACGATTCTACAAAATCTAAATTTATGATACAAAAGAGTTACAAAAATCATAAGTAATATTGCTGCCTTACTCTTCCTATGTCTGCCTTATCTTCCCTAGACATGCATTAAAAATTTTGTTTGGGTTGGTCAAAAGCTCAAAAATACGACTAGCCGTTTAGACTAACTCCTTACTGTAAGTCTAAACCAAATGAAACGAAAACTAACTTTAGTAGAAGTGCTAAGGATGGTGTTAAGAAGGATAGCGCGAATACCTTGACCAAAATTTTTCCTTTTGAAAAGTTGAGGTCACCGTTTAAGTAATTAGCACCTCATGCCCGTTTAATTCCCTTGATATAACGGGTAAAGACCAATTGAGTAGACGAAGTTTTCTGATTGTAATAATAGCCAAATAGCACTACTAGCCGTTAGGCTGTTATGTAAGCAATTTGTGCAAAGTTAATTGTTGGTTTTACATAAAGCTTATGTTCAAAAGTTCCCTACTTCTACCTTACTTCGTCTCAGCTTGTACCTATCTTCTTCTGATCTAGTTCTTCTCTTATCTATCAAACTCTAAATCTTAGAGGAACTCAAATGTAAGCTCCTGATTGCAGTGAAAGTTTCCCAAACCTCTTCCTCGAATCTCGAGGACGAGATTCTTTTTAAGGGGGGTAGTGTGAAACATCCCCAGTTTTTCAAAAATTTGAAAATCAATTCAATTTCCAAACCTCTTGGCAAATTCCCAATTTAGAGCCTAACCCTCACCAATCTTCACGCAAATTGCGCACGAATCACGACGCCATCGCATCCCTCCGCTGCTACCGCCGAGTTCACTGTGCGCCATCCGAAAACCACCGCCATCTGCGTCCTTTTGCCACCGCCCCTGTTCCCGCGACTTCCTCTCCCTGCCACCTTGCCCTTCGGAAGCCTTCTTCGCCAGCTAGAGCCACCAGCTGCCCCTCTCGGCCCTTCTCTCCCGTGAGTCACCGTCGCCATGACGTCTCCTGGCGCCGAACCGCCTCCGGGCACTCGTGAAGGCCAAGGACCCCTCTGAGCTTCTCCACACGTTACAGTGAAACTCCCCACCCACCGAATTCGTCTCTTGCCCCCTCCATTGCCGGTAATGGCTGAAAATCCCCACGGTGCCCTAGCTTTCAATTCCGGAACTCCGGCCAATGAGAGTCTAATTCCTCTATCCAGTAGCACTCCTGAGCTCCCAGGAACCTTTCCCAAGTCTTGCTCTAAGCTCCCAAGCCCTCTACTCCCTCAACGCTGAGCTCCTCTGCTCGGCCATGGCACCCCACTGTGGCCGGCCTCACACGGCTCACCTTAGCCCAAGCCGCCACCTCCCTCGGGTCTCCCTAACCCCAAGGATGCTCATAAACCTGAGCTTCGAATCCCTTAAGCTTTGATGCTCGTTAATGTCGCCAAAAGCCGTCCCGCCTTTCCGAGCTTGCCGTCGGTGATTGCCGCCTCCTCCGACCGTGCCGACCCCAAAAACGGGTTCCCGGCATCCCCCTGAGTCCAACGGTGGTCCCCGTTCCCGTCGCCGTTCGCCGTAGCACCGTCGGCCGCCACCGCCGTCTTGCTCTGCTCCCGGCGCGCGCGTGCGATCGGTTGAGGAAGAAGCACAGTAACGGTTCGTTACTGTTCCTCCGACCGAGCCAAGCGATGCGACTGAGCCGGACCGCTTCGCCTGCGCCGGATTCGAACTAGCCGAGCCCGAGGAACAGTACCGCACCCGGGGCGACGCAGTTCGACCGAGTCAGCTCGCCGCGCCTGGTCCGAACCCGGTGAACAGTAACCGACCGAGCCCAGTGAACAGTGCTTGACCCAAACTCAAAAATACATATTTATACTCCTTAGATCCGTTTCGAGCCCGCCAATCCATTTCTTAGCTCCAAATAGTCATATCAAGCCTCCAAAAATCCCAAACCTATTTTATTTGAATTTTGGTGAATTATCTTATTATGTCCATTTCTTTATTCCTAGCTCATTTTTAGTCGAGCGTGGAATTAAATTGATTTTCTTTGTTTTGCGCTAGCACGTGACGTCGTGGATCAGCTGGTACAAGAATACGAAGCTTCGGATCAAGATCAAGGCCCAGAAATCAAAGAATACGAAATTGTCGAAATCATAAGTCTGCAAGGCAAGTCACATGTTTTTGATCATATTGAATCCCATTAAATTACATTATTTATTTAATGTATTTTCATTATTGATAGTTACGAACTGATAATTGCTTAAAACAAAGATTTAGAATGACATACTATCTAGATAATCCTACCACTGATAAATAGCTCTGTTTACCTTGATGGCCATATTCACCTTGACAACCTTAGTAAGAATTAACATATGATACAAATGTATACAAGATCATTTCATTCAGTATGATACACTACTAAGTGACTCTGGCCGTTGGCCGGTAGAATTGAAAAACCCGGAGAGGGTAGGGTGGTATGGGACACCGTACCCTAGGCCGGTGATGCTGGTATGCACTTCTAAGGTGTTGGCTGTGGGCCAGTAGGATTTGAAAACTGGTACTAAGGTAAAGGGTGTGCTGTGGGAAATCATGTGGTGATCTACGCCCACGACTTTTACCTTAGGGGAAATGTAGGGTAAGGGTGTTGTGGGAAACCGTGCGGCGGTTGTCGCCCACTGTGGGGAACCGTGCGGCGGTTTTCGCCCACCGCCTTATCCTAGAGTGGAGGTTGCAGACCTCAGAAAAATATTAGGACAAGAACCTTGTGCCAAGTAAAAGACACAGTAATCGCTCAACCACAAGCGTTGACTTGTCAAACCTGGTTTAGTAACTGCTCAAATCGATTGAATCTCTAACGGAGTACAACCAGTTGATATGGAAACGGTAAAACCATATTGAACAACGTTAGATCCTTCCAGGACGGGTAGTCTGGCCTGCGTGGCGGATATCCGGGTTTGAATTGAGATCTAACGGGTACGAGAAAGTCGGTATGAAAACGGTAAAAGCATACTGGACAACGGTAGATTCCTCTCAGGACGGGAACAATATCTGGCCGTGTCGGCAGATAAAGTGTCTGGCTGTGATAGCGGACCCCCGGGTCTGTTTGGAGGTCTATCGGGTAGAGTCTTCATGAAGAAATGAGCAGTGAACAACCTTGTTTTCTTAACTCTCTGGCCGGAGTTAAGGGATCTTGTGGGTAAAGCTGGGCAGCTCTGCAGAGTGAGATAAATGGTATTCGAATACGCCGTGCTTCCGGTTAATGAAGCTGTGTTAATTGGGTGATTCCAACAATGAGGCATAAGTAGGATTTGAGATGATTTAATGTGATAAGTGATGAACTGAATTTGTTAATGAAAACCCCCTGATCTTAAGGAGAAAATGTTTTAAGTTTTACTTGATTGCAAACAAAACTGCATCCACCCAATATAATAAACCCAATATACCCCCGTCCTTGAATAACCTTGCAAATAGTAAATCAGGATTTACCCATGTGACTTGTTGAGTACGGGGTCGGAGTACTCAGGCTTGCCAAATTTTCCGTCCACAGATGCCAGAAGAAAAGGAGATGCTGCGCGTGTTCGTGTTAGGGTTACGTCTACACCCAAGCGTTCCTGTGGAGTTTTCTTCGGCTCTTTTGTATGTAAGTTAAGTTTTGGGCTTGGACGCCCGTATTGTTACTAAAGTTGACCATTAGGTCTTATTTCAATGAAATTAACCTCTTTTAACTGTTCGTGAGCAGACTTGATACACTGTTAGGCTGCAACAGAACTCCTGGGCTGTTGCGGTTGATAAGACGTCCCTGGTCCCAAAAATCGGGGGCGTTACAAGTGGTATCAGAGCTATGCTTGACTGTAGGATGTAACCCTAAGTATAGGTTTGATTTCGATAGGAACACGATTCTACAAAATCTAAATTTATGATACAAAAGAGTTACAAAAATCATAAGTAATATTGCTGCCTTACTCTTCCTATGTCTGCCTTATCTTCCCTAGACATGCATTAAAAATTTTGTTTGGGTTGGTCAAAAGCTCAAAAATACGACTAGCCGTTTAGACTAACTCCTTACTGTAAGTCTAAACCAAATGAAACGAAAACTAACTTTAGTAGAAGTGCTAAGGATGGTGTTAAGAAGGATAGCGCGAATACCTTGACCAAAATTTTTCCTTTTGAAAAGTTGAGGTCACCGTTTAAGTAATTAGCACCTCATGCCCGTTTAATTCCCTTGATATAACGGGTAAAGACCAATTGAGTAGACGAAGTTTTCTGATTGTAATAATAGCCAAATAGCACTACTAGCCGTTAGGCTGTTATGTAAGCAATTTGTGCAAAGTTAATTGTTGGTTTTACATAAAGCTTATGTTCAAAAGTTCCCTACTTCTACCTTACTTCGTCTCAGCTTGTACCTATCTTCTTCTGATCTAGTTCTTCTCTTATCTATCAAACTCTAAATCTTAGAGGAACTCAAATGTAAGCTCCTGATTGCAGTGAAAGTTTCCCAAACCTCTTCCTCGAATCTCGAGGACGAGATTCTTTTTAAGGGGGGTAGTGTGAAACATCCCCAGTTTTTCAAAAATTTGAAAATCAATTCAATTTCCAAACCTCTTGGCAAATTCCCAATTTAGAGCCTAACCCTCACCAATCTTCACGCAAATTGCGCACGAATCACGACGCCATCGCATCCCTCCGCTGCTACCGCCGAGTTCACTGTGCGCCATCCGAAAACCACCGCCATCTGCGTCCTTTTGCCACCGCCCCTGTTCCTGCGACTTCCTCTCCCTGCCACCTTGCCCTTCGGAAGCCTTCTTCGCCAGCTAGAGCCACCAGCTGCCCCTCTCGGCCCTTCTCTCCCGTGAGTCACCGTCGCCATGACGTCTCCTGGCGCCGAACCGCCTCCGGGCACTCGTGAAGGCCAAGGACCCCTCTGAGCTTCTCCACACGTTACAGTGAAACTCCCCACCCACCGAATTCGTCTCTTGCCCCCTCCATTGCCGGTAATGGCTGAAAATCCCCACGGTGCCCTAGCTTTCAATTCCGGAACTCCGGCCAATGAGAGTCTAATTCCTCTCTCCAGTAGCACTCCTGAGCTCCCAGGAACCTTTCCCAAGTCTTGCTCTAAGCTCCCAAGCCCTCTACTCCCTCAACGCTGAGCTCCTCTGCTCGGCCATGGCACCCCACTGTGGCCGGCCTCACACGGCTCACCTTAGCCCAAGCCGCCACATCCCTCGGGTCTCCCTAACCCCAAGGATGCTCATAAACCTGAGCTTCGAATCCCTTAAGCTTTGATGCTCGTTAATGTCGCCAAAAGCCGTCCCGCCTTTCCGAGCTTGCCGTCGGTGATTGCCGCCTCCTCCGACCGTGCCGACCCCAAAAACGGGTTCCCGGCATCCCCCTGAGTCCAACGGTGGTCCCCGTTCCCGTCGCCGTTCGCCGTAGCACCGTCGGCCGCCACCGCCGTCTTGCTCTGCTCCCGGCGCGCGCGTGCGATCGGTTGAGGAAGAAGCACAGTAACGGTTCGTTACTGTTCCTCCGACCGAGCCAAGCGATGCGACTGAGCCGGACCGCTTCGCCTGCGCCGGATTCGAACCAGCCGAGCCCGAGGAACAGTACCGCACCCGGGGCAACGCAGTTCGACCGAGTCAGCTCGCCGCGCCTGGTCCGAACCCGGTGAACAGTAACCGACCGAGCCCAGTGAACAGTGCTTGACCCAAACTCAAAAATACATATTTATACTCCCTAGATCCGTTTCGAGCCCGCCAATCCATTTCTTAGCTCCAAATAGTCATATCAAGCCTCCAAAAATCCCAAACCTATTTTATTTGAATTTTGGTGAATTATCTTATTATGTCCATTTCTTTATTCCTAGCTCATTTTTAGTCGAGCGTGGAATTAAATTGATTTTCTTTGTTTTGCGCTAGCACGTGACGTCGTGGATCAGCTGGTACAAGAATACGAAGCTTCGGATCAAGATCAAGGCCCAGAAATCAAAGAATACGAAATTGTCGAAATCATAAGTCTGCAAGGCAAGTCACATGTTTTTGATCATATTGAATCCCATTAAATTACATTATTTATTTAATGTATTTTCATTATTGATAGTTACGAACTGATAATTGCTTAAAACAAAGATTTAGAATGACATACTATCTAGATAATCCTACCACTGATAAATAGCTCTGTTTACCTTGATGGCCATATTCACCTTGACAACCTTAGTAAGAATTAACATATGATACAAATGTATACAAGATCATTTCATTCAGTATGATACACTACTAAGTGACTCTGGCCGTTGGCCGGTAGAATTGAAAAACCCGGAGAGGGTAGGGTGGTATGGGACACCGTACCCTAGGCCGGTGATGCTGGTATGCACTTCTAAGGTGTTGGCTGTGGGCCAGTAGGATTTGAAAACTGGTACTAAGGTAAAGGGTGTGCTGTGGGAAATCATGTGGTGATCTACGCCCACGACTTTTACCTTAGGGGAAATGTAGGGTAAGGGTGTTGTGGGAAACCGTGCGGCGGTTGTCGCCCACTGTGGGGAACCGTGCGGCGGTTTTCGCCCACCGCCTTATCCTAGAGTGGAGGTTGCAGACCTCAGAAAAATATTAGGACAAGAACCTTGTGCCAAGTAAAAGACACAGTAATCGCTCAACCACAAGCGTTGACTTGTCAAACCTGGTTTAGTAACTGCTCAAATCGATTGAATCTCTAACGGAGTACAACCAGTTGATATGGAAACGGTAAAACCATATTGAACAACGTTAGATCCTTCCAGGACGGGTAGTCTGGCCTGCGTGGCGGATATCCGGGTTTGAATTGAGATCTAACGGGTACGAGAAAGTCGGTATGAAAACGGTAAAAGCATACTGGACAACGGTAGATTCCTCTCAGGACGGGAACAATATCTGGCCGTGTCGGCAGATAAAGTGTCTGGCTGTGATAGCGGACCCCCGGGTCTGTTTGGAGGTCTATCGGGTAGAGTCTTCATGAAGAAATGAGCAGTGAACAACCTTGTTTTCTTAACTCTCTGGCCGGAGTTAAGGGATCTTGTGGGTAAAGCTGGGCAGCTCTGCAGAGTGAGATAAATGGTATTCGAATACGCCGTGCTTCCGGTTAATGAAGCTGTGTTAATTGGGTGATTCCAACAATGAGGCATAAGTAGGATTTGAGATGATTTAATGTGATAAGTGATGAACTGAATTTGTTAATGAAAACCCCCTGATCTTAAGGAGAAAATGTTTTAAGTTTTACTTGATTGCAAACAAAACTGCATCCACCCAATATAATAAACCCAATATACCCCCGTCCTTGAATAACCTTGCAAATAGTAAATCAGGATTTACCCATGTGACTTGTTGAGTACGGGGTCGGAGTACTCAGGCTTGCCAAATTTTCCGTCCACAGATGCCAGAAGAAAAGGAGATGCTGCGCGTGTTCGTGTTAGGGTTACGTCTACACCCAAGCGTTCCTGTGGAGTTTTCTTCGGCTCTTTTGTATGTAAGTTAAGTTTTGGGCTTGGACGCCCGTATTGTTACTAAAGTTGACCATTAGGTCTTATTTCAATGAAATTAACCTCTTTTAACTGTTCG
Organism: Dendrocalamus latiflorus; assembly: GCA_017311315.1. NCBI lineage: Eukaryota > Viridiplantae > Streptophyta > Magnoliopsida > Poales > Poaceae > Dendrocalamus > Dendrocalamus latiflorus. The sequence continues at coordinate 36,838,120 of CM029664.1, forward strand.
TGAGCAGACTTGATACACTGTTAGGCTGCAACAGAACTCCTGGGCTGTTGCGGTTGATAAGACGTCCCTGGTCCCAAAAATCGGGGGCGTTACAAGTGGTATCAGAGCTATGCTTGACTGTAGGATGTAACCCTAAGTATAGGTTTGATTTCGATAGGAACACGATTCTACAAAATCTAAATTTATGATACAAAAGAGTTACAAAAATCATAAGTAATATTGCTGCCTTACTCTTCCTATGTCTGCCCTATCTTCCCTAGACATGCATTAAAAATTTTGTTTGGGTTGGTCAAAAGCTCAAAAATACGACTAGCCGTTTAGACTAACTCCTTACTGTAAGTCTAAACCAAATGAAACGAAAACTAACTTTAGTAGAAGTGCTAAGGATGGTGTTAAGAAGGATAGCGCGAATACCTTGACCAAAATTTTTCCTTTTGAAAAGTTGAGGTCACCGTTTAAGTAATTAGCACCTCATGCCCGTTTAATTCCCTTGATATAACGGGTAAAGACCAATTGAGTAGACGAAGTTTTCTGATTGTAATAATAGCCAAATAGCACTACTAGCCGTTAGGCTGTTATGTAAGCAATTTGTGCAAAGTTAATTGTTGGTTTTACATAAAGCTTATGTTCAAAAGTTCCCTACTTCTACCTTACTTCGTCTCAGCTTGTACCTATCTTCTTCTGATCTAGTTCTTCTCTTATCTATCAAACTCTAAATCTTAGAGGAACTCAAATGTAAGCTCCTGATTGCAGTGAAAGTTTCCCAAACCTCTTCCTCGAATCTCGAGGACGAGATTCTTTTTAAGGGGGGTAGTGTGAAACATCCCCAGTTTTTCAAAAATTTGAAAATCAATTCAATTTCCAAACCTCTTGGCAAATTCCCAATTTAGAGCCTAACCCTCACCAATCTTCACGCAAATTGCGCACGAATCACGACGCCATCGCATCCCTCCGCTGCTACCGCCGAGTTCACTGTGCGCCATCCGAAAACCACCGCCATCTGCGTCCTTTTGCCACCGCCCCTGTTCCCGCGACTTCCTCTCCCTGCCACCTTGCCCTTCGGAAGCCTTCTTCGCCAGCTAGAGCCACCAGCTGCCCCTCTCGGCCCTTCTCTCCCGTGAGTCACCGTCGCCATGACGTCTCCTGGCGCCGAACCGCCTCCGGGCACTCGTGAAGGCCAAGGACCCCTCTGAGCTTCTCCACACGTTACAGTGAAACTCCCCACCCACCGAATTCGTCTCTTGCCCCCTCCATTGCCGGTAATGGCTGAAAATCCCCACGGTGCCCTAGCTTTCAATTCCGGAACTCCGGCCAATGAGAGTCTAATTCCTCTCTCCAGTAGCACTCCTGAGCTCCCAGGAACCTTTCCCAAGTCTTGCTCTAAGCTCCCAAGCCCTCTACTCCCTCAACGCTGAGCTCCTCTGCTCGGCCATGGCACCCCACTGTGGCCGGCCTCACACGGCTCACCTTAGCCCAAGCCGCCACATCCCTCGGGTCTCCCTAACCCCAAGGATGCTCATAAACCTGAGCTTCGAATCCCTTAAGCTTTGATGCTCGTTAATGTCGCCAAAAGCCGTCCCGCCTTTCCGAGCTTGCCGTCGGTGATTGCCGCCTCCTCCGACCGTGCCGACCCCAAAAACGGGTTCCCGGCATCCCCCTGAGTCCAACGGTGGTCCCCGTTCCCGTCGCCGTTCGCCGTAGCACCGTCGGCCGCCACCGCCGTCTTGCTCTGCTCCCGGCGCGCGCGTGCGATCGGTTGAGGAAGAAGCACAGTAACGGTTCGTTACTGTTCCTCCGACCGAGCCAAGCGATGCGACTGAGCCGGACCGCTTCGCCTGCGCCGGATTCGAACTAGCCGAGCCCGAGGAACAGTACCGCACCCGGGGCGACGCAGTTCGACCGAGTCAGCTCGCCGCGCCTGGTCCGAACCCGGTGAACAGTAACCGACCGAGCCCAGTGAACAGTGCTTGACCCAAACTCAAAAATACATATTTATACTCCTTAGATCCGTTTCGAGCCCGCCAATCCATTTCTTAGCTCCAAATAGTCATATCAAGCCTCCAAAAATCCCAAACCTATTTTATTTGAATTTTGGTGAATTATCTTATTATGTCCATTTCTTTATTCCTAGCTCATTTTTAGTCGAGCGTGGAATTAAATTGATTTTCTTTGTTTTGCGCTAGCACGTGACGTCGTGGATCAGCTGGTACAAGAATACGAAGCTTCGGATCAAGATCAAGGCCCAGAAATCAAAGAATACGAAATTGTCGAAATCATAAGTCTGCAAGGCAAGTCACATGTTTTTGATCATATTGAATCCCATTAAATTACATTATTTATTTAATGTATTTTCATTATTGATAGTTACGAACTGATAATTGCTTAAAACAAAGATTTAGAATGACATACTATCTAGATAATCCTACCACTGATAAATAGCTCTGTTTACCTTGATGGCCATATTCACCTTGACAACCTTAGTAAGAATTAACATATGATACAAATGTATACAAGATCATTTCATTCAGTATGATACACTACTAAGTGACTCTGGCCGTTGGCCGGTAGAATTGAAAAACCCGGAGAGCGTAGGGTGGTATGGGACACCGTACCCTAGGCCGGTGATGCTGGTATGCACTTCTAAGGTGTTGGCTGTGGGCCAGTAGGATTTGAAAACTGGTACTAAGGTAAAGGGTGTGCTGTGGGAAATCATGTGGTGATCTACGCCCACGACTTTTACCTTAGGGGAAATGTAGGGTAAGGGTGTTGTGGGAAACCGTGCGGCGGTTGTCGCCCACTGTGGGGAACCGTGCGGCGGTTTTCGCCCACCGCCTTATCCTAGAGTGGAGGTTGCAGACCTCAGAAAAATATTAGGACAAGAACCTTGTGCCAAGTAAAAGACACAGTAATCGCTCAACCACAAGCGTTGACTTGTCAAACCTGGTTTAGTAACTGCTCAAATCGATTGAATCTCTAACGGAGTACAACCAGTTGATATGGAAACGGTAAAACCATATTGAACAACGTTAGATCCTTCCAGGACGGGTAGTCTGGCCTGCGTGGCGGATATCCGGGTTTGAATTGAGATCTAACGGGTACGAGAAAGTCGGTATGAAAACGGTAAAAGCATACTGGACAACGGTAGATTCCTCTCAGGACGGGAACAATATCTGGCCGTGTCGGCAGATAAAGTGTCTGGCTGTGATAGCGGACCCCCGGGTCTGTTTGGAGGTCTATCGGGTAGAGTCTTCATGAAGAAATGAGCAGTGAACAACCTTGTTTTCTTAACTCTCTGGCCGGAGTTAAGGGATCTTGTGGGTAAAGCTGGGCAGCTCTGCAGAGTGAGATAAATGGTATTCGAATACGCCGTGCTTCCGGTTAATGAAGCTGTGTTAATTGGGTGATTCCAACAATGAGGCATAAGTAGGATTTGAGATGATTTAATGTGATAAGTGATGAACTGAATTTGTTAATGAAAACCCCCTGATCTTAAGGAGAAAATGTTTTAAGTTTTACTTGATTGCAAACAAAACTGCATCCACCCAATATAATAAACCCAATATACCCCCGTCCTTGAATAACCTTGCAAATAGTAAATCAGGATTTACCCATGTGACTTGTTGAGTACGGGGTCGGAGTACTCAGGCTTGCCAAATTTTCCGTCCACAGATGCCAGAAGAAAAGGAGATGCTGCGCGTGTTCGTGTTAGGGTTACGTCTACACCCAAGCGTTCCTGTGGAGTTTTCTTCGGCTCTTTTGTATGTAAGTTAAGTTTTGGGCTTGGACGCCCGTATTGTTACTAAAGTTGACCATTAGGTCTTATTTCAATGAAATTAACCTCTTTTAACTGTTCGTGAGCAGACTTGATACACTGTTAGGCTGCAACAGAACTCCTGGGCTGTTGCGGTTGATAAGACGTCCCTGGTCCCAAAAATCGGGGGCGTTACAAGTGGTATCAGAGCTATGCTTGACTGTAGGATGTAACCCTAAGTATAGGTTTGATTTCGATAGGAACACGATTCTACAAAATCTAAATTTATGATACAAAAGAGTTACAAAAATCATAAGTAATATTGCTGCCTTACTCTTCCTATGTCTGCCTTATCTTCCCTAGACATGCATTAAAAATTTTGTTTGGGTTGGTCAAAAGCTCAAAAATACGACTAGCCGTTTAGACTAACTCCTTACTGTAAGTCTAAACCAAATGAAACGAAAACTAACTTTAGTAGAAGTGCTAAGGATGGTGTTAAGAAGGATAGCGCGAATACCTTGACCAAAATTTTTCCTTTTGAAAAGTTGAGGTCACCGTTTAAGTAATTAGCACCTCATGCCCGTTTAATTCCCTTGATATAACGGGTAAAGACCAATTGAGTAGACGAAGTTTTCTGATTGTAATAATAGCCAAATAGCACTACTAGCCGTTAGGCTGTTATGTAAGCAATTTGTGCAAAGTTAATTGTTGGTTTTACATAAAGCTTATGTTCAAAAGTTCCCTACTTCTACCTTACTTCGTCTCAGCTTGTACCTATCTTCTTCTGATCTAGTTCTTCTCTTATCTATCAAACTCTAAATCTTAGAGGAACTCAAATGTAAGCTCCTGATTGCAGTGAAAGTTTCCCAAACCTCTTCCTCGAATCTCGAGGACGAGATTCTTTTTAAGGGGGGTAGTGTGAAACATCCCCAGTTTTTCAAAAATTTGAAAATCAATTCAATTTCCAAACCTCTTGGCAAATTCCCAATTTAGAGCCTAACCCTCACCAATCTTCACGCAAATTGCGCACGAATCACGACGCCATCGCATCCCTCCGCTGCTACCGCCGAGTTCACTGTGCGCCATCCGAAAACCACCGCCATCTGCGTCCTTTTGCCACCGCCCCTGTTCCCGCGACTTCCTCTCCCTGCCACCTTGCCCTTCGGAAGCCTTCTTCGCCAGCTAGAGCCACCAGCTGCCCCTCTCGGCCCTTCTCTCCCGTGAGTCACCGTCGCCATGACGTCTCCTGGCGCCGAACCGCCTCCGGGCACTCGTGAAGGCCAAGGACCCCTCTGAGCTTCTCCACATGTTACAGTGAAACTCCCCACCCACCGAATTCGTCTCTTGCCCCCTCCATTGCCGGTAATGGCTGAAAATCCCCACGGTGCCCTAGCTTTCAATTCCGGAACTCCGGCCAATGAGAGTCTAATTCCTCTCTCCAGTAGCACTCCTGAGCTCCCAGGAACCTTTCCCAAGTCTTGCTCTAAGCTCCCAAGCCCTCTACTCCCTCAACGCTGAGCTCCTCTGCTCGGCCATGGCACCCCACTGTGGCCGGCCTCACACGGCTCACCTTAGCCCAAGCCGCCACCTCCCTCGGGTCTCCCTAACCCCAAGGATGCTCATAAACCTGAGCTTCGAATCCCTTAAGCTTTGATGCTCGTTAATGTCGCCAAAAGCCGTCCCGCCTTTCCGAGCTTGCCGTCGGTGATTGCCGCCTCCTCCGACCGTGCCGACCCCAAAAACGGGTTCCCGGCATCCCCCTGAGTCCAACGGTGGTCCCCGTTCCCGTCGCCGTTCGCCGTAGCACCGTCGGCCGCCACCGCCGTCTTGCTCTGCTCCCGGCGCGCGCGTGCGATCGGTTGAGGAAGAAGCACAGTAACGGTTCGTTACTGTTCCTCCGACCGAGCCAAGCGATGCGACTGAGCCGGACCGCTTCGCCTGCGCCGGATTCGAACCAGCCGAGCCCGAGGAACAGTACCGCACCCGGGGCGACGCAGTTCGACCGAGTCAGCTCGCCGCGCCTGGTCCGAACCCGGTGAACAGTAACCGACCGAGCCCAGTGAACAGTGCTTGACCCAAACTCAAAAATACATATTTATACTCCCTAGATCCGTTTCGAGCCCGCCAATCCATTTCTTAGCTCCAAATAGTCATATCAAGCCTCCAAAAATCCCAAACCTATTTTATTTGAATTTTGGTGAATTATCTTATTATGTCCATTTCTTTATTCCTAGCTCATTTTTAGTCGAGCGTGGAATTAAATTGATTTTCTTTGTTTTGCGCTAGCACGTGACGTCGTGGATCAGCTGGTACAAGAATACGAAGCTTCGGATCAAGATCAAGGCCCAGAAATCAAAGAATACGAAATTGTCGAAATCATAAGTCTGCAAGGCAAGTCACATGTTTTTGATCATATTGAATCCCATTAAATTACATTATTTATTTAATGTATTTTCATTATTGATAGTTACGAACTGATAATTGCTTAAAACAAAGATTTAGAATGACATACTATCTAGATAATCCTACCACTGATAAATAGCTCTGTTTACCTTGATGGCCATATTCACCTTGACAACCTTAGTAAGAATTAACATATGATACAAATGTATACAAGATCATTTCATTCAGTATGATACACTACTAAGTGACTCTGGCCGTTGGCCGGTAGAATTGAAAAACCCGGAGAGGGTAGGGTGGTATGGGACACCGTACCCTAGGCCGGTGATGCTGGTATGCACTTCTAAGGTGTTGGCTGTGGGCCAGTAGGATTTGAAAACTGGTACTAAGGTAAAGGGTGTGCTGTGGGAAATCATGTGGTGATCTACGCCCACGACTTTTACCTTAGGGGAAATGTAGGGTAAGGGTGTTGTGGGAAACCGTGCGGCGGTTGTCGCCCACCGCCTTATCCTAGAGTGGAGGTTGCAGACCTCAGAAAAATATTAGGACAAGAACCTTGTGCCAAGTAAAAGACACAGTAATCGCTCAACCACAAGCGTTGACTTGTCAAACCTGGTTTAGTAACTGCTCAAATCGATTGAATCTCTAACGGAGTACAACCAGTTGATATGGAAACGGTAAAACCATATTGAACAACGTTAGATCCTTCCAGGACGGGTAGTCTGGCCTGCGTGGCGGATATCCGGGTTTGAATTGAGATCTAACGGGTACGAGAAAGTCGGTATGAAAACGGTAAAAGCATACTGGACAACGGTAGATTCCTCTCAGGACGGGAACAATATCTGGCCGTGTCGGCAGATAAAGTGTCTGGCTGTGATAGCGGACCCCCGGGTCTGTTTGGAGGTCTATCGGGTAGAGTCTTCATGAAGAAATGAGCAGTGAACAACCTTGTTTTCTTAACTCTCTGGCCGGAGTTAAGGGATCTTGTGGGTAAAGCTGGGCAGCTCTGCAGAGTGAGATAAATGGTATTCGAATACGCCGTGCTTCCGGTTAATGAAGCTGTGTTAATTGGGTGATTCCAACAATGAGGCATAAGTAGGATTTGAGATGATTTAATGTGATAAGTGATGAACTGAATTTGTTAATGAAAACCCCCTGATCTTAAGGAGAAAATGTTTTAAGTTTTACTTGATTGCAAACAAAACTGCATCCACCCAATATAATAAACCCAATATACTCCCGTCCTTGAATAACCTTGCAAATAGTAAATCAGGATTTACCCATGTGACTTGTTGAGTACGGGGTCGGAGTACTCAGGCTTGCCAAATTTTCCGTCCACAGATGCCAGAAGAAAAGGAGATGCTGCGCGTGTTCGTGTTAGGGTTACGTCTACACCCAAGCGTTCCTGTGGAGTTTTCTTCGGCTCTTTTGTATGTAAGTTAAGTTTTGGGCTTGGACGCCCGTATTGTTACTAAAGTTGACCATTAGGTCTTATTTCAATGAAATTAACCTCTTTTAACTGTTCGTGAGCAGACTTGATACACTGTTAGGCTGCAACAGAACTCCTGGGCTGTTGCGGTTGATAAGACGTCCCTGGTCCCAAAAATCGGGGGCGTTACAGACTGCTTCGGGAACTTGAGCTTCTCGAAGTGGCCGAACTTGTTGGACATCACATCCCTGGTCAGGTCAGGGTCGGTGATGATCACCTTGGGGATCGGGCCGAACCAAGAGATGCACGTCTTGCCGTGCTCCCGGACGGTGTTGTAGAGGAACGGCGCGACGTGGGGGCCGATGTTGTGGCAGCGCAGCGGCATCGGCCTCGACCACGCCTCCTTGTTCTGCCTGTCGTTGTCGTTGAAGTCGCCGGTGAGGAAGCGGTACGACGTGCCGCGGAGGCCCTGCGCGCGTAGCGCCCGCTCAAGCCGCCGCGGCCGCCACCACAGCCGGTGTAGCAGCCGGGCAGCCTGCCACAGGAGCACAACGCCCAGGAGACCGTACACCAGGAAGCTCCATGGCACCGAGGCGGGATTCATCTTTGCTCCAAGAACCATTGCTCTCGAGCGAACTGTGAGAAGAATGTCTAGAAGATATAGAAGTGTCACTGGGACAGTAGTCTCTGGTGCCCATTTGTTTAAGCTTCTTATGGAGTATAATTAAGGCGCCTTTTGGCATTTCGGTCAACCATGCGACAGTCCACCATGTGGCGGAGAAGAAACACCGACGGGATTGGATTGGCCAAATTGACGCGCGGGATGGGCACCCACCATGTGGCGGCTGTTTCGTTGCTGCTTCGTGTTGTCTATGTGACCTCAAGAGATTTGCCTGGACTTCTTGACTAAATGGCACTTTTAGCACTATTAAAAGCCTAAATATAGAAATAGCCGCAGTTGCATGGTAATTACAAAAATAACATTTTTATCGTTTAGTTACTATGCGGCAAACCCTAGGAAACTGACACGTCAGAGAAATATATGATGGACATGTGCTCAGAGCCTACTGCACAGCCACTGTGCGGCCAAGAAGTTAATGACCGCGACTAATGACCTAAAGCACGGTGGCCGAGCGGCAGGCTGCTCGGCCTCACGGTAGCTGTGCGGCAGCCAGCTCGATCGCACAATGGCCGTGCGCTGTGCCACTACTACAAAAAGGGTTATCATAGATGATTCAAAACTGTCATCACAGACGGCTTTTTGAACTGTCTGAATTTATGCGTCAGTGATAATCAAAGGTTATCACAGACGGTTTGTGAGCCGTCTGTGATAAATATATCACAAACGGTTTGTAACTAAAACGTCTGTGAAAAACTCTATCATAGACGGCTCGAACCAAAACTGTCGTGATACTCACACATCACAGACGGTTCTAACTACCAACCATCTATGACGTGTGAGTATCACAGACGAACCGTCTGTGATGTGTGAGTTGTTGGAAATATGGGCAATATTTTAACTCCAAATTTTACTAGGAGACAAACACAATAAACTAGTGATGCAAATCTTACTACTAGCAGCAGGCTACTCATCATATTTCAGAATATACTCAAGAAAATGTAGTAACTAAGTCGTACGTACGTGCGAACGACTTACTTGTTAGCCTAATGAAGAACAGGAAGCCGCGCAGGCTTGACGCAGTGCAGAACGTAGATGTCGTAGTGCAGTGAGCGGTCGCACAGATGCGCTGCCCAGAAACCTTATTGCCGCCCCGTGCAGGTACTCTCTGCGGCAACGGTTCGGAGATAGCCGCTCTTCCTCCTTCCAGGTGCACGCTGGGAAGAGAGGTTGACGAGGTTCAGAAAGCACAGCACAACAGCACAACAGAGCAAAAAGTAGAGGAAGAATGAAGGTGCAAAATTCTCTCTTTTTTTCCTGGACGTCTCCAGGCCCTTTTAAGGGCGCTGCAGTTACTACTTACTAGTAACTGTTGCGTTTTAAACAGAATTATGCACTAGTAACTGCCTCATCAAATCACAAATTAAGCAGTGTAAATTCACTTGTAACTGCCTCATTCAAATGTTTAAATCTCATTCAAACAGAGAGAGTGAGGCGCATGGTTCAGCAAAAATAAAGATGGACTTAGTCTGCCAAGTGGCGCGATTTTCACGCGAAAATACGCGAAAAACAAAACAAGTCACGCGATTTTCACGCGAAAATACACGAATACGCGCGCGCGTGCATGCGCGCATGTGTGACTAGACAGAACCATCCTCATACCATCTCTTTCCATATTCAAGGAGTGGGGAGGATTCCACCTTATAAATCGGTCTTCGTCACCCTGCCTTAGCAATATGGTACTAAACCATGCATGCTTTGGAATTAAGGAAATAAGCCAAATTAAATGGGCCAATTTCTAACATAAGTATCACAGACGATTGGTATATAGAACCGTTTGTGATACTTTTCCATCACAGACATTTTCTGATTCGATCCGTTTGTGATAATTCTTCACGGACGGTTTATACCACAAAACCGTCTGTGATAATTCATTCTATATCTATTTTTTTCTATTTGTGGGCTAGCCTTAGAAAATGTTAACTATATCATCTGAAAACAAGCAAATACAGCAACAAACATAGCAACACATTATATTTCCATTAAAATTAGAATCCACCGTTACAATATTACAAGATATCAAGTAGGTTACCTATAGCATTGCATACACAAGAGGACACTTACAATTTTACAAAGATAAACTTCACTGTTACAAATTCAGAAAAATACTTATACTATAAAAAAACTTTAGGCTAATACAAACTAGATTTACACATTCTTCATTAAACTATAATCTAAAAACTTCATGTCACCGAGGCTGGATTCATCTGCGCTCCAAGAACCATTGCTCTGGAGAGAAGTGGGAGAAGAATGTCTAGGAGATAGTCTCTGGTACCCATTTGTTTAAGCTTCTTATGGGGTATAATTAAGGCGCCTTTTGGTTCGGTCAACCATGCGACAGTCCACCATGTGCTCGTAAGGAATTTGACGGAGAAGAAACTGGGATTGGATTGGCCAAATTGACGCGCGGGATGGCAACCCACCATGTGGCGGCTGTTTCGTTGCTGCTTCGTGTTGTCTATGTGACCTCAATTGATTTGTCTGGACTTTTTGACTAAAGGCACTTTTAGAAAGTCCAAATATAGAAATAGCAATAATTGTATGGTAATTACAAAAATAACACTTTTACCGTTCGGTTACTATGCGGCAAGCCCTAAGAATCTGACACGTTAGAGAAATACACATTGGATATGTGCCCAGGGCATGCCTCAAGGCCACTGTGCGACCAAAAAGTTAATGACCGGGACTAATGACCTAAAGCACGGTGATCGCGTGGCAGGCTGCTTGGCCTCACGGTGGCCGTGCGGCAGCTAGCTTAGTCGCACGATGCCTGTGCACTGTGCATTTCTCTGACATGTCAGCTTTCCAAGGCTCACCGCACGATAACCGAACAGCAAAAGTACTATTTTTGTAATTGCTACACAACTGCCGCTATTTTTGTATTTAAACATTAAAATAATGCTAAAAGTGCCATTTAGTCGGACTTCTTTGGGAAACGGGTAGAGTCAGTCCACTGCATAAAACATCAAATAGTAAAGCACGATTACAATAAACCGCATGGCCCCAAATCTGCAAACAACTGAATGGATTGATCTTAGAGAAGATTACGCCAAGTTTTTCGGGCCTTGTTCTTTTTAGCTTGTAAAAGCTGCCTTTTAGTTTTTCTGCATTGTATCGAGTTAGAGAACAACATAGACATCTAATATTCGACTGGCTACTCTTTAGCATGATCACCATATCCCCTGAGGGTTCTAATTTGTGGTGTAAATAGAGCGGATAATTTTTATCTGACCGACCAACCAAAGGCTCACAGTGTGAATCACTACTACAGAAATAGTCATCACAGACAGTTGAAAACCATCATCACAAATGGTTTCCAAACCATCTAAATTTATGTGTTTCTGTCACAAACGGTTTTTAAACCGTCTGTGATATATCAAATATCAGATATGGTTCTTAAACATAGCCATCTATGATATCTCACATATCATAGACGGCTAATACTAAAAACCGTCCATGATATAATAGATATCACAGACGGTTCTTCAACATAGTCATCTGTGATATCCGAAATATCACAGACGACTAATACCAAAAATCGTCCATGATATATATCATATATGATAGACAGTTTGTTGTTACAAACTGTCTGTGATAGCTATTTTAATAGGTAAGTTATTTCCTGTTTTTGGCTAGCCTCGGAAAATGCTAACCATGCCCTCTGAAAACAACCAACAAATCACATATATAATACACGACAATCATTACACAGATCTCATAAATAAATTAAACAACTGAATGAAGTACAACTGAATGAATTGTTTGATTAAGCACAATTGAGTGATTACAATTGTATCAAATGTTTGAACATCTAATTATCATCGTCGGCGTGGAACACTCCATTCTTGTGTATGATCTCCCCATCAAGAATTCAGAGAGCTGTTCTCGAACTTCGATGAGTTTGTCAAGATCGAACGTACTTTCGTCGAATTTCACGCGCTATCGCTAGGAGTGTTAAAGTCATTAGCGCGCATGCGCGTGCGCGCACACACACATATATACATATATATACATATATATGTATGTATAAATTGATAATCACGAAATATTTATTGACAGGTTGACAAACCTCTGGATTATTCATCTTAGTGTCCATGATTTCCTCCATATGGTAGCAAACGTAGAATCCACATATGTTGCCTTATAGCTGCTGATGGCACTATAAAATAGAATTACATACATAAGTATTATCAATTCTAGAGGTATTATTATGAAGTGTGATATACCAGGATTGTTGTGTTGTATCGGGTACAGAAAATCACGTCCTGTGTCGCAGTGTGGCGCTAGATTCCTTGTGTCTCCCTCCCTAGGCAACGCAAGCGGTGAACAACCTACGTGATTCTAAAAAGTTAGCCTCAGCTATTGCAAACAAAAAGAAGACTATAATAGAGTTATGTATGGAGGAAATGAGTTTACGTATCAATTGTTTGTTGCACACGGATGAAGTTGTGGTTACTCCTAAGTAGGGAATCAAGGTGTATTACCTTGCTCCACTTTGGTACAATCACAATTAGAATCTAATAAGACCTAATCATATGTGTCACCATAGTGATTAATCCTAAGTTCATGTTACGTATAAAATATAAATAAAACTTGTATGCCAACTAGTGAAACATTTACCCCTGGTTGAAGGGTACCAGGATGTACTCCTTGTCAATGTGAGCAAGCAATCTCGTCGTTATGTATTCTTTGATGAAGGATGCGTTGTATTGATGGATTGCTTAGAGACCAATTCTAGGTCGAGGAAACCCATCGGCTATCGTTGTCGCCAGACTCATTGCATCACGGATCTATACATGAGCAATGAGTTATGATATTTATTGGTATTACATGAATATAGAACTTCATTGTACAGTAGCGAGTTCATCGAGGTTAAATAGTAAAAATAAGTCTTCGAAGGTCACGACAATGTAGCTCAAGTCATGGAGAAAATGTGCCTCTGTGTATCTCACGGTGAATGCACTTTGCTGGTTTGGCTTCCTGTTATATATCTATATGTACCAGGTATGTAAAGACCTGCAAGCCAGTCCAAGGCTAGGTAATTATGACTCGGGAACCAATGACAGTTCCAGCTAGTACTTCCAGGATTCGAGAGGCGACTTAGTCTTCTTTGGTTGGGCCTTAGTGCCTCGCTTGCGATACATCTTGTGAAGCAATGGACTTGTGAAGCGGAGCTTGAGGTAGAGTCATAGAGGGTTCTGTTTGACAGGCATGGTCGTCTAGAGATCACGACATGGAAGGGTCCAGTGTGATGTCTTTCTTAGGCCATTGGTAAAATGTGTGGACGACATCCTCTAGTATCATGATTTCACTGTTTGGGGGCCTCTGTAGCGGGACGGCCCTGAAAATGTCTTTAATGTTGTCCACCTGGACATTCGCGAAATTACGTGACCTTGTAACATATATCAAAATCCCAACTCCAATCCAAAGTACAATAAGAAATTTTTTTGAAGGGTCACCCATCCTAAAATTGCCATAAGCCAAGCACACTTAATGTCAATGTTCCAACAAAACCAACCACCAATTGGCCTTCTTCTTTATTGTGTGTTCTTTCCACCTTTCTTGCTTTTATTCTTTGGCTTGATTACTATTCATCTTCTTCTACCCTGCATCAGACCTAAGCTCAAATCTCCAACTGACAAAAGCCTTTTTCCCTATGCATCTTCACTTGAAAACCGCTCAATTTGTGCTAGTAATCAATTCATCAATCTTTCCCTTCCATTTGTGCGTCCTTGAATACCAAAAACGCTCGCACGGTGTGATAAATTCTATCGGTTTCCTTTTTTTTGCTGAAGCTACAAATCAAAGCACCGTGACCATGTTCCCTTCCCTTTCATCTAGCCAAAGTCTCCCCTCCTCCAGAGAAGTCACCGAGGCTACCATTGACACCATCGGCATCGTCGCGCTGAGATGACATAGCCGACCGCTTCACCATCCAAGACCGCTGCCGGAGCCTTTCCCCATCAGAGCACTCCGTCAGCACTGTCTTCTGCCTAGCCATCGAGCAAATCCATCATGGAAGAACTCTACCGCCGCCATCTTCCGCCGTCGCCGCCACTTTCCAACTATCACTGGTAAAACACCCTTGCCTGTTGAAAACAATTGCTCTACGTTTGACCACCGCAACCCCATCGATCTCAGCCACTCCGACCACTCCCAATCACTCCTGAGTTCCGACCATTCTTTAAACTTCTGAGAACTTTAGCTTCGACTATTGTTATTTCCGACCCCTCTTGCTTTCGACCGTGGTCGCTCGTGACCTAGCTGTTTTCGACCATGGTCGTGAGACCATGGCTGCTTTCGATCACACTCGTTTTCGACCACTTTATAGTTTTTGACCACTCCGGGCCTCTCAGCCACACTCGGTGTTATGATCACCATGGTCGGCCACGACAACCTCATCGGTTACGACCACTCTTGGCATTTCGATAATTCTTGTAGGTTTTGACCGCACTAAGCCTCCGACAACTCTGAAGACTTCGACCACTCTCAACCTCCAACAACTAGGTTTTGATCACCAAGATTCGATCACTTTGAAGTGTTCGATCAATTCCTGTAATGTTCGACTTGCAATGGTTCCGACCTCTTTGAAGCTTTTGACCACATATAACTTTCGACTATGTTGCATTCTTTGACCACTTCAAACTTTTTGACCACTCCTTCTGACCATGTATGGACCACCGATAACTCACAGCCACTTCGACCACCGACCAAGTCTAAATTTCTGACCACACTCAACCATCTAATCACAACTATTTGACTACCTGAGCCGATCGATTCCATCGACCGCTCCAAGCCGATCAATTCATTCAACCACTCCACACCGTCCCATTCCTTCAACTACTTTGATCCCCCATCCCTCCGATCCTTCTGACCATCGCTCATGATCGTAGTCGCCTTCGACCATGTTCTGTCCTTCGACCACGTTCTAGTCTTCGATCACTCCTGGTCTCTCGACCACTCTAGAGTTTCTGATCACCGACCACTCTGTGTAGCTTTTAACCACTCCTAGCCTTTGTCCAATCGTTGCAGTATTTGACAACGACAAATATTTCTAGAAGCCTGTATTTCTTCATGATAGCTCTGTTTGAACCCGTTCAACTTTTTAAATTCATATAAAATCATAAACCTCCTTCCAGTATTTATTTGGGTTTCTTGTTTTGTGCATAGAACCCAACGTCATCGAAGAGTTTTTCGATCCGCAGCATGAAGGTCTAGACAATATGCATGAAGGCAAGTCTCCTTTAATCATCTTATACCTATGTTTTCCAAAATCCTTTTATTATTTCAAATTTAATTGCATTGCTATGTTACATAAAATGATAACTTATGTTTTAACGATAATAGTTAAACCGACAATTGTTATGCCCTCATTTGACATCGACAACCATGTACCTTTGTCGCCCTAGGCTTTCCTTGTCTCAGTATTGAGATTATTATGATATTTGTTAATTTTAGAATGGTAGTAATTGCTTAGACAAACTAGTCAATTAGTATAACCCTTTTGGTGAAAAATTGATATTGTCTGCTTTAATCTTTTATTCAAGTAATTTAGTGGCAATAGGTATTGCTGCTGTTTTTAAAATAAAATAAAATGGTGAAAATTGGTTTTAAACTTGGGCAGATGGTAAGATCTGGTTAGTACATATTTAGCATGAGAACTTGTATTGTGAATGTGCCGCCCTAGTCAATTAAGGATCGATGCTTGTGTTTGTCCAACTGAGCACTACCATATAACCACAAGTCTATATGGTACGACCTAGCAGACTAACTCACAAAGGTTTAGTTTGGATATCACCAGTGGTAAGTGGGTGTTAGGAATTTACTGGTTTACTCACAGTGAGGCACAGGGATTTACTGTACTCATATGGCGCAAGAGGCGGCTTCTGACTGTCTTGGATTTAATCCTTCAATGGTGAAACCTCAACGAGTGTTGTCTAGATAGATCAAAGTGAGGTAAAAGCTTGGTGATAAATTGTCTGAGTCTCATGTCTAAGGAAGCATGTTGGCTATTCAGATGACTTATCTCTTGTGGGTAAAGTTATACAACCTCTACAGAGTGTAAAAACTATTCGAATAGCTATGCGCATGATCAACTGTCTTGGTTTTGATTTCAAAGCAAAAGTTTTGGGAACTCGGGAGTGGATGGAACTCTCGGGAGTGTGTCCTGGCAGATGGAACCAGTGCAGGTGGATGGAGCCCATGTCTTGCCTTGGCGGTTAGAGCCTATTCACTAGTGTTGATGGTTAGAATCTTCACTAGAAAATTTATTTAGTTTCAGTTATTACAATTACTTTGTTAAATTGGTGCTTTTGAGAATTTAATTATGGTATTTGAAACATAATGCTACTTTGTGCAAAATAACCATATTATCCTTCTTTGTTAAGCCTTACATCTGCTGCATTTTTCCCCAGACTTGCGGAGTACTTTATGTACTCACATGCTACAGTCAAAACAACTCTCAGAGGGTTATGAAGATCAAGAAGGAGCCTACGACTACTTCACATGTGGATTCGACAAAGGCTCCAGGTTTACTAGGTTGTGCTTCCCCAGTCAATTGCCTAAGGCGTATTGATGGGTCATCGTCAGAGTTTTATTTTGGTTCCGCTGTGTTTTGTTAGTTTGTGAGGTTTTGTAACCTCAGTTGTAATAAAGTGGCCCTAAGACATGTACTCTCTTTTATTAATAAAGTGTTGTTAGTTATGCTATCATCATTGTTTGACTGTGTACACTAGCTTTGATCTGGGACAAGTGTAGTAATACAAAGAGGGCTCGGATTCAGAAATCCGGTCCTGACAAAGACGGTGTCAGAGCCAATTTGATTGTAGGACGTGACCTAGTTAGAAGGTCATTAGTAGAAGAGCTTCAAAATTTATTTTATAAAATAAAATTTTAATAATGTGCTACCCTTGTCTTTTCTTGTCTTTCTATCCTTATCTTCGTCATGGTATTCTTCATTCTCTATCTACTTATTTACTTTTTTGGAGTGATAATTGTATCCACTTTCCTTTGTAATTTCTATAGATGGCTCAGTGAGGTTGAGTCTAAGAAGCACCTGGAGAAGCACATCATCATGAAGGAGCGAGTAGTTCTCTAGTTGTAGTACCCAAGTAAAGTCCTACGATTTTAGAACGCTTATATATTACTTGTTTATATGCTAGGTGGACTGTATCAAGTCTTTGTATACTTATAGTACAACCATCCTTAAAAACTATTTTTATTTCAAGCTAAGCTTCTCCTAGTCGTTGTTTACTTCTCTCTTGTGTGTTTGTTTGGGATGTTGTTTAGTCATTCCTTTGATCTCTTATCTATGCTACTTCCCTCTTACCTTTTGCTAACCCCAGTTGCCGCTTCAGATGGTGAACACAAGGAATAACGCTAGCAACAGCCATGGTGCCAATGCTCAGCCAAAAAGCAACACATCAATCCCACCACCCCCTCCAGCTCAAGCCTCTAACTTGGAACAAATGATGGCTATGCAACTGCAACTTCTTCAAGCCCTTACTCAGAACCAAGTCAACCAAGTTCAGCAGGCACCCATCCAAGCACTGTAGTCCAAGCTAGGAGAGTTTATGAGAACCAGACCGCCTACCTTTGCCAGTTCAGTAAATCCGTTAGACGCTGACAACTAGCTCAAGGATGTGGAAAAGAAGCTAATTTTGGCTTAGTGCAATGATCAAGAGAAGGTGTTGTACGCTGCTCATCAACTAAAAGGAATTGCTGCTACTTGGTAGGAAAATTTCTATGCTACTCACCAGGATGTGCAGACCATCATGTGGGCTGAATTTGTCGAGGCTTTTCGCACTGCACATATTCTTATGGGAATAATGGAGATGAAGAAGAGGGAGTTTCACACGTTGCAGTAGGGAAACCTCAGTGTTTCTGAGTACCTAAACAAGTTCACTCAACTGTCCAGGTATGCGCCAGAAGGTATTACAATAGATGTATCAAAGATGATTTGGTGGTTCATGGAAGGACTTGATCCCAACATCAAGGTGCAGCTGGTGTCCAATGATTTTCCAATATTTTAGCACATAGTGAATAAGGCTCTTGTACAAGAAGATGCTCAACATCAACTGTATGAGTCTCGCAAGTGAAAATTCCAAGCTTAGCATAGTGCCAGTAGTTCTTGACATCATTCCAATCCACCTCAGTTCAGTAGGCCCTCAGTGCCAAGTGTGCCAAGGATGCCGTTCACTGGACCCTGCCCAATTCCACAAGCACCTCGAGCAAGTAATGGTGTCCAGCCCCAATAGAACAAGACTTCTACTGAAGGAGTGCAATGCTTCAATTGCAAGAACATGGGACATTATGCCAGCAATTGTCCTCAAAAGCGCCAAGCTGTGACCCCTGTTCGCTTCAACCTGGGGACTACACCAGCACGAGATCCATCTGCAGGCCAAGGCCGTGGGGCACCCCAAACTCCCAGGACTCCGCAGGCAATGGGAAGAGGTTGTGTTAATCATATTACTGCAGAAGCTGCTCAAGATGGACCAAACGTAGTTCTGGGTAAGTTTCTTGTCAACTTAGTACCTGCAACAGCATTATTTAATTTCAGAGCTTCACATTCTTTCATATCAAAAGATTTTATTGAAAGATATAATTGGGATGTGTATTTGCTAAAGAACCTTATGCTAGTCCAATCACCTAGAAAGGAAATGAGGACTAACATGGTTTGCCCTAGAGCAACCATAGATATAAATAGAGTTAAGTTCCTAGCAAACCTTATTGTAATATACTCCAAGGGCATAGATGTAATACTTGGTATAGACTGGTTAACCAAGTATAAAGGGTAGATAGATTATACCAATCGTGCCATTACTCTTATCAATTCTGAAGGGATTCGAATAGAGTGTAAGTCTAACACACCTTTAAAGAATGAATATGTGTTGAATAGCTTAAAGGGAATAACTTTAGAAGATGTGCCTATAATAAAGGAATACCCAGATGTATTTCCTGAAGATTTGCCAGGGATGCCGCCGGACAAAGAGATTGAATTTGTTATTAACTTGGTACTTGGTACAGCTCCGATTTTCAAGAGACCCTATCGCATGTCAGCAAATGATCTACTAAAATTAATAAGCAGATTCAGGAGCTGCAAGAGAAAGGTTTTGTTAGACCAAATTCTTCGCCTTGGGGAGCACCAATACTTCTAGTGAAGAAGAAAGATGACAGTCTTCACATGTGTGTGGACTACAAATCCTTGAATGATGTGACAATTAAGAACAAGTATCCTATGCCCAAGATTGATGATATATTTGATCAGTTGAAAGGATCATATGTTTTCTCCAAGATTGATCTCTGATCAAGTTACCATCAAGTGAAGATTAGACTAGAGGATATACCAAAAACAACATTCTCTACTCAATATGGATTGTACGACCCGTGTATTTTATGAGTCTGATAAATAAGGTGTTTATGGAATATTTGGTTAAGTTTGTTGATGTATTTATAGACGACATTCTTATCTACTCCAAGAATAAGAAAGAATATGAAGAATATCTGAGAATAGTTTTGAAAAAACTTAGAGAACACAGGTTGTATACTAAGTTTAGCAAGTGTGAATTTGTATGAAGGAAGTGGATTTCTTGGGACATGTGATTTCTGCAGGAGGAGTATCTATAGATCCAAGGAAAGTGAAAAATGTGCTCAATGAGCACAACCCAAATCAGTACCAGAGATTAGGAGTTTTTTTGGGTTTAGTAGGTTATTATCATCGCTTCATTGAAGGCTTTTCTAAGCTTGCAAGACCTCTCACCCAATTGCTAAAGAAGGAAAAGAAGTTTGAATGGACTAAAACATGTGAGGACAGTTTTCAATAACTGAAGAAGAGGTTGACTTCTGCACCAG
Organism: Dendrocalamus latiflorus; assembly: GCA_017311315.1. NCBI lineage: Eukaryota > Viridiplantae > Streptophyta > Magnoliopsida > Poales > Poaceae > Dendrocalamus > Dendrocalamus latiflorus. The sequence continues at coordinate 36,858,229 of CM029664.1, forward strand.
TGCTAACGCTTCCAGACATTAGGAAGGATTTTGAAGTTTTCTGTAATGCATCAAGACAAGGTCTTGGTTGTGTACTGATGCAAGAGGGAAAGGTGGTAGCCTATGCATTAAGACAATTGCGTTCGCATGAGGAGAATTATCCAACCCATGATTTAGAGCTAGCCTCCGTTATGCATGCTCTGAAAATACGAAGGCATTATTTGATCGATAATCGTTGTGAGATCTACATGGACCACAAGAATCTAAAGTATATATTTACCCAACCTGATCTTAACCTGAGACAAAGAAGATGGCTTGAGTTCATAAAGGATTGTGATGTTAGAATACATTATCATCTATGAAAGGCTAATGCAGTAGTTGATGCCTTGAGCAGGAAGAGCTACTGTAATAATCTGGTGATTCAAGATAGTCATCCTACGCTCCATGAAGAATTTTAACGACTCAATCTAGAAGTAGTAGTGGAAGGATTTCTAACCACTTTGGAGGTTCAACCAACTTTAAAGGACCATATCAAGGTAGCTCAGAAAGAGGACAAATATGTCAAGGAAATCAAAGATAATATGAACAAATGTAAAGCACCTGGATTTTTAGAAGATGAAGAAGGTATCCATTGGTTTGGAAAAAGAATTCTTGTACCCGAGCAGGAAGAAATAAAGGAGTTAATTCTGAGGGAAGCTCACGAATCTGGATATTCAATTCATTCTGGAAGTACAAAGATGTACCAAGGCCTCAAAGAAAAATATTGGTGGTCAAATATGAAAAGGGAAATCACAGAATATGTAGCTCTGTGTGATGTTTGCCAGCGAGTTAAAGTTGGACACCAAAGACCTGCAGGACTTTTGCAACCTTTGCAGATACCTGAGTGGAAATGGGAAAAAGTTGGTATGGATTTTATAACGGGATTGCCGAGAACAAGGTCAGGGTATGATTCAATTTGGGTTATTGTACACCGTCTGACAAAAGTCACACATTTCATTCCAGTAAAGACCACTTACTCTGGAGACAGACCCGCAAAGCTATATATGTCAAGAATCATGTGTTTGCATGGAGTTCCAAAGAAGATCGTGTCAGATCGAGGATCTCAATTCACCTCAAGATCTTGGCAGAAGCTACATGGAATTTTGGGCATAAACCTAAATTTTAGTACAGCATATTATCCACAAACAGATGGTCAAACCGAAAGAGTAAATCAAATACTGGAAGACATGTTGAGAGCTTGTGTCTTAGCAAATAAAACTAGATGGGATCAAAGTTTGCCTTATGCAGAATTCTTCTACAATAATAGTTATCAATCTAGCTTGCAAATGTCTTTGTTTGAAGCTTTGTATGGCAAAAAATGTAGGACACCATTGTATTAGAAAGAGGCTGGAGAATGGCAAGTGTTTGGATCAGATGTGTTGAAGCAAGCAGAAGAGCATGTTCGCTTGATTCAGGACAGATTGAAAATAGCACAAATAAGATAGAAAAGTTATGCAGACAATTGCTGCAGATTGTTAGAATTTATACCTGGTGATTATGTGTATTTGAAAGTTTCACCTCTCAAAGGGATGCGTCGTTTCAAAGTTAGTGGGAAGCTTACTCATAGATTCATTGGACCATTTCCTGTCCTAGCCAGGAGGGGGGAGTTGCTTACCAGTTGAAGCTTCCACCGCAGTTGTCAGATGTGCATGATATCTTTCATGTATTCTAGTTGAGAAAGTGTCTTAGAGTACTAGAAGAGCAGATGCCTCTAGATGAAGTAAAATTGAAAGAAGACCTAAGTTATTCAGAGTATCCAATCAAAATTTTGGATGAAACAGAACATCACACAAGAAGCGAGACCACCAAATTCTATAAAGTGCAATGGAGCAATCAATTAGAATCAAAAGCAAATTGGGAGCATGAGGAAGATCTAAGAGCAGAGTTCCCTAGTCTTTTCCCTAGTTCGTCCAAATCTCGGGGGCGAGATTCTCTCTAAGGGGATAGGTTTGTAACATCCCAAAAATTTTGCTTTCTTTAAAAATTAATTTCAAATTAATTATTTTAAAAGTGTTTGGATTTTATTTGGATTATTTGTGTAATACTGGAAGAAAATATCAAAAATCCCAATTCCAATCCAAAGTCCAATAAAAAATTTCCCAAAGGGTTACCCATCCTAGAATTGCCATAAGCCAAGCACGCTTAATGTCAATGTTCCAACAAAACCAACCACCAGTTGGCTTTCTCCTTTGTTATGTGTTCTTTTCACCATCCTTCCTTTTATTCTTTGGCCTGATCACTATTCATCTTCTTCTACCCTACGTCAGACCTAAGCTTAAATCTCCAACCAACAAAAGCATTTTTCCCTTCGCATCTTCACTTGGAAACTGCTCAATTTGTGCTAGCAATCAAGTCATCAATCTTTCCATTCCTTTCGTGTGTCCTTGAATACCAAAACACTCACATGGTGCCATAAATTCTGTCGGTTTCCTTTCTTTGCCGAAGCTATAAATCGGAGCATCGTGACTGTGTTACCTTCCCTTTCATCTAGCCGAAGTCTCCCCTCCTCCAGAGAAGTCGCTGAGGCTGCTGTCAACACCATCAGCTTCGTCGTGCTGAGACGACGTGTCAGAGCCTTTCCTCGTCGAAGCACTCCATTGCCGCCATCTTCTGCCTCACTATCTAGCAAATATATCGTGTGCCATCTTCCACTGTCACTGACCACTCTCCAACTATCTCTGGTAAAACCCCCTTGCCTATTGAAAACAATCACTCCGCGTATGACTACGGCAACCCCATCGATCTCAGCCACTCCAACCACTCCCGATCGCTCCTGAGTTTTGACCATTCTTTAAACTTCCAAGAACTTTAGCTTCGACTATTGTTGTTTTCGACCCCTCTTACTTTCGATCGTAGTCGCTCGTGACCATAGCTGTTTTCAACCATAGTCGCTCATGACCGCAGTCGCTCACTACCATGGCTACTTTTGACCACCCTTGTTTTCGACCACCTTATAGTTTTCGACCACTCCGGGCCACTCGGCCACTCTCAGTGTTGCGATCGGCATGGTCGGCCACGACAACCTCATTGGTTATGACCACTCTCGGCGTTTCAACAATTCTCATAGGTTTCGACCGTACCAAGCCTTCGACCACTTTGAAACCTTCGCCCATACTCAACCTCCGACCGCTAGGTTTTGATCACCAAGATTCGATCACTTTGAAGTCTTCGACCAGTTTTAGTCTTCTTGCACTAGTTCCTGTAATGTTCAACTTGCAATGGTTCTAAACTCTCTGAACCTTTCGACCACATATACCTTTCAACCACGTTGCATACTTCAACCACTTCAAACTTTTTGACCTCTCCTTCCAACCACGTATCGACCACCGACCACTCACAGCCACTTCGACCACCAACCATGTCTAAATTTTTGACCACATTCAGCCATCCGATCACAACTATTTGACCACCCGAGCCGATCAATTCCTTCGACCGCTCCAAGCTGATCGATTCCTTCAACCACTCCACACTATCCCATTCCTTCGACTACTTCGATCCCTCTGATCCTTCCGACAATCGCTTATGACCGCAGTCGCCTTCGACCATGTTCTAGTTTTCGACCACTCCTGGTCTCTTGACCACTCTAGAGTTTCCAATCACTGACCACTTTGTGTAGCTTTCGACCACTCCTAGCCTTTATCTGACTGTTGTAGTCTATGATAATGGAAAATATTTCAGAAACCCATATTTTTTCATGCTAGCTCTGTTTGAACCCGCTCAAATTTCTAAATTCATATAAAACCATAAACCTACTTCCAGTATATATATTTTGTATTTTTGTGACTTTGTTGTGTTTATTTATTTATTTATTTGGGTTTCTTGTTTTGCGTGTAAAACCCAATATCACCAAAGAGTTTTCCGATCTGCAGCAGGAAGGTCTAGACAACGTGTAGGAAGGCGAGTCTCCTTTGATCATCTTGTGCCTATGTTTTCCAAAATCCTTTTATTATTTCAAATTTAATTGCATTGCTATTTTACATAAAATAATAACTTCTGTTTTAAGGATAATAGTTAAACCGACAATTGTTATGCCCTCATTTGACATCGACAACCATGCACCTTTGTCGCCCTAGGCTTTTCTTGTCTCAGTATTGAGATTATTATGATATTTGTTAATTTTAGAACGGTAGTAATTGCTTAGACAAGCTAGTCGGTCAGTATAACCCTTAGGGTGAAAAATTGATATTGTTTGCTTTAATATTTTATTCAAGTAATTTAGCGGCAATAGGTATTGCTGCTATTTTTAAAATAAAATAAAATGGTGAAAGTTGGTTTTAGACTTGGGCAGATGGTAAGATCTGGTTGGTGTGGATTTAGCTTGAGAACTTGTATTGTGAATGTGCCGCCCTAGTCAATTAAGAACCGACGCTTGTGATTGTCCAAACTGAGCACTACCATACAACCACAAGTCTATATGGTACGACCTAGCTGACTAACTCACAAAAGTTTAGTTTGGATATCACCAGTGGTAAGTGGGTGTCAAGGATTTACTGGTTTACTCACAGTGAGGCACAAGGTTTTACTGCACTCATATGGCGCAAGAGACGGCTTCTGACTGTGGTGGATTTAACCCTTTAGCGGTAAAAACTCAGCGTGTGGTGTCTAGCTAGATCGGAGTGACTTGAAGGCTTTGTGATAAATTATTTGGGTCTCATACCTTAGGAAGTATGTTGGCTATTCAGATAACTTATCTCTTGTGGGTAAAATTGTACAACCTCTGTAAAGTGTAAAACTATTCGAATAGCCGTGCCCACGGTCAAGGGCAGGCGATGTGCGCGTTCACATAGTAGATTCTTGGTTTTGGTTTCAAAGTAAAAGTTTTGGGAACTCAGGAGTGGATAGAACTCTCGGGAGTGTGTCATGGCGGATGGAGCCAGTGCGGGTGGATGGAACCCTAGTCTTGAACATTGGCAGTTAGAGCCTGTTTATTAGTGTTGGTGGTTAGAACCTTCACTAAAAAATTTATTTAGTTTCAGTTATTGCAATTACTTTGTTAAATTGATGCTTTTGAGAATTTAATTATGATATTTGAAACATAATTCGGCTTTGTGCAAAAGAATCATATTATCCTTCTTTGTTAAGCCTTGCATGTACTACATTTTTCTCAAGACTTACGGAGTACTTTATGTACTCACATGCTACACTCAAAACAACTCTCAGAATAAAGATCAAGAAGGAGCCTACAACTACTTCGCATGTGGATTCGATGAAGGCTTCGAGAGTTCTAGGTTGCGCTTCCCCAGTCAATTGTCTGTGGTGTATTGATGGATTATCATCAAAGTTTTATTTTGGTTCCACTATGTTTTGTTAGTTTGTGAGGTCTTGTAACCTCAGTTGTAATAAATTGGCCCTAAGGTGTAACATCCTGATTTTCAGAGCCTTTTTGAAGTTTTTAAAATAAAATTTACTGCTTGGAATTTTTTGGAATTAATTAAAGCTTAATTGGAAATTTTATTAATTAAAAGGATTTAAAATGAATAAATTAAACATTAATATTTGCTGAAAATATTTTATTTGGGTTCCTTGTGTCTCAAGGATTTTTCTGGAATTTTTTTGAGTTTTATTTGGATTTGCTTGCTATTTTCTAGAGCTCAAATAATTTTATTTGAATTTCTGAAAATAGAAAACCGTAGAAAATCCAGAAACAGTGTTGGGCTGAAAGCCCATTCTCCCTCTAGCCTAGTCGCTCGGCCCAGCCTACCTCACCCTAGCCACGTGTCGGCCATCAGCCGCTCGCCTCCCGCATCTCCCCCATCCGTTCCGCCTGCCCCGCTGCCGTCCGTTGTGCCACGCATCAACCATCCAGGAGGCCGTGCACTGTGCGTCTGTGCCGTCTTATCTCAGTCAACCGATCTCTCGTGGAACGCATGTCGTCCATTGGTGTGGTGGTCGCACTGTTCACCATTGTCTCCATTCGGGACTCCACCGTCCGCTTCCGTCTCGGTCTTGGCGTCCACTTCGTCTTTGCGTGGCTGCTGCCCATGTCTATCTGGGAAACCTCGGCGTCCAGGTATAAAGCTGAGCCCCGCCCCCTCGATCTCTGTGACCCAAGCCGCTCGCTTCGCCGTTCTCGCCAAGATCGCCTGTGTGCACCGCTGCTGAAGTCCGCCATCGCCGCCGTCAAGTTTTTGATCTTCACTGTCGTCCGCCCTTACTGGTGAGTTGCCATATTCGCTACTGTCCAGCCTCGCTACCAAGCCCCATTGCTTCACCGTTGTTGGCCACCCCGCCGTCACCTCACACCGCGTGCTCGCCCGCTCCGTGCTGCCAACCGTACCCCGCGCCCCGCCGCTTCGAATTCCCCCTAGATCTCGTCCACCGTGCACTGAGCTACTGACATGTTGGTCCCAGCTATCGGTCGCCCTGTGCCGTAGACTCGTGAGCCAGTAGAGCCCAGTCAGCAGCCACGTGGATGCCATGTCAGCCCTAGAGCCCAGTCAGTAGCCACGTCAGCAAGCCCAATCGGCCGTGCACTGTTCCATGAGCTGAGTCCACCATAGACTACCATTCCATGCATCGAGTCCATAGCACAGTAGCTTTTCCGATTTTCAACCTTTTTCTTTAGATTAGATTTTTCGAGAGCCTGTTCTCCTTCATCCTAGCTCCGATTAACCCAATACTTTTTCCTAAATTCATCTAAAATTGAACTCTATCTTTTGATTCTATTTTTGAGGTTTTTAGAGTTCATTTGAATTTTATTTAAATTTGTTTTGTGCTTCGTTTCGTTTTCTCTCTCGTTAGATCACGCGTTCGAAGGAGTTGAAGCAAGATTTGAAGATCAAGAGCCATTAACTGAGCAAGGCCAAGACAAGTTATGTTCTTTGGTTATATTGAACCTAGTTTTCAAATATTTTGTGTATTATTTTGTTTTAAATTATCATGCATTGCTATTTTATTACAAACCTTTGTATTGTTAGTTAGTGACCTATTTGATTAAGTTCTCCTTGATGATTTGAAAACCATGATTCTATTGTCACCATAGGATGGGTAATTATCTAGCGATGCAATATTAGAAATCACATGGATTGTACGGTTACAATGCTTAGCCATGCTGGTAGTATGTTGAATTTACCATTACATGTGATCGATTAATTAATTTTGACTTAATGATATATTGGAACATGGTGTCCAGCCACAGTTGTAAAATTTGAGTACCATGACATGGGTAGTGTCATTGGTGTTGGTTATACAAAATGATTTTCACTTGGACGAATGATCGTGTAGTAAAAAGGGTGTAGTTTGCACATTGGGATGTGGATGCTTCGCTTGGGTAAATCTAAAGACTTAACTTTGTGTGCCATTAATCTAAGCCTTGCCGTGCAAATCACATGTCTAGTATGGAATAGACATAGCATAATAATTTGTGAAGTCTCAACTTTGGTTTTGCTACTGATGTTGTTTTGGCGCAAGGGGGGCAATTATCGACTAGGTGGTTAGCCTACTCGACGGCAAAACCTTAGCGAGTGGGATCAGGTTGAGATGGAGCATTGTAAAAGCCTTGTTGTGAATTTCTTTATCGTGAGGATTATCACATCGTGTGCGTACAGTTGTGCAACCTCTGCAGAGTGTAAACTATTCGAATAGCTATGTCCTTGATTATGGACAATGCTCGGTGATTTTACACGAGGGTAAAGTTTTCATAAAAATTTGGATGGGTTAAGTTGGGAAGTGAATGGTTAGTTCACTGGTGGTTCATTACATGAATCTTGGTTCATGGGTGATTTATCGGAGTGAATGGTCAGTTCACTTGTGGTTGGTCTCAATTCCTTTGATTACTTATTTATTATCATGTCCAAAGTTCGCTTTTCAAACTATTTAAAATATTCACGTTAAATTGTTGCTTTATGCAAAATTAACCTTTTAGCTATCCATTGGTAAGCCTTGCATACTATATATTGCATTCTTTATTACAACGACTTGCTGAGTACTCTGTGTACTCACGGTTTTATCCATATTTGCTCAGTTGAGGAAGAAGGTCCAGATCAGCAGGTGGTACCAGAAAGAGATTACTTCGACGACTTTTCGAATTAGGACTTCAATCCCCAGTTGATTGCCTGTGGGCATATCGAATGGCTACTATGCTTAATTTCTATTTTTCTGCTGCTAGTTTCTTTAAACCTTTTAGGCTATTAATTATAAGCTTGGCCATATGGTCGTACTCTGATAATTACTAATAATATTTGAGTCTTTTCTTAGTAAATCGTGATATGGTTGGTATTTCATCTTTGTTTATACTGTGTGCACTAGCGTGATCCTAGTCTAGTGCGGGTTACACAGGAGAGTCCGGATTTGCATATCCGGGTCACTACACCACAGCCCCAAAACAGCGTTGGACGGTCAGTCGGCATAGGCAGATTTAGCGTCGGATGGTCAATCGGTATAAAACATATACCGACTGACTCTGCAGACGGTGTAACAGGGGTCGGTAAAAACATATACCGACTGACCGGACTTTTGCCGACTGACTGTTAGACGGTATAATATTTACCGTCAGACAGTGTGTTACCACATATTCCGACAGACTATTTGATGGTATAGATATGTTTTAGCGACTGATTGTCCAACGAAGCAATCAAAATGGATTAAAAAAAATAAAATCCGATTTGGCAGAATTAGTACATAGTAAACCAAGTTCATTAATAATTAGAGAGCCACCATATCACATTCACCATCACAAATTCAGTCCCCAGATACATATAGGTTTGTCTTCCTTGCACCAAGTGAAAAAAACAAAAGACACACATGGCAGTGCATCAAAATGTACTAGATTGTTTGCAGTACACAATCACTTTGAGAAACTCAGAAACCAAAAGGAGATGCATGGATCCAACAGCAGATTGTAGAAGATTGTTTTGCACATGCCATTGAGTTGTGTGAACAAGTTCTTCCAGAAACCCAAAAAACAAAAAAATACTTGGATGCAAAGGCGCAGTAGTTCCGCAAAGTCGTGACCGGTTCAGCTGTAAGCAGTCCAGTTGTATCCAGCTAGTGGCGCACAACACTTCCTGAGTCAGAATGCCAAATGATTATCTTTATTCAGTAAAACACAAATATACTACAAGTCTACAACCATTCTAGTTTATTGTGCGTGTATACAGGATTGTTGTTGTACAGTAAACTTGAGATCTATACCAAACAATACTTTTCTCTACGCTGAACAAAAACAGATCTATACCAATAAGAGTTAGCAAGTGCTGCAAACCAGGCTAGCAGCATCTTGAGATTCAGATAAAAGGGTTGGTGCCTCTAAGTACACTTGCCATACTATCGTATCACCCATCAACCTCGAAGGGTTGCTGCATTGCTTATTTCCTATATATCAACCTCAAAGCTGTTGGGTGTGAAGGTAATAGTACTACAAATTAAGCATTCCTAGCCTCAGATCCATCAACCTCTCTCTCATATGCTTGGTGAGAGGTGAACTGGAAACTGCTATGTGTATGACTGCATGCTACTACTTGTATTGCTTGTGAACACGTCAAGTCAATGCAAAGTTTGCAAAGGTTGTTTCAAATTGCTATCTTAGAGAGGGACTTGTTTCATTAACACCAAGATGACCTGGATATTTGTAACATCCCAATTTTTGCTTTATTTGGAAGAAATAATTTTAAATTAATTATCTCAATTTATTTGGATTTATTTGGATTTTTCAGAATATAAAGTTCTGTTTAAAAATAAAAATTTAATATCAAAATAGGTTGGAAATATTTTTCATATGTTCAAAACATTATCAGTGAATTATGTGAATTTTTCTGCAATTTTTGGAATTTATTTGGTATTTTTTTTGAGTATTTTAAAGCCTCCTATTGATTTCTGAAATCTATAAAAGATTTAAATTCTAAATCCTCCCCGGCCGCCACGTGGCGCCCATCCGTCCGTCCATCCCCGCCGCCGGTTCTATCCCTGCCGTCCGCGCCCATCCCGCCTTCCCCTCTCCTCCGCACGACACCTGTCACGCATCCGCGCTCCCGCCCACGCCCGCGTTCATCCGAGCCGCCCGCTTCCACTCGATGCACCGGATGGCCCAGATCAGATCAGCCTTGTTTGATTTAATCTTCGCCGTTCCTCATCACTTACCCCTTCGCCTCCATCCGATGGCCCCGATCTCATTCCCTTGCCACCCGTCGCCCATCCGTTCGATCGCCGTCTCCTCTCCTCTCTCTCTCTCACTGACAGGTGGGTCCCACCTGTCAGGTCCGTCGTTCCCGCGACAGTTTTGTCTCTGCGCGTGCGTCGCCATTACCGCCGCCGCCGAGCTCGCCCGTTCGTTTTCCCGGCCGTTTCGCATCGCCATTAAAGACCCCCGAGCACCGTTCGTCGTGCGCCATTAACCGTAGCCGTTTCCTCTCGGAGTGACGCCCGTTTCGCCGCCGCCGGAAACTACCGTTTTAACTCGCCGGCGAACGCGCGGCCGTTTCTTCCTCCGCCGCGTATAAAACCGACCCCGGCCACCCCTCTCACTCCCTTTGCGCTCTCCCTCTCTCTCCCGTTCTCGCGTGCGTGTCTCCGCCGTTCGAAACCGTCGTCGCTGTTCGAAACCGTCGCCGTCGGTGAGTCTCCGCCGCACCCTCGGTCGCCCGCGCCGCCCCTCGGTTCGCGCGCCAGCACCGCGCCCCGCACGCCCGCTCCCTCGGTCCGCACGCCCGCGTCCGCGCCCGCGCGCGCGCGCTTGCGTTCGCGACGCTTCGTGCGACGCCCCCGTCCACGCGTCGACGATCGAGCGAGTCCCCGCCTCCACACCGTCTCATCTCCGCCGGCCATTCTCCGACGGCCGGGATGTGTCCACGCGTCCCCATCGCAGCCGTCCAACTCGTCGTCCGCGCGCGCGTTCGCGTCCGCGCGACGCCTCGCGCGGCGAGCCGAGCCACGCGTCGGCCATCGCGCGGCACCCCGCGTCTCCGCCGCGCCATCACCGCCGCTCATCCAGATCTGAGCCAACGCTCGGGATCTCGCCACACGTCTTAATCCCGACCGTCCATTTCTCGCACCGCCGCCGCGCCCGAGTCGCCAGCTCAGCCGAGCCACGTCAGCCCTGGCTGACGTGTCATGCCACGTGGCAGACACGTGTCTGCCACGTCAGCGCCACGTTAGCCGAAAACCGCCGCCCGTCCCACGTCAGCACTGCCACGTCAGCATGCCACGTGTCAGTTTGGTCTGCCATGTCAGCAATTTTGTGGGTCCGTGGACTCGGTCCACCGTGGGCTGGCCCCACATGTCAGCCTCTGTAATTTATTTTTAATTCCATGCTGACGTCATAATTGTAATTTTCTTCAGTAAATTAATTCCCAGAAAATCCATGCTGACGTCATAATTCATTTTCGGTATAAATTTAATTCCAGAAATTCTCTTTTTCCTTTTTCTTGATTCTAAATCTTCCAAAAGCCATATCTTATTCATTTTAACTCCAAATTGATCCATTCAAATTTCTAAATTCGTCTAAAATTTCAATCTTTCATCTGGTATATTTTTGTATTAATTTTTGAGTTTTTATTTTATTTTATTTATTTGGATTTCTTGATTTACGTGTAGAGACCGATTTGTCCGAGGAACTTCAAGAGCAAGCCCCGGAAAATTTCAACCCAGCACAGAAAGGCAAGTCTCCTTTGATCATTTTGATCCTATGTTTTGCAAGTTTTCTTTGATCAACTTGCTCAAATGATTTATAAAATGATTAGGTAGTTATTTTAAATTATTGCATGCTTATGTCATATCAAGTGATAATTTGATTTAGAAAATTTAGTTAAATACCCAATTTGTTATACCTTCCATTGAAAATTGTTTACCTTGTACCATTGTCAACTTAGGATATCCCTTTGACTCAATAATGAGTTAGTATTACATCTGTTGAATTTTTAAATACTAGAAAATGCTTAGCGTAGCAAATCAATGTAATAATGCTCAAATGAGTAGCATTTTTGCTAAATGTTTTGATGAATGATTTGTTTGAACATTGGTAATGGATGTTACCATTGTTAAATGATTTGTTTGAAAAGTGGTAATGGATGTTACCACTGTTAATTTGAAAATAAAAATGAAGTTCAAAGGAAAAGTTGACAAGGGTGGATGGAAGGTTTGACTGGTGCAGTTAGCACGAGAATTTTTGGAATTGTGAATGAACCACCCTGGTCGTTTAAGGACCGACGCTTGTGTTTGTTCAAACTGAGCAAAACAGTGCAACCACAAGTCTATATGGGTACGACCTAGCTAACTAACCTATAAAAGTATAGTTTAGATATCACCAGTGGTGTATTGAGTGCCAGGGTGTACTGGTTACTCATAGTGAGGGACAGGGTTTACTGTACTCATACGGCGCAAGAGGGGGCTCCGACTCGTGGATTCGAGTTGTGGTGAAACCTTAGCGGGTGGTATCTAGCTATACTGGAGTAGGTGAAAGGCTTTGTGATATTTTATCTGGGTCTCATGCCAAAGGAAGCATGTTGACTATTAAGATAATTTATCTCTTGTGGGTAAAGTGTACAAACTCTGCAGAGTAAAAACTATTCGAATAGCCGTGCCCACGGTCAAGGGCGGGCAAGGAATGCATTCACATGGTAGAAGTTTGATTTTGATTTCAAAATAAAATGGTTTGTCAAACTTGGGAGTGGTATAACTCTCATGATTTAAATCTGGTGGTGTAACCAGATCAGGTAGTTTAACCTGAGGTTTTTGAAAGTTGGCAGATAGCCTGAAATAGTAGTGTTGGTGGATTAACCTTCACTAAGTTATTTATCTAATTTCAATTATGAAAAACAAGGTGTTTATCAAATGGCTTTTGAAGTAATTAAGTAGATTTCAAATAAAACGCTGATTTTTGCAAAAGAAACATATAGCCTCCTTTGTGAAACCTTGCATCTATGCATCTTTCCCAAGACTTGCGGAGTACAATTTTGTACTCACATATTGCTCTACAAATACATTAGCAGAGGATGAAGAAGCTCAAGCTGGAGAATACAACTTCTGTGCCGAGTGTGGATGCGGTGGATTCTTCCCGGATGCTTAGGACTCGTTTCCCCAGTCAATTGCCTGTGGCAGATTGATGGGTCGATTAATTTACTTTTTGCTTCCGCTGTGTTTATTTTCGTTTTAAGGTTCTGTGAACCTTTGTAAGGCAATGACCAATGTAAAACTTCAGTTATTATTGTAATAAATCGTGGATGACAATGTACCGTTTTTTCTGGTTATCTGTGTGTACTAGCATTGATCTGGGACTAGTACTGTAATGCATAGGGGGGTCCGGAAGTTTCTACTCCGGGTCTCACAGAAGTGGTATCAGAGCCATCTTGACTGTAGGACGAACCCTAGGTTTTGGGAAGTTTTAAGGACTTATGTTTAAAAAGAATATATTAAAAATATATAAGCTTCTTTGCTTCTACTCTCCTCTTACTTAGTATCTTGTTTCTGTCCTCCCTTTTCACTATTTAAAAATCTTTACTGATCTCTTCTCTTTTCCAACTTGTAGATGGCAGGTTCGTTGTCATCAGCCCCGTGGGATCACCATTCTCATGGCGAGAGTGAGGGAGCTTTTGCGACTCTTCTACGGCAGCTAATGCAGCATCTGAAGTACACCCAACAGCCTATCTTCAGAGGGCGGAACACACGAGTGATGAGCACGGACTCCTGGAGCATGGAGGTGTTCATTTACGCTCCAGACGGGAGGATTGACCCAGTTGAGCGTCATATTGAGTACCCACGGACCTTCTGCTCAGATGCGATCCAGGATGCAGCACAGTTGGCGATCTCGGAGTTGTGCAGGAGGCACAAGGAGGAGCTACGACAGTCACCTTTTTGCTTCTTCCCGACGACGAGAGCAGGACAGACTCATCCAGAGCTTTTCCAGCTGGTGGTGGACGACCCGCGCTTGTCTCACCAGGTGCAGCACACTCTGGCAGCTTCAGCGACTTACGCCAGAGCTCAGCAGGAGATCGGACTTCTTCGGAGGCTGCTTACGTCGAGCTACGACCACTCCGACACTCTCCGAGCCCAGCTACTGCAGAGTGAGGCTGCCCACGCCGACGCCGTTCAGGCTAGGACTGCTGCCGAGGCAGAGGTAGAGCGTCTTCGAGCTGCTACCACTACACCGACTCCACCAGCCCCTGTTGCTGCTCCAGTCCAGTTTACGGGACCTCGCACTAGGCTTACTGCGAGGAAGAGTGTGCGACGCTCCAGTCCGCCACCCGACGTTGATATTGGAGGATCTAGCCGAGGACGCCAGCTATCTCGCTCCGGTTTTTCCGATTTCAGTCAGAGTCGATCACGGTCGCGTTCGCCGAACAACTGCCGTGGTTGTGGACAGAGACACTTATCGGATTCAGAGGAGGACCCCGAGGAGGATCCGGAGGAGCGCATCATCGTGGAGGATGAGTAGTTAGTTGAGTCAATAGTACCCAAATAATTGTCCACGTTTTCAGAACGCTTTATCATATTTTGGTGTGTTGGATGGACTGTACCAAGCCTATGTGCACTTGTGGTGCAGCCATTCATAAAATTATCTTGATTTCAATAAAGTTTTCCCTAAGTGGTTGCTGGTTTCTTCTTGTGTGTTGGCTTGGGATGTTATTTAGTTTCCCCTAACCTCTTATCTATGCTAGTTCCCTTTTACCTTTTGCTAACCCTGGAAACCGTTTCAGATGGTGAACACAAGGAACAACCCGGGCAGTAGCCGTAACCCTAATGTTCAACCAGAAGACAACATTCCACCTCCGCCAGCTCAAGCTCCCAACATGGAACAGATGATGGCCATGCAGTTGCAACTACTTCAAGCTTTGGCCCAAAATCAAGTCCAACAAGTCCAGCAAGCACCAGTTCAACAGCCACAGTCTAAACTTGGGGAATTTATGAGAACCCGACCTCCGACCTTTGCAGGATCTGCTGACCCTTTGGAGGCGGATGATTGGATTAAAGAAATAGAAAGGAAACTCAATTTGGCTCAATGTGCAGAGCATGAGAAGGTTCTGTACGCCGCCCACCAACTCAAGGGAGTTGCTGCTAATTGGTGGGATAACTACTGTGCCGCACATCAAGATGCCCAGAATATTGCATGGGAAGAATTTTTGGAAGCCTTCCGTACTGCTCATATTCCTATGAGTATTATGGAAATGAAGAGGAAGGAGTTTCATCAGCTACAACAAGGAAGCCTTAGTGTATCCGCATATCTGAGTAAATTTATCCAATTATCAAGATATGCACCGGAAGATGTGGCGACTGATGCCGCAAGGATCTGGAGGTTCATGGGAGGAATGGACCCCAACCTCAAAGTTCAGTTAGTCTCCAATGACTACCCTACTTTTCAACATCTGGTGAACAAAGCTTTAGTACAAGAAGATGCCCAGCGTCAGCTTTTTGATGCTAGGAAAAGGAAGTTTCAAGCCCAACAGTTTGCTAGCAGTTCCCGTCAACGCCCTACTCAACAACAGTACAACCGGCCTCCAGTGCATAATCATCCAAGGACACCCATTTCTGCGCCTCGCCCTTTGCCTCAAACTCCTAGAACTGGAAATGCAGCCCAACAACAGCAGAATAGAAATGTAGCTGCAGGAGTGCAATGCTACAATTGCAAAAATATGGGACACTATGCCAGCAGTTGCCCACAGAAGCGTCAAGCGGTAACCCCGGTCCGCTTCAACCAGGATCCTACACCAACAAGAGCTCCAACTACCGGTCAAGGACGTGGAAGCCCTCAGACCCCTCAGACTCCACAGCCATTCAACAGAGGGCGTATCAATCATGTCACCGTAGAAGCAGCGGAAGATGCACCAGACGTAGTTCTGGGTAAGTTCCTGGTTAATTCAGTACCAGCAATTATATTATTTGATTCTGGAGCTACACATTCATTCGTAACAAAAGCTTTTGCTGAAAGAAATAATTGGAATATTTGTATGCTAAAGAACCTTATGATAGTCCAATCTCCTGGAAAAGAATTGAGGACTAAATTGGTTAGCCCTAGTGCAACCATAATTATAAATGGAGTAAAGTTCCTAGCGAACCTTATTATAATAGACTCCGATGGCATAGATATAATACTTGGTATGGATTGGTTGATCAAGCATAAAGGACAGATAGATTGTGCCAATCGTGCCATTAGTCTTACCAATTCTGACGGAATTCAGATAAGACATGAGGCAGTTATGCGCTCAAAGAAGAACATTATGTTAACCAATTTAAAAGGGAAAAAGTTGGAGGATGTGTCGGTAGCTTGCGAATACCCTGATGTTTTCCCTGAGGAATTGCCAGGACTGCCACCAGATCGAGAGATTGAATTTGTTATAAATCTGGTACCTGGTACAGCCCCAATATCAAAAAGACCTTATCGGATGTCAGCTGACGATTTAGCTGAAGTCAAGAGGCAGATTCAAGAATTACAAGAGAAAAGCTTCATTAGACCAAGTTCTTCACCTTGGGGAGCCCCAGTGCTTTTGGTAAACAAGAAGGATGGTAGTCAGCGTATGTGCGTGGACTATAGAGCTTTAAATGAAGTAACTATAAAGAATAAGTATCCCTTACCCCGGATCGACGATTTGTTCGATCAACTCAAAGGGTCAAGTGTCTTCTCCAAGATTCATCTTCGGTCAGGATATCACCAGTTGAAGATTAGACCAGAAGATATACCAAAGACAGCCTTCGCCACAAGATATGGACTATATGAGTATACGGTGATGTCTTTCGGTCTGACAAATGCCCCGGCATACTTCATGAATTTGATGAATAAAGTATTTATGGATTATTTAGATAAGTTTGTTGTTGTCTTTATAGATGACATTCTTATCTATTCGAAAAACGATAAAGAACATGAGGATCATCTAAGGATAGTGTTGCAAAGACTCCGTGAACACCAGTTATATGCCAAGTTTAGCAAGTGTGCGTTTTGGTTAAAGGAAATTGAGTTTTTGGGACACGTAATTTCAGCAGAAGGAGTATCTGTAGATCCGGGAAAAGTTAAGGATGTATTAAATTGGACTCCACCCAAGACAGTAACCGAGATCAGAAGTTTTCTGGGATTAGCTGGTTACTATCGTCGATTCATTGAAGGCTTTTCCAAGATTGCCAGACCTTTAACCCAGCTGTTAAAGAAAGAGAAGAAATTTGAATGGAGTAAATCCTGTGAGGATAGTTTTCAAGAATTAAAGAAGAGGTTAACTTCAGCACCAGTTCTGCGGTTACCAGATAATAGAAAAGATTTTGAAGTTTATTGTGACGCATCAAAACAAGGTCTTGGATGTGTACTAATGCAAGAAGGAAAGGTTGTTGCTTATGCATCAAGGCAGTTAAGACCTCATGAAGAAAATTACCCCACTCATGATTTAGAGCTAGCTGCTGTAGTGCATGCTCTAAAGTTGTGGAGGCATTATCTAATTAGTAATCGGTGTGAAATATATACGGATCATAAAAGTCTAAAGTATATATTCACTCAACCCGATCTTAATCTGAGACAAAGAAGATGGCTTGAACTGATAAAGGATTATGATGTGGGAATACACTATCATCCAGGAAAGGCCAATGTAGTGGCAGATGCTTTAAGTCGGAAGATCCATGTTAGCAATATGTTGATTCAAGACAGTCATTCAACTCTTCGTGAAGAATTTCAGCGTCTCAATTTGGGAGTGATAAATGAAGGAATTCTGTCTACATTAAAGGTCCAACCCACTTTAGAAGATCAGATCAAGGCAGCTCAGAAAGAAGATGAGTATGTTAAAGAAATAAAAGATAACATGAAGAAAGGCAAAGCACCTGGATTCTCAGAAGATGAAGAAGGAATTCTTTGGTTTGGAAAAAGGATTTTAGTACCGGAGAGAAAGGAAATAAAAGATTTAATTCTAAAGGAAGCTCATGAATCAGGATATTCCATTCATCCTGGAAGTACAAAGATGTATCAAGATCTAAAAGAAAGTTACTGGTGGACCAGTATGAAACGAGAAATTGCAGAATATGTAGCTTTATGTGATATATGTCAAAGGGTTAAAGCAGAGCACCAACGACCTGCCGGTCTTTTGCAACCTCTGCAGATACCTGAATGGAAATGGGAGGAAATCGGAATGGATTTCATAACAGGACTACCAAGAACCAAGTCAGGGTATGATTCAATCTGGGTTATAGTGGATCGCTTAACAAAGGTTGCACATTTCATACCTGTAAAGACTACCTATTCAGGAGATAGGTTGGCAGAGCTCTATATGTCAAGAATTGTATGTTTGCATGGAGTACCAAAGAAGATCGTATCGGATAGAGGAACGCAATTTACCTCAAGATTTTGGCAGAAACTTCATGAAGTTTTGGGCACCAATTTAAATTTCAGTACTGCTTATCATCCTCAAACAGATGGCCAGACTGAACGAGTGAATCATATATTGGAAGATATGCTAAGAGCGTGTGCTTTAGTCAATAAAGCAAGTTGGGATCAAAGTTTACCCTACGCGGAATTTTCCTACAATAACAGTTATCAGTCTAGTCTGAAGATGTCTCCGTTTGAAGCCTTGTATGGCAGGAAATGCAGAACGCCATTATATTGGTCAGAGACTGGAGAAAGTCAAGTATTCGGACCTGATGTCTTGAAGCTAGCTGAAGAGCAAGTTCGATTAATACGAGACCGATTGAAGATAGCACAGACCAGACAAAAGAGTTATGCAGATAATCGTCGCAGAATGTTGGAATTCGCACCAGGGGATCATGTGTATTTGAAGGTGTCACCTTTAAAAGGGATGCGACGTTTCAAGGTCAGTGGAAAGCTTGCTCCAAGATATATCGGACCATTTCTAGTTATAGCCAGAAGAGGTGAAGTTGCATATCAGTTAGAGCTTCCTCCTCAGTTGTCAGATGTACATGATGTATTTCATGTATCACAGTTGAAGAAGTGCTTAAGAGTACCAGAGGAATTAATATCTTTAGAAGAGGTGGATTTAAAAGAAGACTTGACGTATCCAGAATTTCCTGTCAAGATTTTAGAAGAAGCAGAGCGCTGTACAAGAAACAAGACTATCAAATTTTGCAAAGTGCAGTGGAATAATCATCCAGAATCGGAAGCAACCTGGGAGCGTGAAGAGGATCTTCGAGCAGAGTTCCCTGATCTATTTTTCAGTCCTTCCGAATCTCGGGGTCGAGATTCCTTCTAAGGGGGGTAGGTTTGTAACATCCCAATTTTTGCTTTATTTGGAAGAAATAATTTTAAATTAATTATCTCAATTTATTTGGATTTATTTGGATTTTTCAGAATATAAAGTTCTGTTTAAAAATAAAAATTTAATATCAAAATAGGTTGGAAATATTTTTCATATGTTCAAAACATTATCAGTGAATTATGTGAATTTTTCTGCAATTTTTGGAATTTATTTGGTATTTTTTTTGAGTATTTTAAAGCCTCCTATTGATTTCTGAAATCTATAAAAGATTTAAATTCTAAATCCTCCCCGGCCGCCACGTGGCGCCCATCCGTCCGTCCATCGCCGCCGCCGGTTCTATCCCTGCCGTCCGCGCCCATCCCGCCTTCCCCTCTCCTCCGCACGACACCTGTCACGCATCCGCGCTCCCGCCCACGCCCGCGTTCATCCGAGCCGCCCGCTTCCACTCGATGCACCGGATGGCCCAGATCAGATCAGCCTTGTTTGATTTAATCTTCGCCGTTCCTCATCACTTACCCCTTCGCCTCCATCCGATGGCCCCGATCTCATTCCCTTGCCACCCGTCGCCCATCCGTTCGATCGCCGTCTCCTCTCCTCTCTCTCTCTCACTGACAGGTGGGTCCCACCTGTCAGGTCCGTCGTTCCCGCGACAGTTTTGTCTCTGCGCGTGCGTCGCCATTACCGCCGCCGCCGAGCTCGCCCGTTCGTTTTCCCGGCCGTTTCGCGTCGCCATTAAAGACCCCCGAGCACCGTTCGTCGTGCGCCATTAACCGTAGCCGTTTCCTCTCGGAGTGACGCCCGTTTCGCCGCCGCCGGAAACTACCGTTTTAACTCGCCGGCGAACGCGCGGCCGTTTCTTCCTCCGCCGCGTATAAAACCGACCCCGGCCACCCCTCTCACTCCCTTTGCGCTCTCCCTCTCTCTCCCGTTCTCGCGTGCGTGTCTCCGCCGTTCGAAACCGTCGTCGCTGTTCGAAACCGTCGCCGTCGGTGAGTCTCCGCCGCACCCTCGGTCGCCCGCGCCGCCCCTCGGTTCGCGCGCCAGCACCGCGCCCCGCACGCCCGCTCCCTCGGTCCGCACGCCCGCGTCCGCGCCCGCGCGCGCGCTCGCGTTCGCGACGCTTCGTGCGACGCCCCCGTCCACGCGTCGACGATCGAGCGAGTCCCCGCCTCC
Source organism: Dendrocalamus latiflorus (assembly GCA_017311315.1). Taxonomy (NCBI): domain Eukaryota; kingdom Viridiplantae; phylum Streptophyta; class Magnoliopsida; order Poales; family Poaceae; genus Dendrocalamus; species Dendrocalamus latiflorus. The sequence goes on from CM029664.1 coordinate 36,878,529, forward strand.
ACACCGTCTCATCTCCGCCGGCCATTCTCCGACGGCCGGGATGTGTCCACGCGTCCCCATCGCAGCCGTCCAACTCGTCGTCCGCGCGCGCGTTCGCGTCCGCGCGACGCCTCGCGCGGCGAGCCGAGCCACGCGTCGGCCATCGCGCGGCACCCCGCGTCTCCGCCGCGCCATCACCGCCGCTCATCCAGATCTGAGCCAACGCTCGGGATCTCGCCACACGTCTCAATCCCGACCGTCCATTTCTCGCACCGCCGCCGCGCCCGAGTCGCCAGCTCAGCCGAGCCACGTCAGCCCTGGCTGACGTGTCATGCCACGTGGCAGACACGTGTCTGCCACGTCAGCGCCACGTCAGCCGAAAACCGCCGCCCGTCCCACGTCAGCACTGCCACGTCAGCATGCCACGTGTCAGTTTGGTCTGCCATGTCAGCAATTTTGTGGGTCCGTGGACTCGGTCCACCGTGGGCTGGCCCCACATGTCAGCCTCTGTAATTTATTTTTAATTCCATGCTGACGTCATAATTGTAATTTTCTTCAGTAAATTAATTCCCAGAAAATCCATGCTGACGTCATAATTCATTTTCGGTATAAATTTAATTCCAGAAATTCTCTTTTTCCTTTTTCTTGATTCTAAATCTTCCAAAAGCCATATCTTATTCATTTTAACTCCAAATTGATCCATTCAAATTTCTAAATTCGTCTAAAATTTCAATCTTTCATCTGGTATATTTTTGTATTAATTTTTGAGTTTTTATTTTATTTTATTTATTTGGATTTCTTGATTTACGTGTAGAGACCGATTTGTCCGAGGAACTTCAAGAGCAAGCCCCGGAAAATTTCAACCCAGCACAGAAAGGCAAGTCTCCTTTGATCATTTTGATCCTATGTTTTGCAAGTTTTCTTTGATCAACTTGCTCAAATGATTTATAAAATGATTAGGTAGTTATTTTAAATTATTGCATGCTTATGTCATATCAAGTGATAATTTGATTTAGAAAATTTAGTTAAATACCCAATTTGTTATACCTTCCATTGAAAATTGTTTACCTTGTACCATTGTTAACTTAGGATATCCCTTTGACTCAATAATGAGTTAGTATTACATCTGTTGAATTTTTAAATACTAGCAAATGCTTAGCGTAGCAAATCAATGTAATAATGCTCAAATGAGTAGCATTTTTGCTAAATGTTTTGATGAATGATTTGTTTGAACATTGGTAATGGATGTTACCATTGTTAAATGATTTGTTTGAAAAGTGGTAATGGATGTTACCACTGTTAATTTGAAAATAAAAATGAAGTTCAAAGGAAAAGTTGACAAGGGTGGATGGAAGGTTTGGCTGGTGCAGTTAGCACGAGAATTTTTGGAATTGTGAATGAACCACCCTGGTCGTTTAAGGACCGACGCTTGTGTTTGTTCAAACTGAGCAAAACAGTGCAACCACAAGTCTATATGGGTACGACCTAGCTAACTAACCTATAAAGGTATAGTTTAGATATCACCAGTGGTGTATTGAGTGCCAGGGTGTACTGGTTACTCATAGTGAGGGACAGGGTTTACTGTACTCATACGGCGCAAGAGGGGGCTCCGACTCGTGGATTCGAGTTGTGGTGAAACCTTAGCGGGTGGTATCTAGCTATACTGGAGTAGGTGAAAGGCTTTGTGATATTTTATCTGGGTCTCATGCCAAAGGAAGCATGTTGACTATTAAGATAATTTATCTCTTGTGGGTAAAGTGTACAAACTCTGCAGAGTAAAAACTATTCGAATAGACGTGCCCACGGTCAAGGGCGGGCAAGGAATGCATTCACATGGTAGAAGTTTGATTTTGATTTCAAAATAAAATGGTTTGTCAAACTTGGGAGTGGTATAACTCTCATGATTTAAATCTGGTGGTGTAACCAGATCAGGTAGTTTAACCTGAGGTTTTTGAAAGTTGGCAGATAGCCTGAAATAGTAGTGTTGGTGGATTAACCTTCACTAAGTTATTTATCTAATTTCAATTATGAAAAACAAGGTGTTTATCAAATGGCTTTTGAAGTAATTAAGTAGATTTCAAATAAAACGCTGATTTTTGCAAAAGAAACATATAGCCTCCTTTGTGAAACCTTGCATCTATGCATCTTTCCCAAGACTTGCGGAGTACAATTTTGTACTCACATATTGCTCTACAAATACATTAGCAGAGGATGAAGAAGCTCAAGCTGGAGAATACAACTTCTGTGCCGAGTGTGGATGCGGTGGATTCTTCCCGGATGCTTAGGACTCGTTTCCCCAGTCAATTGCCTGTGGCAGATTGATGGGTCGATTAATTTACTTTTTGCTTCCGCTGTGTTTATTTTCGTTTTAAGGTTCTGTGAACCTTTGTAAGGCAATGACCAATGTAAAACTTCAGTTATTATTGTAATAAATCGTGGATGACAATGTACCGTTTTTTCTGGTTATCTGTGTGTACTAGCATTGATCTGGGACTAGTACTGTAATGCACAGGGGGGGTCCGGAAGTTTCTACTCCGGGTCTCACAATATTTGAGTCAATCTAGAGTACCACTTAGTAGACTTATTCGAAGTGGCAAATCTCTGTGCCATCCATGCGAAACGTGTTACCATAAGTAAGTTTTTACTGAATGAACACTTATTTTTTCTCAACACTTATTTTTTCCCCTTAGCAGTATTATGCTAAACGGAAACATGCCATAGTTATAAAAAAATCAATTACAGGATTCTTTTAAACACTTGTGCTGATATCTAGTTTTGATGTCCTTGAAGTGGCCGAATTTCTAATGATAAATCATAACAAGATTTAGTTGGTTTGTGCAAGCTGCAATTCTCAAATCTCAATACGACCTTGTGTTTTTTATTCTCACTGAATATGTCAAACAAACAGTACATAAATTAACAATTATGGCTTGTGAGTGAACTGGAATTTGGTAATGCTGAAGAACTTAGTTCAGCTTCATTTAGATACCAAAGCTAGTTAGTATAGGAGAAAATAATTAACAATTATGACATCTTATATATCTTAAAAGGTGCTCTTGAACAAAAGGAACTGTTTTATGAAATAATTACTTAGAATGAGGTAAATAAAATACACTAACAGTTATGCTTGTTTTCCTGACAATTGTGTTCATGAGTTATTAAAACAAAAAATGGTGAGGTAATCCAATTATGTTCATGAATCAGGACCATAACATACATCTGCAGCTCAAAGGAAGAGTAAGAAAGGGCACAAAATACCTGCAGTACCCTGGGAAGATCTTGATGCCTTGCTGCAAACCTTTAGCTATACAAAGTACATTAATTAGGAACATTAGCCACTCATCAAAAGGAAAAAAGAAATGATGTCAAGTGCATTTTATTACTCGCTTATATGGCCACGCAATTGACATCATATAAGCATCAACCATACTCATCGTATAATCATAAGGGCGAGGCAGGAGTGCATCCCTCTTCATTACAACATTCACCATAACTTCACAAAACTGCTTTCCAAGAGGCTGACCTCCAACCATGGTCTTTGGATTAGTAGAAAGAACAGTTGCCTTAGCTATAGGGAGATCAGACCTCAGCATAGCAAACAATATCACATCCTTTCCAACCTGAAGTAGATGATGCATTCATGAGAATTGCATAAATGCAAGGAACAGATATTAAATCACAAAATGTAAACTTTACAGAAGTATGAAGAACATTACAAGTGTATCATGTGCAAAGCGAGGGGCATGTGCAAAGCGAGGGGCATCTTCATTTCTTCGTGTGCTTGTAACGTTCATGGAAGGCATTGGTGGGGCTTCATCAACATGCCTATGGACAAGCAAGTTCTCATCATTAATAATGTCCTGATCACAATCTTCATTATCTGCAGAATTGTGAATTTCTTCGCACTGATCATCATTATGTGCATCAACATGTCCTTCAGACCTTGGGCTCTACATCAAGCATTGGAATAATATCTATTAGGAGTATTTTTTCAAATTTTGATTGCATAAACGCGGACCTATAATGGCACCTAAATACTTAGGTAAGAAACAAAGATATTGAAGTACTTTACCATGTGTTGCCGTGAATTAGAACCATGCTGTGACAAAGTTTCTTCATGCACTTGCTCTTGCAATTCCACAATACGTTGTTCTAGAGTTGCTTTCACACTTTCAGCCTTTTTACGAGCCAAAACTTCCAGTTGAAGCCTTGTTGGCATGTATGACTTCAACCCTGGGGTACCAATCTCTTGGGGTGTTGGTCCTAGACCCAAAACACGGACACGTCCTTTTGGCTCCTTTACTCCACAAACTGCAGCATATACATCGCCTTCTTGAATTGATCTATCTTTCAACTCTGGACGGGCTTCAACAATTGATTTGAGTTCATTCTGTAAAAAAATGAATAAGTATGTTTATACATCAGGAAGTAACAATACATATTGCAATTGGTTTTCTGGAGGAAACTTACAATTGTTGGGGCTGCCTGCCTTAAAGGTACTCCATTCTTTCTTGTATGTGTGTTGATGTAGACTTCATCTCTTCGTGGAGGACGCCCAAGTTCTTGACCCTACAAGTTTTTTTTAACTTTGTAGTAATAAAAATTCCCCAAAATAATGTACTTTGAATTAGTAATTTGAGTGATAGTTTTACCTACCAGATCATGCCTACGACAAGCATGGCTCACACTGCCTGATGTATGATGAAGCTGCAGCTTTGCACGATTTGCTTTTGCTCTTGCTGTACGAGCCTATGTTGAAATCATTAAAATTTACACATATAATACTAAAGAACAGAAGTTCTATAAGCAAGTAATGGGAAATAAAACAAACTCGTTATTTGTTTCTTACTTCAGATTCAGGTGACCTCCAAAAGCCAATAAGAAAATCCCAATCAGCAGCATTTACTCTATTACCAGTTCTTTCCTTCAATTCCTCATCTGTTAATGTTTCATCAAAAAACTTTACTTTTAATTCCGCCTTATACTCCTTCCATTTCCTTCCAGCTGTAGCCATAAACCAATTGATGGCAGCATCATCCAGATCATAGATTGCCTAATTTATAGGGTAACAGGGTCAAATTATGTTGTTTTTGGCATGGATCATATGCACAGAAATTGCAGGAAGTAAAAATACAGAGCAAACTTATACATACTAGCTGCTATTAATTTGATATGGCAAGCAAAATACAGAGCAAACTTATACATACTAGCTGCTATTAATTCGATATGCCACTTAGTTGAGAAAAAAAATTCAGTGATAAGAGGTGCTCTAATGCTGTACCTTTATGTCCGTCCAAACTGCTAACTTCTTTTCAGCATCAACAAGCCTCCAATCATCACATCCAACCGATAATTTCTTTCTCACTTGACACCCAATGACACTAGAAAGCTTCCTAGCATTTTCTCCAACGGGCTGCCCAAATTCATTCAGTGTTATTTTGATTTTAGGCATGTCGGTAGTCCTTGAGAATATGTCATTCATTTTGGTGATGCCCCTTCCATTCCTCTTCTTTTGTGTACCACCGAGCAAATCTGTAGAAATTATTTTTGAATGTGAAAACAGAATCTATCATAATAAACTATTTATGCTACAACAAAAGGCTACAATACGACCTTCGTTATCACATAAGAAGTCTCCGGTTGGTTCATACTCAGGGTCATCCACAATCTGCTCATTTGCAGTGTCAACATTATTTTTCTGTGGCCTTGGTCGCAAATTATGACTGTCAATGGGTGCATGACTTGTATGATGAGTTTTCTAAAAAAAAAAGATCACATGACAGTAGGGATTAGTGTTTAGAAATATTGCAGAGGAATCTGGAAAAAAAGATCACATTACCTTTGTTCTTTTCTGAGCTGGACAAGGCTGTACCACAGTGTTCATAGTAGGAATCTGCAAAGATTGCAGCTGCTCTAAGTTTCTTGCAATGTTTGCCTGGCGTTGTTGCTCATACTCATTAATGTGGGCATCCATATTCTTTCTTCTTAGGGACATTTGTTCCTCCTAAAAAGTAAAGAAAAATTAGCAAATTGTGCTTCTATAACCAGTAATGTAAAAGGGAAAAGATTTTGCATGTAATCAGTAGCAGACACAATTTGCAAAGAACACTTCTTAGATTTTTTTTAGACTTTTTTGGATCAACAATTATACCATCTATCTCCGTTCTAACAGCAGGGGCAAACCCATTAACAACATCCACAGTCACATTGGCATTTAGATCAGGCAATGGCACAACTAGCCCATTGCCACTATCTAAGTGCTCACTCTCCAAATTATCCATGTCATAGAAGTCTCTTGGTTTAGACTGAAGAACAGAAACCCACTCAGTATCAACTGGGTCAGGAACATAGAAGACTTGAACTGCTTGTGATGCTAGTATGAAAGGTTCATCGGATACTTTTTCACCTGTATTGAATAAATGCTTAAAGTTCACAGTAGTGACCCCGAATTGATCAGTTTTTACCCATTTGTCTTGCACTCTGTTGTCTACCCAAGCACACTTGAAAAGAACCACATTTCCTTTATTTTCATAGTTCAATTCAACAATCTCCTGTATAATACCATAATAAGTCTTGTTTCCTATTATGATTCTATCATTGTTTCCCCTTTCAAAGCATGCTGACTCTACAACTAGAGCAACCCCACTATTTTGGACAGACCTACCCACATCATAGGATTCAGTGTGAAAATCAAATCCATTCATTGTGTAGCTACTATACTTCCGTGCAATCATCATTGGTGCCTTAGCTAAAATTTGAATCTCGTCTGGTACTTCCTCACACATTTCTTCCACCTGTGATTAGTATGAAATACTATCATTAAGGTAGATGTCAAGTTCATCTAAAAACACATGTTAACTACAAAACACTTTTAACATTTCAAAAGTAGTTGTGTTGTACCTAGGCTCATTATTGATCCATGTTTTATCCATACGCCTTTATAGGGAGATCACACCGCGCTAAGAATATATCCTTACATAGAGAGTGCAACCACTCAGCATATCACAAGCTTAGAAGAAAGCTGACAACACGGCATAAGAACTCGAGAAACAGAACCATACCGTTACTCAAGCTCCTTCACCCAACTGTAGGTGTCCAGAGAAAATCCAAATGCTTGCAGCTACAAATTTTGCTCCTGCAAAAGTAGTATATATATTATCAAGAAATGGAGCCAACAGCCCAACTGTACTTGTGTAGTAGTGTTTGTTTAACATATACATCCTGAGATTATTTGCTTCCTATATGGCCATGCAACTGAACATATACATCCTGAGATTATTTCATATTAGAACATACAATCCAACCACAAGTTTTTGGCACATACAGTAATGAAACTGCATGTATCTCACATCAGTTTTTTGGCTGAAGATTGTCATCATCCTTAACTTGCAGAAAAAATTCTCGCTAAAAAAATGTAACCAAGCATTGATGAATAACATGAAGCACATACATATAAGCATTGTTCATTTTCAACATATACTGCATACAGCCATACACATACAGACATACTGACATACATTCATACAACACCAACTGATCAACACCACATCAGCACATCCATTGTAAATTACAAGTTACATAGCCAACTATTTCCAATTCTCAATTTCTCATAACCAGTCCAATTAGCCAAATAACCAGGCACAGACATACTGACAGAGTGACAGTTCAAAACTTCAAACGTTCAATGTTAGCCACTACCACTAGCCAGGCACAGAACAACTACTCACCGGTGGAGCCAGAGCTGACGCCTGACGCGGTCTGCGGTGGCGGCGGAGCGGAGGGCCGAAGGGCGGAGCCGGAGGCACAGTCGCCGCCTCGCCGGTCGTGCGGAGGGCAAAGCGAAGGCCGGAGGGACGGCCGGAGTGGAGGGCGGAGCCAGAGGCACAGTCGCCGCCTCGCCGGTCGTGCGGAGGGCAGAGCGGAGGGAGGGCCGGAGCGGAGCGCCCAGATCTGGCGGTCGCCGTGCTGGCAGAGTGCCGGAGCGGTCGGAAGGCCGGCGCGGTGCTGCGCGGAGGCGGAGCGGAGGGCCGGCGCGGCGCCAAAGTGGAGCAGTCGGAAGGGCGGCGCGGAGGCAGAGCGGAGGGCCGGCGCGGCGCGGAGTGGAGCTGCGGAGGCGGAGCGGACCGGAGCGCGGCGCGGAGTGGAGCTAGGGTTCGGAATGTGGCTGTGGACACGGCCGCTCCGCGCTCGCCGCTCGGGCGCCTTTATCGCGTAGCGAAATGGATTTGGGGGTGGATTGATGGGGGGAGGGCGCGCGCGGGAGCGAATTGATGGAGGGCGGGCGCGGGCGAGGGGGAGGAAATTTGGCGCCCCGTGCGCTGTTTTGGCGGGCGGTGCGGCGAGAGTCGAGGGAAAAAGAAGGTTGGCGGCGGCAAGGGTTTCATTTCCTAGGGTTTTGATGTTGTAGGTGGGTTGGGCCCATTACAATTCGTGCGCGAGGGCTCTGGTCATCTATACCGACAGACGGTTCAACGTATATACCATGAATTACCAACTGACAGTTCAACGCCTAATGTAAATAGATATACCGACAGACAGTCAATCGGCAAAGGTAGGATTACCGACTGACGATTTGTCACCAACTTTTACCGTCTAACTGTCCATCGGTAATTATACATTTTTAGCGACAGACATCTGACGGTATTTTGGTGTTGTGGTGTAGTGGGTCTCGACATAAGGCATGTACTCTCTTTTATTAATAAAGCGTTATTAGTTATGTAATAATTACTGTTTGATTGTGTGCACTAGTTTTAATCTAAAACTAGTATAATAATATTCAGAGGGTTCGGATTCAGAAATTTGTTCCCGACAGACCTCAAGAGATTTGCCTGGACATCTTTGGGAACCGGGCAGAGTCAGTCCACTGCATAAAATATCAAATGGTAAAGCACGATTGCAATAAACTGCACGGCCGCTAATCTGCAAACAACGGAATGAATGGATCTTCGAGAATATTACGCGAAGTGTCTCAAATTGTAGATACTCTTCAAGAATAAGCTAACTCTGCATTGCATCGAGTTAGAGAACAACAGACATCTAATATTCGACTGACTGGACTCTTTAGCATGACCACCTTATCCCCTGAGGGTTCTAATTAGGGAGTTAACAGAGCAAAAAAATTTGGTTCGACCAACCGACTAAAGAATCACGAAGCGAATATGAAAAAGATAAATTGGTATCGGCACTATCTGTGTCCGACTCTGACTCTAAGAAAAAAATGAATAGAATACAGGATGAATGATATCTGTCTATACATATCTATATGTCAAGTGATATAAGTAAGTTTGTTATTATTTCACTTAGGAACAAGATAATGTATAGACGAATTGGCGTATCTAAATAAGCGGAAAATACTGAGTGCTCTTTCTTCGACATCTCGGCGATTAGGCTCTCTATGTTTGCTCTGATTACACCCATACTATTCAATGTCTTATCTAGAGGTGCAAAAGAAGTGGATAGTTTTTTTCGACCAACTGTCCGAAGGCTTATGGAGCAAATACGGAATGGAGAAACAGGTATCCGGCACTATCCGTATCCGACTCCGATTTCGAGAAAAAATATGGAATAGAATATACGATGAACGATATCTGTCCGTATTCGCTCTGATTGCACCCTTATTTCTAATATTTCTTTTTTCTATATATAAATATTTTTCTATATTAATATATGCTGCAGGAGCCTTCTCTACTGTTTTCAGTCAAAAAAGTGTTGCATCAGCGTTAGCTACTCCTATGATAGTATTGGACGCGTATCTGCAGTTCAACTTTGTGAGCGGAAGACACCAAAATCTTCGAGTTTGTCTGTAAACAGAATCCTATTTGGACCCGTACGTGGACAGTACCAGAATCGTCCGTAGAACTCCTCTCGTCTTATTTTGCCTATATAAAGCTTGGTGTTCCTTGAGAGAGACAATGTAATAAAGAGTTGCTTATACTACTCCGAATTAATATTGTGTATGCATATGTGATTGTCATGGATTTGGTCAGCTCTATTAGCACCGTGATGACTGCTTGATCTACAACATACTTCAGTTTGTCGTCGAATGCTTGTAAGTGAATGCCAGAGCTTCTAGTAAAATGCCAGAGATTCTAGTAAAATTTCAAAAAGAATGCATGTAATTCCACTACTACGCTAGTAAGGGCAGCCCCTCATTCCTAGCCCATTAATCTCACTACGCAAGACTACGGGTTCGCGTATAGCAACTCTCAAGTCTCAACACCCTTTGCTCAATATACGTGGGCACGAGTCAACAGTCAACATTTTCGAGGCTTTACGGGCTCACAGATGTCTGGGCTAAAATTTTGCAAGAATAATCTGGGCTAAACTGGGCCCAAATGAACCCAGCGATTTGCTGTAGGCTGAAGCTAGTGTACGTATCTGCGCACATCATGTGACGATATACTTGAGTTCCCCATTTTTTTGACTCCATGGAAACGAAACTATGAAAGCAACATCTATATGCAAGTTGTCTTGTGTAGTACCCTTGCAGATATTTGTGCGGATTTGTGTCACACTTCGTCGATGCAAGCAGCAAATCTAGGTTTTGCTTGTCGCACCTCTTTTTCCACATGCCCCATCCGTGGCCGCCAAGAAATCTTCAGAAAAAGAAACGAAAAACATATGATGCCAAACAAAGCACCTGTCACCGGCGACACATCCTATGCCGATAAAAGGCTCAATTGCGTACTAGTTTTACCGCTCACTACATACTACACAGTTACGATTACCTCAGAAGAGCACAAAGCAGGAAATCAATGGAGGCGAGGCCGTCGCAGCAACGTCACTGGTAGGTAAGGCTTCTCCAATACCGTGGAGCCACCCCTAAGGTCTTGCTGCCCTGCTCGTCGTGTGGGCGGCTTCTCGGGCCGCCGAGAGATTCTGGCTGAGGCCACGGCGGCTCCGCCGAGCGCTTCGGGCGCAGGGCCTCCGCGGCACGGCGTACCGCTTTCCGGCCGGCGACCTCACGGGGAACGGCCGGCTCAACGCGGAGGCGCGGTCCAGGCCCATGCCGCCGTGCCACGACATTGTTCCCCGCGTGGCACCACTCCACCACAGCACTGCCAAGCAGCATGGTACGCGAATTATATCGTTGCATTACGATTTCCTTGGTCCGTGTCAGGTCCACCCATTCATAACAGTTTTCTCGGTCGAGCGTGCATAGGGCTTAATTGACTTTCCTCTAGCTGTAGCTTGTATATACTAGTGGTGTTTATCAGTATATGGACGAATTAGGCCGGAGTTCTCAGATTATTCGTCAAATTTGTTTGCTTCCGACGTGAACATTGCGGTTGACGCGTTTGACAAGTGTTGTGAATTGTTGGATGTCAGAGTGGCCCACGTTATTAGTGATCTCATGACGACTTTATCCTGCTCCTAAGATCCTTCTCCATCTTGTTGCAGTCTGTAGGTTTTAGCATCCTAAAGTCCTAATTTCAACACATCCAAAAACAATCTAAAAAAAAGTGAACAGGTTCAGAAAGTACCGGTTAGATCTACATTGAGAAGATCACCTCTCTGGCCCGGCGCTCGACTACCAGGGAGTAACCGAAGAATGGCAAATAATTTTCTCTACTGCTGCACTAAAAATATTGTACTTTCCGATAAAAGCATACATTTTCTTAAATCTAAGTTTGCATTTTGCATCCCTCTGATGGCACAGAACATTGAACTACATGTAGGTAACATTTGCATCACCTGGTTCGGCCCAATCCCCAGGGCGATCGTCGCAGAGCCAGAGCTAGTGAGAGACATCCTATCCAACAAGTTTGGCCACTTTGAGAAATTCACGAACAAACGTCTCGGAAAATTGCTGGCCCTTGGGCTTGGGAGCTACGATGGCGAGAAATGGGCGAGGCACAGGAGGATCCTGAACCCTGCTTTTCATCTCGAAAAGCTCAAGGTACGACAATCTTACTAGCTTGAAGTGATTAATTAAGCACATGTATCTAGATGTGTGCTAACTGAAGTTATTTTCAGCGCATGTTGCCGGCTTCTCTACGTGCTGCACCGAGCTGATTGACCGCTGGGAGAGTAAACTAGCTGGTTGTGACGGATCGTGTGAACAAGACATCCAGCACGAGTTTCAGAACCTCACCCGAGATGTGATCTCTCGCACGGCATTCGGCAGTAGCTTCATGGAAGGACGAAGGATCTTCCAGCTTCAGGCAGAGCAAGCCGAGCTTTTTTGTACGGATAATCCATTTTTCATTCGAAATTACATAAATATACCCGCGGGAAATTTTTTTACAAAAATAGGCTCCAGTCGCTTAATGGTTCAGCGACTGGAGCCTTTCGCCCAACCAACCCGCGAAATAATATCTGTCGCCGCACGCTGGAGCGATTTCATCTAGTCGCTCTTCTGCACGGGGACTTTCATGCAGTCGCCATTCCATTAGGCGACTGCATGACTCCCCGTGAATTTTGTGAATTTTGTAGTTTTAAACTGGTAAAAACTCAAATCTGGTTTAGTTGTAATAAAAGTTTATGTTATTGTATATTGTAGGTGCGTGAAAATTTTTAGAAATTTTTTTTATTAAAGATTAACGGGAGAACGATCGATACATACACTGTTAAGTGACATACGATGATAATTCAGTGTGCGGAGAACCGGTATGTAAATTTTTTAAATAATTTGATATATGAATGATTGAATGCGAAAACAAAAGATGATAGACTTGTTTGAATAAAAATAAACTTCATAATATAATTGTGAGTAACAAGCCGCGTATTTTTTTATTACATGCATAACCTCACTCGCCACCCTGGTGTGCCCCGTCACCGCGCCCACGTCCTCCCATATGGCCCCGCTTGGCCCTCCTCCGGTGCAACGGGTTACGGGGCTCCGAAAAAGTAAAACGAGCAGGAGGGTGTCTATCCCGCCCCTGCGCTGGTGGAGTCAGCTGCACATCTGGCTGTGTGCCCTCCGGTGCACCGGGGAGGGCACTGCCAGAGAGAACCTCCGGTGCAGCGTCAGAGAACTGCCCGGGCCACTCCGCAAAAAACTGGTCCACATCGTCCTGGGCCGGGGAGACACCGAGCTGATGGTAAGTACCTGCAACAGTAATATCGTTAGTTCGTTGCATGTCGTCTTGGGATAAAAACGAGATCAGACGATGCGTACCCGTAGCTGGCGCCATCGAGGTAGGAGGAGGGGCGTGCACCCCCTGCGTGTGGAAGGGGATGTGCGGAGGATGCGTGAAGTGAGGTGGTGTAGGAGGCTGTGCCCAGGCTGAACCCCCTGGCTGCTCCGGGTGAGGTGGTGGAGGACGTGTCCACGTACTACCTCCGGAGTAGTGCCACGCTAGTCAGGGTGGCACTGGTGGACGAGTAGTCGGAGCGGTGGGCGTGGAGACCGCCGGTAGCCTCGTGCAGGATAGTAGGCTAACAATACGTCTGCACCCGTCGTGCATCCGACGCGCAAAGCTGACGCCCTCCTCATGGGTCAGCTGCGCACCAGTGGCGACCCTCTCCAGTAGTGAGCCGGACTCGGCCCATAGGGCAGCACCGACGTTAGCCTGGACACAAAGACATAAAATGGTCGATCATCGAAACGACATTACCATTTGGGAATCTTTGAAATGACATGTAACGTACCGCGATGTGAGCGTCGCGCGCGAGGTGCGCGGGGTACGTGTCCGTCGGAGCGGCGACGTGTGTGGCAGGCGGGTCTACGACATATACGAGCCTGGTACGTGTCCGCGTCTGGTACCAGCGCAGGTACTCCACGTACTCGCTGCTGTCGTACGGGCGGTCCTCCTCCACGCGGTCGTCGAGCGCACCCTCCCACTGCTCGACCCAGGGCTGCATCTTCGTCGACCAGTCCGTGCCTCTTTTAACTCCCTTCGTGTTGTGCCTGCGTACAGAACCATTATGTAATGTGAGTATTTGCGAACACAGTAGTAAGTATGTACATATTTAGCAGGAACGATCACTCACGCGTGCATGTGCCGCGAAAGCGATGGTCCGAATGGTACAAGAAGCGCCTGCCGTAGCCCAAACTGCCGCATGATTCTCTGGGGCACGTAGTCCTCCACGTAGATAAGGTACACGAGCTTCCGGCGGGTGAGCCAGAAAGCCCGGTCACGCCAGCAAAGTGCGGACAGCCCGTTAGGAGCGCGGGCCTGCACTGCCGTATTTGCGTAAGGCTCCCAGCGCACGTCGTCGGCTGTGAGGCGGTCGAACTGCTCCACAAAGGGTTGGTACGCCCGCGTGACCTGGACGTGCGCGAACTGTACCTGCAAGAAAGACAAGTTGTTTAGTATGACGATCGTCAATAAGAAAGACATAGTTGACTGTGATAGATAATACTTACTCGTCGACGGCACCAGAGAGAACCCATCGTCGGCCGGTCGACGTCTCCCCCTGGATACATCTTGGGCCCGTACGGACCCATGGCGTCTAGCACAGGTCGTCCGAGGCTGAAGCGCTCAAACAACCACAACTACAGCAAGTACAGCCGATCCCCAGCTGATCTGGGGGGGCTCGCCGTCAGCGATCGCCCTCGCATAAGCGATAAGGCGCGCATCCACCGAGTAGCCGTGGCTGGTAGTGAAAAGCACCCAACCAAACAGCCACAGCACGTACGCCTCCAGGTGGCGCGAGACCTGGTCATCGTCTGCGTGTGGGTCCATGCGCTCCACCTGAATGCAAACAAGTTGTTATTAGTACGTAATAGCAAACATAAGAGCTACGAAGACACGATCGATTTGAAAAACCACGTACCCGATACTGTGCGAGCCACCTCAGCGTCGGCCCATGGGTCTGATCCTCTCCAAAGATGTGGTGGTCATCGGCCGGTGGAACGACCCCCTGGAATGTGGCGAGCAGGTCAGCGCGCCACTCGGTTGGGGCCTCCGGTAGGAAGGCAGTGCCTCCCGCGATCGGAAGGCCAAGGAGCAGGGACACATCCTGCAGGGTCGGCGTCATCTCCCCGAATGGGAGGTGGAATGTGTGCGTCTCCGGCCGCCAACGGTCCACGAAAGCTGTCAGCAGAGAACGGTAGAACGGGAAGCGTCGTGATCGATCCCCGCCCGCCCCGTCCCCGCCCACCTCGTGATCCTCCTCCGTGGCCTGCACCATCCGGGCAAGAGGGAGTAGCCCGGCATCCCGCAGCCTGCAAACAAAGTGAAGATCAGCACGGAACGTTCTTACGGTCGCACTAAATGCTGGCGTAGTGCAAACCTGGCAGTCCAACGAGGGTCGAGTCCCCAGGCCACGCGAGGTGTGCGTGTCCGGACCACTCCCAGTTCAGTCGGCTCCGTGCTCCCCGGTGGCGGCACACGACGGGAAGCGTGACGAGAGCGATCCACGTGCTCATCCAACAGCGCGTACTGCCACTCAGAGTCACGTCCACCACGAGTCATACCTGCAAATTTTGTACAATAATTTCAACATTAAATTTTGTACATCTAAATTTCTACACTAAATTTTCTACATCTAAATTTCTACACTAACTTTTCTACATCTAAATTTGTACACTACATTTTCTACATTAATACATAAAAAATTTCTAAACTAAATTTTCTAAACTAATAAACTAAATTTTGTAAACTAAATTTCTAAACTAAATTTTCTAAACTTAATTTCTAAACTAATTTTCTAAACTAAATTTTCTAAACTTTTTCTAAATTCTCTACATCTAAATTGGTACACTAAATTTTCTACATCTAAATTTGTACACTATATTTTGTACATTAATACATACAAAAATTTCTAAACTAATAAACTAAATTTTGTAAAGCAAATTTCTAAACTAAATTTTCTAAATAAATTTTCTAAACTAAATTGCTAAACTAAATTTTGTAACTAAATTTTCTAAATAAATTTTCTAAACTAAATTGCTAAACTAAATTTTCTAAACTAAATTTTCTAAATAAATTTTCTAAACTAAATTGCTAAACTAAATTTTGTAACTAAATTTTCTAAATAAATTTTCTAAATAAATTTTCTAAACTAAATTGCTAAACTAAATTTTCTAAACTAAATTTTCTAAATAAATTTTCTAAACTAATTTGCTACACTAAATTTTCTAAACTAAATTTTCGAACTATATTTTCTAAATAAAATTTCTAAACTAATTTTCTAAACTCAGTTTTCTAAACGAAATTTCTAACACTAAGAAAAATACCTGGAAATCGCGCTTTCCCTCTCCTCTTCCCCTCCTCTCCCTCTCCTTCTCCCTTCTCTTCTTTCCCTTCTTCCCCTCTTCTTCTCCTCTCCTTCCTCTCGCGCGGACGAAGGAATGAAAACAGTGAACGCGGCCGGCGGCCGAGCGAGGCGCTTTATATCACCTCCAGTCGCCGAACCGTTTGGCGACTGAATTTCAGTCGCCCAACCGTGGAGCGACTGCATTGTAGTCGCCAAACGGTTCAGCGACTATAATTAATCGCTGAACAGTTGGTAGATTTCTTAAATGTCGCGGGCTGGTTGGGCAAAAGGCTCCAGTCGCCGAACCATTAAGCGACTGGAGCCTATTTTTGTAAAAACAAATTCCCGCGGGTATATTTATGTAATTTCGAATAAAAAATGGATTATCCGTACAAAAAAATCAGTTTATCAAGGCCTTCTAGTATATGTACATCCCAGGCTACTTGTGAGCACTCTCCTGTTGTAACTTAATATTTGTCACTTATAGATCTAGTTATTTCCAGTTCTTTGGATACATTTGCTTGCGTTTTGCAGGTTCTTTCCAACTGAGAACAACAGGAGGATGAAGGAGATCAACCGAGAGATCCAAGGACTCCTAAGAGGAATGATCGAAAAGAGAGAGCACTGTTGCCCAGGCCACACTATTTGGGGAAGAAGCGCAGGGGGAGAGCAAGGAGAAGAATGAGCAAAAACAGAGGAGAGACTGTTTCTCGTCCGGCAACACACGTCGGATACGACTATGCTCTGTATTCACTCTGATTTTTCCCCAAAACTCTCACACACGACTTCACAGGTGTACAGGGTATATGTAGACAATAGACCACACAGCCCACTCACTACGACTCCGCTGTGATGCTCTGATCAGTCGACTCACGACTGCTACAGCTGCTCTGATCAGTCGACTCATGACTGCAACGGCTGCTCTGATCAGTCGACTCCCGATCTGCAACAGCTGATAGCTGCTCACCGCCACTGCGGCCCAATCCGAGCGCTGACACCTCGAGAGACTGGCCGCACGACCTCAGCTGCTCCTTGACCATTTCTCTAATCTGAGCTTGGCTTCGACCGCGGTGCTGTGGCTTCGACCGCGGACACACCCGGTGTTGTAGCTTCAACCATGAACACGCCAACGATTAGGACTTTGGTCGCTACGACCACACACAATGTGGTCGTAACCGACCACGCACATAGACATCCAGTTACGACCACATATAACGTGGTTGTAACCGACTACTCACACAAGCGCCTAGTTACAACCACACACGATGTAGTCGTAATCAACTACACACACAACAACCTGGTCATTGCTACCACGTACAATGTGGTCGCAACAAACCATCGACCACGGTAGCTACGACTACCGACCATCGACCATGGTAGCTATGACTACCGACTATCGACCACGGTAGCTTCAACTACCGACTATCAACCACGGTAGCTACAACTACCGACTATCGACCACGGCTCCAACCGCGGCATCGACCACGGCTTGTCGACTGCACCTTCGACCATGACATCGACCATGGCTTGTCGAATGTGCCTTCAACCATGGCATCGACCATGGCTTATTGACTACGTCTTCGACCACGGCTTGTCGACTGCTGGCTTCGACCACTGTGGCTACGACCACAGCACAGTACTCGACACACGAGTATAGTTGGCTATTACCACTGTACAGTACTCGACACATGAGTATGGTTGATTATGACCACTGCACAGTGCAGAACACACGACGACATGATAACGACCACACAGTATTCGAACACACCGAGTACTTCGACTACCGACCAACATTGAATAGTAGCTACGACCATAGAGTACAGACACGACCACTCAACAACAACAAGATTATTTCCAACATTCAACCCCCTAATCTTGTTGTCATCCTTCGTGAGTGCCTTCTTGCCAAATTTTACATGAGCGTTGGTTCGTCATCGGCACCGACCATGACGAGATGTGCCTCCTCCTTCTTCGGCTCTGTTTTCTGTGGCTTGTGGCACTTACTGGAAAAGTGCCCACGTTCCCCATAGTTGTAGCACTTAAACTTCTCGTTGGTCTTGCGCTTGCTGTTGTCGTAGTCATTGTCATCCTCGTCGTCATCATCCTGGTCGTTTCTATGACCACGGCCTCCTCCGGCGCGGTCACAGCCACGACCACGTTCCTTCTTCGCGCTGCTTCTTGACCCTCCTCTCTTCTCCTTGTTGAGGGTCTCCCACTGCGTGTGTGTGAGCAACAGATGCTCACTCTAGTTTGTGTCACTGAACTTGGTTCGGACGCACTCGTCGTAGGCCTTGTACCTCCTGATGAGATCTTCAATGGTGAGGGTCTTCAAGTCCACGCACTGCTCGATGGAGGTCACGAGTTGCATGTATCACGACAGGGTGGCCCTGAGAAACCTACGAACAACGGAAATCTTGTCTACCGTCGTGTCGCCCAACGCTCGGATGTCGGTTGGCCCTGATACCAATTGTTGCCCAGGCCACACTATTTGGGGGAAGAAGCGCAGGGGGAGAGCGAGGAGAAGAACAAGCGAAAACAGAGAAGAGACTATTTCTCGTCCGGCAACACACGCCGGTTACGACTATGCTCTGTATTCACTCTGATTTTTCCCCAAAACTCTCACACATGACTTCACAGGTGTACAGGGTATATGTAGACAATAGACCACACAGCCCACTCACTACGACTCCGCTGTGCCGCTCTGATCAGTCGACTCACGACTGCTACAGCTGCTCTGATCAGTCGACTCATGACTGCAACAGCTGCTCTGATCAGTCGACTCCCGACTGCAACAGCTGACAGCTACTCGCCACCACTACGGCCCAATCCGAGCGCTGACACCTCGAGAGACTGGCCGCACGACTTCAGCTGCTCCTTGACCATTTCTCTAACCTGAGCTTGGCTTCGACCGCGGTGCTGTAGCTTCGACCGCGGACACACCCGGTGTTGTAGCTTCGACCATGAACACACCAACGATTAGGACTTTGGTCGCTACGACCACACACAATGTGGTCGTAACCGACTACGCACATAGACATCCAGTTACGACCACATATAACGTGGTTGTAACCGACTACTCACACAAGCGCCTAGTTACAACCACACACGATGTAGTCGTAATCAACTACACACACAACAACCTGGTCATTGCTACCACGTACAATGTGGTCGCAACAAACCATCGACCACGGTAGCTATGACTACCGACCATCGACCACGGTAGCTTCGACTACCGACCATCGACCATGGTAGCTACGACTACTGACTATCGACCACGGCTCCAACCGTGGCATTAACCACGGCTTGTCGACTGCACCTTCGACCATGGCATCGACCACAGCTTGTCGACTACGCCTTCGACCATGGCATCGACCACGGCTTATCGACTGCACCTTTGACTACGGCTTGTCGACTGCTGGCTTCAACAACTGTGGCTACAACCACAGCACAGTACTCGACACACGAGTATAGTTGGATACAACCACTGTACAGTACTCGGCACATGAGTATGGTTGGCTACGACCACTACACAGTATAGAACACACGACGACATGATAACGACCATACAGTACTCGAACACACCGAGTACTTCGACTATCGACTAACACTGAATAGTAGCTACGACCACAGAGTACAGACACGACCACTCAATAACAACAAGATTATTTTCAACAAGCATGCCATCGAGAATGGGGAAGTCAATGGCAACGACTTGCTTGGCTTGATGCTGCAGTCGAACATGGAGAGTGGGAAATCCAGCCTGAGGATGAGCACGGAGGAAACCACGTCAGTGCTTCTCACATGGACACTCGTCGTGCTAAGCATGCACCCTGATGGCAGGATCGAGCGCGGGAGGAGGTCCTGAGCGTGTTCGGCACAGACAAACCCAGTTTTGACGGCCTGAGTGGACTGAAAACGGCAAGTGTTTGTGCCACCTTTATCTACGTTTCATCAAAGTAGTACTGTAAGTTTTGCCTAAAAGCCATTGATTGCCTAAAAGCAAAAGACGTAAACTCCAAGCTTCAATTGTTGATCCAGGTGACAATGGTACTATATGAGGTGCTCAGGCTGTACACCCACCAGTGATCACGCTAAACCGAAAAACGTTCAAAGAAATGCAGATCGGAGCAATCACATACCCTGCAGGGGTAGTCCTTGAACTTCCCATAATCTTGATTCACCACAATCCTAATGTATGGGGGAAGGACGCCCTTGAGTTCAAGCCAGATAGATTCACGGAGGGGATCTCCAAGGCGACCAAGGACCAGCCGGCATACTTCCTGTTTGGTTGGGGGCCGAGGATCTGCATCGGCCAAACATTCGCGTTGCTCGAAGCCAAGATGGCTCTGAGCATGATCCTTCAGCATTTCGAGTTTCAGCTGTCGCCCTCGTACGCGCATGCGCCGTACACCGTCGTCACACCGCATCTGCAACATGGTGTTCAAGTTATACTCAGGAGATTCTGATCATCTTATACGGCATGTTTGTTGGAGGCTAGTTATCACTCTTGTAAGACTAGTATGTGTCTATATTTCTGAAGGTGAAAATAAAAGGCAAGGGAAATGCTTAGACGTGAAAAATATATAGCTAGTGGAAGCCAATTAAACTACCACTTTCCACTAGCAAGGTGCCAAGGCCGACCAATGGGTGTGCACGCCAGGATCTGACGTAAGACCGCGTGAATCTTGTTCTCGCTTTGCCCAGAGTAACAAAACTGAGTTACTAAATTTGGTGGTTTGGATCGATATGCTGACATTTGCACACATACCATGATATAAAAGTGGGAATAATCACTGCGAAACTCATGGGCCGCACAACTGAGACTAGGCCCCGTGAATAAGTCAAGACTGATTTACACCAAACTATCATTATTAATGTAACACCATAACCTTTAGGACCATCTTGTTAGTTTACGTTAAGTTACACTAACATATAATATCTTATTTGCATTGTTACAACTTAGACCCAGGAGAAAATGCACACATTGCAAATAATCTGAGAGAACACGGAAAAAAATTTTGAATTTCTTTATTCTCTTATTTGCTCCCCTTTTTCTTGCTTTTCTTCCCTTGGATATAAAACTGGGTACAAATCCCCCAATATATAGGGATAAAACTCTCCTACTCCTATTCCGATTCGGACTTCAAGTTGGTCTCAACTTCAACTTGAGTTATACTCGGAAACGAACTCTACTACGATATGGACTTTAAGTCAAGATTATTTCTAACAATCTCCCCCTTAATCTTGACTTAACATATTATAGTTTTAGTTTCAATGCATTATGAACTACCAGCCTCGCCTCCACATGAAGTGTTCTACATGCAACTTACATGTAGGAACTCAACTCAACTGGTACGGCTCCACCCAGATGCAAAGATTCTAAAACATTGAGGCAGTCGAACTCAACTACGACTTACTAAACTCATACTTTGACATGGAATGGTGACACATCTCCTCGACATTCCGATCTCAACTCTGCTTACTTGAGTTTGGGCGGCGAACACATCTTCTCAACGTCCAACACTCTTTGAGCCTTCATGTACACCTTCATCTTGATTGCTCAGGCTGCATAATTGCTTGTCGTAAGCATCGAATAATGCAGTGAGACAGCGGAAGTCTCCTACGCCATCATACTGGATGATGTCTCATCACCGGTGACACCACTTCCCGGAGAACGCAACATGATCTTGAGCACGGATCAAGATCTCGGGCTACTTTGAAGTTGCTCTTGGATCGAGGGAACGGAAGGACGTGTCGCGAGCGTCTTTTTCCCAAGAGAGCTGCACGAAGATGAGCGACGTGCGCCTTAGAAGCGCCGCGTGAGATGCGCTGAAATCGGAATCGCCAAGACGATTTTTCCAGCGACTCGGTTCTCGCCTAAGCTCTGATACCACTAGTTACAACTTAGACCCAGGAGAAAACGCACACATTGCAAATAATCTGAGAGAACACGGAAGAAAATTCTGAATTTCTTTATTCTCTTATTTGCCGATATGATCTTGGGCACATATCAACTTGACTTAGAATCTTTGCATAACATTGTTAGAAATAATCTTGACTTAAAGTCCATGTCGTAGTAGAGTTCGTTTCCGAGTATAACTCAAGTTGAAGTTGAGACCAACTTGAAGTCCGAATCGGAATAGGAGTAGGAGAGTTTTATCCCTATATATTGGGGGACTTGTACCCAGTTTTATATCCAAAGGAAGAAAAGCAAGAAAGAGGGGGAGCAAATAAGAGAATAAAAAAATTCAGAAATTTCTTCCGTGTTCTCTCAGCTTATTTGCGATGTGTGTGTTTTCTCCTGGGATCGAAGTTGTAACATGCATAAATCGTAGTACTTTTAGGTTACCTCTTTTTTATTAAATAAGGGTGAAAGAGTAAATTTGGAGCTAGGCTGTTACGACTAACCACACGTAACAACCATAAAGTTTTCTTTCGATACGTTTTGTCATATTTGTTAATAGGAGCATATCTAGTGCTAATGCCTATTTAGATGCTAACATGCTAATAAACGTCCAGGACCATCGGATCCTAGCTGGACGGGCACGATCCAGACGGGTGAAAACTACCGGATGACTTATGCTTTTTTGTAAGAAACCCCCGTCGCTCCTTTGCCTTCAGTCTCAACTCACAAGAATTAGCTCTTTCCTCCCCGAGCGCCTTCCTGAGCTCCTCCCCGAGTGCCACCCCTACCCAAGCTCCTCCCCCGGCGCCACCCCCTCTAGCCTCCCTCGGCGCTACCCCCTCCGCCCTCCCCCAACGCCGCCCCCCCGGCCGCCCCCAATGCCTCCTCGGCTTCCCCCGATGCCACCCCCTTCGGCCTCCCTCTGTGTCACCCCCCAGTCTCCCCCGGTGCTGCCCCCTCCAGCCTCCCCCAACGCCTCCCCCTCCTCCATCCACGCCTCCCCCTCCCCTCCGATGGTTGGCACCTCCCCTCCTCCTTCTTTACCACGGCTTTGACTAAGTGTCATGGTCAAAGCCGTTGTGGTCGAAGCAGTGCGTGGTCAGGGAGGGGAGGCACGAATGGAGAAGGGGGCGGCATAGAGGGAAGCCAATGAGGGAGCCGGGGGAGGCCAGGGGGCGGCGCTGGGGAGGCCGGGGGCGGCGTGAGGGAGGCCGGAGGGGGTGAAGGGAGGCGAGGGTGGTGACGGTGGTGGAGGGAGGCTGAGGGTGGCGATGGGGTGGCGCCGAGGGAGGATATGAAGGGCGCTGGGGGAGGACAGGGAGAAGGACGCTGGGGGAGGGCGGTGTTGGGGACGAATGCGAGGAGATGGAGGTGAGCGGCCGGGAGGAGAAAGGAGGGCGTTGCCGGTGGCTGAGAGGCAGTGGGTTGGAGGGAGCTCTCCCATGGCGACGCCTTCGATAGGGAAGAAGGGAATGATCGAAGGAAATTTTCGCGATTCCAGTTAACCAGGCAAGGGTGTAGACACAAAATGCATAAGTGAGGAGCGACTTTCCACCCACATGAATCACGATTGTTCACTCTAGATCAAACTGCCAACATTCACATTAGTATGTTAGCACCCAAATGGGCATTAACACTAGATATGCTCCCTTTGTTAATAGGTGGGCTTTATGGCTGAAAACAAAGTATTGAGTTGCATGCACTAACCAGTTCACTCAAAAGTTTAAGCTGATGAGTAAAGACGGGCAATTCACTTATACTTCAACACTCCTCCTCACGTGTAGGCTCTTTCCGGCCAAAGACGTGGAATAGAAGTGGTCTGTAATTTTTTAATTCCCCAACCGGGTTTTGAACTTAAGACTTCTTGGCTCTAATACCGTATTGAGTTACATGCACTAACCAATTCACCTAAAAACTTAAACTAATGAGTAAAGATGGACAATTCACTTATATTTCAACACAAAGGTTACTTTCGGTAGGCTAAATACTACGAGTGCCAATTTGTCATTGTTGTGTTGTGCCATGGAATCAAATTAGTTAAGATAATCTAGTAGATATTTCTATGTAGTTCTAAAATCAACAGTGTCAATTTGTTAGTGCTCCAAAATAGTAAAATAAACATTAAAAATAGTAAAATAATAGTGGTTTTAGAAAACCACTGCGTTAAGTAGGAAGCTATCGATATTGTTTACTATCTCACCTCTTATTTCAGTTAAACATTACACTGCTAGTAGTCATGGTATGCACCATCTATTTAAGAGCATCACCAGGACTGACCAAGGAATTAACTGAACGTAAATAATGTGATGATAGCCTCCACTTTCGTCGACTTCTCTCTTCTATATAACCTGATGCCAAATACCGTGCCGTACTCAACCAGTCAAGGTACACTCACGCTAGCTTCTAGTCTTCCTCACCCTATTCTCTTGAGAAAAATGGTTCTTGGATTTGCAGCTATTGCCTCAATGCCACGGAGCTTCCTTGTGCTCAGACTCCTGGGCCCTGTGCTTCTGTGGCAGGCCGGCTCTGGTGGAGGCCGCGGTGGCTCTAACGTGTGCTACACGGGCCTCAAGGACTTCACCCGACTCAACGAGGAGGCCTAGTGGAGGCCCTTGCCACTGCGGGAATAAATTCTATGGGGAAGGGCCTTAAAACCCTTCTCTTGAGGCCTCTCCTTAATTTTTGCCAAGTGATACTCACGAATCTCAAAGCAACCAACCTCTCTTCCCACCTGCCGCCGCCCTCCTCTCCTCCCACCAGCCGCCCGCTATGCCCCACCTCTCCCCTAAGCAACCGGTCGCCTCCACCCTGATCCGCCGCCCTCCGCCCCTCCTCTCCCCTTGCCGCCGCCCGCCTTTGCCCCTCCTCTCCCCGAGGTGCTGCCCATCTCCACCCCAAGTCACCACCCGCCACTACCCCTCCTCTCCCCCAAGCTGCCGCCTGCCACCGCCCCTCCCCTCCTCCAAGCCGCTGCCCACCTCCGGCCCTCCTCTCCCCCACCCGTGGTCGAAGCGGCCATGGTCATGGCGGCGTGGTCTTTACGAATTTGGTCGTGACGCCCATGGTCGAAGCAGCCGTGGTCGTTGCACTGTGGTCGAAGCGGCCGTGGTCAAAGCGGCCATGGTCGTGGCACTGTGGTCGAAGCAGCCATGGTCATAGTGTCATGATGGAAGCGGCTGTGGTCGTGGTACAGTGGTCGAAGTGGCCGTGGAGAGGAGGGCCGAAGGCGGGCGACGGCTGGGAGGAGAGGAGGGGTGGCGGCGGGCAACAGCTTGAGGAGGAGGCGAGCAACATCTCGAGGGAGAGAAGGGGTGGGTAGCAGATCAGGGCAGAGGCGGCTGGCTTCTCGTGGGATAGGAGGGCAGAAGGTGGGCAGCGGGTGGGAGGAGAGGAGGGGTGGGCGACGGGTGGGAAGAGAGATTGGTTGCTTTGATATCCGTGACTACCACTTGGCAAAAATCAAGGAGGGGCCTCAAGAGAAGGGTTTCAAGGCCCTCCCCCATAGAATTCATTTCCTGCCGCTGTGCTGCCATGACATCGTCCTCTATGTCATGCCATTCCTCTACAACAACGTCCGAGGGAACGACAAGCCGTGCTTCTCTTGGTTTGGCCCAATCCCCAACGTGACCATCACCCACCCTGAGCTGGTCAAGGACGTGCTGTCCAACAAGTCTGATCACTTTGAGAAGACCATGTTGATACAGGCCTTGAGAAAACTTATATATTACACAAATAAATAGGGAGAACATAAGAGAATTTATTCTGAGTTTTCTAAATCTCTATTCTCTTATTCATTCTTACTTTTCTTACAAAATTGATTACAAGTCTCTTTATTATATAGGCTAATACTCATCTACTAATATTCATACTTGGACTTCAATTTCGTCATGACTACAACTTGAATAACACACGGAGATGGACTGTATTGTGTCTCGGACTCAATTTAAACTATAGATCAAGATTATTTCCAACATTCTCCCTCTAATCTTGATTCGACAAAATTTTGTCTCAATACATTATAAACTAGTAGCTACGCCTTCATATGAATCGATCTACATGCAAACTAAACACATAGCTACATGTAGAAACTTAACTCAACTGGTATAGGTCCATCCAAATACAAAGACTCTAACTCGTTGAGGTAGTCGGTCTCAACTACAACTTACCCAACTTATACTCGATACAGGATGGCGAGCACACCTTCTCAATATCACGGACTCAACTCAACATCATAGTAGTGCTAGTTTATCATCACTGAAGGTTTTAGCAAGAAGCATTTTCTCCTTCTTCAGCTTGTGGCATTCTGAAGCGAAATATCCACAATTGCTACAATTATAGCACTTCACTTTTGCCTCATCAAGCTTCCAATTCTAGTGGCCTCGGGCACCACCGCTGTAAGTATTATTGCCTTTACGCTTCGATAATCAGACCTCTCACTCGGCACAGGTCAACAGGACCTGTTCATCACCGTTGTCGCACGTGCGTTCCTCATACGTCTTAAGACGACCAATGACCTCATCCATTGTCATTGTCTTCAAGTCTTTAAATTGCTCTATGATCAAGACAATGGGAAGAAACTATAAAAGAACAACATGAATGAATTTCTTCACCATATACAACTCTTTCAGCTTTTCAATAAGGGTCTGAATCTTGTTGACGATGATCGTCAACCGGACAGTGAAGTCATTGATGGACTCCATTTTCTTCATGCACAACATCTCGAACTCAATTTTGAGAATTTGCATCTTTGCTTCCTTCACATGATCGGCGCTAAGATGCATCATCTTCAGTGTCTCCCACACATCTTTGGCTGTCTCCTTTTCAGCCAATAGGAAAAGTGTCTCCTTTGGGATGCTCTGATAGATGGCCATTAATGTCATCTGATCTTTGCACTCATCGATGTTGCTGTTCTCAATCGCGTCCTACACTCCTTGAACCCTTATGGACACCTTCATCTTGATTGCCTAAGCTGTATAATTGCTTATCGTAAGTATTGGATAGTGTAGAGAGATGACGGAACTTGTTTTTCGCCATCACACCTGGTACCTCATCACTGGTAACACTACTTTTCAGAGAAAGTGATATGATATTGGGTACATATCACGAAATATGATATTAGGTACATATCACGAACTCAGATTAGTAAGAGATGACTCTCTTCTGTAAAGCTTCTATCATAGGGCCTGTTCGGCTGGCATCCAGCCGGCCGGCTTTTCGCAGCCGCTACAGTACCTAACTTTTAAACGGAGTATTTTCTCAAGATGGGGTCTACAAGTTAAACGTAGTACACGTTAAAAGCCCAACATCTGTACTAACCAAAATTGCAAGTGAGTATCGATCTCTCCGTAATCTGTACCGTAAACAGCCAAAATTCAAAAATTTCAGCCAAAAGCTATAAGCCGCAGCCAAAAAGAACAGGCCCATAGACCAAAGTACGGAATCTTGTTTCGAATCTTATTTTCGGTTTTCGGAAGTATTACTTTTCGCTGTCGCTCGTTTCTGCCTTGTATCGAGGCTCGGGCCGAGTTGGCTGCCCTGCTCGGTTGGGCTTATCGAGGCTCGGGCCGAGTTGGTTGCCGTGCTCGGTTGGGTTGAAAAGCTGTGGCTTATAGTTGAAATTGCACTGTAGCGGTTGAAATTTTACTGTAGCTGAAGATGACTTATTTAGCATAATTAAATTTAAAAAAATTTAAAAGAGAAAAAATATGTTAGCTTATTACGGACAACGCGAACGAATACGGAAAAAAGAACCGGCAAAAAAGTTAAAAAAAGACAAAAGTTCAAAAAAAACGAAATTTATAAATTTACAAAAGCTAAAATGAATGGGCCCTTTCGTCTGTGTCCGTGTAGCTGTCCTGCCCAAGAAAAAATGTCGTCTTCTTCGGTTCCGAGCCTGACCTCTCTCTGTCCTTTCGCTTTTCCTTGGCGCAAGAAGACTCCGACGTGCGACGTTTTCCTGCCCAAAAAAACAAGACAACGAATTTGGGTTTCGTGTTGGCTCCTTACACGCGGAACGAGGTCGAAGAGGCACGCGGCCGGACCGATGAGCGAGACGCTTCTCTCGCCTTTCTTGTCGCTACTTCTACTTCGCTGCCTCTCGGGACGACACGCCCTGCTGCGATTTGTCGGACTGAGGAACGGAGACGTCACACTGCTTTTTTTCTCCTCGGGCGCGCCGTCGGCGAACGGGAGCGCTGCGCGAGACGCGCTGATGACTCTTTTCTTCCCGATGGGATTCAGTCTTCACAGAATACTCACATTGCACAAATTAACACAGAAAATATGAGAGAATTTATCTTAAACGTAACTGCGTAGCTGAGTTTTTTTTAAAAAATTTATCCTCTTTTTTAATTACTTTGTTTTACAAAATTAGTTACAAGTTTTTTTATTATATAGGCTAATACTATTCTACTAATATATATACTCGAATTTTAAATTAGTCACGACTTCAACTTGAGTAATACACGGGGATGAATTTTATAGTGTTTCGGACTCGATTTAAACTCTAAGTCATGCTCTAAGTTAAGATTATTTCCAACATCCCAAGTTCTCAGCGTTGTTGAATCTCCTCATGGACGGCCTCACCAGCCACGACAGCGAGAAATGGGCAAAGCACAGAAGGATCCTCAACCCTGCATTCCATCTCAAGAAATTCAAGGTACGTACAAGGATTTTTTTATAGTATATTATACTGGTAATAGAAATATGGTAATAAAAATGAAATCTGATCGTTGATTTGTAAAGGTATTATAGACTTTTATTTTCATTTTACGGTATCACAAAAGAGCTCTTTTTTTGCATTATCAGAATAACAGTTCAATGGACTACTAATTCATTTAGATCTTACCATGAGTATGCATCGAGCTTCTCGAGCGCAGGGAGGTTTGATGTACGTGTATACGAACCCGCCGTGCCGCGTCATGTCCATGCCGGCCATCTCGTCCTCAGACGAGATGCGCAGCAGCCCCATCTTGTTCAACGTCAGGAATAGCAGATTTCAGTGGCGAAACTAGGATTAAAATTGAGAGTGGGCTGAAGTATTTGTCGGACTAAACTAAGTTGACATAAATATAGTCTTATACTCTTATAGAATTTCAAATTCATCCAGAAATTATACAGTTAGAGGCTTAGAGTCTTTGAGAAAAAAAATATACTAAATTGATAAAAAAAAAAGAAGAAAAATTACCGTGAAGCCGTCGGCCGCCCTATCCCCAAATCTCTGTTGAGTCTGTTCGACTGTTACACTGGACACTCGTTGGAAAATGAAATCAACACACGGCAGCAGCGCCTCCACTCGCCCCCACTCGCCTCCACCCCCTTATTACTTCGATCCGCCACCCCTGGATCCGCCCGTAGCTTTTATTCGCCCGCACTCCCGCAGGCCGCAGCTCCTCAACGCCTCCCCTCTCTCTAGCTTCTCCGCTCCTCCTCGCTCGCCGTCTCGCGGTCCTCGCCTCGCTCCCGGCTCCTCGGCAGCTCGACTCCTCCGACCTCCGCTCCTCCTCGCTCGATGCCTCGCGGCCCTCGCCTCGCTCCCGGCACCTCGGCTCCTCCGCTCCTCCTCGCCTCGCTCGGAGAGTCGGAGTCCGCCTCGCTCGGTGCGGAAGTGGGAAGTGAGTCTGTGCTCGGTGCTCCTCTGGGTCTGCCGCGGTGCCGCCGCCTGGGAATAGTGGATGTGTGCCCCTGAATCTGTGTTTTCGTGGGCTGCTGGCCCCTTTATGGGAAATGAGCTGCTTTTTTATTGTTTGTTGCTGTTGGGCTTAAAGCCTCTGTGAGACTGTGATTGTCGCCGACTCGCCATTGGCTGGCTGCCGCGGGCGCTCGCCGGGAGGGGGCCGGTCGCCGGGGGGGGGTGGGGTGTCCGCCGGGGGGAGGTGAGGTTCGAGCCTTACTAAGCCTCCCCCTGGCTTCGCCCGTGGCAGATTTGGTCAGCATTCTCTTCTTCTATTGTCACAGTGTTGTTAATGTTATGGGACGTGGCGTATTTTCTGCAGGTATTTGCCTACCAAAAACAACAGAAGGATGCGCAAAATCAATAATGAGATCGAATCGATTTTACGAGGTCTAATTGGAAAAAGAATCCAAGCTATGGAAGAAGGTGAAAGCACCAACGATGATCTACTGGGCCTATTGCTACAGTCAAATACGAGACACACGGATGAGAATGGCCAACCCAGCCTGGGGATGACTGAAGGAACGCGCGTAGGCTACGATAGCAGAAAATAAAAAATTTCTACCGCGCACACCAGGACATCATGCTAAGAAGGGATCATAGATCGTTACCACTAGACGCGCAGCGCAGCGGAAGAAGAGTTGGAGAAGCCGATCCAACCACGCGCGTCGAGGTAGTAGTGGAAGTAGCCGATCGTCCCGAACAGATCGTCTCCTCCACGCGATCAACCACACCACGAGCAGATCCAATCTGTAGTTTGTTGATGC
The DNA here is from genome assembly GCA_017311315.1 of Dendrocalamus latiflorus. Classification (NCBI taxonomy): domain Eukaryota; kingdom Viridiplantae; phylum Streptophyta; class Magnoliopsida; order Poales; family Poaceae; genus Dendrocalamus; species Dendrocalamus latiflorus. The sequence goes on from CM029664.1 coordinate 36,908,998, forward strand.
CGATCAACGCCGCAACGAGCAGCGCCTCCACCGGTATCCACACGTCCGGGGCTGGAACTCCGATCGCGAGTGTACCAGCACTCGCGAGCGGCTAGGGTTTGGCTCGGGAGGTGGCGGCTAGGGTTTTGTTCGGGAGCAACATATGCGTGCATCCCTCAGCCCCCCCGCCTCCAAATATATAGACCTCCTCACTTGGGCCTCGTGGACCGAGGCCCAATAGGAGTCTATCCGGATCTCTATCCGAATTGAGCCCACATCCGAATCACATTCGAATTAGTGTTCCAACCCGTTAAGTGTGCGACCCTGTAGGTTCACGTATACTTGGTCGCGACCCGGAAACACCTTTCCGGTCACCCTGTTAATAGCGGCCTCTAGCAAGACATATTAACCCCAAAGTATACGTAAAGATCATATCGGCTGAACCTGTAATGTTCTCATGTACGAATCCTTTTGCCTCACGATATAGATTAAGCTCAAGGCGAGACCTGTGTCATCCTCTTAATAGCTCAATCACTCTCTCGATTCCGTGATGGATTATAAACTTGTGATTGACTCCTCAATCACATTGGCATGGCCATGCACTTTCATAATCCATTACATCGAGGGGCCCAGAGATATCTCTCCCACAAGGAGGGGCAAATTCTATCTTGATCATTCACATCCCACTACATGTTTCATAGCAAACCCGAAGACTACTTTTATGACTACCCAGTTACGGAGTAGTGGTTAGTAGTCCCAAAATAGGCTACTACGCATGTTGGGAACCATGATGATCTCAAGTCTAACGATTCTACATAAACACTACTTGAGACCAACTAATGACACATGGAATCTCTGCAGTGTCTCATGGCGGGTCTATCCAACATATGTTCACTAACACATGTCCATATTATTGATTTGGTATCTCCATACCATGATCCATGAGACATGATCATCAATCAATACATATGCTGATCTTTGAATCATATATGTTCCTCATATGATATATGATCAGGGATCATTTAGAAATAGCAACATTTTGGCATTAAGAGTCTCATGAATAAGTCACATACTCATTGATCAATAATGATAATGTCTATTTCAAGGAACAAAGCAATGTATCATAAACATAGTATGTGATATATTCAACATCTCCATGTTGCCTCTAGGGCATATCACCAACAGTCTCCCACTTGCACTAGAGTCAACCATGTAGGTATCTAATACCCATTGCCCTAGTGTGAGCCTCATGCTTTGGCTGGGGAAGCGGCTTTGTCAACGGATCTGCAATGTTCAAATCCGTTTGTACTTTGCATATCTTCACATCGCCTCTCTCCACAATCTCGCGGATGAGATGAAATCGCCGTAGAATGTGCTTGGACTTCTGGTGCGATCTAGGCTCCTTGGCTTGCGCAATGGCCCCACTATTGTCACAGTAGAGGTCCATTGGGCTGGAGGCACTAGCCACCACACCAAGCTCAGAAACAAATTTCTTGATCCAAACAGCCTCTTTAGCAGCTTCAGAAGCTGCTATGTACTCGGCCTCTGTTGTAGAATCAGCAACCGTCTCCTGCTTGGAACTCTTCCAGCTCACCGCACCGCCATTCAGGCAGAACACAAATCCAGATTGCGATCTAAAATCATCTTTGTCAGTTTGGAAGCTAGCATCGGTGTAACCATTTACAACGAGCTCTTCCTCACCCCCATAGACGAGGAACACATCTTTAGTTCTTCTCAAGTACTTCAAGATGTTCTTTACGGCAATCCAGTGACTTTCACCTGGATCTGACTGGTATCTACTTGTAGCACTTAAAGCATACGAGACATCTGGACGTGTACAAAGCATGGCATACATAATGGATCCCATAGCCGAAGCATATGGAATCGCATTCATTTTATCCCGCTCATCAGGTGTACTAGGACACTGACTCTTGCTAAGATGTATACCATGTGACATAGGTAGGAAGCCTTTCTTGGAATCCTGCATGTTGAACCTTTTCAACACCTTGTCAATGTACGTATCTTGGCTTAATCCAATTAGCCTTCTTGATCTATCCCTATAGATCTTGATGCCCAGAATATATGCCGCCTCTCCTAAGTCTTTCATAGAGAAACTATTTTTCAATGAAGACTTAACAGATTCGAGCATAGGAATGTCATTTCCGATCAGTAATATGTCATCCACATATAAGACCAGAAACACGAGTGCGCTCCCACTAGCCTTTTTGTAAACACAAGGCTCTTCTTCGTTCTTGATGAAACCAAACCCTTTGATTACTTCATCAAAACGAATGTTCCAACTCCGAGATGCCTGCTTTAATCCATAAATGGATCTTTGCAGCTTGCATATCTTTCCAGCTGATTGCGGATCGACAAAACCCGTGGGCTGTGTCATGTACACATCCTCACTCAGATTTCCATTAAGGAAAGCTGTTTTGACATCCATTTGCCATATTTCATAGTCGAAATATGCAGCAATCGCTAGAATGATCCGAATAGACTTTATCATTGCGACGGGCGAAAAAGTTTCATCATAATCAACACCTTGAATTTGTTTGAAACCTTTGGCCACCAATCGCGCTTTATAGATGTGAACATTTCCATCTATGTCTATCTTTTTCTTGAAAATCCATTTGCACTCAATGGTTTTAACACCATCAGGTGGATCAACCAAGTTCCAAACATGATTACTGTGCATGGATTCAATTTCGGATCTCATGGCTTCAAGCCATTTCTCAGAGTCTGGTCCCACCATCGCTTCTTCATAGGTCTTAGGCTCATCGTTGTCTAACAACAATATGTCCCGTTGTTGAGTAGTCAAGAACATGTACCTTTCAGGTGCACGACGTGACCTCTCTGACCTACGTGGTGCCGGTGTGTCCACAACAGGTTCTTCAACAGTTTGTTCATCCTGTTGTGGTTCTGTAGGAGCTGAAACGTTTTCAGGTGTTTCCCGAATTTCTTCAAGTTGCACCATGCTCCCACTATCCCTTCTTGAGAGAAACTCTTTCTCTAAGAAGACACCATGCCGGGCGACAAACACTTTGCCTTCTCCTTGATTATAGAAGTAATATCCTTTTGTTTCCTTAGGATACCCGATAAAGAAGCATTTATCAGATTTAGGACTGAGCTTATCAGATTGTAAACGTTTTACATAAGCCTCACATCCCCAAATCTTAAGAAAAGACAAGCTAGGACGTTGTCCTGTCCACATCTCATATGGTGTCTTTTCTACTGATTTTGATGGAACCCTGTTTAGTGTGAAAGCGGCTGTTTCAAGAGCGTACCCCCAAAAAGACAACGGAAGATCACTTTGGCTCATCATGGAGCGCACCATATCTAATAAGGTGCGATTTCTCCGTTCAGATACCCCATTCCATTGAGGTGTTCCTGGCGGAGTCAATTGTGGAACAATTCCACAATCCTTCAGATGATTGCCAAACTCATGGCTCAAATACTCGCCTCCACGATCAGATCGTAGAAACTTGATTGTCTTGCCTAAATGATTTTGCACTTCATTTTGGAATTCTTTGAACTTTTCAAAGGATTCGGACTTATGCTTCATCAGGTAGATATACCCATATCTACTAAAATCATCAGTAAAAGTTATGAAGTACTGAAAACCACCTCTGGCTGTTGAGCTCATTGGTCCACATACATCAGAATGTACGAGTGCCAATAAGTCACTTGCCCGTTCACCTTGACCGGTGAAAGGTGCCTTTGTCATCTTGCCAAGTAAACAAGATTCGCATGTCTCAAATGATTCAAAATCAAATGAGTGCAGAATACCATCTCTATGGAGCTTCTCCATGCGTTTCTCATTTATGTGACCTAAGCGACAGTGCCAAATAAACGTGGGATTCAAATCATTCGAACGTTGCCTCTTTGCATTAATGTTATAGACCGGTGACTCTTCAAGAGTAAGAACATATAACCCATTCACCAATGGAGTATGACAATAGAACATATCTTTGAAATAAAGAGAACAACCATTGTTCACAGATCTAAAGTCATAACCTTCTGCTTGCAAACATGAAGCAGAAATAATGTTCTTGGAAAGAGATGGAACACAATAACAATTATTCAATTCCAAAACTAATCCTGAAGGTAAAGACAATGGCATGGTGCCAACAGCGACCGCAGCAACTTTTGCTCCATTGCCAACGCGAAGATCCACTTCGCTCCTCCTCAAACTTCTACTTCTTCTTAGCCCCTGCAACGATTTGCAAAGGTGAGCAACCGATCCGGTATCAAATACCCAAGAATCAGTGGATGAAGTAGCAAGATTGATCTCTATAACATTTATACCTGGAGAGGAAGTCGTACTTCCCTTCTTCTTCTCAAGATCCTCCAAGTACTTTGGGCAGTTCCTTTTCCAATGACCTGATTGCTTACAGTAGTAACAATCTGCATTAGGAGCAGCGCCCTTCTTGACTTGCTTGGCCTTAGAACTGCTCGCGATCTCATCGGGAGCTAACTTTCTTTTGACCGCGCCTTTCTTGACATTGGGCTTGCCCTTGCCTTTCTGCATCATCATCACATGATTGCTGCTTTTCTTAATGCTTTCCTCGGCAGCTTTTAGCATCCCATGCAACTCTGCCAAGGTCTTGTCCATGTTGTTCATGTGATAGTTCAGTATGAATGGCTCAAAGCTCGGGGGGAGCGACTGGAGAATCACATCAGTAGCCAACTCTTGGCTAAGGGGAAAACCAAGCTTTTCCAGACTCTCAATGTAGCCAATCATCTTAATCACATGAGGGCTGACGGGATTCCCTTCTGCAAGCCTGCACGCAAACAAGGACTTTGAAGTGTTGAACCTCTCAGCCCTTGCTTGGTTCTCAAACATACCACGCAACCCCACAATGATATTGTAGGCATCTGTGTTCTCATATTGCTTCTGAAGCTCAGAGGACATTGTGGCAAGCATGAGACAGCTCACATCAAGGTAATCATTCGTTTGCTTCTCATAAGCTCTCCGTGCAGCCGCAGTAGCATTATCATGCAAGTCATCAGGATAATGAGACTCAAGGACATACTCCTTGCGCTCTTGCTTGAGAACAATTCTCAAGTTGCGATACCAATCCATAAAGTTCGTTCCATTGAGTTTTTCTTTCTCAAGAATAGATCGCAAATTAAAAGAACTGGATGCGGCATTAGTTGACATGATCTACAACAAAGAATATGCAAAGTTTAGCACTATGTTTATGTTCATCTTTTATTAAACAATTTAACAAAAGACTCCCACTATGTGTTTTGCAACAAAACTCCCTCTAAGTTACATAGTGGGTCAAGAACCTCATTTCACTAATTCCTAGTGAGCTTTGGCATCACGGCTAGAAAACTAGTGACATGGGTAAGCAACACCTTGCTAATCACATCCCTATGTGACTCTTGCTTGTTGGGTGACATCAACATGCCCCGGCCCCAATCTATGCCCCAAGGTCCAAAACTGTTTTGATAACCTTGTTAAGTAAACCAAATGCTTCCGCATGTAGATGTCCGACATCTACCCCAAATAATGATGATAACCGACGGCACTCTACTTTGGTAGACCTACCATGCGGTGATCATTATCTTTTGGTGCAACATATGGAAGGGCATGAACACCTAATTTTATGAGGGATTCTATCCTACCAAAGCAACATATGACAAAAACATTGCATAAGAATAAGATAGATAATATCACAGATAAACACATTTAACTGTGAAGTAGTATGGCCCAAACAAATGGTGATCTCCATCTCCATGTAGGTGTAGACGATCTCCATCCTCCACATCACTCCTTTAGGCCACCATGCTTGAAAGCTTGTAACCTCAAAACTAGGCTACTACCTATAATAGCTAGAAATTGAAGATTACAAAGATAGATTCAAGCATTAAGGTCGACACGCAGGTCGTTAAATACAATATAGACAGCTAACAATAGCTGAAATAATCATGACACGCAGGCCATGAACGAATGTTACATGCATCACATACATCTCATACATTCCAATAAGATATAGGGCCATACTATTCACGTCATTCTCTGCAAAAACAAGTTAGACGTAGAATCGTATTCTACCTAACGATGTGAACCCAAGACGCTATACAAGGCGGGTACGCACGGCGGTCCCGCTGGCCGGTCAGCGGGCGGGGGGTCGAGGGGGGGGCCGCCCCCCGCGGGTTTCAGGGCAGCGCCCTGAACACCCTACGAAATTTACAGATCCAATCTATGAAATCGCAATGGAAAAACTATTCGGCACAACCACCTTATGCCGATCCGAGACATTCTCTAGGATGCTAGTTTTTCCACTGGGCCGAGGCCATCAGATCCGTAACCTACTAGTATTCGGCATAACCACCTTATGCCGATCCGAGACAATCTCTAGGGCACTAGTATTCCCACTGGCCCGAGGCTATCAGATTCGTATCCTACTAGTATTCGACATAACCACCTTATGCCGATCCGAGACAATCTCTAGGGCACTAGTAGTGATACAATCTGCGCCTCATCCAACCCCTATTCACCGATTGATCTCATCAACCCGTGCTACCATCGATTCATCACATGAACCGACTGATCTAGACTGTAATAGATCCAATCTACTACAACCGCATATCATCATATGCGCTGATCCAGATCGCAAACTAAGCAAGATGGCTCTGATACCACTGAAGTAACGCGCGTAGGCTACGATAGCAGAAAATAAAAAATTTCTACCGCGCACACCAGGACATCATGCTAAGAAGGGATCATAGATCGTTACCACTAGACGCGCAGCGCAGCGGAAGAAGAGTTGGAGAAGCCGATCCAACCACGCGCGTCGAGGTAGTAGTGGAAGTAGCCGATCGTCCCGAACAGATCGTCTCCTCCACGCGATCAACCACACCACGAGCAGATCCAATCTGTAGTTTGTTGATGCCGATCAACGCCGCAACGAGCAGCGCCTCCACCGGTATCCACACGTCCGGGGCTGGAACTCCGATCGCGAGTGTACCAGCACTCGCGAGCGGCTAGGGTTTGGCTCGGGAGGTGGCGGCTAGGGTTTTGTTCGGGAGCAACATATGCGTGCATCCCTCAGCCCCCCCGCCTCCAAATATATAGACCTCCTCACTTGGGCCTCGTGGACCGAGGCCCAATAGGAGTCTATCCGGATCTCTATCCGAATTGAGCCCACATCCGAATCACATTCGAATTAGTGTTCCAACCCGTTAAGTGTGCGACCCTGTAGGTTCACGTATACTTGGTCGCGACCCGGAAACACCTTTCCGGTCACCCTGTTAATAGCGGCCTCTAGCAAGACATATTAACCCCAAAGTATACGTAAAGATCATATCGGCTGAACCTGTAATGTTCTCATGTACGAATCCTTTTGCCTCACGATATAGATTAAGCTCAAGGCGAGACCTGTGTCATCCTCTTAATAGCTCAATCACTCTCTCGATTCCGTGATGGATTATAAACTTGTGATTGACTCCTCAATCACATTGGCATGGCCATGCACTTTCATAATCCATTACATCGAGGGGCCCAGAGATATCTCTCCCACAAGGAGGGGCAAATTCTATCTTGATCATTCACATCCCACTACATGTTTCATAGCAAACCCGAAGACTACTTTTATGACTACCCAGTTACGGAGTAGTGGTTAGTAGTCCCAAAATAGGCTACTACGCATGTTGGGAACCATGATGATCTCAAGTCTAACGATTCTACATAAACACTACTTGAGACCAACTAATGACACATGGAATCTCTGCAGTGTCTCATGGCGGGTCTATCCAACATATGTTCACTAACACATGTCCATATTATTGATTTGGTATCTCCATACCATGATCCATGAGACATGATCATCAATCAATACATATGCTGATCTTTGAATCATATATGTTCCTCATATGATATATGATCAGGGATCATTTAGAAATAGCAACATTTTGGCATTAAGAGTCTCATGAATAAGTCACATACTCATTGATCAATAATGATAATGTCTATTTCAAGGAACAAAGCAATGTATCATAAACATAGTATGTGATATATTCAACATCTCCATGTTGCCTCTAGGGCATATCACCAACAATGACAACTCAAGAGGTCATCGAGGAGTGCAAGCTAGTCTACTTTGCCGGAATGGAGACAACGTCAGTACTGCTCGCATGGACAATGATCGTCCTAAGCATGCACCCGGAGTGGCAGGACCGTGCAAGGGAGGAGGTCCTAGGTCTATTTGGGAAAAACAAACCAGAGTACGAAGGCCTGAGCCAACTTAAAACAGTTAAAGTGCTTGTTGAAATTACCACATTCGATTTCCTTTCAATTCAAGATGTGAGACTTCAACATCAACTCTACAACTGGCGTACATTGCTCTGTCTTTGCATTGCAGATGACCATGATCCGAGGTTCTTCGGTTGTACCCGCCGGCCGTTGTGTTCAGCCGGAAAAACGTACAAGGAGATGGAGATCGGAGGCGTCACGTACCCGGCCGGCGTGATCATGGAGCTGCCCGTGCTGTTCATCCACCACGACCCGGACATCTGGGGAAGCTACGTGCACGAGTTCAGACCAGAGAGGTTCGCCGAGGGGATCCGGGTGCATTCCTTCCGTTCGGCTGGGGGCCACGGATCTGCATCGGCCAGAACTTTGCGCTGGTAGAGGCCAAGATGGCGCTTTGCATGATCCTTCAGCACTTCGAGCTTGCCCCGTCGTATACTCATGCGCCGCACAGTCATAGCGCTGCATCCGACAAATGGCGCGCAGATTAAGTTTAGAGCTATCTGATTATTTCAGAGTCATGTATGGTTTAGTAGACATGATGGTTGTCGGTTGTTAGTGAGTTTTGAACGCGTATGAATAAAATGCTAGAGTAATGTTTCGGTTGCTACTTTATTATGCTTACGTTTTGCATGCTATATTGCCAATTAGGCACCTATAGCTATAAAAGTTGTCTTCAAGAAATGTGACTTATGAGGTTCTGATAACTTTATTATGCTCACGTTTTGCATGCTATATTGCCAATTAGGCATCTATAATTTGTGTTTCCGCTAAAAGAAATGGTATAGTTGGTATTTTATTATTGTAGAGTTTATTATGGATATAAATAAAATGGAAAAGACATTGTCAACTATGGGCTGCCCAAGGATGGACTGTTCAATCGTGTGGCACCTCGTAATTTTGGCAGAGGAACAAAGGCCAATTCGCCCTAACTATTTGTTGATTTCTGTGGATTTCTATTTTGCAACTATGAGCTTCCATCGATTCTAAAAATGAATAATTTAGGATGTACCATTGCGAATAGATGCAATTAAAGATTTACATCTTCATGTGTCACGACATATGACTTTAAGACCCATGTATCAGTGACACATCAAGGTCAAATCCTCAATTGTATCTATATGGATGGGCAAATTCTCGAATTTCCCTTCTAAACAACCTAGCGTAACAAAATTCTACACTTGAGCTTGGTTTGAGGCCCTATGAATGGAGGCAAGGTTTGACAACCACGCAGGCAGTCATGCAGTAGCCTCTCCCGAACATTGGCTTCCCCCCTGCGAGGCACGCATCCTCCACAATTAGCATAGCCCTCACTTCATGGGCTCACTCGATCCCCCCGCACGCCACAACCACTCCAGGATGATACCACACTCCTCAAATCGCCATCGCGGCCTATGTAGGGGTGGCAATCGGAAGGGGGTGGCAATCGGAAGGGGCCCCGAGGGAGGCCCCCCACGGCTCCCCCCCCCCCCCCCCCCCACTAGCATGCCTCCCGCCCCGCCCCGTTAAAGCTACTAGGGGAAATGCCCCCATCCCCAGTCCCCGTGGGGATATGACCCCGCGGGAATCCCTACAGGGATAAAAATGAGTAAAATATTTTTTAAAAAATAATAATATGAATTTATTTATTTATTTATAATTATTTAGGCATACTTTTTAAAAAATATAGCTTCAAAAATATATATTCTAACATAATCTTTCATATTTAAAAATTATAATATATTATTTAAAAAAAATTTATATTTATCAGGTTCCTGTAAGACCCCGCGGGGTAAGACAACCCCCTTCCCCTCCTGTTAGTGTAGCGGGGCCCGGCCCTGTTCTCCCCGTGAGGGGAAGATCACCCTCGCCTCCGTCCCCCATGGGGATATTCCCCGCGGGCCCCGCCCCCATGGGGGAATTGCCACTGCCACCCCTAGGCCTGTGACAGGGGGCAGCCACCGGAGGTAGGCTAGAGCCTGACGAAACCCCAGTGGCTCCGTCCCTAGTAGGGGTGCAATCAGAGCGGATATGGACGGATATCGCTTATCATGTATCCTATTCCACATTTTTTCCTCGGAGTTGGATACGGATAATGTCGGATATCTATTTCTCCATTCCGTATCCGTTTCATAATCTTTCGGATGGTTGGTCGGACGAAAATTATTCGCTTCTTTGCACAGGTCATTGGACAATATGGTAAGATCAAAGCGGACATGGAGAGGCTAATTTCTGAGATGTTGAAGAAAGAACACTCAGTACTCCTGCTTATTTAGATATGACAATCTGCCTATATGTTATTTTATTCCTAGGTGGAGTCACAACAGACTTTCTCATATCAGTTGACATACGGATACATACAGACAGATATCACTTATCCCATATCCTATTCCATATATTTTTCTCGGAGTCGGAGTCGGACACAGATAGTGCAAGATACCCATCTACCCCTTTCATATCCGTTCCGTATGTTTTTGATCGGTCGGACGGATAAAAATTATCTGCTCCGTTTGCACCTCTAATCCCTAGCATACGGCACACCCTGCACAAGTGCTATCTTCGGGTTTGGGAGTTTGGGTTTGGTTGTGAGATGGGTCGTCGTGGATGATGCAACTGCCCCTTACTCGAGCGGCCCAAGCAAGCATACGGATTCAGAGTCGTCAAATACTCCCTATAGGGCCAAGTCGTACCTGAGCCCATCTAGGCCCATATCATTTCCCAGAGCGATCCAATCGGCATGGCCTGATCCACGACTCATGCTGTTCGTGCAATAAAACACGGTTTTCCGAACGAGATGCATGCAGTCAATTGACTAACGCCATTCTCAGTGAAGAGTTTCATGACGTTGTTTCCAAGACTACTATATCATGTAAAATAAAATAAAATATGGATGAAACATCCATCCTCAATGCATAGTTTCATTCTATTGTTTCATAGATATTTAATTTCATGACTCATATAGAGTTAGTAATCGTGCCACACTTTTTCTCTCTCTTCTTAAAAATGTTATCATATCATCAAAAATAACTATATGGCAGCCTATTAAATGCAGATAAAACTTCCACTGAGACTGGCCTAAGAATCAATGCTTCATCATGTGCTATGGCATCTCCTGAAGGTTACTGCATGGAACTTCGCGTAATTAATTATCCTGATGCCTAGCTTGTCGCTTTGAAAGTCGTTTTGCAAGTTGCAGTCAACACGAAATCGCTTAACCTATGGAAGTTTTAGCTGTAAGCCAAGTAGTAAGCCACTGGCTTTTCTTAGCTTACACCGGTGTCCAAATCCAAGAGGGTTTGTCTCGGCGTTGCACCCAGTAGGAATGAAAAAGGATTGAATACGGGTAAATAATGGTTTGTTATATTTGTTTTTATATTTTTTCAGATGTGAATATGAATGTTGTTGAATACAGATAGGGAGCAAATACAAATCAAAATAAATATGGCCACGAATTTTCATATGAAAACTCCTTAAATTGTTCACATGGCAGCAACTGAAACAAGTAATTAGTTTATGCGATCAAAATATTCACCAATTCAGTGTATTTTCAACACTCAAATAATACATATCTTCAATAAATATAGAAAACCGCAAGACCACAATAATAGTAAGAATCTTCATCAAACAAAATAGAATTATATATGCTTCATCACTGAAACATTTTTTCAGCGTATATGTTTACATACACTCCCTAGCAAGTTTTTAATATAAAATAACTGAATATGCTCTCCTGTATATGCTTTATTTATCGCTTTTGTTTTAAAACTCGATATCTATTGCCTACCTCATAAACATTGCATAATTCATTATAAAATAATTTTTATTACTATTTGTTTATTTTTATGCTTAATGAATGTGTTTTGGAACTCCAAAGAACAAATTATGATGAAAAGAGTTATGTTTGGGCAAAATCCGAAGAAATATCACGTGTCAAAAATACTATGAAGACCTTTAGACGTATTTTTGGGCAATTAAATGGACTCAAATGAAACTATCTACAGTTAAAAATTTGTAGATCTCATTGAGAGCTACAATTTAGCCTACTCATTTGCCTAATTTGGACTTCAAACAAGAAAGTTATGGTCACCAAAAGACAATGCGCATGAAGCTTCAAACAATACCTCCAGATATCCGGACTTATGTATCTCCGGATATCGAAAGTCGTATTTGACGGATAGTGCGCTACAAAATCTGTATTCGCTTTCGACAAAAATAATCCATATTCATTTTCGATTCAACATTATCTGACACATATCCAAGCTGATGGCATATGTATTTGAAAATAATCCGGATCGATTGAAAACTATCTGAACTACTTTTACCTCTAGCCCCTAGGAGGATTTGATCTTAAAACTTTCAACAAAATTAAGGACCTGTTTGGAACGAGAATTTTTCACTGGCTTAGTTACCAAAAAAAGTTCCTGCACCAAAAAAACGTATTTTCACTGGCTTTACTATTCACACTAGAGCATTGATTAAGCTATTTTTAATCTATTATCTCTTCATCTTAGTTACCAAGGTTTATGTCTCTTACACTGTAGCTGTCAAAGCTATTAGATTCTGTTTCATGGGCTTTTTTATGTTTCAATATTCAGATGTACTATTTGTACCCTATGCAGAAGTTATATGTTTATTTGGATGCTTAGGTACAGTGTCTTACTTTTGGTAATAGGAATATGTGCTTTAGGAATGATACAACAATTATCAAGGTATAGCTAAGGCTATGATCGTTTTGGCTTCAGCTTTTAGCTTCTGGCTTATTTTTCACTATTCATAAATTTTGTCTTTTTCTGAACTTTTGGTTTTTTGTTGAGCTTTTTTACCGGTTCTTTTTTCCCGTATTTTGTATTATATGTAATGGGCTAACATATTTTTTATATTTTTTATTTTTTTAAATTTAATTATGCTAAATAAGCCTCTATCAGCTACAATGGTTTTTCAGCCAGCTACAGTGCTTTTCAGCCATAAACCACCAAAAAAAGCCCAAATGAGCACCACCTTACTTTTTTTATTGTGTTTTATGCCTACAAATTCTTTATTTAGAACCTCACAATTGATTTAGGGCCTCACATTCTATTTTTCAATGGCAAAGAGAGAGAAAAAACAATTTTTGGCATCTTGAGTTGCGCTCGAGGGCCTTTGGGACCTTCACAAATCCAATGCATCCTTGTCAAACACTATATAATCCAATTCTTTTCCTATTAATTGATGGCCCCTCCTTAGTATCTATCTGTTGCAAATGTTTTCCATGAAGCAATTTTGTTTGTATTAATCAAGACAACAAGCCATCTTCTTTTTGGTCTTGTCCTTTCCAAGAAAGATTGTTTCGTGATTGGACCAACAATATCTAGCCCTCAATCCCAATTTATGTGGCAAAACATGATTATAAGGTTCAGGCACCTTGTAATGAGTTATGCTATATGTTTTTGTTTTCCCTACTATTTCAGCCTCATAAATTTGCATGGAATACATGGAAAACTATCATGCCAAGTGAAATATCTATTAAAAAATGAATGATTTTTTCATTTTCCGTTTCAGATCTTAACAACTAGCTCAGTTTTCTTTCTTTCTTTTTTTTCCATTTGGTGCTTTGTATCAGGTGATGAAGATGACCCACTATTATTTGATTGGCACAAGTGTGGTTGTACATGGAGGTGTTGTTTCAGCATTGCAATTTAACATCATAAAAGAGGAACCATTCATGGTTCATAATATTGAGGTTTATAATCTGAAATGACATCTTCCAAAAGTAAGAAGTACACATAACCTTACCATTAATAGTAACTAGCAATGTTCTATTTTACAAATTACAAAGGAGTATCTTTGTCTCAACTCAGTGGAATGCATGACTATATGTTGGCAGCTACATAAAAGGATAAATTCACTCTTATCTCCTTAGTTTGGTCAACTATCACGGATGGGATCACTTAATTACTTGACGGTGTGTTAGTATAGCCAATAAGGCAATTTGAAGATCTACACTTTGAGTATATTGGATGTTAATGATGGCCCAAGTTAAAGTGCAAAACATACCAACCTGTGAATCTTAGTAAATCTGTCATAAACCTATTATTTATTCTTTAAGTTGCCTATCCAAAAGCACAAGTAATTTTGCTTTTCATTACATCAGTATGTGCTAAGTGTACTTTGGATTTATAATAGATTAAACTATTTAGTTTATTTTGTTGACACTATAGTTTCTATATTTCAGGTAATTCCCTTGCCTGTTTGGCATGGTTAGGGTTACCATTCTCTTGATTTTCATTTTGGTGACATATGCTACATAAGGTAGACTGAGTTCCCTGAAAGGATAATGTATTACAATGAATTGTATTGTTGCAAAGCATCTTGTCTGAATTGCTCTGATCAATGCGGTGATGTTAGTGATATACTTGAAGAAACCTACAAACTTCTGGAAAATTGTGAGTGGACCAGAGCCACTCATTTCTACTAGCCATGTTTCTCTTTGTCGGTCATCTCTCTAGCCCTCAGTCCATATCCCCCCAAGGGGGAAACAGGTGCACTGTACCCACTGTTGTGCTCATACAACAACTGTTGGTGCCGTTCGTGGTGAGCACGTAAGAAGCTGCATGAGGAAGACCCGACCAAGGCACGACCATGAGTGGGTCATTGATGCCCACGACCGCGTCATGACAGACATAGTCATGAGGCATTCGACGACCTCATAGTCACCGCCATGAGAGAGATCCGATGGAACATAGCCATCCCCAGCATACTCTGTTGAGTATAATATGCCAAGAACATAGCCATCCTAGGTAACTCTATAGAGTATAAAAAAATCGCACAGTGGCCTCGTGCCCCGGCATACTCTATAGAGTATAAAAAATATTGCATGGTGTCCTCGTACTCCAGCGTACTCTGTGAAGTATAAAGCATCGGAAACTTATCCATCTCGGGCAACTCTACAGAGTGTAGAAAAAATCGCACGGTAGCCTCGTGCCTCGGCGTACTCTATGGGGTATAAAGTGGCGGGAACTTAGCTATCCTGGGTAACTCTACAAAGTATAAAAAATCGCGCGGCAGCCTCACGCCCTGGCGTACTCTACAGAGTATAAAGTGTCGAAACCTCAACCATCCTGGGCAAATCTTTGGAGTATAAAACAAATCGCACGATGGCCTCGTGCCCTGGTGTACTCTATGGAGTATAAAAATCATACGGTGGCTTCGGCCCCAACGTGCTCTGACTCCCCACCAGGGAGTCCCTACCACTAGCGATAATCCTGGGGAGCCTCACGGCTTCACACATCTCACTAGGGAGTTCACCGCGCAAATAGCATCAAGCGACAATTCCACTCCTGAGTGAGAGCTGCGTTCGACCACCTCATGGTCATGACTTTATTGACGCCTATCCGATCGCCGTGTGGTCATGACTTCATCGACACCTCGTCCGACCGCCTCGTGGTTGTGACTTCATCGACACCTACGACCACCTCGTGGTCGAGACTTCGTCGACGCCTATCCAACCTCCTCGTGGTCATGACCTCGTCGACGCTCATCTGACCACCTCATGGTCATGACTTCATCAACGCCTAGCTACCCCCTCATGGTCGTGACCTTATTGATACCCGTTCGACCACCTTGTGGTCGAGACTTTATCAACGCTCATTCGATCGCCACAAGGTTATGACTTTGTCAACACCTACAACCACCTCGTGGTTGGACTTCATCCACACCTATTCAATCCCCTCATGGTTGTGACCTCGTCGACGCCCGTCCGATCACCTTGTGGTCATGACTTCATCGATGCTCATCCAACTGCCTCGCGGTCACGACTTTGTCGATGCACGTCTGACCACCATGAGCTCGTGACTTTGTCAACACCTACGACCACCTCATGGTCGAGACTTCATCGACGTCTGTCCGATCCCCTCATGGTAGTGATCTCATTGATGCTCATCCAACCACCTCATGGTCGTAATTTTGTTGACACTCATCCGACAGCCTCATGGTCGTAACTTCATCGATGCTCGTCCGACCGTCTAGGGGTTGAGACTTCACCGATGCTTCTTCGACTGCATCGCTGTCGTGGCTTTGTTGATGCTCATCCGACCGCCTCATGGTCGAGACTTTGTCGTCTTCGTCGACACCTGCGACCACCATGTGGTCACATCTTCGTTGATGTCTACGACCACCTCGTGGTCGGGCATTCATCGACGATAGTCCTGGGGACAGAGCACGTGTACTTCATGACTTTATCGCATTGCAGTCGTGACTTCATCGATGCTCATTCGAACCCCTCATGGTTGGGACTTCACAGACACTTCTACGACCACCTTGTGGTCGGGTCTTCGTCGACACCTGCGACCACCTTGTGGTCGCATCTTTGTCGATGTCTACGACCACCTCATGGTTGAGCCTTCATTAACAGCAGTCCTAGGATGAGAGACGGAGTATGCACTTCATAGCCTTTGTCTTGCTGCTGACTTCATCGACACCTGCGACCACCTGGTCGCATCTTCGTCGACAGCTGGCTGACCACCTCGTGGTCATGTCTCTGTCGACAACTATGATCGCCTCATGGTCTGGACTTCATCGATGCTTGTCTAACCGCCTCAAGGTTGAGACTTCGTCGACACTTGTCTGACTGCCTCGTAGTCGTGACTTCACCGACACTTTTCTAACCATATCATGGTCGTGAGTTCATTGATGCTCATCCGATCCCTTGTGATCGGGACTTCGTCGTCTTCGTCGACACCCATGGCCACCTTTTGGTTGCATATTTGTTGATGTCTACAATCACCTCGTGGTTGAGCAATTGTCGATGACAGTTCTAGGGATAGAGCGCACACACTTCAAGACCTCGTCCTACCGTAAACTTTGTTGATGCTAGTCTGAAGGGTGGGGGACAAAGCGCGCGCAAGTCTTCGTCTCGTTGCTGACTTCATCGATGCCCACGACCACGTCTTCTACGACCACCTTGTGGTCAGGTCTTCATTGACACCTTCGACCACTTTATGGTCGCATCTTCGTCGAAATTTACGATCACCTCGCGATCAAGCCTTCATCGACGATAGTTCGAGGATGGGGGATGGAGCGCATGCTTCAAATCCTTCATCTCGCCGCTGACTTCATCGACACCTACAACCATCTCATGGTCGAGACTTCGTCGACGCCTATCTGAGCCCCTTGTGGTCATGACCTCATCGATGCCCATCTGAACACCTCGTGGTTGTGGCTTCATCGACGCTCGTCTGACCATCTCGTGGTCATGACATTGTAATCGCTTGTCCGACTGCCTCGTGGTCGAGACTTCACCGATGCTTCTACGACCACCTTCTGGTCGGGTCTTCTTTGACACCTGCGACCACCTTATGGTTGCATCTTCGTCGACGTCTACAACCACCTCATGATCGAGTCTACGTCGACGACAATCCAAGGATGGGAATGGAGCACGTGCTTCAAAGCCTTTGTCCCAATGCCAATTTGTTAGTGCCAGTTCGAAGGGTGTGGGACGAAGTGCGCACGCAAATCTTTATCCTGTTGCCAACTTCATCGACGCCCACAACCATGTCTTCATCGATGTAGTCGTGAGGCACTTCTACGATGACACCTGTGACCACCTTGTGGTTGCATCTTCATCAATGACTACGACCACCTCACGGTTGATCCTTCATCAACAACAGTCTGAGGATGGGGGATGGAACATGCACTTCAAAGCTTTTGTTGCACCGCCGACTTTGTCGATGCCTATGACCACATCTTCATCGACGTAGTCGTGAGGCACTTCTACAACCACCTTGTGGTCGGGTCTTCGTCGACACCTGCGACCACCTTGTGGTCGCATTTTCGTCGACAACTACGACCACCTCTTGGTCGAGCCTTCATCGACGATGGTCCAAGGATGGGGGATGGAGCACAGGCTTCAAAGCCTTCTTCCTTTTACTGACTTTGTCAACACATACGACACCTCGTGGTCTCATTTTCTTCGTGGGTGGCCGACCACCTTATGGCCGTGACTTCGTCGATGTCTACAACCAACTTCATCGATGCTCGTCTGACCACCTCACAGTCATAACTTCATCGATGCTCATCCGAACCCCTTGTGGTCGGTACTTTGTCGATGTTTCTACGACCACCTTGTGGTCGTATCTTCATTGACGTCTACAACCACCTCGCGGTCGAGCCTTCATCGACAATGGTCCAAGGATGGGGAATGGAGCATGCGCTTCAAAGTTTTCGTCCTTGTTGTGGCTATAGACCAAACAGAGAGGGAGATGGTAGTGGAGAGTGATGATGTCGAGTGTAATGGCCTGGGGGGGCCTCCCCATGGCTTGTATTCATATATATATATATCCATAAGGAATGCTTTTACTGTTGTACCCTCACATCTGGTTACCCCTCTGGGGCAGTTATGTCATTACACATGGCCTATTCTAGGCCTTATAGTTTTCCTACCAGGCCTGCTGGGTTCAGGTGGGGGCCACCCCTACGACAGGAGCCTCTCATGGTGAAGGGCTTCACAGGGCCGAAGCCATGCCGCCGAGTCCTTTGGCCCCCTCCGTCCCCTGCGGCCTGTGAATTTCTGCAAGCTCGTGGATGGGGCGCCTGAGTGGAAGCAGGCGCGCGCGCTCCGTCCCCTACCCTTCGAACGGGTGGCAGCGAAGCTGACGCCTAGTCGAAGTAGACGCGCGCGCTCCGTCCCCTACCCTTCGAACGGGTGGCAGCGAAGCTGGCGCCTAGTCGAAGTAGACGCGCGCGCTCCGTCCCCTACCCTTCGAACGGGTGGCAGCGAAGCTGGCGCCTAGTCGAAGTAGACGCGCGCGCTCCGTCCCCTACCCTTCGAACGGGTGGCAGCGAAGCTGGCGCCTAGTCGAAGTAGACGCGCGCGCTCCGTCCCCTACCCTTCGAACGGGTGGCAGCGAAGCTGGCGCCTAGTCGAAGTAGACGCGCGAGCTCCGTCCCCTACCCTTCGAACGGGTGGCAGCGAAGCTGGCGCCTAGTCGAAGTAGACGCGCGCGCTCCGTCCCCTACCCTTCGAACGGGTGGCAGCGGGACTGGCGCCTAGTCGAAGTAGGCGCGCGCGCTCCGTCCCCTACCCTTCGAACGGGTGGCAGCGAAGCTGGCGCCTAGTCGAAGTAGGCGCGCGCGCTCCGTCCCCTACCCTTCGAACGGGTGGCAGCGAAGCTGACGCCTAGTCGAAGTAGACGCGCGCGCTCCGTCCCCTACCCTTCGAACGGGTGGCAGCGAAGCTGGCGCCTTGTCGAAGTAGACGCGCGCGCTCCGTCCCCTACCCTTCGAACGGGTGGCAGCGAAGCTGGCGCCTAGTCGAAGTAGACGCACGCGCTCCGTCCCCTACCCTTCGAACGGGTGGCAGCGAAGCTGGCGCCTAGTCGAAGTAGGCGCGCGCGCTCCGTCCCCTACCCTTCGAACGGGTGGCAGCGAAGCTGGCGCCTAGTCGAAGTAGACGCGCGCGCGCGCCGTCCCCTGTGCTGAGATCGGAGCTTGGCGTCGGTATGGATGCACTTTGGGGCTGCCGTGACCTTGCAGTCTGGTAGTGCGCTTTTAATGGTAGCTGGAAACCCGCCGACGCCTGGCCTGGCAGAAGGCAGGCTGTCGCGTCGTGCAGTCTGCCATGTTGCAGGTGGGGCACGTGGCGACCCACGACTGGTGCGTCGTGGGATGCGGGCAGCTGCGTGACCCCGGCCGTTCGCCTCGTCCCCCGAGAAGCTGGGCACGTGTGGGAGATGTGGGGGCGTTGTGCGCTGTCTGGCCACCTACCCGGCACGGCTCTCTATGTTCCGACGGTTCTTCTTTCCCAAGCTTGGATAGCCGAACCGCTGGGAATTTGGTCCGTCTGTGCATTGAGCCACGGGGCAGGCGAGCGGCCTTTATAAAGTGCTGATGCTGGGGTGGAGGCATCCTTTCTTGCTTGGCTTTTTGATCTGCCGCTTCGCTTCCGCCCGTGCTAATTGTCACGCCCGTTGCTCCCTTGCCTGCTTCTTCTTCCTCTGTCGCCGGAAGCGATGGCTAGCCATGACGACGCCGTCTACCATCCCCACAGCGGTGCCTTGCTCGGCCAGGGCGAGGTGACCCCCCTTCCCAGGAGTACAAACTGGTGCCGCGGGGGGTCTCGCGCGCCAACAAGTGGTGGGACGCCATGGAGCACTCGGGAGGGTCCTGCTCCCGCGTGTTGGGAAAGAGACGCATGACTGAAGGGACGCTGCAGCGGCTCGTGGATGAGGGGAAGATCATGGAGCGCGATGGGGCTCGCCTACCCCCCCGGGGGGAGACGGAGCCGAAGCCCGGGGCCCTGGAGGCTATTGTTTTCGTCGCGTTCTTCGATGCCGGCCTTCGAATGCCCTCCACGTTGTTCGTGGGCGAAGTCCTGCGGGCCTACCGGTTGGAGCTAGCCCAGCTGACGCCCCACGCGATACTCCGCCTAGCTGTCTTCACCTGGGCGATGCGGACGGAAGGGTGGCGTCCCAGCGCGAGCTTATTCGCCACCCTACACGACGCATACTGCCGACCCAGAAATGTTGGCGGGGCGGTGTCCAACTTCGGGAGTGTGGACTTCGTGCTCCGGGCCTCGTGCGCGACGTTGTTCCCTGTGCCTGCGTCATCTGGGCAATGGGCTGCCGGCTGGACGCGGTGGTGGTTCTATTACACCGTAACCGACAAGAGCCGCATGCAGTGCCGAGGTGGGCCGATCTCGTTCAACAGCATGCCGGGCCTGACGGCGGAGATCGACGACGCGCGGAAGCTACAGAGCCTTGTCGGTGTCGCCCGTCGAATGAGCGTGCGCGACCTAGCCGAGGAGTTCACAATGCACGGGGCAGCGCCGCTGTCCTCCCGGGGGAAGTACGTTCAACGGAACGGCCCCCGCGAGGACGGGTTCGGCCCTTCCGTGTCTCGCCTGCTGCCGCCCTCCGCCCCTTGTAAGTCGCCCAGCACGCTTTACGCGTATCATTGTATCCGCTTTTCTTTCGCCTAACTGGCGCGATCTCCTGCGCAGCGGCTCGTCTAGAAGATGCGGAGCGCGCGGTTGCAGCGCTCCTCGGCCCGTACACGCTTAAGGAGCACCGGGCTCGCGAGGCCGCAGTTAAAGCGGCTAAACAGGGGCGAGTGAACCGCACCTGTGAGGCTTTGGGCATTGCCGTGCCCGAGCGTGTGATGCCGGAAGAGGTTCCCGCCGGGACTCCGGACGCTCAGGGTGGTGATAATCCCGCGGGGGTGCTATCTTCACGACGCCGGGCTCGTTCCCCGACTGCCGTACGCGACGCGGCAGCCCCTCCGGTGGCCAGCCCAGCTGAGACGGGGCGTGCGACCGGCGGTGGACCTGGCCATACTGCTTCGGAGGAGCGCCCCGCCGCAGATCCCTTGGCACTCGCCGTCGTCGTTGAATTGGAAGCCGTCACGCCGAGGGATGGCGTCGTGCCCGTCGGGCAAACCACCATGGGAGGTGTGTTATCCTCCGGCGCGGCTATCGAGGGCGTGCCTCATCCTGAGGAAGCCGTGGGGGCGACAACGACCGGAGCTGGACCCTCCGTGGAAGAATCGGCTGTGCCCCCGCAGGCGAAACGCCTTCGGACGCAGTCCCCGCCGGCAACGGGGAGTCGATACTCTGTTGCGGGGCCTTGCCGCGGGATCACGCCGTCGCGCACGGCCGAGAAGACCTTCTCCCCGCCTGTCGAGACGCCCACCTCCCCCGGGGTGGTCGAACCGGCGCCCCTTCCTACCGCGACGAAAGGCGCAGGAGGTAGGCGTGAGTCCTTTTCTTCACTTGACTTCGCGAGACTTTCCCCGATCTGCTCGCTCATTCTGCCAACATCAGGCGAGACGAAGTCTCCCCAACGTGGCGAAGGATCGAGCAGCGGCGGTACGCGCGAAGTCAGAAGCCTTGTGCAGGGTGCCCCGCAGGTGTCCGCCAGCGTCGACGTGGCTATGGCCTCAGCAAATCCTGGCGCACTGGGGCCGGGGCCCGCGCGCGCGGACTTCTTCCCCCGGCCGGAGATATTCTGCGACCTTACCGCGGCCGCCGAGCGTGCCGACCACGGCCTCAACAGGGCGGCGCTGTCGTCATGCGAGGGGGACCTTCTAGCACTTGCGCTGCAGGCGTCCGAAATAAGGGTAAATACGCGCGCTTCGGGCTTGCACCGCACTGCTGTACGCCTGCTGACTTTGTTGTGTTTGCCAGACGCTTGCCCTCAGCCGGTCCTTTGACGAGGCCCGTATTCGGGAGCAGAGGGCGCTGGAAGCCAGCCTTCGTGAAGCAAACACTGCCTTCGCCGCGAAGGATGAGGAATGTCACGCGCTGGGGGATGCCCTGGGGGCCGCACAACACGAAGCTATAGAAGTTCGGCATGCCGCGGCGGAGGAGCGCGCCGCCTTCCTCCAGCAGATCGCCGCCCTAGAAGGGGAGAACGCCCGGCTAGCGGAGTCTGTTGCCGAGAACCGCCTTGCCCTGGAGAATGCGTCCGCGCCAGCATGGCGGGCCATGGAATCTCTGAACCAGACCCTCCGAGATCTGTGCGTCCGAGTGCCGGACACTACGCACAGGCCGGAGGCCCTGTTGGATACGCTCGGGCTGATCGAGGAGGGGGCCGGCGTTGCTCTTCATGGCGCCAGAACCTTCGGCGAGCACTGCGGCTATGTTGGTGCGTGCTTCGCCCTGGCGCTGCTTCACACCCGTGGGTGTAGGCATACCCAGGAGCTAGCAAATCCACAACTGGATCCGCCCAATCAGGCAGGGGTTATGTCGGACGCCATCCGCTCCATCGGGCCTAGCCTGCAGAACTTCCACCAACGGATGTGGGGCCGGTTCGGGGAAGCTGCCGCCAGGGTCGCCGTGCAGCAGACGCTGCATGGGGAGGGGGACCTCCTCCAGTGGTTTGAAGGGGTCCTTGAGGGCCGCGGCGATGACGGCACGGCTTCGTCCGCACCGCGCCAGGGCTGAGTGTTTGGTCGGACCGGGCGGGGGGATGATGTACGGGTTCTTAGGCTTGTTACCCTGTAACCCTCTTGCTTTTATACTGGAACCAAGTAGTACTCTATGCTTGGCCAGTTGGCCTTACCTACCGGCGAATCGCGGAGGGCAGGTGTGCACAATCTTGTTTACACTACGTGGAGTGGCGCGTGCGGAGGCGAACCTCGACGCTACGACTTCTTTATAGTCCGGAGACTCGCGCGTGTGCGGAGCTAGGCTCGACGCTACGTCTTATTTAAAGTCCGTGGACTAGTGCGTGCGGAGCTGGGCTCGACGCTACGTCTTCTTTATAGTCCGGAGACTCGCGCGTGCGGAGCTAGGCTCGACACTACGTCTTATTTAAAGTCCGTGGACTAGTGCGTGCGGAGCTGGGCTCGACGCTACGTCTTCTTTATAGTCCGGAGACTCGCGCGTGCGGAGCTAGGCTCGACGCTACGTCTTATTTAAAGTCCGTGGACTAGTGCGTGCGGAGCTGGGCTCGACGCTACGTCTTCTTTATACTCCGGAGAGTGCGCGCGGAGGCGTCCCCCCGCTGCGTCTTATTTATACTCCGTAGAGTGCGTGCGGAGCTAGGCTCGACGCTACGTCTTATTTAAAGTCCGTGGACTGGTGCGTGCGGAGCTAGGTTCGACGCTACGTCTTATTTAAAGTCCGTGGACTGGTGCGTGCGGAGCTAGGCTCGACGCTACGTCTTATTTATAGTCCGCAGACTCTCGCGTGCGGAGCTAGGCTCGACGCTACGTCTTATTTAAAGTCCGTGGACTGGTGCGTGCGGAGCTAGGCTCGACGCTACGTCTTATTTATAGTCCGCAGACTCTCGCGTGCGGAGCTAGGCTCGACGCTACGTCTTATTTAAAGTCCGTGGACTGGTGCGTGCGGAGCTAGGCTCGACGCTACGTCTTATTTATAGTCCGCAGACTCTCGCGTGCGGAGCTAGGCTCGACGCTACGTCTTATTTAAAGTCCGTGGACTGGTTTCCGCTCATCGTGGACAGGGGATGTGCTGGGAACAGCAATCTTTATTGAGGTCCCGTTTGCGCGGGCGAGCATCGCCCTACAACAAGACGGCGGCTGTACGTATGTTGTCCTGTTTCTAGGCGTAGTATCGCCGCAACCTGTCCGCGTTCCATGTGTGCCAGAAGGCTTGTCCTTCGAGCGTGGCGAGGCGGTACGCCCCCTTCGGCAATGCCTCTGTCACGATGTACGGGCCTTCCCACTTGGACTCCAGCTTGCCCACGGTCTCCGCCTGGAGCGCCACTCTGAGGACGAGATCCCCCGGGCTGAACCCCCGTGGGCATATAGAGCGGTCCCGAGTACGCACTGTTTGCCGCGCGTACTTTTCGGCATGGTGGGCTGCGTCGGCTCGTATCCCATCGAGGAGATCCAAGGACACACGGCGCTCTTCTTCGGGTGCTTGGACGAGGACCCTCCGCGAGCCGGCCTTGATTTCCTCGGGTGTCACCGCCTCGTCCCCGAAGAGGAGCTTGAACGGCGTGAACCCCGTCGGGCGCGTTACCGTTGTGCGAAGCGACCATAAGACGCTGGGAAGCTCGCCTGGCCACCTGCCCTTTGGCAGTCCGACCAGACGCTTTTTGATGGCGGCGGAGATGGCGCCATTCGCTCGTTCGACCGCCCCGTTGGACTGGGGATGTCCCACCGAGGCGAATCGGAGGGTGATGCCCATGCTGTCGCAATAATCTTTGAAGAGGTTGGCATCGAACTGCAGCCCATTGTCGACCGTGAGCTCCCGAGGCACGCCGAAGCGGCATATGATGTTTTGCCATAGGAAGCGCTGTATGGCCGCAGAGGTTACTTTGGCCAGAGCGATCGCTTCCGGCCATCTGGAAAAATACTCTAGCGCGACTACCACGAACCGGAGGTCTCCCGGGGCTCGAGCGAGTGGTCCCACTATGTCCAGACCCCAGCGTGCCAATGGCCATACCGGAGGGATGGGGTTGAGGCGCGTCGGGGGCCTGCGGACAATGCGCGCCATCCACTGGCACCCTTGGCACCGACGGACGAGGTCCTGGGCGTCGGTGATGGCAGTCGGCCAGTAGAAGCCTTGTCTGAACGCCTTGCCGACTAATGATCTTGGTGCCAAGTGGGATCCGCATACGCCCGTGTGGATCTCCGCCAAGAGCTCCCTTCCCCCTTCGGTTGAGAGACATCGCAGGAGCGGGGCGCAGACCCCCTTCTTATAGAGTATTCCTTCGAACACCTGGAAGGACCGTGCACGGTGCTGCAAGCGTCGTAGCTTGGCAGGGTCCTCCGGCTCGGTGATACCTTGCAAGAAATTGAAGATGGGCTCTCGCCAATCTCCTGGCCGATCAATGCGGTGGACGAGTGCCGCGTCCCGAGTGTCCTGCGCGATGGCCGCCTTTGCTAACGTCTCGTAGAACGCCCCCTCGGGGGGGGGGGGGCAGTTGCTGGCTGGCTGCTTTAGCGAGGGCGTCGGCCTGCTCATTCTCCGCGCGGGGGATAGCTTTGACGATGACGCCCAAAAAGTGCCTTTCCCTCGCCCTTACCGCCGCGAGGTACTTGGCCAACTCTAGGTCCTTGGCTTGATATGACTTGTCCACATGGCCAGCCACCAAGCGCGAGTCGGTGCGGACCAGCACCCGTCTCGCGCCTATTGCCTTGAGCTTCGTCAGGCCAAAGAGTAGTGCCTCGTACTCAGCCGTGTTGTTGGTGGCGGGGAAGTCAAGGCGCGCCGAGTACAGCAAACGCTGTCCTTCAGGTGTGACGATCACCGCCCCGACGCCCGCGCCGGCGACGCTGTAAGCTCCGTCGATTGTAAGCGTCCAGACGGGATCATCATGCGTCCGGACGGGCTGGGCCGGCGGGGTCCATTTGGCGAGAAAATCCGCCAGGACTTGGGATTTTATTGCCGTTCGCGAGGCATACGTCAAGGAGAAGGGGGCGAGCTCGGCAGCCCACTTTCCGATGCGTCCTGTGGACTCCTTGTTGTGCAGCATCTCCGCCAGGGGGAATGAGGAAGGTACTGTGATCGGGTGGGCCAGAAAATAATGCCGAAGCTTTCTGGAAGCCATGACCAGCGCATAGGCGAGCTTCTCAAGTTCCGTGTATCTTGTCTTGGCACCTTGGAGGGCTTCAGAGACGAAGTAGACGGGCCTCTGCGTGGCACCTTCCTCCAAGACGAGGACGGCGCTGACCGCGGTGGCTGACGCGGCCAGATAGAGCAGGAGGGGAGCCTCTGGTGCTGGGGCAACCAGAGTGGGGAGGCTTGCGAGGTGCTGTTTGAGCTCGTTGAAGGCCTTCGCACAATCTTCGTCCCAACTAAATCCATCGCACCCGCGGAGCGTCTTGAAAAATGGCAGGCCACGCTCCGCCGCCCTGGATAGGAAGCGGCTTAGCGCGGCCATGCGGCCCGCCAGCCTCTGGACCTCCCTCGTGGTCTTGGGCGGCTCCATACCCAAGATAGCGTCTACTTTGTCAGGGTTCGCCTGGATGCCCCGTCCGGAGACGAGGAAACCCAGGAGCTTGCCCGCCTGCACCCCGAAGACACACTTGTCGGGGTTGAGTTTGATGCCCGCCTTCCGGAGGTTGTCGAAGGTTTTCTGGAGGTCCCGGCCATGCAGGGCGAGCTGACGAGTCCTGACGACCACGTCGTCAACATAGGCTTCGACGTTCCTCCCGAGCTGGGCAGCCAGGGCGATGGCGACGAGGCGAGTGAAGGTAGCGCCTGCGTTCTTCAAGCCAAAAGGCATTCGGACGAAGCAGAATGTCCCCAGTGGTGTGATGAAACTGGTCTTCTCCTCATCGTCTTCGCCCATGTACACCTGGTGGTAGCCGGAGTAGGCGTCCAGGAAACTCATGAGCTCGCACCCGGCGGTGGCGTCAACCAATTGATCGATGCGTGGCAAGGGGTAATTGTCCTTTGGGCACACCTTGTTGAGTGCCGTGAAGTCGACGCACATGCGCCAGGCCCCGCTGGCCTTTTTGACTAGCACCGGGTTGGCGAGCCACTCTGGATGGTGGACCTCGCGAATGACCCCGGCGCGAAGAAGCTTTGCCACCTCTGCTTTGGCCGCCTGCTGCCAATCCATCGACATACGCCGAAGCCTTTGCTTGACTGGCTTGGCGTCGGGGCGGACCGCCAAGTGATGCTCGATTACTGCTCGGTCCACGCCCTTGATGTCCTCCGGGGACCATGCGAAGACGTCGACGTTGTTCTGAAGCACTCGGAGCAGATCGCGCTCGACCCCTGGTGGGAGCCCCTCGCCAATGGACACAAACTGTCCTTCCGCCTGGAGCTGCACTTTCTTGATTCCGCCCTCGGGCCGAGGCTTGGGTGTCCACCCGGGGGCCGAAGGCCCCTCGCCGAGTGCGCCGGGGAGGGCGTGCACCGGGCGATGCGGAACGCGGCTGCCGCCTTCGACACGCCTGGCCAAGCCCTGGTCTCCGAAGACGGTGATAATACCCTCGGGACCCGGGAGCTTCATACACAAGAAGGCGTGGTGCGGGATCGCCTCGAAAGAGTTGAGGGCGGGCCGCCCCAGTATGGCGTTGTAGGGGTGTGGGAGGTCTACTACGTCGAAAATGATGTGCTCTGTCCGGATGTTACCTTTTTTGCCTTCCTGACGGAAGGTGACCGGAAGAGACACGTGCCCCAGGGCCTGCAGCGGTCGACCCCCGAAGCCTTGAAGTGGAGCTCCTGGCTGCTCTAGTCGGCTTCGGGGGATTGCCATGCGGTCGAGGGCTTCTGCGAATAAAATATTCGCGGAGCTTCCCCCGTCGACCAGGACGCGCCTGACTTCACAGCATGCTATGTGGGTCTGGATGAGTAGAGGGTCCTGGTGGGGGTACTCGACACCCGTAGCGTCGTTCGCGTCGAAGGTGATGCGGTGGGGCGGCATCCACAGTTGCGGCTGCTCCCCGGGGGCTTTCGAGGAGGAGCCTCCGGCGATGACGTTGATGGTACGATGCTGTGCACTTTCCATGGCGGTGGCTCGTATGGGGCTGTCCCCTGGGTGCTGTACTTGGGCTCCGGCGGGGGGCCGAGGAGGCGTAGCCCGAGATTCGGCCGCTGCCCTTCGCAGCGCCATCACGTCGGTGCATGCCCTTGTGCGATGATCGCCGTAGCCGTGTACCTCGCACCACCTGCCATAGTGCAGGAGCTCTTGCTCTGCGCGGGGCTGGTCGCCGTAAGGTAGTCCACCTTGCGATTCCCGACCCCCCTCCGTGAGGCGGGGTCGGGTCCTTGGCGGGCACTCCTGGTGTCGAGGACGTGATGAGCCGCCTGCGACCGGCGCTGGCGGCGTCGGGGTTTAGGCCTGCTCCTTGAGGAGCCTTCCTGCCCCCCAGCCTCACTGCCTCGGGGTGGGCTGCTCTGGGGCTCGCGGCTACGGCCCGGCTTCGCGGAGGGACGACCCGCCCCGACTTCGCGCGGGGGGCGCTCCTCATGGGCGAGACCGAGGACGGTAATGGTGCGCCTTGGCGCATCCTCCTCCGCCCGCGCGTACTGGTCCAGGTTATCGAAGAGCTTGGCGACAGTCTTGATTGGTCTCCGCGCGCTGTATTCGGCCATCGGGCCTGGGCGAAGGCCCCGTATGGCTGCATTAATGACTGTGGTTTCATTAAGATTGTTCACCTGGCATCGGACGGCGGGGTCGGTTGTCGCCGCCCCCGCATCGACGCCTTGGACCGCGGGGTCCGTCCTTGTAACGCCGGCGGCGGGGTTGGTCGTCGCCGCGCAAACGGCGACGCCTTCGGCCACCGCGCCTGCATCGCCACCCGCGTCCGCCGCTGGCGATGGCGAAGCTCTGGTACTCATACGGCGCTCCGGCCCGGCCGCCTTCTTTCCCTTCGCCGCGGTTGAGGAAGCTTTTTTCGGTGCCATCTTTTTCTTCGGTCTTCAGGCTTGTCTTCGTCCCTCCCCACGGACGGCGCCAACTGTTGTGGCTACAGACCAAACAAAGAGAGAGATGGTAGTGGAGAGTGATGATGTCGAGTGTAATGGCCTGGGGGGGCCTCCCCATGGCTTGTATTCATATATATATATATCCATGAGGAATGCTTTTACAGTTGTACCCTCACATCTGGTTACCCCTCTGGGGCAGTTATGTCATTACACATGGCCTATTCTAGGCCTTATAGTTTTCCTACCAGGTCTGCTGGGTTCAGGTGGGGGCCACCCCTACGACAGTCCTGCTACCAACTTCATCGACACCTGCACCACCTCGTGGTCACATCTTTATTGAGGCCTGACCACCTTGTGGTCATGACTTCATCAATGTCTACAATCGCCTCATGATCCGGACTTCATTGATGCCTGTCTGACCACCTCGTGCTCGTGACTTTGTCAACGCTCGTCGACCGCCTTGCGGTTGAGACTTTGGCTACGCTCGTCCGACGACCACCTCGCGGTTGCAACTTTGTCGATGCACGTCCGACTGCCTCGGGGTCACAACTTCGTCCACACACCTACGACCACCTTGTGGTCGCACCTTCGTCGACACCTACGAGCCGATCGGGGTGCGACAACGAATGGGCCATCGACGCCCACGACCGCCACCTGGTCAAGCCTTCATCCACGCCTGTCCGACTGTCGTCGTCCACATCTGCACGCTGACCGCGTTGGAGGCAGCATCCCAACGGGACACCCATGCCTTTAGCTTGGGACTTCGTCACCCATGCCTACGTACTGCCCAAGTCCGGGGCACAACCTCCATGCGCCGGCTCAGGCTTTGCTAGGTGATTCCGCGACCACGTCATGATCAGTGAAAGAACCCTGCTCCAAGAGGTTTAGACCATCCACATCCTCAGGGGCTGGAGCTACTAGTTGCATCAGCTCGCCCATCGGCACCTTCGTGCTTGCTGTTGGGGAATGGGAAGCTGGGCCAATTGGTCATGTTAGCTCGCCCCTTGGCACATCCGCGCTTGCTGTCGAGGGAGTACTATTGTGGGGGTGGCCTAGCCCTAAACGACTGGATCTTACAACAGACCCAATAGTATAAGGGAATGTGTCAATATACCATCACCTTTTATAATTATTAAGGGGTTGGATAGCGATTTCCAATCCTACGCCATTCACGTATATATAAGTCCCCAACAGGGGCGAGAGGACCATAGCCACTCATTTCTACTAGGCCTTTCTCTCTCTATCGGTCATCTATCTAGCCCTCAGTCTATATCCCTAAGGGGGAACGGGTTCTCTGTACCCACTGTTGTGCTCATACAACAACACTTTTGGTTTTGGTTTATGAATAATAACAGTTTGTAGAAAAGCTTATAGAGAAAAATACTCATGTGCTATTTTAGCCGATGTAAATGAAGTCATTATAGTATGTATTACAGCGATTAGTAAATTTCACGTTAAAAAGATATTCTATTCAAAAACTATGTCCCGTAGAAAAGTAGTTTTTAGAAGAAGCAGGGCGTGCCTAACAGGTTCAATTTCCAAAGAATCCAAGCAATCTGGGTCCGTTTCACAAAAACAAAACAAAACGAACCAGCAACGAAACAAAGTCACATGTGGGTGCCTGGGTGGGTGGCCGTCCCGTGCGTCACCACTCAC
This sequence comes from Dendrocalamus latiflorus, assembly GCA_017311315.1. Lineage (NCBI taxonomy): Eukaryota > Viridiplantae > Streptophyta > Magnoliopsida > Poales > Poaceae > Dendrocalamus > Dendrocalamus latiflorus. Next base: position 36,939,696 of record CM029664.1, read on the forward strand.
CACCGTATTACCGATCCGATCCCATCGCCGTCGAAATTTCTTTTCCACCAAATTCCTCGGCAGCAAGGCAGCATGGCTGACCGTCGAAATGCTTACTAGTGTTAGGTCCTATTTTTAGCCTATGACTGATTGTTTTTTTTATTACAATTGATAGTTTTTAATTGTAGTTTTGAGACGGCGAAAAAGCCGATGCAAATGCACATATAATTTTGCTAGTAGATAATCGTTCTATTTATTTTGATTTCTGCAGAAATCAAAGTTAAAAATCATAATATATATATATATATATATATATATATATATATATATATATATATATATATATATATATATATATATAAAAGAACGTGGCACTACACTCCAAGCAACCTTAAACAAATGAGCACGAGAGACTAACACAAGTCAGTGACACCTCCAATTAACAAGCTGGCCCCCCAATATCGTGTCATGTCCATCTCCAGTCAAAGTCCACTTGCATCAGCTTCTGCTCACTCTTTCCTCGCCCACTTCTCTCGAGAACAATGGTTCTTGGAGTGTCGTTTGCAACTGCGGCCTCAGTGCCATGGAGCTTCCTCGTGTACGGTTTCATAGGCCTTGTGCTCCTGTGGAAGGCCGGCCGGCTGCTGGGCCGGCTGTGGTGGCGGCCGCGGCGGCTCGAGCGGGAGCTGCGCGCGCAGGGCCTCCGCGGTACGTCCTACCGCTTCTTCACCGGCGACCTCAAGGACGACGGCCGCCTGAACAAGGAGGCCTGGTCGAGGCCCTTGCCGCTGCGGTGCCACGACATCGCCCCCCGTGTCGCGCCTTTCCTCTACAACACCATTCGGGAGCACGGCAAGGCGTGCATCTCTTGGTTCGGCCCGATCCCCAAGGTGATCATCACCGACCCCGACCTTGTTAAGGACGTGCTGTCCAATAAATTCGGCCACTTCGAGAAGCCCCAATTCCGGGCGCTATCCAAGCTGCTCTCCGACGGCCTCGCCAGCCACGAGGGCGAGAAGTGGGTCAAGCATAGGAGGATCCTTAATCCTGCATTCCATCTGGAGAAGCTCAAGGTACACCAAAAAAAAAGTTTAATATTGTACTAGTTTATCTTTTTTCTACGTTTGAGCATTATTTACTGTGATCGAATGTGCAGTTGATTCTTGGAATGTATGACTTTGCAGCTCATGCTGCCGGCGTTTTCTGCGAGCTGCGAAGAGCTGGTCAGCAGATGGACGGAGTCCCTCGGTTCCGACGGTTCGTGCGAGCTGGATGTTTGGCCAGAGCTCCAGAACCTCACCGGAGATGTCATTTCTCGCACCGCGTTCAGCAGCAGCTACCTTGAAGGAAGAAGGATTTTCCAGCTGCAGGCCGAGCAAGCTGAGCGCCTCATGAAAAGCATTCAGAAGATTGTCATTCCGGGTTACATGTGAGTTTGTACTAAACTTCACTAGCACTTACTAATGTAATAGTGATGACCTCTTTTGCAACAACGAGGAGTCATAACTGCTCACCTATTACGTGATCCAACAACACCTTCTGATCTTGGTACTCGTAGTTCATTTGTACTGACAATATAACGGGATTTGCCATTTTCAGATCCTTGCCTACCAGAAACAACCGAAGGATGCATCAAATTAAGAACGAGATCGAATCAATTCTACGAGGTCTAATTGGGAAAAGAATGCAAGCTATGAAAGAAGGCGAGAGCACGAAAGATGACTTACTGGGCTTATTGCTAGAGTCGAACATGAGAGACACGGACGAGAGTGGCCATTCCAGCCTGGGAATGACAACTGAAGAGGTCGTAGAGGAGTGCAAGTTGTTCTATTTTGCAGGAATGGAGACGACATCAGTACTACTCACATGGACCATGGTCGTACTAAGCATGCACCCAGAGTGGCAGGACCGTGCAAGGGAGGAGGTCCAATGCCTATTTGGGAAAAACAAACCTGAATACGAAGGCCTGAGCCGCCTTAAAACGGTGAGTGCTTGTTCAAATTACTTGATTCATTTCATTCTCTGATGAGGCTTCAACGGCAACAATGCAGCTAGCTAGACTCAACTCCCCGTTACTAGTAACATTTCATTCTTGCTCGATCTTTGCATTTGCAGGTGACCATGATCCTTCACGAGGTTCTCCGGTTGTACCCGCCGGCCATCGGGTTCAGCCGAAAAACCTACAAGCAGATGGAGATCGGGGGCGTCACGTACCCCGCCGGCGTGATCGTCGAGATGCCCGTGTTGTTCATCCACCACGACCCCGACATCTGGGGAAGCGACGTGCACGAGTTCAAGCCAGAGAGGTTCGCCGAGGGGATCTCCAAGGCGTCCAAGGATCAGGGTGCATTCCTCCCGTTCGGCTGGGGGCCACGGATCTGCATCGGTCAGAACTTCGCACTGCTTGAGGCCAAAATAGCGCTGTGCATGATTCTTCAGCGCTTCCAGTTCGAGCTCGCGCCGTCGTATTCTCATGCGCCGCATACTGTGGTAATGCTGCATCCGATGCATGGCGCACAGATAAGGCTCAGAGCTATCTGATTGTTTTAGTCATGTATGGTTTAGTAGACATGTTGGTTGTGACTTGTGAGGATTGTACTGGTACGAATAAAAATGTCACCGAAATGTTTTGGTTGCTACTTTTGTACGCTTATGCACATATAGTGCTTGCAATGTTGCCACGTAGGATCTGTACCTATAATATTTTTTCTAATCCAATACCTAGGTTGGTTTTTTTTGTTAGAGTTACTACCATAAACTCCATCCAATAGAAATAAAGTAGTTAGGAAAACAATCGTTAATCGGGCACCTTGGATTTTTGTTCGACGCCTATAGGTTGATTTTCACTCACTAAATGTTATATTTTTAAGATTAAACTGCTTGTTAGGTGAGTAATCTTTGTGAATTTTTTGTTATGATTTATTGCTCCCTTAATTTGTGTGTTATACGAGGTACTCCCTCCGTTCTCCTTTTGTGTGTTAGGCCAGTCTCAGTGGGGGTTTCATGGAGTTTCATGGGCATTAAATACGCTGACATGACACTGTATTGATAAAGAGAGAGATGATAAAAGTTTCATGGGAGTAGAGAGAGTTTCATGGGGATGAAACTCTTCTGCACTGTTTCCAAAATATAGGTGTGTTGAAAACTAGGACATGAAACCTCCATTGAGATTGGCCTTATACGAGGTACTCCCTCCGTTCTCTTCTACACACAGAACAATACACTACTTAATGCTTAGTCCTGCAGTCATCTTTTAACTAATGTCACACAAATTTACTGCACTTGCATCAAATCCCAATGCCATCGACCAACTCAACAAGCTACGACCCCGCTCTAAACAGCTTAAGTTCCTCTAAAAAGCTTAAGTTTATGACTTTTAGCTTTGATTGTTAACTTTTGTTTGAAATTACACTGTAGCAGCTATTAGCTTTTTCTGAGTCATTCAATTAAAAAAATTAATAATAATAATAATGTAATAAAAACTATTGTATCGTGAAAGACAATGTAAAGGAGTAAGGGGGGAAAATCCCAAAAATCGAAAAAACTAAAAAACAAAAATAAACCGAAATTAGAAGAGTGGAGCGAGCTTGGCTCGGCTGGTGGGTGTGTGAGGCATGCACCCCACCTGCTCGGGATCGATCCTATGGTGTCGTATTTTCGGATCTGGCTTCGGAGGAGTGAAATCTGTCTCCTCCGCTACAGGTTCACCCTCCCTCGGCATAGAAGGAGGTCGGGGCAAGGCAGCAGCCCAGTGGTGGGTAGCAGCTGGGGTGAGGGGTGGGGTAGGAGGGCTATGGCAGCGGCGGCTGTGGCAGTTTGGTGGGACGGGGCGGCACGGCGGGGTCAGGGGTTGCATGGCGAGGCGGTGACGGCAGCCGTCGGCCACGAATGGTGGTAGAAGGGGCAGGGGTGACAGAGGAGGCGTGCGGAGCTACCTAGGGTAGCATGGAAACAACGACCGATGACAAGGTACCACATATACCATTGAAAGTGCTCTGAACGGTATACTATTCGCTAATTTCTCTCTTCTATTTTAGTATGGAAGGAGTAAGTCTTAAGATGATTAGACTGGCTATTCCCACTCAAATAATCCCGTCATGCCCTACTAGAGCTTTGTTCTGAGGCCCTACGAATAGACGCATGGTTCGGCCAACCAGGAGAGTTTGGCACTTATAGCGCATTTGGAGTCCGTATTTACAAGAATGTCAGTATGCGTATGATAATAGTAGAAATATCTGTTTTGATGTCCAGTCACAGGGCGACAGCGCCATGGAGCTGACACGTGGCCAACGATACCCCATGGCTATGAGGTAGGGCCTACCGTCCAGCTACGGTGCAGCCATGTGAAGGTTGCATGACCACTATGTGGCTCCCTCTATGCCACCTGCCACCAGACAGTAGGTAATTAAGTCACCTAATTTGCTGTCTTAATTACCTGCCTTAATTATTAGTTTATATTTACTGCTTGTTTGATTTTTTAAATATAGCAAATGCGTGTAAAAATTACAAAATTTTATGTACAACCTTCTGACACAATGTACTTGATTGTGCAATTTTTTCATAATTTTATCCACTCTGAATATTACACAATATTTCATATAATTATGTTGTTATAGCAAACGAGCTCCAAAAATTATGAAATTTTATGTGTAGCTTCCGACATAGTCGATTAATTGTCTAATGTTTTGAAAATTTTATGTGCTCTAAATTTGCCATGTTAATTCATGTTAATTTAATCATAATTAGCAATATGCAATGCTCCTTTAATTTGTGGTTTAAATCATAAGCCGCACACATGGTGGCCACCTTTTGCAGTACGTGATCTCCCTACTTTGCACATATGTTGCCCCCTTACTGCTTCCCCCCTTTTTCCCTCCCTCTTTCGCACATATGTTGGCTTGTCCAAGCCGTCCTCCTCGCCCACTCCCTCGTTCGCACATATGTCACTCTATTCATGCCGCCCCCTCGCCCGCTCCCTCATTCGTACATATGTCACTGTACAAAGCTGCCCCATTTAGTCTTATCAGTGCGTAAGGCCATCTCATTTAGTATTGGCAGTGCAGAAAGTAGGCTCATTGGGTCACGTCGACGTGGGCCCAAGGAGGTATCTAGCGGTAGCATTTGGTCTTGTCGGTGAGAAAAGATTATTTGTTCGGTCACATCGCTACAAAATAGTGACTCATTGGGTCACATCTTGTGCAAAGATAACACAAGACCCGATGTGTCAGAAAGCACGTTGCTTCCCCCCGTGGGCTATAAAATGCGCATCCCACCCCCTGAAAGTAAGAGCACTCGACCTTGCCAACCATAGGAAGAAGAACATTCTCCGTCCGATAGTAACATACCATAGCAGATGCCGAGCGGCCAATCCAACCAGGGTCAATGACACAAGACCTTCCCCTTGAAATGAGGGAGGACTACGCCCTAACTACCACTTGATGATAAACAAGCATGCTCAACTGGTATGGCCGAAATGCAGACATAGGGAGAATGCAGTTGTGCAGGTCTTGGATGGCCAATTCGAAGGTGGACGACATTTCTTTTGATGCCGACACTCTAGGGTACAATTAGCCAATAGTTTATTTTTTGTTACTGCGAATAGAGCTTCCATGTTAACCCTACTTTCCAGCAGATGGCGAAATACAACTTTGTTCACTGGATCGATCCTCCCCATGAATGTCATATTGTTACTTACATGGATACATTGTGGGGATCGAATCTTAGAGTTGGAGGTGCAGATTGACAATCTTAGTGAGCAAAATGATGACATCCGCCAATAGATGCAGTGTGAGAGGGGTAACGAAGAGGTCGTCAACATAGAAAGTTCCTATGATCTCACATGCTATTGTGTGAACCCTAACTGCACATGTGTGTGCCACTACAATAACGGCCAACCATGTTTGAGACGCCCCCCTCTGCAAGACTCTATGTGGGTAGCACCAGGACCTTCAACCAGTAGCCACGTTCGGAGAAGCTTGTACCACAGTACTCTCCCCCTGTTGTACATGGTTATGTTCAATCTCCTAAAGCATGTAATTAAATGGTGGATGCGGTTGCCATTTATTGAACAAATGTACATCATATAAAGGAGTACAAATAAGAACGCAATAATATTACAGACATCACATAGTAAGTACAAAATTTAAGTCTTAGGTCATTGGTAATTAAAAATAATGTCGCTAAAATTTACCATTAAATGGCAATGATTTCATAAATAATCACATGTGATAATAGATTATGGAGTAAATCATTTAAGTAATCAGTTGATTAATTGGCAATTACCACCTTATAAAATACTACATCTTGAATTGCTACGAATATGAACTAATTCGATAAACTAAAAGATGCATGAAATCATGGCACCGAATAGCGACCAGACGAGCTTGGTCTATTGAGGCAATCCTTCGTTGAGTACCCAGAGGTTTTGCATATCCTACACTTTGCTGTGCGGCTAATGCTGGTACGTTGGTTGACATCCATGTCGTTTTGGAAGCACCGCATGTGCCAACGTCCCTTTGCACTACTACAAAAAATGCTATGCTAGGTGCCCCCATCACAGACGGTTCTCTGGAACCATCTGTATTGTAATTATCACAGACAGTTTTACAAGTGTGACCATCTATATTACTAGTGATGGTTAGAACCGTCTGTGATACATAATTATCACAGACGGTTCTTAATAAGAACCGCCTATGAATTATCACAAGCAGTTTGGATTAAAAATCATCTGTGATGTTTGTAGTTATCACATATAGTTTTTAATAAGAACCATCTATGGTAATTCACAGACGGTCCTTAACAAGAATCGTCTGTGATGTCTATAATTATCACAAGCAGTCAGATTACGAACCGTCTGTGATGTTGCAATTAAAAAACCATTTGAAAATTCAAATCCTCTTACCTTGCTTGAGTTGTTGGATCTCCTAAAATCCAAATCTGATGTGGCTGTTTTTCCAATTTTGCTGTGTAGAACTTTCCAAAAAGTGTCTACCTTCCTAAAAATTGAAAAGCATGCCAAATTTATGCCAAATCCAGTGAAAATTGGTGGACTCCTTCTACATATAGCCACAAACTATCACCAAAAGATTCAGCAAGTTTGGCTTACGGGATTGAAAGATATAGCAGTTTAAATTTGAACATGAGACGATTTCGAGTCCGAGTAGGATTCCGTTCCGAGACACCTTTAGTAAAATGGATACAACTTTTGCATACGGTGTCCGTTTTCAACGTTCTTGTACTCGTTGGAAAGCTAACAATGAGTTCAATTAAAAAAAAACCAACATGCTTGCACTAGTCACCCTCTAAGGCCCCCAAAATTGGCCATCTTTATCCCTAGATTTGCTTCACAAGTTTTTGGTTTCTGTTTTTGTCAATATTTTCGATCTTCCCTTTGGAGTTTGGGATTTGCCTCAACTGTAAAGTTGTAGATCTCATCAATACCTTTCAAATGAGCATATGCAAGCCATATAAAACTTTGCTATTTCATCTTTTAAGACTAGTTGGTTACATTGCACTGATATATGTATATATTGTCTTCAATAATTATGTGTGACAGACGGTTTGTAGTTCAAACCATCTATGATAATTATGTCCCTAACTGTTGGACCCGTTGATCCTCCCCAACCCAATCCTAGCCAGTAGAAACCTACCACCCCCATCCCATGGATCGTAGCTCCACCTCTTCGTCCCTGCGCCAATTCTGCCAAAAACTTTTCCACTCTTGCCTCTCCCTCCCATATAAATACTCATCGAAACCCAGCCTCTTCACCGTCCTCCTCCTCGACCCTTACCCCAATGACCCACACAAAGTAGACGACGCGCAAGTCTATGGGAGGCAAGGCACCGTGGAAGCAGCTGACTTCCAAAGCGGTGCTCAAGTCGGCGTCAGCGATGGTGGGCATCAAGGACATCCAGCTCATGCGCTACATTAGGGGTGAGAGGGCCTAGGCATAGAGGCCTCGTCGGCGTCGTCTGCTAGGATATATGTTTTTTCTATGTTCTTGCCATGTTTAAGAGTTAGGTTCATAGGATTAAGAAATGTGTTATTGCTATGTTCTTGCTGTGTTAGCTAGATGTGTAATCTGCTCATTATCTTGTGATGTTGTAATGGTGGATTCTAATCTTAATAGAAATAGAATGTGCTACTATGTTTGTTGCTGTATTTGCTTATTTTCAGAGGGTATAGCTAACATTTCCTACGGTTAGCTGAAAAATAGAAAAAATTTTAGGTATAGAATGAACTATCATAAACGATTTTATGATATAAACCATTTATGAAGAACTATCACAGACAGCTCGAACCAAAAACTGTCTGTGATACTCGCGTATCACAAACGGTTCTATCTACCAACTGTCTATGATGGAAGAGTATCATAGACGGTTCTATATACCAACTGTCTGTGATACTCGCCCATAACAGATGGTTGGTGGCTAGAACCATCTGTGATGTGCGAATATCACATATGGTTTTTGATTTGAGCCATTTGTGATAGTCTCCTTCACAAAGAACAACAGTTCGTATGAACTGTTTGTGTTGTGGCTTATCACAGACAGCTCACAAACCGTTTGTGATAACTACTTGTTATCACAGATGCATAAATTTAGACAGTTCAAAAAATCATCTGTGATGACGGTTTAGAACCATCTGTTATGACCATTTATGTAGTAGTGGCAGTTATCTTCAAGTCCTTGTTGGGGGCCCATTGCAGCATGTCCAGCCAAAAATCCCTGTAGTTTTTGTCCAAGCTGTAAGAGTGAAACTCTACACTTCATGTACTAAAAAAGTGTTCAATGCCATAGTACTCAGAGATGTACGACTCGAACATCTACCTCATTTGCGCACATGTTTTGTACACATGCGAGCATGACTTGTGCAGAAGTTTTGTCTTGTTGCAAGTGCATGCCTGTTTTATTTCACCCTAGCATGACTGTTGACATATTTCTACCAAAGTCTGATCCCATACATCCTCCGGAGGCCATCGACAACCTAGATGTCATGCATTTGGGCTTTCTCCATCTTCTGGTCCATGTGCCTCTGCATGTTTTTAGACCACTACTTGCCTTCCTCTATCTGTCGCTTGGTTGCGGTGACTCCATTGATGAAATAACTGACTATGCGAGTCCATGTCTCCTCGACGATCGCGGTGATGGGGAGGCACCACACGTCTTTGAGGACACTGTTGTACACCTCGGATATATTGATCATCATAATCCCATTCCTCGCACCGTCTGTGTCTTAGAGAAGGGACCATTTCTCTAATTTATGAGCGTGCTGATGAATCCCCTCCGAGAAACTTATGGCGCTGTTGGGTTGGACCAGTGCACTCAGTACATACGGCTAATGGACAAGGCATACTGTACTATAGCTTGTTGCACTACCGCCTTGCTAGGGAAGCACTGCCCAACTAAGAGAGGTCAGCTTGAAACCCCCATTGAGACCCTTCTTCTTGCGGCAATACAATGCAAGTACCACAACATCATCAAGTCTGGAGGACACATAGAGCACCTCTGATGACACAATTCCCCCGGTTAGACCACCTGTCTAGTGTGTGTCGTCATCAGTATCATTGGAGCCTCGGTCAATGTCCTCGTCGGACTCCAACCCCTGCTTCGGTAGATACTCGTGGCAGTCAATGCGAGTTGACCCCCACACTTCTGCCCTATCATTCCACATAAAACGAGGGATGAGTCTTCCATCTGATATAGCACATTCCGTGCTGTCGTCTTGAAGCTCGGCCTGTGGTTGCTTGGGTGTGGAGGTGCCGGGCTCATGAACATTTTCTGATGCCCTGCACACGAAACTCAGGAACACCATCAGCCTCCCGTAAATGGCCGCCTCGGGTTGAGAGGCAATCTGCATGTGCTGGCTTCATGCTACGGTTCCATTCACCTTGACAAGCTCCCACACGCCATTCGTGCAAGTTTCATCATCATTGCCTTCATGACGAACTCCCTCCGGATGCAGCATCAAAGATGGCCACCGAATGGTGGTCGTGCGGCCTACGATTTAAATCACGAATGGTGCCCGTGCGGCCTATGATTTAAACCACGAATTAAATGAGCATCGCATATCGCTAATTATGATTAAATTAACATCAATTAACATGGCAAATTCAGAGTGCATATAATTCCTAAAAAATTAGACAATTAGGTCGACTGTGTCTGAAGGCTGCACATAAAGTTTTGTAATTTTTGAAACTCGTTTACTATATGTAACAACTCCTACAAATAGCATAATCTTATAAATTTTTGAGCAACATATAGAGTGGATGAAATTATGAAAAAATTACAAAATTTAGTATGTTGTGTCAAAATGCTGCATATAAAATTTTGTAATTTTTTGAACTTGTTTGCTATATTTAAAATTTCAAACAAACAGTAAATATAAGCTGGTAATTAGATAGGTACTTAATTCGGTTAATTAGCTGGATTAATTACCTGCTGTTTGGTGGTAGGGCGGCGTAGAGGAGCCACACGATGGCCGTGCAGCCTTCATGTGGCCGCATAGTGACCTGGTGGCAGGCTCCTACTGTACGGTCATGGGGCACCACTGGCCACGTGTCAGCTCTATGGCATTACCGTCCGGTGACCGAACGTCAAAATAGATATTTCTATTATTGTCATATGCATACTAATATTCTTATAAATACAGACTTTAAATATGTTATAAGTACCAAAAACTAGTCAAGCAGACAGCCATAGTCAAAGATGCAGTAGGCCAGTAGCCTCTCAATCGGCGTCGATCCCGCGCAAGGATTTCCCTCGTGGCCTCGTTGTCTCGCCGTCGCGGCCTGCGCTCCGAGAAACAGCCCAGCCTACGCGACATCCGGCTTTGGGAATTTGGGCTCGGTTTTAGTTCGGCCGTCGTGTGGGGGCTCACTGCATCCTACACGGATTCGGCGTCATTAATCTGCTGAGCTCAGCCAGGCCCATATCCTATCCGAAAATCTAAGATGGTACGAGACTTTCACCAGATTTGACATTCGAACATGGTTGGTTTCCCAAAAGAAAAAGCATTCCAAGATGGATGCTCAAGCGACAAGTTTCCTGTCATTAAATCTTCTCTCAACAAAGCATCCACAGTTACTTGTAAGCGAAGATGCTGTCCTCGGTTCCCCGTTCAAAAAAAAAAAAAAAGATGCTGTTCTCGGTTCATATCATCCGGTGCTTTTCCGGTGCTCACGAATAGGGATGGAAAACGGTAACGGATAATTCGTTTTATCCGATATTCGTATCCGAGAGAAATCCGAATATGGTAAGCAAAATCCGTATTCGAAAATATTCGTATTCGTATTCGAGAATATTCGTATCCGTATTTGAGAGTATTCGTATTCGCATTCGTATTCGAGAATATTCGTATCCGTATCCGTATTCAAGACTATTCGATTCGTATTCGATCCGTTTCTAGAGCCCATGAAAAATCTGTACAAATTTTGTGATTCAAAACTTAAATTTAGGCGGTTTGAAACTGGTAACCGGTCAAAAACCGATGAAAAATCGGCAAAACCGTTAGGAATCCGTTTTATCCGATATTCGTATCCGGGAAAATCCGTATTCGAAAATATCCGTATTCGTATTCGAGAATATTCGTATCCGTATTTAAAAATATTCGAATTCGTATTCGTATTCGTTTTAAAAATATGAATTCGTATTCGTATTTGAGACTATTCGACCGTATCCGATCCGTTTCCACCCCTACTCACGAAAGGCCAAGCCCAGACACGGACGTGACACACAGCGTTTTATACGAGAAACTGTGTGCGCATTAGTCCGCTTTGTAGCGTTTGTAAATTCTGCTGAGGTATCAACGGCAAGTGCGCAATACTTGAGAAAATGACCTGAAACGTAAGTAAATCTTATCTCTACATTATAAAATATATTAAAAAAACACCCAAAGAATATGGGGACATGCATGTGCTCGATCTGAGGATAAAGTTGCGCAGCAAGGCCCTTACGGTAGAAAGAAGGGGTAAGGGTAACGGACGGTTCAGATCAGCATGAATCACTGGGTTAATATGAATCTAGATGTCCATTGCAACGCCAACGACTTGGAAGACAATCCTACGCTTCCAACTGTAGGGAGCTACCTGTCAACATGATGTCCACAATTTTCATCTAGTTACCTGAGGTCAACTTTGCGCCCCTCTCCAAAACATCACAAGGGGATGAGATGGACGTTGAAAGGAGCCAAGCATCCAAGAAACGCAACACAGGGCCGTTCTTTTTAGCTGCGACTTATGGTTTTTGACTGAAATTTTTGAATTTTGGCTGTTTACAGTACAGATTACGGAGAGACCGATATTCACTTACGATTTTGGCTGGTACAGATGTTAGGCTTTTAACGTGTACTACGTTTAATTTGTAGACCCCGTCTTGAGAAAATATTCCGTTTGAAAGTTAGGTACTGTAGTAAAAGCCAAAAACCGACCGACTTTTGACTTGCCGAACAGGCCCACATTAGTCACCCACTGACCCCCAGTGGTTTCCACCTGTTCACTATCAATTTTTTTTATTGACGAATTACAAAAGAGCACATGCCTTCGTTTTGTACACCGATACTTGATAAGCCTTGACTTTTGCCCCCTTTGTGCTTTGGCAAACCTCATAAACAGATAACGATTCCTTTTTTTCTTCAAAGGATGGTAATGCTCCATCAGAGGATCTGGGAAATAGTGCAATTGTTTTGCATATAATAGTGAAAACTAGTGAAATTGTTTGCATGTAAATAGTGAAATTTGTAGGGGGAAAACTAAACAAAACAATCCTAGCTAGATTAGAATAAACTAATCGAATTGCTCAGCCTATTATAATTCATGTATTGAATCGGACCATGTCGCATTGAACCAGAGCACAACGGCACGTGTTCTATCAATACATGCTTTCCAATATGTATTCCGCTAATGAGTCTAAAAAATGTATTCAGATAGGCCGGTCATCCCACCACATGGCCCTCTATGTGGTTATTGCTTAGAAAATTTATTGTAACTCAGAGTAATAGGAAATATCTAGCACTATCTCCTGATCTAATCTAATGTGTTCTCCTCTTACCTCTTCCTTCTTCAACATCAACTTTTATATAGTTGACGAAGTGACGGCCGTTGTCCCGCGCTAAAAGACGCCTCAACACTTTGAGAGATAACTGTTTGGTAGAAGTTATTGTCAGAGAGACGTGGTGGCCTGTTCGTCGTGTGATGATTGTTGTTAGAGAGAGAGATCATATGTGGTTATTAGGAATAAGTGCACGTTCTAACTGTCTTATCAGACAAACCCACGATGTAGTAAGTCATCGTAGACAAGGCTGTCAGAGGTAGACTAGTCGTAGGAAGGTCTGCGACTACGAGGTGGTCGCAGGAGAACTCATAACTTATATAGTTATAGAGAGCTTACAACTATGTGGTCATAGAAAGACTTATGACTAAAGAGTGGTCGTAGAAAGACTTACGACTACCCTGTGAAATATCTTTCTCATCGATAAAGGGTATACTCGGAGAATGTAATAACATAATAATTAGAGGATTATTATGTTCTCGTCATTTAGCCCCCAAATTCAAGTAAAAATAACTTACTTAAGAAAGTAAAGTCGTAGACGGGAGATAGTCGAAAGTAAAGCTTTTTCGATTCTTATCAACTAGAAGTGAGGTTGGTCAATAAGGTAATTTTTCTTAAGTTGTGAAGACAGACGGACTTCAAATAGAAAAATTAATAAATTCCAATCAACTTCCGTCGATCTATCTATCAGATCGGTTCCCGAGATAACTGTTCAGTTCCCGAGATGGATAACTCACATAGTTATAAAAGCTTACCGTGAGGTAACCTTTAGTTTTCTTACTTTCCCCTTCTTCTCCGATCCATTTTGAGCTTTCTACGGCCGACTAGGTCGTCCTCAATCTCTTCCAAATTCCAATCAACCACTCGAGAAAAATGACTAAGTCTTCGTCAAATTGGCCGGTATCAGAGATGGATGATGCAAAATTGAAGGCATTGGAGGATGCTGAAAGATCCCTTTGCAGAGATTCATCAAGTGGATTCAAGTTGCCGGACAACATTGGCCATCGAGACATATTGGAGAAATCCCGGTGTTCCAGGCGTACTATGAGCACGGCCTTCGTTCGCCTGCTCATCCTTTCCTTACCATCGTACTCGAATATTTTGGAGTTGAATTGGTGAACTTGGTTCCCAATTCAATTACCATGCTTAGTGTATTCGAATATTTGTGTGAGGCATATCTGGGTATTCCGCCAGACCTCGAGTTCTTTCGGTATTACTACGAAATGAGCCGACAGACTAGAATCGCAAAGAGCTATGGTCTGAAGCTGCACAACAGCAAGACAGAGCTGTATATCTAGATATTCACTTGGTCTTCATAGTCAAATTGGAAGAAGGGATGGTTCTACTGGAAGACGACTAGTAAAGATAGCCTTTCTTTCATGGGGAAGGCTGTAGAGAAGACAACTTCATCGAATTCAGTCCCGAAGGACCTTACTCAGATAACCCCCTACATCTTAGCCATCAAAGACCTGAGGGACAAAGGGTTCACCCGTTACATCAGACCCCTGAAGTGATGTGCACATCCTATATGGATGTACTCGCGAGTCTCGGATCCGACCGGGGACTACGAGGATGGTAAGTGACAATTGTACTTATAGTAAGATTAAATTTCGAGCACTATTTACATACCTCTTCATCTGTATGAACAAACCTTGATTTGAGGAAAATTAATTCTCGGGTCAAGTCTATCTGCGAGAAGGCTCCATCACTCGAAGTGGAGGCTCCTCATATTCTGGCGGATGTATCCATCGAAGAAAGAGAAGAACGCTTAAAGGCAATTGAAAAATTGATCCCATCTTTAGGACTACATATCATAAAAATGATCAAATAGTTATTCTTCATCCTTATAGAAGGTAGGCATAAACAACCGTCAGGACGACCAAGGGGTCAAACTGATGGTCATCGAAGGAGAGGTGGAGAAAGTTAAGGCTCCTCCAGCCAAGAGACATCGATTGACAAAGGCAGTCGATAATGATAAGGGGAGCACAAGTGCCGCTGTTCCCCTTGCCATCCTTCCCCCTACTAGTCTGTGCGCCCCCATCAAGTAGTTCCTCACAGACATGGCTACCGTAGAGGAGATAGGAGTCGCCGTGCTCGAGCAACCGACTCTTAAGATTAAGGTACCCTTATACTACGATACCGAAGCTCACTTAGTAGGCACTTCTCGAGGCTTTATCAAGTAACTCAAAACGGAAACTAGAAAAGTTTTGTATCTTTTGTGAAGGAGACTGCTATGGTAGTAGCACCTGTGATCGACATGGAGACAACCCTTCAGGTGGTCGAAACTAGTTTTGACTTCCATGAGGGGCAGGAGGTAGAAAAAGAAGTAAATCTTGCTCAAGACGTTTGATCATACATGGTCAAAGGTTCACAAGACTTTCGACCAGACACAGTCAAAGAAGCTCTCATTCATCCGCGACCAGGGATGGTCGAAGAGAGGAAATCGAAGAAACTAATCTCTAGAAAAGTTTCTTCTAAATTCACACTCAAGGCTATGACATCGAAGTAAGAAAATACAACTATAAATATTGCATTCAAGGCTATCAGAATCGTGATCATGAATCAGATCGGAGATTCTTTGGTAGAATCGTAAATCGTAGGATCGATATAGAATATAAGATCTTACCTAATTCTACCAAAGAAATATTTTAAAAATCTACAGTGTATTGTAACACTACTGCATTTTTAAAATTATGTCTTTTGAAATTTTCTTTACTAGTTGCAGAGTAAAGGTAAGATCATGTGTTATTTTATGATAATTGTTGTGAATATAAAGAGATAAAAGTTAAAATTTTCAATTAAAAGAAAGTATACAAGTAATTATTTATAATAAAACAATAGAATTGGTATAATCGAGTAAGATCATACAAAAATTGTTATCATGATCCTACAAAAGTTTGGATAGAATCGTAAAAACATTAAGATTCTACCATAGAATCGCATCGGTCTAGTCAATCTTGGATCGTAAAATCTTAGGATCATATGATAGAATCGATATTCTAACAACCTTGATTGCATTTTACCTCTAGGTCCTCTTAAATGCCGGCTTACTTCTTTGCAATTTCAGCTTGACTTCTCCACTCCTCAAGGATGCTTCTATCAAGAAGCTCCCTGGCGCTTTGCCTGCAGTTGAAAAAGTGGTGGAGATGGTGGTAGAGGAAATGACCACTACAGCAACAGAAGTTCAAGACTACGACCATGGAAATAGTCGTAGCGAAAGAAGTTCAAGTGATGAAAGAGAAAGTAGAGGTACATGGTCAGGAGGTTGGAGATCCTTCTGATTATCGCACCGAGGAGGAAGGCATCGGGGATGTTTCCCCTCACTCCCAAGAAGGTACAGCCAGAGAAGAGGAAGATCAACCTAACTTCTCTACATTTTTAACCCTTTGTTTGTAGAGGAATCTTCTTCTGATCGACCTCGGAGCCAAGGTTTTCCTTACTTTTTAGTATCCTTCAGACATGTCAACTATGGCTAAGTACCACAGACAGCTCGCGCTTCTACGGCAAGAAAATGCTGAGCTCTCCAAGAAGGCAGCGGCATTGTAAGTTACTATTATATATAGTCGAACTCTGTCTCAACCACTCTGTGCAGCTTTTCATGCTTGTTATTAACGCTTATAGGTGCTAGCTCAACACAGAGTTCCTGGCTGCTACACTTGATACAAGAAGGCCAATTTGCAGAGGTTAAAGATGGATAACGTTGACTTATCAATAAGCCTCGTGAAGGCCAATTTTGTAGTCAAAACTTTGCAAGAGAAGATAAGTAGTAAGTTCTGAACTTAAGACTGCTCATTTATACCTTTCTCACTTTCCTTTAACTCTTTTCTTTTGATAGAACAAGAGACTGAAATAAGTAAACTCCGAACTAAGGTCGAAGAGAAAGCCAAAGTGATTGAAGAACTTACTCGTATCAGTAAAGAGAAGGATAAGAGAATAAGGCTACTCGATACTCAACTATTAGGTAAGAAAAACTTTACCTTCGACCAGTTCTTCTAACCAGTCTGTTGATAAGTATTGCCTTGACCATTTTCAACCCACTTGCAGAGGCTGTTGTCGTAATAAAGTGTCTCGCAGTAGCCTTGTCTAGTAGTCAAGAGGAAACGAAGTTGATGAAGGCAATCCTCAATGACAATGTTGTATTTCTCAACAATCTACTCGGTTGGTTTCGTGTGGAGAAAATGAATCCTTCCTGATGTAGGATAGGTCCCAATCTTTCGGTGGATTATAATTCAATTGGTAGATAATAACATTGAAGATGAGGCTACTTAACTGAAATGATCAAGCCAACCAACAATCGCTACACCACGCTCTGAGTCGTTATCAACCGTGCTAAGAACACGATTGGCCTGATCACGAAGATCAATTCCTGCAAGCAATTGAGAACAAACAAGAACAAGGATAAAGATCAATATGAAAATTGCTAGATATAAAAGTCACACAGTAAGAGTTGAGGTTCTGCAACACGGATCTGTTGGTTTAGTTGACACAAAAGACAACGCGGAGTTTGCACATGGGGCAAAATTGATCTAAACAAAACCTAAATAGTTCAAAGGGGGTAGGGGTGAATATATGAGTTGGAGAAGAGAGAGGGGTGGCCAAGGGTCATCCTAGGGTTGGACACGCACCCTAAGAAAGTTACAAAGCCCTTAGGCCTAAGTGGAGGTGGTGCAACATCTTTAGACTTAGATTCAAAAACAACACTGAGTGTTTCGATAATTTTTTTCTACATAGATGAAAATTTTAGGTGAGGTTAGATTCATTGGAAATAGGACGAAATAAGCTTTCCATCAAGTACTCACCCATCCCAGATGGACTCCAGATGAGAATTCTATGCATGTTTGAAGTCAGTCCTATCAGGTTGAATCAGTGTAAGATTGCTTTGGTGATTGCAATGCAACCAAAATGTTTCTGAAGCTGACACGTTACCCATTAAATGGGTCTTGGAATAAGCTTTATAATAAGTACAAGAACACCTAAATCAGAATGCATTTGTGAAAGTTATAGCCTTTTTATTATAGACCTGTTGGGCTGTTCCGAACTGATTCCGAATTGAGTTCTGAGTTGATTCCGAGTTTGATTTCAGTTTGGCTTGAGGAAATTCTGAATTGGGCTTAGAAACCTCATCCAAAACTTGGGCTTTAAGTTCTTGGACCTCTCCCCTTTCGCTCTCCCACTGCATGGGCTTCTCCTTGGCCTTCTTCTTCCTTGTTCTTCTCCGTTGATTTGGCCCCGGCCTCCTTCTTCCGCTCGGTTCTAAAGTCTTCCATTTGCCAAACCTGAGAATGTACAAAGTAGTGACATGAGGTAGTACTCCATTCTCATGAATAACATTAGTAGGAATAGAGATAAATGAGTTCACCTCAATGTTAGTCTTCTTGGCAAAAGCTTTAGCACTTCTAGTAAGCTCATGTTGTTTTGAAGTAGATAGATTGCAAATAACTTATTGAACAACATAGCTAAGGATGTTCTCATCACTTCCGAGGATACCATAACCGCTTATGCGAGTATGATTGGACTTTAAGTTACAGCTTTAGAGAAACATTTATTCACCCTGAAGACCGTTCAAGTAGAGTTGATTTAGGATGCGGTCAAAAACACTATAAGCTATGCCTTGGCAAAACTCAAAGCATGCGACCGGAACCTTAACCTATACCCAATTGATCATGACTTCAGCTGCTCTTGCAGAAGCAGCTCACCTGATCGAAGAACTAGAGCCAACTGGTTGAAAAATTATAGAAGAGACGCAACTTGGCTCTCCTTCTTCTTCAGAGTAGTTTATAAATAGAAACTTTATAAGGACTTATCTTTGGATAATGAAAGAATTTTTTTCCTTTTCCTATAATTCATCTTATTGAGCAATTAGTACTCGTAAGACAAAAAAGAAAATGAAAGAGAACAGACTTACGACTAGGATATAAAGTTATACTGATAACTCTATCCTAGCCCCGACTAATTACTTAGTTTTTGTGAATAAACAAAGTAAATAGTACAGAGTAAAGTATGCAGAGAGCAGAGTAGTTCATTGACCATCATTGTGAGATTCGATTGTCATGTTCTGGCAGCAAAAGTTAGGAATGAGTCAATGCTAGGAAGCTCCTTCTAGTGGGCAAGACCACGTGCAGAGAGGAGATACTTTGACTAGGTGATGTTACCTTCCTTTGACCAGGTTAATCAAATCGAATATACCCCTATGTATGTCATTAAGGAGTTGTAATCCTTCTTTCTGTGATATGCATCGCATGAGAACCTCTTGAGCACCCCATTTATAGAGTACCCCGTCGACCAAGGTATACCTCTTGGCCTTATGGGATAAACGACCTGCTTCGAGATAGTTGTTGGGTACAGAACCCTTCTAAAGATACTCATAGATGGGAGCCATCCAGGTATCCTCATATTCTAGAGAGGCTGCCTCATTAGGAGTTGTCTCTAGTACTTCGACCAGAGACGGCATCTGGAGTTGCTCCAAAAAGACTCCTGGTAGTACTTGTGATCGGTTAGAAGCAAGTCGAGCTAATGGATCAGCGAGAAAGTTATCCTTCTGAGGGATATACTGTAACACGATATCAAAAAAATGCTTCTCTAACTTGCAAACTTCCGACAAGTACTGAGACATGGTCAAACTTGAGCATTGATACTCTTTGCCGACCTGATTCACAACTAGATGAGAGTCTCCTCTCACGAGTAGTCAACTAATCCCAAGCACTTTCACGGCTCGTATGCCAGCCAACAAACCTTTGTATTTGGCCACGTTATTAGTGGTCAGAAAGTGTAGTTGAATGACATACTTTAAGGTCTCTCCCGTAGTAGATTCCAGGACCACCCCAGCCCTCGAGCCACTTAACGTAAGCGACCCATCAAAGTACATCGTCCACTAGTCATAGGAGTTGTACTGGAGATCCTGAATAGGTTTAGGATTTGTCCATTCAACAACAAAGTCTGCCAAGTTCTAGGATTTAATGGCTGTTTGGGACACGCAACGGAGGTCGAACTCCCTAAGTTCTATCGACCATTTTGCCATGCGCCCCGCTGTTTCCCAGTTCTGAAGGACCTCTCCTAAGGGAAATTCAGACGACACAATAATTTTATGTGCCTAAAAATAACGCCTTAGCTTCCTCGAAGACATGAGGAGGGCATATAAGAGTTTTTGAACCTGAAGGTAGCGCTCCTTAGGCCCACGTAAGACTTTGTTTACATAGTATACCGGTCACTAGACGCCTTTGTGTTATGCAACCAGTACAACACTTACTACCTATGGTATGGCAAATAGATATACTAAGAGTGTTTCACCTGGTTTCAGAGAAATCAGAACAGGAGCACTCGTAAGATACCTCTTGACATCCTCGAAAGCATCGTTAGCCTCTTTCAACAATTGAAAGCCTTTGTGTTTCCTCAAAAGCATGAAGAAAGGAAGTCCTTTCTCTCTCAAACGTGCAATGAAATGACTTAGAGCCACCATGCACCCTATGAGTTTTTTAACTTGTTTCTTCATGGTTGGAGGGCGCATCTGCTCGTTGGCATTGATCTTTTGGGATTTGCTTCAATACCTCTTACCGAAACAAGGAATCGGAGTAACTTTCCTAAGGAAACTCTGAACGCACACTTCTCAATATTGAGTTTCAAGCGATGCTTTCTGAGGTTGTTGAAAATCTCCTGCAGGTCTGAAATGTGATTAAATCATTTGATGCTTTTGATGACTAAATCATCAAGATAGGCTTCCAACTTTCGATCCATTTGATGTATAAAAGTCAATTGCATCAAACGTTGAAAAGTCAGACTAACATTTTTCAAGCTAAATGGCATTTTGACATAGCAAAACACTCTAAATGGCATAGTAAATATGGTCTTCTCTTCATCTTTTGAAGACATACTGATGTGGTGATAACCAGAGTATGCATCTAGAAAACTTAACATTTCACATCTGGCAGTAGAGTCAACCAATTGATCAATACGAGGAAGCGAGAAATCATCTTTTTGATAAGCTTTATTTAAATCAGTATAGTCACATACCCTGGGCATATCGGATGGCTACCACACGAACACATCTGCGTTTGCCCGGAGGAAAGTGACGAGGGCATCTTCCTATGTGGGGTCGGAAGTAACCCCGATGCAAACAGTCTTCGAAGGCTCTGCTAGGTCCAGAGGAACCTCCTTGACCTCTTCGTTCAACTTCAATGCAGTTTTTGGCTTCGAGTGGTTGCTCAAAGGCAGCGCCTTGGTAGCTTCTCAAGTTGGTAGTTGGTCGACCATCTCGAGGGACTTGCGGTCGCACATCAGCATCATTTTCTTATCACAGTGAACTATGATGACTCCCTTGGGACCTGGCAACTTAAGACATTGATACATATTGTGAGCAACTATTAGAAAAATGTGCCAGAATTGGTCATCCGAGTATGGCGTTGTAAGCCGTATCGAAGTCGACCAAGTCAAAGGAGACTTTCTCTGTTCTGAAATTGCTCAGAGATCCGAACGTAGCAGGTAGAGAAATTTGGTCAATGGGCTTGGCCGAAGATCCTGATATGATTCCATGAAATGAATATCATACTGGTTTTATTCTGGTACGAATGACTTGCACCTCGTCTAGAGCACTTACAAATAAAATATTTAAAGAACCGCCACCATCAAGCAACTGGTGGGCTCAACCATGATCAGAAAACTAACCAAGTCAAGTCGAAGGGATCAGATAGTCACACTTCTCAAAAGAGATGGTGACTTCTGACTATTTAAGAAAATAATTGACAAGAGGAGGGTTGATAGAGTTTACATCTCACTCGATAGCCTTATACTATCGCTTCGACTCATACACGGATGAACCTCCATAGATGTGCTCGATGGTGTGCTTTAGATCCTAGAAAGACATGTCCTCATCTGAGTGCTTTCGACCACTCAACTGCCCCACCTCATCGAGCATGGGAAGTGTTCCCTTACCAGAATAGTAATCCTCTAGTTTACATTGAAAAACTTGGCAGTTGCGAAGGTCGTGTCCCTCCTTCTTGTGAAGTAGACACTACCTAGACTTGTTGTCCTTCTACACGGGTGCTTTGCCTTTGCCACGATGGGAGTATTGCTTGAGGTTCTGTGGCTCTTTATTGCCTATGGCCAAGACTTCCTTCGAACTGTTGGCCCGAGACTTCTGACCTTTGGTCTTGTTGTTGGATTTCTTGGCCGTCTCCTTTCTCCCACTACCTTCACCTTCTCCTTTGGAATTTCGATTGTTCTGATCAATGGTTCTAGTCCATTCGATCGCCTCAGCAATGGTGGTCGGAGGATGCAAGGTGATGTCCTCCATGAACCTCCTATTGCGGACACCTTTCTTGAATGCCCTAATGATAGAAGCCTCAGAGACCTCTAGAATTGAGTTATGAACCTGGCTAAAGTGCCTGATGAATTGTCGTTGGGTCACATTACTGTTCCGCCACATCTGGTATAGGTCATCCTCTTTCCCTAGGTGGTTGTATGTGCCCTAGAAGTTGGCCAGTAGAAGATTGTAGAGGTGTTGCCACAAGTAGATCGACTCGAATGGTTGGTCGAGCAACAATGATCGAGTAGAACCCTCAAGCACCGTTGTAAGATAATTTTCCATGATGTGCTCGTCTCATCCTACCGCCTGAACCGTGGTCATGTAAATTTGAAAGAACTCAATGGGATTTTGGGACCCATTGAATTTCTCCATGTTTACCGGGAGAAACCACAGTGGCCAACGCATCACTCGGATTTCGAGAATGAATGCCCGACATCCAGTAATGAGATCCTGACACCTTCATTGTGGGAAAGGATAATTGGCATCACCAACCACCAGGTGATCATACTCAATGATCCTAGTAGTGGACGGACCCGACTTGTAGTAGGCCTCGTCCATATGAGGGTAGTACTCCTCATACTCCATCTGCTGCTATAGATTCCTTGCTCGAAGGGGTTATCAATCACCTCCTTGGTAGACCCGCTGATCTGGAGTCATTCGAGGAACTCTCCTTCAGCTAGAGTTGTGGTTAGGAGACCGTCTCGACCTGTCATCATGTCGAACCCCATGATGCGAGTTCTGTGAATGACTAGACATGATCATACTTGTCTGACTCCCAAAGTAATGCTGGTGAGGCTGCTCAAATCTGGCTATGATGTCGTGGAGTCTTCGCGTGATCCCTTCGGTGAAGTGGTCGTAGCTTGGCACCTAAGCAAGCTCTTGAGTTGGGTTCTCGAGCATGTTGTTGATGCGTTGAAGCTCTCGAGCCTCTTTAGACTGGTACTGGGCACACCTAGGCAAAGTCCTTTGGGTAGCCAGTCATCTCATTCGGGCGGTCTTGGGATCCTCAATCTCTGAGGCTAGTTGTAACCGCCTTAATGGAGAGCGATTATTTCTAAGATTTCTCCCACGCTCAAAAGAGAATTGACCTGGTTCATCACTAGAGGTCTCCTCACCATCCTCATGAGGGGTGGCAGTGGGGAGGATCCTTAGGTCTTCTTCTGAGAGAGTGATTAGAATCTACAGAGAGGGCAAAGACCTCCTGTCTAGAATCTCCACTTCCGACGGAGGACCCCTTGCTTGAAGAATGTTTCAGTGAGAGCGCATAACAGCCTGGAGTAAACCCCGCCGGGTAGGGAAATTCTAAGTTATAACCGTCTTCGGTGGGATCTGTACCCTGCGAAAGTATGAGCGAACTCGCAAGGAGCCCGCCCATTCCCTTTACAGGTTCCACCAGAGTGTTATGACCACCAGTTGGCGATGGATTCCCAGAATGATAGATTTCAGGGCTCGTTGAAACCGCTCGAACGGTCACCGGGGGACTCGAACACTTGGGGGCAGGCCTATTATCGAGTTGCGAGTCTTGTTCATGGTCAGAATGATCCTTACCCTTTGGGGAAACTGGTTCCTCCATTAGACATACTGCTACGGGGGATATCGATCCCTCCTCAGCATTTCCTGCGGTGTAGTCTCTGAGATCCCAAAATGGATCTCCAGGGATAGCTTTATAGTAAAAAGCAAGCATTGTCTGCTCATAGTCATAGCAGACATCCATGTCAAGATCTACATAGTCGGCCAAGTCAAACTAGTTCTCCTCGTTCCATTCCCCTGCCATGAGGACATTAGAAGGAAGAGAAGTTGCCAACAAGGAATTTACTAGAGTCTTGGTGTAACATCCCAAAAATTCGCTTTTTGAAAAAATTTAATTTTAGATTAATTATTTGCACTTTATTTGGATTTATCTGAATTTTATTTCAAAATCTAAGTCAAGAAAATGTATTGTAATATTTTAATAAAGCCAAAAAGAGTTCATTTTATTTTTCCCAACCTTCCCTGAATTTTTAAATAATTTTTGAGAATGTTTTGGAATAAAAAATCAATTTTAAAAGTTAAAAAGTATTTTATAAAATTATTAAAGGCAAATTTGAAATTTAAAATATTTTTCCTAAGTCTAAAATACCTCTAGGAATATTCTATGAATTTTCTAGAATTGTTAGGCATTAATTAATATTTTCTATGTATTTATAATGTTTCTAGTATTTTCAGAAAAAGTAATTTGAAAATAAAAATCAATTTAATCCCAGGCTGCCTCGTGGCGCTCTCAGATTAAATCCATCTCATCCCGTGATTTAATCTCAGCCGTCCACCATAACTTACCCCTTCACCTCATCTGAACGGCCGAGATCTTTCCCTCTCCACATGTCATCAATCCGACGTCCCATACCCCTTCATCTCTCCCTCTCTCACCGACGCGCGGGCCGCACCCGTCATCTCCTTCTTCTTCTTCCTCCCTTTCTTCTTCCTCTAGCTCTCTCTCTCCTCCTCCATTGATGCCGCACCAAAAGCTTTCAATGCAGCCGTTTCTTCCTCCTTTAACTCCCGAACGAGTGCGCAATGAATGCTCCTATTCACCCCTCTCTAACACCGGCCGTTTTTCCCCTTTGAACCCGAAAAACCGCCGGCCCTTATTTACTCCGGCGAGCTCTAAACCGTCGGCCGCTCCTCTCCCTTCCCCCGCCTATAAATTCCTTCTCCCGAGTCCGGCTTCCCTCCTTTAGACTCCCCTCTTCTCGCCGCCCCTCCTCCCCTCGTCACCGGAGCCCGCCGCCCCCAAGCGCCGCCGCCGTCGCCTTCTCTCCTCTTGGCGGCCGCCTCCGGTTGTCCCTAGCCCCGCCGCTGGTAAGAGCTGCTCCGCTGTCGCCTTCTCTGGCCCCGTCGCCCTTCGTCGGCCGCCGCCGGGTGCCCGTGCGCCGGCGAGCGCGCCGCCTGTGCGCCGTCGCCCGTTCTGGCCTGGGCCACGTCGGCCAGCCCACGCCCGCATGGCCTCCGCGTGTGCGCCGTGTGGCACCACGTGGGCCGTGCGTGCCACCTTGGCAAGGCTCACGGTGTGTGGACTCAGTCCACGGTAGACCGGTCCCACCGGTCAAATTATTTTCCCGCCAAATAATTCTAAAATTCGCTGACATCATAAATAGCCTTTTTCAGTACAAAAATAAATCCGCAAATCAGTCTTTTTTTTTCTTTTTAATCTTTTGAAAGCCATAACTTTCTCATTTTAACTCCAAATTGAGCTGTTCAAATTTCTAAAATTTTCTAAAATCTTTTTGAATTTTTGAATTTTATTTGAATTTATGTGTATTTATTTGTGTTGTTTGTTCTGTCTTTTCGCGCGTAGAACCCGTTGTTGCCGAAGTCTTTCCCGACCCGTAGCAAGAAGGTCCAGATAGCGTGCAGGAAGGCAAGTCTCCTTTGAACATTTTGTACCTATGTTTGCGAAATGTTTTTTTTGTTATTTTAAATATTATTTGCATTGCTATTTACATAGAACCCTAATTTCTGGTTTAAGGATTAGTTAAACCAATTATTGTTATGTCCTCGATTGAAGTTGAATGCATGTACCCTTGTAACCTTAGGATTTCCTTTGTCTCGGTAATGAGAATAATATAATACTTTGTTAATATTAGAACAGTAATAAAATGCTTAGTCATGCTATTTAACTTTTGTAACCTTGGAATGAAAAATTATATTTCATTAAACTAGTCTTTGTATTCGGAGATTAGTGGCGGTTGGTGTTGCCACTGTTCTTTTAAAATAAAATAAAATGTGAAAATTGTTTTAGACCAGGACGGATGGTTAGATTGGATTGGTGCGGTTAGCACAAGATTTTGTAAAGTGTATGTTCCGCCCTAGTCAATTAAGGACCGACTCTTGTGATTGTCTAGACTTAGCATTATCGTGCAACCCCAAGTCTATATGGGTATGACCTAGCTGATTAAATCACGATAGTTTAGTTTAGGTACCACCAGTGGAAAGTGGGTGCCAGGGATTTATTGGTTATTCACAGTGAGGGACAGGGTTTTACTGTACTCATATGGCGCAAGAGGGGGCTTCTGATTGGGTGGATTTAACCCTTCAGCGGTGAAACCTTAGCGGGTGGTGTCTAGCTAGACTGGAGTGAGGTAAAGGTTTTGTGATATTTTATCTGGGTCTCATGCCAAAGGAAGCATGGTGACCATTAGGATAATTTATCTCTTGGGGGTAAAGTTGTGCATCCTCTGCAGAGTGTTAAACTATTCGAATAGTCGTGCCCACAGTCAAGGGTGGGCAAGGAATGCATTCACATGGTAGATCTTTGGTTTTGATTTTAAATTAAAAGTTTTGGTAGAGAGTGGGGGGAACTCTTGGAAGGGTATCCTGGCGGTTAGAGCCAGTATGGGTGGTGGAACCCGTGGTTTTTAAACCTTAGCGGTTAGAGCTGGTTAACTAGTGTTGGTGGATAGAACCTTCACTATAAAATGCTTAATAGTTTCAGTTAAAACAATTACTTTGTTAAATTAATGCCTTCGAAAATATTTACTACTATTTGAATTAAAAATATTGCTTTATGCAAAAGAACCATATAGCCCTCCTTTGTTAAGCCTTGCATCTACTGCATTTTTCCCAAGACTTGCAGAGTACTTTATGTACTCACATGCTGCACTAAAATCAACTCAGAGGAATATGAAGCTCAAGAGGGACACTACGACTACTTCGTGTGTGGATTCGATGAAGGATTCCCAGAGTTCTAGGCTGCGTTTCTCCAGTCAATTGCCTGTGGCGTATTGATGGGTCTTCACCGGATTTATCTTTTGCTTCTGCTGTGTTTTGTGTGTGTGTGAGGTCTTGAAACCTCAGTTGTAATAAAGAGACCTTTCAGTCTGTACTCTCTATTATTGTAATTGAGAGACCATGTGGTCGTGCTCCATGAGAGTGATGAGTAATTGACAAAGGTTTAGGTCAGTCGAGTTTGGTTTGAGTGGTTCGGAGTCGAGTCGTTGCGTGGCGCAATTGGGCTCGGTCGGACTTTGGTCAAATCTGGTCATTTGGGTTTAGGATGCATATTCTAATGTTTTGACAGGTTTTGACTTCATCTGTGGTAAGTGTAATGGTATTTACGCTTTCATGTGTCGAGCGGTGCTATTTGACGTGTTTCTTGTCTGTGTGACTGCAGGACGTCAAGTTGGAGTCGTGGCGAGACACGGTGGACCGGACTAGGCGCAGGTGGCGCTGAGGTCAGAACGGTCGGGATGTGTCGAAGACGACGTGGACTCGAGGTGGTTGCGAGGCGTGCGAGGCAAGGAGTGCGGAAGCTTCCCGGAAGGTGCAGAAGGGGCGAATCGGGAAATTCGCAAGGCTGCACAAGCGGGAGCGGGCTCCGTTGGACGTAGCGGGCGTAACGGGGCGGAGACCCGTTAGCCAGGCGCTATAAAAGGAGAGGAGGGGCTACATGCCCTCCTTGAGCATTTGTGTGAGGATTAGGGTTTTAGAGTCAAAAGAGGCTTTAGGAAGGTTGTTTCCTTTAGCTCTTTAGTTGGTGTGAGTTGGTGGAGGCAGAGTAGTGCTCCCTCTGTAGCTTCATCGATGCTTTCTATGTGAGACTCCTCTCTTGTGTGTTCTTCCTCCAAAGATGTGTGATTCTTGGTGTTCTTGAGGATTGAGAGGAGAGGGATTGAGTTGAGAGCTTGTAATCTTTCCTTTTGTATCAAGTCGGGGTATCGGGACTCCTCTGTATTCCCTGTGATTCAAGAAATGAAAAACTGAAGTTTGCCTTCTCTGTTCGTAGCCTTTGTTCATCGTTTTTCATTTTTGCAAGATTTCTTGATTTTCGTTGTCTCGAGTTCTTGCTTGCTGGAGAGTGCCAAAATGGGTTGCTATGACATGGGTGTTGCTCAAAAGCCATTTGGCTATTTAATCCCAAGAGCAAACCGAGTTTGATTCTCAGATTTCATTTTTGGCTGGCTCTGTTCTTATTCTTCGTTTCTTGGTTTTGGTCCAGATTTTGATTCCCTTGTTAAGATGGCTTGAAATTTGGTATGAAGAGTCCAGAGACTATTAATTAGCTTCCCTCAAAATTTCATAGCCAAAGGATCAACGGTTGGGGAGTTATTTGGTTTTTGGCTCGGTTCTTGCAAGATTTCAGATTTTTACCCAAATCTGAAATTCTTGATTCTTGGAGTGGATTTCTTGTTATTGACTTTTGGCTTAGTCTTCTGGGAGTGTTCCCTAGCTATCCTCAAAGTTTCCCAAGCCAAGAATCCAAGAATCGTTGCGAATCTCTCAATTTTCTGAAATTCCCGTTTGCTGTTTTTCTCGAGAGGTACTACCGCTCGGATCAGCGGTACTACCGCCCGACCCAGAGGTACTACCGCTTGAGGCCAGAATTTTCCCGATTTGATTTTTCTCGCTTGCTGGTCTCTGTATTTGTGTTCTTCCTGCTGCTGGGGTGTCTTGTGAGCACTAGTCTTCTTCCTTCATAGCTCCCATAGCTATTGGAGAAGAAGATACGTGTTGGGGGCGATTTTTAGAAAGCGACATTCACCCCCCCCCTCTGTCGCCATTTCGGTCCAACAATTGGTATCAGAGCCGGTTAGCTCTAATTCATAGATCTTAACCGGTCTCAAGAGCCATGGCGACGGACAAGTACTCGACCAAGCCGCCCATTTTCGATAGCATCGATTACCCCTTCTGGAAGAGCCGAATGGAGACATACATCCAGGCTCAGGAGTACGCTATCTGGCGCAAGGTCAAGGTCCGGTTTGTTGTTCCTGCCGATGAGAACATCAATGCTGGGAATATGCATGATGTTGAGGCAAACGCTAAGGCAAGGAACATCATTATCCAGGGCCTGAGTCGTAGCGAGTTCGATCGCATCTCCCACCTGTCGTTCGCCTACGATATCTGGGTGACCCTCGACGCATACCATGAGGGCACCACCCAGATCAAGACGGTTCGACAGGACCAGTTCAAGCGCGAATACAACAAATTCGAGATGCTTGCTGGTGAGTCCCTAGATGAGTGCTTCGCACGTTTTCACAAGATCTTGAGCAACCTCCGAGCGGTCGGTCTCACATACCCCGACTCGGACAACGCTCGTCAGATGCTTGCGGCACTCGATCTGCGTGTGTGGGAGATGAAAGTGACCACCATCAAAGACACAACAGACCTCTCGACCTTGACTCTTGACGCGCTGTACTCGCGCCTCAAGACTCACGAGATTGACGTTGTCTCTCATAGGTCGAAGTCACAGTCGATGGCCTTGGTCACCGATCCCAGCTCGGCTTCTGGTCCCTCTTCTGATTCTTCCTGCGGTTTCTCCCTTGCTGCTCTCTGTGACATAACTGATGATCAGTTAGAGCAGCTTGCGGATGATCAGCTGGCCCTCCTTCCTCGAAGATTCTCCTATGCTTACAAGGGGAGGAGGGACAGAAACAGAGGAGGACCCGTCATTTGCTTCGAGTGTGGTGGCCCCAACCACATTCGGGCAAACTGCCCCAAGCTGGAGAAAGGCAAGAACGACTACGGCGGTTCGGGCAAGAACGACTACACCGACAAGAACCGCAACAAGAAGACTCCAGCCTAGACGCAAGGCAAGAAGACGTTCCGCAACTTCGGCAAAGCCAAGAAGCTCTTCCACCGCGTCCTCACCGCGTTCGACGACCTCGACCTCAGCGAGGTGGAGGGATGGAGCGACGACGACGGGACGGGAGATCAAGAGCGCAAGGATGGCGGCGACGACTTCTCCGGCATGTGCTTCATGGCCCTTGAGGGCGAGATTAGCGACAGCGAGCTCTACTCTGACTCCGACGAGGTATGTCCCTCCTATGACCAACTTAATGAAGCTTTCCTTAACCTAGGAGGATTTCATGCTAGATCTAGAGCTAGGTGTAGCGAGTTGGAGAAGGAAGTAGATAGACTATCACGGGAGCTTACTTCACTTACATCTGCTTCCTCCCGTGACGACTGTGATACATGCTGTGCATTGCTTGATGACATGGAGAAATTAAGGACCTCTCATGATAGTGTGTCCTCCGAGCTTGATATTGTTAAGGTGGAGAATGTTAGTCTGCTTGCTGAGTTAGAGTTGAGTAGGATGGCTGTTACCCTACTTACTACTGATGAGACTACTTCTCCCACCTCATGTGAGGATAAGGACATTGCTGCTAGAGGACCTTATGCCATGCTCCTTGATCTGCCCGATTCTTGTAAAAATTGCAATAACTTGAAGATGAACTTAAAACGGGCAGATCATAAAATTGCTGAACTACAAGCTTCTTTACTTGAGCCGATTGATTCATGCTTAAACTGTCCCAAGTTAACTGCTGAACTTGAAGCTGTCTCCAAACAGTTTCAAGATATGATTGATCATGATAGGAAAATGGCTCAGTATGCTTCTAAGGACCCTGTTAGCTCACCATGCATTAACTGTAACAAACTAAAATCTGATTTGATTGCATTGGATGAGAAATGTGTGAAGCTAACTAAGGACCTACTAGAGAAGCAACCATCAGCTTGTAATGTGATTGCTGAGAAGGGGGAGAAGCCCCAGGGTAAGGTGGAGACACCTAGGAACGTGAACCAACTGGCTAGCAGTAGGACTGTCCTTTCAGAGTCGGCTGTGCGTGCACAAGCCATTCTTCCCTCTACTGTTGGTTCTTCATCTGCTCCCTTACCTCCTGCTGTTCCCTCTTCCCCCTACTCTTCTTGCACCTCTCTCTTTCGGGAGTGTCAGTATCTTATGAACACTCTCGAGAGATTTGTAGGCGGCAAGAAGAAGCTCAATCTTATTCTAGACCAATCCAAGATTTGCAAGTTCAATCAGGGTCTAGGATATGATAATTATGAGGACATGAGGAAGCATCCACCTGCCGTGCTCAGACCCATAGCACGAGGTGTGATCGAGACCGAGCCCAGGACCGAGAAAGTCCAATTTAAGTCAGCGGGCTATGTCCAGGGGATTTCTGACAGCAAGGTGGTTGCACCTGCTGCTTCGGCCTCTCAGAAGGCGAAGCCTGACCGTGCTACTTCTACCTCTCCAAGGATGAAGTATCACTGCACCTTCTGTCAGAAGGATGGACACACGGTTGATCGATGCTTCATGCGCGCCAAGATCGCGCGTAGAGACCGTGTTGAGTCTCTTAGGGGTATTCAGGGTCAGCTCCAGATCCTGAGTGCACCTAAGACCAACACGAGGTCTAGGTTTGCTCCTGTTACGAAGTTTAGGCAGCATAGAGGACTTGGTTTTTCCGAGTTTTCTGTTTTCCGTCCTCATGCTGCCTCTGGTCGTGACTTCCGCCGTCCTGAGGGTAGATCTCGTTTTCTCCATCGAGATAGCTACCCGCGGCGTGATCAGCATGTTGCCGGTGTTCCGACTCGCTCTCCCGTAGCAGTCGGACCCCGCAACAGCTTCAGGTCTGCTCACAGACCTTCTGCTTTGAGTGACAGAGAGCGTAGGGTAGATAGAGGTCAGTCGTGCTTGACTACTTCATCTGCTCGACGTGTTGTTCAGTATTGGGTGCCAAAATCTCTCTTGATTTACCCCAGTACTGAGACTTTACTCTCTGTTTGACTCAGGTTCGCCGGGCAGGGAAGGGAAAGGTTTGGCTCGTAGACTCCGGGTGTTCACGACACATGACAGGAGATTCCCGTTGGTTTTCTTCCCTTGCCCGTGCTCCAGGTGATGAGACGATCACCTTCGGAGATGCTTCATCTGGGCGCGTCATCGCCAAAGGTACTGTGCGTATTAATGATTCTTTCATTCTGAAAGATGTAGCCTTGGTTAGTAAGCTGTAGTACAATTTACTTTCAGTCTCTCAGCTTACCGATGACGGTTTCGAGGTAAGCTTTAAGAAAAATGCTTGTAAAATTCTTGATTCTTCGGGTAGTCTGGTTTGCGGGATTTCTCGTTATGGGAGGATCTTTCGTGCTGATTTTTCTGAGTCTTCTGGTGATCCTCTCAGGTGTTTAGTTGCTTCTGAGTCCCGCGACCTTTCTTTCTGGCAGAGAAGACTTGGTCATATCGGATTTGATCATTTGACCCGAGTTAGCGGCCATAATCTCATTCGTGGTCTGCCGAAACTCAAGATGGTCAAAGACCTTGTTTGCTCTCCATGCCGGCACGGCAAGATGGTTGCCGCTTCTCACCCTCCGGTCACAGTTACTATGACCGATGCACCGGGACAGCTGCTCCACATGGACACAGTTGGACCAGCTCGAGTGCAGTCAGCAGGAGGGAAGTGGTATGTTCTTGTTGTGGTCGATGACTTCTCGAGGTATTCTTGGGTGTTTTTCTTAGCCTCAAAGGATGAGACGTTTTCGCATTTCCGAGGTCTTTTCAGTAGGCTTTCTGTAGAGCTCCCAGGTGCCTTACGAGCGATCCGCAGTGACAATGGCACGGAGTTCAAGAATTCCTACTTTGAGAGTTTCTGTGGTGAGACAGGTGTAGAGCACCACTTCTCTTCTCCATACGTCCCTCAGCAGAATGGCGTTGTGGAGAGGAAGAACCGTACCTTGGTCGAGATGGCCAGGACGATGCTTGATGAGTACTCTACACCGCGGAAGTTTTGGGCTGAGGCTATAGCCACCGCGTGCCATGTCTCAAATCGAGTTTTTCTTCGGGCACACTTGCATCGCACTTCTTATGAGCTGAGATATGGGCGAAAGCCTAGCGTCTCTCATTTTCGTGTGTTTGGTTGCAAGTGCTTTGTTTTGAAGTCCGGGAACCTAGACAAGTTCGAGTCATGTTCTTGTGATGGAATCTTTCTAGGTTACTCGCCTTCTTCGCGGGCTTATAGGGTCTGGAACTGCGAGTCTAGTAAAATGGTAGAGACCTGTGAGGTGACCTTTGACGAGGCCAGTCCGGGGACTAGGCCCGATATCTCAGGTTCTTTAGAGCAGTCCGAGACCATCTTTGTGGATGATGAGGATGATGGAGACGACGGTTGTCTACCTGATCCTGTCCCTCATCCACCCCTTGAATTGTCGTCTTCCACCGCACCTCGAGGTGATCAGCCCATGCCTTCTGCTTCTTCTGGAGCTGGTGGCTCTATTCCTACCTCGTCAGCTCACGAGGTAGAGGCCACTTCTTCATCTCATCCTGGACCTCCTAGACATATCCAGAAAGCTCATCCTTCAGAGCAGATCATTGGAGACCTTTTCGAGCGTGTTACCCGCTCAAAATCTGGCTTATCTCAATTCTGTCTCCATTCTGCTTTCATTGCCTCCTTTGAGCCCAAAGATGTCTCTCATGCTTTATCTGATGAGTCTTGGGTCAATGCCATGCATGAGGAGCTAGAAAATTTCGAGAGGAACAAGGTCTGGTCGCTTGTCGAGCCCCCGCGAGGTCACAATATTATTGGGACTAAGTGGGTGTTCAAGAACAAGCAGAGCGAGGATGGAGTGGTTATTCGAAACAAGGCTAGACTGGTTGCTTAGGGGTTCTCCCAGGTTGAAGGTCTAGATTTCGAGGAGACCTTTGCCCCTATAGCTAGACTTGAAGCCATTAGAATCCTGCTTGCCTTTGCAGCTTGTAAGGGTTTCAAGCTTTACCAGATGGACGTCAAGAGTGCCTTTCTCAATGGCCTTATTGAGGAAGAGGTCTACGTCCGACAGCCTCCTGGTTTCGAAAACCCCAAATACCCAAACCATGTCTTCAAGCTTTCCAAAGCGTTGTATGGACTTAAGCAGGCCCCCAGGGCTTGGTATGAGAGGCTTAAGTCCTACTTGTTGAGTCATGGGTTTGAAATGGGTAAAGTTGATAAGACCTTGTTCATCCGCCGGCTTGGCGCTGACCTTCTGCTCGTCCAGATCTATGTCGATGACATTATCTTTGGCGGCTCTTCCCATACTCTGGTTTCCCAGTTCTCGGATGTCATGAGCACCGAGTTTGAAATGAGTATGATGGGTGAGTTGACCTTCTTCCTGGGCTCCCAAATTAAGCAGACTCGGGAGGGTACATTTCTTCATCAAGGAAAGTACACTCGTGACCTCCTGAAGCGCTTCGATATGAGTGATGGTAAGCCGGTGTCAACTCCCATGGCTTCGACAGCCTATCTTGACCCAGATGAGGATGGCGAGCCAGTTGATCAAAAAGAGTTCAGAAATATGACCGGCTCCCTTCTTTACCTCACTGCCTCGAGACCAGACATACACTTCTCCGTGTGTCTGTGTGCTCGTTTTCAGGCTTCTCCTCGCGTATCTCACCGTCAGGCGGTGAAGCGCATCTTTCGGTACCTTCGAGCTACCATTGACTATGGTATCTGGTACTCTTCCTCATCCTGTCTTTCCCTGAGAGCCTTTTCGGATGCAGACTTCGCTGGCTGTAGGATAGATAGGAAGAGCACTTCCGGCACCTGCCAGTTCATTGGCACTTCTCTCGTTTCCTGGTCTTCGAGGAAGCAGTCCGGTGTTGCACAGTCCACTGCAGAGGCCGAGTACGTTGCTGCTGCTAGTTGCTGCAGCCAGGTACTTTGGATGGTTTCGACCCTGCGGGACTTTGGGTTAGCCTTAGACAGTGTTCCACTCTTTTGTGATAACACGTCTGCTATCAACATTGCTAAGAACCCAGTGCAGCACTCTCGGACCAAGCATATTGATATTCGCTTCCACTTCCTTAGAGACCATGTAGAGAAGGGTGACATAGTGCTCCAGTTTGTGGAGAGTGACCACCAGCTGGCTGATATCTTCACCAAGCCTTTGGACAGTTCGAGGTTTTCAGCTCTGCGGGGAGAGCTTGTGGTGGTTTGTCCTTACGGACTGTAGTGAGGGGGAGCTTGGGCTTTACTGCTTTATTATATTAATTATGCTTCTGTCTCATTTCTGTTGCATTGCATTTGCGGGTGCATTGGGTTAAGTCCTTCTAGCATAGGTTAGAGTGTTTCTTGTGTTGAGTTGCTTAGACTTCTTACTCTTATCTTGTGCTTCCAGGATTAGCTATTTCTTATCTCACTAGGTTGAGCTCACTCACTTCTTGTAGGTTCTAGCGAGGGTTGGGCCACCCTCGGGTAGACAGGGTACGTGTTTGCTCTCTAGTGTGTGTTCGACGATCAGCTGTTAGTCCTGGAGTCATTTGGGGTAGATGAGAGTCAGTTTAAGCCATAGTTGCTTCTATATCTTTTCTATGCTTTAAGGACTGCCTGTTTGGTTTTCTTTGCCAGCTTCTCGATTTTATTGCTTTGGTTCAGGGGGAGTTCATTTGGGAGCTTCTGAAGCTTAATTTTGACATAACTCAACTTGAACTAAAAGTTGCATCTAATGTTGAGGGGGAGCTGGACCTTCTTGCATCTTCAGCATTCTAGTTTTATAATCAATCTGCATTGAGCCTTGATTATTATCCTGT
Source organism: Dendrocalamus latiflorus (assembly GCA_017311315.1). Lineage (NCBI taxonomy): Eukaryota > Viridiplantae > Streptophyta > Magnoliopsida > Poales > Poaceae > Dendrocalamus > Dendrocalamus latiflorus. The sequence goes on from CM029664.1 coordinate 36,975,332, forward strand.
TATGACATGCTTCAGTGCTTTACACCTTGCCATGACTTGTGCTTAGCTTGCTAAATTTATCATGACTTCATATGTGTAGACTAGCGTTTGCCATGATAAGTTAAGTAAAATTGATCAACTTAAATTAAACTTGTCATGCTAGCATTTGAGTTTAGTCTTTCTTGAGCTATCCTTTTATGATTCATGCCATGTCAAATAGGCTGAGTAGAGCGTTGAATCTATATTGAGCCTTAGTTTGAGCTGTTTTAGTCTCCTGATGATACATGAGTTAGTACAATGTGTTAAAAAGCAAAAAGATCTCTTTTGTGCGAAAAAACTGATCTCACCAATTCTTTCCTATGAGACGGCTTGCCATTGCACTTGGCATGAACTTAGGGGGAGTTTTGGATGACCTAGACTATCTTCTTAAGCTTCTTGCTTGGAGTAGTCGCATAAGGCTTGAGATCTAGCACATGATAAAACAAAATGTTGGTTGACAACCACCATATTTGTGCGAAAAAACTGATTTCACCAATTCTTTCTCATGAGACAGCTTGCCATTGCACTAGGCATGAACTCAGGGGGAGTTTTGGATGACCTAGACTATCTTCTTAAGCTTATTGCTTGGAGTAGTCGCATAAGGCTTGAGATCTAGCACATAAACAAAAATTGGGTTGAAAACAACCATATGCTTTCAAAAGACAATGTTTAATGTGCTCAATTTGCTTAATCTACAATCAGAACCAAGTACCTTAACCAATGTTTCAATCTTGAGCTTATAGCACTCTATTTGGACTCAATGTTAGCTTCTTTGTTCCGCTTAGCTTATTGACATGGCCTGCATCATCCTTGGATGTCTCTATCTAGACTTTACTCATTGATGACTTGACTTGCTCTCAAAATGCATTACATTTCAGATTGTCATCTTTGTGCTCTAGCTGGTTTATATATATGTTGTTATGATCTAGATAGCGTTTTTTTAGTTATGGCTTGGTGTATTACATTATGGTCAATATGGATAATTCTCATGGCTCTAAATGCTTAAATAAACAAACTTCAGCCATATTCATCCATTGACATGTCATATTCTCTCTATTGTATCCTGATGCGTTTATTGCCAAAAGGGGGAGAATAGAGAAGAAAAAGTCTGTTGGGAACAGTTTAGAGCTTTGGAGATCAATTTGCTCTTTCAATAGTTGCTCTAGTGTTCCTTCTGTCGACATGGTCATTAGATTCATTTCATTCTTTGGACCATGTTGGATTCTTCAAAATCAAACTCTTCTTAATGCTTTTTCTGCGTTTGTCAATAGACTCATCAAGGGGGAGATTGAGAGACCATGTGGTCGTGCTCCATGAGAGTGATGAGTAATTGACAAAGGTTTAGGTCAGTCGAGTTTGGTTTGAGTGGTTCGGAGTCGAGTCGTTGCGTGGCGCAATTGGGCTCGGTCGGACTTTGGTCAAATCTGGTCATTTAGGTTTAGGATGCATATTCTAATGTTTTGACAGGTTTTGACTTCATCTGTGGTAAGTGTAATGGTATTTACGCTTTCATGTGTCGAGCGGTGCTATTTGACGTGTTTCTTGTCTGTGTGACTGCAGGACGTCAAGTTGGAGTCGTGGCGAGACACGGTGGACCGGACTAGGCGCAGGTGGCGCTGAGGTCAGAACGGTCGGGATGTGTCGAAGACGACGTGGACTCGAGGTGGTTGCGAGGCGTGCGAGGCAAGGAGTGCGGAAGCTTCCCGGAAGGTGCAGAAGGGGCGAATCGGGAAATTCGCAAGGCTGCACAAGCGGGAGCGGGCTCCGTTGGACGTAGCGGGCGTAACGGGGCGGAGACCCGTTAGCCAGGCGCTATAAAAGGAGAGGAGGGGCTGCATACCCTCCTTGAGCATTTGTGTGAGGATTAGGGTTTTAGAGTCAAAAGAGGCTTTAGGAAGGTTGTTTCCTTTAGCTCTTTAGTTGGTGTGAGTTGGTGGAGGCAGAGTAGTGCTCCCTCTGTAGCTTCATCGATGCTTTCTATGTGAGACTCCTCTCTTGTGTGTTCTTCCTCCCAAGATGTGTGATTCTTGGTGTTCTTGAGGATTGAGAGGAGAGGGATTGAGTTGAGAGCTTGTAATCTTTCCTTTTGTATCAAGTCGGGGTATCGGGACTCCTCTGTATTCCCTGTGATTCAAGAAATGAAAAACTGAAGTTTGCCTTCTCTGTTCGTAGCCTTTGTTCATCGTTTTTCATTTTTGCAAGATTTCTTGATTTTCGTTGTCTCGAGTTCTTGCTTGCTGGAGAGTGCCAAAATGGGTTGCTATGACATGGGTGTTGCTCAAAAGCCATTTGGCTATTTAATCCCAAGAGCAAACCGAGTTTGATTCTCAGATTTCATTTTTGGCTGGCTCTGTTCTTGTTCTTCGTTTCTTGGTTTTGGTCCAGATTTTGATTCCCTTGTTAAGATGGCTTGAAATTTGGTATGAAGAGTCCAGAGGCTATTAGTTAGCTTCCCTCAAAATTTCATAGCCAAAGGATCAACGGTTGGGGAGTTATTTGGTTTTTGGCTCGGTTCTTGCAAGATTTCAGATTTTTACCCAAATCTGAAATTCTTGATTCTTGGAGTGGATTTCCTGTTATTGACTTTTGGCTTAGTCTTCTAGGAGTGTTCCCTAGCTATCCTCAAAGTTTCCCAAGCCAAGAATCCAAGAATCGTTGCGAATCTCTCAATTTTCTGAAATTCCCGTTTGCTGTTTTTCTCGAGAGGTACTACCGCTCTTAGGTACTACTGCTCGGATCAGTGGTACTACCGCTCAGCGGTACTACCGCCCGACCCAGAGGTACTACCGCTTGAGGCCAGAATTTTCCCGATTTGATTTTTCTCGCTTGCTGGTCTCTGTATTTGTGTTCTTCCTGCTGCTGGGGTGTCTTGTGAGCACTGGTCTTCTTCCTTCATAGCTCCCATAGCTATTGGAGAAGAAGATACGTGTTGGGGGCGATTTTTAGAAAGCGACATTCACCCCCCCTCTGTCGCCATTTCGGTCCAACAGTAATAAGCGTTGTTGGTTATGTAATCATCACTGTTTGACTGTGTGCACTAGCTTTGATCTGGGACTAGTGCTGTAATACACAGAGGGTCTGGATTCAGAAATCCGGGGTCCCAACACTTGGAAGAAGTTCCCCATGGACGGCGCCAGCTGTTGATGTTTTAATATCGATCTTACATATGATTTGTTTGGATTTGGAAATCTCTTAGAAGACTCGGACTATAAACTTGTAGAGTAGAGACACGGGAATTTTGATATAGGTTTAGGCCTTCCCCTAGGAGAATAATAACCCTATATCCTGTGTGGCTATTGCTCAGAGAATTGATTATAATTAAGAGTAATGCGAAATGCCTAGCACTATCTCCTGATAGATCTAATGCAATCTCCCCTCACCTCTCCCTTCTTCAACATCAACCTTTATATAGTTTATGAAGCGGTGGCCATTGTCCCGCACTAAACGATGCCTCAACATTTCAGGAGATAATCGTCTAGCGGAAATTATTGTTAGAAAGAATGGTGTCCCATTCACCGTAAGATGGTTATTGTCAGAGAGAGATCATGTGCAGTTATTAGGAATAAGCACACATTCAAACTGTCTTGTCAGACAGACCCACAATGTAGTAAGTCGTTGTAGACAAGGCAGTCAGAGATAAACTAGTCGTAGGAAGGTCTACGACCATGAGGTGGTTGTACGACCGTGTCTAGTCATTCACAGAACTCAACTCATGGTAGTCGTCATGATCATAGGTTGCGATGGTGTAGGATCAAGGATACCGACTATAGGGGGTGAATAGGAGGTTTTTAAAATTTTTCTTGTTCACTTGATTAATTCTTCACAATTTAAATGACAATGATGTAAAGCAATTAATCCTATGCAATTCTACTTAACAATTTAGCCAACTTAGCTCTAAACAATCAAATGATCACAAAGATGTAAATAAGTAAGAGCTAGGAAGACAAGAGACACAACCGATGTTTTACCGTGGTGATCAGAAACTTGCCGGTTTCCCCTAGTCCACGTTGAGGTAAGCCCGGACGAATCGGACCGGCTCCACTAATTGAGCCAAACACCTCGATCACTAATGTAGCTCTTCCCCGCTCCGGGTAGGCGAGCTCCAACCTTCACAATTTGTCAGGCCTTCTCACAACCTTCTTGAGAAGATCACCGATCACCTCTCTGCCCAACCGTCCAAGTGCCGGCAAGCACTAAGAGTAACAAATCTTGGGCTTCACTTGAATGCAAACTAGTGCCAAATGGATTTGCAATTGAAATCTAGCACTAAATGCTCAACCACCTCACTTTGATGTGCAAAGGGAGAATTGAGGTGAAATGAATGCTCTAGGGCTCAAGAAATATGCAATGAGTCTCTAAAAAATGCCCTTGTGCAGTGGTGGGGGTATTTATAGCCTCCACCAACCAAACTAGCCGTTTGGCACAATTTCCCGCAAAAATCAGGATGAGCGGTACTACCGCCCTTCTGGGACCGGTACTACCGCTCCCAAATCTTTGTGTCAGAACGGCTCTGTCAGACGTGTGCAGTGACCGTTGGATTTGGCAGCGCGGTACTATTGCCGTTCACATTTGCGGTACTACCGCTTTCCGGTAGTTCCGCAAAGTCGACGCGGTACTACCGCTCTGGCCAAAATCCGAAGGGTCCTAAAAATGCCGCTCTCTGGAAATAACATACCGCTTGGGCTCCGGATCAACCGGACTCCGGAAGTACCGCTCTGGGTGCGGTACTACCGCTTCCTGCGGTAGTACCGACGTTGAAAATGCCGGTACTTCCGGTCTGGTTAAAATCCTAGACCGATTGGAGATGTTTTTTGGAAAAATCATACCGCTCAATCCTCCGGTTCTTCCGGGATCCGGAAGTACCGCTTAAGTATGCGGTACTACCGCTCGCAGCGGTAGTACCGATGTTGAAACGACCGGTACTTCCGTTCCGCAGAGATTCAACCGAGTTCGAGGGGTGCTCTCTGAAAAAAAGGTTCTGCTCCAGAAACGGAGCTACCGCGCTGCGGTACTACCGCATTTGGGCGCGGTACTACCGCTCGCCGGTAGTACCGACATTCAAAGATGCGGTACTACCGCTTGTCCAGACAGAGCACAAACTTAATTTTTAAATTGAATTTTCATGAATGCAAGATTCTAAAGATAATCCAAATGGCACAAGAATTTTGTATTCAAGCTACTTGCCAAGATCCCTCTTTATGGTACGGCTATCTACCCTATAATCCGGTCTTCCACCTTTCACCAAAGACCGGTAAAATAAAAGGGAACTCAAATGCTAAGAATACCTTTGTCTTGAACCTCTTTGGGTCCTCATATGTTTCCTTTTACTTGCATCTTGTCGCACATGAATGGACTACCTTTCGCATGCTCATAAAACATGTTAGTCCCAAATTCACATAATTTCATTAATTACCAAAACCATTTTTAGAAGCCTAGATGCTTTCAGATGGTCTCCTAACCATAATTCTAGTCGAAGGAGTGTTCCTCGAATAACACGGGATGGACGGGTCTACCAAGGAGGTGACCAATCACCACTTCAAGCAAGGAATCTACAATAGTAGACGGAGTATGATGAGTACTACCCTCATAGGGACGAGGCCTACTACAGGTCAGGTCGGTCCACTGCCGGGCATCATCGAGTACGATCGCCTAGTAACGCCAATTACCCTTCCCTATAAAGGAGGCATCAGGAACTCATTACCAGATGTTGGGCATTTATTCCGGAACTCTAAGCAGTGCGCTGGCCACCACAGTTTCGCCCAGTAAACATGGAGAAATTTGATGGGTCCTAAACTCCCGTTGAATTCCTTCAAATTTACACGACAGTGGATCGGGACACAGGAGGAGATGAGTACGTCATTGCAAACTATCTTCTAATGGTGCTCAAGGGGTCTGCTCGGTCATGGTTGCTCAACGAACCATTTGAGTCAATCTACTCACGGCAACACCTCTGAAATCTCCTATTGGCCAACTTTCAGGGTAGATACAACCACCCTGAGAAAGAGGACGACCTACACTGGATGCGGTAGAACAGCAACGTGACCCTATGATTATTCATCAGTTGCTTTAGCCTGGTTCGTAACTCAATTCCAGAGGTCTCTAACGCTTCTGTCACCAGGGCATTCAAGCACGGTGTCCGTAGTAGGAGAAGGTTCACAGAGAACATCACCTTGTATCCTCCGACCATCATCGTCGAGCTCTTTGAGTTGGCTGACCATTATGCTATTGCTGTTGAAGCGGTCGAATGGACTAAAACCATTGATCAGGTCTACTAAAGTTCCAAAGGGGAAGGTGAAGGCAGTGGGAGGAAGGAGAATGCCAAGAAATCCAAGAACAAGGCCAAAGGTCAGAAGCTTCGAGCCGAAAGTTTGAAGGAAGTCTTGGCCATCGGTGATAAAGAGCCACACAAGCAATACTCTGATCGGGGCAAAGGCAAAGCACCCACGCAGAAGGACAACAAGCTTAGGTTGTGTCCACTTCACAAGAATGAGGGACATGACCTTCGCAACTGTTGTGTTTTCCAATGAAAACTCGAGGGTTACTATTTGGTAAGGGACCACTTCTCATGCTCGGTGAGGTGGGGTAGTCGAATGGTCAAAAGTACTCAAACGAGGATGAGGATATGCCTTTCTAGGATCCGAAGCACACCATCAAGCTCATCTATTGAGGTTTGTTTGCGTATGAGTCAAAGCGACAGTATAAGGTTATCAAACAAGAGGTCCCAAGGGAGTCATCACAATTTGCTATGATAAGAAAATGGTGCTGATGTGTGACTGTAAGTCCGTCGAGATGGTCAGCCAACTACCAACTTGAGAAGCTACCAAGACGCTGCCTTCGAGCAAGCACTCGAAGCCAAAAGCCACACCAAAGCCAAATGAAGAGTTCAATGAGTTTCCTCTGGACCCAGTGGAGCCTTCAAAGACTGTTCGCATTGGGGTTACTTCTGACCCCACATAGGAAGATGCCCTCATCACTTTCCTCTGGGCAAGTACAGATGTGCTTATGCGGTTGTCATCTGACATGCCCGAGGTCCCCAAGGAGGTGGTCGAGCATAGGCTAGCTCTACGGCCTGATAAGAAGATTGTAAAATTGAAATTATGGAGATTTGTACTAGATTGATGAGAAGCTATCAGATCAGAATTGGATAATTTACTAAAGGCAGGCTTTATAAGAGAAGTCGATCACTCAGAGTGGTTGGCTAACCTTGTAATGGTTAAGAAATCTAATGGAAAGTTGCGTATGTGGATACACTATACTAATTTAAATAAAGCTTGTCTAAAAGATGATTTTCTGCTTCTTCATATTGATCAATTTGTTGACTCTACTACCGGATGTGAAATGTTATGTTTTCTAGATGCATACTGTGGTTATCACCAGATCAATATGTCTTCATAAGATGAAGAGAATACAACATTTATTACATCATTTGGAGTATTTTTCTATGTCAAAATGCCATTTGGCTTGAAAAATGCTGGTCTGACTTTTCAAAGTTTGATGCAATTGACTTTTATACATCAAATGGGCCAAAACTTGGAAGCCTATGTTAATGATTTAGTTGTCAAAATCATCAAATGCCTTAATCACATTTCAGACCTGCAGGAGACTTTCGACAACCTCAGAAAGCATCGCTTGAAACTCAAATTTGAGAAGTGTGTGTTCAGAGTTTCTTCAGGAAAGCCGCTTGGATTCCTTGTTTTGGCGAGAGTTATCGAAGCAAATCCTACAAAGATCAACACCATCAAGCATATGCACCCTCTGAGCATGAAAAAAGAAGTTCAAAAACTCACCGGGTGCATAGCGGCTTTAAATCGTTTCATTGCACGTCTGGGGGAGAAATAACTTCCTTTCTTCAAGCTTCTGAGGAAACACGAAGGTTTCGAGTGGTCAAAAGAGGCTAACGATGCTTTTGAGGATGTCACGAGGTATCTTACGAGTGTTCCTATTTTGGTTTCTCTAAAACTAGGCGAGACACTCTTAGTATGTCTGTCCACTACACCATAGGCACTAAGTGTTGTACTGGTTGTAGAACGCGAAGGTGTCCAGCGACTATTATACTATGTAAGTGAAGTCTTACATGGACATAAGGAGCGCTACCCTCAGGTCCCAAAACTCATATATGCCCTCCTCATGTCTTCGAGAAAGCTAAGACATTATTTTTAGGTGTACAAAATTATTATACCGTCTGAGTTTTCCTTAGAGGAGGTCCTCCAGAATAGGGAAACAGTGGGACGCATGACAAAATAATCAGTGGAACTTGGGGAATTCGACCTACATTAGAGAAGCATTCTTTTAGTTTCGAGTTATAGTATATCCCTTGGAAGGATAACTTTCTCGCTGACCAGTTGGCCTGACTAGCTTCTTTTTTATTACAAGTACCACCAGGAGTCTTCTTGGAGCAATTTTAGAAGCTGTCTCTGTTTGAAGTACCGGAGACAACTCCCAAAGAGACAGCCTCTCTAGAATATGAGGATACCTGGATGGCTCCCATCTACGAGTATCTTCAGAAGGGTTTGTACGCAACGACGATCTCAAAGTAGATCGTTTATCATGCAAGCCCAAGATGTATACCTTGGTCGATGCTCTATAAATGGGGTACTCAAGGGGTTCTCATGCGATGTATATCACAAAAAGAAGGTTTATAACTCCTTAACGACATACACGGGGTTATCTATAGAGCACACGCCTCTTACAAAACGCTGGTTGGAAAGGAATTTCAACAAGGTTTCTACTGGCCAACATCCCTCAATGACACCAAAGAGCTGGTTAAGAAGTGTGTACAATGTTAGTTTCATAGCAGACAAATACACCAATATGCTCAGGCCACTCAAATAATTCCTCTAATGTGGCCTTTTGTGACCTGGGGTCTCAACATCCTAGGACCATTCCTATAACAGTCCAGTTGTTTATTTCAAAATTTTATAAATAAATAAATAAATAAATTAGTTTAAAATAAAATCAAGTGTTATTTGGTTTCTTCAATTTTAGAGATTTTATCTGCCTATTTTCAGCTTTTAAAAAGGCTTTTATAAAAAGTAATTTAACTAAAAACAAATAAACATTATTTAAAAAGGGTATTTTGAATTTTTGTAAAAATCCTATTTTAAATTAATTATTTTAAAGCATTTGGCTTTTATTTGAATTTTTTTGTGATTTCTAGGATTTTAAAATCAATTTCAAAGCTAAAAAGTATTTTTGTAAAAAATTAAGGACTAACTTTTAATTGGAAATATTTTTCATAAGTCTAAAACAGCCCCAGAAATTTTTGTGATTTTTTCTAGAATTTTTGGATTTTATTTGCTATTTTTAACAATTTTTGATGCCTTCTAGCATTTTTAAAAATTAAAAATGTAATTTAAACTCTCCTTCTCTCCTCGGCCGACATGTGTCTGGCCTTGATTCAATCCACCTCGCCGCCTGATCTATTCTTGGCCGTCCACTTCACTTACCCCTTCGTTCGTCGCCAATGGCCTGGATTTAATCATCCTTGTTCGATCTAATCCCAGCCACCCGCTCTCACTTACCCCCTTCATCTTTGAATCCGGCAGCCCTTATTTGCTTCCCGACATGTGGCCGTCATCCGTCCGTTCGCTTCTCCTCTGCTCTTCTCTTTCGCCGACACATGGGCCCCGCATGTCAGGCCCTTCTTCCTCCTATCCCCTTCTTCTTCCTCGGCCGCTCTCTCTTTTTCCGCCGTCGCTGTCATGGACACCACATCAAACCCGTGTTTTCGGCCAATCTCTCTCCCCAAGGTGTCGCCTCGATTTCCCCTCCTCGCCGCACCTCACATCTCATATCCTTGGCCACCCGTCTCCACGTTCGCACACCCAAACCGGTTTCATCCCCGCAAACTCCGGCGAGCAATTACTCACCGCGCCACCCCTTTCCCCCTATAAATCCCCCTCCGAGCACACCTACCTTTGCATGACCTCCCTCCGCCCTCACTCCTCTTCTCCGAACTCAAGCTCTCCCCGTAATCATGCCCTCTCTCCTCCGCATTGGCAAGCATCTCCGGCGATGAATTCCATCCGCCTCGGTCCTCCCCATGCCCCGCCGACCCCTCCTCCGGCTTCACTGCACCCATGTGAGCCCCGTCCACCCCTCGGCCAAACCACAGCGCCACCGCACCGGGAGCCGCCCATCACCGTCATTTCCTGCTTATCGTCGGTCGCTTCTGTCGCTCCTTCATCTCCGCGCAAGGTACCATCGGGTTCCCCTCACCCCCCCTCTCTCTTGAAGACCTCATCGGCCATCGCCGAGCGCCAGAGCTCCGGCGACCCTCAAGTCCCGAGTGCCGCCGCGTTCGGCCAAGCCATATAAGCGCCTGAGCCCATGTGGCAGCCGACGTGGACGCCATGTGGGAGCAACGCCAGCCCTAGCCACCCACGCCAACCAGTTTGCCACCTCAGGATCCTCTTCGATCCTTGGACTCGATCCACGGTAGACCCGGTCCCACCTATCAATGAAATAAACCCTTTTCCTGTACAAAAATAATTCATCCAAAATTTTAAATCCCTGCTGACGTTATAAATCAAATTTCCAGTATAAAAATAATATCAGAAAATCAGCCTTTTCCTTTTTTTTCTCTCTTTTCAAACATCCGGAAGCTTGTATTTCTTCATATTAACTCCAATTGGAAGTTAATTTGAATTTTGTTTGAATTTATTTGCTTTGGTTCTTCGCGTTTAGATTGCGACGATTTCGAATAGTACTATTTCGACGACTTGCGGCACCAAGACTTCGAGCAAGGAAAGTTACCCCCTTTATCATGTTCTTCCTAGTAATTTAAATTATTTATGTTGTTTTTAAAATTATTATGCATGCGTACTTTTATTCAAATTAGTTTAAATTTGATTTAAACTTTAGTTACTCCAAATTCCTTTGTATATGGCCAAATTTGACATTGAACATCAACATGCCTTATCACCTTAGATAAAACTCTAGCTAATACACTAGTATGGACTAGAGAAATTTTGTATCAAATACTTAGACCTGCTTAGACATAATTTTGTTTTGGGATAACTTTTTCACATAAAATGATAAAGTTTTCAAATGTACTCTTGACTTTGGTGAGTTAAAAAGGATTATGAAATGTTTCAAAATAAAATATAAAAACTTGGTTTAGACTTAGGCAAATGGTTAGGTGGTGGGTGCTTGTTGGCATGCATTGTTGTTTGGTGACACAATGTTGATTGCCAGGCACAAGGGGTATGTGGTTGGTGCCTAAGTCAATTAAGGACCGGTCTGTGAGCTACTGCTACAAAGCCCTTTCGTACTACCACAAGGCTGGTATGGGACAGTTCTGACTGATTAATTTGTAGGTCCCAACCTGAGTCTTGCTGTAGGTTGAAAGTGAGCGTGGCGTAGACCATGAGAAGTCTAATTCGGCTCAAGAGGGGCTCCAACTTATGGATTCAACTTGTGGTGAAATCTCAGTGTTGGCTTGACCAGGTTGAAGGCATTGCATTGTAAAGGCCTTGTCATGATCTCTCCGCCGCACACCTAAAGAAGTGTGTTAATCACGTGGCAATATGAGATGATCATGTTTCGTGGGTAAAGCTATACAACCTCTGCAGAGTGTATAATCTATTCTAGATAGTTGTGCCCACGATCATGGGCAAGCTGAGTAAAGTTTTTTATGGATTAGACTTTGTTTTCAAAATGGTTTTACAAAATTCTTATGGATGGTTGGAATCCATACAAGATCGTTTGAGGAAAGATGGTCCAAGTGGGATACCTGTGGATAGGTTAGTGTTTGGTTGGAACCTGCACTAATGATATTATCTTGTTTCTATTTATTGTATCAAATTCAGCTTTTGAATCTACTTACAATATTTACTTCAATTCTGCTTTTCGCTCAATTAACCTTATTATGCCTTCCTTTGTCAATCCTTATGCATGCATTAACTCTGTTAAACTTCCTAGTGTAACTTGTGGAGTACTTTATGTGCTCATGTTGCTCAATTCATCATTTTTCCGAAAATGACTTCGACTTCGGTGAGGATCAAAACAAATAGGCCGCGTCTTACTATCATTTGCCTGTGGGTAGGCTTACTGGGCTTCTTCCACTTCGGTTTTATCTTCTACTACTTATATTTAATTTTGGTTTATGGACCACTGATGTAAACTTTGGCCATCAGGCCCATATTCAGTTAAATAAAGTTGGTCATTATGCATGATATTTGTCTTTGTTACACTGTGTGCACTAGATGATCCTGCACTAGTGCGATTAACACAGAGGGTTCTGGAGTTGTTGCTTCGGGATCCGACAATTCCCAAGAGCACCGAGGGCTTCGAGTTCCTTTTTGTGGCTAGATACATTCACAAAAAGGATCGAGGTTGAACCTGTGACCAAGATAACAACAGAAGCCGCAAAGAGGTATGATGGGAAGCGTAATTACTTAATTTGTTGTCCTAAGTCAAATAATTACAGACAACGGTAAACATTTTTCGAGTGAAAAATTTCAAGACTTTTGTGCGAATTGGGTACCATACTTTGCTATGCCTCCGTCGGCCGTCTTCAAAGCAGTGGGCAGTCGAGCGAGTGAATTACCAGATAATGCAAGGAATTAAGACTCGAGTTTTTGACCAGCTTGTGAAGCACTCGGGGGCTTGGATACAAGAACTTCCTTCAGTATTATAGGCAATTCGCATGACTCCTAGTCGGGCGATAGGAGAAACTTTATTTTTTCTAGTTTTTGAGGTCAAAGCCATGCTTCCCCCAAAATTAAAAATCCAGTTGACAAGGGCCAAGAACTTCACTGATTCCAACCAAGAGCAATTTCGAGTAGATGACATCAACCTACTCGAGGAAAAGAGGAATCAAGTCTTAATTCGTTCAACAGTCTACCAGCAAGCCATGCATAAGTACTACGATCGTAAGATCCAACATCGTAGCCTTGCTGTAGATGACTTAGTATTGAGAAAACTTCAATCCCAGTCTAATCAGAACAAGCTTTCCCCCAAGTGGGAAGGTCCTTACACTGTGGTCAAAGTCACATGACCAGGCTCTGTGCAACTTGCTATGGAGGACGGCCAGATTCTCCCAAACTCTTGGAACATCGACCAACTACGTAAATTTTACATGTAAACATTTTTACTCTTTCAATAAAGCTTTTAGTTTTTTAATCTTTATTGTGGTATATTTAGTAGAGATTCTTTTAGGTTTGTTCGACCACTTCTAGTACATCTAATCTGTTTAACTGGTCGGAGAAGGGAACACCGCTACTCGAAGTCTCTCCTCTCTGCACGTGGTCCTACCCACTAGAAGGAGCTTCCTAGTGACGAACTATTCCTAACTCTGGCTATCAACATAAAACAATTGAGTTGTCTATGAAAACATTGATCAGGCGTACAAGAAGGAATTTTGAGTTTTTATCTTCATATCATTTATGTCTTAGATTCTGTTAACCTGGTCAAAGGAAGGTAACATCACCTAGTCAAAGTCTCTCCTCTCTGCACATGGTCCTGCCCACTAGAAAGAGCTTCCTAGTGTCGACTCATTCCTATCTTTTGCGCTTATCCAAAGCTCTGACTTGTAGACCGATCATACTCGCATGAGCAATTATGGTGTCTTCGGATGGACTCATCTTCTCTGCACCAAACCCACTGAGTAGATCATTGAGAAGTATGCCATTATCTTGAAGGATTGTCTTTATCGACTTGGTTTCCTCATGACTACGAATCGAGTCTTCAGTGAGACACTTTATTTCGACTACAGCCTCTGCAACTGGGTTGAAAATGCTCAAGGCAATACTTATCAACAGACTAGTTAGAAGAACTGCTCGAAGGTAAAGTTTTTCTTACCTGATAGTTGAGTATTGATCAGCCTTATTCTCTCATCCTTCTCTTTACTAATAAGAGTTAGTTGTTTGATCACTTTGGCTTTCTCTTCGACCTCATTGTGGAGTTTACTCATTTCAGTCTCTTGTTCTATCAAATGAAAAGAGTTAAAGGAAAGCGAGAAAGGTATAAATGAGCAGTCTTAAGTTCGGAACTTAGTACTTATTTTCTCCTGCAAAGTTTTAACTATAGAATTGGCCTTCACGAGGTTTATTAATAAGTCAGAGTTATACATCTTTAGCTTCTATGAATCGGCCTTCTTGTTGTCAAGTGCAGCAGCCAAGAACTCTGCGTCGAGCTTGGACCTACAAGGGTTAATAGAAGACATGAAAAGCTGCACAAAGTGGTTGAGACAGAGTTCGACTACATTGAGCAATAACTTATAATGTCGTGGCCTTCTTGGAGAGCTTGGCATTTTTTTGCCATAGAAGTGTGAGCTGTCTGTGGTACTCAGCCACAGTTGCCATGTCTTCTATCGCTCTGTAAACAAAGAAGGATAGTGAGAAGCAAGGAAAAACCATGTATGAATGTATAAGTATTCGATACTTATATTCATGCTCCTATGAGGAAATGTTGCGAGTACCAATTAGGAATCTTTAAGTTGATTGAGTTGATCGACCTTGTTCCACCACACGTTCTTGAGGTGTTTATCATCAAAGATGTTCCCCTTGTTAGGTATGTCTTTGGGGTATAGAACTTGGCTCCAAGGTCGATCAGAAGAAGATTCTTCTACAAACGGAGGGTTAAAAAATGTAGAGAAGAGTTAGGTTGATCTTCCTCTTCTTTGGCTATACCTTCTCGAGAATGAGGGAAAGCATCCCCGATGTCTTTCTTTTTAGTGCGGCGATCGAATTGATCTCCAACCTCCTGACCAAATATCTCTACTTTCTCTTTCATCACTTGAAATTCTTTCGCTGCGGCCATTTCTATGGTTGTAGTCTTCACAGCCTTAGCTACAACCTCTATTGCTGCTGTGGTCGTTTCCTTGATCATCATCTCCACCACTTTTCAACTGCGGGCAGAGCCCCTGGGGGATTCTCGACAGAAGCATACTTGAGGAGTGGAGAAGTTGAGCTAAAATCATCAAGAAGTAAGTTACCATTTAAGAAGACCTAGAGGTAAAATGCAATATTTATACTTGTATTTTCATACCTCGATATCGTGGCCTTGAGTGTGAATTTAGAAGAAACTTTTCTAGAGATTAGTTTCTTCAATCTCCTCTCTTCAACCACTCCTAATTGCAGAAGAATGAGAGCTTCTTCGACCGTGTCTTGTCGAAAGTCTTGTTCACCTTCGACCATGTCTAATCGAAGGTCTCGAGCAAGAGTTACTTCTTTTTCTCCCTCCTGCCCCTCATGGAAGTCAAAACCAATTTCGACCATCTAAAGGGCTGTCCACTTCTCGATCATAGGTGCTGCTACCGTAGCAGTCTCGTTCACAAAAGATACAAAATTTTTCCAATTTTCCTTTTTGAATTTCTTGATAAAGCCTCGAGAAGTGCCTTCTAAGTGCATTTCAGTATCACAGTATAATGGTATCTTGATCTTAGGAGTCGGTTGCACAAGCACGGTGGCTCCTATCTTTTCTACGATAGCTGATGTGCATCATATTTGTAGTACATTTTCATATAGTTATTCTGTGGAATATAGCTCAAATTGGCCATAAATTCATTGATTATACACATTTTGCCCTCCTTTTGGACACTTTACAGTGCATTGTAATTTCCTTGCAGATCGGCGCGAACTAGGCGCAAAAATCCACAGAAGATCAGAGTGAGAAGGAGCTAGGGTTGCAAAATAGTGCAAGGGAAGGGACTAAAATGCAAACTAGCAGCAAAACCCCAACTACCAGCTCATTGCGCCACCAGCCCCGCGCAGCTAACCCTAGCGCCCGCGCCGCAAGTATAAAAGCCGCCACTGCCTCCTAAATCAGCCAAGCCGGTTACACCCCAAACCACAAACCCTCGCCGCATACTACAGAAAGACCCGTTCGCTCGCCTTCTTCTCCCACCAGAGAACGCCATCGAAACCTTGCCTTTCCCCATGGCCGTCGTCGGAGACCGGCCATAGCCGGCGACGAGCTACACTTCCCCCAGCTCTTACACCCCCTGGCCATCTTTACCCCCCCCCCCCGGTGCCGAACCCTGAAACGCGAGGAGGAAGAAGCCCGGTTCCAGATCTTCAACTTCTTTGGCCGGATCTGCTGCTCAAGTGCCGGGTCAACTGCCCTTCGACAGATCAACCTCTTCTGCGACGGGATCCGCACCTCTTCATCTTCCTGCACCAGATCGGGTACTTCTTCTCCGGGATCTGCGACCTCTACGTCTTCCACGGCCGGATCTGCTTCTCCAAGGCCGGATCTGCTGCTCTTCGCCCGGATCTGCTTCATCTACTTCCCCACGGCCGGATCTCTTCATCCACGGATGGATCTGCTTCCTACTGCCTGCATCCCCTTCGGCTTCTTCACCAGCTCTGCCTCATCTGCCTGCGTCCTCTACAGACTTCTTCCACAACCGAGCTGCACTCTTCAGGGTTGTAACAATCTTAAATCCCCAATTTAATGTTGCGATACTCTTCTTGAGGATGCTCGTGTTTCAGATCTGTGATGTTCATGTGTTTCTGTGCAGATCTGGATACTTTAATGTGCTTGTTTTGTGCTTGCTTATCTGAGATGTTTATGTGTTGAATCGGTTATGTGCTGCTCTATATTTCAGATCTGGACATAAAGTGCTATTCATTGTTTTTGCTCTCGTGAGCTGTTTATGTTGAGTATATCTTCATGCTAGGTTTTATATCTCTTGCTGATAGTCACTAGTTATTCATAAGTTGATGCCTCTGCTTGTAGGGTTCTTTATTACCGTGATATTAATATCATCTTTCATGCTAGTGTAGATCTTTCAATTAGATTTCATATTGAGCATGCAGTCCTGTTAATTTCTGTTGGATTAGATTTCATGCTTTTTAATGCCATTCTTATGTTAGGTTTACTTCCTTATTCCTGCAGTAGCATAGCTTGCATGGTGGTTGCTTGTCTTGATTATTATCTGGTAGTTGTTTGTCTGATAGCTAGATGCGAAGGGTAGGGAAGGTAGGCTTTAGCATTTGTCTTATTCTCAATATTTCCCAGCGCATTCTTTCCTTCCTCAGTTCCTTTCCCTCTTTCTCTTCAGCTCAATCTCTGCGTTTAGCCAGCCATTCCCTCTTAGCGCATCTCAATCTTTCTAACGGTAGAATTAGTTCTCTGTTCCCCTCATCCCAACTCCCTCTCATCATGTCTGATTCTTAGTCTGCTTACCTTCTTTAGATCTTTCTTAACTCTCTTCTCTTCTCTAGTTCTTTCTCACCTCACTTCTTTCTCTAGCAGTCAATCTCTTCTCTAGTCTTCTAGTCTCCTACACTCTCTTCTTATCTAAGCCTTCTCTCTCTCTCTCTCTCTCTGTTTCTCTCCCTTTTCCTTTGGCTCTTTCTGTTTTATTTCTAATTAGTCTTTCTTCAGTCTCTCTCTCTTAATAGGATTAGTTCTTTGGTTTCTCCTTCCCAGATAGTCTTATTTCTCAGCCCCTTAGCTCTTCCTTTCTCTTTCTTTCTCTCTTTTGCAGTTCTAATTTCTGACCTTTAGTTGTTTAGATTATGCAGTTAGTGTCAATTACCCTGTTCTTGTGATTTAGATTTGGTTTAGTGTCATGTCACCGGTACTCTAGTCCCTGTGGAGAACACGACATATCGCTGCTATCTTAGCGGCAGCCCGTACACTTGCGGGTGTGCAGTTTTGCACGATCAGTAGCCACGTCTGTGAGGAACTGCCCGATGGGGGCGCTCGAAGCAGCAGGGAGAAGGATGGCAAGGGGAACAATAGCACTTGTGCTCCCCTTGTCCTTATCAACTACTTTGGCCAGTCGATGTCTCTTGGCTGGAGGAGCCTTACTTTCTCCACCTCTCCTTCGAAGACCATCAGTTCGACCCCTTGGTCATCCAAATAGTTGTTTAAGCCTACCTTCTGTAAGGAAGAAGAATAACTATTTGGTCATTTTTCGTGGAGTAAAGTCCATTACCGGTCCTTAAACTTTTTATGCTATGTCATCTCGGTCCATAGACTTTTAAAGTATGCCATCCCGGTCCATAAACTTCAAAATGTGCCATTACCGGTCCTTAAACTTTTTATGCTGTGTCATCCCGGTCCATAGACTTTCAAAAGTGTGCCATTACAGCTGGACCCGTAACAGGTGGTAATGGCACACTTTGAAAGTTTAGGGACCGGGATGGCATACTTTAAAAGTCTATGGACCGGGATGACACAACATAAAAAGTTTAAGGACCGGTAATGGACTTTACTCTTTTTCGTGACTATGTAGTCCAAAAGATGAGATCGATTTTTCAATTACCTTTAGTTGTTCTTCTCTTTCTTCGATGGATACATCCACCAGAATACGAGGAGCCTCTACTTTGTGTGATGGAGCCTTCTCATAGACTTGACCCGGGAATTAATTTTCTCCAAATCAAGGTCTGTTCATACAGATGAAGAGGTCAGTAATTAGTGCTCAAAATTTAATATTACTATGAGTACAATTGTTACTTACCATTCTCGTAGTCCTTGGTTGGATCTGAGACTCCCGAGTACATCCACATAGGATATGCTCATTGCTTCAGGGGGCTGATACGACGAGTGATGAAGTCCTTCACCATGTGCCAGCCGGTGAGCCCTTTTTCCCTCAGCTCTTTGATGGCTGAGATGTAGGGGACTATCCAAGTAAGGTCCTTCGGGACCGAATTCCATGAAGTTGTCTTCTCTACAGCCTTCCCCACGAAAGAAAGGCTATCTTCGCTGGTCGTCTCCCAGTAGAACCATCTCTTCTTCTGATTCAACCATGAAGACCAAGTGAATATCTAGATATACAGCTCCATCTTGCCATCGTGCAGCTTCAGACCGTAGCTCCCAATGATTCCAGTCTATCGACTCATTTCGTAGTAATACCAAAAGAGCTCGAGGTTTGGTGGAATACCCATATATGCCTCATACAAATATATGAATACACTAAGCATGATAATCGAATTGGGAACCAAGTTCACCAATTCGACTCCAAAGTATTCGAGTACGACGATGAGGAAGGAATCAGTTGTGTAGGGACCCCGAGCGCAAGAGACGTCCGTAGTCGCCTCATGTGTGTTTTGTACTAGTCCCATGAAAGTAGTTAGTACACACATTCACAACAATGAGGCCACATCCATATACATCGCATATATTTAATTTGTGACAAAGGGGTGAATACATAAGCAATGCATAAAATATAAGGTTTACAGTATATGGCCGACCGGCCAAGCAAATACTAGAGTCAAGAGTAAATTGTAGAGGAAGACAAATAAATAAGTAGAAGTATCTAGTGGTATGCCACCTAGTCCATAGGCAACCAACTGGAGATTAGGCCCTAGAAAAACCCATCGTCGAATTCCTTAGTGTCGAGGCACAGTACGCATCATCAGGCACGTGTCCTTCATTCCCTGATCAACAATAATTTAAGTAAGGTTGAGTACATGGTGTACTTAGCAATACTTGTAGTATATCACAAAATTTTACATATATGCAAGGCTGTCAAAAGAGATGGCTCTATAGTAAGTTATTTTCAGCATAAAGCATATTTCATTTTGCAATATCAATAAGTAATAATTTGCAAACGGAATGGTAAAGAGTATACAACATGTAATGAAATAACATTTGTATAATCCTTAATAACAGTAGACCAAATCAATTCATAGCCGTCCTCGGCCGAAAACATCGCTCAATTCCCACCCATGGGTGTGGCACACGATTAGACGTTCATGCCATCCCATATGTTTGGTGAAACAGTTTCAAAGAGGAAAACTATATCCTTTGTGGCTACATCCAAGCATGCTCGTGACCACGAGCATGCTATTTAAATAGTTTTTAACACTCTGTAGAGTTTATACAGCTTTACCCACGGGCGATTCTTCCGCGACGTCGGTAGCCGTAGCTCCTGTCGCGCCTTCGGTCCTTACCACCCCGAGCGACGTCCTCCCCCGGGTTGGTAGGTTCCGGCACCACGAGGGGCGTACTCATGGGCTCAACAGCGCCGGCGGAGGGTGCCGCCAATGGGCTCGAGGCGACGCGCCCTCCCGAGCTGGTCCGGCCGGACCTATCACCGGCCGCACGTCCCGTCCCACCGGTGCCAGCCGCCGAGGCGGCTGGTGGGCTGGAGGCGGCAACCTCGGCGCAGGCTCCCGCTTGGCTACCGTTACCACGACGACTCGAAGCCCTTGCAGAAGCCTCCGCCGGCACCGCGCGCTCGGGCACAGCAATGCGCAGAACCTCGCACGTGCGGTTTATCCGCCCCTGCTTCGCCGTCTTGGTCGCAGCCTCATGCAGCTTGTGCTCCTTGAGTGTGTACGGGCCCAGGAACGTCGCAACCACGCACTCCGCATCTTCCAGCTGAGCCACTGCACAAAAGGGAACAAGTCGGTCAGCCACGGGCTACACAGACACAAAGGGATGCGCACCAACGCACCGCGCGACTTACAAGGAGTGGAGGGCGGAGGCAAGCAAGACAACGACGGGCACACCCCGTCCTCTCAGTCGTCGCCCCGTCGCCTGTACTTCCATCGGGCGGAGAGTGGCGCCACCCCGTACATCGTAAACTCTTCAGCCACGTCGCGCATACTTAGCCGACGTGCAACGCCAGCAAGCCTCCATAACCTCCGTGCGTCATCAGCTTCCGGCTTCACACGTGGTGAGCTATTGAACGAGATTGGCCCACCTCGGCACAGCAGGCCACTCCTGCTAGTCACGATGTAATAAAACCACCGACGCGTCCAGCCGGATTACCACATCTCCAAGCGGGCCGGCGCAGGGAATAGCGTCGTGCAGCACTCTCGTAGCACGAAATCCACGTTGCCAAAATTGGATACAGCCCCCTCAACCTTCCTGGGTCGGCAGCACGCGTCGTGCAGGGTGGCGAACAGGCTTGCGCTGGGACGCCGGCCCTCCGTCCGCATGGCCCATGTGAAGACGGCTAGGCGGACTATGGCGTTTGGCGTCAGCTGCGCTAACTCCAACCCATAGGTCCGCAGGACTTCGCCCACAAACGTTGTTGAGGGCATTCGAAGGCCGGCGTCAAAGAACGCGACAAAAACAATCGCCTCTGTTTCCTGGGGCTTCGGTTCCGTCTCGTCACGGCGGGGTAGGCAAGCCCCATCACGCTCCTTGATCTTCCCTTCCCGTACAAGCCGCTGCAGCGTCTCCTCGGTCACGCGGCTCTTCCCCAGCACACGGGAGCAGTGACCTCCCGAGTATTCCATGGCGTCCCACCGCTCGTCACCACACGAGCGCCCCCGCAGCACTAGCTCGCAATCCTCAGAAGGGAAGGACGACTCGTCCCGGCTAGACATGGAGCTGCCGCTGGGATGGCGGGGGGCACCGTCCTGACCGGCCATTGTTCTGAGATTAGAGCAAAAGGGCTATCAACACGAAGTAAGCAGAGATAGGCGGCAGGCGGGATAGAGCGCCCCCACCACAGCGAATGGCGCCTTATAAAGCCCGCTCGCCTCCCCCACGACCAGAAGCGCAGCCAGATTAAAACCCCCAGCGGTTCGACTACCCACGACTGGAAAGAAGATCCGCCGGCATCTGGAGAGGCATGCCTGGTAGGTGGCCAGGCAGCGCGCAACGCCAGACCGTGCCCGACACGCGTCCCGCTTGCCTAGGGAAGAGGCGAACAGCCGCGCTCACGCAACCGCTCACATCCCACGACGCACCAGGCATAAACCGCCGCGTGCCTCACCCACGGAAGGCAGAATGCACGATGCGACGGCCTTCCCCCTGATAGGCCAGGCGTCGGCACGATTCCAACCGCCATTAAAAGCGCACTACCAGACCGCGCGGTCACAACGGTTCCGAGGCATTTCGTCAGCCGCGACTCCGACTCGGTCCCCAACACCGGCCCCGGAGCCAAGAGGTCTGACCTCGCTGCGGCAACTCTCCACCATCACATTCCCGGCGTCTACCAGTTCGAAGGGTAGGGGACGGAGCACGCGCGCATCTACTTCGACTAGGCGCCAGCTCTGCTGCCACCCGTTCGAAGGGTAGGGGACGAAGCGCACACACGTCTACCTCAACTAGGCGCCAGCTCCGCTACCACCCGTTCGAAGGTTAGAGGACGGAGCGCGCGCGCATCTACTTTGACTAGGCGCCAGCCCCGCTGCCACCCGCTCGAAGGGTAGGGGACGGAGCGCGTGCGCGTCTACCTCGACTAGGCGCCAGCTCCGCTGCCACCCGTTCGAAGGGTAGGGGACGGAGCGCGCGCGTCTACTTCGACTAGGCGCCAGTCCCGCTGCCACCCGTTCGAAGGGTAGGGGACGGAGCGCGCGTGCGTCTACTTCGACTCGGCGCTAGCCCCGCTGTCACCCGTTCGAAGGGTAGGGGACGGAGCGCGCGCGTCTACCTTGACCAGGCGCCAGCTCCGCTGCCAACCGTTCGAAGGGTACGAAACGGAGCGCGCGCGGGTCTAATTCGGCTGGGCGCCAGCTCCGCTACCACCCGTTCGAAGGGTAGGGGACGGAGCGCGCGCACGTGCCTACTTCGATTAGGCACCACCTCGGAACGGAGCGCTCGCGCATCTACCTCAACCACCAATCAAGGCGTCGGGTTCGGCTACGGCCTCAGCCTTCGGTCAAGTTCGGAAAAGTTCACAGGCCGCAGGGACGGAGGGGGCCAAAGGACTCGGCAACATGGCTTCGGCCCTATGAAGCCCTTCACCATGAGAGGCTCCTATTGTAGGGGTGGCCCCCACCTAAACCCAGCAGGCCTGGTAGAAGGTTATAAAGCCCAGAATAGGCCATGTGTAATGACATAAGTGCCCCTGAATTGGATACTCAGATGTAAGGGTATAGTTGTAAAAGCACTCCCCATGTGTGTATATATATATGGAATACAGGCCATGGGGAAGGACCCAAGCCATTACTGTCACTGTCTCCCAACTCTCCACTACCATCTCTCTCTCTGTTTGGTCTGTTGCCACAACAATATTATTAATAAAAAGATCGAGTCATTATATTCCGCCATCAGCTATACCTAGCCATCTCTGAGTACTAAACAGAAATAATCTCATGAATATATCTTTATCATGACCCATCCTTGAACCCTATTTTGACATGTTTTCCCTACCATTTCCCACTTCACTCCACCCACTGTGACTCCGACAATACTCCGCGCCCAATCAACCTTGCCTCAAATCACCCATTTAACCATAATAAAAACTAATCAAGCTCAGTTGGATTTATTTGGACCTTTTGAGTTATTTGCATTTATTTGGATTTCGTTGTTTATCGCGTAATTAGAAGTGGAGTCCTGAAGATTCATTGGATCAAGCGAGACCAAGATCGAGGCGAAGATAATGACCAGAAGCTCAGGACCTTCAAATGAGAAAGCTTTGAGTGAGCTTAAGACTGCAGTAAACCACGCAAGGCGAGTAAATACTTTGATCATATTGAACCCCCATTTTTTGCAAATTACTTTTGTGTAAATTATTAAATTGCATGCTGTTATTTTATACGCAAACAAACATTTGTTTTAAGATTCTAGTTATATGCCCATTATATGACTTGTTAGTATTATTCCTCCTTTGGAACATTTGAATATGAGAACCTTGTCACCCTAGTAAAATTATAATGGTAACTTTTTGAAAATAAGTCCGTAATTATACGCCATGCTTAGTATTGCTTAGATACTCGGGGCACTAAAACGCCCAAGCATCATTTTTAATCACGAGAAACTGGTTTGGGAAGTCATGGTGGTAATGCCTGGTATATTTGATATGATTATTTTATACTCTCAAAAACCTCAAATTGCTTATCTATCTAGGCGGATGGTTCGGGGGTATGGTGCAACGGTGCACGAGAGTGTGGTTAGTGGTAGAACCGCCCAGATAACCCTAAGGACTGAATCTTGTCATGACCTTCTGTGTAAAACAAGTACAACTATAAGTCTGTAAAGTATAACTTGGCTTAGTAGATTTACCAGACCCTGAAAGTCATCCTCATAGGTGGAGGAGGTGAGGTAGTGCAAGTGGCTGGTCTGCGGACGGCTTGAATGGGACATTCGCAGAGGGTGAAGTTCTTCTGCGGCGTGCTAAGAGTGTGGGTAGCTAGCTGCTAGGCGCATACGAGGGGAACATCCCGCACAACCTATGAGACCTGCCGCAAGCGGGCCAAGCTCATAGGGGTGAAATGATGGAAGGGGCGAGGTATTTTGAATGGTTACTGTGATGGTTTATTCAACCGCACGACTAAGGAATCGTGTGGGGCAACGAGCGGACTATCTTTTGTGGGTGAAGTGTGCAAACTCTGTAAAGTCAAAACTATTCAAATAGCCATGCCCACAGTCAAGGGCAGACATGGGTACTTAACCAGATATAGTTCTATTTCAAAAACTTTGTGGGTGGAATTGGAAAAGTGGAGGGCAGCGGAAAGCTCTGTTGTGGTGTTGCCCTGGGTGTCGTCCCAGCGATAATGTAAGCGGCTATAACGCTGAAGGTCTAGCATATGGTGTAGAAACCATGTAACGGTAGATGGAATCTGGATCGCTATTATTATTACTACATTCTTTCACGCATTATGTTTTAATTCAAACTGCTAGGTCTCAGGAAATTTCTATGTATCATATTTTAAGAATAAAATACTCCTTTTCCTACAAAATAAAGTATAGGGAAGAATAAATAGTGTCGTAAGTAAAGAAGATGGAGGTTTGTGGTAAACACACGAAGATGTTGGTGGGATTCGTGTCGATCATCAAAAGGAAACGATAGTGTGAATTCTGGGAAAATAAATTTGTGGAGCCTAAATGAATATATTGGCTAGATGGATGAATTAAATGATTTTTGAAGAATTAGGGAGTGCGAAAGTAATTGCTGGATTACGACATTGATAAATAATATAAATTCCTTGGAGATGATAACAATAATGGAATAATAGAATATGATCGATTACTAGATGGATCAACTGAATTTTTGGGAATTGTAGATATGATAACTATTGGAACATAAACTTGATCAATAATATTCCTGGTGGATGTATACTACTGAATTAGTTAGAGATAGATATTGGAAAATAAGGTTGACTACTGGAAGAGCAAATTATGGTTAATCAATAACAGAAAGGATTGAATTGTTAGGAAGTCCTAATACAAATGATATCAGTGGATTTAAAAGTAATAATGTTGGGTAATCATTAGAATTCAGAAGTGAAGAATTGATGAATAGCAACTATAAGATTGGATTATTAGAAATTCAGAACACAAAAGATATTGGTGGATCTAAAATAAAGGATACTAAATTTTTAGAAGACTGAGGAACTGATCAAATTGGTAAATAATGAATCTGAGATTGGATCTATAAATTTGTGGTGAAAATTTAGATTCATATGAGAATTGGTAACTCCGATTCGATTAATAAAATTTTTGGACAATGCAACAAGAATTGTTTGATTGGTGGATCCAAAGTAAAGACATTGGATTTCCATTAGATTGTAGAGTTAACAAATTGGCATATAGTGGATCTGTGATTGGGAGTATACAGCCATCTGAGATTGATTTACATATTTATGGTGGAAGTTAGGATTTATGTGAGAATCAGACACCCATGGCTAGATTAATGAAATGGTGGGTGGCAACATAGAAAGTGTATGATCGGTGGATTTAAACAAATGGTGACACTCACTATTTGGAGTCTTAGGCAACCATAATAAAATCGTGATTAAATAATGATAATAATAATAATAAAAGGCAATTTATGGCAAATAAAATAACCCAAGCCTCTCCTTCGATAAGCCATGCATACTATTTATTTACATCCTGTGTATTGGCTCACGGAACACGGTGGTTTGTGCTCACCCTCGCTCTCACAATTAATCCAGAATCTGGAGTCAGACGCTACACTTCAGCAATACGCCTGAACATGATGGTAAAGAAGATGAAGGTGTCAAGAACTAGGTCGCGTACCCCTAGTTGGCTGCTTGTGGGCACGTCCTGAGGGTCCTACCTGTGTGCTTCATTTCCGCTGCTGCAATTTAATGTTTTGGCCTAATCGGCCCGTGAGTAAGTCTACTATTATATTTATGTTTCTGTATGATATGTACTTTGATGTTCAGAACTGTATCTATGAGCACTATCTACTGATCCAGGGAATAGTACGGTAGAATCACAGAGGTTGTCGGATTGTAAAATCTGGGTCCTACACAGAATACCTCAGATTGGTTCGAATTGTCTCTTCTCAGTCGGTACAGCATCCTTTTCAACTACTAACATTCTTGGGCTGCTACGGAGTTCCACCGACTTCTAACACTTTAGTCGCTACTTAATTCTATCTATGACTACTGAAGCCTACAATCGCTGCAGCTTATGACCACTATAGCTTATGATCTTATCTTACGACTAATATAGTCACCAACCACTATGGCTTATGACCATTATGGCTACAAACCACTCTGCCTACCAATCTAACGAGTACTACCAATCTACTACTTCTCACAACTGGTGTACTATTCCTACAACCGATCGATTGGAGTCAATGATTATGTGTCTAGTTGTGGTTGATGATTTCGACATCAACAATAGTTGAAGGTCTCAACATGACAGCAGTTGATGATCCTGACTCTAGCCACAGTCGAAGATCCCGACTCTAGCCACGGTCGGTGTCACGTACGACTTCGGTTTTTCAACATTCCAGAGAGTGGAGTGCCCAAGATCATGCAAGAGACTAAGAGGGTGAGCTAAGGAGAAAATAGTATGGTCGGAGGGGTATTAGGCATGGGAAGGCTGAGGGATGGGCGCGAGTTCTCACAAGCGTGGTCAAAAACTCGCCGTGGAACGCGAGGTGTGGACAGGGACAAGGGGGAAGATACACATCGCGTTTGAGGCAACAGGTAGGCAGAGTTGGCAGCAGTGGAAAAACTGTGGGCGCAGCTCTAACATAGGGGGCAACTCGAGCCACGACCTTGGCAGAGTTGGTGCATGTGTGCATGGTGGAAGATGAACCCTGTTAGCAGGCCCAACACGCCAGTGAGCGCAAAAAGGCGGCCTAACGGGATTTGTTGGTTATGAACTTGTCATGCAAAGGGTTTAGGAGCCGTGTGTTCGAGTAATTATGTTTTTGAGTACTCATGACAGAGCTTGCTAGCTGGTATAAGCTTCTTGAGCAGGTGCAAACTGACCAAAGCTCTCACGTGATGCAAGGCTGGGCACAAGGCCAAAATGCACAGAGGAAAGGTGCAGCGTAGGGCATGGCCACATCGTCGCGGGACAATGCCATGCCATATTTGTGGCCAAGCAAAAAGGGAATCTAACGTGTTGCCACCGGAAATTATGGACTCGTTGTAGACACGTAGCACCTCAGGTGAGTGGGGACATCATGGTAAGAGTGACATATGTTTGGAGAGAGAGAGCGGGTGAGGGGAATGGCATGGACAAGTGACATATGTGCGGACGAGGGAGCGGGCCAGGGGGACAGCATGGACGAGCCAATATATATGTGAAGGAGAGAGGGAAAGGGGGGATAGAAGGAAGGGGTGACATATGTGCAAAGAAGGGAGGTCGCATGCTGCAAATGATGGACACCGCATGGTGGCCATGTGGCCTATGATTTAAACTGCTTATTAAATGAGCATCGCATATCGCTAATTATGATAAATTAACATAAATTAACATGGAAAATTTGGAGCACATAAAATTTTCAAAAAAATTAGACAATTAGGTCGAAGGCTGCACATAACATTTTGTAATTTTTAGATCTCGTTTGCTATATGTAACAACTCCTACAAATAGCATAACTTATGAATTTTTGAGCAATATTTGAGTAGATAACATTATGAAAAAAATAACTAGATCAATTACGTTGTGTCAGGAGGCTACACATAAAATTTTGTAATTTTTTGAACTCATTTGCTATATTAAAAAAATTCAAACAAATAGTAAATATAAAATGTAATTAAGACATAATTAGCCAATTTAATTACCTACCGTCTGGTGGCAGGGTGGCATAAAGGGAGTCACACGATGGCCTTGCGGCCTTTGCTTGGCTGCACGGCCACAAGGCACCACTGGCCATGTGTCACCTCCATGGTGCTGCTACCCGGTGACCAGACGCCAAAATAGATATTTTTGCTATTGTCACGCATATACTGGTATTCTTATAAATACGAACTCCAAATATGCTATAAGTGTCAAAAACTCGTCAACCAGGTAGCCATAGATGATGACAAGGTGGGAAACCGTAACGGATAATCTGTTATATCCAATATTTGTATATGAGAAAACATGAATGTGGTAAGCAAAATCCATATTCGAAATGTTCGTATTCGTATTTGAAAATATTCATATCCATATTTGAGAATATTCGTTGCATTCGTATTCGAGAATATTTATATCTGTATTTGTATTAGAGACTATTCGATCCATTTCCAGAACTCAGGAAAAAACCAGACGAATTTGTGATCAAAATTTGAATTTAGGCGGTTTAAAACTAGTAACTGGTCAAAACCAGTGAAAAATCAGCAAAGCCGCTAGGAATCCATTTTATCTAATATTCGTATCCGAGAAAACGTGAATGTGGTAAGCAAAAACCGTATTCGAAAATATTCGTATTTGTATTCGAGAATATTCTTATCCGTATTTGAGAATATTCAAATTCATATTCATTTTAAAAATATGGATTCATATTCATATTTGAGACTATTCAATCGTATTCGATTTGTTTCCATCCCTAGATGACGATACAGTAGCCTCTCAATTGGCGTCGATCCTGTGCAAGGATTTCCCTCGTGGCATCGTTGTCTCGCCGTCGTGGCCTGCGCTACGAGGCTGATCTCTTCAGCTTTGGGAATTTGGACTCGGTTTTATTTTGGCCGTCGTGTGGGGACTAGGGGTGAAAATGGATCGAATAGTTTCCGATCAATCCAGATGAAAACGAATACGGATTGTGTTGGATCAGATTTTCTTCGGATAATTCTCAGATCGGAAACAAATACGAATACAGTAGGCCTGATATCCGGTGAATACGAATACAAATATGGATTATCCGAATAATACGGAGTCGGATATCCGAGATTTCAGCCCAACATTGCCCAGCCCAAGTCAGCCTCTCTTATCTCCCGTGCCACAAGCCCACTAGCCCAACCAAGCCATAAGCCTCCATTACCATTAGGCATTAGGTTTCCTAGTCATATTAAATTACAAACACCACTAGCAAATATTTATGTTTATTAAAAATAAATTTAGTATTATTGGTAGATTAAAATTTGTACCGATTAAATTGATGTACTGCCATTTAAATCATTCTGATGCAATTTTAAAATTTTAATTAATTTATTAGTCACATGTAAATGGTAGAAATCCATTAAGAATTATTTAGGACTTTAGAAAAAATTAACTGTCATTTAAAGATTTAAAATATGTACAATGGTATGACTATTGTGGATAAAAATACTTATGCTTGTTTAGATTTTATTAATGTTTTGACAAGATAAACTATTTATGTGTTTTCATTGATTTTGGATGTATAGTTTAAGGGGTTTTCATGTTCCGATAAATATTTGTGACCGTATTCATTTCGATTCGTATTCGCTCCGTATCTGTATTCGATATTATTCGTATTTGTATTCGTATCCTAAGTATCTATATTCATATCCGCATCTAAGAAAAAATATAAAAACAAATATAATAAAGATATTATCCGTCTGTATATGATCTGTTTGCATCCCTAGCGGGGACTCACTGCATCCTACACGGATTCGGCGTCATTAATCTGCTGAGCTCAGCCAGGCCCATATCCTAACCGAGATCTAAGATGGTACAAGACTTTCACCAGATTTGACATTCGAACATGGTTGGTTTTCCAAAAAAAAAAAGCATTCCAAGATAGATGCTCTAGCGACAAGTTTCCTGTTATTAAATCTTCTCTCAACAAAGCATCCACAGTTACTTGTAAGCGAAGATGCTGTCCTCGGCTCCCCGTTACAGTTCATATCATCCAGTGCTCACGAAAGGCCAAGCCCAGACACGGACGTGACACATTGCGTTTTTTTACGAGAAACTGTCACTATAGAGTGCGCATTAGTCCGCTTTGTAGCGCTTGTAAATTATGCTGAGGTATCAACGGCATGTGCGCGATACTTGAGAAAATGACCCGAAATATAAGTAAATTTGAGGATAAAATTGCGCGGGTAGGCCCGTACGGTAGAAAGAAGGGGAAAAGGTAACAGACGGTTCAGATCAGCATGAATCACTGGGTTAATATGAATCTAGATGTCCATTGTAAATCCAACGACTTGGAAGACAACTCTACGCTTCCAACTGTAGGGAGCTACCCCTCTTTAACATCACAAGGGGATGAGATAGACGTTGAAAGGAACCAAGCATCCAAGAAACGCAACACATTAGTCACCCATTGATCCCCAATGGTTTCCACCTGTTCACTGTCAATTTTTTTTATTGACGAATTACAAAAGAGCACATGCCTTCATGTTGTACATCGATACTTGATAAGCCTTGACTTTTACCCCCTTTGTGCTTTGGCAAACCTCATAAACAGATAATGATTCCTTTTTTTTCGAAGGATGATAATGCTCCATCAGAGGATCAGGGAAATAGTGCAATTGTTTTGCGTGTAATAGTGAAAACTAGTGAAATTGTTTGCATGTAACTAGTGAAGTTTGGGGGGGGGGGGGGGGGGCGGGGGGACTAGACAAAACAAACCTAGCTAGATTAGGATAAACTAATTGAATTGCTCAGCCTATTATAATTCAAGTATTGAAGCATGACCATGTCGCATTGAACCAGAGCACAACGACACGTGTTCTATCAATACATGCTTTCCAGCATGTATTCCCCTAATGTCTATTTATATGCAGGCCGGTCGTCCAACCACATGGCCCTCTGCTCCGGTGGTCCTCCCGGCCAAGAGCACCTAATAGTAAAGTTGCAACGAAAGGACAAAGGCGCACGATAAGATTAGGTGTATATGTATTCGGCCATGTAGCGCTCGCGTAGTTTGTAGTGGTTAGACGAGCATTTTCCTTTCTTTTTTCGTTTGCAACGAGCCAACGAGAGCTCTTACCAGACGTGCCTTTCAGTCCATTACATAACCACCCAACCGTACCTCTGTTCGGCGTGCGATTTGTACCGTAAGAAGACCGGTGCCAAAATGCCGATCTCCATTAAGAATCCGTCTTCCATTTGCAGACCACCAGCCGTGGACTGTAGAACCATAGCGGAAATGGGCAAGAACGAAACTGGAATGTCAGAAAACGAATAGGGAACATAGCACACGCGTACTTATTGTTGAGGAATCGTCGCTGGTGACCAGTCCGAGCGATTCCTCTGCTTAGAACAAGAACGAATCAATCACATAATCACAGAACAATAGATTGAACACAGAGAGGTAGAGATAACTCATGGTCTTTCTTTATTGTTTTCAATTGCTTCAGGTGTACATAACATGCAGGTATAGATCCCTATTTATAGCCTACGATGGGGTGCCCATATTGGGCCAGGACTCCTGGTCCTGGGCCCAGGTTTCTCAACACTCCCCCTTGGGCACTCACCCAACATACTCATGCCTCGCTAAAACTCCATAAAGACCTAATGGAAAAAATTTGGAGAAAGAGTACATGATATATGTGATGCTGCGATGTACGAATTGCCTCATTAAAAACCTTGGTCAAGAAACTTCATGGAAAACTCGTCAAGGAAAAAAGAGTACAATTCACCCAATTTCATTTAGTCTTCAGGACTTTATTCTTTGGGTATTCAATCTTCATGATCAAGATTTATTAGCGGGCTTGAGAGGATTCTCCCTCTGAATTCTGCACTTCTCTAAGTCTCATCATCCCAATTCCACGCACGCATCTTTCAAAGCTAGATGCGGGAGTGACTTAGTGAATAAATCTGCGAGATTTTCACATGACTTAGTATGCAGTACTTTAATCTCGTCCATCTTTTGCAATTCATGTGCATAGAAGAATTTGGGGTTAATATGCTTTGTGAGATGACTCTTCACATAGCCCGTTTGTACTTGTGCGACGCAAGCTGCATTATCTTCATAGATAATCGTGGAGGTTTGCACAATGTTCATCCCACATGACTGCTGGATGTGGTGAACCTTTCGACGGAGCCAAACGCACTTTCGTGCGGCTTCATACAGTGCTATGATTTCTGAGTGGTTCGTCGAAGTAACTACAAGGCTTTGCTTAGACGATTTGCATGAAATTGCAGTTCCACCACACAGGAATACATAGCCTGTTTATGACTTCGCGATATGCGGGTCAGACAGGTACCCAGCATCTGCATAGCCAATCAAGTTCAGATCTTGATTCTTTCTGTAAAACAATCCAAGGTCCCTGCTTCCTTGGAGGTATCGGAAGATGTCCTTTATGCCCTACCAATGACTTTTGGTGGGCTCTGCACTGTACCTTGCCAACAGGTTCACGGCAAATGCAATGTCCGGTCTAGTGCAGTTTGCTAAGTACATGAGTGCTCCCACTGCACTCAAGTATGGGAATTCCGGTCCTAGGATTTCCTCCCCCTCTTCCCTAGGTCGGAAAGGATCATTTTCTTGCTGTAAAGACCTCCCGATCATCGGTACTTTCCAGGGAAATGCCTTCTCAAAGCCAAATCTTTCAAGCACCTTCTGAGTATAGGTTGACTGATGTACCAAGATTCATTCAGGGGCATGCTCAAGCTGCAGGCCTAAGCAAAACTTGGTCTTGCCCAAATCTTTCATTTCAAATTCTGACTCCAGGTAGGAGCTTGCTTCTTTTATGTCTTCAGCTGTCCCGATGATGTTCAGATCATCTACATATACAGAGATTATACAGAATCCATTCTGGGATCGTCGTATAGATACACAAGGACAGTCTTCATTGTTTGTGTAGCCTTTCTTGCAGAGAAATTCGCTTAAGCGATTATACCACATTCTTCCAGATTGTTTCAGTCCATACAGTGACTTTCTGAGTTTCACACTGTACAGATTTCTATTTGCTCTGTCTTGGTTCGGGAGAGGGATTCCTTCATGGACTCTTATATAAATCTCCGAATTCAAGTTACCGTAAAGGTATGTAGTCACAACATCTATCAATTTCATTTATAAGTTCAAGTTCACTGCCATTGAGATTAAATATCTAAAGGTAATTCCACTCATGACTGGGGGGTAGGTTTCTTCATAATCAATTCCAGGACGTTGAGTGAAACCTTGTGCTACCAGCCTTGCTTTGTATCTCACTACTTCGTTTCTTTCATTTCTCTTTCGAACAAATACCCACTTGTGCCCAACGGGGTGTATATGGGGAGGTGTGCGGCATACGGGCTCAAATACCTCTCTTTTGTTCAGAGATAGCAATTCAGTTGCTATTGCCTTCTTCCAATCTTCCCAATCTAATCTTTTCTTACATTCAGCGAGCGATGCAGGCTCGGGATCAAGATCGATGATTGTGGTAATTTTCTTTGCGAAGTAGATATCGATATTGGCTGTTGTCCTATTTAGGGACCCTCCCGTGTGCACATAATTTATAGCTATTTCTTCATGAGTTGCTTCTTCTAGAGCTTCACCTTGCGCATCGCTTCTTTCAATTGCGGTGGCAAGTCCCTTTAGTTTTTTGGCTCCGATGTGTGCGCACACATCCATGCCGATGGGGATATTCAGATCCGGTATGCCCTTTTCTGAAGGTGTCATACTTGTGCCAGATTTCAACTGTCTCCACTTCTCATTTTGGGGAACTTCAGTGATCGGCTGTGATAAGTCCTTCTTATCCTTTTTCGCCAGACGTCCCCGGTTACTAAGGATTCGAGGAACCGGAGTTCTCGTCCTCTTTTTTATTTTTCTGAGGTCTCTGGACGAGATTAGGGATACCTTCTGCTTTCTTTGGTATTTCAACCCTCTCCGGTGCAGTGCGTGCAGGCACATGCGACTTAGTCACGCTCTTCAAATCACTAAAGTGATCAGGCAGTTGATTTGCTAATGCTTGCAAATCAATTATCTTCTGGACTTCTCTAGTGTTCTGAATTTCTCTTGTCTTCTAGACTTCTCTTGTCTTCTGGACTTCTCTATTTGCTTCACTAGTGCGCGGGTCATCTGCATGGATTCCCGTGGCTTGCCACGTAATTTCCCGACGTTCTTCATCAAGGGGTTGATTTCCTCCCCCCTAATGTTGAAAAATTTTCGTTGCTGACCCTTGCGCTAGTTGCATAGGTGAATAGATGTTGTAGGCCGAAGGTCTAAGGTTGATGAGATTCGCTGCATGCAGGACTGCGTGTCCCCAACATGTAGCTGGCAAATTACAATTATGAAAAAGGGGTCGGGCAATAAATTTAATTCTCTTAATTAAAGCATATGCCAAGCCATTCTGGGTATGGTCATGCGGTACCGAGTGCCCAACTGTAATTCCCATCGCCATGCAATAATCATCAAATGCCTTCGAAGTAAATTCTCCGGCGTTGTCCATTCTGATAGACTTGATATGATGATCTGGAAACACATTTCTGATGCGAATGATCTGCGAGATCAATTTTTGCAAAGGCGTGGTTTCTTGTGGACAATAAACCCACATACGACCACTTCGATGAAGCATCAATGAGCACTATGAAATACTTAAATGGCCCTGAGACGGGCTGAATGGGACCGCAAATGTCTTCCTGGATGCGTTCCAGGAATGTAGGGACTTTATCCTTCACTTTCAGAGTGGAGGGTCTAGTTATTAGTTTCCCGGTGGCACATGCAGGGCACACAAAATCTTCATGATTCAGAAAATTCTTCACATTAATATTATGCCCATGCGAGTTATTTATTGTGTTTCTCATCATCCTAAGACCTGGGTGGCCTAATCTATCATGCCAGAGATAGAAGAGTTCAGAGCTTCTAAACACTGTCTTCAGAACAGTGTACGCTGCAGGCGCTTTAATGTTGATATAATATAGCCCAGTTTCAAGTGAAGAAAGTTTTTCTAGTACCCTTTTGCCATTCTTTTCGCGCTGTGTGATGAGCAGGTATTCCTTACCGTACTCTTCTTCAATCTCAACGTGGAAACCATTGGCGCGAATATCCTTAAAAACTTAGGAGAGTTCTAGTCGATTCTGGGTACAATAAGGATTCTTCAATGACCAAAGTTGTGCCCATTGTGGCTCTTCCTGAACCAATTATACATGCATTGCTTCTGGCGATTGTCGTAAGGCTGTCAGTGCTCTTACAAATCGACTGAAAATACTTAATCTCTCTTAAGATGGTATGCGTTGTGCCGCTGCTAGCTAGGCACACTTCCTTCATAGGGCGCTACACGTGTTCTAATATAACGTATTTAATTAATATGTATTAGAAGCTATTCAATACATAAATAAAATACGCCAATACCAGAATATATAATGCCATCATAAACTGAATAAATGAATGTTTTATTCCAAAATCATCCAACCATTATGAGAAAACAAATCCTAAAGCACCATCCATACAAGTTCTAAACTTGTCCATTTAACACAAAATAAATGACAATTAACGTCTTATGCATTCTGTGCATCAGACGGAATTAACTAGAAAATCGTCGACTTCTTCGGCTATTTTCTCAGGGGTGATGTTCTCTTCAAGAGAGATCGTGGTTGTAGCTGCCTCTAAGTCATAGGAGGGTGCCGCTGCTGGGATGGGTTCAACATCCATCAACTCAGGCAGCTGCTCAATATGCTCCCCCTCGACTACTGCAAAGTGAGCTTCAGGCTGCCCTTTGCCATTCTTCTTTTGAGCTTGGTGGGCATCAATGACATGTTGCGGTTCTTTGCATATCCGCGACCAATGCCCCCACTTGCCACACTTGTAGCAACCCTGGTTCTGCTGGCCATAGGTCTTGCCACTCTTTTTAACCTTTCTGTCGTTTGGAGCATCTGACTTGCCTTTTTGGGCAATGATCTTACCCTTCTTCCTTCTTCTCTTCATCAAGGGCTTTCGCACCTTGTAGCTGCTAGCGTTGGCTTCACAGCCAGCGGAGCTGCCTGGTGGTTGAGTGACGTAATTCTTGCGGAGAACTTCGTCCTAAGTCTCTGCCACCTGCATCATATCAATCAATTCGGCGTACTCCTTATAGCCGTCTGGACGATAGTTGCGGGTGGTTTGTACAGCACTGGGGTGAAAGGTGGACAGGGTCTTCTCGATCTTCTGCTCATCTATGATCTCCTTGCCACAGAGTTGAAGATTAGTACAAATCCTGTGCAAGACAGAATTGTACTCCCCGACCGTCTTAAAGTCGGCAAACCTCAGTCTGATCCACTCCTGCTCTGCTTGAGTAAGAATGGTGTACTTGAGCCTCTCAAACCGCTTCTTAAGTGCGGTCCAGAGTGCTAGCGCGCTTTTTTTCACCATATACTCATTCTTGAGAGTTGTGCAGAGGTGGTGCCTGAGAAAATTAAGTGCCTGGTCAATCTCCTCAGGTGTGGGTTGGGCGTCTTTCTGTCCGCTTAACCTAATAGCTGTGCGGAGCTTCCGGCCCCCAAGCACAATCTCAACATCAGATGCCCATGTCAGATAGTTTTGGCCATGCTGGGCCAGCTCCTCGAACTCACGGCTCGTGATGCCAGTCATCTACATGTGTATGAACGAAATACAATAAGTTTACTTTAGGTAAACATGCATGGAAAATTTACTCTGGGTAAATAAATGGTACAAGAGGTTCTCATAATGTTTCATAATTTTTCTGTGCATTTCTATAATTTTACTGCTAATTTCAGTGATTAAAAACAATTTTCAGCAATTACAATTAACTAAAAACAGTAAATAAATACAAAAAATACAGAGAATAATAATAGCATAAATAAATAAGCTTCAAATGCTAAAAATAATTCAAAATTCGGATTCCCGAGGCCCTTTTATGCTAAAATATGAATTTTCAGCAAATTTTGCAATTCCAGAGGGTTTTTACGCAAATTTTAAGTTCAGAGAAAAAATTCGCGCAATTTCCTGATTTACAGAGGGGTTTTCTGAAAAATTCTGGACCCACTCGTAAATTTGAGGGCTTATTCGTAATTTTTGAAAATACGAGGCCTTTACTGCAAAATCCAGGACTTATTTTAAATAATTAAGGACCTATCGGTATTGTCTCAAAGTTTAGGGGTCTTTCTGTAAAACGGCTAGCGCCCCCCCCCCCACTGGTCACCCTTTTTTTTCTCTCTCGGCCCATTTGCCTCCCGGCCTGCTTCGGCCCATTTACCTGCCGGCCCATGCGCATGCATCAAAGGGTGTGGGGTAGGGGAAACCCTACCCCCCCCAGTCAACTAGTGGCGGCGGCAATTTTAGCCCGTGCGGCCGGAAAAAGGGCGGCGTGAGGGGAACTGCTGGCATGGGCGGCGCCGTTCGGGGCAATCGGAGGCTGAGGCGGCCGGTTTGGCTTCGGTCGGGCAGGCGGCGGTCAGGTGATCTCGGAAGGAGCCGGTGCGGTGGCGCCGGCACAAGGCGGCGGCGCCATACCCCAAGCGGCGGCTTGGCTGGGCAGCCGCATGCATGCGACGGCAAGCCGGTCGAGCGGCTTCGGGCCGGTCGAGCGACGGTGAGGCGGTTGGCCGCGTGCAGGCGGCTCAAGGCCATGTGCGCTGGCGGCTCAAGGGTCGGGTGCGGCCGACCAACAGTGCTTGAACGGCGGCGACTACCGAGGCGCTACCGGCAGGGCAGCCCGCGCTCGCGGGCGTGAGAGGGCACGAGGAAACCCGGCGAGTGCGGGGAAGCCGAGATGGAGGGGCCAGTGAGGAGGTGGCGCGGCCACTTCGGGTGTGTGCTGGCGTGGGCGCGGCCTGGGGGGTGGCTGCAGGCCATGGTGGCCGGGCGCATGCAGCTTTGGGGCGACGGCCGTTCGGGGCGGTCGGCCGAGCGAGGTGGGCATGTGACCGGCGGGGCCGATGCTTCGGGCATGGACAGTTTCAAGCCGACGGCAGGAGACCCACTACCAGCGGTCGGACCGGCGGTAGTCCGGCATCAGGCCGGCGGTACTCTTCACATGCGGTGGCCATGCAGGGCCATCCATGCGGTGTTTTTTTTCTATGCAATGGCCGAATAGAAAAAGAACAATGCAATTTCTCCTTTTGGTGTATTGATCATGCAGAATCAAACGAAATCATGCAAAATGTTTGTTTCAAATTTACGATGCAATCAACATCTACCCCTTTTCAAAATCTACCGATCGACATTGTGCCGGTGACTTCAGGTCTGCTCGCGGTAGATTAGGGCGGATTTGCTTTCAATTGCTTTAGGTATACATAACATGTAGGGATGAAAACGGAACGGAAATATCCCGTACCGAACCGCATCGTTTTCTACATTTGACCCGATCGAATTCGTATTTTCGGACAAATTCGAATTCGGTTCGAAATACGGAATACCAAATTCGAAAACGGAGCGAAAACGGTTTAGGCGTTTTCCGGCCGTTTTCTACTTTTCTACATTTTATTCGGAATATACCGTATTGTAAATACGGTTCGAAATACGGACATACCAAATTCGAAAACGGAGCGAAAACGGTTTAGGCGTTTTCCGACCGTTTTCTACTTTTCTACATTTTATTCGGAATATACCATATTGTAAATACGGTTCGAAATACGGAATACCAATTTTTTTTTTCAGATTCTAAAATGGTTGGATCAATTGTGAGTGATCTTGAGGTTGAGGCTTTGGCTAATGTTGTGGCTAAACTGAAAATTGAGGTATGTGTATGTTTATTGACTGCTTGCTCTGAAATATGCTATTGCTACGTCTAATTTTAATTCACTTTGCAAACTTGTAGGAAAAGGACAAGGAGGGGATGAGGACTCTGAGGAGGACAATGAGGAAGCAAAAGATATGGAAAGCGATCCTGACCTCATGGATGATGCTGATGAACTGTAGATGTTCTGCTAGTTGTTAATTGCTTGTTCTAGACTTGTATTGTATTTGTGTCGGCTATTGTGTTAATACTTAAGACCAAGGGTCATTCACTTGTTAATTATTATATGCATTTGAATTTGATCATGCACTTGGTAATTGTTATGTACTTGGTCACTTGTTAATTGTTATGCACTTGGTCCTACAGGTCGGTATTCCGTATTGAATTTTCGTATACCGACCGTGTTCGACATAATTCCGTTCGAATTGGTTCGTTTTCGAAATTCTCGATATTCCGTAAGTTCGCGTTCGTTTTCGTGTCCGGCTTTACCGCTTTCGCTTTCGTTTTCGTATTCAAATGTAGAAGTAGAAAACGGTTGATGAGTTTTTCGACCGTTTCCGACCGTTTTCATCCCTAATAACATGCAGGTATAGGTTCCTATTTATAGCCTACGGTGGGGTGCCCATATTGGGCAAGGACTCCTAATCCTGGGCCCAGGTTTCTCAACACTTATTGTTCCATTCCCCTTTATTTTTCAGCGACCTTTGATTTCTGTTAACAATTACTATTTATTAAATCAATAAGTTATACTTAAAAATAATAAATTATAGTTCAAAAGAAAATGTCTATATATAATGGTGGGATGGTGTGCGCCTACTACTCGTACTCCCACTTGATCGATTCTAGTTTCTACACAACATTCCGTTCCCCTTCGGCTGCAGTACACTACTGCTCCTGTTCCCAAAACAACGCTGTAAGCCGTAAGCATGGTGGCGACCAGCGGGGTAGGATCACTCGGTGGGGAGGCTCTTTTCCCATGGGAGCGTACGCAGCTGCTGCTGTACGCGCTCGCGGTCCTCGCGTGGTGCGCCGTGCGGGCCCTGGAGTGGGCATGGTGGAGGCCGCGGCGCCTGGGCCGGGCGCTGCGGTCGCAGGGCCTCCGCGGCAGGGCGTACCGCTCCGTGGCCGGCGACGCGCCGCTGAACGAGCGGCTCAACCGGGAGGCCAGGTCCCGGACCATGCCGCTGCGCTGCCACGACATCGTGCCGCGGGCGATGCCGCTGTTCCATCAGGCCATGAAGGAGCACGGTACATGCTGCATACATGTCTCTTCTTGATTCTTTCGCTCAACCTCAGTTCTTGGAATTTACGTATTGCCGATCTTAACTCTTTATCACACGGTCGTCTAGGCCCTGATCGGTTCGGCTTGAGCTTCTGACTTCTGATTTATTTTTCACTATTCATAAATTTCGTCTTTTTCTGAACTTTTAACTTTTTGTTGAGCTTTTTTGCCGGTTCTTTTTTTTCCCGTATTCGTTTGTATTATACATATTGGGCTAACATATTTTTTATATTTTTAAATTTTTTTAAATTTAATTATGTTAAATAAGCATCTGTCAGCTACAGTATTTTCAGCCATAAATCATGGGCTTTTAAGCCGAACCGATCACCACCTAAAAACACGTTTCCACGAGTGCAGTTTGAGGTGTATTTCTATCAGGCCAATTCGCTCGAAAGCGTACAACGAGTTTACGAGCCGGAAAATAAAATCGGAGTCTCACTGGCTCCAATTGCTAGCCTAAAAATCATGTTGTCTTCGAATTTCAGTGTTATTGAGCTACTTTTCATGTTGTTTTAAAAAGAATCTTAATCTCATCTGGATTGCCATAGATCTAGAACAACCGGGATTATGGACTCCCAGAAAAAAAATCTAAATACATGAGCTTTTGTAAGAATAGTATTAGCAGGAAACTTCCATGTAGCGTCCAACGCCTCTTTCCTATTGGCCAGGATACCTAGCAGTATCCATTATCACTAAGGGAAGGATCACCTGGTCATGTATAATATAGTAACGTTAGTTATTTAGAAACTTTATCACGTAGAACATGAGATGACATAGAGAAAAAAGAGCATAGATAATTAGGTCGTCTCTCATACAGCAGTTGACTGTAATATGAAAAACAAGATATATTGTGTCATAAAAATGCTGTCTATAGAGACATATATAAAGATAATCCATTGTAGGAGCTATCTATAGTGGCATGTAAAAAGGTAATCTATTATATGAGCTGTCTTTAATATAGATCATAGATATCAGTTATCTATATCCTTAATAGACTAATTAGCAAGGTACTAACATTAATGTGACGATGACCGGACTTTAAATCCCACCATTTGCATCTTCGTGGTTGTGCGGGTTGTGTTTTTTCGGGTCAAGTAATGATTTGTGAGATTAATGGTGGATCCATTCAAGCACACTAAGGGTATCTCCAATGGTCTGAGTCAGTTAGCTATATGCATGTACACATCAGTATATATCCTATGTGGAGGAAAAATAGTATGCAAAAAAAATCAAGCCAGCTCTTCCTTAAGCACTAGTCTATAACGTCAAACGAGGCAGCCTCTATAAATTCTGTGTGTGCATGTAAGCATCAAATAGCTATCCTTAGGGCATGTCCAATGGTGATTTATGAGGTAGCTCTAAACATATTATTTCATATTTTAATAGAAGAGAGAGAAAAGCTAGCTCTTGATCAAGAGCTAGTCTCATACACACATTCCAAGATTATATGAGGATGTCATGTGGGACTATTCATGTTATGAGCTATGTGCTAAAAGTTAACATCATTGGAGAAGTTATCTTAGAGCTAGTAACTAGCTTATACCATTGTACATGCCCTTATAGATAGTTCTTTATAATGCTAAATTTAGTGTGTACTATATAAATAATATGGAAGTCTTATAGTTAGTTGCTAGCTAGAACCATTGGAGATGCCCTAAGTTCAAGCGCACTAAGGCCCTGAATTGAATGCAATATTCTCACACGAATTTTACGACAAACACCCACATCCAGTAAGGCTCCGCTTGGCATTATAGTGGCTTTTCAAAATCACTTATTTATTTTTCTTTTTGGGCGTCATGGTTAGTTGAAAACAGCTTTTTTAAGCTATAACGGCAAAATCTTAATGGATTTAGTAAATATTCTCCTAACTAATTAGATTCCACACACAACATAGCAAGCGCAAATTGATCCTAAGTGGATGTTTCCTACCCTTCGAAATTCTTATGAAATTTTCGCATTGCAAACAAGGCCTAAGTTAAGAACATAAGGAGTAATATGCTCCCACTAGACAAATTATATGTGACATCTTTTACTTTTCACAGTGTATATCCTATATACAATTTTGACCACTATAATTTATCGTAGTATATTTATAAAAGTTATGAAAAATATAAAGAATGAAAGATTTTTTTATGAACCTAATCACAAATTCACGGCTGCCCCATAGAAGACGGAAATGTGAACCCACTAAAAGAACTGCCAACAAGCATCATCGTGATTGTGAAAATCGGTTAACAGGTAAAACGTCGATCACCTGGTTTGGGCCAGTGCCTAGGGTGACCATCACCAAGCCCGAGCTGGTGCGAGAAGTTCTGTCCAACAAGTTCGGCCACTTTGAGAAGGTCAAGTTTGGCCGTCTTCAGAGGTTGCTGCACAACGGTTTGGGTAGCCACGAGGGCGAAAAATGGGCCAAACACAGGAGGATCATCAACCCTGCCTTCCATCTGGAGAAGCTCAAGGTGACATTTCTGGCATGAACATGGCAATGGTTAGTTGCTAGTTCAGGCTGTAACAAAATCTGTCTTCCATTTTCAGCGCATGTTGCCGGCTTTCGCCGCCTGTTGCACGGAGTTGGTGAACAGATGGGAGGGTTTAGCCGCAGGTGATGAGCCATGCGAGGTAGATGTTTGGCCTGAGATGCAGAACCTGACAGGGGATATCATCTCCCGAGCCGCATTCGGCAGCAGCAACCTAGAAGGCAGGAGGATTTTCCAGCTTCAGGGGGAGCAAATTGAGCTCGCCGTGCTAGCCATGAATAAGCTACATATCCCTGGTTACTTGTGAGTTCTTTCTTACTCTTATTTTGCTCATTTACTCATCAAGGCTTCTCTTTTTTTTTTTTTTGCTACAACAGTACTGATGCATTCTGTGCAGGCTCTTGCCTACCAGAGCCAACCGAAGGATGAAGCAGATTGCTGCAGAGATCGAAGGGATCCTAAAAGTTATCATCGCAAAAAGAGAGAATGCCTTGAAAGCCGGCGAAGCTACCAGCGACGATCTTCTCGGCCTGCTGCTGGAGTCGAACATGGAACACTGCAGGGGAAACGGCAACTCGAACACCGGCATCGCAACTGACGACGTGATCGGAGAGTGCAAACTATTCTACTTCGCCGGCATGGAGACCACGTCGGTGCTGCTCACGTGGACGATGGTCGTGCTCTGCATGCACCCTGAGTGGCAGGACCGCGCGAGGGAGGAGGTCCTGCACGTCTTCGGTACCAGCACGCCGAATTACGACGGCTTAAGTCGCCTAAGAATCGTAAGTTGTACAAGTTTTACCGGTAGATTCTGAACGAGCGATTAAAGAACAAAAGAAATAACTAACATATCTAATGTCGCATCCTGCAGGTGACCATGGTGCTGTACGAGGTGCTGCGGCTGTACCCGCCACTGACGGTACTCCAGCGCAAGACGTACAAGCCGATGGAGCTCGGCGGAGTCAGGTACCCGGCGGGCGTGGTGCTCGTGCTGCCGCTGCTGTGCATCCACCACGACAAGGACATCTGGGGTCCGGACGCCGACGAGTTCAGGCCGGAGAGGTTCGCGGAGGGGATCTCCAAGGCGTCTAGGGAGGCGCCCGCGTTATTCCCGTTCGGCTGGGGCCCGCGGACCTGCATCGGCCAGAACTTCGCACTGCTCGAGGCAAAGATGGGGCTTACCATGATCCTGCTGCGCTTCGCCTTCGAGCTCTCACCGGCCTACACGCACGCTCCGTTCCCGGTCGGCCTGCTGCAGCCGGAGCACGGCGCGTTGGTCAGGCTCAGGAGGCTTCACTGAGCTGCCTATTATACATCAATGGGGTGATCTGCATGTACAGCATAATTGCTGGATGCTAAGGACTAACCTTACACGGCATGGTTGTGAATTGCCTGCTATGAAATAAGGATGAATCATACTGTTAGACCACGTGGATAGATCGTGAATATATTGATGATGAATAATTGATATTTGGG
Source organism: Dendrocalamus latiflorus (assembly GCA_017311315.1). Lineage (NCBI taxonomy): Eukaryota > Viridiplantae > Streptophyta > Magnoliopsida > Poales > Poaceae > Dendrocalamus > Dendrocalamus latiflorus. The sequence continues at coordinate 37,019,140 of CM029664.1, forward strand.
TTGTATTGAAATTTGTGTTTATGAAAGTTTCAGATAATGCGCTATTGTAAAACTGGAATTGTTGGAATATTCAGGTAACTAATCTGACCGCCTTGTATTGGGCGGTCTGACCGGCAGACTTCGACCGGTCAACAGTCGAAGGCTTCGTCCTCGATCGGTAGTCGATAGTCCTAGGCTTTGACCTCAATTGGTAGTCAGTGGTTGTAGGCTTCGATCAGGATGGTAGATAGCTACAGTACCTTGTCGATGGTGGATAGCTACAATAGTTGTTCGATGGTTAATAGCTATAGTGTTTGGTCGATAATTGTAGCTACAATACATGATCGATGGTCATAGCTACAGTGCTTTGTCGATGGTCGTAGCTACAGTGCTTGATCAATGGCCGTAGCTACAGTGCCTTGTCGATGGTCGTAGCTACAGTGCCTGGTCGATGGTCGTAGCTATAGTGCCTGGTCGATGGTCGTAGCTACAGTGACTGGTCGATGGTCGTAGCTATAGTGACTGATCGATGGTCGGCAGTCATAGACTTCGAGTGCTATGATGCTTCTAACTTTCGAGTACCTCAAATACTCGTAATCTTTGAGTTCTCAGTTTGGGCCAGCGGACTGACCGGTCTGTGCATGGTGGTCAAACTGGTGGTGGTCTCAGGTTGATTTTTGAAAAATATGGAAATTATGGTCGTAGATGATTTGGTTCGTGTTTATGAATGGACAAGGGTGTGTTATGAGTGTGTAGACTTATGTTGGTTAAGTTTGAGAGCACTTGTGCCGGGAAAATGATCGTTAGTCTTTGCATGTGCAGGTTAGGCATGAAAACAGTCATGGGTGATGATGAGGAGGACCGGAATTAGGATGGAGAAATCCAAGGTTCAGGCGATCGAGGATGTCATGAGGTGGTCGGGCTCACACTGGAGCACGTGGAGATCAAAGATGGATAATGCGTAGAGAAGCTACGGGAGGTGCTGTCCTAGAGGCTTCGACACGTGATGAGTTAGGTGTTATGAAAGGTGTCCATAACTGGAATGTTTAGAGATTTTGGAAAACCTATGTTTGGAAGGGTTTTGGATCCCGTGATTTTTGGAATCGAATGGAATTTCATGTCCGTGTTGGTGAGGACATGGTTTGGGCTCTAACATATAAAAGCAGGAAGAGGTTAAGTGTTAACGGGAGGCTTTGAGGGAGAAAGCTTTTGGAATTATTGGTGCTAGGGTTTGAGGGGTGCCATCAGGGCACTTTATAGCCACAAAATATGATTCAAAAGTAAAAGAGCAGATCTATTCTAAGAAAACTTTAGTCGGCGTCAGCAGCGTGTTTTTCTGGGCATCATCTTCAACTTGTTCTCGTTCCGAGTAGTGTGTGGCAAGATAGCGTACCTCCGTCGACTTCACTTTCCTCGATCGCGCACTGAGTCGACCACTCGATCGTTGCCAACATCAACAAGCAAAGCTGATCAGTGCACATCAACTGGGAGGCATCATGCATGAGCATCGTCGATTCAATCCAACTCAGGTCGTCCTCGGTAAATCAAAAAGAAACCAGTACAACCATTCACCCCCTCTGATTGCGGTATTCGATCCAACAAGTGCTATCAGAGCGGGTTGCTATGGCATCAGAGAGGTATGTGAACCATGCCCGCATGCTAGATAGTTTTGATTTTACTTTTTGGAAGTGCCGTATGCAAGCTTACATTGAGGCTCAAAATAATGATATTTGGAATAAAGTTTCTAAACCTGGTGATGTTCCTACTACTGTTACTAATCTTAATAAAACAGATGTTGATTTAAATGGTCAAGCTCATAACTTGCTGTTTCAAGAGGTTTCTCACAAAGAATTTGATCATGTAGTCATATTAATTCTGCTTACTTAATATAGAAAACTCTTTGCAATTATCATGAAGGAACCACTAAAATTAAGAAAGTACGTAAGAATTTGTATTTGATTTTGTTATGAAGTCTGGTGAATCTATTGATGATCTGTTTGCTCGTTTTGAGAAAACATTGAGTAATTTGCACGATGTTAATGTTATCCTACTAATGAAGATAATACAACTAAAATTTTGAGATATCTAGGTTCTGAGTGGTTGATGGTTGTCATAACTTTTAATTAAACTATCAATCTAGATACTTTAATCATAATCATAGATAATCATTATACTTCGAAGTGAAACGCTCAGTGTGATGCTTTACATGAACACACAAATTTTGAGTGATTCGTGTGGTAGACTGCTAGTGGTGCTAGGTGCCTCGGTATTGGGCCATGCTTCGAAAGTGCTTTAGTTGGGCTATGCTTAGAACAAGCATGCAATGTGAAGTAAGCACTTAGGACTACGCTCAGCCCGGCCGAAAGTGCGGCCTAACTTTTACAAACTACTCCTACATAGTACATCAGAATTTTCCTTAATCCTTTCAGGTTAGGCCATACACATAGTCCAAAACATATTTAATTGTCAAACTTGAATTTGATTGGCTATCTTAATTTTTCAATGACGAGTCAAACCATATGTCGTAAGCTTTTGTGGCCGGACAGATGCGCTTTGCGTATTATCCCACCTCTAACCGAAAAGTCTGTGTCTGCATCCACGATGTGACGGACGGAGCCATGAAGTCGCCTTACAGGTCCTCTCTTACGGTCTACTCTTAAGTCTCTCTGCCGTGTCACTGACCATTTCTTTCGCACAGCGAGATCCATCACAAGCCATGGCGATTTTCGGCGCGTCACTGATGCCCCCATGGATCTCGCTCTGCCTCTACGCGATCGGGCCCCTGGTGGCTCTGTGGTGGGCCTGGTGTGAGCTGGAGCGCACCTGGTTCGGCCCGCGGAGGCTGGGCCGGGCCCTGCGGGCCCAGGGCGTCCGCGGCACGGTGTACCGCTTCCTGGCCGGTGACATGAGGGAGTTCGTGCGGCTCGGCGCGGCGGCCTGCTCCGAGCCCATGCCGCTGTCGTCACACGCCGTCGTCCCCCGAGTGGTTCTGTTCGACCACGGCGTCATCAAGGAACATGGTACTTTAATTAGCTTATTCATGCTGTGGTAATCTCGCTCGTGGTTGGTAATTACTTTGGTGAATGACATGAGAGATCACCGAAAATGGCAGGTAAAGTTGCTGTGACTTGGCTCGGTCCGGAGCCAAGAGTGATCGTGAATGACCCTCGACTGTTTCGAGAGATTTTAACAAACAAGCATGGGCAGTTTGGGAAGCCCAAGTCCATTCTTAGGATCGAGAGGATGGTGGCCGACGGGTTGACGGCCCACCAAGGCGAGAAATGGATCACCCACCGGAGGATAATCAACCATGCCTTCCAACTCGAGAAGCTGAAGGTCACTCCGCTAAGCAAAACCCACTTTAGTCTTTTGCATAATGTCCATATTCAGAGGTTTACACCTCTCAAATGTTTGTAGATCAGATGTTCATATTGTTGTGATGGCTAATGTATTGCTTTTGCAGAGGATGTTGCCTGCTTTTGCTGCCTGTTCCAGTGAGCTGATACGGAGATGGGAGAGTTATGTAGGGTCTGATGGTGTGCAGGAGATCGATGTCTGGCCGGAGTTCCGAAATCTCACGGGTGACGTCATCTCCCGCGCAGCGTTCGGGAGCAACTTCAGTGAAGGGAGAAGGATCTTCGAGTTGCAATCAGAGCAAGCACAAAATCTTGTGAAGATGGCAAACGTCATGCATATCCCAGGTTACAGGTGAGCTCATATTTTCAGGCGATGCAACCTCACTTGTGCATTTCACTACAAATATGAAGACTGGTATACAGAACAGGAAGACGGAACAAGTGTTCTGATACTTGCTTAGAGTACAAAGGCCACCTAGTACTATAGCGAATCTTGGGAAATACCAAATCAGCAGCAGCAAATTAAGCAAGATAACTGATACATAGCCCACACTGATTGGTAGTTAGTCCTGGAAATAATTTATCCGCTTAGCTCATAGACACTACATGGATCGTAAAATGAGGAGATTACACATGTCATGTGTTAATTTTTCTTATGCAGGTTCCTACCAACGCAGCTCAATAGAAGGATGAAAATAAATGCCCGTGAGGTCGAAGAGCTCCTGAAAGGCATAATCATGAAGAGGGAGAGGGCAATGAAGGACGGTCATGCCGACAATGACGATTTACTAGGTGTGCTGATGGAGTCCAACATCAAAGAAAGCCAGGAAAGTGGAAGCTCCAAGCCAATGATGACCAAAGAGGACATAATCGGGGAGCTGAAGCTATTCTACTTCGCAGGAATGGAGACAACAGCGGTGCTGCTGACATGGACAATGGTCGTGCTAAGCATGCATCCTGAGTGGCAGGACCGTGCAAGGGAGGAGGTTCTGCGCGTCTTTGGAAAGAACCAGCTGGATTCCGACGGCATAAATCAGCTGCAAGTTGTGAGTACAACATTCCAGGATATGCAATTTATCATTTAGTTTCAACTTCAATTAGCTCCAGCTTCTGTGTTGCAGGTGACAATGATATTACATGAGGTTCTTAGGCTGTACCCACCTCTCCTTCGAATTGGTCGGGAGGCGTATAAAGAGACAGAGCTCGGAGGTGTCACGTATCCTCCCGGCGTTACCTTTTCATTGCCAATTGCGTGCATTCACCATGATCCAGATGTATGGGGAAATGATGCCGACGAGTTCAAGCCAGAGAGGTTCGCGGATGGTATCTCAAACGCGTCCAAGGACTCGCCGGCGTTCTTTCCGTTCGGTTGGGGGCCGAAGAATTGTGTCGGTCAGAACTTTGCATTGCTGGAGGCCAAGATGGGATTGAGCATGATCCTACAGCACTTCTTGTTCGAGCTCTCGCCGTTTTACACGCATGCACCGTGCCGGGTGTCCACTCTGCAACCACAGCATGGGGCGCAGATTAAGCTCAGGACACTGTTAGCATCAACAGCAACCCATGGACATGGGGATTAGGGTGATGATCCTAGAAGATAGTAATAGTTTATAGTTGTAACTAGATATCCTAAATAAGGGCTTTGATTCAGCACACCACCTTGGTTTGTGAGGGACCGTGTGAGAAGATCTAGGATACTTTATGATGAATCATTGGTAATATATGTGGACTTGAATTTTAAATTTATGAAAAATTTGAATTTTCTATTAGGTTTCAGTTCTTAGTGATCCTAACTGGCTTGGCTAAGCAGTCAAACCGGTGAGTGAAACTAGTCAGACCGGCCGTCAGCTGATTTCAGCAGTGAGCTCTAAATTTTGAGAACTTGGTCATGGGTAATTTGATTCTAGGTAAGTGCATTCATGTTCTAACTCTAGATCGCCAGGAAACCATGTGGTAAACCTGTAATAAGATCCATACTACTGACTCTAGTCAAGCGATCGAAACCTATATGACCAAATCTATGATGCTACATTACTAGATTCTGATAATCAGAAATCACAAGACACCTAGGGCTAGAACTAGGAGGGACACTGAAATCAGCACTGAAGGCCTTCTCCAACCTAGAAATCCCAAACACGAACCCACCAAATGTAACACCTCAGGAACCACATTACCCCAGGATGCTACTAAACCACACTTACAACCCGATGGATTACTAAGAAAATCCAGCAGCACCTCCCAAGAAACAAAGTCTACGCGGAAGCAAGACCACACAACAATATAATAGGGAATAGTAAAACAGTATAACGAAATAGAACTGCGCAATAACATCCTTTAGCAACCTAGCTTCAAATGTCCAAACTCCACTAATGTCAACCATGACTAGCAATATTAAGTTACAGTGCTCAACGACTGAGGAAAATAATGAATAAAACTCTAGTTATTTATTACAGCAAAACTCGTGAAGATCTGTGTATTGGTGCTGTGCTACTCTACCATTCCCAATCATGCTCAAGAATCACCTGTGGGAGAAATACAAGGGTGAGATAAAAAAATCTCAGTAAGCAAACTGTTTAACAAATTAATTAAACTGCGGGTGATTAAAGATCAAATTAATGACATTAGCAATTAATTCTTATCATCTACATTGCAACCTCATTCATATCCACAACCACAATTACTACCAACAGCAACCATAAGAAAATAAAATACCCCATGCCACAACTGACTCTAGTGAGCCCATTCCTCTACTCACGCCAATGACAACCACAAGATATTACCTCATACCATAATATATTACCCCATACCACAAGATATTACCCCATACCACAAGATATTACCTCATACCACAAGTGACTCCCACCACAAAATGATACCCCATACCACAAGTGACTCACACCACAAAATGATACCACATGCCACAAGTGACTCATACCACAAAACGATACCACATGCCACAAGTGACTCTCATGAGCCAATACCTCTTAAAACCTCATACTAAGGTGGTTCATCCTCATGAAAAGCATATGTATGCAAATGATCCATTGCACTCTTACCCACAAAGTAAGAGTGTGCATCGTACTACGGCAATATATGATACTGTACCGGTATGGTCGCGGCTAGGTGCGGCGACATCCACGATGCAAATGGCATGCTATGACATGCATGATATGACCACGATTGATTCATTAGAAATATAACAACAACAATATGTAAAATAAGATACACATAGCACATTAGGGCATCTTTAATTAAAGGTGGATTAATTTTCAAACATCAATAATTATGTTGAAGGCAATCAAATTAATAAGTTAAACTGTAGCAACAACTACTACGTTTACTTGCCTCTACCGAAGGGGCGAAGGGCTCAACATAGTTAGGAGCAAAGCCACCTATTCACAAGTCACCACTCAACACAAAACCTCAATATAATATTCATAACTAAAATACAAAGCACCACTACGCCCGAAACCCAAAACTCCCTCTCAAACTGCCGTTCCGACGCTCAGCCCACTGCAGCAACGCTGCCTGTCTTTTTTGCATCTTTTTATCAACTAACTGGAACATAGAAACAAATAACATTCTTGATATTTACAGAATGAAAGCTGCAACTTTCGTGAAGACACCATAATTTTATTCTATCGTTAAAAGGGTGTAATCCGCAATGGAATACATGTTAGGACTTGATCTTGTACAAAGTAGAAGTGTGTGTGTATGTGTCATGTTAATAATCTGTAACCAGTTGTGTGCAACGTGTGCAGCGCACAAACTGGATCTGAACCGCTCAGTATCTGCATTGTCAAAGCAGTTGAGCTGAGGCGTGAGTAGTGGCGTGAGTTGCGGAAGGCATTGTTGTAGCTAACTGCAGTTTTGGCAAAGAGTGAATATATTCAGAAAAGCTGGAACGACAACACGTTACGTCGTCCAGGCAAAATACTTGTGTGCATCTCTGTGAGATTGAGAGTTCTTCGCATCCCACTAAAGTTTCGATCCTTTCATTTGGTATCAGAGCTCAGGGGCTTTGATTGGAGAGGATGTCGAAGGACGGCGAGGGGAATGCATCGGCACAATCGGCGGCGGGAGCAGGCGATGACAATCGGGAGTCATTGCCATTGGCGGTGCCGGTGGTGCAGGGCGCACTGCATAGCGCGCAGCAGCGGCCGCGGGGATCGATTGTGTACCCGCAGCTGACGCGCACCAATTACAACATCTGGGCAATGAAGATGAGAGTGGCATTGCAATCACAGCGCATCTGGGAGGCCGTGGAACGCACGAACGTCGATTTTGAGATCGACCGGGAGGCCCTGTACGCCATCTATCAGGCAGTGCCCGACTCCGTCATGTCCTCTCTCGCCGGCAAGGACTCTGCGAAGGCGGCTTGGGACACCATTAAGGCGGCGCATGTGGGGCATGATCGTGTGCAGCAGGCAAGTCTGCAGACCATGCGGAAGGACTTCGAGGAACTCACGATGGGAGACCAGGAATCTGTTGATGATTTTGCAGGGCGCATGAACACGCTGGTGGCGGGGATGCGTGCCCTTGGCGATGTCATCAATGAAGTGAGGATGGTGCAGAAGTTCCTCCAAGCAGCGCCTGTGAGGTACATGCAGATAGTGACTTCGATCGAACAGTGTGTACCACTTGAAACTCTGACAGTAGAAGATCTGATTGGGAGATACAAGGCTTATGATGAACGTGTACGCACACGTTTTGGAGATCCAGAAAAAGGTGAGCACCTCATGCTGTCGAGATCCCAGTGGGAGAATCTCTCTAACAAGAAGAAAAGTGGAGAGTGGTCTAGCACTGGTAGTAAGGGGGGTGGAGATCATAGCAGAAGTGATAGCCGCTCCGGCGTTCTTGGCAAAAACGGAGACCAGCAGAAGGAGTGGAAATTTGACATCAGGAAAGTCAAGTGCCACAATTGCGGGAGAAAGGGCCACTTCAAGAAGGATTGCACCAAGCCTAAAAAGGAGAGAGCAATGCTTACCCAGAAGGACATGAAAGATGATGAAGAACCTGCTCTGATGATGATGCAAATCTGTGAGCTAACTGAAGCTGCTGAAGAATTGGAAGGCAAAGTATTTCTGAATGAGGAGAAAGTACATCCTAGCAAGGCTGAAAGAAACAACGGTGATGAATGGTATTTAGATACAGGAGCAAGTAATCATATGACTGGAATTGAAGCAAAATTCACTGAACTTGACAAATCAGTGAAAGGAAAGGTAAAGTTTGGAGACAACTCCACTGTTGCAATTCTGGGCAGAGGTACTGTACTATTTCAGTGTCAGAATGGAGAACACCGAGCTTTGTCAAATGTTTACTTCATACCATCATTGAAAACCAACATCATTAGTTTGGGTCAATTATCTGAAAGAGGATGCAAAGTTGTCATTCAGGACGAGTTCCTTCGGATCTATGACAAGCAGCGTCAATTGCTAGTAAAAGTGAGGAGGTCATCAAACCGATTGTATCTACTGGATCTCAGTGTAACAAGCCCAGTCTGTTTAATGACAAATTACAGTGATGATGCGTGGATCTAGCACGCACGTTACGGCCATTTGAACTTCAAGGCACTCAAACAGCTGGAGAGGGAACAAATGGTGCATGGGCTCCCCCACATTGATCATATAGAGCCGATTTGTGATGCTTGTCTTGTCGGAAAACATCGCAGACTGCCGTTTCCCGCTGCAGCAACATTTAGAGCATCTGAACCGCTGGAGCTTGTACACGCAGATCTCTGTGGACCAGTGTCACCTGCAACTCCAGGGGGTAAGAGATACTTCATGCTCGTGGTAGATGATTTTAGCAGATTCATGTGGTTAGTACTGCTGCACACAAAGGATGAAGCTCTGCATACTTTCCAAAAAATCGTCAAGAGAGCAGAAGTGGAAGCGGGACATGGAGTAAAGGCTTTCAGAACTGACAGAGGGGGTGAATTCACTTCACAATTGTTTGCTGCATATTGTGAAGGGCGAGGCATTAGGCACTTTCTCACTGCTCCGTACACGCCACAGCAGAACGGAGTAGTAGAGAGAAGGAATCAAACAGTGGTTGGAATGGCGCGCAGTTTGCTCAAGAGTAAAGGCATGCCCGGCGCACTGTGGGGTGAAGCGGTGACAACAGCGGTGTACTTGCTAAATCGTGCACCCACGAAAAGCAATCCCGGAAAGACACCGTATGAGCTTTGGTATGGGAAGAAACCAAGCATTCACCACCTTCGGGTTTTTGGGTGCGTTGCATATGCAAAAGTGACGACACCAAATCTGCCGAAACTTGCAGACCGAAGCAAGCGGACTGTGATGCTTGGGTATGAACCGAATACAAAGGCTTACAGATTGTATCATCCAGCAAGCAGGAAGATTATTGTGTCAAGAGATGTGATTTTTTATGAAGGAAGTCAGTGGGACTGGAGCAAAGTGGAATCGGGAGATTCAGAAACTTCAGGAGACATCTTTACTGTAGCATATCCAGATATTGTCCATGTTACTGAACCCGAGTCTGCAGTGCAGCGGCAGATGGAACCCGAGTCAGAAGAGGCTCATGAGGAAGTAAGAGATGCTACGGGCGATTCTACACCAGTATCTTCACCTCTGGCATCACTGGGAGAGCCAAGACAAGGTACCACGGCAACACCCATTCTTCCCAGCGCAGAAGGTAGAACTGGCAGGGGTGCAGGTGTGTCACCAAGCACTGAAGACTCAATTGGACCACGAGGATATAGGAAAATTCAGGATCTGCTGGATACCCTGCCTCCATGTGAATTAGTGGATGAACCCGATGACTCTGGGGTATGTATGCTCGGTATTGAAGAACCCACTTCTTTCATTGATGCACAGAAGGAGGCATGCTGGCGTCGAGCCATGGATGAAGAGATGAGCTCCATACTTGACAATAACACCTGGATCATGACAGATCCACCTGCAGGTCAGCGGCCCATAGGGTTGAAATGGGTTTTCAAGTTGAAAAAGGATCCCTCCGGAGCAATTGTGAAGCACAAAGCTAGGCTTGTTGCCAAGGGATATGTGCAGAAAAGGGGGGTGGATTTTGATGAAGTATTTGCTCCGGTTGCCCGCATTGAGACCGTCAGATTGCTTGTCGCCTTGGCAGCTCAAGAGGGGTGGGAGCTACACCATATGGATGTAAAATCTGCTTTTCTGAATGGAGAGCTCGAGGAGGATGTATATGTTTGTCAGCCACCCGGTTATGAAGCACATGGAAATGAACACAAGGTGCTGAAACTGAAGAAGGCCTTGTATGGCTTGCGTCAGGCTCCAAGGGCGTGGTACGCAAAATTGGATGCTAGCCTAATCGCTCTTGGCTTCCAGAGGTGCCCTCTTGAACATGATGTATACATAAGGTGCACTGGATCAGTTCGGTTGTTAGTAGGGGTGTATGTTGATGACTTGGTGATTACTAGAGAAGACAAAGAAGAAATTGTCAAGTTCAAAGAAGAGATGAAGAATCTTTTCAAGATGAGTGACTTGGGGCTATTGTCTTATTATTTGGGCATTGAGGTAGCTCAAACTGAAAATGGTATTTCACTTAGTCAAACTGGGTATGCTCTGAAGATCTTGAAGAACACCGGATTGCCTGATTGCAATCCCTGTCAAATACCCATGGAGCCTCGACAGAAACTGACCAAGTCTGAACAAGGATCCAAAACCAAGGTAAATGCTACTCTCTATCGCAATATTGTCGGGAGCTTGAGATATCTGGTGAATACTCGCCCCGATTTGGCACATTCTGTTGGGATTGTGAGTAGGTTTATGGAGGATCCTTCAGAGCATCATATGGCAGCAGTTAAGCAAGTGCTTCGATATGTGCGAGGCACAATTAATTTCGGCTGCCACTATGGGAGAAAGGTGGAAGAAAAACCGAGATTAGTTGGGTATAGTGACAGTGACTTTGCCGGGGATGTCAATGACAGGAAAAGCACAACAGGTATAGCTTTCTTCTTGGGATCAAGCTTGGTGACATGGTTTTCTCAGAAGCAGAAAGTCGTAGCCTTATCTTCATGTGAGGCGGAGTATATGGCTGCAACCACAGCTGCTTGTCAGGGTATATGGTTGAGTCGTTTGCTTGGCGAGCTGAATTCAGAAGAACCGCAAGCAGTGAAGATTTTGGTGGACAACAAGTCGGCGATATCTCTCAATAAGAATCCTGTACACCATGACCGTAGCAAGCACATAGACACGAGGTACCATTTCATCCGGGACTGTGTGGAAGAAAAGAAGATCAATGTCGAACACGTCAGGACTGAAGAACAGCTAGCAGACATATTAACGAAGTCGCTGGCTCGCCCAAAATTCCTGGAGATGAGAGACAAGATTGGCCTCCGCGCTGTGATGAACTGAAGTACAAGATCAGGGGGGTGTTTGTTAGGACTTGATCTTGTACAAAGTAGAAGTGTGTGTGTATGTGTCATGTTAATAATCTGTAACCAGTTGTGTGCAACGTGTGCAGCGCACAAACTGGATCTGAACCGCTCAGTATCTGCATTGTCAAAGCAGTTGAGCTGAGGCGTGAGTAGTGGCGTGAGTTGCGGAAGGCATTGTTGTAGCTAACTGCAGTTTTGGCAAAGAGTGAATATATTCAGAAAAGCTGGAACGACAACACGTTACGTCGTCCAGGCAAAATACTTGTGTGCATCTCTGTGAGATTGAGAGTTCTTCGCATCCCACTAAAGTTTCGATCCTTTCAATACAGAGGACAGAGTCTGCCTCTGAATTCTGACCAGCGAGCTTCTACAGACCACCACTGATAGTACACTGCTCTAAAAAATATAAAATTTTACCAAAAGATAAATTACAAGATTATCTACAACTTTTTTATTATGAGAAAATTCATAAAAAACATTAGAGCATCTAAATCTGCCCACGAACAGAAATTGAATCCTATAATCAACTCTGCTACACAGCAGAATTCCAACTTCTATTACGCCCAATCCACTCGTCCAAAAATTATGAAAAAATTAAAGAATCTAGGTATCTGCATCCTCTACAATTTTTGCATTCAAGGGTTCCACAGGAAAAAATCATCTTCTATTTCTAATCTTTTAATCCCCACTGACTGCCAGAACCTGAATGATTAGACTGCACAGCAACACGGTAACACTCATAACTCCTAAACCGTTCATCAGAACAACATAAACGACTACTCTACAGAAAGATAATGAAGTTCTATACAACTCTTGAGGGTTTGAAATCCCATATTTTGTACGAAAGGCCCCCCTAATCTGCCAATCACAGCAGACAACGCAGATCAATCGGTTACCCGAAAACTAGCCCAATCGGGAAAACGCTACGAACAAAAGAAGTAGGATATTATTTGTTACCCTTTGGAGACTACAGCAGGAACTTCTGAACACCAGCACAAATCACCCTACTCCTATTCTCCTCCTCCTTCCTCTCCCTCCTGCTCTCTCTCTCCTTTCCTCCTTCCCTGTCTTCTCTACCACGGCAACACAAACCTTGCCGTGGCAGCCGAAATCCTTGCCATGGCTACAATTCGGAAGGTGGAGGCTGTGGGGGGAAAGAGGGGTGCAGCCACAAGGGGGAAAGGGGTGGCCTAGGGTTAGGGAAAAAGGGGTGGGGGCGGCTTGGGCCAAGGGGGGCAGCTGGGCCTAGGGGCGATTGGGCCCATGGTGGGAGGTGGGAAGCCCAGCCTCCCTCTCTGGACAGCCCACCGTCCTTTTTTTTCTTTTTAGATAAATCCACAGCCCAAACCTGCCTTCCCAATTCGACGGAAGAAAAAGAAATCTCCACAAATCCGCTAAATACTTCTGGAAATGCCAAATCGACGTCTAGGGCATTACACCAAAAGAATCTAGAACCCTGGACTCACATCTCTTGAACCTTACCTTTAAACCCTCATTTAAAAGTTAGAAAATAGAAATCAGGTTATATCTTAGCTTACTTCCTAAAGCGATGTCCTTGATTATGAACTAATTGTTGACGCGTACAGAGCCATTAGCTATCACTGTCCCGGTAGAAGCATACCCGAATGTGATCAACTCATCGTTGGATGCACGAGTGAGGGAGGAGAACCAACAAGAATCTCCAGTCATGTGTCAAGAACACTCTGAGTCAACAAGGCACACATCCTCCTTCCTCGCTCGACGGACCTATAGGATAGAAGCGGGACATAAAAGACTTTGTAAGCCAGTATTGAACCACATGATGAGTTAGAATGGCAATAAAAGCAGTAATACAACAGTTAGTTTGAAAATCATGAGGATGCACATGAGAAACCACCTAGACCTCTTCAAATCGGCCTACCAAAAGACTAGTACTCCCCTGTCTAGAAGCTACACATAATCTACCCTCATGAAATCATATCCCACGATGCTGCCTAGCTCCACCAAAAGAGTAAAAAAACTACAAACCTAGACTTAACTCTAGGAGCACTTGAAACTAAAGGTCTGGCTCTAGGGACACTCATGGGTGAAGGGACTTGATTTTCTATTCTTGGAACAGGGAGCGGTCAAACCACTCCTGGACCTGGTCAGACAGGTCGTCGATCAAATCATCGGCTTGTAGCTAGTCAAACTGGCGGTATGCCGTTGATGAGACTGTCGATCTCCCTTTGGTCAGAATGGTCAGGTGCAGTTTTGTGCATCTTCACTGTTTCATGTTGTTGCTTGATTGTAGGCTTTTGAAATATGTTCTTCTTAGCTCTCTAGCTATGGAGTGAAAGATTGCTGGTACTTGGGGCAATTTGAGAAGGCACTATTTGAAGGAACGCGCGTAGGCTACGATAGCAGAAAATAAAAAATTTCTACCGCGCACACCAGGACATCATGCTAAGGAGGGATCATAGATCGTTACCACTAGACGCGCAGCGCAGCGGAAGAAGAGTTGGAGAAGCCGATCCAACCACGCGCGTCGAGGTAGTAGTGGAAGTAGCCGATCGTCCCGAACAGATCGTCTCCTCCACGCGATCAACCACACCACGATCAGATCCAATCTGTAGTTTGTTGATGCCGATCAACGCCGCAACGAGCAGCGCCTCCACCGGTATCCACACGTCCGGGGCTGGAACGCCGATCGCGAGTGTACCAGCACTCGCGAGCGGCTAGGGTTTGGCTCGGGAGGTGGCGGCTAGGGTTTTGCTCGGGAGAAACAGAAGCGTACATCCCTCAGCCCCCCCCCCCCCGCCTCCAAATATATAGACCTCCTCACTTGGGCCTCGTGGACCAAGGCCCAATAGGAGTCTATCCGGATCTCTATCCGAATTGAGCCCACATCCGAATCACATTCGAATTAGTGTTCCAACCCGTTAAGTGTGTGACCCTGTAGGTTCACGTATACTTGGTCGCGACCCGGAAACACCTTTCCGGTCACCCTGTTAATAGCGGCCTCTAGCAAGACATATTAACCCCAAAGTATACGTAAAGATCATATCGGCTGAACCTGTAATGTTCTCATGTACGAATCCCTTTGCCTCACAATATAGATTAAGCTCAAGGCGAGACCTGTGTCATCCTCTTAATAGCTCAATCACTCTCTCGATTCCGTGATGGATTATAAACTTGTGATGGCCATGCACTTTCATAATCCATTACATCGAGGGGCCCCGAGATATCTCTCCCATAAGGAGGGGCAAATTCTATCTTGATCATTCACATCCCACTACATGTTTCATAGCAAACCCGAAGACTACTTTTATGACTACCCAGTTACGGAGTAGTGGTTAGTAGTCCCAAAATAGGCTACTACGCATGTTGGGAACCATGATGATCTCAAGTCTAAGGATTCTACATAAACACTACTTGAGACCAACTAATGACACATGGAATCTCTGCAGTGTCTCATGGCGGGTCTATCCAACATATGTTCACTAACACATGTCCATATTATTGATTTGGTATCTCCATACCATGATCCATGAGACATGATCATCAATCAATACATATGCTGATCTTTGAATCATATTTGTTCCTCATATGATATATGATCAGGGATCATTTAGAAATAGCAACATTTTGGCATTAAGAGTCTCATGAATAAGTCACATACTCATTGATCAATAATGATAATGTCTATTTCAAGGAACAAAGCAATGTATCATAAATATAGTATGTGATATATTCAACATCTCCATGTTGCCTCTAGGGCATATCACCAACACTATTCACCCCCTCTCTATTGCCATTGCCAGTCCTATAGTTTTAAAGGTTTACAAATCTCAAAGTAATTTGTTAAGGGTATATATGTACTTGCAATAACTAATTAGATTGAGGCATGGTACCAAAAAGGATAGAGAAAATTTGTTATTTGCCATGCAAAGTTTTCAGTGCACCTGATATGACACTAAAAATTGCTCTTTCCTCAGGTGCCAATGGATGAGATTTCGTTGCCCTCTCATGCCACTATCGTCCATCTTCTGTCAATGGGATGTTAGAGCTATGAAAAGACCAAAATACCCTTCTTCTTTTCCCCTCATCCTCTGATGGTTAGGTCCAATATGCAAGAGAGAGAGAGAAAGAGAGAAAGTAGAGGAGCAATGGGAGGGGTAGCTCAGCAACTTCACCGACGACGGGAAGGCATTGGTGAGATAACAACCTCAAAAATAGATAGAGGAAAGAGATAGGAAGCTAGGGGAGGTGGATGCATGATCAGAGGGGCCTAGTGGCGTGTGTGCTCTAGCTTGTGGCAGCCGAAGTTGGGGGAGGGAGAGAGCTAGGGCCCACACAAGCATCATGAAGGAGGAAAGGAGCTCACCATAGTAGTTGGTGGAGGCGGTGAAGAGTCATGGTGGCCTGGCAACGGTGACCCAGGATGGCGCAGGGAGCTCCACACAGTGATGGTCTAGTACGGAGTAATTTGAGGGAGGCTTACCAAGATGGGATTGGTGATGGCGGCGGTGATCTTGGCTGATGACGGGGAAGATGATGTTAATGTGGAGCTGCTAATGAGAAAACCCCAAATTAGGTCAAAGGAAATGAGCATGAGAATGTGGAACATGATGTGATGCGGATAGTTTGTGGTGAGGCTCACTGCAGAGGACAATGAAGGACAATAGCCATGGTTGGAGCTTCATGGCAACAACATGGTGCAAAAGAAGTGAAATTGATTGAGAGTAGAGGAAGATCGATCAGTGGAATACATGTGATGCGAGCCAAAGGGGAAGGAACTAATCGGTATAGTCGAAATGTGGCAAGGTGGGCTGTGTGGTCATCGGAGTTGCAAGAGATGAAGTCGTTCCTAGGGCTACTATGGAAGGGAGAGGGAATTGAGGTGAGAGCGAGCTAGGGAGAGATGAGGCAAGTCTGTGTCATCGTGGAGGAGGCAAGTGCAAAGGAGAAGAAAAGAGGCAAGATGGGCATTTCTAAAAATCTAACAAGTTTTCATGTGCTAATAGCTGGTTGACCTAACAAAGCTAATGAAAGTGACATGAAAGAGATGCAAAAAGTTTTTTAATGCTACATAAGGAAGACGAAGTTTTTCAGTGTCATATCAAGGAAATTAGTAACTTTGAATGGCAAATAAGAAATTTTTCAAAAGTATATATGTATGTATGTATATGTGTGTATATATATATATATGTATGTATATAGAGCCTCTTTTCTACTCTGAGAGTAGTTACTCCCTATGTGGTATCTCACAACGTAGCAAGTATCTCGTGTAACGGAGGGTATGTACGTATAGTATATGAATATATAAGGTCATCTAGGTAGTATGTACAATTTTCAAAGGTGGTATGTATATTTTTTTAGACATACTTCTTTTTATGCGCATATATGAAGGTATTTGCAAAATATGCTAAAAACTATAGATTTTCTTGCAATTGTTTTGTGTGGTTCACATGAAGCATGTTATAATTAATATATTAGTATATCTAAAGTGATAAAGGAGTATATCAAATTCGTTTAGGTGGTATAATAGAAGTGGGAGTAAAAGGCATTTTTCCTACACACACTACAAATTGGACTTGTTTCCCCTCAACAAATAAAGGCCCTGTTCTTTTTCAGCTTTTGGTTTCTACTTTTGACTTTTCTACAGTAACTAACTTTTAAACAGAGTGTCTTTTTAAGATGGAGTCTACTAGTTAATTGTAGTACATACTTTACTAACTTTATTTATATCAGCAAAAATCGTACGTGAGTTTCTATTACTCTGTAATCTCTCGCACAAATAGCCCAAAAGCCATAAGCCGCAGCTAAAAGCCATAGGGCCTGTTCTTTTTTGCTGTGGCTTGTAGTTTTTAGCTGCGACTTGTGGCTTTTGGGCTGTTTGTAGGAGAGATTATAGATTAACAGAAACTCACATGCGGTTTTTACTGATATAAATGAAGTCAGTAAAGTATGTACTACAATTAACTAGTAGACCCTATCTTGAAACAATACTCCGTTTAAAAGCTAGTTATTGTAGAAAAGCTGAAAAGCAGTTTTTAGAAGCTGAAAAGAACAGGGCCATAAGCCTCAGCCAAAAAGAACAGGCCCAAAGGCTTGGGCTAACAAAAACCTACCTAATAGGGAAGTCATTGGTGAAGTCGCAAGGCCCTCTACTTTTCATTATAAAACCGATAAACCAGAAAAAGATAGATTGTTCTGCGAAAGAATCTTGGACCCATAAAAAGTGAAATTTGTGCTTGTGGAAATTCTTGAGCAAGGGTAGCTGAAAATAGGACGAAAGATTTTGCCAAAAATGTGGGGTAGAATTTGTTGATTCTCGGATACGAAGATATCAAATAGGATACATCAAACTCACATGCCCCATGACTCATGTGTGGTATTTGAAAGGTCTTTCTAGTTATATCGTGAACCTTTTAGATAAACCTCTTAAGAAATTGAAGGGCCTAGTATACAATGATTTCTCTATTACTAGGCTCTATATATATTATTACTATTATAAAAGAACGAGTTGGTGGTTGTACGTCCATTCTACTCCAATTGTTCTATTTCCTCAACTTCTTACCATTCTCCACTTCCAACCAATCAAACCAACTTTATACATTTAATGAGTTCCATTGCAACGCACGGGTATGTAACTAGTACTACTTAAAAATTTGAGTTGGTGTCTTATATCCATTCTCTCTCTCTTCTCTCTACAACCGTCTAATATGATCACGAGATAGAATCTATACCATCCATCTCATACCTCTCTCTCTTTCTCACGATTCAACTACCCCCACTTCACTTCCCTCTCTTTAATTATTATTGTTCTACCCTCGATGAGTGGTACCTTCACCTCCATCCCCCTCCTCCTCGGGTCTTCCGCGCTCGCTTCCCTTTCTCTCTAGCATCTTCTTCTCTCCCCTTAGCCTCCACATCCGCTCGCTAATCCTCTCCCTTTCCCTCCCGTCTCCCGCTGTTGCCTCCCCACCCCCTCGACCTCTCCACTTCTCTCCCATCCCTATCGTTCAACAGCTCCATCCCTTTTGATGCTTCTTGAGCACATTGGCGCCCAAATCCGGGGGGCACCCCTCAACCTCTCTTGGTGAGGACAGAGAGGAGGTCAATGGAGCAGGAGACCAGGGAGAGGAACTAGAGCCAAGCGCGATGACATCCCGGTCGGCCAACGTGACGACCGGAGGCAGGCACGATGACTCCCCGTCATGCAGGTACGGTGAATGGGGCCATGGCGGCTGCCCAACTAAGGGACAAGCCAGTGAAGGAGCGCGAGTACGAGGGCGTGGGTGGCCCCTTCATGATCATGAATGATGACTCCGACTAGGGCTGAGATCTGGAAAAAGATTGCGCACGGCTCCCGGCCGAGGGTGAGCCTGCGGTCGCAGTCTACAGGTGGGAGATCGGTCTGGGCTCCGATCGGGAGGTCACTCACGTCGCCGGATCTATGTGAAGAACCTGACGGGGAAGACCATCACACCTGAGGTGGAGAGCAGACACCATCGACAACGTCAAGGCAAAGATCCAAGTTCGATTCATCCTTGCTTCACGGTCGTTGATTCCTCGAACTAGTTCGTTTCTTGGCTCTTATTCCCTGGTGGGTTAGTGGTGCGTTAGTTCGTGCAAACATTGATGATTTGCTGATTGGAGGGGAGTTCAATAGAAACATTCTTTGAATGGTTTATCAATTTTGTATGAGTGAAGTGGTATCATTGATCACTATGCTATATTAATTTTTGCAATTGATTTTTAATTGCATGTGTGTTGCTTTCTCAGTTTCTCTTGTGCTGGGAACATACCCAGGAGTTCAAGAAAATATAGCAATGCAATGCAAATTTTAAGGCATAAATAGATTCTTCACCTGTCAACATAATTGAATTAATTGTTCTGGACTCCTTAATTATCATGCTCGTTGATTTTTGGGCTTCTTTTGTTATCATTGTCGTACAGATTATTTGACTAAAGATGATTCCTGTTGTGTATCATTTCTATTGAGCAACTAGCTGCATAGTTTGCCTTAAAAAATAGTTACATAGTGTTATTTAAACTCTGAATGTGAACTAAAGATGATATCCATGTGAAACTAGTAGTGGACTTGCTAGGTGGAATCAATTGCTAAGTGGTAGAGATTTCAGAGCTTGTATCTACCTACATGATAGATGTAGATTAGTGAAACTTGCATTGCATCTGCATTGCACCAGGGGCTTCTTTTTTTAGCACTTGTAGTGGTGAGCCTTTTTGTACTTCATTCGTTTTGAGTATTGTAACTTCCAAAATTATCCACCACCTGCAGGTTTTGAAATATTTTCATTTCTAGCCACATTATTGTAAGTTCTCACTTGATATAGTTTGCTAGTTTGCTACACCATAGAAACAGGTGTATGCTTGGACTCATGGTTGACATCTTTTAATTTCTGAAGTAAGCTACACCATAGAAACAAGTGCATGTGTTGCATCTAAAGGTGGATTGAGTATTCACTTGTACATGTGTTGCACTTGTTGAGAGTCAAGTGAGCGTCTTAGCTTGTTACTCTTGGTATTTGCCGACACCTTAGTAGCGTGGAGGCGTGTGGTCTGGTGATCTTTTCATGAAGCTTGTGAGAAGGTCTAGTATTATTGTGAAGGTTGGAGCTCACCTACTGTTGTGGTTACAGACCAAACAGAGAGAGAGATGGTAGTGGAGAGTGTAATGAGTAATGGCTTGGGTTCCTCCCATGGCCTGTGTTCCATATATATACACATGGGGAGTGCTTTTACAATTATGCCCTTACATCCGAGTATCCCCTTCAGGGGCACTTATGTCATTACACATGGCCTATTCTGGGCCTTATAACCTTCTACCAGGCCTGCTGGGATTAGGTGGGGGCTACCCCTACAACAGGAGCCTCTCATGGTAAAGGGCTTCACGGGGCCGAAGCCATGTTGCCGAGTCCTTTGGCCCCCTCTGTCCCTGCGGCCTGTGAACTTCCCCGAACTTGACCGGGGCTGAGGCCGTAGCCGAACCTGACGCCTGGATTGGTGGTTGAGGTAGATGCGCCAGCGCTCCGCCCCGAGCTGGCGCCTGATCGAAGTAGGCACGCGCGCGCGCTCCGTCCCCTCCCCTTCAAGCAGGTGGCAGCGGGGCTGGCGCCTGGTCAAAGTATGCACGCGCGCTCCGTCCCCCTGCCGTGGCGGGATCGGGATTGCCCGGGCCGAGTCGGAGGCGTTGCGCCGGCATAGGTAGGCGTAGCGGGCCCCTGAGTCGTCGCACATGCGTCAAGTGATAGCGGACGCGCTTCGACGCTCTTCTTCTGGCGGTCCACGTGGCGGAGTGTGCTTGGCGCGGTGCAGGCCTTGAGGCGTCGTGGCCATTTTAATGTGGCGACGGACTTCTGGTGGTTAGACTTCCGCCGGTTGGACTTCCGACGGTTTGCTCCCCCGGTGATGGGGTATATATATACGGCACTGGTGCGGCGTTGTTTCTGCATCGTGTCCTTGGATAGAGGCTGCTCCCCTAAAATGGGCCCCTTCCATGCATCGACATTCCCCAGCGACGCTGAGCGGCTTGGGGGATGTTGATGTACAGATGGAGGTCCCTTTTTTCTTGGGAGCTTGGTTAGCGTCTGTTATCGGCAGCCAGCCGCGCTTCGTGCCCTCGCGCTGCGTTTCTGCTTACGACGGCAAGGTTTGCCCTGTTCTCCTAAACAGACCTACCTTCAGTCGGGGTTCCTGATGGAGCCCGTCCGCATTACTTTTGGAAAAATGCTAATGCACTGAAGGTGGCCTGTTAAGGAGAACAAGCCAAACTTTGCACGACATGACCTTTGCTTTTGCCATGTGTGGGGGTGCCAACGGGCGGGTTCGTGCGCGTGGGTCCGCTCCTCGAAGCCAAGGTCCAGGCCGAAGCCGCGGCTGCGGCCAGGTTGGAGCGGCGATCGAGAAGACGGCCTCCTACGCGCGCGTCGTGCTTCCGTATGAAGATGGCAAGGTTTGACCTATTCTCGTAGACAGATATGCTTGAGTTCATCTGCATCCGCTGATTGTGCCAGCTGGCGCTATCATCGAGGAACGCTGATGTACTGAAGCTTATCTGTCTATGAGAACCCGTCAAAACCTGCCGCACATCCGCCCTTGCGTTCCCAAAACACGGAAAACCCCGGCGCCTGATTCCCTGCCGGTTTAGGTCATGAGGTTGTCGCGCGGGCCTTGACACCGAAGTGGCCGCCTGCGCTGTCCCCATGGAGGCAGAGCGCATGCCGAGTGCTGCCGCCGAGGTTGCTTGGCCCGCGGCGGCTTGTCGTTATACCCCGGCGCAGGGCCGAGGCGGATGGCAGAGTTTCGCAGCTAAAGCGGAGACTCGCCCGTATTAGGCTGCCAAAGATGATGCAGCAGAGCTGGCGCCAAGCCGAAGTAGACGCGTGCGCGCTCCGTCCCCTACCCTTCGAACGGGTGGCAGCGGAGCTGACGCCTTGTCGAGGTAGACGCACGCGCGCTCCGTCTCCTACCCTTCGAACGGGTGGTAGCGGAGCTGGCGCCTGGCCGACGTAGACGCGCGCGCGCTCCGTCCCCTACCCTTCGAACGGGTGGCAGCGGAGCTGACGCCTAGTCGACGTAGACGCGCGCGATCCTTGAAGCCGAAGCCGCGGCTGGAGCCTGCCGCGGTAGAGGCTCGGCGGTGGTCTGAGTTGCAACTTCACACCGCGAACATCGCCACGCATGCGGTGATTGTGATCTGACGACACGGCCATGCGCTGTAAAAGCTCCTGGAATCGCGTCGGCCCCCCGGTTTGCCAGGGCTAGGTTGTCGTACCGGGCGACTCGCCTCGGCGCATGTAGGGTACGTGGCGGTTTGTTACTGGTGCACGGCGGGATGTGAACGGTTGCGTGATCGCGGCCGCTCGCCTCTTCCCTAGGGAAGGGGGACACGGGGCGGGCGCGGAATGGCGCGGCTTCGATGTTGTTGTGATCCCATGGTCCATTAGTGCGCTTTTAATGACGGCTGGAGTCGTGTCGACGCCTGGCCTCGTGTGCTCCAACTATCTCGTGTGGGCGTTGGCACGCGGCGGGAGGCCACTAGAGCGTCGTGCTCTGACGGTCCTTACCGCTGTGGTCGCGCCCTCTCGTCTTTGGTTATGGTGGATTGTGCGGGACGGGCCTTTCTATAATTTTGGTCACGTCCGGTACGCGGACCGTCGTGACGCTTCGGCATCGGGGCGAGGTGGCTTGAAATAGCCCTCGGAACCGCACCCCCGCAGCTCTGCGCCCTCTTCTTGCTTGCATCGCCTTTCATATTCCCGTAGTATTCTCGCCACCATACCCCTTTCGCGAGAGGCTATGGCATCTGGTGGCAAGCACGGGCAGGCGGCTAGCGCCAGCAGCATTCGCCGACGATCTTCACCGCTAGAGGTGAAGTACTTGCTCAGCGAACGCGACCCGGCGGTGGCGGACAAGTGCTGGCTGGCAGCGGAGAAGGAAGGCGCGTTCTCCGGCGAGCTGGGCCCGTCGCTCGTGACTGAGAAGACAATCCAAGCGCTTCTGCGCGCGGGGAAGCTGTCCGACCGCCAGGCGGTACGATTGCCCGCCGCCGATGAGGCGGAACCGCGCCCCGAGAGGTCGGAGGCGCTCGTGTTCATTGCCTTTTTTGACGCGGGGCTCCGCATCCCGGTGGCGGCGATCGTGGGTGACGTGCTGCGGACCTTCAGGCTGGAGCTGGCGCAACTGACTCCGAACACCGTGGCCCGGCTCGCGGTGTACAACTGGGCCTTGCGCTCGGGAGCGTGCTGGCCTAGCGCTTCGTTGTTCGCCTACCTGCACGAGGCACGGTGCCAGCGCTAGGACCGGAAGGACGGGACGCTGTCGAGCTTCGGCAGCGTCACCATTATTCTTCGGTCAACTTGCAGCAAGCTCTTCCCTACGAACTCCACTCGCGGGAAGTGGGAGTCTCACTGGATGAAGCGGTGGTTCTACCACCGCATGGAGAGCAGGAGCGGCCTTGAGTGCACGGGCCGGCCGATCGCGTTCAAGACCTCGCCCGGCCGGACGCTCGGCGACGAGGACAGGCGGAGGGCCCGGCGGCTCGTAGGCGTGGCCGCCCGTTTTAACATGCGCGACCTCGCCGAGGAGTACGTGATGTATGATGTGGCGCCACTTGCCGGTGACTGGCGCCTCGCCGCCGAGAAGCGTCGAGATGACAATGTTTCGCCGTGGGTCTGCTCACTGCCGGCACCCTCCGGTCTTCGTAAGCCTCGACCGTATCTCCCCTTTGCTCACGCGAAACGCGTTAGAGGTTGACCCTATCTCCTGCTTTGCTTTTAGGGGTTCGCTTGGAGGATGCAGAGCAGGCTGCGCGCGTATTCCTGGGGCCGTATACCGGCAGGGAGCACGAGCAGCGCGCGTCCGCTACCGCCGAGGCGGGGCTGGGGCGGATAAACCGCGTGTGCGAGGCCCTGGGCCTTGCCGTGCCGGAGCGTGCTGAGCCGGCCCCGCCACATCAAGACGACGGCGCGACGAGGAGGAAGGCGCCGTCTCGCAAGAGGGGTCGAGGTGGGGCGTCTGCCGTGCTTGGTGTAGCAGCTGCCAGTGCCGCCGCTAGCGCTCCCGACGGCACGGCAGACGCCGAGTCAGATTCGGCGAGATACGCCGATTCCGGCTTGGATGGCGCGGACGCCAGGGGCGACGGATCTTCGGTGGGTGCCCTGGGCGGCGGGCTCGCCACGAGCAGCCGGAGAGGAGAAGTCTCGTCACCCGTGGTGGTCGTCGAGACAGGATCCGAGAGGACCGGCGGTGCTGAGGTGGAGCCTTCGGCCGTGGCCACCATAACGCCGGAGACGTCCTCCGTGGAGGCGCACGGAGTTGGGTCTTCACCAGCAGCCGTGGCCGAAACTGAGTTGCCCCCCGCAGAGGTTGCCACGGAGGGGGCTTCGCCTCCGGGTGCTGCAGCCGCGGGGGCCTCTCCGGCCCTTGCTTCGGCTAAGCGGCCGTGTGTGCGGTCGGAGCTCCACCGGACATCGAGGGGATTCATCGTGGCGACGGGCATCGGTAGCTTGTGGGACTCCGATGCATATGCCGAAGTCCCTGCGGCGCGCGCTCCCTCTGCCCCCCCAAGCCGTGCCGCCCGCCGTGCCGGAACGGTCGGCGCCGGCCTCGAACGTGGGGGCTTCTGTTCTCAGCGGAACCACGCCTTCTGTTACTCCGCCTGGTACTAGGGGGCGGGCCCCCGGAGCCCTCCTTCCGCTACCGAAGGTAAGGTGACGTGGCTTCCTTGATGTGTTGTTCAGTGCGCCTTGCGGCGCTCACCTGCGTCCCTGTCTGCAGCGTCGCTTATTCCGGAGGAGCCCTTGGCGGAACACGAGGGTCCTGGTGCCGGCGGTGCGGAGTATCTACTTATGCAACAATGGTTGGCCATGCCGAGCTCGCTAAGTCGTTCTGCCCTACAGACACTGGTGCTGGGGCAGGCCCTGCAAACGGCCTATGTTCGTGCGCAAAGGGCGCTCGAAGATAGGCTGCGGGTCGCCGAGGAGGAGCTACGCGAAGCCACGGGGGCCCGTTCCGCCCAGGATGCCCGCATCCGTCAGCTGGAAGCGGAGTGCGCTGCGGTGAAGGCGCACGCCGAGGGACTTGCCGCTTCGGCGCGGGAGTCGGCCGCGGAGGTGATGCGGCGGGAGTTCGTGGCGGAGCGAGACGGCCTTCTGCAACAAGTCGCCTCGCTAGAAAAGGAAAAAGGCGAACTCGCCTTAATTCTAGCGGAGCGCGACCGGACGCTTGGCGAGGCTTCGGTGGTTGCATGGGATGCCATGCAGGCGCTGGAAAGCCACCTCCAAGGGCTTGTGGCCAAAGTGCCGGACCACGCCTTTGGCCCGGAGGAGCTGTTGCGGACCCTTCGCTGGATCAAAGATGCCGCCGATGCTGCGTGTGGTGCCGCGACGAACTTCGGCGACCACTGCGCCTACGTGGCGTCTTGTATGGTGTGCGCGCTCCTACGGTACCGTGGTTGCACACACATCTCCGGGCTAGAGAACCCCCAGCTGGAGATGCCCGGCGGGGCTAGAGTAATGTCCGGCGCCGTCCGCGCCGTTCGTCGCGCCGTAAAGCACTTCTACGAGCGGATCTGGGACTACGTTGGAGTGGCCGCCGCACAGGTCGAGCTCCGGAAGTCCCTTTACGGGGAGGGGAGCCTTGGCCAATTTCTGGACGAGGTCCCCCGACGCGACGAGGATGGCGGTGGGACCTCCGAAGGCGCCGAGGATTCACAGGTGCGACGCCGGGGTGGCTAGGTGTAGGCGTGCATTGTAATGTCCGCCCCTTTTTTGTGAATAAAATGCGCATTTGTTCTGCGAACTGATCATTTGACCTGTGCCCCAGGCAGCTTCCTTGCTGGGGACGACTGCTTGCGTCCGGCCTTACAACCCGACGGCGCCTTCGACGCTGGCAAAGGGCCGAGGAGTCGCTGAACTTTTGGGCGGGCCGACCCTCTGCAGGCGAGGCCCCGACCTTAGCGTGTGTTAAGGACGAGCCCGCCGGGTAACGGCTTAGCGCAACAGATATGCTGGCGGGCCTTTGTACTTGTAAAATTTTCCCGATGTATACATCTGGCAATTAGGATATGTGCTGCACGCTGTGCTTCGGGCGGTCATGCCGTGTTGGGACGAAGTCTCCACATTCGAAGTATGTCGTTGACAGTAGTTGCGCGGAGGCCCCGCCTGCCTAGCCGAAGTGGGCGCGCGAGCACTCCCAGGGCCTTGTTGCTTGGCGGAGGCGAACCTCGACGCTATGACTTGTTTAGAGTCCGTAGACTGGCCTGTGCGGAGGCGGACCTCCGCACTACGACCTGTTTATAGTCCGTAGACTGGCCTGTGCGGAGGCGGACCTCCGCACTACGACCTGTTTAAAGTCCGTAGACTGGCGCGTGCGGAGGCGGACCTCGACGCTACGACCTGTTTAGAGTCTGTAGACTGGCCTGTGCGGAGGCGGACCTCCGCACTACGACCTGTTTAAAGTCCGTAGACTGGCGCGTGTGGAGGCGGGCCTCGACGCTACGACCTGTTTAAAGTCCGTAGACTGGCCTGTGCGGAGGCAGACCTCCGCACTACGACCTGTTTAAAGTCCGTAGACTGGCGCGTGCGGAGGCGGGCCTCGACGCTACGACCTGTTTAAAGTCCGTAGACTGGCCTGTGCGGAGGCGGACCTCCGCACTACGACCTGTTTCAAGTCCATAGACTGGCCTGTGCGGAGGCGGACCTCCGCACTACGACCTGTTTAAAGTTCGTAGACTGGCGCGTGCGGAGGCGGACCTTGACGCTACGGCTTATTTAAAGTCCGTAGACTGGCGCGTGCGGAGGCAGAAGTGCGCACACGCTCCGTTCCCCTACCCTCCCAGGTGGGGGTAGCCTCTGGTGTACCTCGCGCTCCGCGTGCGCCCTTCGTGAGGGCGGCCTCTGACTCGCTATGTCGCCCCCTTGGAGCTCTTGGAATTGGACTTCGGTGGCGCACCTTGCGCTCACCTCCCGTGGTGCGCGAAGGCGAGCCTCGACGCTTTGTCGTGATGCGCGCTTGATATCTGGGGCGAAGTCCCTGGCGTGCGCGGGGTTTGCGTCTTGTGTATACTCAGTAGAGTGCGCAGGGAGAACATCCGCGTCTTGTTTATACTCCATAGAGTGCGTGGGGTCAACATCCACGTCATATTTATACTCCGGAGAGTACGCACAGGGACGAAGTCCCTGGCGTGCGCGGAGTTCGCGTCTTGTTTATACTCAGTAGAGTGCGCAGGGAGAACATCCGCGTCTTATTTATACTCCATAGAGTACGTGGGTCAACATCCACGTCATATTTATACTCCGGAGAGTACGCTCAGGGACGAAGTCCCTGGCGTGCGCAGGGTTCGCGTCTTGTTTATACTCAGTAGAGTGCGCATGGAGAACATCCGCGTCTTATTTATACTCCGTAGAGTGCGTGTAGAGGCGTCCCCCCACACGTCTTTGTTTATACTCATGCCCGTGTCTTCGACGGAGAGTGCACACGCGAACGTGCGTCTTCGTTTATACTCATGCCCGTATCTTTGACGGAGAGTGCACACGCGAACGTGCGTCTTCGTTTATACTCATGCCCGTATCTTTGACGGAGAGTGCACACGCGAACGTACGTCTTTGGTTTATACTCATACCCGTGTCTCTGACGGAGAGTGCACACGCGAACGTGCGTCTTTGGTTTATACTCATACCCGTACCCCTGGCTACGGAGAGTGCACACGCGAACGTGCGTCTTTGGTTTATACTCCAGGAGGACGCGCGTAGGCGAAGCCTCCGCGCGCTCTCACCGTGTATTTTTGCATAATGATAACAGGTTGGCGACAAACGGAACTTTATTACATTCCCGTTTGCGCGGGTGAGCGATTACATATGGCGGAGGTACTAACCATTTGTGTTCGGCGCGGCCGGAGCCTCTAGTGGTGGTACTATCCGTAGGGCTTGCCAAGCCGTCGTCGGATGACGCCGTGGGTCCCCGCGCTGTGGTGCCGACCCTAAGTGTGCCGCTGACCGCCGCGACGGGGATATCTAGTGCCATGCTCGATGCGCCGGGCCATGTCCTGGTCGCCACGAACGGTAATGATGGCCCGCGGCCCCGGGAGCTTCATGCATAAATAGCTGTGATGCGGTACCACCCCGAAGGAGTTGAGGATTGGACGCCCCAGTATGGCGTTGTAAGGGTATGGGAGATCGACGACGTCGAACGTGGCATCTTCGACCCTTGCATTGTCGTCCTGGCCGAAGGAGACCTGAAGGCATATTTGTCCAAGCGCCCGTAGAGGTTGTCCTCCGAATCCTTGCAGCGGGACTCCCGACGGGCCGAGGCGGCTTTGGGGAATCCCCATCTGGTCGAAGGCTGCCGCGAACAGGATGTTCGCGGAGCTGCCACCATCAACGAGGGCACGTCCCACGTCACATCCCGCTATAACGACCCGGACGACCAGGGGGTCGTGGTGAGGAAGCTCCTTGCCTTGGGCGTCGGCGGGTGTGAACGTGACCTCGTGCTGTGCCCAGTCCGGCGGTGCCTGCGCTGGGTACGCCGCCACGTGATGCAACCTCCGTACGTAGGCCTTCCGCTGCCGTGCCGAGGCGAACCCCAGTGAGGAGCCCCCGGAGATGACGTTGATGACCCTGTGGTGGGCGGCCTCCGGGGCCTGCAGTTGCAGGAGACCCTCCCGAGGCTGCTGCACATGGGCCTAAATCCGCAGAGGGCCCTCGTGGGGCTGCGTCCCTTGTACTTGGATGTGCGTGGGGGGTTCGTATGGGTACTGTACGTGGGCCACCACGGGCGGACGTGCCTCCAGGTTCCTGTCCCTGGTCACGCTCTCGCGGAGCGTCGCAATAGAGGTGCACGTGCGCGTGTCGTGGTTGCCGTGACCGTGGACTGCGCACCACAGCCCCTGGTGTTGGTCGTTGTAATCTCCACGGCCTTTATCGTCGCAGCCCCGGCCACGGCCGCGCCCCCGGCCTCGGCGCCCCCGACCGCCCCGACCCGCAGGGGCGGTTTCTTCGGAGCCACCTTCGATGTCGAAGACGTGCCGGCCTCACCGCGACTTCTGCTGGCCGCGCCTGGGCCTATCGGACGTCTCCCTGTGCGGGGCGTCCTTGCGTTCAGGCGCGTCCTTCGACGACTCCTGCTTGCGCTTTCCCTTCGCAGAGCTGTCCTTCGGCGGGTCTTCAGTTTTCGCCGAGCCATCGGCCTGGTTGGTGTCGGAGTCGTCACCTTGTCTTCGCCGTGCGTCCTCTTCCGCCCTGGCGTATTCCTCCATTTTGTCGAAGAGTTTCGTCACTGTCTTGATCGGCTTCCTTGCGTTGTACTCGGCCATGGGGCCCGGGCGGAGGCCCTGTATGGCTGCATTGACAACGGTGGTTTCGTTGACATCCTTGACTTGGCATCGTATCTTTGCGAAGCGCTTGAAGTAGTCTCGGAGCTTCTCCGAAGGTTTCTGCTTCACGGCAAAGAGCTGGTCTGCGTCGACTCGCTCAACATAGTTTCCTTGGAAGTTGTTGTGGAGGCGGTCGCGAAGCGGCTCCCACGCGTAGATGGAGTTTGGCTCTATGGTAAAAAACCAGGAAAGCGCCACTCCTTGCAACGCGAGGGGGAGGCCCTTCGCCTTTGTGGTGTCATCTCCGCCTGCGGCTTCGATTGCGGTTTCGTACATGCGCACGAACTCGCGGGGGTCCGTATCACCTTTGTACGACTCGATGACACTGGGGAACTTGAAGTCTTCGGGCCACGCCGCCTGCTGCAGTCCTACCGAAAGCGGGGACTCCGGATCGACGCGCCACAGCGGCACGCGGCTGGACGTGGGGGCGTCGCGGCTGTCCGCCCTTTTCGGCGTGGGCTCTGGCGCGACCACTGGCGCGGCCTGCTGGCTCCGAGCCTCTTGTATGTCGCGGACAGCCCCACGGAGATCCCCTAGCTCCTGCTGGAACGCTTTGAGGGCCGTCAGTAGGGCGCTTTCCACCACCTGTGCGGGCGGGGCCACCGGCGCGCCGAGCGGATGGGTCGGCACAGGCACGATCGCCTCGCGAGCTCCCGAGCTGCCGGCCGCTCCGTTGTGACTACCTCCAACCGCCCGGTCTGCGCTACCGGTAAGCGTTGCGGCAGGGGCGGCGAGGTTGGTTGTCGCAACGCCGGTGACGGGGTCGGTTGTCGCAGCGCTGGTGACGGGGTTGGCCGTCGCAGCGCCGGTGGCGGGGTCGGTTGTCGCAGCGCCAGTGGCGGTCGCGGCGCCGGCGGCGGGGTCGGTCGTCGCAGCGCGAGCGTCGACGCCCTCGACCACCGTGCCTGTGTCGTTGCCCGCGCTCGCAACAGCCGATGCCGAAGCCCTGGTGCCCATACGACGCTCCGACCCAGCCGCCTTTTTTCCCTTCGTCGCCGCCGACGAAGCTTTTTTTGGTGCCATCCTTCTTCGGACTTCAGGCTTGCTCCTGTCCTCCCCACGGACGGCGCCAACTGTTGTGGTTACAGACCAAACAGAGAGAGAGATGGTAGTGGAGAGTGTAATGAGTAATGGCTTGGGTTCCTCCCATGGCCTGTGTTCCATATATATACACATGGGGAGTGCTTTTACAATTATGCCCTTACATCCGAGTATCCCCTTCAGGGGCACTTATGTCATTACACATGGCCTATTCTGGGCCTTATAACCTTCTACCAGGCTTGCTGGGATTAGGTGGGGGCTACCCCTACAACACCTACCTAGAGAAGGAAGAGTTACAACTAGTGAATTGAAGTGCTTGGTTTAATTCCTGAAGCCAGTCCAATTCGTTTGGACTTACCTCAATATGAATTACAAGAGACCGGCAAGTCTCCAAACACCGTAAAAGATCATTATTGTTTACTCTCTTGTGTTCATTTACATTCTTGCAATTTACATTTCTAGAATTAAATTGCTTGTCTCCCTAAGATTGCAAATCTTGATATAGACAGAGTGTTGGTGCACTTAGTTGAGACGAGTTGATTTAGGCCTTAATTATACAAAATTATTTTAATTTACAATTAGCATAAAACTTATTTTTAGTCAAAAGATTTTTAAAAACGTTCATTCACCCCATACTGTAACATCCCAAAATTCGGATGTTCATAAATATGGAATTTTAAAAAAAAATTCTTACATTTTGCTGGCATTCAAGTTTCTTCTGAATATTTATTGAAATCTTTTGAGTTTTGTGACATGGAAATAAATATATTGAGAAATAATATCCAAGCAAAAACAATAATGGTGTTAATAAAAGAAATGGAAAATCCGAGGATCACACACAAATTAAAAATTCAAATATTAGATAATAGAAATAAAAAATTGAAATTCAATTTAACTAGGTAAAGAAAAGCAATGGCTGAAGGAATATTAAAAACTCGCATCTAAATAATTGAATTGAGAAATTCAAATTTTGAATAACATGCAAAACTCAAAATCAATAAATCCTAATATAAATTAAAATTTAAATTAAAAATCCAAGTTTCAAAATTTTGCTTGAGCCTTTTATTTTCTCTTTTTCTACCCTTTCCCTTTTTCCTCTCTCTTACATGTGGGCCCCCACCTTTTTCCTCTCTCTCTCTATCTCCTTCTCTGTTTTTCCCTCCCGTTTCTTTTCTCTGGCAGTGGGCCCATTCTCCCTTTTGTCTTTCTTCTCTCTCTCTCTCTTTTTCGTTGGTAGCTACGTTGTCTCTTCCTCCTCCTCTCGTTCTTCTTTCTCCCTCCCGTCCCTGCACCCGCGTCAGCACGGTGTCGGTCACCCTGCGCCTCCTATCGCATCGCCATATCTCTGAGTGCATCGCCTCCGTCGCTTCTCCATCTCGGTGCCCGCGCCCACATCACTGCCCTCATGTCTGCGCGTGTGCCCTGCTCTCGTTGTGTCACCAACCACTACACGTCGCCGTCACCACGCCCACGCACTGCATGTCGCCGCGCCAACCGCTCCTGTCACCCCTACCGGTGCCCATGCCTCGCTATGCACCCCTGTCCTCTGCCACATTGTGCCTCAGCACTTCCCCTCCACGCTATAAGTCACCCCTGCCTCCTTATTACCGTTGCAGTCCTCCCCCATCCGTTCTCTTCATTCTTGAGGCGAGCTCCGCTCAAAGCCATGTGTCAGTCATGGACGCCTCATGCGCTTTGTCCAAAAGTCAAGACCAAACCCGCCTTCCCGATTCGACGGATGAAAAAGAAATCTCCGTGAATCCACTAAATACTTTTGGAAACGTCAAATCGACATCTAGGGCATTACAGATCCTATTTATAGAGGGAGAGAGGAAGGTGGGTGAAGTTACAAGTATGCCATCGGGGCCTAGCTTACTCCGAAGAGTATCTATGTCATTTGTCCCGCGCGGGCACTGCCATGTCTGGGACTCTAGGGTTGGTTTATGGTTGGCTTTGGACCCCGTCCGATGTTGTCCCTAGACCTCGCCCTAGGTCAGCCCTGGACCCCTCCAAGGTTGATCTTGCATAACTCACCCGGGGTTGGTCTTGCGTAATTTGGCTGGGGTTGATCTCGAGTATCTCGTCCAGGGTTGGCCTTGGACCCCTCTAAGGTTGGTCTCTCATACTTCGGCTGGGATTGGTCTAGCGTACCTCTCCCAGGGTTGTAGCCTCAAACCACTCGGGGTTGGCCCCAACTACTTTGGGATTGACTTGCAGATTTGACTCGGGGTAGACCCTTCAACTAATGTTGTCGCTTCGAGATGGTCGTATGTCCAAGGTGGCACAGGGACCCTCCCCAACTATATGAGATTCTCAGGGTGTACTCGCCGATGATACAATTGGACCGGCAGATGTACAAGGAGATCGAGCTGGGAGGTATCACATACCCACCTGGAGTGATAATCTCGTTGCCACTCGTGTTCATCCACCATGACCCGGATATATGGGGAGAAGATGCCGATGAGTTCAGGCCAGAGAGGTTCGCGAAGGACATCTCCAAGGCGTCCAAGGACGCACTGGCGTTCTTCCCGTTCGGCTGGGGGCCGCGGATCTGCGTCGATCAGAACTTCGCGCTAATTGAGGCCAAGATGGCCCTCAGCAAGATACTACAGCGCTTCTCGTTTGGCCTCTCGCCATCCTATGGGCATGAACCATTCCTGGTCCTCCACTCTACAGCCTGACCATGGCATTGAGATCATGCTCAAGAACTTGGCCGTGTTTGTTTGGCTTTTGGTTTAAGTTAAAAAGTCAAATATTGAAATAGAGTGGTCTCTTAAAACGGATTCTCTAAATGATTTTTTAAATCTAAAACTGTGTCCTCATGAGCGTCTCCGCTATCTGCTACCGTGTCGAAAAATACAGACAAAAGCTATTAACCATAGTATAAAAGAACATCCCTAGTACATGTCTGTCTCATGCCTTGACATTTTTTAGGTGGGTGTATGGGACAAATTTAGAACGACGCGAATAATTATGTAAGAGCATAAGAAAGATAAGTCTACACATTGTAAGCCAAGAGGAGGCTATTTATGAATTATGAAATAAGTAGCAGCGCGTCGTTCCTTGGTAATTCAGTGATGCATGTTGTGTCTGAAGAGTATTGTACTGCAATGCGTACGGTCATGATCATTTGTTTTTTTAATTTAAAATTTATTTTTCACTATTTAGTACTATAATTGATTTATTTTGTATTATATGTACATAGTTTTTTTGACGTAGTTAAGTTAAAAAAAATTTAAAATAAAAAATAGATTAGTTTATTACAGATAATGTAAAGGAATATAAGACAAAAAATTTAAAAACTCAAAAATTAAAATAAATAAAATTAAAAAGTTAGGAGTTAGAAACTAAAAGCTCGACAGAAAAACCGTGCAGGATTAGTACCAAGGCTTTAGTCACGATTAAGGCTGTAAACGAGCCGAGCTCGAGCGAGCTTGGCCTTTCAGGCTCGAGCTCGGTAGAAGCTTGAGCCGAGCTCGAGTTGGGGTCGAGCCTGAACCTGGGCTCGAGCTCGGCTCGGCCTAAGCTCGAGTAGGCTCGAACTTGGCTCGTTGAAGTTCGGTAACAATTAAAATAAGTTATTATGCACTATTTTTCAATAATAAGAAAATTTTAAGCTCGAGCCTGGCTCTAGTAAGCTCGATAACAGTCAAAATAATTCAAATATACACTAATTTTCAACAATAAGAAAAGCTTTTGCTCGAGTTCGACTCGAGTAAGCTTGGTAAGAATGAATATGTATTACTATTTGAGCTCGAATCGGGGCTCGCGAACTATTCGAGCTCGGCTCGGTGAAGCTCGCGAGTTTGAGATCAAGCTCGAGTTCAGCTCGTTTAAAGTTCGAACCGAGTCTAGAACAAACCGAACTCGAGTAGCTCGCGAGCTTCGAGTTTTTTTTACATCCCTAGTCACGATAGAAAAAGCTTAAACAGCAGTTGGAAGGACCATTTCGACATGAGTGCAGGACGAGCCAAATAAGAAACATCTCGTGCGAGCATGGCGGGTCACCGGCGGTGTTGCTCCGTCTCACGTGCGCCGCCGCGCCGTCGTTGCTCCCCTCCTCCGCGCAGGCCGCGGTCACGGCGGCTGTCCCACGCGCGTGGGGAGGTGTACTCCGTTTCCCGCGCCACGCGTCAGTTGACGCAGCCAGGAAGGAGGAGCAAAATATTAAGCGCAGTCCACGTGTACCCCACCAACTCCACAAACTCCAAAACCTATACACCTACACCGGCTCCTTCTTACTTAGGCCCTGTTTGGAATGCGGGAATTTTTCCCGATTCCTGCGGGAATTGAACTGTTTTCTGCAAAATTTCTGCAAAATTCTTGTGAAATTCCTCTGTTCCAAACAGGCCCTTACCGTTGGGCCCAGCCTTTGTTTGCCCATGCTGTCAGTGAGAAAATACGACGACGAGTACGAGGACTAGGCCAAGTAGATATTTGGTGGTGATCGGTTCGGCTGAAAGCCTCATGGCTTATGACTGAAAACACTGTAGCTGGCTGAAAAAAACACTGTAGCTGACAGAGGCTTATTTACCATAATTAAATTTAAAAAATTTTAAAAATAGAAAAAACATATTAGCCCATCACGTATAATGTAAACAAATACGAGGAAAAAAAGAACCGGTAAACAAAATCAAAAAAAGCTAAAAGTTCAGAAAAAGACGAAATTTATTAATAGTGCAAAAATAAGCTGAAGCCAGAAGCTGAAGCCATATTGATGGGTGGACTCCGCCCCGGCATGATGAGCTACCCATCCGCACCGTCCACGTGTAACCATCGGCCCCTTTAACCTGCAGCACAGTGTTGTGTTTTACGCATGTGACTGTCAAATGGGCCCTTCCTCACACGGCTCACTTGTCAGTGACTGGTTGCCGGTACCCGCGAACGGCCGCAGAGGGGAATGGTGGGCGAGTGGCAGGAGCCGCTACCCACCTCGAAAAAGCAAAAGTTACATAAAGTATAACCCCTCACACACTATTAGATGGGGTCGGTATAGTATGCCCCGCATGTCAGTGACTTTGGTGACGGAGAGGGGAAGACTGACTTGGCGGAGGCGGAACGGTCGTATAGATTATGTGGTGCGGCGAGCGATCGAGCTGTCTCCTACCTGTGCGCTCGCTCGCTCTCTCGCCTCTTGCGCGCTTGCATCCTTCCTTCCCTTCTCTCTGCTCTCCTCTCTCTGTGTGCGCGAGACTAAGGCCAAGCACAAGGGGAGGAGAGACTGTACCGTACGATACTACGGCGGCGCGAGCTTGCTGTTCGGGTACGTGTCTCTCTCTCTCTCCTCGTCACTCTCGAGCTCTGCTTTGGCTGGGGATTTCCCGAGCCTAATTTCTTGCTCAGCTTTGGAATAGTATTCGTTCTTTTTCGACTCTCTTTTGTGTGTGATTTTTGCGGGTTTTGTGTAATTGAGCTGGGGGGACGCTTCGCTTGCCTAAATTAGTGCGAACTTGAGGATATTTCGGCGAGCTGTTGGGTAGGTGGAATGATTTTGTGAATTCTACTCCTTTCAGAAAAGATTTTTGTGAAAACTTTGGGCTGAGGAGCAGAGGTATGCGGTGCGGTGAAGGTTGTTGGGACAGTCGCTGAATTCTCTACTACTTGTTAGCGTAAGCTCGATGATTTACTGGAGAAGGGGAGAAGTGAGCCTTTTTTATGTGGTGTGGGGAATTTTTTTCTGGGTGTTCCTTCCAAGAACCATATCTTCTGCTCTGAAGTCTGAATTTTTCTTTCCGTGTAAGATGGATGGAAGATTTATACTGGGGAAGGTGTAAAACAGAAGTTTGGGGGAAAGGAAGGGGCTTTAGTTGGTGTTAGAGTTGTTGCTTGCTTGGAGGGTTTAGACTCAGAGATTTAAAAGTAGCAGAGGTTGTTTGATTGGTAATTCACTTGCTATATGCTCTAGGCATGTGACCGGTGCTTTAATTAAGAGTACTATTTTTGCTAGTTAGTATTTAGCCAAAGAAGTATGGGTTCACAGTTTTGATGATAATGATTGATGCTAAGAATTTTGTAAAAAAATATTGGTGGCTCTTAATTTCTTGAGAACATATGGGCAAAGCATGTTCTTTCCAGTAAATCATTAGCCTGTAGATATTTTACTGGTTTCACTTTTCTCCACTAATGTTTTTAGTGATATCAAACGTTTCAACAGTTGGCCCTTTCCTACTGGAACTGCAGTACTTTCAACATGCTTTTTGCAAATGCCTGCATTAAGGATGAATAAAATGTTAAGCACCGACTGTTTAGGGACGCAGGAGCTTCAGACAATTTGCAAGGCCACCGAAATATTGGAAGACTTGCATGCTCAAGAGACTACATTCGATAAAACAGCGGTGGGGTCAACGCTAGTTACTCATCAAAATGGTAAGTATGCACAATTTCTAGTCTGATCTAGTCAATTAGATTCGTCTTAATATTTTTTCTATCACTGAATTCCGGATTTTCTGCTTCAAATACAACTGTAGCTGCATTACAAAAGTTTGATTTTTATTCTACGATTTTAGCACCTGTGACTCTGTGAGCACATACACTTCCTGGACTGCACGAGTCCTCAGTTCTGGCCATGTTACTATAACTGGCAGTGTGGTGATTTTGACTTAACAATACTTTGTAATATGAACATGACTAGTGTATTTATATTGCAAAACAGAAACAACATGGTGTATATACGTGGTTAATTACCCCCTCTCAAGCCAAGGCAAACCTATTGCTCAGTGCTCACAAAAAGAAAGGACAGAAGATAAAATTCCACTAAAAAATCGCATATTTCTTGTTAAGACCTTTTTCGATTGGGAAGAGAAGATTATCAATGTACTATTGAGAACTAACTCAACAAGTCACAACCTATAGGCTAGAATACTGGAAGCACATCATCCTAGCAAAATGTACCAGTTTATCATGTTAGTACTATCATTAATTAGTAGCATATCTCTGTAAGTTTCCCTCAAAAACAGCAAGAAGTGAATGCCTTGGAATTTAATTATATGAGAGAATACGAGAAAGAAGATTGGTTTGGTTCTAGACTTGCGCAGCCAAGGCTTTCTTATATATCAATGAATAGTGCCCTATTTTTGGACGGGCTACGGGATACAAACATATACAACAGATCGGTTATGATTTGGATCCAACCTCTATCTCTAATAACATATAAGACCCCTATCTTTATACAAGAACTTCCTAATACGTTCTAAACATATCCAAACCAACCACGGAGGCAACAAGCTGCACTTTTGTGTGTATGCGCAGGAAGCACAGGAGGAGTCCCGGGGAATCCAGACCAGCGGGTCCAACGGCCGAAGCCCATAGAGATTGATCCAGGAAAAGTTGTAACAAGTGGTATCAGAGCATGGGTGACAAGGCGAAGTCTCAGGGTGGGTTAATCTCCCTCCAATACCCTCTCCTGACGGTCGACAACTACCCGGTGTGGGCAATGAAGATGAAGGCG
Source organism: Dendrocalamus latiflorus (assembly GCA_017311315.1). Classification (NCBI taxonomy): domain Eukaryota; kingdom Viridiplantae; phylum Streptophyta; class Magnoliopsida; order Poales; family Poaceae; genus Dendrocalamus; species Dendrocalamus latiflorus. The sequence continues at coordinate 37,057,200 of CM029664.1, forward strand.
AATATGCGCGCCCAGGGAGTGCTGCGCAGTCGATCCGAAGGGGAAGGACAAGGAGGTGGACGACGAGGTAGATCAAGCGGCTTTGGCCCTCATCTACCAGGTGGTGCGAGACGCTATGATGCATCAACTCATCGGCAAGGAGACGGCACGGGAAGCGTGGGAGGCGCTTCAGACGATGCACGAAGGAGTTGATCGTGTCAAGGAGGTGCGGCTCCAAAATTTGCGGAGCGAGTTCGAGAATCTGAAGATGGAAGAAAACCAGTCGGTGGACGAGTTCGCCGGCAAGCTAAGTTCGTTGTTCAATCAAATTAACTCTCTTGGCGACAAGATGGAGGAATCTGTGACAGTGAAGAAGTACCTGCGCGTGCTTCCGGAGAAGTACATACCTGTTGTCACAACACTTATGTACTCCCCCGATCTAGACAACAAGAAGATAGAGGAGATCACCGGATCTCTCAAGGCGCATGAGGAGTTACTAAAGGGGTTTCAATTGCGCAAAGAGCAAGGATCTCACAACGAGCAGGCTTTGCTAGTAAGGGGAGATCCGAGAGATGGTCGTGGCTCATCATACAACCGCGGGAGGTGGCGTGGTCGTGGTGGCCAGAGTGGTCGAGGCGGCAGGGGTGGCCGTGGAGACAAGGCGGGGCAAGGCGATGGTGAGAGATCCTATGATTTGTCACATGTCAAGTGCTTTAAATGTGGCGAATATGGGCACTACGCGATAAGATGCCGTAGCAATAAAAAGTGCTTCAATTGTAACGAGTTTGGGCACTTTGCTTTGGATTGCAAGAGCAAGAAGAAGGACGGGGAAGTGAATATTGCCAAAGACGAAGAAGAAGATGATGGAGAGCTAGTACTTCTTGTTATGAATAGCGCTTGTATTCATATGAGGCCAATGAGCCAGTATATAATATGCAAAGAACCCCTCATAACAATGGGGAATAACAAACTATACATATATCTCTAACACCCCCCCTCAAACTCATGGTGGATCAACAACACTGAGTTTGGAGAGATAGAAGCTGTGCTGTGCTCGAGTCTGGGCCTTCGTGAAGAAATCCGCTATCTGAAGCTCTGAAGGCACATACTGAAGAGTAATCACCTGATCATGCACACCAGTCCTCATGAAAGACGCATCAACACCAATGTGCTTGGTGAGCTCATGCTTCACAGGATCACGAGCAATACTGATAGCACCTGTACTGTCTGACAAGAGAGGGGTCGGTGTAGTGACAGAAACACCAAAATTCTCAAGTAACCACCGTAGCCAAGTAATCTCTGCTGTCAAGAGAGCCATAGCTCGCAACTCAGCCTCTGCACTCGAACGGGACACTGCAGTCTGTTTCTTCGTCTTCCAGGCAATAAGAGAACCACCAAGAAAAACACAGTAAGCAGAGATAGACCGACGATCAGAGGGATCGCTGGCCCAAGTAGCATCCGAATAGGCCTGAAGCTGTAACGAGCTGGAACGTGGAAAGAAGAGACGGCGAGAGATAGTCCCACGAAGGTATCGCAGAACTCGAAGAAGGTGGCTGTAGTGAACCTGAGTGGGAGCTGAAACAAACTGACTCAGAATATGAACTGGATAAGTGATATCCGGACGAGTAACAGCAAGGTAGACAAGACTCCCAACAAGATGACGATAGCGAGTCGGATCAGAAAGAGGCTCGCCATCAGAGAGTCGGAGGTGAACATTGAGCTCCATGGGAGTCTCAACAGTACGCTGATCAGTGAGAGAGGCGCGATCAAGAAGATCCTGAATATATTTCTCTTGGGACATAAAGAAACCATCTGGAGTGGAAATAACCTCAATCCCAAGGAAGTAACGAAGAGGACCAAGATCCGACATAAGAAACTGCTCACTAAGACGAGCCTTGACAAAGGCAATGTACTCAGAATCATCTCCCGTAATGATCATATCATCAACATACAGGAGAAGAAGAGTCTGACCACGAGACGAAGTGTGGACAAAGAGCGCAGGATCATGATCACTAGCTGAAAAACCAGCAGCAGTGACCACAGAGGAGAAGCGCTCAAACCAAGCACGAGGGGCTTGCTTAAGGCCATAGAGAGAGCGACGAAGGCGACAGACCATGCCCTCAGGAACAGAATACCCAGGTGGCGGATGCATGTAGACCTCACGCAACTCGCCATTAAGAAAGACATTCTTGACATCAAGCTGAGAAACAGACCACTGGCGAACAGACGCCACCGAAAGAAGAGTGCGAACAGTGGTCATGTGGGCCACAGGAGCAAAAGTCTCGTCGTAGTCAACACCATGCTGCTGCTGGAAACCACGAGCAACAAGACGCGCCTTATAGCGCTCAAGAGAACCATCAGAGCGAGTCTTAATCTTATAGACCCACTTACACGTGATGGGATGAGAATGAGATGGAAAAGGAACAAGATCCCAAGTACCAGTACGCTCGAGGGCAGCAATCTCCTCGACCATGGCAAGCTGCCACTCAGGGTGAGTAACAGCATCCCGGTAGGAGACAGGCTCACGAGTAGCTGCGCCAGCAAAGGCAAAACGGGCAGGAGGCCGAATCGACTGGCGATCGCGGAGAGCGTAGCGAGGAGAAGATGACCCATCAGGGGAAGATGGAGCATCAGAAGAAGATGAAACATCAGGAGAAGTTGGCTCATCGGAAATATTCTCAATACGAGGTCGACGAGTGTAGACGATAGTGGGAGGAGCCTGGGGAGTCGTAGGAGACAACACAGGCGGCGACAACGGCGGAGAGGCCACAGGGGGAATATGTGGAGACTCAGTAGGACAGGTGGACGAGGGCAAAACAGATATAGGAGTATCTGGAAAGGTCAAGAAAGACAGAGACTCCACAGAGGAAACCGAAGGAGAGGCAGGACGTGGGTAGAATGGACGAGACTCGTCGAAAGTCACATCCCGAGAAACCCGTATCCGACGACCAACAGGATCCCAGCACCGATATCCCTTGTGCTCGGCACTGTACCCCAGAAAGACACACTCAACAGACTGAGCGGTCAGTTTGGTGCGTTCTCGAGGGGCAAGGAGAATGTAGCAAACGCAGCCAAACAGATGAAGGACAGAGTAGTCAGGAAGACAACCACAGAGACGCTCAACAGGGATCGCACCCTTAAGAGCAGAAGAGGGCTGGATGTTGACGAGATAGGTGGCAGTGGAAATAGCCTCGGCCCAAAAGTGAGGTGGAATAGAGGCGGCGATCATCAGAGCACGAGCCGTCTCAAGGAGGTGACGGTGCTTGCGCTCAGCGACACCATTCTGAGCATGAGCACCAGGACAAGAAAACTGAGCGAGAGTGCCCTGCTCAGCAAGGAAGCTGCGCAGGTGACGAGAGAGGTACTCGCCAGCAGAATCAGCACGAAAGACACGAATAGGAGTGGAGAACTGTGTGTGTATCATAGTGGCAAATTGTTTATAGATAGGCAAGGCCTCACTACGAGAAGACATGAAATATATCCAAGTGTGGCGAGAGAAATCATCTATAAAAATAATATAATAACGATGACCCCCTTTCGAAACGAAGGGAGCCGGACCCCAAACATCTGAATGAACAAGATCAAAAGGACGCTGAGACACAGTCTCACTATGAGGATAAGGAAGCTGAATCTGTTTACCTAACTTACAGCCCTGACAATCTAAAGATACGTCTCCTGAGACAGACCCCAGAAGACCACGACGAACTAAGGACGACAGACGAGATCCACACAGATGGCCAAGACGGTGATGCCACTGCTGGAAAGAGCCGGTAGACGAAGTGGCAGAAGCGGAGAGACTGGCGGCGGTGGTGGCAGCGGAAGGAAGATGAAGCCAGTCAAGCTCCCAGAGACGCTGTGAGTCACGGCGCTGAGGGCCAGAACCAACCAGAGCTCCCGTGTGGCAGTCCTGAACACAACAAGAGTCAGAGTCGAGAATAACTCGATAACCAAGGTCAGTAATCTGCCCAGCAGAAAGAAGCTGCAAGGTAAGGCGAGGAACATGAGCAACAGAAGGAACATGAAAAGATGAGTTGCTAAGAGATCCTCGACCAGAGACGGAAAGAGATGTACCATCAGCAGTAAGAACACTGACAGGAGAATCAAGAGGTGTAATAGAAGACAGAGTGGAAGAATCAGGAGTCATGTGAAAAGATGCTCCAGAATCAAGAATCCACGAGGAGGTACCTGACTGTGTAGGAGGTGGTCTCTCAGTGCTTGAAGAGTCAGTAGCAGAACCTGCAGAACCTGTCGAGGGAGAACCTGAAGCGGCAAGTAGGCGTCGAAGTCTGGCTATCTCCTGCTCGGTGAGAGAAACTGCTGAAGAAGTCGAGGCAGACGTCGTCGTAGAAGCACTAGTGCCAGTAGAAGAACGGCGTGAAAGATGCCGCTTCTTCTTGTAGCATTGGGACTCAGTGTGGCCATCCTTGTCGCAGTAGGAACAGTGAGGACGATCACCTCCAGACGGAGGACGGCCACCACCACCTGTGGTAGCCGCTGGAGGAGGCAGTGTAGCAGGCGGACGAGCGGCGAGCACAGAGGGGAGTGGCATCAGACCAGCACCACTCAAACGAGTCTCCTCTGCGCGTATCTCGGTAAGAGCCTCCAGGAGAGTGACACGAGGGTGGCGTGCAAGGAGCTGGGCACGCCTTTGCTCGAACTCAGGACGAAGGCGAGTAAGGAACTCGTAAACCCGCTGAAACTCCAGGTCAGCACGTACCTCCAGGCAGCACGGACATGTACGACAGCCAGCAGTGCGGAGAGAGTCCAACTGACGCCAAACAGCAGAGCTCTGAGCGTAAAAGGCGTCAACAGTAGCATCACCCTGCTGAAGAGAGTGCTCCTGGCGGACCACGGACAGGTACAGGGCATCACCAGAGGGCTCGTAGCGCTGACGAAGATGAGTCCACATCTGGAAAGCCGAAGGGAGTCCCACAACCTCAGAAGAAAACTGAGGCTGGACACTGGCGATGAAGACAGCAGCAGCCTGAGCGTCGTCATCGTACCACTGAGTGTAGACGGTCAGACGATCCTTGTAGGAATCCAGAGCCTCCTGGTAGGCAGAGGCAGCTTTATCATCAGCTTCATCATCAGCAGAAGCCTTATCGGCTGTCGGAGGCAATGCAACAGGCGCAGGCTCCGTCGGAGAAATAGGGCAAGGCGGGCAGGTGACATCGCCAGAGAGGACGCCCCAGAGACGAAGACCACGCATGTGAGACACAAAGTCGGTGTAATTAACACCATCAAAAATCACCGGGCAGCGAGGGAGGGAAACGGTGCCCATTGGTAGGCGGCGCTGGACGGCGCGGCGACCAAGGCAACGAAGTCTAACAGGCGGCGCTGGACGGCGCGGCGGTTAGAACGACGTTTTTTTTGGCTTCTAAGAGAAGCTAACGATCAGATCCGATCGGGCAGATCCGATCGGTCCGCAGCCTCCTCGGACGGATCTGCCGAGCGGCCACAGCGGCGACGGGCGGCGGGCCCCGGCAGGGGCAGCCAGCAGCGGCGGGGCCGGGCCGGGTAGGCGGCCGGTGGCTCGGGCAGCCGGCAGGCAGGCGCAGGTGGCGGCGGGAGCGGCGCGCGACGGCGCGACTGCGACGCCGGCTGAGCGGCCGAGCAGGCGGCGACGGCGATGGAGGCCGAGCGGACGGCTCGACGGCGGTGGAGGCCGAGCGGCGCGCTTCGGCGACGGCGGTGGGAGCGGACGACTCGACGGCGGTGGAGGCCGAGCGGCACGCTTCGGTGAAGGCGGTGGATTGGCAGCGGTTGGAGTCGTCGGCAGGACGACGGCGACGTGCGGAGTCGTCGGCGACAAGCGGGGGAGGCCGCGTCGGCGACCGGGGAGGCGAGGCGGAGGCCGCGTCGGCGAGGATGGGAGGCCGGAGGCGGCACGCAGGCGCGGAACCCTAGGTAAACCCTAGTTTTGGCTCTGATACCATGTTATGAATAGCGCTTGTATTCATATGAGGCCAATGGGCCAGTATGTATACACAAAGTACAGGAGGTAAATATGCAAAGAACCCCTCATAACAATGGGGAATAACAAACTATACATATATCTCTAACACTTCTCTCCTCATATGTTGAAAATGAGTCGGTCATGGTGGAACCAAATGAAGAGAACGTAGTTCGAAAACTACGCACGAAGGAAGGAAGCCATGATCACACGGATCAATGATACTTGGATAATGGAGCAAGCAACCACATGACGGGAGATCGCTCCATGTTCCACAAGCTCGACGAAAAGGTTTGGGGCAAGGTCAAGTTTGGCGACGGCTCTATGGTGGAGATAAAGGGCAAAGGGACGATGATGCTGCAATGCAGGAACGGAGATAAGAAGTTGTTGACAGGAATCTATTATATACCAATTCTATGCAACAACATACTAAGTCTCGGGCAGATGACGGAGAGAGGATGCAAGGTGGTGCTGGAGGATGAGTTCTTGCGAGTGTATGACAAGAACAGAAATTTGTTGATGAAGGCGAAGAGATCTCCAAATCGGTTGTACAAGATTCCTTTGAACACTTGTAAACATGTTTGGGTGGAGAGAGGCACAGATGGACGAGGTGCAGAGGCAGCAGGAGGCAAGCCTAGCGCACAAGAAGACATAACAAGGAAGGAGACCGAGTTGGCAAAGAAGCAAGAAGAGGCAGAAGGCGCAGTGGTCGAAGCGAGTGGCTCAGGAGGTGCGCACAGGCATGCAGCCAACTCCGAACGAGCGCGTGCAGGCGGAAAGGAGCGAAGCGATGGCTTGGGTGGTCGGCACCGACCACATGCAGCTAGCATGGTCGTGGCGAGTAGAGGCTCAGGAGGAGCTCTCACGCGTGCAGCAGAAGGAAGTCGGAGATGGGTCCCAAGGTGGCGGGAGGAAGCACAACGTGGAGGACAATGGTCGAAAGCAATGCCACACGACAGTGAGAAGAGGTGCTCGTGGAGGAAGCAGGAGCAGGTGCTCCAGCCCAGGCAGGCATGCAAGGAAGAAGCAGCAGCAAGAGAGAAGGTCAACATGATCAAAAAAGGAAAATCAAGATTAAGGAGGTGATTGTTAGAGTGTAATCTTGTTTTTAGACGTATTTGAGTTGTATATGTATACGTATATTTGCCGTATACGTAGAAGTCTAGTCCGTTTGCGAGTCGTATTCGAGTTCGTCGGTTTGCCGTATACGTATACGAGTTATATACGGCTTAGTTTCCGAGTCGAGTTTTGTTGCCGTTTGCATGGCCGTATGAGATTCTGAGTCGGGTGTACACAGGCTTTATAAAGCCATGCAAGACTTTTGTAACGTGATGAGAGCAAGGGAAAAGTGTGAGAAGAAAAGAAATAAAGAGAGAGAGGGGAAGCGTTCCCAGAGGAAAAAAAGAGGCAGAGGTGCTGAAATTTAAGCTTGGTGTTGGTGTGATGTTCTTCACGTGAAGTCCAGGAAGAGATTACGGAAACAGCCAAGCTCCATCTGGTGATAGACTCGCGTCACGTCGCGGATCCCACGGAGGCAACAAGCTGCACTTTTGTGTGTATGCGCAGGAAGCACAGGAGGAGTCCCGGGGAATCCAGACCAGCGGGTCCAACGGCCGAAGCCCATAGAGATTGATCCAGGAAAAGTTGTAACACGGGTTGTAGTTAGAATCGAGACTTGCCAGCACATAGGAGACAAACTCCTCTTCTTCCAAAGGTTTTCCACTGACACCATCGTATCTGTTAGAGACATCATTTGCTGAAGTACTCAGTGACAGATTGCTCCTTCTCCTTGGTGTTGGATAGAAGCATCCACACTTGCATGATCCTTGCCCAAGATTGCGACAAGAACATGTGTTCAAGTGCGTTCCATACTCCGGCTGCAGTAGGCAGGAAAAGGACCTGCGACAGAACCTCAGGAGACAAAGATGAAAGCAAGGAGCTAAGTACCAACTATTCAGATTGAACCCAAAGTTGATACACCGGATTCTGAACTTGGATGGTTTTCCCATCTGTCGTCTGAGAAACAAGGACATCAGGAGCCTTGTTGGTGCCGTCGATGTAGCCAAGCATCTGCTGTCCATGGATATAGGGAAGGATCTGAGCCTTCCACAGTAGGTAATTCTCGCGCATCAGCTTGACGTTGATGAGATGGCCGAAAGCAGGCATGGGGAGGAGTCCACCGCTGGAGCCGGTGGTTGAGTTCATCGCTGGCGCCGATGACGAGAAGGCAGAGCTTGTGGTAGCATGTGCTTATGGAAGAGTTGGCTCTGATGCCATATGAGAGAATAAGAGAAAGAAGATTGGTTTGGTTCTAGACTTGCGCAACCAACATGCGCAGCCAAGGCTTTCTTATATATAGATGAATAGTGCCCTATTTTTGGACGGGCTATAGGATACAAACATATATAACAGATCGGTTATGATCCAGATCCAACCTCTATCTCTAATAACAGATAAGACCCCTATCTTTATACAAGAACTTCCTAATACGTTCTAAACATATCCAAACCTTCTATCTTGTTATAAATTAATTATTCTTTTGCAGTCTGCTCTACTGCCGAAGTATCAGGGGGAAACATTGGAATCACTGAAGTCAGTTTGTTGCAGGATGAACCTGACGCAGCAATCACTGGTTTACTGCCACTGTCGTTGCTGTTATGTGGACCTACATCTATGGTGATTAACCTTTTGTTTTCGTTTCATAAAGTTCCTGATAAAGTAGCATATTTCTGTACCTGATCTCTCGGTATCCTCACTTTTCATCATGTGCTTGATTTCTTCTATTTCTCAGAAGCAAGTTCTTTGGGTTCAAACTTCATACTGTGGTCTTAAAAAAATTGGGAAAACCAACCTAGGAGGCTAGGACCCAATGTCATGCATAAGGATTATCAGCTGACCATAAATGATGTGTTTTCACTTCCTACAGCTAATGCCACAGCAGCTGGTTTTACATCTTCTAGCAACTTCCTTCCAGCAAATCATTTTTGGAACTTATCTGTGTTAGCTTTACTTTGGAATTCAATAAATCCCCATTGCTAAGAAATCCTCATATTATTATGCAATTTGTTTGCTTAATAGCCAATAGCCAATACTGTTGAAGTGATAAAAATTTCACAATTTAGATAGCCTTTGTTCCGCCAATGTTATATTCGGTAATCATGAAGGGCAGTGGGTTGAAGTTGGTCAAAACCAATGGATATATTTGGAATTATAAATTAGGAAACTATAATCCTTTGAAATGGACTGAAGTTAGGAAACCCTAATTGGCCAGTGATTGGGATTGGAAAATACAAGCCCATACTCCTTAACTGTTATTTGTTCCCTGCAACTTAAATTAATAGTTAATATGGTGTCGCTAATTCGTGATCAATTTTAGTACTGAAACTAAATTTGAATTTAACTCCCTCACTACTGTCATCATACAATTGCTAGTGCTCTCAAGCTCCAAGTATTCTGCTTAGGCACGATGCACTATATCAGTAAAAGTGACTCAGATGATGATTATCAGCAACTTTATGTGAAATCTAACTTAATGATTTAATCTTTATTTTATTTGTGCATTTCGTCTGCATAGAAAGCACTGCTGTTTCTGTCAAATTATGGAGTCTGGAGTATGGACTATTCAAACTATTATTTAATATTTGTAGGTTCCAATATCAGTACCATCATCATCTGGCCTTGAGACTATCCTCTCACCTGATCCAATGTACAGTGATCTTCAGTTAAAAGAGGTGAACCACAACGCTACAGGTAATATGGCTTGACTTCCAACTGTTTAAATCATTTTAATTGCTAACTTGCTGTAGTAATTTGATTCTAGGTTTCTATATTTCCAAAGTTAGATAGGTTGACTATATGTTGGTCCAGTATAAATAAAATTATCAGTTTGTGTTTATTATGTTATCCAATTCTTATCTTACTATCTAATATTTGGTAGCTGAATGCCCTGATCATTTTTTTGTCACTGTAGCAATGGATGACAGCACTGAGTTCCTTCACCTGATTCCTAGTGGCAATGATGAAGGATACAATACTGCAAGTGAATTCCAAGTTTGGGATGTTCTGGACTTCTACTTCTCAGAAGGCTTTTCTGCTGTACAGTTCGATAGCTTAATGGGCTTTACAAATGATGTCAGTACTTCCTATCATGATTGTATGAATATTGTTGACATGGTAGAGCGGCCTGTGGCACTCCTGTCTCTCGATGAGACAGAGGAACCAAATGACGCTACTGATGAGGACCCAGTCGACCACACTACAATGGACCCTGATGACACATCCTTGTACCTTAAAATGAAACCATTGGATTCAGAAATTCAAAGTACTTCTGCCTCTCAAGATGTGGTAGGGACTGAATATGTTGATGAAAAGCTACTTTATAGAGATCTGCCTGATTTAATGGATGTTGACGCACCCAATCGTTTACCAAAATCATCAGTGAGAACAAAACATGTCACTCTTGTGCTGGATTTGGATGGTAAGCAGGCAGTGACTTTACATCATGCAATCTTACTTTCAAATGCATGTTCTTTCTTCCGGTATGTTGTGGTTATGCGCCGCAAGAAAAAGTCATGTATGTTCGAGTAGTAAACCCCTCAAGGGGGACATTTGTGTAAAGATCCTCCCTCCATGGCTATAAATATGGTCATAGGCACCATGGAGGGGCACCATGGAGGGAGAGAGGATTTGGGAGAGCAATTGTAAGACCATTAAGCATCACGATATCTATTCTACTTGTCTCCCCACACTCATCTTAGGCTTCGAGCACCCCCTCGGATCCCTCGAAGCTCCACTATCTGCTGTTTGGCGCGTAACCACAACATGGTACTTTTGACTTAATCATGCTGCAACCCTGTCTGCTCAATTATTTATGGGGGCAAGGTTTATAAGTGTTTCAGACTGCATCGGCTGGAAACTACAAGTCGATGACCAACTATTAAATAATAGCCCACCAAAATAGTCAAAAAGTAAATACTGGAAAACAATTTACTTATGCTCTACTACGATAAATGATTATTTGAAGCAGTCCTGATATGACCTCATCAATATGTTGGATGAAACTGACCCTGAATTTCTGCTTTCTTTCAAGTTTTTAGCAATTGAAACGAGCTGATTTTGTAACCTTCCATGCATTTATTCGGAGTAAAAACTTTAAGCTTCCAGTATATGGCATATATTTTCCATGATTTTATTATGAGGTAATATATTATCCACCATTAACTTTAGGATCATGAAATTCAGTTGTGATATCAACATTCTTACTACAATTGCTATCTTTGACAGTCTAACCGTTTCTCAAATGCAGAGACTCTTGTACATTCAACATTGGATCACTGTGACAATGCTGATTTCACCCTTCAAGTTTTCTTCAATATGGAAAATCATACAGTATATGTGAGACAAAGGCCTAACCTGAAGATGTTTCTTGAGAAGGTAGCTCAAATGTTTGAGCTTGTCATTTTCACAGCTAGTCAGAGAATCTATGCTGAACAGCTAATAGATAGACTTGACCCTGATGGGAAATTGATTTCACACCGTATTTATCGTGAATCCTGCATTTTCTCTGATGGTTGCTATACAAAGGACCTGACAATTCTGGGAGTGGACCTGGCAAAAGTTGCGATAGTTGATAATACGCCACAGGTAACATTTTCCTTACCAAACTATTATGTTTATCTCCACAGGTAGAAATGCTTTTTATTTTTTGTTAGTTTTTGACCTAGTAGCTAGTAAATCTACAAATGTGAACTGTGACATGCAGGCATCTAGTTGCTTCCTTTTGAAATAAAACTGGCAAAAAAAATCTCTTTGTGAGGGTTTTTTTTTTTAAACTTTTTAGTTCTGACGTATGTACATAGGACATAAGTAATTGAATCTTTTCTTCTTTCAGGTTTTCCAGTTTCAAGTGGATAATGGTATACCGATAAAGAGCTGGTTCGATGACCCCTCAGACCAGGAATTGGTTGAGTTACTCCCTTTCCTGGAGACCCTTGTTGATGTAGAGGACGTTAGGCCAATAATCTCAAAGACCTTCCACGATATACTTCAGCAGAATTAGATTTAGCTGCGTAAGTATCCTCTACTGAGGGTGTCAGTGAAGTTAGATTCCTCCATATGGTGCGCGCCATTCTTGGCAGATTAGTTATAGGTTCAAGATTCACCATTTATGTTATGTTAGCTATTACAAATAGCAAGCATAAACTGCAGTCGTCGCCATGTCTTGTATATGTATTATCCGGTTTTCCGTATCGCAGACCCTTGTACAGAAACGATAGTGTTGAATAAAGTGATCTGAATCAAACTTTGCTCAAAGGGGCCTCTCAAGCAGCTGCCAATCCTTGTTGTAAAGCTCAGTTGTGATATATTTGTTATCATCAGATATGCTGTCTTGTGGGATAAAGTTCAATCCACCGATTGTTATAGGCTAGTTTCTGGGTTAATCAGTAGTTTTTGGGATTTGATCCTGTGATCTCTGAGCAGCTATTTTTCTAAAGGGGTGTGCTCTGACCAACACTGCTTGTTGTATGCAGCACAAACATGGGCCTGTTCTTTCGGCTCGACAACCCGCTCGGAGCCGGCTTCAGCGCGCCTGTCTCCGACAGAGACATCCCGGCCGACGAGCCCGCCATCGCCGCGCACCTCCTCGCGGCACTCAAGTAGTTCATGGCGCTCGACCCCACCTTCCGCGCGCGCCCGTTGTTCCTCACCGGCGAGAGCTACGCCGGCAAGTACATCCCCGCGGCCGCGTCGCACATCCTCGACGCAAACGCCAAACTCCCTTCCGACCAGACGGTGAACCTGCAGGGCGTGGCCATCGGCAACGGCATGACAGACCCCGTCGTGCAGGTGACCGTGCACGCCGACCAGGCTTACTTCGCCGGATTGATCAACGCCACGCAGAAGGCCACAGTCGAGGCGATGCAGAACAGGACGGTGAGCCTGGTAAACGCGAGCAAATGGGTGCAGGCGGGGAGGGAGAGGAATAAGATCGTAAACTTCCTCAGGAACGTCACCGGCATGGCCACGCCATTCAACTTCGAGCGGGAGCGGCCGTACCCGACGCGCCCTCCCCGCGACTTCCTCAACACGGCCGAGGCGAAGGCGGCGCTTGGCGCGGGGGACGAAGTTGTAAGATGAACTTTTAATTACCGTTTGTCTAAGTCTTATCGAATTTACTCTTTAGATTATAGATTCAAACGGACTGAATACAAGTAAGCCTACAGAGTAACAGATTTATAAGTGGTATTAGTTGAATGCCCGTGCGTTGCTACGGATTTTAAAATTTTATCATATTATATGTTCTAAAACTAACGGGTGGTAAAAATTTTTAGAATATACATAAAAATATATTCTAAAACTTTTTAAAATCCATAGCAATGCACAGACATTCAGCTAGTCCTAAGAAAAGTATGTCTTGAACAAGCATGGCTCATTCCCTTCAGTGACTTTACATAAAGTGGTACATATGGAGAGATCTTCAATAGACATTGCATGCTCTATGAATTTCTAGGGTAAACAGTAATCGTCACACAGTGCATAATAATAACACTATAGCAACTAAAACAATAAGGTCAAAGCTTCAGGAATCATCATGTCACCGTGTGTCAAGAATCATCATGTCTTCAGTCAATAAATCATCTTGAGAAAAGTTGAAGATCTCGTAAACATGTTAAAGCTCATAGAAATCACATACCCTGAATTGTTATAAGCAGGACCAATTTTATGGAAAGCAAGTGTAAAGAGGACCGACCTTCTTGGACGATAATACATTCAATAGTGGGATCATTTGCCTATAATAAGACAAAAAGGAGCAGTGTATTAAAAATATGCTTTGCTTGGTATTGATGATTAAATTCTATTTGGGATACACCTAAAACCACACAGAATCAACTATGGCAACATCAGCAGGAACAATTGCCTCTGAATAATAAATGAATCTGGATCACAAGTCCACTATAAATACCAGCAGCAAAAAAGAGAGGAATCTTTTGCCTTCAAGCAATGGAGTTCATGACATCAATGGTAGATATCCCTGTTTGAATCATCTCTTCTGGATAGGTTCTCTCACTGGGTTAATAGAACTTCCTGGAATAAACATTAGAGTACATGATTATCAGAAGTGAAAGATGAGTAGGATTTAGCACCATCCATATTTCTAATTTTTATGTGTCCCCTCCATGAACATGCACTTATCATAACATACAAAGAAAGTACCAAACTTTCAAGGTTAAACTTGGTATTGGTTATGCACTTATCATGAACATGCACTTTGGGTATAGCATCCATCGAGTCAACATGATCATGCAAAGCTCAAGGCTGCAATGCGAAAGCTTCAAGAAGGTTACCAAGAATTCCATAATGGTATGTCTTCTAATTTTCTTACTTCTTTTCAGCACCTGAAAATTTAGTGATATCCCTTGTAATGCTTTCTAAATTCCTGTAGTAAAATATTAAATCTGTTAATATGAATGACTATCTAAGTAAATTGAGTTATTTGATACAAAATTACCAGTGCGTGTTTTGACCAAAGCACTCTATTTCTTGAGTTATTGATGTGATGAATGATGACTCCAATTTGTCACAAATGCAACAAAGAAGCAGCGAACAGTACAAATGGTGGATCTGCAAGACCTACCGAAGCAAGGGAACTGATCAAATTTTAAGCAGGGGAAGGAGCAAGCAAATAATGACCTTGAAGATGAAGCACTCGTGCTCCTCGGCCTTGGTGGTGATCTTGACAGTCTGCTTTGAGAGAATCTCCTTGGCCTGGTCTCTCTACGGATCAAGAACACGCCAAAAATAAAATTAGAACAAAAAATCGGGGCAAAAAAGGAAACCCAACACCAACATGATAGGAATGCAGTAGGGACCCACCCTCCACTTAATGTCCGTAGCCCCGTTGGAGACCACCGCTGCTGTTGCAGCTGCAGCCGATGCCTCGTCCTCCACCACTGTCGAAACCCGGAGTAACGACTGCTGGATCCTCTGTGTAAATCGCACTAGTCCAGGATCAGCTAGTGCACATAGTACAACAAAGATAAATACCAAGCTCAAATGACTGATTATATTAATTTAAAGGTACGGCCTTATAGCCAAGTCTTACATCAACGCCCATTGGCAAAACAAATAAAGCAAATAACTGCGGAAGCAAATGGATAAAATAGCGAAGCCCAAGCCTGCCCACAGGCAAACGATAGTAAGACGCGGCCTATTCGTCCAGATCTTCACCGTAGTTGACATCATCTTCCTCTGTGTGGAAAAAGCAAGGTGAGTACAAACTTGTACTCCGCAAATCACCCGGGAAAATGCAACATAATGATAAAGGCTTCAATGGAAGGCTTATAGGGTTAGTTTGCATAAAACAGCATTTAAGAAATATAATAATAGATTGAAATTGCTGAATTTAATACTGTAAGTAAAAATAATACTTGTAATTGAAATTAATACCGTCAGTGTCGGCTCCGACCAAACACCAACCTATCCACGGGCATCCCACCCGGACCATCTTTTCCAAGAGACCACGTATGGATTCCACCCATCCACACGCTTTCACTGCGCAACTCTGATGAATTCCATCCATTCACCAGATTTTAATCTCTCACGGATTCCATCCATCCGCAAGGTTTTCATCACTCGTGGATTCCATCCATCCACAAGGTTTTCAAAAATATTTTGAAAAACAAAGTCTAATCCATGAAAAACTTTTACTCAGCATGCCCAAGACCGTGGGCACGGCTATCCAGGATAGATTATACACTCTGCAGAGGTCGTACAACTTTACCCACAAGATACGATCATCCCATATTGCCACCGGGTTACACACTTCCTTAGGTGTGCGGCGAGGAGTCGTGACAAGGCCTTTACAATGCAAAGCCTTCAACCTGGTCGAGCCAACTCTAAGGTTTCACCCCAGTAAGGAATCCACCAGACCGGGACCCCCTCTTGAGCCTAGACGAGACTTCTCATGGCTTAACCACGCTCGCCCAAGTGAGACTTCACATGGCACCAACCACGCTCACTTTCAACCTACAACTCGGCTCAGGTTGGGACTTCACAAATTATTCGGCCAGGGTTGTCCCATACCAGCCATGTGGTAGTACGTTAGGGCTTTGCAACAGTAGCTCACAGATCGGTCCTTAATCTGACTTAGGCCCAACCACATACCTCCGTGCACGACAATCAACCACTGCGGCTCCAACCAACAGGGCATGCATGCACCCACCACTCTAACCAATTGCCTAAGTCTAAACCAGTTTTATATTTTGTTTTCAAAATATTTCATAAACCTCCTTGACTCACCAAAGTCAAGAGTACATATCATTTTATGTGAAAGACTATCCCAAAAACAAATAATATAACTTCGCAGGGCTAAGCATTTGAATAAACTCTCTAGCCAACACTAATGTATTAACTAGAGTTTGAATCTAGGGTGACAAGGTATTGAGGAATTCAAATTCAATGGAGGGATTAACAAGTAGGCAATAACTAAATTTAAAACTGAATTGAAATACGCTGAATAAAAATATGCATGCAATATAATTTAAATCAACCTAATTTTATTTTGAAATCTGGGATCAACATGATCAAGGAGAGTGACTTGCCTTGCTCTTCAAATTAGTTCAAACCTTCGTCGTCGAATTCTCCCGAATCGTCGAAGTCTACACGTGAAAATAACCCACCAAATTCAAATAAATTCAAATCAAATTCAAATAACCTCAAAAATTCAAATTGAGGCTAGGAATGGGTAGAGGGGAATTTTTTATGAATTTAGAAATTTGAATGGGCTAAATCGGAGTTAAGACGAAGAAGAACGGACTCCGGGAAGTTTAAATTCAGGGGAAAAGAATAAAAGGAATTTTTGGAATTATTTTTGTACAGGAAATTGAGGATTATGACGTCAGCACCAAAATCATTTTCGGCCGAATTAATTTTCTACGGGAAAACCTGAGTTTTTGCGTCAGCATGACGTCATCTAGTGATTCGGCCGGCTGACATGTGGGCCTCGGTCCATGGACCGGGTCCACGGAAAGGGCGGTGGCCGACGTGGCAGGGGAGAGTGGGTGGCGCTGACGGGGCGGCCTGGTGCGTGGGTGGCGCCGATGTGGCTGACACGCCAGCGCGGGTCGGCTGAGGTGGCGCGGTCACCGGCGGGGGCGCACGGGTCTCTAGGGTCACCGGCGGCAGCGGCCACGGTGGAGGACGGCGAGGGTAGGAATGGGCAGTGGGGCGCGCGGGGAGTATGCCTGTACCTCCGGCGAAGCTCGGCGGAGGACGGAGGTGACCGGCGACGAGGTGGAGGCGACGGAGGCGTTCGGGTACCGGCGGGCGGGGCTCTCCGTCGGCGCTTGGGCACGGGGAAGATGCGGAGGAGACTCGGCGTGATGCGGCGGAGCTCAGGGTGGCCTCGGCGGAGCTCGGGCGGCTCTCCTTCGCCGACGATTCCTCGCTGGAGGAGAAAGCGGCGCGGCAGAGCGAAGGCGCACGGTGGGCGAGCTCTCGGGCGCGGGAGGGTGCAAATGGGAGGCGGAGCGAGGTGGAGTGGGAGAGGGTGGTGCTCGGGGGTGGCTTTTATAGGGCCGAGGGGGTGGAGGCGCGGCGGGATTCCTCGCCGGGGAAAGCGTGGAGGTGGGCGGCGGTTAGCTGCGGATAGAGCCCAGGCGGGTGGGGGAAGTGGGCGACGTGCGCGGAAAACGGGGAAGAGGTGGGCGCGGGCTTGCGGCGCACGAAGGGAGGGGCGGCGTGCGGGAGAGATAAGGGAAGGAGGCCGGTTAGGGCGGAGCCGGCCAACGGCCATGGCGGCGGCGCGAGGTAGGGGACGGGCCCGACGGGTGGGTCCGTCCTGTCAGTAGGGCGAGAGGGGAGCGAGGCGCGGCGTCGGATGGGGATCGGACGGCTGGGGCGGGTGAAGGGTTTTAAGTGAGCGGAGACGGCCGAGATCGCACGGGCGGAGATGAACGGGCGGCCAGGATGGAGGCGGGGTTTAAGTGGGCGAGGGGTGGCCGAGATGGGCCGGGGCGGCGTGGCCGCTATCTGGGCCGCACGCGTGGCGTGCGGGGAGGGAAGGGAGGCGGGATGGTGGCGGCGACGTGGACGACATCCGTCCGTCCAGGTGGCGGCCAGACGGGGAGGTTGAGGATTTTAGTTTTTGGAAATTGATTTTCTTTTTCAGAAAGCCCGAATAAACCCAATAAAGCTCAGAAAAATATGAATTAAACTCCAAAATTTCCAGACAAATTCATAGAATCTCCTGGACACATTCTGGACTCAATAAAAATATTTCCAACTAATGTTGGTATTTAATTTTCATATTTTAAAATACTTTTTAATTTCAAAATACATTTTTAAACTCCAGAAAAATCCAGGAAACCAAATAAAAGCCAAATATTTAATTTGAATTAGGATTTTTATAGAAAATCAAAATATCATTTTATTTAATAATATTTTTAGGTTTTCACTTAAATTATTTTTCAAATCTGGCTTTTTCAAAAACAGAAAATCCAGGGCAAAACCAAAAAAGAAAAAAAGGCACAAAAATACTTATTTTAATTTAAATTTTATTTTATTCCATTTTTATTATTTATTTAATTACCTTTATTTTAGCAAAAATTTGGGATGTTACAAATCTACCCCCTTAAAAGAATCTCGTCCCCGAGATTCGGGTTGGCTAGCAAGAAATGAGTTTGGATCTTACTCTGCTTGGGTTGAGCGGATATCTGATTCAGGCGTCCCTTGAAAAACTTCTTTGGTCCTCTATTTGCTGCCTGAAGGTTGTTGGCCATTGATGCTCCTGGGGTACCATTCTTCACTGCTTGCTGCTTCTTGGGGCAATTGCTGGCGTAATGTCCCATCTCATGGCAGTTGAAACAAGTGATCCCCGCTGCAGGGTTTGAGTCCTTCAAGACTTGGTTGCTGTCCGCTTTGGGAGCGGTGTCGGCGGGAACTAACTCTCCTGTTGAGGACGAAGGCTGGAATCTATTAGCCTGAGGTGGAGCTCTTCTGACCTTGGAGAAACTGCCGGTGTTCACATGCTGACCATACATCCGTCTCTTACGATTCTCCATTTCTTGATGCTTGGATTCCTGGCGTATCGCTTTGCTGACAAGCTGGTGGAAGTCAGCGTAATCATTGGAGAGGAGTTGGACCGACAGGTCATCATTAAGTCCTTCCAAGAACCTTTCCTGCTTGGCTTCATCGGTAGCAACGTCTTCAGGGGCATAACGGGCCAACTGGTTGAACTTCTGCAAATACTCATTGACAGAGCGGCTTCCTTGGCGCAGTGCTCGAAATTCCCTTTTCTTCAGAGTGACGGTGCTAGTGGGAACATGAGCTTTGCGGAAGTTCCGCATAAACTCATTCCAAGTGATAGCTTGAGCATTGGCATGAGCGGCAGTGTAGGTGTCCCACCATTCAGATGCTGGTCCATGTAGCTGATGCGAAGCGAACAAAACTTTTTCCCGATCGCTGCATTGGATGATGTCCAGCTTCTTTCCGATTGCTCTGAGCCAATCGTCTGCGTCCATGGGTTCAGTGCTGCTGGAGAAGGTCGGGGGACGCAACCTCATAAACTCCGACAGCCTTGATTGAGGAGCTTGAGCTGGCACAAGTGGAGTTGGTGGTGCATTGTTGTTGATGGTTTGCGTCAGTAGTTGAATAAGTTGAGTCTGGTTTGCCATCATCTGAGCCCAATCAGGTTCATTCGCCGGTGGGGGAACGGACTGACTTCCTGGTTCTCCATTCATGCTGTTGTTGCCGTTGTTCCTCGTGTTCACCATCTGCTGGTTACTTGTGAGAATTAGGAGAGAGGGAACTCAAGGCAAAGGAGGAATAGGGGATATTTTGCACAACCCAAAACAAAACTTCAACTTTAATAAAACCTTTATTAATCTCATAGTAAGTAATAGTTACGGCTGCCGACAAAAGAGAAAGCTTGACAGCTCATAACAACGCTTTGTTACTAGCCTAAGAACTCATCCTAAAGGGTTAAGGGTCGTCTCGGGGTCATCCTTCGCAGCTCTCGAGGTACGAAGCTTGGTCTTTCAAGGCGAAGATTGAAGTGGCAACTGGGTCAAGGAGTAGTTATTTTGAACAAGGGGAGAAGCAGAAATATGCTTTTCAATAATGACAAAGAGGTGGGTAAGGATGAGAGATAAGGGTAAGCAAAGATTGAGAGGTAAGATAAGCAAGACTTTTGAAATTACTGTTTATTAAAATAAGTCCTTAGGGTTTGACCTTTCTAATCTACCTACGGTCGCGTCCTAGTATCGTCATGGCTCTGATACCACCTTTGTCGGAACCCGGAGTAACGACTCCTGGATCCTCTGTGTAAATCGCACTAGTCCAGGATCAGCTAGTGCACACAGTACAACAAAGATAAATACCAAGCTCAAATGACTGATTATATTAATTTAAAGGTACGGCCTTATAGCCAAGTCTTACATCAATGCCCATTGGCAAAACAAATAAAGGAAATAACTGCGGAAGCAAATGGATAAAATAGCGAAGCCCAAGCCTGCCCACAGGCAAACGATAGTAAGACGCGGCCTATTCGTCTAGATCTTCACCGTAGTTGACATCATCTTCCTCTGTCTGGAAAAAGCAAGGTGAGTACAAACTTGTACTCCGCAAATCACCCGGGAAAATGCAACATAATGATAAAGGCTTCAATGGAAGGCTTATAGGGTTAGTTTGCATAAAACAGCATTTAAGAAATATAATAATAGATTGAAATTGCTGAATTTAATACCGTAAGTAAAAATAATACTTGTAATTGAAATTAATACCGTCAGTGTCGGCTCCGACCAAACACCAACCTATCCATGGGCATCCCACCCGGACCATCTTTTCCAAGAGACCACGTATGGATTCCATCCATCCACACGCTTTCACTGCGCAACTCTGATGAATTCCATCCATTCACCAGATTTCAATCTCTCACGGATTCCATCCATCCGCAAGGTTTTCATCACTCGTGGATTCCATCCATCCACAAGGTTTTCAAAAACATTTTGAAAAACAAAGTCTAATCCATGAAAAACTTTTACTCAGCATGCCCATGACCGTGGGCACGGCTATCCAGGATAGATTATACACTCTGCAGAGGTCGTACAGCTTTACCCACAAGATACGATCATCCCATATTGCCACCGGGTTACACACTTCCTTAGGTGTGCGGCGAGGAGTCGTGACAAGGCCTTTACAATGCAAAGCCTTCAACCTGGTTGAGCCAACTCTAAGGTTTCACCCCAGTAAGGAATCCACAAGACCGGGACCCCCTCTTGAGCCTAGATGAGACTTCTCATGGCTTAACCACGCTCGCCCAAGTGAGACTTCACATGGCACCAACCACGCTCACTTTCAACCTACAACTCGGCTCAGGTTGGGACTTCACAAATTATTCGGCCAGGGTTGTCCCATACCAGCCATGTGGTAGTACGTTAGGGCTTTGCAACAGTAGCTCACAGATCGGTCCTTAATCTGACTTAGGCCCAACCACATACCTCCGTGCACGACAATCAACCACTGCGGCTCCAACCAACAGGGCATGCCTGCACCCACCACTCTAACCAATTGCCTAAGTCTAAACCAGTTTTATATTTTGTTTTCAAAATATTTCATAAACCTCCTTGACTCACCAAAGTCAAGAGTACATATCATTTTATGTGAAAGACTATCCCAAAAACAAATAATATAACTTCGCAGGGCTAAGCATTTGAATAAACTCTCTAGCCAACACTAATGTATTAACTAGAGTTTGAATCTAGGGTGACAAGGTATTGAGGAATTCAAATTCAATGGAGGGATTAACAAGTAGGCAATAACTAAATTTAAAACTGAATTGAAATACGCTGAATAAAAATATGCATGCAATATAATTTAAATCAACCTAATTTTATTTTGAAATCTGGGATCAACATGATCAAGGAGAGTGACTTGCCTTGCTCTTCAAATTAGTTCAAACCTTCGTCGTCGAATTCTCCCGAATCGTCGAAGTCTACACGTGAAAATAACCCACCAAATTCAAATAAATTCAAATCAAATTCAAATAAATTCAAAAATTTAAATTGAGGCTAGGAATGGGTAGAGGGGAATTTTTTATGAATTTAGAAATTTGAATGGGCTAAATCGGAGTTAAGACGAAGAAGAACGGACTCCGGGAAGTTTAAATTCAGGGGAAAAGAATAAAAGGAATTTTTGGAATTATTTTTGTACAGGAAATTGAGGATTATGACGTCAGCACCAAAATCATTTTCGGCCGAATTAATTTTCTACGGGAAAACCTGAGTTTTTGCGTCAGCATGACGTCATCTAGTGATTCGGCCGGCTGACATGTGGGCCTCGGTCCATGGACCGGGTCCACGGAAAGGGCGGTGGCCGATGTGGCAGGGGAGAGCGGGTGGCGCTGACGGGGCGGCCTGGTGCGTGGGTGGCGCCGATGTGGCTGACACGCCAGCGTGGGTCGGCTGAGGTGGCGCGGTCACCGGCGGGGGCGCACGGGTCTCTAGGGTCACCGGCGGCAGCGGCCACGGCGGAGGATGGCGAGGGTAGGAATGGGGAGTGGGGCACGCGGGGAGTATGCCTGTACCTCCGGCGAAGCTCGGCGGAGGACGGAGGTGACCGGCGACGAGGTGGAGGCGACGGAGGCGTTCGGGTACCGGCGGGCGGGGCTCTCCGACGGCGCTTGGGTACGGGGAAGAGGCGGAGGAGACTCGGCGTGATGCGGCGGAGCTCAGGGTGGCCTCGGCGGAGCTCGGGCGGCTCTCCTTCACCGACGATTCCTCGCCGGAGGAGAAAGCGGCGCGGCAGAGCGAAGGCGCACGGTGGGCGAGCTCTCGGGCGCCGGAGGGTGCAAATGGGAGGCGGAGCGAGGTGGAGTGGGAGAGGGTGGTGCTCGGGGGTGGAGGCGCGGCGGGATTCCTCGCCGGGGAAAGCGGGGAGGTGGGCGGCGGTTAGCTGCGGATAGAGCCCAGGCGGGTGGGGGAAGTGGGCGACGTGCGCGGAAAACGGGGAAGAGGTGGGCGCGGGCTTGCGGCGCACGAAGGGAGGGGCGGCGTGCGGGAGAGATAAGGGAAGGAGGCCGGTTAGGGCGGAGCCGGCCAACGGCCATGGCGGCGGCGCGAGGTAGGGGACGGGCCCGACGGGTGGGTCCGTCCTGTCAGTAGGGCGAGAGGGGAGCGAGGCGCGGCGTCGGATGGGGATCGGACGGCTGGGGCGGGTGAAGGGTTTTAAGTGAGCGGAGACGGCCGAGATCGCACGGGCGGAGATGAACGGGCGGCCAGGATGGAGGCGGGGTTTAAGTGGGCGAGGGGTGGCCGAGATGGGCCGGGGCGGCGTGGCCGCTATCTGGGCCGCACGCGTGGCGTGCGGGGAGGGAAGGGAGGCGGGATGGTGGCGGCGACGTGGACGACATCCGTCCGTCCAGGTGGCGGCCAGACGGGGAGGTTAAGGATTTTAGTTTTTGGAAATTGATTTTCTTTTTCAGAAAGCTCGAATAAACCCAATAAAGCTCAGAAAAATATGAATTAAACTCCAAAATTTCCAGACAAATTCATAGAATCTCCTGGACACATTCTGGACTCAATAAAAATATTTCCAACTAATGTTGGTATTTAATTTTCATATTTTAAAATACTTTTCAATTTCAAAATACATTTTTAAACTCCAGAAAAATCCAGGAAACCAAATAAAAGCCAAATAAGCCAAATATTTAATTTGAATTAGGGTTTTTATAGAAAATCAAAATATCATTTTATTTAATAATATTTTTAGGTTTTCACTTAAATTATTTTTCAAATCTGGCTTTTTCAAAAAACAGAAAATCCAGGGCAAAACCAAAAAAGAAAAAAAGGCACAAAAATACTTATTTTAATTTTAATTTTATTTTATTCCATTTTTATTATTTACTTAATTACCTTTATTTTAGCAAAATTTTTGATGTTACAACCACCGACGCTATTCCAAAGAATCTTCGAGACATGACCAGTTGTCCTTGCAATATCACAAGATTGTCAATGGTTAGACCAATCACCTATAACCCCGCAATGGCCTCCCAGGTGGAGAGGGGCATGATGGCGTTGTCGTCGTTTTGGTAGAAGGAGAGCTTGTAGAGGCCGGGGAGGCAGCTGATGTGGGCGTCGACCGCGGCGAGGCAGTTGGCTGTGAGGTCGAGCTCCTCTAGGGTGAGCGGGATATCCACCTCACTCAGATCATGCAGTTGGCAGCTTATCGGGTCGAGGCATCGCTCCACCACAATGATCCAAAAATGAACTACATAATCCCCCACAACCTCGGAAAGTTAAAATATATGCTATGCTAAATCATAATACAACATATCACAGCCTAATAGCAAAAGTCTACAA
Organism: Dendrocalamus latiflorus; assembly: GCA_017311315.1. Classification (NCBI taxonomy): domain Eukaryota; kingdom Viridiplantae; phylum Streptophyta; class Magnoliopsida; order Poales; family Poaceae; genus Dendrocalamus; species Dendrocalamus latiflorus. Next base: position 37,081,488 of record CM029664.1, read on the forward strand.
ACTAACACGTCTGAACAAAGTTCTTGTACTAAAAAACCGCCTTCTTGTTTTGTTTAACATTCATAGTAGAACGTATGAAAGCCTGATCACAAACATCAACACACCCGAACTAATTCTTGCGGACTTGAACTCTAAAAGCCCTCCATTCTGTTTAGCAATCTTATCAATTTTAGTCACAACTTAGAATCGCCACAACATTACGATAGCACAACATTTCCACAAAGATAACGTCTTTTAAACAGGGAGAGAAATGTGTAGCAAACCTTGGAGATGCTACCGTATGAAGACGACGAGCAGGAGCAGCGAGAACGGCAGTACCTGCTCGAACCACTGCGCGATGTGGTGCACGTCGTACCGCTGGTACGCGCGGTCCCCGCCCCCGTTCCCCGCCGCGCCGCCCCCACCCCCGCCGCTCGCATCCGCGTCGGCGCCGCCTCCCCTCCCAGACGCGGAGGACGGGTCAACGTCGGGGGCGGCGGTCGCCTCGATCGAGTCCTCCGGCGAGGCCGCCGCCGCCACGCCCGCCGCGTCCGGGTCACCGGGGCCGCCCTGGATCCGGATCGACACCTCCCCATCCCCAGCCACCGCGGCGGAAAGTAGCCCATCAGCCTCAGACGACGATGACGATGGGACCGCCGGCTACGGCGTCTGCGGAGCGGGGCCCGAGGGGACGACGCCGGAGTACTCGAGAAGCACGGCGAGCGGGGCCTGGAGGAGGCTGGAGGCGGAGAAGCTGAGGCCGTAGCGGCGGAGGCCAGAGGGCGGAGCGCCGGGGTCAGTGCTAGCCCCGCCCCCCGGCGTCCCGCCAATGGCTCCATCGCCGGCAGCGGACGCGGAGACACCTAGAACGGGAGATTTGGGAGATCCCCTTGCTTGGGTTGGAGGCAAGAGAGGGGAGAGGAGGACTGGGGGCTGGAGTGCTGGCGGCAGTGTTGCCCACGGGAAGGAAGAGGTAGGTTGGAGCGGCAGGGGAGGAATGGGGAGGAGGCGAGGGAGAGGATGCCCTCTCGGCCAACCGCACATATGGCAGTTGGAGAAGCGAATAGGCAGTTGGAAAAGCGGCGGCGGAGCGGAGGAGTGGGGGAGGAGGAGGCGACGGCGGCGCAGGGTGGGGAGGAGGAGGCGTGGGCGGAGCGGCAGAGGAGAGAGGGGAGGAGGCGAGGGCGGCGCGACGGCGGAGGAGGGAGGGGAGGAGGCGAGGGTGGAGCGGCGAAGGAGGGAGGGGAGAAGGCGAGGGCGGCGCGGCGGCGGAGGAGGGATGGGAGGAGGCGAGGGCGGAGCGGCGGAGGAGGGAGGGGAGGAGACGAGGGCGGCGTGGCAGCGGAGGAGGGAGGGGAGGAGGCGAGGGCGGCGCGGCAGCGGAGGAGGGAGGGGAGGGCGGCTCGGCGGCGGCGGAGGAGCGACGGACCAATCCGTGCGAGGGCGGAAGAAATGAGGGGGCGGGGGGAGGCGGCCGCACGGATTCGGTGTGTGTTTGGGGGAGCGGACGGATTCGGTGGGGTCCACATGTCAGTTAGTGTAGAAGGAAGTGTAGGATGCACCATCACCTTGAACTCCTTCTTTTAAGGAGTAGAGATAGACTCCCCCAAAATATAGTCCAATTGATAAGGTCTCCCTCACACTTAAAGGTTATGCTTTTTCCCACAACCAATATAGGATTATTCCTAGCATTCGTTCCCTCACATATTGATTATGCACTTCTACAACCATGAGGTTCAAAGAGATGTTAGACGCCTGAGTTTTGATACCAATTGCTAGATTGTGGTGCTAACTGACACACCTTTTCAGTGCTTTTCTCTGTTATTCTCTGGTTCAAATGCTCAACAAATTACATGACTTAAATAGATACAAACCAACCGCACATACAGACCACTCACCTACGACTCCCTGTGATCTGGTTTTGTCGGCCAGACTTCCTACGACTCACATACACTGCGCACTATCCGCTAGACTCGGTCTCACTGAGACCAACTCAGACACTTACGACCACACACACAGGCATCGAGTCCTCTGAGCGCGGCACATCGACCACACAGGTCTTCCGAGCACTGACCGCTTTAGTAGGCCTCCGACTGCTACAGTGATCACACGACCATGACAGCTACAACTACTACAGTGATCATACAATCATGACTGCTATAGTGATCGTACGACCATGACTCTACAATACTCTTACGACTGCTACAGTACTCCTGTGAGTATGGCGTTTGCAATACTCCTCCGAGTATGACGTTTACAGTACACCTCCAAGTATGACGTCTATAGTACACACGACTACGACCACTACGACTGACTTTTCGACCATGGCCACTTCGACCACGTTCATGACTACTGTTTTGATCACGCCTTCGACTGCAGCTTTAACCACATCTTCTACTGCAGCTTCGACCACGTCGCCACAACTCCTACACTGACTCGTACGCACGAGTATTCGACACACTCCTACAATACATACAGGCAATAATGACCGGTCGTAATGACCACATAAACTTCTACAGATACTCGACATATGAGTACTCGAGACACAAAACACACGTACAACAAGTTAACCCAACAGACGTGGTGCGTGTCAGATCGGACCTTGGCCGTATACCTAGGTCCAACCGGGTTTTCTCCCCGGGCCACAGGTCCAAAGAGCTAAGTTCCTAAGCCCACGGGCTGCCTGTATGCAAGTCCAAAAGCAACAACTTTATCAGTGGTATTAGACCTTCTTTCTCTAAAAGACTAATCCAATGGGTGGGGTCTCATTCACACTTACAAGTTGTACTTTTTTCTTTCCCACAACCCATTTGAGACTATTTCCACATTAGACAAGTCTTTTATGGGAAGAAGGTCTAATACCACTTATAAGGTTGCTGCTTTAGGGTTTGTATACGGACAGCCTGTGGGTTTAGGAACTCAGCCCACTTAGACCTATGGCCAGTGTTCACAATTTCGTTCCAAATGGGGCGAAATTTTTGAAATTCTGCCCCTTTCAGTGCCCTCTGAAACCAGATTGATTTAGCCAAATTTTGATCGAATTTGGTCCTATTAAAATTTATTCAAATTTCATCTAAATTTTGGTTAAATTTAGTCAAAATTCAAATGCTATTTAAAAATTTCGGATGAAATTTCGAACGAAATTCCATTCTTTCGTTCGTTTCGCTACCGTCCGAATTATTTTTCAAAATAAAACTTTTAATCTACCTGTGGCCAGAAAGTAAAGCCCGATTATATTTAGACGTACAGCTAAAGTCCGATCTGACAGCGTGGGTGCGGTGCAGCAAGCCGTGTCTGCGGCGCTGGCGGAGGACATCATGAAGAGCGTCAAGGGCAACGTCGAGGCCGTCCTGGCGCGGCGGAACGGCACCCGGTGCTCCTGTTCCAGGGCGTGTTCGACCCGCACAGCGCGCCGGCGTCCGTGGAGGCGTGGGTGAGGGAGCCCGTGTGGCCGGGGCTGGGCGCGTCCGCGCGTTCCTGGCCGCGGAGCGCGCCGTGTGGCGGCTCGGGGGCGGGCAGCTCGCCGGGTACGTGGAAAGGTCGGGGGTGCTGGCGAACGCGGTCATCATTGGGAGGGGCACATGGCAGCCGGCGATGATCGACGGATGGGGGCCGCAGACGGGATCGTTCGCCAGAAGTGGAGCGCGACAGTCAATGGTTCCTGATTCTGACTCCTGAGTCTGGTCGACTTTCACATGTTAAAGCAACTCCAGCAGGGCCCCTATTTGAGCTCTCAAACCTCATATTTGAGGGCTTGAGGCAAAACAGAACTCCAGCAGAATCCCTACTAGAGACCTCAAATCCTCCCTCCAGCCCTCATTCCCAGGGGCCCCCTACTCTGGCTCTCATTCTTCCGTTTTTTCCCGCCTCGGTGAAAAATCCCCCGCCCCCGCCTCCCGGTTTCTGCTCGCCCCCCGCCTCCTCCGCTTCCTCGGCTCCTCCGCCCGGCGCCTCGGCTCGCCCGCCGCCTCGCCCGACGCCCCCGCCCAGCACCTCCGCTCGCCCGACGCCTCCGCCCGGCGCTCGCTCGTCGCCGCGCCCGATGCCTCTGCCCGGCGCCTCGGCTCGCCCACCGCCTCGCTGTGGTGGTGCCGTCCGCGGAGAAGTGGTGGCGCGGAGGAGGATCCGGAGGCGTGGCGGCCGGAGAAGGTGGAGAGTGGCGGCGCCGAGCGGTGGGCACGGGTGGAGGAGAGAAGGAGGCGCGGCGGCTGAGAGGAGAGGAGGAGGCGCGGGTGGAGGAGAGAAGGAGGCGCGGCGGCCGAGAGGAGAGGAGGAGGCGCGGGTGGAGGAGAGGAGGAGCGCGGCGGCGGAGAGGAGAGGAGGAGGCGCGGGTGGAGGAGAGGAGGAGCACGGCGGCGGAGAGGAGAGGAGGAGGCGCGGGTGGAGGAGAGGAGGAGCGCGGCGGCGGAGAGGAGAGGAGGAGGCGCGGGTGGAGGAGAGGAGGAGTGGGTCCTACATGTCATTCTCAGTTGCAATGAATTTGAGGGCCCTGATTTGAGGGTTTCTGCTGGAGTTCAACTCAAAAAACAGGGCCCTCAAAAGTAGGGGGAGCCCTCAAATCAAAAGTAGGGGCTCTGATTTGAGGGCTCCTGCTGGAGTTGCTCTTAGCACTCTTGTTACGCAGGGTACGGCTGTTTGGATGCGGAGGATTGTAAAATATTACGTTTTCTACAAAATACTGTAGTTCTAAAACTTTAAGATGTTTGGATACAATAAACAATGTAGTTTTAGAATTTTTGGCACATATATCATATTTTTGAATCTATATTTGTAAAAATAGACGTATGCGCACGAAAATGATAAAAATAATACTTCTGTCATTCGGTCACCGGGTGGCAGTACCCGTACAGCTGACACGTGGACCTATCGCCCTGCCAACGGATCGTTCGATGGTTGTGCACCAGTTGATTAGTCCATTAATTAGTATTTCTTAATTGTAATTAGCGAATTTATTTAGGTATATCATTTGTATGAATTTTTAGATATAGCAAATGAAATAAAAAATTACGAAATTTTTTTGGAGACTCTAAATATAGCATACTTAATTATATAATTTTTTTGTAATTTTTTCATTTCTTAATTTTACTCAAAAATTCATTTAAATGTACTTGTGTAAGAATTTTTTAATATCGACAATGAGTTTTATATATTTTTTAAAGGATCCTCACATAGTATACTTAATTTCATAAAAAAATTCAAAATTTTATACATTCTGAAATTATCTAAATATCAATGGTTTAGGTCTCAAAAATTAGGATTTTAGGTTTCGAAAATTAGGGCTCCATGATTTCATGTGAATTGGAATGTGAGAAGTTTAGTACGACATGACTATCCTAGGTAAGAAATACCGATTAAGGCCCTCGAAATGATTTTATGATTTCATATGACATGATTGAGGCCCCCGGACTGCATTAAGCAAGGATCCCGCTTCCCCAGCAACACACATGAAATGATCACATTATTCTCTAGTTCTTTTTTAGTATCATTTATTTGTCAATAGTTTTGCCTATTGTTTACCACTTGCATGTGAATGAGGAACATTTGTGTTGTAGTTACTAATTTGGTCGATGCCTACTATGATAGTATATCCCTTTTCTATTGAGAAGTAATCATGCAATGACTATAATGCATTGGAATGAAAAGCACATTATCTTTCTACTAGTTTATTTGTGTTGAAGATGCTTTGTACAAGAGAATACTACTTGTGACAAATTTGCCAACAATAGTCTTTAGAGCAGATGTACCCATCCATCTCCAAGAGAGGATGCATCTCCATCTATTGTAGTAGTCTGTTGTCTTACTCTCTCACTCTATTTCTCTCATCATGCCACAATTTTTCATTTTGTTCAGTCCATGTTTTTCTCATAGTCAGCCAAATACTTGACGTTTTGTGAATATCTTCACCTGTAACACAGCAAAGCATGTGGTTCAACTTTGAATACCCACCTCCTCTTCCTCCGCTTCCTTCCCTTATACGCCACTCCCAAATTTCTCCAACTCCTCCCCTCCCACTCACCATTGCCTGCCCCAGTGCTCCCATTCGCTTCAGTTCCCCAGTTCGAAACCCTAGGGCTCGAGGGGACAGAGCTTGGATCGTGATGGCAGCGACGAAGGTGGAGGGCCACGGTGGGGAGAAGGTGACACCAGCACCCACGTTGGATGGGAGCTAGCTAGTGGAGGAGCGCGGATTCGGTCAAGTTTCGATCCATCTTCAGAGCACATAAAATTCCTAAAAAATAGACAATTAGATTGATTGTATCAGGAGGCTACACACAAAATTTCATAATTTTTGAAGCCCATTTCCTATATGTAACAATTTCTACAAATATCATAATCTTATGAATTGTTTAGCAATATTCATCGCAAATAAAATTGTTAAAAAATTGGACAATGAAGTACATTGTGTCGGGAGGCTGTACATAAAATTTTGTAATTTTTTGAGCTTATTTGTTATATTTAAAAATTTAAACAAATAATAAACTTAAAATACTAATTCAGGCAGGTTACCTGCCGTCCCGTGGCAGGCTCACGTGTCACCTGCACGGCGCTGCCATCCGCTAACTGGGCAGTAGAAATGCCATTGTTGTCAATATCGTGTGCATATGACTATTTTTACAAATACGGATTCAAAACCTACTATATGTGCCAAAAACTCGTAGTTTTATAAACAGTAGTATTCCAAATACTCTAGTATTTTTTAGTTTTAAAAAATCCACTCAAAACATTTTTTTAAAACCGAGAAATGAGTTTATTCTTTTTAGCTTCGACTTGTGGCTGTGGTTTATGTCTTTTGAGCTGTTCGTGAGAGAGAGTATGGAGTAATATAAACTCGTGTATGATTTTGGTAGATATAAATGAAGTCGTTACAGTGTGTACTATAATTAATTTGTAAACTCCATTTTAAAAAGATACTCTGCTTAAAAATTAATTATTATAAAAAAAATTCAAAACCAACTTTTTAGAATCTGAAAAGAAAAGCAACTTCTAGCTAGCTTCCCGCCTGTTCTTTTCAGCTTTTAAAAACTGCCTTTTAGCTTTTCTACAGTAACCAACTTTCAAACGGAGTATTTTTTAAGACGGGGTTTACAAGTTAATTATAGTACACACTGTAATGACTTCATTTATACCGGATAAAATTGCATGCGAGTTTCTATTACTCTATATTCTCTTTTATAAATAGTTTAAAAATCATAAATAGCAGTCATAAATTATAAGCGAAAGCTAAAAAAATAAACCCTCCGGGCTTTCCGCATCGCTGTTACTCAACCTTTGGCACTCGCCGCCGAGACTTTGTTGAATAAAAAAAGCGTTCATGTCTAATACTCAGGTCCGTACCGGAGGCATGTGCAGCACAGGGCCCTAAAAATATTGGGCCCCCTTTTTCTATCCATTCTTCGACGACTAGTTGCTAATCTTTGTCCTAGTAATAATAGTAATAACTAATGTACTTCTTACTGAAAATTACCACTGATTCACGTCCAATTTCCCGGCGTTCTCTCCTCTGTCTTCTTTAGCTAAATTTTTACTCTAAAAATTCATTCCTAAGAAAAACATGTCCCTGTCGATATTTTAAAGTTTATGAAACGGCTAAATTATTTCGTAACACAATTGTTTAATATAGAATTTTGTTGACTATTTCAGCAAATATTGCATATATAAAACAGTGATTTTATAAATCGAAGTTGTTACACTTATTCTTGTGTTGACGATCGAGTCGCTGATCTTACGAATTAATGTGAGAAAAAAATGTCTGGATACCTTAGAATAGATCAACACGAGAAAGGGGATAATCTTTATTGCTTATAACTTGTTACAAAAGGACTTAACTAGCCCTAATCTATCTTCTTCACAATGCTTGGAAGATTCCGATTGCCTATCGATTGATTGTGTCTTTTTGCAACCGTATGTTGGTTGTCGAATTGATTGTCTTTTTGTCTTCTCTTGTCAACCCTTAAATACTATTGAAGGGGCACCAGTTATCCATCAGAGGAGACGTTTCATTGAATCAACGCGTCCAATCGGAGAGGAGGTTGCTATTAGAGAGAGATACCCGAAGGTAACCGACCTTCGGTTGTTGTCAGTGTGAGATAATCATGTGGCACAACTGCATAACAGTTGCCTGTCAGAGACATAAGGCTAAAACATCGTCCTGTTTGGACCGAATAGAGCATGTTTCTTATCCGTCGCATGGGAGGAGTCCCCTAGAGGCAGGCCCTCAAACCAGCTCATGAACCCTTCGAGTGGTTAGCTAGTCAGGTAGAATATACAGTAATCCTTCAACCAGGGTGCTTAGGAAACAACTATAAAAAACTTACAACCACAGGGGTCTTAGGGCTTTAATTAAATATTAAAGCCGTATTTAAAGATTTATTCATCCTCATCAGCTAGCCCCTGAACTTTAAGTGAATTTATAATCTGAATTTTTCGATTGAATTTCTATATTTTTAATGGTAAGAGTAAAGAAGCAGTTTTCATTCACTTAACGTTGAGAAACTAATTGGGGAACTGAAATGTTTTACGTCTATTGGGCTTCTGATTAGATAACTACTATTCACAGTTGGAAGAGACCCTTATAAAACCCTGGCGTGGTACCTGTTGGCTTCACGCTTTCTCAAAAAATCTTTCATCTTCAAGTTCTTCTGCCACTTCACATTTGTGCCTCTTCGATTGTAGCCTCGAATCCATCCAATCTTCGATTCTCAACCACCATTGCCAAAATGTCAGATCTAATTACTAATTGGCTAGTGTCTGAGCTTAGACTAAAAAATATGAAGGCCATAGAAGAGAAGGGGGTACTCCCTGACAAGGTTTTGATTCTGTGGAGGACAATATTCAGGGAGAATTTTTCAAGCAGAAGCAACAACAAAATCCCAATCTTTTGGGTGTACATAGAGTGCAGATTTAGTCTGCCAGCACGTCCATCCTGTGAAGCATATTTGGGGATTCTAGCGAATTTGGAGCTTCTCAGATACTTCTACAAGATGACGGAAAGATCGTGGAAAGCGATGATCTCACCCGAGAATTGCTCTCTGCGACTCCAAGACGAGAAGGCAGGGGAATATATTCCAATGCACTCCAAGTTCTTATGGTTATCATGAAAGAAGTTGTGATTCTACATGATGTTCTGCAAAGAAGACAACCTCTTCTCTGTCGTTCAGATTACAGTCGAGAATTCAATGCGGAGGTCTTCCCCGAAGAAGAAAGGAAATATAGTGAAATGGGTTGATACTATCATGTATCTCAAGGATAAGTGATTGACCTCACGACACGTGGAAAGAGATTTTTCCATGCGCCGAATCAGTCCACTGAAGTCACCCGACCACATCATGCTCTGGTATGAGGGGTGCGAAGGACTTGACTAGGGATTCCTCATAAGGTAAGCATGGAGAAATCCAACCAGTCAAATTTTATTTGTATTTTGTTGTAATTTTTGACATTAAGATTTTCCTTCTTTTTTGATTTTGTTAGCCCTATCCTCTACTGAAGTGAGAGAGAGGATGAAGATGATCTGCGAGAGGGAGCCCGAGCAGAAAGAAGTACCCTGATCCTTGTTGTCACCACTCTAGATGATAGGATCAAAAGACTTAATGTAACATAATAATTCTTTCCACCCAGATTTATATTTTTTTAACAGTGTGTTGCAATACTCTCATGATGTGTAGATGGTTGGGTCGAAGAGTGATGAGGCGACGGAGAGCTCAAAGGAAGCTCCTTTGAGTCCTAAGATGCGTCAAAGCGTGAAGAACTCGAATGGAGCATTGGGATCATGTCATGCTCCATCGATCACTATCCCGACTACTCCTCCAGGTGCTCCTCTATAAGATCGAGGAGGCTGACTAGAGGCGGTTTTAAAAAACATTTGGCTAAAACCAAGTTTATAATGTGAAAGTGTAAATAAATTTGGTTTACCCTAAATATGTCCTAAATCAACTAGTTCACTTAAGTTTACCAACAATCTAAGTCTATGTCAAAGGTTTGTAATCCTATGGTAACAAGCAATCATTTTAATTCTATGAATATAAATTGCTTGAATGTAAATTGAGCATAAGAAAATAAATTACAAAGATACAGTTCCTTTTTACCGTGGTGTTTAGAGACATGTCGGTCTCCCCTAATCCACATTGAGGTAAACCCAAACAAATTAGATTGGCTCCACGAATTAATCCAAACACCTCAATTCCACTAGTGGTAGCTCTTTTCCACTCTAGATAGGTGAAATTCAACATTCACAACATGCCGGATCTTCTCATAACCTTTTTTGAGAAGATCACTGCACACGACGCCTCCAACGTCGTCTAAGAGTCAGCAAACTATAAGAGTAACAAGTTAAGCCTCTTACTTGACTTTCACCATGTGCAATGAATGCACAAGCTCAAATGGATACGAATCTACCTCTATATGCAACACATGCAATGTAGAGCCTTTCTCCTTACTCACAAGGTGCAACACATACATAATTGAGATGAGAAGCTCATACTAGCTCAAGAGAGTGAAATAGAGTGCCAAAGGTCTTACCTTTACCGACCACAAGGGAGTATTTATACCCCCACACAATGAAACTAGTCATTGGTGACAAAACTAGTCAATATTGTAGTACCACCGTTATATGGCTGGTATTACAGCTCCCCTCATAATGGTCAGAAAACTAGTCGTTACAAACTGAAATCAGTAGTACTACCGACCATTATCTGATACTACCGCAACACGATAGTACCGCTAGACACACGCAGAACCACCATTTTTCTAGGGAGGAGAAGACTCCTAAAAAGGTGTTTCTCTGAAAAAACATACCGCCACACTGGTTTTCGACCACATTGTCTAGTTCAACCAAATAGGTCTCCGATCACGCTGGTCTTTGACCACGCTATTTCAACCATGTTGGTTTGACCATGTTATTTCCACCACGTTGGTTTGGCCTCGTTGGTTTGATCACGTTTGTTCGATCACGTTATTTTGACCATGTTGGTCCGATCATGTTATTTCAACCACATCGGTTCGACCACGCTAGTTCAACAACGTTATTTCGACCACACAAGTCTCCAACCACCACATCGATCTGTGACCACATCAATCTTCGACCACACAAGTCTTCGACCGTCACGTCAATCTTTGACCACCAATGAACATAGTAGAACCATGATCCCAACACCGGTAGTACCACCCAACGGTAGTACCGTTAGACACACGGCGGTAGTTCCGATTTTTCTGAAAAGTGCATATACTTCAACAAAGTTTGCAAAACATATTTGTAAATTGTAGCATCATGCACACTAGAATCAAATCATGATTCTCACTAAGTTGTAAAATACATTTGCACACTTTTAGAATCATGACACAAGGAATATGTACATGGACTCAACATGTTTGCCAAACACATTCGCAAATCTAAGTTACATGCTACGGGGATTATATATCAGCTTCAACCATTTGTAAATATAAGCCTCGTACCACAAGGAGTAGAAAACATGGACTTCAAACACTTACAAAACACATTCACAATGTATAGTCTCATATTATAAGGATTCAACATATGAGTCTCAACTATTTACAAAACACATTCTCAAATAATATCATCATGCCACACAGAGCTAGTGCAAGTGAGATTGAGCTATCAAAATATGATGAGATTCAAGCTAATAGACATGACCCTTCTTAATAGTACAGCAACATATACTAGCAATCCGGTCTTCCAACCAAACACCAAGACCAGTAAAAGACTAGAAACACATCCTTAGCCCTAGTGAATTATACCTTTGCCTTGAGCAACCTCTTGAAGCTTGATAACGCACATCTTCACTTCAAGTCTAGGTCATTGTCTTGATATACATCAACTGATGATGCCTCTTTCACTTGAACTCCATCAACATATGATGGGTCTTCACTTGACTTAACGATCAACTCATGATCATCTCCTCTTTGACATGTGTTAACTCATGACACATCCTCTTCTTAATGGCCTTCAACTCATGAAGCTATCTTCTATCCCGTATTTTGACTTGATCTTCAACACATGAAGTTATCCCAAGTCATCTTCATTTATGGAACCTAACCTATTCATCCAACTTATGAAAAATGTTAGTCCACAAATCAATTAACATTAATTACCAAAATTTAACCATTAACTCGTAATGGAGAGACTAGCTTCTACAATATTTTCTTTTTGGTATTTCATGACAATCTCAATAAAAAATAAGATAGAAATTAATTTGCAAATATACAACATGTACACAACAATTGTGAGTGTTTATCTTTTAAATTAATTGCTAGTAAACCTATACACATCTGGTTATTATTAATTATCCAACTATTAACACATAATAAAGGAACTAGATTTTTCAATCCTTTCCTTTGATGATTGATGACAACCTGATTACAATTGATTTAATTTAAATCAATCATGAGTATATGTGAACTACACAAGCTTTATATATTCAAAAGATATGTTTCAAAGTATAGATACTAATATGTGTCAAAAGGAAAGTATGGATCAATACTTAATGAAACTACAAAGCATAGAGTGAACTCCTCCTAAATATATGCATACAAGAGTGCATAATAAAAACATATGCATATATTCAAATTAGACTATTTATAGAGCTCAACCTATATTTTGGATCCGAGGAATGCAATGAGATATAAGATTGTAATGTCGAATGCATACCTCTATGACTTTCCACCGTGTTGCCGTGTTTACTAGTCGAAAGCACCGGACTTGCCACATTGCTTGGGCATTCTGACGAGGTCAAAATGATCAAATCCCCAAGCGATGTTGATGGTGGGAGTGATGTGTCTTCTTCCATCCAGTCAATCTCGCTGGACTCAGGGATGGGCAAGCCTGGGATGGAGGATGATAATGGAGAAGCATCATGTTCCATGGTGCAGATGCATTTGTCCATGTCGAGGTTGGCGTAGTTGGCCAAATTGAACCAGTTCTCCTCGTTCCACGTTCTTGCCATGGTCGTATGGGCGATGTTGACAAAAGATAAGAGAGGACAATGCTTACTAGTAAAGAAGACTTCAATGAATCAACTCCTTCTTTCCTCTAGACGGTGCTAGCTATCAATGATCAAGTCACCAATCTTATGAAATAATATAAGAAAGATGGCTAGATTCCTTGGAATAGATCAGCAAGAGAAAGAAGATGATCTTTACTACATATGAACTGGTTACAAAGGGGGCCTACAAAAGAGACTTAACTAGCCCTTATCTATCTTCTTCCCATTGCTCAAAAGATTGTGATTGCCATCCTATTGATCGTGTCTTTTAGCGACCATGTGTTGGTTGTCGAATTGATTGTCCTCATGTCTTCTCTCGTTAACCCTTAAATACCGTTCAAGGGGCACTAGTTATCCATCTGAGAAGACATCTCATTGAATCAACATGTTCGATCGGAGGGGAGCACTACTACAAAAGAAGCTATACTGGACGCCTCATCACAGATAATTCATGGGGAACCGTCTGTGTTATAATTATCACAAACTATTTTACAAGCGTGACCATATACTGTTTGTGATACCAACTATCATAGACTGTTCTTGTTAATAACCGTCTGTGATAGTTCACAGATGGTTATTAATATGAACTGTCTGTGATAATTGCAAACATCACAAACTGTTTTTAATTAGAACCGTATGTGATAGTTCATAGATGATTATTGGGAAAATTAGTTCTATAGCACTGAAAGATCACCTCTTTCGGAAAATACCACTAAAAAAACGGGGTTCCGAAAATTACCACCGAAAGTTGCATTTTTCTTCGGGATTTAGCATTTTGGACAAAAATACCCCTCTCCCTCACCTTCTCTCCTCCTGCGCCGCCCCGTGCGCCTCCCTCTCGCCGCCGGCCTCCCCGCCTCTCCCTCTTCTCCCCGCTCCCCTTCCTCTCCCTCCTGCTCACCCTCCGCCTCCCTCGCCTCTCCCCCCGCCGGCTCCCCCTCCCCCGCCGCTCCTCCCTCCGCTCCCTCCCCGCCGCCCCCTCCCTCGCCGCCTCCCCCTCCGCTCCCTCCCCGGCTCCCCCTCCCCCGCCGCTCCCTCTCCTCTCGGGCGGCGGCGCATACGCGCGTGCGGGCGCGGAGGCACGGAGGCCAAGCGGGTGCCGGTGGCGCGCGGCCGGCCCGAGGCAAGGCGGCTGCGGGCCGAGGCGGTGCTCATGGCGGCCGAGGTGGCTACGGGGAGGACCGGCGGCCGGGGTGGCGTGCATGTGGGCGTGTGGAGGCCGGAGATGCCGATGCCGGCGGCGGTGGCCGCATGCAGGGAGAGGGGGAGCCGGGGAGGGAGTGGAGGGGGAGGCGGCGAGGGAGCGGAGGGGGAGGCGGCGAGGGAGGGGGCGGCGGGGAGGGAGCGGAGGGAGGAGCGGCGGGGGAGGGGGAGCCGGCGGGGGGAGAGGCGGGGGAGGCGGAGGGCGAGCAGGAGGGAGAGGAAGGGGAGCGGGGAGAAGAGGGAGAGGCGGGGAGGCCGGCGGCGAGAGGGAGGCGCACGGGGCGGGGCAGGAGGAGAGAAGGTGAGGGAGAGGGGTATTTTTGTCCAAAATGCTAAATCCCGAAGAAAAATGCAACTTTCGGTGGTAATTTTCGGAACCCCGTTTTTTTAGTGGTATTTTCCGAAAGAGGTGATCTTTCAGTGCTACAGAACTAATTTTCCCATGATTATTAATACAAACCGTTTGTGATGGTTCGTAATAATAACCGTCTATGAAATCTACATTATCACAAATGGTTCATAATGAGAACTGTCTGTGATAATTATATTACAGACGGTTTGTTGTTGGACGTGTCTAGGATACGCTGCATTATTAAATGCCTAGCCAGCGTGGTCCCGATAAATCTGTCTTCATTACGCTGCATTGAAGGAGGCGGCCGGCTTTGGGGAGTCTGGTGAAAGCATACCGCTTGTAAATCTAACTTGTAGATCTATTTATTCTTGGTGATTAGAGGTTAGTATTTGCTTCTAATTATATGCCTTGTAATAAAGGGAGATGATAGCTAGGTTTAGATCCAACTTAATTAGTAGTTTGCTCCAATTTAAGAATGGGTCACTACTTCTAGTTTACTTCAATATATTCTTACTTCATACACACACACGTAGCTAGCTACTTAATTTAGATATCGACAATTTATTATAAGGTGAATGATAATTATGTGTAAGTATTAGACTGGCTAGCTATAGTACCATTAATAATCTAATTTAACACTAATTTATTATATGTGTAGCGTAGATGGACCGAAGTTGGATGTATGTTGAGAATCATGTGAGTGAAGAGTACATTAATGGTGTGTCTACTTTTAGAAGAGCAGCTGAGCAGGATATGTTGAAGAAGGAAATGAAATATATGTACTGTCTATGCATTAATTGTGATAATATGAAGATGTTTACCAACTCAGCATAGATCGAAGCTCACTTGATTCGAATGGGTTTCAAAAAAGGGTATACATGTTGGACCAGTCATGGTGAAGAGAAGATTATACAGGAAGGTAGTTGTAACATCATTGAGTGAGACAATGATATGCCAGTTGCGGACTTTTGCTTTCGATGAGGATAGGTTGCATGATGTCAATCTAGATCAGATGCTACGTGGTGTAGAAAGGAATTATAGTGAGAGAAAATTTGGTAAATTAAAAAGCTTGATGGAGGACTCAGAGAAACCTTTGTTCTCAGACTGCAAGCCACAATACACAAGTTGTCATCTATTCTTGAACTGCTGAAATTGAAGGCAAGCAATAGTTGGTCCGACAAGAGTTTCACGGTGTTGTTAGGTCTCCTAGTGAACATCCTTCCATAGGGAAATGTATTGTCGAGAACCACCTACCAAGCCAAGAAGGTTCTTTGTCTATTGGGAATGAAAGTAGAAAGAATACATGTATGTTCGAACAATTATATCCTCTACCGTAAAAAGTATGCAAACTTACATGTTTGTCTGGTGTGCAAAGCATCCCGATACAAGCGTAAGAATGATTCTGATGAAAACGTGGGTATCGAGATGAAGCAAGGACCTTCTACTAAGATGTTGTGGTATCTACTTGTAATTTCCCATTTGAAGCTTTTATTTTCAAATCGAAAGAATGCAAGATTGTTGTGTTGGCACTCAGAGGAGAGTAAGAAAAATGGAATGATAAGACACACTTTTGATTCTGCCCAGTGGAGGATCATTGATAGGATATTTGTAAACTTTGGTACAGAACTAAGGAATATAAGGTTGTGTTTAGTACAGATGGAATAAATACTTTCGGTAACATGAGCAACCGACATAGCGCCTAGCTCGTGAATGTATGCATGCACAACCTTCCTCCTTGGCTGTGTATGAAGCAAAAATATTTTTTGATGTCACTACTTATCCAAGAGCTGAAGAAACCTGGGAACAATATTAATGTGTACCTGCACCATTAGTGGAATATCTTGTGACATTGTGGAATGAAGGGGTACAGATATGGAATACGGACAAACGAGAGAACTTTACTCTACATGCCATGTTGTTCTGCACCATCAATGATTTTTCTGTCCATGGTAATCTGTAAGGGTTGAGTACGAAGGGAGCCAAAACCTGTCTGCACTGCTTAGATTATACCAAGAGTGTGTGGTTGAATAACTTGCTCAAAATGTGTACACGAGTCATAATAGGTTCCTTCCAAGGTATCATCCATACCAACATCAAAAAATAATTTGATAGAAAAAGAGGATGACTTAGTACTAAGGTCATTTAGCGAGAAAGAAGTCTACGATATGGTCAAGGATATCGATGTTTGCTTGGTAAGAGACGTAAGTTGAGGACCAATCAGAAGAACATGTGGAAGAAGATATCAGTATTTTGGGACTTGCCTTATTGGAAGCACTTAGAAGTTCACAATTGCACCGATGTCATGCATATAGAGAAGATTGTTTGTGATAGATTGATTGGTCTCCTACTGAACATTCATGACAAAACAAAGGATGCTATCAACGCACAACGTGACTTGGTCGCTATGAACATCAAGAACGAGTAAGCAGTAATAGAGACCGATAAAGGCCAAACATACCTTCCCCCAACTTGCTACAATCTGTCTAAGTCTAGGAGAACTGAACTGTGTCAGTGCTTTCATGGTGTGAAAGTTCTATCCAGTCACTCCGCCCGCATGAAGAAACTTATTTCCATGGAAGATTTGAAATTAATTGGTATGAAGTCTCATGACTGTCATGTGCTAATGACACAATTGCTTCCTGTTGCAATTAGAAGTATTTTGCCGAACAAGCTTCGAGTGATAATCATAAGGCTATATTATTTCTTTAATGCAATTGCTTAGAAGATCATCGATCCTGATGGACTAGATGCTCTGCAGACCGAGGTGATGATGACTCTATGTCATCTTCTGATGTATTTTCCTTCATCATTTTTTGATATCATGATTCATCTCATTGTCCATCTTGTGAAAGAGATAACGATATGCGGCCCCATGTTTCTACGTTACATGTACCCATTCAAGAGGTACATGGGAACTCTCAAGTCCTATGTAGGCAATCAATCTCGGTCGAAGGACAGCATCATCAAAGGTTATGCAACCGAAGTGGTCATTAAGTTTTACAATGATTACATGACTCAGGTCAAACCGATAGGTGTGCCTCTATCTCGTCACGAGGGGAGGCTAAAGGGTATCGAGACCATTGGAAGGAAAGCAATAACTTCCGATCTGAATATGTACAGTCAAGCCCATTTCATGGTCTTGCAACACGTGACTCAAGTGTCCCCGTATATTCAAGAGCACAAGGACATGCTATGCCAAGAGAATCCAGGCTGGTCAGAGGTTTAGATCACGAGACAGCACAACCATTGGTTCAACGAATGGTTGAGGGTACAATTCACTGGGAGGTCATCAAGTAAAACACTAGAATGGTTGGCAAAAGGGCCAAAATTTATAATTATGACATGGCAAGGATACAGCATTAATAGGTACATATTTTATACAACAAACCAGGATAGAAAGAGCATAGTCCAGAACTTAGGTGTCTGCATAGATACATTTCATGAGCAGTTCAATACCGTTGCCCCAAGCTCCTACTACGGGCTTATAGAGGAGATTTGGGAGCTCGACTACATAATTTTGCAAGATCCCTCTCTTTCGATGACATTGGATCCAACTCCTACAGGGTGTAAAGGTCGATAAGTACGGCGTCACTACTGTGAATCTCAAACATGTAGGATACAAAGATGAACCATTCGTACTCACAAGGTAAGTTGTTCAAATTGCCTCCATTTGAAGACGGCATCAGGCTTGAGGAAGAATAAAGGGATGAAGCAAGCTATATACATGTTGATCATTCCGAAGGGCTTTATTTAAAAGGAAAATAGCCAAATGGAATGAAACCACAAAGTGAACACCTATTTGAAAATTATTCGAATATAATTAAGAAGCTCGGCATGTATTTAAGGAATTATTTTATTGTAATTGATTCAGTAATTTGGAAATAATTACAACTGCCATTGTATCTACTAGCTTGTTTTTAGATGGCATGACTAGCATTTCCTGAGGTAACCAAAAAATTTGATATGTTGTATACAGAAGGAACTATCACATGCGGTTTAGTGGCAAAAACCATTTGTGATATATGTATCACAGACAGTTCTATAATAGAACCGTCTGTGATATGCTATACATCACAGACGATTCCATTATGGAACTGTCTATGATATTAATATCACAGACGGTTATTTAATAAAACTATATGTGATAGTTCTTCTAGAAGCACTACACCATGACTTATAATTGGGGGAATCTGATGAGGGGAAAAATATGTGCCGGCAATAACTTATAGATTATGGGTCTTTCTATCTATCAAAAATAAAAATTTTGTAGGACAACTTATCTACCAACTATTTTTTTGTACTAGCCACAAATCATCTGCCTTGGAAAAGGTTGACTGGGTCAACAAATCTATCAGGGATTTGATCCATTCAAATTGGAGGGAAGTGATGTTGTGTGGGTGCGAAGATAAAAAAGGAGGGAGGTGCAACCTGTATAGCACATTGTCCCCAAATATCTCAGCCACAGTACCCCCGAATTGATGCCCAAATCTACCCACCCTGGCTGCCCTGTGACCAACTCTGCGGCATCCTCTTGCCATGTTGCCAGCCGGCCACACCCTCGAGTTGATCCCCAAATCTGCCATCCCCGGCTGTGACCACCTTTACGCCAACCTCTTTCCACGCCGCCAGTCGGCCACACCCCCGAATCGATCCCTAAATCTGCCCACCCTGGCTGTGACCACCTCTTCGCCACCTCTTGCCAGGGAAATTTAACTATTTACCACTCTTAAGAATGCCACCTATCCAAATGCCACCCTCTTCATTGCAATTAATATTTTGCCACTCTCGAGCCTACGTGGCGCCTAGTCACCGCCCGCGCCGCCGCCCGGCCTCCCCGCGCCTCCCCGCGCCGCCGCCCAGCCTCCTCGCGCCCGCGCCTGCGCCACTCGGCCTCCCCGCGCCCGCGCCTGCGCCGCCCGGCTTCCCCGCGCCTCCCCGCGCCCGCGCCTGCGCCGCCCGGCCTCCCCTTCGCCGCGCCGCCGCCCGCGCCTCCCCGCGCCCGCGCCTGCACCGCCCGTGCCTCCCCGCTCGCCGCGCGCTCAGCGAAATCTTGCGGTAGGCGAGCGGGGAGGCGCGGGCGGCGCAGGCGCGGGCGCGGGGAGGCCGGGCGGCGGCGCGGGGAGGCGCGGGGAGTCGCGGGGAGGCTGGGCGGCGGCGCGGGGAGGCGCGGGGAGGCCGGGCGGCGGCGCGGGCGGTGGCGCGGGGAGGCCGGGCGCTGACATGGCGGTGACTAGGCGCCACGTAGGCTCGAGAGTGGCAAAATATTAATTGCAATGAAGAGGGTGGCATTTGGATAGGTGGCATTCTTAAGAGTGGCAAATAGTTAAATTTCCCGCATGTCAAGTGTTTGCTTTTATGCCAAAACCAACTCTGTTATGGTTTAGAATCCAACATGTATGTTTTTTTGGCTGCAATGCAAGTTAGATTGCTTGCTCTACAAGATAGAAGCTCCGTCAATGGCTTGAAGTAGCTCAGGCCAACATGTTGATGTAGATATAACATTTTGAAGCACATGGTTTGTTTTTCCCCTCGCTTGAAAGGTTTTTTTTATGAAAATGCAGGAGGGCTGCGATTCAATTAATAGGATGGTAAGAATGTACAAATTAGACTATTACAAGGGATCATCTCCACATGCCCATCTGGGCTAAATTAGTGCATTTATTTATCTATATCAATTGTAAATCTTTTCTTCGGCCTCAATCCAAACACATGTCAAAAACAATCTAACTTCTGCAGTTTTTGTTTAGCAATCAGCATCACAAACACTAGTTCGTCCTCTTGTCTAATAATCCAACTTCTACTTGAAAGTTAAGAAATTGATTACTTTGACTTGTGGGCAGATACAGGTGGTAGCAAGAAAGTAATTTTGCTTTTTATTTTACAGATATGTGTAGTTCAATTTGTGTAGTTAGTTTGTAGTGTTGCTCTTCTTAGTTTGTAGTTTTTATGTAATACTTAGCTTTTGGGTTATTACAATTTCCTTGTAAGTACGAGAAAAATCTGAAAGGGTGATATACAAATTTATTACATGATTGGATTTAAAGTAGATTTGGTTTCATAGGCAAAAGCAGTCCTACTCCTCAATCTGTAAATTGTTACTTTGGTTTCAATCTTTTTCTAATTGTGGACTTTTTCACTTCATGGTGCAGTTTGAAGGGAAACCACTTCTTGAGCTTGTGATTTGAGGTGTACCTAGCTTCCTGGTTAGTGCTTTTAATCTTAGCAAATGCTTTGATGAAATGGCACATCTTGATATTCTATTTATACTAGTGTGAAGTTGTTAATTTTTTTCTTTGGCCACCCCCTCCCTGGCCACCAGGGGTGGAGCCCAATGGAGGGGAGGGGGTTCCCAGGAACCCGGGACCAAAATTTTTTTTAGTTATTACTAGTAAACATTCACCCTTTGTGCACCCCCCTTGGTCCAATATGGTGTACCCCTAGCCCAACAAATACCCTCACTCGCCCTGTCCAGCCCATTCTCCCACCGTCCTATGCTTCCACGCGCGGCCCGTTGCACCCCCCCCCCCTCCGTTTTGCTCTAGCTCCGCCACTGCTGGCCACCCCATCTTTATGACCACTAAGTATAGTTAATTAGTTCCTTCATGGACTTCATATTCATTCCTAGGTACTGGCAGCTATGGATAAGAAATGGATAGATCTGCCTAGGTACAACATAAGCTTACAATATAAATTTATTTTCTAGTACTTTCTCACATCCATTCTTATAACAAGTAATTAATTCTAGGCACACGTCTAAATATGTACAAGGGGTCGAATAATTTGTACAGTATGCTTTTGCCTAATCGGCAAAAGCAAATACACTATTTTGCCCTTGTAGGAAATGTGTGAATGGTTGTTGGAAAGAAGCTAGTGTTGTCCATGTGCATTTAATATGCGATGGGTTTTTAGAAGGGTACAATAGATGGATTTTTCATGGAGAGGAATCATTATGTTCTGCACAACAAAATGTGTATGCTGAGGTTCAAGTAGAGGACAATTGTGAGGATGGTGATGAGATGTTTGATGGCGCAATCGGGCTCGGTCGGACTTGGTCAAACTTGGTCGTATGGGATTAGGATGCATATTCTTTGATTCGACAGGTTTGGACTTCATCAATGGTAAATATGATGGTATTGACGCTTTCATGTATCGAGCGGTGCTATTTGATGTGTTTCTTGTCTGTGTGGCTGCAGGACGTCGAGGCGGAGTCGTGGCGAGACACGGTGGACCGGACTAGGCGCAGGTGGCGCTGAGGTCAGAACGGTCGGGATGTGTCGAAGACGACGTAGACTCGAGGTGGTTGCGAGGCGTGCGAGGCAAGGAGCGCGGAAGCTTCCCGGAAGGTGCACGAGGGGCGAATCGGGAAATTTGCGTGGCTACACAAGCGGGAGCGGGCTCCGTTGGACTTAGCGGGCGTAACGGGGTGGAGACCCGTTAGCCGTGGGCTATAAAAAGGATGGAGGGGCTGCATGCCCTCTTGAGCACTTGAAAGGAAATTAGGGTTTGCTAGAGTCAAAAGAGTCTTTAGTGGTTGTTTTGGCTTTAGGCTTTAGGCTTTAGTGGTTGAGGTTTTTTGGTGGAGGCAGAGGTGTGCTCCCTGCTTGTCCCCTTCGTAGCTTTCCAGAGTGTGTTCATCCCTCCTCAAGCATGTATGGGTGTGTTCTTGGGGTTTGAGAGTGGGAGAGGATGAGATGAAAGCTTGTAATCATTCCTCTTGTATCAATCATGTATCTCTCTTCCTCTAGATCAATATGAGATGGTGTTTGTTTCATATTTGAGCTCTCTGTTATTTCTGTTCATCGATGCCCCTTTTGGAGATTTCTTGATTTCTTGGTTTTGAGTTCTTGCCTGCTGGGATTGGCCAAAATGGGTTGCTCTGTGATGGGTTAGTGCCACAAGATCATTTGATCGATTTCCCAAAGAGCCAACTTTGTTTAATCTCAACTTTCCATTTTGAGTTCCCCTGTTCATGGTTTGCATTTCTAGGGTTTGAGGTTGTTCTTGATTCCCTCCGCGAGATGGCTTGAAATTTGGCATGGAGAGTCTAGAGGCTATCAACTAGCTTCCCTCAAAATTTCATGGCCAGATGATCAATGATTGAGGAGTAATTTGTTTTTTTTTGTGGAGGCTCTGTAAGTTTTCAGGATTTAGCCCTTTGCTGAATTTCTAGGGTTTGGTGTTATTTTCGATTTCCTTCACGAGATGGCATAAAACTTGGCATGAGAGGTCCAGAGGCTATTGCTAACCTATCCTCAAAGTTTCATAGCCAAATGATCAAAGATGAAATGGGAAATTGAGTTTTTGGGCAACCCTCTGTACTTTTCAGGTTTTTGTCCAAATTCTGAATTTTTGCCTCTAAGTTTGATTTCTTTGTTTTCCAAGCCCTCCTTGCTATTTGATATATAGTGGTGATTCTCTGGGACTAAAAGATTGGAAGCAAACCCTTGTTTTCTCTATTTTTATCTTGTCTTTAGTAAGTTCTCTATTCCTGTTTTCAGCTACTTCTTGCTGCAGATTTCAGCCTCTTCTTGGTGCTGTTTTCAGTCAAAATTGCTGCTGTTTTCAGCCACTTCTTGCTGCAGATTTCAGCCTCTTCTTGCTGCTGTTTTCAGCCAATTGAAGTGCAGTTTTTAGTCAATTTGCAGTGCTGTTTTCAGCAAATTGAAGTGCTGTTTTCAGCCAATTGAAGTGCAGTTTTTAGCCAATTTGCAGCTCTCTTTGGCTGTGCAGTTTGCCTCTTTTTCAGCAGCAAAATAGTCACTATTTAGAGCATTTGTAGTGGCAGTTTTCAGCAGCAAAGGAAGTCCTTTTTGGGCTATTTTCAGCTGCTGTCTTGAACAGCGAAGAGTTCATTTTCAGTCTTCTCTTTGATATTTTCTGGGAGTCTCTTTTGTCCAATTAGCAAACTTCTTCTGGCTTCATAGCTTTTTAGCTATTGGAGAGAAGTTGCAAGTAGATACTTGTGCGGGGATGAATTTTTAGAGACCGACATTCACCCCCCCCCCCCCTCTGTCGCGATTTCGGTCCTACACAAACATAAAAAATAATACTTGTTACATTGGTATTTCTCTTTTATTTACTGCTTCCATTGTTATAGGCTCGTACTGACATAGGAAAAGCTAATCGTGCGAAGATGTTCGGGCTGCATACAAGTGGCAGAAAGAGTCATGCTCGTGTTGGACATGAAATGGTATATAAATACCTTTCTTCTATAATATCTCAAATAAAACTTATGTTATGTTGTATGCTATTTTTTGATTGATGATGTATTTTCTATTGGTTTCCATGCAGTACAAGGGTAATGGTATGCTGCCTCGTAGAGATGAGTTGTTTATCAAAACACACACTCATAAAAATGGCCTTCCTTCACAAGCAGCAGCACCTACAATTGTAAGTACATTCAAAAATAGCACTTTGATGTCGAAGGGCTTGATGTGTTGTGGATTATGCTAGTCTCATTTGGTTGGTTATATAGCAAATTGGGTAGAGTTGTTAATACTTACTATATTATTGCAATGTATAAGGGTCTAAGTTTGATGTGTTCTATGATCTCTTGGTTTTCTTTGACATAAGAAAAGGCCAATTGAGGGAGAATCCAAATCAGAAATGTCCATATCTACAAAAAGCACTTGAGGATGCAGCCATAGATCATCCAGAGTGGACAGAGAAAACCATAAAGCAAGGTGACCTCTTGTCACATGTCTTTGGTCTTGATAGGAATGGGTATGTTCGTTCTATAGGTAAGGGACTGTAACATCCCAAATTTCGAAAGTTCAAAATATGGAGTTTACTTGCATTTTGCTGGTGTTCAAATTTTCTTTTGAATATTTATTTGAAATCTTTTGAGTTTTGTGGCATACAAATTAATACGTTGAGAAATAATATCCAAATTTAAAAACAATGATGGTGTTAATAAAAGAAATAGAAAACCCAAGGGTCTACACACAAATAAAAATTTAAGTATTAACTAATGGAAATAAAAATTTGAAATCCAATTTACTTAGGTAAAAGAGAAGCAATGGCTAAAGGAGTATTAAAAACTCACATTTAAATAGTTGAAAATTAAAATTAAAATTTTAAATGTCATGCAAAAATTGAAATCAACAATCATAAATGAGAAATAGAAATTTAAATTAAAAATCCAAAAATTCAAAACCTTGCTTGAGCCCTTTGTTTTCTCTTTTCTTTCCTTTCCCTTTTCTCCTTCTCTATTACATATGGGCCCCCCACCTTTTTCTTCCCTTCTCTCCCTCCCTCTTTCTTTTCCCCCCTCTGCTCTCGAGCCCAGCCCACCCCCGCCTCCTCCTTTTTCTTCTCTTCCTCCTCTTCCCGTCACAAGCGCGCGCTGGCTCATCCTCCTCCGCTCGTTCTCCTCTCTTTGTCGAAGGTCAGAACGGTCGAGATGTGTCGAAGACGGCGGAGACTCGAGGTGGTTGCGAGGCTTGGACGACAAGGAGCGCGGAAGCTTCCCGGAAGATGCAGGAGGGGCGAAATGGTACTTTCGCGAGGCTGCAAAAGCGGGAGCGGGCTCCGTTCGGGTTTAGCGGGCGTAACGGGTTGGAGACCCGTTAGCCAAGGGCTATAAATTGGAGGGAGTGGCTGCATGCCCCCTTATGCACTCCAAGGATTTCTAGGGTTTGCTTTAGTCAAAATGAGCTTTAGAGGGTTGTTTTGGCTTTAGGCTTTAGTTGTTGAGAGTGGGTGTGAAGGGCAGAGTATGTCCCCTTCGATGTCTTTTTGAGTGATGTGTGTTGTCTCCTCTCCGAGAAGCATGTAGGGCATGTGTGAGTTCTTGAGATGGAGAGGGAGAGGATGGATTGAGAGTCTTGTAATCATTCCTCTTGTTCTAATGTCCATGCGTATCGGGACTCCTCTGTAATCATCTTTGATTGGAATGAAGTTTCTGAAGTTTTATTTCTCTTATGTGCTACTCTGTTCTTCGTTCTTCACTTTGGGTGAATTCTTGACTTTTTGAGTTTTGAGGTGTTTCTTGCTGGGAAGGTCCAAAATGGGTTGCTCTATGTTGGGATGATACCTCAAGATCATTTGATCGATTTTTCCAAGAGCAAATCGCATTTAATCTCAGATTTGATGTTTTGGACTTCCCTGTTCTTCAGTTTCATTTCTAGGGTTTGAGGTGGATTTTGATTCCCTTCATGAGATGGCATGAGACTTGGTTCCTAGAGTCAAGAGGCTATTTATCAGCTATTCTCAAAGTTTCATGGCCAGAAGATCGAAGGTCGGGAAGTAATTTGGTTTTTCGTTCAGTCTTGCAAAAATTTCAGATTTTGACCATAATATGAAATTATTGCTCTTCAAGCTGATTCCTGTGTTTCCCAAAGCCCTCCTGCTATTTAGTGTGTTGTGGTTTCGTTTTGAGCCAAGAGGAATGGAAGAAATCCATCAATTACTCTGATTTTCGAAGGTCTGAAAGTATACTCAAATTTCAGGATTTTCAGAGCCTTCTCGGGTTGCCTAGGGACAGGGGGCGGTCAGACCGGCGCTCTTGGAGCGGTCAGACCGGCGCTCTTGGAGCAGTCAGACCGCCATGTATTGGGCGGTCAGACCGGCGGCATGTGACCGGTCAGACCGGCCCTTCAACAACAGTCTGACCGGCCACCCCCTGGGAGCCTGTTTTGCTTGATGCTTTTGATGAGTTTTTGGCCTCTTGATTTCTCTGTTTTTTGTGCTCATTTTCTCTGTGTGCTCAAGGTTCCAGAATGCAAGAGTATCTCACCTTATAGCTTTTCATAGCTATTGAAGGTGATTCTCTCTAGTGGGTTCCTTTCTCTCGTCAAGGATCAGTTGTTTGCTTCCTACTTGTTTTCAGTTTGTCTCCTTAGTGGAAGGTTCCAGTAATCATTAGGACTCCGCTTCATAGCTCACATAGCTATTGGAGAGGAGATTCTTATCGTACTTGCAGGGGGAAGTTTTTATTAGATCGACATTCACCCCCCTCTGTCGTCATTTCGGTCCAACATGCCCCCATCATCGTCGCGTCGCTTACGTCCATCGCCATGCCCTGCGCACGTTCGTCGCCGCCACGCCGGCGCCATACCGAGCCCTGTTCCCAAGTCGCCGGCTACAGTGGCGCCACAGCAGCCCCTCCATTGCTATAAGTAGCAGCTCGGCCCTCTCCCTTGCATCTGCAATCCTCTCCTTCCTCCCCTTGTTTTCTCCCACGCTAGCCCGCATCACCGGCCGCTGCCACCTCACGCCGCCCCGGCCGCTCCGGCGATGCCATCACAAAGGTGGTCGCGTCACATTGTGTCTCTACCTCCCGTTTGCCCCCTCTCCAAGTTAATCGAACTCTCATTCACCAGAGCTCACAGCGCCGCCCTTCTTCCCCATCGCCGTTCGAAACCGTCGCCGCCAGCTCCGCTCCCTCCTCGGCGACCCTTGGCTCGATTAATTTCTTCAGGAGCACCACCAAGGTGTTTTCTATCATCCCCAAACACCACCACGTGAGCTCCCCAACCCCAGTGAGCCGGCGACGATGACCCCACCCGCGCTGCCATAGCTCATTGCCGTCGGCCTTCCTCGGTGCTTCCCCAGCTACATGGGTTGTGCGGTGAGTATCCTATTGCCCCCTACTGCTTACGCGCTCACCAATTTCCACCCTCCTTCACGCCGGCGCCGCCGCCCCATTCCACCTTCACTGCCGGCCACTCTCAATGCTGCCGACCCCTCCTGGCACCACCTCGGGCCGTGGCACCTCCCCCACTAGCTTCCCCACCTCCGGCAAAACCCATTTTACCGGTTACACCAGCCTCCCCAGCCACCGCCTGCCGTCGGCAAAGCCAGCACCGAGCGCCACCGGCATGCTCTGTTTTGAGCCAATCCCAACGCACACAACTTCTAAATAACCCCCCCCCCTTCTCATTCACATGAGGGCCATTGCCCAGTTGGCTAGCCGTGCCGTGCATTAGCCAGCAAGTCCCGAGTTCGATTCCCCTCCTTGCACACTTTTGATTTCATTTTTTTGGGTATTCCAATTAGAAAATATTTATGAAATAAATCAAGGAAGTTAAGATAAGTGATATGGGTTCAAATAAAATTTATGTGTACATCAAAATATAAAATTATATTCATATAAACAATTAAGTGATTAAGGGAAATAATTAGGTGAAGTTAAATAATTAGTTAGAATGTAAATTAAAGCAGAAACTTAATTAGAGGTAGTGGAAAAAAATATAACTCTATACTTGTAAACAAAAATCAAGGTAGCTAAGGGTAAATGGCTAACAAAGTAGACAACCGAATTAGTTTTGTGTTACTAGAATTTAATTGCAAGTAATCTTTTAATTAGCAATCTTGACCAAAGTACAAATTTGGAAGAAATGTAAGAAGCCCGCTAATAATTGTGCGAGAAACTCACATGACAGTTAGAGGCGCTATTAAAACCTAATTGTGCCATTAGTATGCCATCGGTAGGTGAACCTTAGCGGTAGGTTAAATTAATAATGATCTTTGGCATATAATGGTATATATATATATATATACATAAAACTCAACCATTGCTTAAGTTGTGCGCATACGAGGCTAAAATAAATTCTTTTATAAATAAATAAAAGGAATTCGCCAGCCTTAAAATGATTCAAAAACTCATTCAGAATATTATAAGTACGCCCATTGTTTAACTTGATTAGTATTACATCTCCTTTGAAATATTTGAATATGTGAGCCTTGTCACCCTAGCAAAATTATAATGGTAACCTTTCGAAAATAAGTTCGTAATTATACGCCATGCTTAGTATTGCTTAGATACTCTGGGGCGCTAAAATGCCCCCAAGCATCATTTTTAATCATGAGAAACTGGTTTGGGAAGTCATGGTGATAATGACTGTTATATTTTGAAATGACTATTTTATGCTCCCAGAAACCTCAAATTGCTTATCTATCTGGGCGGATGGTTCGGGTGTATGGTGCAGCAGTGCACGAGAGTGTGGTTTGTGGTAGAACCACCTAGATAACCCTAGGGACTGAATCTTGTCATGACCTCCTGTGTAAAACAAGTACAACCACAAGTCTGTAAATTACAACTTGGCTTAGTAGATTTACCGGACCCTAAAAGTCATCATCATAGATGGAGGAGGTGAGGTAGTGCAAGCGGCTGGTCTGCGGACAGCTTGAATGGGACACTCGTAGAGGGTGAAGTTTTCTGTGGCGTGCTAGCAGTGTGGGTAGCCAGCTGCTAAACGTTCAGAGGAAGAACATCCCGCACAATCTATGGGACCTGCTGCAAGCAGGCCAAGCCCATAGGGGTGAGATGATGGAAGGGGCGAGGTATTTTGAACAGTTACTGTGATGGTTTACTCAACCGCACGACTTAGGAATCGTGTGGCGCAACGAGCGGACTGTCTCTTGTGGGTAAAGTGTGCAAACTCTGCAGAGTCAAAAATATTCGAATAGTTGTGCCCACGGTCAAGGGTGGATATGAGAACTTAACCAGATATAGTTCTATTTCAAAAACTTTATGAGTGGAATTGGAAAAGTGGAGGGCAGTGAAAAGCCCTGTTTTGTGTTACCCTGGGGGTCATCCTAGTGATAATGTAAGCGGCAATAACGTTGATGGTCTAGCATATGGTGTAGAAACCATGTAACGGTGGATGGAATCTGGATCACTATTATTATTGCAATCTTTCACGCATTATATTTTAGTTCAAACTACTACGTCTCTGGAAATTTCTATGTATCATATTTTAAAAAGAAAATAATAATACTTCTTTCTTACAAAATAAAATATAGGGAAGAATAAATAGTCATAAGTAAAGAAGATGGATATTTGTGGTGAACACACAAAGATGTTGGTGGGCTTCGTGTCGATCATCAAAAGGAAACGATAGTGTAAATTCTGGGAAAATAAATTGGTGGAGCCTAAATGAATAGATTGGTTAGATGGATGAATTAAATGATTTTTCGAGAATTAGGGAGTGCGAAAGTAATTGCTGGATTACGCCACTGATAAATAATATAAATTCTTGGGAGAAGTTGACAATAATGGAATAATAAGATATGATCACTTACTAGATGGGTCAATTGAATTTTTGGGAATTTGTAGGTATGATAACAACTATTGGAATATAAACTTGATCAATAATATTCCTGGTGGATGTATACTAGTAAATTAGTTAGAGATAGATAATGGAAAATAAGGTTGATTACTGGAAGAGCAAATTATGATTTTGAATCAATAACAGAAAGGATTGAATTGTTAGGAAGTCCTGATACAAATGATATCGGTGGACTTAAAAGTAATAATGTTGGATAATCATTAGAATTCAGAAGTGAAGATTAGATGAATAGCAACTATAAGATTGGATGATTAGGAATTCAGAACATAAAAGATATTGGTGGATCTAAAATAAAGGATACTAAAGTTTCATTAGACTGAGGAACTGATCAAATTGGTAAATAATGAACCGAGATTGGATCTATAAATCTGTGGTGAAAATTTAGATTTATATGAGAATTGGTAACTCCGATTCGATTAATAAAATTCTTAGACAATGCAACGGGAATTATTTGATTGGTGGATCCAAAGTAAAGACATTGGACTTCCATTAGATTGTAGAGTTAACAAATTAGCATATAGTGGATCTGAGATTGGGAGTATACAACCATCTAAGGTTGATTTACAAATTTATGGTGGAAGTTAGAATTTATGTGAGAATTAGACACCCATGGCTGGATTAATGAAATAGTGGGTGACAATATAGAAAGTGTATGATCGGTGGTTTAAATAAATGATGACACTCGCTGTTTGGAGTCTTAGGCAGCAATAATAATACCGTGATTAAATAATGATAATAATAATAAAAGCAATTTTTGGCAAATAAAATAACCCGAGCCTCTCCTTTGATAAGACATGCATACTATTTATTTGCATCCTGTGTATTGGCTCGCGGAGCACAGTGGTTTGTGCTCACCCTCGCTCTAACAATTAATCCAGAATTAGGAGTCAGATCGCTACGCTTCAGCAATACAACTGAACATGATGGTAAAGAAGATGAAGGTGTCAAGAACTAGGTCGCGTACCCCCAGTTGGCTGCCTGTGGGCATGTCCTGAGGGTCTCACCTGTGTGCTTCGTTTCTGTTAGCGCATTTTAATGATTTTTAGCCTAATCGGCCCATGAGTAAGTTTACTATTATATTTACGCTTCCACATGATATGTATTTTGATGTTCAGTACTGTATCTGTGAGCACTATCTACTGATCCATGGAATCACAGAGGATTCTGGATTGTAAAATCTGGGTCCGACAGGGACCAACTCCAGCAGATTGGAGATGCCTAGAAAGCTTACGTATAGATCAACCAAGCTCCAAATGGCTATTGAAGGGCGTTGACAAGCTGATTTGGACAAAGAATTTCTACTAGAGTGCATTGAAATAATGCAAGCATATAGTGATAGAAAAATTGATGCCCTTAGTCAACAAGTGACGGAGATGAAGGAATTGTTACTTACTAATTCTTATGTGGGACGACATGCACATACCAATCCATAATATGTGTCAAATTCACCTATACATGAGGTATAGTACAGTACAAATTTTTGTAACTAATTACTTGGTATAGAAGAATGAAGTTTGTTTCCACTTTTATTTTTATTGGCCGACTATAGGATCAGCATGCCAAAAGTGACAATGTTGGGGCGGAGTCTAATGCTGCAGAAAACATGTTGTATGAGGAGGTACATACTGCTCACAACAAACTAGATTCTTCACCATTGTCATACAACAATTCATATATAATGTAATGATTTCTCTTTTTGCACTTGTAGATATTTAATAGGCGTGGAGTTCCTTCACAAAAAGGAAATGAAGGAGTAAGATTTCACACGTCTTACTATTTGTTGGTTTGCTCCTTACTACTTTGCAATTTATTTGACTAGACTTGAATCAATATATTCAAGCATAACATGTGTCAGATTGAAAAAGAAGTTATCTTGTACTATGTTATTGGACCACATGATATCCCTATTGCAAAGACTACTTACCACATTGTTGGGTGTTGAATGTTGTGAAGTTGTCATTAATCATGTGCTAAAAAGGGTTGCTCACTGCCTTGTCCTTATGGGGATATGAGCATCATGACTAATGCTTATGGGAGATCTATTGCATGACCACATCAGCATGTAAGTATCCATCTATTGTATCCACCTATAATTTGTTTCCTCAATTAATGTACTTGCCTCTATTGCAATATTCAGATAAAAGAAGATCGGAACTCGGAAGTCAGTGGGACCATTACAACAAGCTGGGCAAACATGAGGTAATTCCTGCAATTAAAGTCTTGCATGATGTGGGGCATACTTATTGAAAGAAAAATAAAGTCTGCATGCAAACATTGTACTGAATGGAAGCTGGGCAAACATTGTACCCAATTTGCAATTTTCTAGATACTAGTCATGCTTGTCATACTTGTCCTAGCTACAACTAATCTACCTTTGGTCCCTAGTTCTTGTTGATCCTGAATAGAAATAAATCACTGATCTTGGAACCAATTTATGATTCACTTACCACAGTAGTAACATCTTGTATTGGACCAGTTGGAACAACTTTTTACATGGTTTGCTGCAGCAGGCAATTAGCAGCCAATGACATCATCTCTTCGCAGCCAATTGATTTGTCTTAAAATCCAATCAGTAGGGTTTTACAGACAGAGCAGTTTCCAGCTCGTTACTTGCCAACTTGATACTTCACACTTGATGGAGGTCGTTCTAGACTCGACCACAACTTGGGGGGCATGTCAGTTGGTTTTCTCTAGAAACCTGCTGTTTTAAAACTTCTTCATTTATTCTATGTGCTTAATAATATTGTTAATGAAGTGCCAAGTCAGAGTAACTATGTGTCTGCGCCACTTTCTAAACATAACGACACCAACTTACCAATCGATGACATCTAGATAATATACCTCTCTAGAATGCTACAAAGATAGACCCAGTGGACACTTTAGCTCATCGTGTATCGTTATGTAGGAGTCCACATTGTGCATCCTCAAAGTCAGGCTTATTTGCTCTATTCCCATTGATGCTGGGCGGGGGATGGTGTATCCATGCCTGTCAGGGACGTTGGTGCATGGTGCTCAGCTAGGGACCGGTTTTTGTGAAGGTCCAGGTAGACATGATTAATGTTGTTTTTAGAGCCGTCCCACTGGAGAGGCCCCCAAACTGAGAAATCATGACACTAGGGGATGCCGTCCATACATTTGTCCAGTGGTCCAAGAGGGATATCACCCTAGACCATTCTGTGCCGCGATCTTCACACAACCATGCTTGGAGGCAACATCAAGACTTAATTAGCGTTAGGCTAATTGTGTCTAGTAATTCAATATTTTGAGAGCATGGAACAGACGGCTCAACCGAAACAACGGATCTTCGACGTTTACCAACCGGTTAGTATGCACTTGAGATTTAATATGCTGTTGAGTAATCTCGTCGCGCCAGTTTTTGTCAAGTCTGTAAAGAATTGGTCTCCAATTTCTTAAGATTGCATTAACTACAATATTATCGTTTTAATTGCACATGGACGACGAGATGTGCGTGTTTACGTCAGTCTGTGTTAGTGCCGAAATGTTAGCAGATTGAATAGCATGTGTCCGTTAATGAATAGCATTAGTGTCCATTAAACTGTAAGTAACGGTACTTCTTAACAAAAGGAAGAGAAAACCCAGAAAAGCCGCATAGAGTGCGTGGCACACAAATGTGTGTTTCCTTGCTCTGTTTGCTTGGTCTGTACTTTGCCATTTCTATAATGTTCACCATCCGAAACAGTTGAGTTTTTCAGACTTCAAGAATAGCCAGTTCAGAGTATTGACATCTTGATAGTAGTTGGGAGTGGTGTGAGACTTTGGTGCTAACATTTGGTATTAGAGCTATGGTGTGTGGAGCAAGATCCATATCTCCCATACCAATGAGGAGTTCCAGTGGTAGTGGTCACTGGTTCTAGGGCTTCGGTAGCGGTAGTGGCCGTGAGCTGGTATCATCCATGCAGCCAAAGAAGACAGGGGTGACTTTGCAGTACCCCCTACTCACACAGACAAACTACACCGAGTGGACGCTTCTGATGAGGGTAAATCTCCAAGCTCAAGGAGTTTGGGAAGCGATTGAGCCTGGCGGTGCTGAGTATCAAGCTAATGGCGCTAGCTGCAATACTCCAAGCAGTTCCTCTAGAGATTCTAGGCACTCTTGGAACTAAGAACACGGCCAGAGCCACATGGGAATCAATAAGAACCATGCACATGGGAGTTGAGCACATTTGGGAGATGAAGGTGCAGACTATGCGCAGAGAATTCGAGTCAATCTAGATGAAGGAAACTGAATCCGTTGATGATTTCTCTATATGACTCAGTAGCATCGTCAACACCATACGAGCTATAGGCAACAACCTGGAGGAAGAAAAGGTGGTAAAGAAATTTCTCCGAGTTGTACCAAAGAAATTCATGCAGGTGGCGATGTCGATTGAACAATTCCTCGACCTCAATGAAATGATGATTGAGGAGCTGACAGCGTGGCTCAAAGTTGTCAAGGAGTGATTGGACCTCAGCAAAGGCACTGAACTAGGTGGGCGCCTACTTCTCACGGAGAAGTGGTTGGCACGGGTCAAGAATAAGAACCAAGCTCAAAGCTCCACTGGTGGTAGCAAGCCTATTGCATCAAGCGCCGTTTCCAAGCAGTACCATGGCAACTAAAAGCAAGATGGCCAATTCAAGGGAAGCCTCAACAAGAAGGAAGCTGGGGCGTCCACTGGGCGCAACAAAATGAAGGTCAAGTGCTTCAACTGCAACAATTTCTATCACTACACAAGGGAATTCCACAAACCTAGACGGGGACGCAAAGAACATGCAAATCTAGTCCAGTCACATGATGATGAGTCAACATTGTTGACGGCACAGGTGTGTGCTGTCACGAAGGCAACCGAGAAGAAGAATGACCACATCATGCTGAATGAGGTGAACGCTCAAGTGCATCTTGGCCAGGAGGAGGAGGAGCAGGCTGGAGTCTGGTACCTCAACACCGGCATAATGAATCACATGATGGGCTGCCGGGAAAACTTTGCTGAGCTCAATAGCAATGTTACTGGCTCGGTCAAGTTTAGAGATGGATCTATAGTTGACATTCGTGGACATGGCACGGTCATGTTCGCCTGCCTCAAGGGTGAACACCATGTACTCTCGGATGTCTACTACATCCCATAGCTACGGAGCAACATCGTCGGTCTCAAACAACTTGATGAGTGTGGATGCAGAATACTCGTTGAGAATGGAGTTCACTCGATTCAAGATCGCAACCGTGACCTACTTACCGAGCTAAAGAGAACAAAAGTCATTTGTATGTTCTTAACCTTGAGATGGCACGCCTAGTGTATTTGGTGGCTAGGTGTGATGAGAATGCATGGATGTGGCATGCTCGGTATGGGCATCTAAACTTCTAGTCTCTCAGGAAGTTAGCCAATGGATGCATGGTGTGAGGACTGCCTCACATCCAACGTCGTACACTGAACTTGGTGCATGGGACTTGTGTGGTGCCATCTCACCGACCACACCTGGAGGCAGGAAATAATCTTGTTATTGGTAGATGATTGCAGTCGCTACATATGGTTCATCCTCCTGGCATCCAAGGACAGAGCAACATCTGCTTTGAAGAAGTTCCAAGCCAACGCTGAGTTGGAGAGTGGCCATAGGCTGAAGGCCTTGTGAACCGATCGTGGAGGGGAGTCATATCAAACGAACTTGTTGAATACTTTGTAGGCCAAGGAGTCACAAGGTTTTTCACGGCACCATATTCCCCCAAACAAAATGGTGTCGTAGAGAGACGTAATCAGATCGTGATCTCAATGGCGAGAAGCATGATGAAGGCAAAGGACGTACCAGGAAGGTTTTGGGGGAAGCCGTCACGTTGTCGGTGTACATCCTAAACCATGCTCCAACCCGAAGTGTTGATGGGAAAATCCCGTTTGAAGTCTGGTATGGAAGACAACCGAATGTGCATTATTTTCCGCATATTTAGGTGTCTAGGATACGTTAAGAATGTGAAGCCAAACATCAAGAAGATGGAGGATAGAAGTACTCCCATGGTGTTCTTTGGGTATGAACCCGGCTCCAAGGCATACCAGATGTATGATCTAGTCAACGACAAGGTACATTTAACACAAGATGTCATGTTCAATGAAGGTGCAAGATGGGAGTGAGACATGTCCAGCAAGGAGACAGAGGTGGATGCTACTAGTGAGATTTTCACTGTGGAGTACACTACTTACATTTCCACAGGAGATAGAGGATGACTAATGGTGCCATCTCATGGGCATGGTGACGCAACGGCATCACCACCTCAGACGTCGAGTCATGCGCCCAACGACGGTGTGCACTGAGTCCACCCCAATACCGACATCATCATCAGCACCAGGTGGTGTCGAATGGGCATCTCCACCAAGCAATGCCTCAAGGATCGATGGAGAGCCATGCTAGTACTGAACACTAGCCAACATCTATGCAAATACATTAGTCCAAGATTTGGTAGATGCATTCGGTGAGATGTGCCTTCTGGCCGCAGAAGAACTGACAAGTTTTATGGAGGCAAAAAAGTGTCCAGTCTAGAAACAAGTAATGCAAGAGGAGATTAAGGCGATAGAAGAGAACCAGACGTGGAGCCTTGTTGATCTCCCAACAGGGCATCAACCAATAGGCCTGAAATGGATTTATAAGGTGAAAAAAGACTCTGATGGGAAGATCGTGAAATACGAAGCTAGGCTCGTTGCAAAAGGCTACGTGCAGAAGTATGGAGTGGACTTTGAGGAGGTATAAGCACCAGTTGCATGCCTTGAGTCCGTGCGGTAGCTCATTGCAATTGCAGCACACGAAGGCTGGGAGATACATCATATGGATGTCAAGTCAGCTTTTCTCAATGGAGTATTGGAGGAAGAGGTGTATGTGGTCCAACCTCTGGGGTTTGTAGATGAAGAGAACGAGCACAAGTCATGAAACTTGAGAAGGCTCTATACGGGCTGCGCCAAGCTCCAAGGCATGGAACTCTAGATTGGATAGCAGCCTCCCATCACTGGGGTTCATGAAATGTCCATCATAACCTGCTATATACAGAAAAGGTACTAGCTCAAACAATTTACTAGTAGGTGCGTACGTTGATGATCTAATTATCATGGGAACTCACACACACGAGATGAGAAAATTCAAGAAGATGAAAACTTAGTTCAAGATGAGTGATCTTAGTTTGCTATGCTACTATTTGGGTATAGAGGTAGATCAAGGCAATGCAGGGATCACTATGAAGCAAACGGCTTACTCTATGAAGATACTAGAGAAGAGTGGGATGAAGGAGCAACCCATGTCAAACTCCCATAGAAGCAAGACTCAAATTGAGCAAAGTAAGTGTGAATCCTCCTATTGATGCTACTTGGTATAGGAGCATTGCTGGTAGTTTAAGATATTTCATACACATAAGGCTCGATATTGCTTTTCACAGTTGGCTATGTGAGCCGCTTCATGGAAAGTCCAACCACTGAACATAAGGCAACTGTGAAATATATTCTAAGATATATCAGTGGTACTCATGATGTGGGGCATTTCTATCCACGAAGAGAAAAAGAAGGAAATCTGTAGCTCATCAAGTACAATGATAGCGATATGGCTGGGGATGTTGATGATTGCAAGAGCACAGCTAGCGTCTTGTATATGTGGGAGGAGCTTGGTTAGTTTAGCATTGTTGTCGTGTGAGGCTGAATAAATCGCTGCTACTATTTCTACAATTCAAGGAGTTTGGCTTAGCCGATTGTATGTTAAGTTTATGAATGAGGAGCCAAAAAGCTTTACTCTCAGGGTGGATAACAAATCTGCAATGGCGTTATGCAAAAATCCGATTCTCCATTATCAAAGCAAGCACATAGACACATGTTACCATTTCATCAGAGAATACATTGAGGGTAAGAAGATGGTGGTTAATTATGTAACAGCAGAAGAGCAGCTTGTAGATATCTTGACCAAGCCACTTGGATGCATCAGGTTCTAAGAGATGTGTAGCAAGCTTGGTTTAATCAGGGTCAAGTGATGAGCAACGAGATTAGAAGAAGTATGTTGAGTAATCTCGTCGCGTCAGTTTTTATCTAGTCTATAAAGAATTGGTCTTTAGTTTCTTAAGATTGCATAGCTACAATATTACCGTTTTAATTGCACATGGACGACAAGACATGCGTGTTACGTCAGTCTGTGTTAGTGCCAAAATGTTAGCAGGTTGAATAGCATTAGTATCCATTAATGAATAGTATTAGTGTCCATTAAACTGTAACGGTAGTTCTTAATAAAAGGAAGAGAACCAGAAAAGCTGCATCAGAGTGCTCGGCACAAACATGTGTTTCCTTGCTCTCTAATTGCTCTATCTGAACTTTGCCATTTCTATACTGTTCACCAACCGAAACAGTTGAGTTTTTCAGACTTCAGAGAATAGCCAGTTCAGAATATTGACATCTCGGTAGTAGTTGGGAGTGGTGTGAGACTTTGGTGCTGACATATGCAAGTTATACTTCTTCACAGTATGCTAGCCCTGGGAAGGAATAATACATAGCTACTGAAAACCAACTGTGTACTTTATATCTTTTCTGAAGTTGCACATTGATGAGAAACATCTCTATACAACACTAAAAAATTAGCGTTCCTTCCTTTCCCTTCTGTCTCCTCAGTCCTCACTCTAAAGTAATTGGCGCCTAAATAGCTCAGATTACAAGCCACTGGACTACCCCTTGCAGTGTGCAGCAAAGGGCACATTTCTCACACACAGGCAGATACAACAAGCTGATGGCCTAAACAGAACGACGAAGGTTGATACGCTTCGACACCGTTGGTGTTTCCTGATCAGACAGGAAAGATGAGCAGCAGGGCACCACTGCAAATATCAAGGCACCATCATCAACCTTGGACTGCCTTGCGCTCTAGACTTCGCAGCGTCCACCCTAGCTTGATCTGCCACTTCGTTCTCAATGTTTTCCCACCAGCCAGCAGAGCGCTCCAGCAAGGCATGTAGGATGTGCCGTGAGGCCACTAATACATCCTTGACATGCCAACGGGAACAACACTGACCTTTCTGTGAGCACTTGCTGCCACTCCTGCTGCAGTTGCAGCAATGCCATTAAGTGATCTTGTGTATAGGTTTGTCTCTGCTGTTAACCTATCAGAAGAATCACTTTTTGGCCCTGCTGATAGACGGAAAGGGGGTGCTCTCATGTCCAGAGCAACATCAGGCACAGTTGTACTGTTTGCACAGGCATAGGCCTGCTGGTGCTGCATATACCTTTCAGCCTGCGACGGCTCAGAGCAAGCTGACTTGCCGGGTGTCTGATAATAACCATATGTTTGTGGGATTCGCTGTTGGGGAGGATATCCTGAGTCCATTGCCAATCTGCGTGGGTCATACGGATCCTTGATGCTACCATTTTCATAAGGCAATACTGGACCAACAACTCTTCCTGGTCTTGCTGTAAAATTGAGAAGCATTATATGATTAGATTAGGCTAATATCAACCAAGCATGTATGTATATAATACATGAATCAAAAAGCACCTGTGGGCACTCTTTGTGGAGCCTGATAGGTCCTCGGGACATTGCCAGAAAAATTTTCAGATTCTCGAGGATTTTTATAAGGCTCATCAGACGAAGGTTTATCCCTCGATGGGCCAATATGATTACGGGGTTGTTCCCTGGCAGAAATTGGAGCTGAGTGAACAATAGTAGACCTGCAAAAACGGTTAGAAAATGATTCATGATTTCATGTAACTTAAAATCACAAGAACAAAATGCCTGGGCAGGTAGACTGGAAGAAAGTATAAAAGGAGGATTCAGGTATGATTATTCTGAATGAATGCATACTAATCAACTATCAGGATGTGAGAATCTGAATGAGTTTTGCCCCCCCATATCGTGCTCTCACCTCCAAATTCTACTGACCATATGAAATGCAGTGGCCAGTTCGTAATTGTGGTTAGTGCGTCTCAGTTCCTGACATCTCAATTTGGCCTAAACTGACTAGTAGTGTAACATTGGAAATTGACCTCAATGTTCTACCATTCATATTCAATTGCATGAACTCATGAAGCCAACTCCAACATTGACCAAAACTTTATGGTTGTTTGGGTCTCATATTTTGATAATAGATTTAGCTAAAACACATGTTTATGTTGGTTTTAGCCATATGGATTTTAAGTTGTTATTCAGTTAGGAACTTAGGATAGAATTTAGTTAAAACATTGTTTGGCTAAAACAGTTATCCCACATTCATTTTTTTTTAGTTTTGTGAAAAACAGGTGAGGAATTTTTTTCATAAAACCCATATTTGTGTTTTAGGAAAAACCAAATTTTGCTATCCTGGTTTTATCCTAACCAAACAAGTTTTAGGTTGCTAGGCTCTAAATCTAATTTAACAAAATCTACTTTTAACAAAATATATGATCCAAACAACCCCCTAGAGACATTTCAGCTTGACCTAGGTGTTACTCCTGGTTCAGTGCTATGCTTAACTTTCAGGTACTGCACGAGCGCGGCAACAGGCACATTCATTTGGCATCCTAGCTATAGTCACTTCAGTCCAAAATGTCCTTTATTTCACCACGTCAATAGAGCCCCACTTCACCTTCTCGTGAAGGCTATATTGAGACAACCTTGTCATTAGGCACTTCTAAGTTTGGCCAATGTCGGTGTATCAAAGTGTGGCCTTTCCTTTAAAAAAACTCAAGATGGTTCTTTCACCACTTGAAACATAGGCCACAGGAAGGGAACCTAACACTTCTATTACGCTCTGCTACGTGCTTCAAGGTGTTTTGAACTCCTGGAACTAATATGAAGATTGAGAAAATGAACAGCATGGAACATACGATCAAAGGTTACCTGGGAAGGGAGGTGTGCTTTCTATCCATTGGAATTACAGGGCCATTTCCACTATTTTCTTCTAGATGAGCAAATTGCTTCCTAAATTGATCAACAGCACTGCATAAACACAGGCAGAAAAGTCTTGCTGTCAGCAGGAGTTGGTACAATGAAAAACAAAAGTGCATGCATGTGAAAAAAGTACAACAAAAAACAATGGTAGTACATGCATGTCCTAAAGCATCATATATGTCCAAAGATACGATTGCTAAAACCTTGGGTATAGAAAGGTTGTCCTCTCAGTGCCATTGATATAGTCTTTGAGCAATTGCGGATGGTATTCCAGTATCTCACGGAATATCAGCTCCCTTATATCTTCCTTTGTCACTCTTCTACGCTCAAACTCAAACTCCATTTTTGTGATTGGTTGACAGGATGGTTCTCTCTCAACCTTGGCAAGCCCTTTGAAGTATGGATGAGCCAATGCCTGACATAAATCACGAGTTTCCAAAGAAAAATCACAGTTTGCCCCACAATAAACTGAAGATACAAGACTTGGCACTGCTGAGATAAACAGAATTGTACAACACTAAAACTATAGTTACCTGTTCAGCGGTTGGACGGTCCTTTGGATCGAATGCTAAAAGCCTTTGCAAAAGGTCCAAGGCCAAAGGATCTGCATTAGGAAACTTCTGCGAAAATGGGATTGGCTCTTTCTTTCTCATGCTGCTCAGGTACTTCCTTGCTTTCTCATTCCGGACCTGGAAAGAAAGAAACTATCAATGTCAACCTTCAATGACTTAGATGATGCCCACCAGATAAATTACAGAAGGCCTCTCCCAAAAGAACCATTACTATACCCGAGAAATTGTATCCATGGATGGTGTGCCGAGAAGATCAGTCATCAAATCTAATTGATGGACAACATTTTTACCAGGAAACAAAGGCTTTCCTGTGAACACCTCAGCGAAGATGCATCCGATGCTCCAAATGTCAATGGCTGGTGTATACTGCAATTTTGTTGGGAATAACAGCTCGTTTGAGTTAATTACAACCCCAAACATGGAACATTGAAAACATGAACCAGAGTAAAAAAAAGTCGTTTCATGTTTATCATTATCAGTATAATGATAAAATTCTTAATCATTTGGATGCCTCAAATGCTTTCAATATTCTTAACACACATGCAATGCAAATGATTACTAACAGCTGCTACTAATGATACAAAGTCAGAATTCTATGGAGCATAGATCAACAGAAAATCAGACTGAACATAAATCAGATGATCAACAATGTGATAAGGACAAGAGTAAACAAACATAGCAATATTTGCCTGAGAAGGGAAAAAGGTGATGCGAAAGTTTACAGATTAAACTATAGCTTTTCACATGAAAACTGTTATACATCTGCTCCCACAAGGTTGATTAAATAAAAGGTGTTGTGTTAACATAACTATTATATAAGATCTCTAGGGGCAATGAGTTACTGTGCCATAGTGTAAATAAGCTTGAACCAAAACTAATGAACTAATGGACCAATCACCGAAGAGCAATGAATCATATTAATAGGTTGATTAATCATAATAAAAGATGCATGATATAGCTAGCAGTATAGCACTATTGACCTTTCCTTGTCTCAGCTCAATGCTTGAATAAAAATTCAACAAAGAGAATGCTACAATGCACCACAAAGTTTACCTTTGAAAAGAAGGATCCACAGAGCTCTGGAGCTCTGTACCATCTTGTTGCGACATAATCCTGCAGAGCATATGAACAAAGAGACATCATTATGGTCAGCTCACACGCAACAAGTCAGATGAAAGAAAACTAAGAAGTTAAAGATAGGTATCCCCCTGAACATACCGTCCAAAAGATTGTTGTTGGGGTATCATTGAATGCAACTCGTGCCAGTCCAAAATCACAAATTTTCAGTTTGCAGTTAGAATTTGCTAATATATTCTTTGGCTTCAAGTCCCGGTGATAAACGTTAGCTGCAGTTACATGGACTTAGTATCAGCTAAGACTGCAGGCAGCAAAAGTAGCACATCTGAACAGAACATTTATGCGGATTCTGTCGATGGAAGAACTGTCAAGATAGTTAGTTAATAGTTGTTGAGAAGACTAAAGCACACCAGAATACCATTAGAACCAACCAAAAGTCATTGGCAAATTATTTAGTACAAAAACTCTAAAATAGTGAGGAAATAGCACATTCTTTAATAAGAAAACCTGATCTGTTGTTCATTCCCTACTCATAAAGATTAAAAAAACCAGCTGTTTTAGAATGCATTTTGAATTCAAGAAGGTTACACAGCTAATATATATAATCCGACCATACTGACTCGATGCAAGTTCACTACAAAGCA
This sequence comes from Dendrocalamus latiflorus, assembly GCA_017311315.1. Lineage (NCBI taxonomy): Eukaryota > Viridiplantae > Streptophyta > Magnoliopsida > Poales > Poaceae > Dendrocalamus > Dendrocalamus latiflorus. Next base: position 37,124,247 of record CM029664.1, read on the forward strand.
CACATATGGTATGATATGTGTAACCTAAGATCTTCAAGGCAAAACAATGATCTGAAAGCAACATTTTCCCTACCAGTGTGAATGTATTTCAGAGCCCGGAGTAATTGATAAAGAAAGAACTGGTAATGCTCCTTCGTTAAGTCATCATTAGCCTTTATAACTTGGTGAAGATCAGACTCCATAAGCTCAAAAACAACATAAATATCTTTGAAGTCCCTTCTCGATGGAGGCAACATAATATGCTTTATCTCAACAATGTCAGGATGCCTTAGGAGCCTCAGAAGCTTGATCTCACGGAGAATCCGTGCAGCATCAGATATGTGCTCAAAGATATCGTGTATCTTCTTGATCGCCACTTTCTCTCCGGTGTGGACATCAATTGCGGAGCACACCACCCCGTAGCTTCCCTTACCAATGACTTCCCGAATCTTGTATCGACTAGCGTCGCCATACTCCGTGAAAAACTCCGCCTCCGCGGAACTCTGGAAAGCAGTTGCAAATATTGTATTAAAAACCATTCAAAAATCATCCGTTAGAAGCTCCCCACAACAAAGAAGCTTCAATGATCAATGGACCATCAGTTTCTCGCAATCATGTGCGCAAACAGTCGATGCTAAACGGTCAATGCAGCATTGCAGCATAACCCCAAAAACCTGACATGGCACAATAATTGGTGGGTCGCAAAAATCATGGCAGATCTCCTGATACTTTTAACGAACGAAATGTAAAACAACCAATCATTCGAAAGCTACAACCAGCATTAACGAATAGATGCGAAATTCAACCAGCAGTCCAGCATTAACGAATAGATGCGAAATTCAACTGTTTAGCAGGCAGATCAAGACAATATCTTTACGAGAAAGATCTTGAAGCATTCGCTGCCAAAACTGAAATCCTCGCACGCAACACTTGTGAAGTCAAGTGCTCGTGCACAGATCTGGAGAACCCCACAAGAAAAGGCAACAGGTTTGCCCACCGACAGGAAAAGGCAACGGCGGTCCATGTCTTTGGGCGGACGGCGTCTCGAGGCCACAGCAATACAGGATGTGCTCAACTTTTGCATGTGAATATGAGCTGCTATAGTAAGCAGGCACCAAATTTCACCGTTTTCCCAAATATAGACAGAAGATTTCAGAACGCAACGCGATGCGGTGGGAATGCAGAAAATGCATGGATCAACGAGAAGAAGAACTCCCAATCTATAAGCACACAAAGAAAGTGAGAAGGACGACATAATCATATCAACGATTCAAAGTTTGGATGAAAAAGATCGGCAACGGCTAACCAACAACAGAACCAGGCCCCAAAAAACGACTTTTCTAGAAAACAGCGACAAAAAATCAACTTTCGAATTGACACGGCACTGAAATGGGAAAAAATAACATAAGGAACAATGACCCCAGAACTTCAGCTGCAACGGAAATTTGTACCAAACAGAAGGGAAACAAATTTGAACTTTCCGACGGCCAGAGACCCAAATCAACGCAAAGCAAGCGCAGGAGCAGTTCAACCCCACGAAACAACGCGGCAAAGCTCAACCACGGCGCGAATTAACACAACAGGATGCCCGAAACAAGCAGGGATGTCTCGAGCCGAGCCTACCTTCCTGCGCTGATCCTGCTGCATCTCGCCGCTTCACCGGATCTCGAGCCAAATCTCCTCAAGAAGGCCGCACCTCTCCCCCACCGACGGCAACAACACCAAGCCCACCTCCAAATCGACCCGCCAAACCAACGGTCAGACACTCGGCATTGACTCGCGCCGCGCCGCAGAGGCCGGAAGCGCACACGCCGCAGGGCGCCCCCGCGCGCCGGCGGGCAGATCGGGAGACGAGACGACGAAGGGAAGGGCAGAAGGCGGGGAGACCCTAACCCTAGCGACGCGACGCGGGGCAGGGTTAGGGCTCCCTCTCTGTCTCCTCTCGTGGTCTGCGCTCGCGCTCGGGGAGGGGGATAAGAGAGAGGAGAGAAGAACGGGAGGGAGAGAGGAGGTCGAGTGGACTGGAGCCGGCTATGCTTTCCTTTGTTTGCCATGAATCTGGGGTGCTTTAATTTTCGCGCGTGGACAGGATTGCCCCTCCTCCTCCCGGTTGGCCGCCTGTCCTGGGTCGCGTGTGGTTGGGCCGGGGGGCGGAAGGTTGGACGCCGTCCGATCCGAATCTGTCTTTTCGCTTCAAGCCGCCGCCTCCTCCCTCATCTCACCGCATTTAATGCTGATGGATGCACGGTGGTGTAACGGTGGGCGGGTAAATTTTTTGCTTTTTAGTCTAAAATTTAAAACAATTTACAAATAAATCATTTAGAAAAGATTTGCAAAAATAGACTCTTAGCACAGCGCTAAAGGATATGGCGCCCAGAGTCTATAAAACGGCGTCATATGCTTTGGCGCCGAGGGTGGGCGATGAGTGACGATGGGTAAATGGGGATTCAAGGATGTTTATGGAAATAACATCGTAGTTACTTTTTAAATTTTAATTTTAAACATTTATTTTTATACATCTATCTTTACAGATCTACTGGTATCAATAGGGACCTATCGAGTTAGCCAATAATTTGGCAAGCACCGAGCTAAGGGAGTAAAATTTTTGCTTTTTAGCCCAAAATTTGAAAGTTTTTTACATATGGACCTCTGGAGAAAAGATTTACAAAAATGGACCCTTAGCACGGCGCCAAAGTATATGGCGCCCAGGGTACATAGCAAGGCGCCATATGCTTTGGCGCTGTGCGTGGCCACGTAGGATCCACGGTGGCATAGCACGGCGCCAAAGCCCATGGCGCCATGCTGTGCAACAACAGCGCTAACGGTCGTGGCGCTGTACTCTGAGACTTAAGCCCGAGCGCGGCCCCCCGGCCCCCCACCCCCCTCACTCCTCTGTTCAGCCCGAGAGCAACCGCCGCCGTTGCCCCTCTCTTCCCCCTCCAAATCTACTCCAATCCATCAATTTTTCTCGCGATTTTGCTTCCAAACCGAGCAAGCAAGGTGAACTCCCTCCCCTCCCTTGATTTTTTGCAATAAATATGGATTATTTGAGGTACATTCGTGGGGCAAGATTTGAAACCCTAGATGAAATTAGTTCAATTTGGCTCGATTTTAGGTTGGATTTTCAATAGATATGCGTAATGTAAGAGTAGTAATGTGTATAGATTGATGAAATTAGGGTTTGATTTGAGTGAGATTGATGAATATTTAGAAATACATATGTTTTTAGGGTTTGATTTAGAAATACATATGTTTTGAGGGTTTGATTTGAGCGAGATTAATGAATGTTTAGATTTAGGGTTTGATTTAGAAATACATATGTTTTTAGGGTTTGATTTGAGTGAGATTGATGAATGTTTACAAATACATATGTTTTTAAGGTCTATTTTAGAAATACATATGTTTTTAGGGTTTGATTTGAGCAAGATTGATGAATGTTTAGAGATACATATGTTTTTAGGGTTTTTTGTTATTCTTATCACTAACGTTTTTTTGAATGCACAGGATGGCGAGGTATCGGCTGCTAGACGAGTTCTACGAGAGAGAGCACCGCGGCAGGCTCACGGAGGACGGCCAGGTACGTGTGTTGTCGAAATATACACGTGTTTTCAAATGCAGCTAACTTTCATAGCAATTTTCAGGAGCTTCACATACTTCGTTCTCGAACCCATAATGGGTTCCACTTGATGCGATACAACGACCGCTATACCCCACTGCTTCGCCGTGCTGGGCTTCACACGGTCGCCAACCTAGTACGGCGGGGCATGCCGGTCTTTAACCCCGCAGCTTTGACCGCACTTGTCGACAGGTGCATTTTCTCTATTAGGTCCGTTTGTTTTCATTTTTATATTCTTACGTACGTAACTAATTCTTTTCTCCATGTACTATTAACAGGTAGAGGCTAGAGACTCACACGTTCCACCTTCCCTGTGGGGAGATGACCGTCACGCTGCAGGACGTGGCGATGATACTTGGACTTCCCATTAGGGGACAGCCGGTGGTCGGCCCGGCGGTGTCTGAGGGCTGGAGGGCACGTGTGGAGGCCTTCCTGGGCACGCCATTGCCTCCTGTCCCAGAGAACGCCAGGCGAGGTCGCGTCTCTGGGGTCCACATTAGATGGTTGCGGGATACATTTGGTGCATGCCCTACGGACGCGAACGACGCCACGGTGACCTACCACTGCCGCGCTTGGGTCCTCCACATGTTCGGGGCCGTGCTTTTCCCGGACGCCACGGGGGACGCTGCTTCGTGGATGTACATCCACTGCCTCCAGGACTGGGGCGACGCTGGACTGTTCAGCTGGGGCTCGGCGGTCCTCACGTTCCTCTACCGCTAGCTTTGCGAGGCCTGCAGACGCACGGCGCCCACGTCGACGCTCGGTGGCTGCGTCTTCCTCCTGCAGGTGTGGATGTGGACACACATTCCTGTGGGACGCCCTCGAGTGTTCCAGGCGCAACCTTGGAGTCCACAGGGTGTGGATGACCTCAGGCCCACTGTGGCGTACCTATGGGATAGCGTCTCAGTCCCGTTCGCGATCACAGAGCGGGCGTACGTGGATTTCAGCAACGAGCTGGACACCTTGTCTCTCACGATGGTAAGAAATTGGTAATGCATTTATTTTTCCTACAGTTCTTGGTTTTTGTACATGGCTAATCGTGTGTTTCCCCGTATGTTTGCTTGCTAGGTCTCGTGGGAGCCTTACTCCGAGCCACAGGTTGCAGCTCTACCGCTCAGCACCATGTGCCGCAGGGACTACCAACTTTGGAGGATGAGGTGTCCGCTGATTTGCTTCTACGCCGTAGAGATTCACCTCCCCCACAGAGTCGCACGACAGTTTGGCCTTGTGCAGTTCTACCCCCCGGAGGAGGTGTCGATTTCTATTGCTTTGCACAAGTAAGTTACAATGTTTGTTTCATTTACAATTCTATTGGTTCTTACTCTAACACCTGTTGTTAACATCTGCTATATGTACAGGTTCGACAGGGTCCGCCAACGAAAGGTGACGGACTTCGCTCATCACCACCGAGACTACGTCCAGTGGTGGAGGAGGTACGAGGACAACTGCGATTGGGACAATACCCCCCACAGCAACGTCAGCTTCCGGGAGTACTTGGCCTGGTTGAAAGATCAAGCTCCGTTTAAGTTGGTTTTGGTGTTAATGACAAATGCCATTATGAGTTTTTGATATAAATGACAAATACTTTTATAATGTTTTGGTGATAATGACAAATGCATATATGAGACTAATATGTTTGTTCAAGTATATTATAGCTTAGTCTCATTTGGAAGGAAAGGTGAAATGAAAAAGGTATGCATTCAAAATCACTTTCTCATATGCTAATGCATTCCTTAGATCCAAAATATAGATTGAACTCCTCAAATAGTTCAAATGAATATGTGCATATATTTTTCTTCATATAGATTTGTATGCACACATTTAGGGGGAGCTCTCTCTCTATGTTTTGGAGTTTCATTAGTATTGATCCATGTTTTCTTTTATACATACATTGGGATCAAACTAGGAGCATGCATTCATTGAAAATCTGTTCTAAAACCAAAATTGTGCTCTGTCTGGAAGAGCGGTAGTACCGCAGTTTTGAACGTCGGAACTACCGGAGAGCGGTAGTTCCGCGCCCAGAAGCGGTAGTACCGGGGAGCGGAAGATCCGGTTTTCGAGCGGATCCTTTTTTCCAGAGAGCACCCTCCGAACGCATTTGAGATTTCGCGGGATCGGAAGTACCGGCGATTTTGACGCCGGAACTACCGCTGGGTGCGGTAGTTCCGCTGTTCGGAGCGGTACTTCCGTAGCCCGGAAGCTCCGGGGGTAGAGCGGATCCGTTTTTCCAGAGAGCGCCAACTTTGGGACTTTTGGGAATTCGGCTCGAGCGGTAGTACCGCGTTAACTCTGCGGAACTACCGGAGAGCGGTAGTACCGGAGTTTATAATGGCGGTAGTACCGCACTTTGAATTAAAATGATTCTGTATTCAATTTATTATCTCATTATTTGTTGAGATTGTCATGAATTACCAAAAAGGGAAGATTGTTGAATCTAGTCCCTCCATTATGTGTTAATGGTGAAGTTTGGTAATTGATGACAATTGTTTTGTGGACTAACATTTTCCATGAGTTGGATGAATAGGTTAGGTTCCACAAATGAGGATGACTTGGGATGACTTCATGGGTTGAAGATCATCAAGTCAAGATCAAGAAGAAGTTAGCTTCATGAGTTGAAGGCTATCAAAGAAGAAGAACATGTGTCATGAGTTGATGCATGATCATGTGTTGATTAAGTCAAGGAAGATCATCATGTGTTGATGGAGTTGATGAGAAGGATGCATCATGAGTTGATGCATATCGAGATGATGACCCAAGGCAAAGGTATGACTAGCTAGGGCTAAGGATGTGTTCCTAGTCTTTTACCGGTCTTGGTGTTTGGTTGAAAGACCGGATTGCTAGTATAGATTGCCGTACTATTAAGAGGGGTCATGTCTAGTAGTTTGAGTCTCATCATGTGTTGATAGCTCAACCTCACTTGCTCTAGCTCATCTTGGCATGAGGCTTGCATTTGCGAATGTGTTTTGCAAATGGTTGAAGCTCATGTGGCAAATCCTTGTAACATGTGACTATACTTTGCAAATGTGTTTTGCAAAAGGTTGAAGTCCATGTACCTATTCCTTGTGACATGATCTAAGTTTGCAAATGTGTTTTGCAAAAGTTGTAGATCATGTATAATCCCTTGGCATGGTCTAAGATTGTTTATTGCTATTTCCTTTGGACATTAGACCATGAGAGTGACTCTTTTGGATCTCTTTTGATTTCTGCATTGATCTAATGTGTTTGAGGTCATGCAAATATATGGGTTGTGTAGCCCTCTGAATAAGCTTTCCATAGAGTCCAAGATCACTCAATTCCGACATCGGAGTCAAAAGTTATGACTGTTTTTCTGAGTGCTGTCTGTACTGAAGCGGAAGTACCGCACCGACTTCCGGTACTACCGCAGAACGGTAGTACCGCATTTTATAACTGCGGTAGTACCGCAAATGGCTGACTAACGGCTATTTTTCTAGCCGTTATGATGGGGAGCGGTAGTACCGCACCTATAACGGCGGTAGTACCGCAGAATCCTGTTTTTGACTCCAACGGCTAGTTTTGAGGTGTGGGTTATAAATACTCCATTGTGGCCGGTTGGGGTAAGGTTCTAGGGACTCCATTTCACTCTTTTGAGCTAGTGTGAGGCTCTCCACTCAATTGTGCATGTGTTGCACTTTGTGAGAGAGGAGAGGTGATCTAGAGTGCATGTGTTGCATCTAAAGGAGGACTTTGTGTCCGGATTGAGCTTGTGCATTCGTTGCACGTGGTGAGAGTCAAGTGAGAGACTTGACTTGTTACTCTTGGAGTTTGCCGACTCCTAGACGGCGTGGGAGGCGTCGTGACCGGTGATCTTCTCAAAGAAGCTTGTGAGAAGACCCGGTGTGTGTGAAGGTTGGAGCTCACCTACCCGGAGCGGGGAAGAGCTACCACTAGTGGATTTGAGGTAGAAGGCTTAATTCGTGGAGCCGGTCCAATTCGTTTGGGCTAACCTCAACGTGGACTAGGGGAGACCGGCAAGTCTCCGAACACCACGGTAAAAAGAGAACGTGTCATTTGTGGTTTGTTTTCTTGTGCTCTTTTTACATTCAAGCAATTTACTTACTTAGCATTATTTTGATTGCTTGTAAACCTAGGATTGCAAACTTTGACTTAGGTTAGTATTGTTGGTGCACTTAGGCGAATTTGCTTGACTTAGGCGTTATTTGAGCTAAACCAAATTATTTTAGCTTCCGCATTATATACTTGGTTTAGGCAAATAGAAAATGTCTTGAATTGTTAACATTAACTTGAAGAAAATTTTTAGACCGCCTATTCACCCCCCCTCTAGTCGGCCTCCTCGATCTTACACTGGTACCACACTGGCACCTACTACAGGCTGAGGCAGCAGTGGACCGATGTCGACTACGCGGACCTCGCTTCGTCCGAGGACGAGGACACTGCGTACGACAGGCATGCGAGGGAGGGCACAGTTGTCGAGGCCGCTCCGATTCTCGATCGAGTGGTACGGAAAGCATGATATTTGCAATACTTTGATTCAATATGTTTATCTCGCACTCACTTATGTTGCCTTATTTCTTTAGGGGACTTCTCTGTGGACCTCGGTGCATGAGATCGATGAGGCTCTCAGCTACCCAGCTAGCACCCCGGACAGCGAGAGCCGCCTGAGGGACTTCTTGCAGGTACGAAGATAATTCATTAAGTTAGAGCCATTCAGCATGTATACTATAATGACATATTATTACTTGCAGAGACTTAGACGTTGCATCAGTTGGGCGGCAGCTCGTTGTGGTTGCCGCGCACGCACGGACGTCGCATCACCACCGACGGCCTCCCAGTGCTCGGGTGCCGCTGCAGCCTCGTCGTCACACGTTGGCACGCGCTAGTCCACGATGAGCTCGTCATGCACTCCGACTTTCAGTCAGGGCGATGATGACGACGACGAGGCGGAGCAGGATGACGACGAGGAGGAGCACGAGGACGAGGAGGCATCTACCCACGACGAGATTGGGATGTCGCAGATGCCTGACGCACCATCTACTCAGGCTTCGCAGCGGCCTCGTCGTTCAGCCCGTCCCCCGAGCACATATACCCCAGGGACTGATGCTCTGGCCAAGGGCAAGGGAAGGGCCAAGAGGCAGTGAGAGTGGCTATTTTTGTGCGCTGAGACCTGTATAATGTTTTGACACTTATTGAGAGTTATATGATGTTTATGTTGGTATTCAGTTGTTTTATATGTCAATGTATGTGTATGCATGTCTATGTGAATGTATGTGTATGTGTATATGCAGAGCTGTGTATGTGTATGTGAATGTATGTAGTCTGCAGGTTCAGGTAGCACGGCGCCAAAGATCCTGGCGCCGTAGTTTCACATCTCGGCGCCAGGCTCTTTGGCGCCGTGCTATTTATATACGGCGCCAGGACCGTTGGCGCCGAGCTAGCTGAACCTGCAGAATACAGTAAACTTTGTTATTTTTTCTGCAAAACATATGCACATACACACATACACATACATTCGTATATAAATTGGAGTGGATTTGGAGGGAGAAGAGAGGGGTGGTGGCCTGCTCGGTCTGTTTGAACGGATGAGTGAGGGGGTGGGGAGCCGGGGGGCCGTGCTCGGGCTTAAGTCCCAGAGTACGGCGCCACGGTCATTAGCGTCGTAGGTACATGGCACAGCGCCATGGGCGTTGGCGCCGAGCAGTGCCACCGTGGATCCTACGTGGCCACGCACAGCGCCAAAGCATATGGCGCCGTGCCATGTACCCTGGGCGCCGTGCTAAGGGTCCATTTTTGCAAATCTTTTCTCCAGGGGTCCATATGTAAAAAAACTTTCAAATTTTAGGCCAAAAAGCAAAATTTTTACGCTAGGGGACATCAGCAGGTGCCTATCGAGCACCACTGGCTCAGCAAGTCACCTGCCGAGTCTCCCGTGTGCAACAAGTCACCGGCGGCGCAAAGTATCACTTAATTATCGCTAATCATCACTTAATTATCGCTAATCAATGCCCAAACTATAGCTCAGTAGGCATCTAATAAGTTCCCTTCGCTCGATAAGTCTGTGAATGGGGTAGATTTATAAAAATAGATGTTCGGAGGCTAAATTTAAAAAAAAGGCTACATGCTTCTGTGAAAAATGGCTAGATTCTATTTGTGTGAACAATTCAATTCCAGACATGTCAATCCTTTTGTTTATTCACAAATAGCAATTTCTGCTGAGTACCTTTTATACCACGTTGATTCGCTGTATTTTGTCTATTTATTAAACTAGTAGGACTTCTCTATCTTTAGACTATCGTTGGTATTCTCTATCTTTAGTATTATCCTTTGCAGTAGTATAGGATTTGATATCATCACATTTATTGGTTTAGCCAATACCTTCCCAAATCAACTATTGATAATATTTCAAAAAATAATCTCAAGAAATAATTGAAAATGTATTTTTTTCTGTTATTGCACATAAATTTGTGTGCTTGAAATAAGTGCTTTTACAATGTTAAAGGTTTTTTCTCCCTTCTTGAAAAGGCATTAGAAATTTATAGTAAAATTTGGGTGTTCTTACACCTTAATCTTCTTACATTTCACCGTTCATGGTTCCGATCGATCAAATTTACTTGTGTAAATATCTGCAGCCGCAACGCTAAGAAGCAATTTATATTTCATGTTTTGGATAATGCTAACACATGTACATGTAGCTCATTTCTGGATAAGTAACAGTTTGCTCTGTGGGCATGTACAACCCACAGACAGGCTGCCGTCTGCAAGTTCATTCCACCTCACATACAGACGACTGAACAGACAGCTTGTACAATGGGCTGTCTGTTTAACTGTCTGTAAAGTGTTTAATGCATACATGCAGCCATGATTAAGTAAGAATAAGATCCTTGTATACCATTTTGTTGCTTCTGAATACAAAACATATCAAGAATAAATAAGATAAATATAATTACAAAATTTTTGCAGCTATCAATTTAGTTCCACTTCACTTGCAGGAAAAAAAGGATCCAATTCTTTGGTTCAGCTAGTACAAACATACATGCATCCATGATCTCTGTTTGGAGTCAATCAAGAAACAGCATGCACAAAATAGGCAAAGCCGTACAACGCTGCTCCTCGCGGCGCTTGGGCCTCGGAGCACGGGCCCTCGCCGTCGCCTCGCGAGGCGACGGGGCGACCGTCTCCAAGTCAAATCAAGATGATTTTTGCAAAAAAAAACGAAGACAGAGACAGACCGAGACGACGTGTTGTACATGCCCTAATGGTTTGGCCCTCTGCATGCGTTCAAATTTACTATTTACTATCCTTAGCAGAGGCTTATCCGCACTGGATTAAAGCCAAGACGCCACACAATCCACGAAGAAAGATAAGGAGGTTTTTAACGGGTTCCGCATTTGCCTGTTGGGCCGTTAGGAGCTACACGGCACCTTTCACGTGCGCGCTTTTTGCGGAGCCGAGCAGGTGAGCAGTGGCCGCGCGGGTGAATAGCCGGCAGAGCTGGCGGCCGCGTCGCCACGCGCGGGTGGGGTAGGCAGACGGGCGACCTCGTGTCCGCTCGGATCGGATCAGGCGGCCGGGCTGCTTTGCGTGCCCGCCTGCCTGCCAGGCTTCTTCCCTCCACCGCGCCGTGCGGCGGATGCCCCCGTGGCGACCCTGGATATTCGAAATTAATAAAATATTATTTAAATAAAAAATATAGATTGATTTATAGTAGAAAAATCAAAGAACAATTTATTTATTTATACTAAAGACAGCATCTTAAATAATTTAAAGAAAATACAAAATAATTAAGAAAATTTTATTAAATTGGAAATATGATATTTGAAACTTGAAAATGGGGGTGCACTTATCTTATTGTCGACGTGCGCTGATTGCCTTGCTATCCATGGTGGCCTAGCTGTCGCCGTTTTGTGCTCCCTCCCAGGGCCCTGGCTCTTAGGCGGTCTGCCTAGGCCCCGCTTGGCACTCGTCACCGCTCGCTTGCTACCTTACATTTAAATTTCGTATAAAACTCGGTTTTAGACAAAAAAAATAAATAAACTATCTATTCACCTCCTTTAGTCGGTTGGCAAAAAAGTTCGTTTGGGCTCAAATCAAAATTATTGCGATTACAGTAGTTAATGAATTTAAAATTAAAATGAGTCAATTTCAAGTGAAAAATGTTAATGAGGCTAGACTTGATAGTGGCTCATTAGCTCGATTTTAAAATAAACCACTTAAAAGATAAATAAAATTATTTGAAGTCGAACTATGTTAATTTCAAACAAAACTCGATAATAGCTTGTAAAACTCGATACCTAGCCCGATCTTCTTGACCCTTAGTTAGGTTGCAGTTTTTGAGATAAATTTGGGAGGGAGGTATGGGAGTTGGATGAATTATATTAGAAATATAAATATGAAGTATTTTGACCAATTTATTAGCATATATGACTAATATGCCTACTAAACACAGAGTATTCTATTAAAATTTTAGGTGTTCAACTGTACACCCATGAACTATATTAGAAAAGCCCCTAATACCCCTGAATATTCTTCCTCTTTGCCGTTGCAAACCCAAAATTGAAAACAAATTTCAACTTTCTTTCCCTCTCTTCTTTTTTTTGACCCCTTTTCTTCGTTTCTTCTACTCCGGCTTTTCTTTTCACTTTGGATTTTGGGTTCTTAGCTTGCTGAGCACTTTTGATCGTTCATTAGCTTGACAGCCTGCATTTGGTAAAAGAACATGGTAGATAGTACTGTTGAGGAACCGTCGCTGATGAGTCCAGTCCGATCGACTCCTCCTATGCAAAAGGAGTGGATCAGAACACAGAATAATGCAATACAATAATAGATTGAACACAACAGATGAGAGGGGAGCTCTTTTCTTTATTGCTTTTTCTCTTCCACAAAGGTACAAGTGATGACAATAGAGACCCCCTATTTATAGACTAAGTGGAGGGTGTTGTCGGACTCGGATTTTACAATCCAGAATCCTCTGTGATTCCACCGCACTATTCTCTGGATTAGTAAATAGTGCTCATAGATATAGTTTTGAACATCAAAATACATATCATGCGGAAGCGTAAATATAGTAGTAGACTTACTCATGACCGATCAGGCCAAAATCAATAAAATGCAGCAGCGAAAATGGAGCACACAGGTGGGACCCTCAGGACATGCCTACAGGCAGCCAACTGAGGTTCGCGACCTAGTTCTTGACCTCTTCATCTTCTTCACCGTCATGACCAAGTGTAGTGCTAAAGCGTAACGATCTGACTCCTGATTCGAGATTAATTGAGTGAGTAAGGGTGAGCACAAACCACCGTGCTTCGTGAGCCAATACATAGGATGCAAATAGATAACATGCATGGCTTATCAAGGGAAGGCTCGGGTTGTTTTATTCGCCATAAATTGTTTTTAAAATACGATACATAAAAATTTCCTAAGACCTAATAGTATTAATTAAAACATATTTTATCAATGTATGAAAGAATGCACTAATAACAGCGATCCAGATTTCATCCACCGTTATATGGTTTCTGCACTATATGCTAACCTTTCAGCGTTATAACCGCTTAACTTATCACTGGGGCGACACCTAGGACAACACAAATCAGGGCTTTTCACTGCCTACTAGTTTTCCAATTCCACCCACAAAGTTTTTGAAATAAAACTATATCTGGTTAAGTTCCCATGTCCGTCCTTCACCGTGGGCACGGCTATTCGAATAGTTTTGACTATGTAGAGTTTGTACACTTTACCCACAAGAGACAATCCGTCCGTTGCTCCACACGATTCTTTAGTCATGTGGTTGAGCAGACCATCACAATAACTTTTTAAAATACATCGTCCCTTCCATCATATCACCCATATAGGCTTCTCCCACTTGCGGCGGGTCCCATAAGTTGTGCGGGATGTCTACCCCTAGTAACTAGCAGCTAAACTACCCACATTGATTAGCTCATCGTGGTAAACTTCACCCTCAATGAGTGTCCCATTCAAGCCATCACACAGACAGCCACTTGCACTACCCCTCTTCCCCACCGATGAGATGACTTTCAGGGTCCAGTAAATCTACTAAGCTAAGTTGTAATTTACAAACTTGTGATTATACTTGTCTTACACAGGAGGTCATGACAAGATTCAGTCCTTAGGATTATCTAGGCGGTTCTAACACTAACCACACTCTCATGCACCACTGCACCAGCCCCCATACCATCCGCTCAGATATTTAAGCAAGTTGGAGATTTTTGGGAGCATAAAATAATTATGTCAAAATATACCAGTCATTTCCACCCATGACTTCCCAAATCAGTTTCTCATCATTAAAAGTGATGTTTGGGGCATTTTGGTGCCCCGAGTATCTAAACAGTACTAAGCATGGCATATAATTATAGGCTTATTTTTGAAATGTTTACCCTTATAATTTTGTTAGGGTGACAAGGCTCAAATACTCAAGTGTTCCAAAAGAGTGTAATAATAACAAGTTAAATAATGGGCATATAACTAGAATCTTAAAATAAACATATATTTGTACATGAAATAACAGTATGCAATTTGATAATTTAAAATAGAAATAATTTGCAGAAAATGTAGGTTCAACATGTACTTTTACAAGACAACCCCAATTATGAAGAAAGGACATATTCAGTTTTCTCCCCTTCCATCCTTCGTAAGATGTTTCTCCGTTATTCCGGAGAGGTACCCTATTCAGGACATAATTAATTGTGAGAACTGCCTCACCCACCATGAGTCCGACATTCCTGAACTTTGTAACATGGCATTCACCAAGTCACAAAGAGTTTGGTTCTTACGTTGAGCTACTCCATTTGATTGGGAAGATTATGGTGAAGTAACTTCATGAATTATTCCACCTTCTTCACAGAATTGGGAGAATTCCTTATAAATGTATTCACCTCCTTGGTCCGATCTCAACCATTTGATTTTCTTTTCTAGTTGAATTTCCACCTCAGCCTTGTAAAATTTAAAGTGTTCTAGCGCTTCATCTTTTGACTTAAGTAAGTAAATATAACAGTACTTAGTCGCATCATCAATAAGAATAAATAAGTAACACTTGCCACCTTTAGTTAAAATGACATTCATCTCACAAAGATCAGAATGTATTAACTCAGGTAAAGAAGTGTCTCGCCTTTCAACACTATGGAAAGGTTTTCAAGGCTGCTTCGCATGCACACACACACTTCACACTTTGAGCCCTTCTCATACTTATAACATGAAATTAAACTCATTTTACTTAACCGCTCTATGGCTTCAAAATTAACGTGACATAAATGAGAGTGCCAAATATTATGAACTTTATTGCAATGAATAACATTAAAAATATTTGGATTATTAAAATCAAGAATGGATAAGTGGAACATGCCTCCGCTTTCATAACCTTTTCCCACAAAAGTACTATATTTGGTCAATAGACCTTATTAGACTCAAAAACAAACTTTATTCTTTGCCTATAAAGCATGGACCCGCTAAGCATATTGCAGGACATTGCAGGCACATACAGTACATCTCTGAGGATGAGCGTCTTGCCGGAAGTGAGTTTTAGGCAGACCTTGCTAATCCCATGTCTGTAGTAGCAGCGCCATTGCCCATTAGGACAAAACCACCAGTGTCATCCTGAAATGAAGAGAAAAACGAACGATTAGCATAGATATGTCTAGTTGCACCTATATCAATCCACCAATCAATTGATGAATTTGTCATAAAGGCTTGAGATACATACCCATCTGAGATGGGACATGCTATATCCACATTGGCTTCTGCCTTACTCTTGTGCTGATCTGGAGATGATCCCTTGCCTTTATCATCACGACACTTGTTGGCCTTATGGCTTTCTTTGCCGCACACGTAATATGTAAAGATCACATTCCTTTTCTTCATTGGCTTGGTCGGCTTTGTTCTGGGGATGATTCTTGACTTTTTTTTCTATTGCTCTTAAAGTTCTTGACTCCTACCTGGTGGGCTTGGACATGGGACATCTCATCACTATTGACCCTGTCACGCTTTTCTATATTAATAGCAACTGACAATTCATTGATTGTCATTCACTCCTTAACGTGTCTCCGAGTGATCACAAAGTCTCACCACAAAGGCGGTAATTTGGTCAATATGACATTTACTTGAAAACTCTTTGGTAGGAGACACTCGTACTGATTTAAATCACGTACATGGAGTTGTAGCTCATGAAGCTGCTCCATCACCGACCGTCCCTCTACCATCTTGTAATTCAAGTTTGTAGTAATGAAAGAGTCATTCCCATTATCCTCTTCTGAATATTTTTCATTCAGTTCATCCCATAGCTTTTTGGCCTTCGTGAAGTTGACATAGACATTGAAAAGCCGATTTGACACGACAACCAATAGACTAGCCAAAGCTAAATGGCTCGCATCCTCCCAACGAGTTTTATTCTCGTCTTCCAAAGGAAGCACTGGAGGGTCCGAAATGACCCAAGATAATTTTAGGTTAATCAACCACAGCTTTGTCTTGGCTTACCAATGCATAAAAGTAGCGCCGTCAAATACTTCCGATTTAACAAAGTCAAAGGGTGAAGCCATTTCAACAAGTATTGATTTTCTAGATTGTTGGAACTTAAGCAGTTTTAGCATTATTTTCAGATTAATTCCAGATTTACATATAAACAGTAAAGCATATATCCAAGAACAAGTAAATGACAAGAATATTAACATATTATCTCTCGGCACAGATAGAATACTCAAGTCATTTAAATAAGACAACATGCTTACCTGATCAAGATAGTGGGCAATTGAAATATGCATAATGCACAAATTAATTTGTGTAGATTTGCTCTCAACTGAGGAGTTACTCAAGTTCTAAAAACTTAGCCTTCTCAACTCTAGTCAATAGATCAACAATCAAAGTGACAATCTCTCTATATTCTGCTAGTTCGTCAATCTAAACGTTACCTCAAATTAGTGATAGATTCTATTTCATGTTCTAATCAACACATATAACAAAAATGAGCAACTACAGTTTTAATTTGTTGTCGGTAATATTCTGAACAGAGACATATATGCTACTGCTGATATAACAAAATTCAAACTATGATAAGAATAGAATAGTAGTGAATAAACACTAAATTGAAGTATAATTAGTAGATCAAATTAGTAGAATATTTCTAGATAGTCTCTGTGATCTCATGTATGACTAGCTTCCTCATTGAGCAATCTTAAGAATCCACAATCTACCATGCAATAGTCCTCCCAGTGCTAGCACAAATCACTAATTTCAGAGATAATAACAATGCACTAGCATAGCTAACTAATGCACAATAGAAATTACAGAATGTAAAAGATTATTAGGCAGTGGCAGTCCAAGCCACTGAGAAGGCCGATAGATACAAGGCTCGTCACAAGACGATGTTCCAGAAAACCAATCACCGGCGTATGCCCAGATATCACCGGAGAGGTTAACTACTCACCAAATCGTGAAACCAAAATGCAGATGTTGCCATGCAAAAGCCAACGCAATCCCCAATCGGATGAAGCAATAGAGAGTTTCCGACCACAGCTGCTTGCGACTGCACCAGATCGACCATGTCAGATCTGCCACGGCTAATTGACAACAATAGAACTACCATGGCATAACGACCACGACAGGTCGACCACGGTAGAAGGAATCAAGGCTGACCACACCTTAGGGAATCAGCAGAGCATCGCCGAGCTGGGAATTGTCGATACCCTAGAGAGTTCGCCGGAGTAAACCGCACAGGAGACCAGAGAAATCACCATACTTGCTCTTAGATTTGAGTATGTCGTCTTGATTATAGCCTTCCGAAAGCTCGCCCATCTGGATATATAGGAGTAAGAAGCCAAGAGTCATCAGTGAGGATTTGGCAATGTCAAGGAACGGTGGTCCCGAGCCTACCACCCAAGATAATAGAAGACCCATTCCAAACTTGAACCGACTCGGTGAGCCTTATCTCCTCTCCCTCCGTCTCTTACAAGTGGGCCCATGGGCAATTTCTTTTCCTTTATTTCCTTTAAACCAAAAATGAGGGAAATTACTAAAATAGCCCAACACGGTCAACTACTACTACACATGCATTGACGGGACTGCTAAACTATAGTTCTAGAAGCTCTTTCTTGGTTGTCCTTTTCTCCGAGAAAATTTTCTTAAAGTGCTATTTGTGAAACATTTTTTTGAAGAAACAATTATTACTGTTTATTCATATGAGAGGAAGTAAAGGCCCGAGAATGGACCAGGTACCAAAAAACACAACTCCGATTGCCCAACAAGACAAAAGTCCGTGGTAATCACACCCAACGCTGACAAGGATGCCGAACACGGCTGATAAACACCACCACTCGACCTAACAAGTGTTATTGTCACCACACATTGCACCCATGACCCGGCTGCTCTGACTTCACCGCAGCACACCTCGTGGCAGCACACATCAACACGATGACAACCTCACAGCAAAGGCCTTCACTGATGAACGCTATCTTGCTAGCAAAACCACACTACCAGCCAAGATAGTCGGCTTCAAGCCATCGACGCACATAGGTGCCACTCGCGTGCATCGTCGTGACACTAGAGCCACACTAGGCCACCCTACCACTCAGGCGAGGAGTCAGATCTAGCAAGAAGAAGGGCAAATCTAGCCCGAGCATCGAGGTGCGGGGACAGCCCAGCCACAACCAGGGAAGGAAACAACGTCGAGAGGACAACCACCGCCGATGGACAAGCACCGGCCAACGTGAGAGCAATGCGCATGTGGAAAAACAAGGTGGGTAGGGTCAGGTGGTCTAAGGTAACACCTCTAAGGAGGGAACGACACTGAAGGCATCGCCGCCACCCGATCTGTCAAGAACCGAATATGAGGTTTTCACTCTGGACAAATGCCACAAGACCCCATAGTGAGTGAGGTAGAGCTCCAAGACGACGCCTCCAAGGAGGGTAACAATGTCCAAGGACATCATCATCGTCAGATCCTGCTAAAGAGAACCAGATCTAGGGTTTTCACCTAAAACACGGTACCACACGGAACAAGCTCATCACCCCCCACGGTCTAGGCGTGACCACATCACAAGGCCGCCTAGCACAAGGATAGCACCACTCGCCGGCCTCGACGCTAGCATCTGCGTCTGCCTTTGCGCCCAACTAACGACCACACCACCGTCTGCCAGCCAACCACAGCCCTGCCCAGCCATGCACCGGCCGACCCCTGATCCAACATCGAAGTGGGGTGCCCACCATAGACGATGTCATGGCGGCTTCAACAGTGAGGCCGGCCTCCACCACACAGGCCAACAGCGGTAGCCGATCGGGAACCCCACACCAGCTAGTCACCATCGAAGAACGCTACCATGGCAGACCTCCACCAGGCGAAAGCGCCAGATCTGGATCGTGGGCGCACACCACCGCAATCTGGAGCCGCCACTCCCATGGAGGGTCAAGCACTACCGCGCCACCCACTACGTAGCACACGCATAGCTATGACACTCTGCACCCCTGAGTGCCGCCACGTGTAGCCCAGCACCAACGCCGGTCGCTGAACCCAAAGAATCGCCACACATCTCCTGCGTTTCAACCATGCACGGCTGCCATGGTCCGTCACACCGCCACACCGTCTCCAGGCAGATCTGCTAGGAAAGGAGCAATATCAGACTAGATATGGGTGAGACGACGAGGCCACACCGCCAGCTCACCGTGTGGCCCACACCTACGCCATGCTATGATGCAAAGCCTACACCACACGCTACACCACCAAGCGGCTGCGGGAGGCCCCGCCGCTACCGCCGCTCACTGGCGACGACGATGAGGGAGGAACATGGTGGTGAGGGATGGTTTTGTGGGGCGGTTAAGTCGCCCCCTAAGTCGTCTGGGAGTGGATCAGGAGGTGTAGTGATAGATCCTATCTGTGAAACATCACCTAAGGGCTAAGCTTTAGTATTTGTTTTGGCTTAGTTGATTATCTATTCTGGTAGAACTTGGATCCCTGTTGTTGTCTGGTGTATCTTGCAATAGTATATATATCCATCCATTTAACTCAACCATTATTATTTACTGATGAGCGATGATGAACTGTTTAGTTTAATGCACACAGCCTATAGCAGTCGTCTGGCTACACTGCACGTGCACAACACAGTTACATGACGGGGTTCTCTGTCTACCGTCCTCCACCTTGGGCAAAACTACCCCTTTTTCATGCCTTTCTAGTGGAGTTTTTTTTAAGTGGTCACTACGATGTATCATTCAGTGCACCTGATAGGCTGCACGCTCATAGATAGCAATATAACTATTTTTTTAAAATTTAACCTCTGAACATCTATTTTTACAAATCTAATTTTATCCTTGAACCTACCAAGCTTGGTAGATATGTACCTACCGAGCTACCTGAGCTCGTCAGGACACCGCCTAGCCACGCATGTCTCATTTAATACCCTATGTTTAATTAGTATGTATACTTAATTAGTGATAATCACATTTATTTAGTATTAATCATATTTGATTAGTGTTAATTGTGAAATTTAATGGCCATTAATGTCTTGCTGAGGTGGGGGATCAGCAGCAACCTATGCTGAGCTACGGTTGCTCGGCAATACCTGTCAAGCTACGCTACGGTAGCATAGCAGATGATACATGTTACTTATCGTGACTATCGAGTTTAGAGATATTGCTAAATTTATAAAAACAAGTTTTTAAAATTCAAATTTTAAAAGAAGGCTATCATCCTATTTGTATGAACAATTCGGCTCCGGCCCTTGTGTATCGGCGATGGGGTGGCGCGCGCGCACGGCGTTCTCGTCCACGCCGGGTTCACCACCCGCCACGTGCACGGCGCCGCCATCTCCACTGGCTGCACCGCGCGACGTGTCGCGAGTCCTGTGGCTACTGGCTAGTGCGAGTTCACTGTTACTTCGGATAAAATCGTTCCATCGGCGGCAGCTGGAGATGGGTTCGTACGCACACGTCCTTTCGCTCCTTTTTTCTCGGTGAAGGTTACGTTTTCTTTCTTTCTTGAAGACCGCGAGGGTGTTGCGTTGCATGACGACTGGAGTAGACAGAATCAAATCACCGACCACGATCACGTAGCTCCTTTACTCCTCGTTGTTACCACCTATAATATTCGGTTGATTCTTTAAAAGCAAATACAATAATGATCTTATAGCCAAGTTAGTCAGCATTTTTGCTGATGTGGAGGAGAGAAGAGAGGAGAGAGATGAGAGCTTGGCTCTCAAAGCATCTCCAACAGTATGAGCTAGTTACTAACTCTAAGACAACTTCTCCAATAGTACTAACTTTTAGCACATAGCTCATAACATAAATAGCCTCACATGACACTCTCACATAATCTTGGAATGTGTGTATGAGACTAGCTGGGCACGGGAGCCTATGCAGTGGTGGGCCTAGATAATAAATGTATGTGAGGAGGAATATGAAAGAGAATGTGAGACATGGTACCACATAATAATAAAAAATATTTTGTGGACAAATAGAAGATAAATTATTGTATAACTTGGCTCTTATAACTTGACTTATAGTCAAACACTTGGCTCTATTATTAGACTTGCTCTAAGCGACGGCAACAAACGCTTAACCTAGATGCCTTGCCTGCCTATCGGTCTGTAACTTTGTATCCCGGCTACGTTGCCTGCGGACGTTGTATGGAGTACTATTACAATCTTACGAAAAAGGTCAAATTTATCCAAATAAACCGCCTTTCCACGATGATGTAATGGGGGTAAGCAATGAGTTTGGAAATATAAATTAAACTTCAGATCATATTTGTGATATTTTTCTCGCTTTGTGTTCTTGAAAAAAAAGGCATTTCTCTCACTTAAGTAAACATAACTTAGTTGGAAAAAAAAGTAACCATAGAAACTTCGGATAATACCAGATATCCTCAAACTCGTGAGTTGTCCACACTAATTACGTAAACTATTTGGAGGTTAGATTTTACACCCTGTTTGGCTCCCAAAAATTAGTCTTGAAATTGGTATTCGATTCCAAGGAGAAAGGTGTTTAGGTGACACTTGAATTGGAATAATGGATTCCAAACGACAATTCGAAAAACTCAGCAACGACTAAACCCAATTTCCTCCTCTCCCACGTCAATCATCTGCAACTCCTGTGCACGCGCTGCAACCTGCCTCACCATCAACCCTAGCACTAACCGCCGCATCCAGTCATCGAGCCGCGCCTTATCGCCCCCAACAACCAAGCGTAGATAGAGAGAGAGAGAGAGAGAGAGAGAGAGCACCGGCGGCAACAGTGGAAGCGGCTACGGCAAGGAGGTGAGCCTGTTTGCTTGGATTGGAGATCGCTTGCTTCCCCTGTGTCTTTACGTTTCATGGTTCTTTGAGCTGTGTATCAGTGTGTACTTGTTGGATGTAATACAGATTTGGTTCTTCCGATTTAGTAGTTTCATTCTTTTTCTCGTTAATTTGGTGCTTGATCGGAAAATCTCTGCCGGGAGTTGGTTTCTTGTTGAGGTAGGTTAACTCATATCTTTTTTACTAGGACTTGGAGAGTTATGCTAGAAAAATGCCTACTTCCTTTTGGAGGAGGACTAGGGGTACTATATAAAGATAGGAAGGGTGATCATGGAGAACTCAAGCCGCAACCTAACTCATCTAAAGCACAGGGCGCACGAAAGAATTAGAGGCTAAGTTATATTCTTTAGCACTAGATTCTTGTATAGAGTAAGAATCCGACATCTATAAGGTTTGAGAGGGTTGTGAGAGAACGACAATCCCTTATACTCTTTTGAGGTTGTGCTTAAGGAATTTGTGGTTAGATTCGCCAAATCTCTCTCTCTCTATCTCTCTCGTCGTGATTGTTTTTACATCGTCATTTTGGTTATCTCTATAAGATGCATCTACATCGTTCTTGATACCGTGCATACTTGTGCCTTATCTCGTAACTCTGATCCGATCTGAGAGCTGTGTGCATAAGGAGGGGTTATCAGAGTATAACAAGTGGTATCAAAGTCAAGGCTAGATTAATCTGATTTGCAAGAAGGTCAAAAAAGTGTCAGGTGGCACAAAATTAATATTGATGTCAACGATGTGAAATCAAGTAGAAAAATTTAACGGTGGAGAAAATATCAACATGTGCCAATGTATGGTGAAATATGTACTTGTTCAACAAGGGTTAATTGATGCTTTTGAAGGGAATAGACCAGAAATGACATCCGCTGAAGGTTGGAAGGTGATGGAGTGGAAGGCTATCAGTACAATTTGTCTTTCTCTTCGATGACGTAAAGTACCCAATAATCATAGAGAATTTATTGAAGAAGTTATGGAGCAACTTAGAAGAATTGTATATAGCGGAGTCGCTAACAAAGCAGTGGGTGCTGAAGTGATAATTGTATAGGTTGCACATGGAGGAAGATACATGGTTCGTTGACCATCTCAATTTCTTCAATAAGCTTATCATATAGCTGACTAGTGTTGATGAGAAAATTGAGGAGAACGACAAGGTTGTTGACGAGGATATAATAATCCACTAATTATTATGTCATTATATTATTCGAGTATACCCCTTATCAATAAGAGAGAGATACCATTAGATAGTCGCAAGTCTTACTGCGACTACTCCTTGGTCATAAGTCTTTTTGCGACCACATCGTCGTAAGTTTTACTGCGACTACTCCTTGGTTAGAAGTTTTTCTATGACCACATATTCGTAAATCTTACTGCGACTACTCCTTGGTCGTAAGTCTTTTTACGACCACGTAGTCGTAAGATATAACACCTCGTGGTCGTGGGTCTTTCTGCAACTAACATATTCCCAACTAGTTTGTTTACAACAACCTACTTCATCATGGGGTCGTCTGACAAGACGATTAGAACATGCGTTTATTCTTAGTAACCACACACGATCTCTCTGACAACAACCATCGCAAGGCGAACTGGCCACTACGTCTCTCTGACAGGAACTTCCATCAGACGATTATCATCTGAAGTGTTAAGGCGTCTTTGGCACGGGACAACGGCCACCACTTCGTTGATTATATGGAGGTTGACGCCGAAGAGGAAAAGATAGAAGACATTAGAGTAGGAGATAGTGCTAGGCATTTCGCATTATTTTCGATTGTAATTCTCTCTAAGCAATAGGTACATAGGACGTAGGGTTATTATTCATCCAGGAGAAGGCCCGAACCTGTATAAAAATTCCTATGTCTCTCTTCTGCATGTGCATATACTGAGTCTTCTAGAGTTTCCCTTAATCTAAACAAATCATACGTAAGATCGATATTACAACATCGACATTTCGCACCATCCGTGGGGAGTTCTTTCTTCCAAGACTCTGGTAATTTTCTTATCGGCAAGTTCTTTTCTTCTAATGTCCTCATGGCAGGGGAGTGGAACGAGGAGAACTGGTTCGACTTGGCTGACTACGCGAATATTTACATGGAGGCCTACTACGACTACGAGCAGGTCATGCTTGCTTCTGATGGCGAGGTTGTCCCTGGAGATCCATCCCGGCATCACAGAGATTGCGTTGCGGGAAAGGCTGAGGAAGGATCCATATTCCCTGCAGCAGTATGCCAGACGGAGGAACCACTTCCCCCAGATGGCAAGTGTCAATCCGACCATAAGTAGGACTTTTAACATAACGAGAGGCCTACCTCCAAGTGTTCGAGTCCCCTATCAACCACTCCAGTAGTTTCAGCGGGCATTGGACTCAGTCATTCTGGGAATTCATCACCAACTAGTGGTCGTAAATCTCTTATTGTCCATGCATAGAGGATGGGTGGGTTCTCTGTGAGTCTGTCCACACTCTTGTATGGTTCAGCTCCAACGGGAGACGGTTATAACCCGAAATTCCCCTACCTGGTGGGGCTTACTCTAGGTCGCAATGCACTCTCGCTGGAGCATTCTTCAAGCGAGGGGACCTCCGTTGAAAGTGGAGATTCTAGGCAGGAGGTCTTTACGCTCCCCTTAGGTCCTGATCACTCTCTCGAAGGAAGACTTGAGGATTCTCCCCGTCACACCCTGCCACTCGTCGTCAGGATGGCAAGGAGACCTCTAGTGATTAATTAGGTCAGCTGTCTCATGAGCGTGGGAGAAATTTTAGAACTAATCGCTCTCCATTATGGCAGCCACAACCAGTCTTAGTGATTGAGGATCTCGAGACCACCCGAAGGAGGCGATTGGTGTAGGGACCCAGATTTTACAATCCGAATTCCTCTGTGATTCCAACGCACTATTCCCTGGATCAGTAGATAGTGCTCACAGATTACAGTTCTGAATATCAAAGTACATATCATGCGGAAGCGTAAATATAATAGTAGACTTACTCATGGGCCGATTAGGCCGAACTCATTAAATTGTAGCAGCGGAAGAACGAAGCACACATGTGGGACCTTCAGGACATGCCCACAGCAGCCAACTGGAGGTTCGCGACCTAGCCCTTGACATCTTCATCTTCTCTGCCGTCAAGTACAATCGTGTTGCTGAGGCGAAGTGTTCTGATTCCTGATTCTGGATTTGTTGTGAAAGCGAGTGTGAGCACAAACCACCGTGCTCCGCGAGCCAATACACAGAATGCAAATAAATAGTATGCATGACTTATCAAAGGAGAGGCTCGGGTTATTTTATTTGCCAAAATCGTTTTTGGTAGCATTATTATTATTTAATCATAGTGTTATGGTTGCTACCTAAACTCTACACAACGATTACCATAATTGACTTAATCCACCGAAAATACACTTTCTTTATTGGCTGCTGTCTAAGACTCCAAACAGCGAGTGACATCATTTAATTAGTCCACCGATCTTACTCTTTCTATACTGATCGCTATCTAAGACAACAAAAAGCGAATATCATCAATTATACAATCCACCAATCAATTGCTGCCTAAATCCCCAAACAGCAAGTATCATCATTTATATAATCCACCGATCAATTGCTGCCTAAAACTCCAAACAGTTAGCGACATCATTTATCTAATATCATTTATTTTATCCACCAATATCTTTTGTATTCTAAATTCCTAACAATCCAATCCTTTTGTTATTGATCCACAACCATAATTTTCTCTTCCAATAATCAAATTTATTTTCCATTATCTATCTCTAACTAGTTCACTAGTATACCTCCACCAAGAGTATCAATGATCAAGTTTACGATTCACTAGTATACTTCCACCAAGAATATCATTGATCAAGTCTATACTCCAATTATCATATCTCCAAATTTCCAAAAATTCAGTTGACCCATCTAGTAATCGATCAAATCCTATTAATTCCATTATCACCAATATCCCCTAATAATTTATATTAGTTATCAGTGTCATAATCCAGCAAGTACCTTTGCACTACCTATTTCTCCAAAAATCATTTGATTCATCTATCTAACCTATATATTCATTTAGGCTCCACCAATTTATTTCTCCCAGAATCTACACTATCATTTCCCTTTTATGATCGATATGAGTCCACCAATATCTTTATGCGTTTACCTCAAACATCCATCTCCTTTACTCACGACTCTATTTATTCCTCCCTATATTTTACTTTGTAAGAACAGAAGTGTCATTATTTGAAATATAATACATAAAAATTTCCTGAGACCTAGCAGTTTTGACCAAAAACATAATGTATAAGAGAATGCAATAATAATAGCGATCCAAATTCCATCCACCGTTACATGGTCTCTGCACCATATGCTAGACCTTCAGCGTTATAGCCGCTTACATTATCACTGGGACGACACCCAGGGCAACACAAATCAGGGCTTTCCGTTGCCCTCCACTTTTCCATTTCCACCCACAAGGTTGTTTTTGAAACAGAACTATATCTGGTTAAGTTCCCATGTCCGCCCTTGACCGTGGGCACGGCTATTCGAATAGTTTTGACTCTGCAGAGTTTGTACACTTTCCCCACAAGAGTCAATCAACTCGTTGCCCCACACGATTCCTTAGTCATGTGGTTGAGCAGACAATCACAGTGACTTTTCAAAGTATCTAGTCCCTTTTGTCATCTCACTTTATGGGCTTCTCCCACTTGCGGTGGGTCCCATCTATGCACGAGATGTTTCCCACAGTTACTAACGCAGCCGGGCTCCACTTCCCGCAACGCTTAGAACAGCTGGAAAACTTCACCCTCCACTTGGTGTCCCTTTAGGCCTCCCCTTGCCCTTGCGTATCCACTTCCATCCACTACCGGTGAGATGAGTCCGGGGGTTTCGATAAATTTACTTAGCCAAGTTGTACTTTACAGACTTGTGGTGGTATCTGGGCGGTGTACCACTACCCACTTTGTGCTTCCACTGCACCACACACACACCCTCGAACCATCCACCCAGATATTTAAGCAAGTTGGGGTTTTTGGGAGCATAAAATAATCATACCAACATATACCAGTCATTACCACCATGACTACCCAAACCAGTTTCTCATGATTGTAAATGTTAATGATGCTTGGGGCATTTCAGCGCCCCCTAGTATCTAAGCAATATTAAGCATGGCGTATAATTAGGGACTTATTTTAGAAAGGTTACTATTATAATTTTGCTAGGGCGACAAGGTTCATACATTCAAATATTCCAAAGGAGATGTAATATTAATCAAGTTAAATAATGGGCATATAACTAGAATCTTGAATTAGTCATGTATTTGCATATAAAATAACAGCATGCAATTTGATAATTTAAACAAAAGTAATTTACAGAAAATGTAGGATCAACATGATCAAAGTATTGACTCGCATGGCGCGGTTTACCGCAGACTTGAGCTCACACGATGCGTTCTCTTGAGCTTCTATTCTTTATCTTCACTCTGACCACGCTTGATCCGTGGAATCTTTAGGACTCCAGTTTCTAACTACGCGACAACCGACAGAATCCAAATAAAAGCAAATAACTCAAAAGATCCAAATAAATCCGAATAAACTCAATTTAGTTTTATTATGAGTCAATGGGTGTTTTGGGTGATTTGAGGCATGGTTGGTAATAGAATACGACGACTCGATCTTTTTAGTACGAGCTTCTTCTATTATTTTTATATTTATTAAGAAAGCTCCATGAGTTAGGTTAGACCTATGAATTGGTGTGCGAGTTTATTGAGCATTATTTTGTTGAGTGCTATTGTTCAGGGCATAAACTGATGACGGGAAAATGGGCATGAATACGCGTCCGCGTCATTAGAGACAAGTTAATTAAATTTAATTGAAAATGAGACAAAGGAATCAGGTATTGCGGGTTCATTACTTCCAGAATTAATACATTTACATAAAAATTCTGTTAATTACATCTCTTTGCGAGAAAACCCCTGATTAAGAATTCCAACATAAACATTACAACAAATTACAACACATGACTATTACAAAAATAAAAGAGAAAAGGTCTTCAATCTTGGCGTTGCTGATGGATGCTTGCGCAAGGGTATTTTAGCTGCATTCGTATTATTATTATTATTTATTTGTTTTTCTCCTGGGAGGTTACGGAAGCTTTTCATTTTGTTACTAGGATGGGGGCTACTGCCTTGGGCTAAGCTGCAGCCTGTACAAGCATGCAGCTCGTGCCTTGTTTAGGGTTTAGGGTGGTTTCCATGTAGGTCATTATTATTGTTGACCAATTAATTAGAGAAGTGTTTAACGCTTGCATGCATGCAGCCATGATACCATTTTCTTCGCTACACGAGAGAGATGCAGTTGTTCGGAGGATTAATGCTCAATCTCTGCATGCAAGCCTTGATACTGCAGCTAGCTATGTGCCATTTTTGTGTGATGACGCCCATTTCTCACCTTGGCATGGTATCCATGAAAATAGAACCCATACACAAAGTGTAAAAAAAAAAATTATTTCTCTATTTTATTTTCACCACGAGGGTATTTTAGCTGCATTATTTTGCTAACATGACATGTGATTTTATTTGGTGAACCTATGCATGTAGCATGATTGAAGTTTAATTATTTCAGTTTTTTTATTATCTTGTAACATTGCATAGCGCTTGCAAATATTGCGCGCTCGCATGTAGCATAGCCAAAGCGAATGTTTTTTTTTAATATTTCTATTACTACTAGCATGACACGGATTTTATGCATGTATTGTAATAGAAACATTTCATTATTTTATTTGTTTTGCTCCGCCTTGTATTACTACTAGCATTGCATAGCGCTTGCAAATATTAAGCGCTTGAACGTAGCGTAACCGAGGCGAAGTTTATTTTATTATTATATATTTTTTTTAAACATTTGTATTGCTATATGCCATATATTTTAGGCATGTAGTGTAATAAAAGTATGTCGTCATTTTATATTTTTATTGTTGTGCCTCACCTTGTATTACTACTAGCATTGCATAGCGCTTGCAAATGTTGAGCGCTTGCATGTAGCGTAACCAAAGCGAAGGTTGTTGCTTAATATTTTTATTACTACTAGTGCGCCATGGATTTTATGCACGTAGTGTATGAAAATTCAGAATTAATTATTTTATTGTTTTGCCCCGCCTTGTATTACTACTAGCATTACATAGCGCTTGCAAATGTCGAGCGCTTGCATGTAGCGTAACCGAGACGAAGTTTGTTGTTTTTATATTACTACTAACACGCCGTAGATTTTGGGTATGTCGTGTAATAGAAATTAAGTGTTTTGCTCCACCTTGTATTACCACTAGCACGTAGCGTAACCGAGGCGAAGATTGTTGTTTTAATATTTTTAACATTTGTTCATGCATTTTTATTATTTTTTGCAGCATACACCCACCCCTAATTCGTATCCATTTTAGGGGACCGAATTGAGGAAATAGGGTTTCTAATCTTCTCACTCTCGGTTTGTATCCATTTGTAGGGGGACCGAACCTAAGAGACGAGGGATCGAGCACTCGTTCTTCGGGTTTGTATCCGCCTAACGGGACCGAACCGAGAAAATGAGGTCTTCATGCCTCGCCTTGATTTGTATCCATTTGTAGTGGACCGAACCTAAGAGACGAGAGATCAAGCACTCGCTCTTCGGGTTTGTATCCGCCTAACGGGACCGAACCAAGGGGGCAAAAAGTATAAAAGAAGAGGAAAAAAATAGAGGAAGAAGAAAGCTTCTTAATTCATACCGCCATGGCTACCTCGGAGGACGAAGAGAAGGAGCGAGTATCTCACCTTTTCTTCAAAACACCCGCCGGCTCTCCCTCTATCTTTCTCTCTAGATCTTTTTTTTGCTCTCAAGTGTTTGCCGAAGCTCTCCTTTTCTCTCCAAATGGACAGCCTTTCCCCTCTTTCTTTCCTCCAAAGAGCCCTCTCTTTCCATACCATTACCCTCTATTTATAGCACAAAGATGAGGGGTGGTTTATGGGAAGTTATGGCAACTTCCCACTTTGATTTTCTTTTCCTGATTTTTTTTTTGCTATCAAGATTTCAGCCTTTAAGCTACGTACGCGCAAAACATGCAAATTCATGGGCCAAGCAATCAAATACGTGGGCATTGTGGGCACGAACCTGCCCTTTCAATACGTGGGTATTGCTTTAATTTACTTGGAGAAGCTCCTACTTCATGCATGCACACGATCAAGGAGGTTACCACATTATCATTTTTTGTTAATTTTAGTAATTGAGAAGATAATTAACTCCTTGATGCATGCAACCACTTTCTTTACTACGTGGGAAAAGTGCCCTTTGACAGCCATGTGGGCCATTAATTCCTTCATACAAACGTATTTGGCTTGATCATGCGAGCTCTTAATTTGTACTGAGTATTTTCTTGTGCGTGCGTGTGGCCCCAGTCTGGTAGTGGCAACTTCTCTTTTTTTTTAATTTATGGAGGGGGCAATTAATTCTCATAACTATTTTGGTTTGCCTTTATGCATGCATATAGCACGTGAGCGTATATGGCTATTGGCATGGATTATTTTTTTCGTACGTCATCTGACTATATCAGTTTATCCAAGCAGCATTTGTTCTCCGAATGACTTAAAAATTAAACACGAGACTTTCACTTGCGCCACAAACATGCCATAAAAATTCGCCGCTCGATGGTCATATGTAGTACACACAAAAAATCCTGGAAGGTGGACTTATGCTTTGCGTACGTCATCCGGCCGTATTATCCTATTCGAGTGAGCATATGTACTCCGAATGAGCTGCAAATTTAACACGAGACTTTCACTCGCACCATAAACATGTCATAAAAATTCGCCACTTGATTGTAACATGTAGCACACACAAAAAATCCCGGAAGGTGGACTTGTGCTTTGCGTACGCCATCCGGCCGTATTATCCTATTCGAGTGAGCATATGTACTCCGAATGAGCTGCAAATTTGACACGAGACTTTCACTCGCACCACAAACATGTCATAAAATTTCGTCGCTCAAATGTAATATGTACGGTATGCAAAAAATCTTGGAAAGTAACATGCCGGACAAAATTGGTGTCAACAAATGCCCCCTCGAGGTCCGGGTGCAAAAGTATTTGTTTTTTTGCATCTGGAACTCGATACGCCTCATGTGTGTCTATATATATGTATATATATTTTTGGGTGTATTTGGAGGTGTATTTACTTGGAGGTGGACATGCTCCGGTTAAGCAATTTGAATGTGCTCTTTACGAAAGCATTTTTAGAACGTGCATATGCATGCAGCCTTGCATGTGTTATGTATGCAGCCTTGCATGTGTTAACCGTTTGTTAGCTTTGAAAAATAAGCCTTACATCTACAGCTAACTGACGCCAACGTGAAGGATTGAAGTATTATCTTTTATTTTGTGAGCAAGCTGCCAACGTGAAGCATTGAAGTATTATCTTTTATTTTGTGAGCAAGATGCCAACGTGAAGCACTGATGCTTTATTTACTCACTTACAATTTATGATCTAAAAGTTTCAGATCTCTATTATTTATTTATTTTCGTGCTATTGTCATCAATTTAGGCTTGTTTTCAAGTGCTTATTCATTTTTTTACGCCACAGTTTAGGCTCGTAAGGCGTTGGAGCGCTTATTATTATTATTATTTTTTTTTTCCGCCACAGCTTAGGCTCGTAAGGCATTGGAGCGCTTATTTTTTTTGCGCCACAGTTTAGGCTCGTAAGGCATTGGAGCGCTTATTTTTTTTTGCGCCACAGTTTAGGCTCGTAAGGCGTTGGAGCGTTTATTATTTTTTTTGCACCACAGTTTAAGCTCGTAAGGCGTTGGAGCGCTTTTTTTTTTGCACCACAGTTTAAGCTCGTAAGGCGTTGGAGCGCTTATTATTTTTTGCACCACAGTTTAAGCTCGTAAGGCGTTGGAGCGCTTATTATTTTTTTTTTGCACCACAGTTTAGGCTCGTAAGGCATTGGAGCGCTTATTATATTTTTTTTGTGCCATAGTTTAGGCTCGTAAGGCATTGGAGCGCTTATTATTTTTTGCACCACAGTTTAAGCTCGTAAGGCGTTGGAGCGATTTTTTTTTTGCGCCACAGTTTAGGCTCGTAAGGCGTTGGAGCGATTATTTTTTTTTGCGCCACAGTTTAGGCTCGTAAGGCGTTGGAGCGTTTTTTTATTATTATTATTTTACGCGTAGTAACGCTTTAGAAATTTCCCATTTACCGGTGGTGGGGAATATTCACCATCTGGGGAAATAATTTTATATGCGCCACTAGAATATACTTCTTTTATGATGTAAGGGCCTTCCCATTTAGGCTCAAATTTTCCATGCATCCGGTGTGTAATATTCATAGGGCGAATAACAGCGAGGACTAGATCTCCTTCTTTAAATGACCTCCTTTTGAGGCGCTTATCAAAAGCTCGTGACATTCTTGCCTGGTACGCTTCTAAGTTTTGTAATGCTTGAAGACGTTTCCCTTCAAGACGCTCTAATTCCTCTAACCGTATTTTAGCGGCCTCCTCTTCTAAGAGTTTCTCATGCATAGCGACTCTCAAAGAATTAATTTGTACTTCCAAAGGCAAGACCGCCTCTCCTCCATATACCAGGGAGTAAGGAGTCATTCCAGTTGGTGTGCGTGTCGTGGTCCTATACGCCCACAAGGCCTCGAGCAGTTTTTCATGCCAATCTCGCTTGTTCTTTGAGACCACCTTCTTTAATAATTTGCACAGGGTTTTATTAAATGCCTCAGCTTGTCCATTGGCCGCTGCATTATATGCCGTAGAAAAATGATGTTTTATTTTAAATTTTGCGCACAACTTTTCCATCTGTCTATTTTTGAATGGTGACCCGTTATCAGATATAATCCGCGAAGGGACGCCAAAGCGATATATAAGATGAGTTCTTATAAAATTTTCTACATTTTCTGCCTTAACTTCTCTTAATGGTATGACTTCCGCCCATTTAGAGAAATAGTCAGTCGCTGCGAGAATAAATTTATGCCCTTTGGATGATGGCGGCTGAATTAGTCCAACTATATCCATTCCCCACATTTCAAAGGGCCAGGACATGCTGGTGGGGTGCAGTGGCTCATGTGGTTGATGGATGAAGTTAGCATGTACCTGACACTCATGACACTTTTTTGCAAATTTCATAGCATCCTCAAACATTGTAGGCCAATAATAGCCCAAATGCTTTAATTGGTAATGTAGTTTGGGACCAGATTGGTGTGCACCGCAAACTCCAGCATGCACTTCCCTCAATGCTTCCATCACCTCATTTCCAGCGAGGCAACGCAGCAGGATACCATCATATGAACGCCTATAGAGCGTATCATTTATGCATGTGTAGTGGACTGACCTTCTTCGAATTCTAGTCCTTTCGCAAGAATCGAGAGGTAAATAACCGTGGAGTAAATATTCGAGAAATGGAGTCCGCCAATCTCCTACTTCAATTTCACAAATATCCGCTGTCAATGCTATAGAGGATGTTGTTTCACCTTCCTCAGCGAGTATTGGCAGTACTCTCCGTTCCTCTATGCGCACGTCCATTATTTCATAAGAATTTATTGACATGCTAGCTGCCAAACCTGCCAACGCATCAGCCTTTTCATTTTGGCTTCTAACGATATGTTGTATACTTAAGTTAGTGAACATAGACATAAGCTCTTTTGCTCTCAGAAAATATGGCATTAATTCCTCTTTCTTTACCATGTAAATCCCTAAAAGTTGGTTAATAACTAATTGGGAATCACCATACACCGACAATGTGTCTAATCCCATATTTAAGGCTATTTCCAGCCCTATAATTAAAGCTTCATACTCGGCAGAATTATTTGAAACTGCTGAGGTTAAAGTGAATGAATATGGAATTATTTCTCCACTAGGCGTAACAAAGATGATGCCGGCGCCCGCTCCCGATCGCCGACAAGCACCATCAAAATATATTTGCCATGTTGGATTGGCGATCGATGTGACAAATATCTCTTCATCTGGTAAATCATCATCGATAGGAAAATCATCAGGAATAGGGTGAGCAGCTAGAAAGTCTGCCAAAGCTTGCCCTTTCGTAGCTTTTTGTGGTACAAACACAATGTCAAATTGTGACAGGAACATCGCCCATTTAGCTAATCTCCCTGAAAGAACCATTTTATTTAAGATGTATCGGAGCGGATCTGCTCTCGAAATGAGGTGCACAGTGTGCTCTAGCATATAGTGGCGCAATTTTTGTGCCGCAAATACCAATGCTAAACATATTTTCTCCATGTCTAGATAATTGCATTCTGCCCCCACAAGGGTGCGACTGAGATAATATAAGGACATTTCTTTTCCTTCATCATTATTCTGCGCCAAAAGAACACCTAATGATGTTGGCATGGCTGCTGTATAAAGGATTAATGGTCGTCCTTTAATTGGCGCACTCAAGACAGGGGGATTTATCAAATACTTCTTTATATCTAAGAATGCATTTTGGCATGCTTGATCCCATTGGAAAGGAACACCTTTTCTCGTAAGCCGAGAAAAAGGTTTGCATCTCCCGGATAAATTCGAGATAAATCTCCTAATATATGCTAAATGACCTTGGAGGCTCTTCAATTTATGAAGGTTTTTAGGTGGTGGCATTTTAACAATTGCCTCTATTTTACTTGGGTCAATTTCGATCCCACGCTTTGTAACTATAAAACCCAGAAATTTTCCAGAAGAAACCCCAAAGGCACATTTCATTGGGTTCATTTTCAGATTATGTTGTCTAAGGCGTTCAAAAACCACAGAGAGATGCTTTAAGTGATCTCTTTCATGTTTTGATTTTACAATAATGTCATCTATGTAGCACTCAACGATGATGTGCAATAGTCCATCAAAGACAATTGTCATGGCTCGTTGATATGTTGCGCCAGCATTTTTAAGTCCAAAAGGCATAACCCTATAACAGAATATTCCTTTAGGTGTTCGAAATGCTGTTAACTCCTCATCTTCTGGTGCCATTTTTATTTGATTATAACCCGAAAAGCCATCCATAAATGAAAATATTTCATGCCCCATAGTAGAATCAATAAGTATTTCAGAGATAGGTATTGGAAAATCATCTTTAGGGCATGCCCTATTCAAATCTCTAAAATCTACACATACACGAATTTGCCCATTCTTCTTCTTGACAGGAACAATGTTGGAAAGCCACTTAGGATATTTGACTTCCCGAATAAACCCAGCTATTATGAGTTTATCGACTTCAGCTTCTATTTTTGGGAGTATATCTGGTCGAAACCTCCGTTGTGATTGCTTGACTGGTGGAATGTCTTCTTGCACGGCGAGTCGATGTACTGCCACTGCTGGATCCAACCCTGGCATTTCTTCATATGTCCAAGCGAACACATCCCTATTTGTCGAAAGAAATTTATGATATTTTTCTTTACTTTCCTTAGATAAATGTTTGCTAATATAAACTGGACGAGGCTCGTCAAGCGTCCCAATATTGATTTCTTCCAATTCATCAATGGTGGGTTGATTTCCATCCTCCATTTGTGGAGCCGCTGCCGTTGTGTCTATAAATTCAGTCGAGGTCATACAAACATCATACCCCAACCCATACCTCTTTTCCTTTAATGTTTGATCTTCGTGTAGGGCTTCAAGTTGTGCTTGGGACAACGCCTTTTCAAATGGTGCAAGCTGCCCCCGGCCATTGCATAGAGAAGGGCCTTTAATGATATCATAACCCATTTTCTGCATCATATAAAGAACCTTATCGTCATATAAAGAAATAGGTAATGATTCATCATCCTTATTTGACAGAGTTATTTGAGCAACTACTCTATTCTTATTTTTGCTCGTGCTAGAGTTGTGCAATTGATTTTGAGCTTGCTTTATTTTATGTTGTACCAAAGGAGGTAAGGGTGTCGGAAACTCAATACCTTTATTAGAGGATGATTTATTCACGACACGAAATATTGGATCTCCTTTCTTCCTTTGGCCACTTGGTATATATTGGTATATCTTTGTTGTTGATGAGGATTCCTCAATACCTTTCTTTATAAAATTCGACTCTGGTACAAACACTGACTTTGGCTTGCACAGTTTATCGACGGGCTCGAAATAGAATTTGGCATCAGCATAGAAGGCTTCAGCTATTGTGAATGGCCTTTTATCAGCAAATATCCGTATTGTCTCCCCTGATTGATCTTTGTATTTAATGCATTGATGAAGCGTAGATGGTACGACTTGATTTTCATGCAACCATGGGCGGCCAAGCAGGGCATTATATGAGGTAGCCGCATCGATCACGTGAAAGTTCACATATGTGCATAGTGTTTCCAACTTTAAAACCAATGATATGTTACCCATAGCTTCCTGACCAGATTGATTGAAGCCATGAATAACCACATTAGATTGGGTCAAGTCCTTTTTGGAATATCCAATCCTTTTTAAGGTACGCAAAGGTAATAAATTTATGGCAGATCCGCCATCTATCATTATGCGATTTACGGGCGACTCATCAATTTCACCAAACATGAGAAGTGGCCTGTTGTGCTTCTTAGAACCTAATAGCATGTCTTCCTCAGTGAACGTCATATTTAAAATCTCAGCTACTTCTGTCTCTGTTTGCGACACTTCTACCCTATAATCCTCAGGAAAAGAAAGTGCTGTAACAAAAGCCTTGCGCAAATCAGACGAAAGACACAAAGCATCATACACAGAAAGCATAGCTGGTATTTTCTTCAAGTGAGAGATTACATCATACTTGACTGACATATTAGTAGCAAAGTCGGTCGTTTCATTTAGGGTTACATTTTTGTTTTTGGGCTCCTTTCTAGCTGAAAGATGAGGATCAGCTAACTGGCGGCCTGATCTAAGTTGAACTTGGTCAACTTCTGGAGATTCTTCTTCAGGGAAGTGAAGAGAACCCTCATCATCCTCAAAGACACCAATGGTGAGGACATTGAATTCTTCATGAGGACTGCTCACACGCTTTGTCAATCTTTGCGTTATTCTTGGCATGGAGCGTGGATCTTCACCTTGTACTATTACTTGTTGCAGCATGCGGCCTCCTGGCCGCCACTGCCCCCTATCTTGGACTCTTCGAAAAGTTGATGGGTCGAGCTTTGTGGCATGGATCCATCGATGAAAAGCCTCTCTTTTAAGTTGACCGCTGCATCTTTGCTGCCGACCATAGTATGATGCACGGCCTGAGGAAACCATTGGAATTAACTTAGACTTTAAGACCAGCATTCTTTTATCATAAGATGATGTCATATTATCAATTGGTGTCATATTCGAAGATGCGGAACTCACCAAGTCATCTTGAAAGGTGGCGACATTTGCTGCAACCATTTTCTTGCCTTTCTTGAAGCTTTTAAGGAGGTCTGCATCAACTGTTCCTTCATCAATCATTTTCTGGATAATATCCTTTACCACAAAGCAATCTTTAAGCGTATGCCCTAAGACGCGATGATAGTGGCAATAATTTGGTTCATTGAACTTGGCAGCTTCTTCAGGCCTTTTTGGGTTAGGGAGCTCTATGAGATTCAACTCCCGTAAGCCCATAAATAAGTCATCGACCTCCTCATTTGGGAAGGAATATTCTCTGTTTTGTCGCTCACTAAGGGTTGGCCTCCTGCGAGCTTGCATTCCCTTTTGCTCCTGATTTCTTGTGGTGGCTCCCCTGGACTGCAACTGTGGAATCACCGCTGTCGTCTCCATTGTTTGCACTTGCTTTGGCTTGGCAGGCAACTTATCACGTTGGCCGCCTTTCTCTACAGGCTTGGTGAATGTCTTTGTTCGACGTGCGACATGCTGCATGTAATTCTCAATATCTGTAGCTTTAGAGGAAAGCTCTTCAAAAGTGATAGGTCGTACACCTTGTAAATAAACAGCCATGTCAGGGCACAGATTATTCATGCACATCCGCACCGCTTCTGGCTCGGTAATTGGCTGTGGGCAATGGAGGCTTAAATTTCTCCACCTGTTAATAAAATCAGCAGCCTTTTCATTTGTTCTTTGCTCTGTTTGGGTCAACTCAGTGATGCCTACGGTTCTTTGAGTGCTATAGAAGCGCTCAAGAAAAGTATCTTGCATTTGCTCCCATGTCTTGATTGAACCTGGTGCCAACTTACTATACCATGTAAAGGCTGGACCAGACAACGTCTGCACAAATTGTCGTAAGAGAAGTGCGCCGTTATGGGCTGTATCTTGACAGGCTGCAAGAAAATGAGCTATATGCTCATGAGGAGACCCGGTTCCATTGAATTTGCTGAATTGCGGCTGGCGGTAATTGCTTGGGAAAGACACCATGTCAACGTCCGGTGGGTATGGCTTAACATACCCCGGACGCATCGAGTAATGAGTTTGCATATACTGGGCTTTCACCCCCTCAGCAATCATCTTTTGGATTGCCTCAAGGCTAATTGCAGGTGATGATTGATGACTATGATGACTTGCAGTAGCATGTATGTCATTATCCCGGCTTGTATTATTAGCTATTTGGTTGCGTAAAGCAGCCAACTCATCTTCTTTTTGCTGAAGTGCAGCTGTAAGTTGGGCTAACTGCTCCTCAACTGGACGTGTTTCATTTGCCGCAAGAACTTGTTCCGCGTAGCTTGGCTCAAAACTACGGGAACGTAGTTCATAAGCGTTTATATCACGTTGGGGATCATTTTCAGGAGAGGAAGATGAATTACTATGGAGGGAATTATGAGACCCTGAGTAATTCGAATCATGCTCTTCATTACCCGAATTTGCTATACTACGAGTTACAGGACGATGACCCATTACAACATTCTTTCGGGCTTTCTTTCTTTTGAAGTGTGTCGATGTTGAAGATGCTTCGCTGGTATCATCCGCCACCTCGGTGACTCCGACCGGCATCGAAAGAAAAACCTCAGCTGCATTTTTTGAGGCCCTCTTTCGAGTTGGCCAAGGAGCCATCATTGTTGCCGCCTTCTTGGGTGTGCTTGCTAGCTTCTTCACCACTTGGGTATTGCCACCATGACTTGATGAAGGAGAGTTTGTCCCTTGAATTTTGCTAGATTTAGAGTCAGCTCGTATTGCCAACTCCCTCTGTTTGTAGGCTTCTCGTTTTGCACGTGCACGGGCAGCCTGAGTGACATAGTTTTGTCGCCGAGGGTCTTGTTCAATGAATTCTTGGTACTCTGGCCACTTAGTGAACGCCTCCGCTCGCCGCATAATAGCACCTCCAACATCATTTGCAGATGCGGATGTGCCTGGAAGCATCTCCCTCAAGGTTTGGCAGATACTCCGTGTGATATATGAATCCAGGGCAGGATTCATCCTTCCTCGAATCCTCAGTCGGTTCTTCCTTACCCTGTTCCAAATGGTGGTGCCCACTTGCTCGCGTTGATGTCTTGCCACGACAGGGTCAATTGCCACAGGGAAATCAACCCACGCACGCCGAGCATTGCGTTGACGACGACGATGCCGTGACGGAGAAAATGAGCCATCAAAGGAAGGTCGTGGAATTGGGGTAGATGACGATAAAGGATCTGAGTTTGTAGCCGTTGGATTCACGCGGCCCATCTTGATGTCACCAGGAGTGAGGTACACTCCTTGCCACAGGAGCGTATGCTTGTGGTTCGGTTTAGGCATGGACCTGCTGGGTTTGTTGCCCAGCGAGGGGATGAACTCCGGCGCATCAGCTCGGAGTTGAGTTTGTGCATGACATGGCCTTCCTTCGGACGCAGCATACTCTGTTATTGCAACCTTCCCTTTGTTCACGAGCTGCTGGTGGTAATGTTCATCCACCATCACAGCCTTTCCTTTGCCGCTTGGCTGTGGACAATGGGGTTGGTCGAGCATCATCGCCTTTCCTTTTGGCGTCGGTGACGTAGCCATAGCTGTAGTCCGAGAAGGACCCACCCCTTCTATGCTTAGGGCATGCTTTGACGAGCTTGCCCCCAGCAGCTTATGAGAAATCTGGGATGGGCTTGTGCTCAATGTTGATGAAGCATTTGCCTTCAATACTGGGTGCACATTTGCCACCCGTATTGTAGACGGTGTTGACGGAGAAGGCACTCCCTTTGATTTAGTAGTTGTTGGAGAAGAAGTCGCAGCTTGTCCGCATGGCGTCCTTTTCGATGGACCCACCCGCTTCGCACGGATAGGCCACTCATCAAGTGTTGCGCGATGAAACCTCGATGATGACTCATGGCTTCCAGACCTGGTGTGTGCTTCTTTAGAAAAGCCCACAGGAACCGAGTCAAAGTGACCAGCCTCACGTATGTTGAGATGTTGATCATGTGAGGTGGCTCCTGAAGCCTTTGCTGCTGCCCTCATCCTCCTTTTGGCCGACTTGGACAGGACAGGAATGAACCCATCCTGACGTGCAGAAGTCACTTCATGCTCGTGGTTCGCTATAGCCGGGGACGCAGCTGTGGTTTGTAGTGAACTTGCACTAGTGGTAGCTTGAAAAGGCCCCACCGGTACGTCTAGCCACAGCGACCCAAAGCGTAGCGTGACGAATTGTTGAACTCGCCCCGCCATCCCTTCATATAAAGAAAACCATATGTTAACCTTCTTGCATACACACATATATATATCAGCAACATGATCAATTTAAACGTCATATGTTGCACTTTGATGTTGGAATTCAAAGATGAGGGGAAAAGTATGTCCCACTGGGCGTGCCAGAATCTGATGACGGGAAAATGGGCATGAATACGCGTCCGCGTCATTAGAGACAAGTTAATTAAATTTAATTGAAAATGAGACAAAGGAATCAGGTATTGCGGGTTCATTACTTCCAGAATTAATACATTTACATAAAAATTCTGTTAATTACATCTCTTTGCGAGAAAACCCCTGATTAAGAATTCCAACATAAACATTACAACAAATTACAACACATGACTATTACAAAAATAAAAGAGAAAAGGTCTTCAATCTTGGCGTTGCTGATGGATGCTTGCGCAAGGGTATTTTAGCTGCATTCGTATTATTATTATTATTTATTTGTTTTTCTCCTGGGAGGTTACGGAAGCTTTTCATTTTGTTACTAGGATGGGGGCTACTGCCTTGGGCTAAGCTGCAGCCTGTACAAGCATGCAGCTCGTGCCTTGTTTAGGGTTTAGGGTGGTTTCCATGTAGGTCATTATTATTGTTGACCAATTAATTAGAGAAGTGTTTAACGCTTGCATGCATGCAGCCATGATACCATTTTCTTCGCTACACGAGAGAGATGCAGTTGTTCGGAGGATTAATGCTCAATCTCTGCATGCAAGCCTTGATACTGCAGCTAGCTATGTGCCATTTTTGTGTGATGACGCCCATTTCTCACCTTGGCATGGTATCCATGAAAATAGAACCCATACACAAAGTGTAAAAAAAAAAATTATTTCTCTATTTTATTTTCACCACGAGGGTATTTTAGCTGCATTATTTTGCTAACATGACATGTGATTTTATTTGGTGAACCTATGCATGTAGCATGATTGAAGTTTAATTATTTCAGTTTTTTTATTATCTTGTAACATTGCATAGCGCTTGCAAATATTGCGCGCTCGCATGTAGCATAGCCAAAGCGAATGTTTTTTTTTTTAATATTTCTATTACTACTAGCATGACACGGATTTTATGCATGTATTGTAATAGAAACATTTCATTATTTTATTTGTTTTGCTCCGCCTTGTATTACTACTAGCATTGCATAGCGCTTGCAAATATTAAGCGCTTGAACGTAGCGTAACCGAGGCGAAGTTTATTTTATTATTATATATTTTTTTTAAACATTTGTATTGCTATATGCCATATATTTTAGGCATGTAGTGTAATAAAAGTATGTCGTCATTTTATATTTTTATTGTTGTGCCTCACCTTGTATTACTACTAGCATTGCATAGCGCTTGCAAATGTTGAGCGCTTGCATGTAGCGTAACCAAAGCGAAGGTTGTTGCTTAATATTTTTATTACTACTAGTGCGCCATGGATTTTATGCACGTAGTGTATGAAAATTCAGAATTAATTATTTTATTGTTTTGCCCCGCCTTGTATTACTACTAGCATTACATAGCGCTTGCAAATGTCGAGCGCTTGCATGTAGCGTAACCGAGACGAAGTTTGTTGTTTTTATATTACTACTAACACGCCGTAGATTTTGGGTATGTCGTGTAATAGAAATTAAGTGTTTTGCTCCACCTTGTATTACCACTAGCACGTAGCGTAACCGAGGCGAAGATTGTTGTTTTAATATTTTTAACATTTGTTCATGCATTTTTATTATTTTTTGCAGCATACACCCACCCCTAATTCGTATCCATTTTAGGGGACCGAATTGAGGAAATAGGGTTTCTAATCTTCTCACTCTCGGTTTGTATCCATTTGTAGGGGGACCGAACCTAAGAGACGAGGGATCGAGCACTCGTTCTTCGGGTTTGTATCCGCCTAACGGGACCGAACCGAGAAAATGAGGTCTTCATGCCTCGCCTTGATTTGTATCCATTTGTAGTGGACCGAACCTAAGAGACGAGAGATCAAGCACTCGCTCTTCGGGTTTGTATCCGCCTAACGGGACCGAACCAAGGGGGCAAAAAGTATAAAAGAAGAGGAAAAAAATAGAGGAAGAAGAAAGCTTCTTAATTCATACCGCCATGGCTACCTCGGAGGACGAAGAGAAGGAGCGAGTATCTCACCTTTTCTTCAAAACACCCGCCGGCTCTCCCTCTATCTTTCTCTCTAGATCTTTTTTTTGCTCTCAAGTGTTTGCCGAAGCTCTCCTTTTCTCTCCAAATGGACAGCCTTTCCCCTCTTTCTTTCCTCCAAAGAGCCCTCTCTTTCCATACCATTACCCTCTATTTATAGCACAAAGATGAGGGGTGGTTTATGGGAAGTTATGGCAACTTCCCACTTTGATTTTCTTTTCCTGATTTTTTTTTTGCTATCAAGATTTCAGCCTTTAAGCTACGTACGCGCAAAACATGCAAATTCATGGGCCAAGCAATCAAATACGTGGGCATTGTGGGCACGAACCTGCCCTTTCAATACGTGGGTATTGCTTTAATTTACTTGGAGAAGCTCCTACTTCATGCATGCACACGATCAAGGAGGTTACCACATTATCATTTTTTGTTAATTTTAGTAATTGAGAAGATAATTAACTCCTTGATGCATGCAACCACTTTCTTTACTACGTGGGAAAAGTGCCCTTTGACAGCCATGTGGGCCATTAATTCCTTCATACAAACGTATTTGGCTTGATCATGCGAGCTCTTAATTTGTACTGAGTATTTTCTTGTGCGTGCGTGTGGCCCCAGTCTGGTAGTGGCAACTTCTCTTTTTTTTTAATTTATGGAGGGGGCAATTAATTCTCATAACTATTTTGGTTTGCCTTTATGCATGCATATAGCACGTGAGCGTATATGGCTATTGGCATGGATTATTTTTTTCGTACGTCATCTGACTATATCAGTTTATCCAAGCAGCATTTGTTCTCCGAATGACTTAAAAATTAAACACGAGACTTTCACTTGCGCCACAAACATGCCATAAAAATTCGCCGCTCGATGGTCATATGTAGTACACACAAAAAATCCTGGAAGGTGGACTTATGCTTTGCGTACGTCATCCGGCCGTATTATCCTATTCGAGTGAGCATATGTACTCCGAATGAGCTGCAAATTTAACACGAGACTTTCACTCGCACCATAAACATGTCATAAAAATTCGCCACTTGATTGTAACATGTAGCACACACAAAAAATCCCGGAAGGTGGACTTGTGCTTTGCGTACGCCATCCGGCCGTATTATCCTATTCGAGTGAGCATATGTACTCCGAATGAGCTGCAAATTTGACACGAGACTTTCACTCGCACCACAAACATGTCATAAAATTTCGTCGCTCAAATGTAATATGTACGGTATGCAAAAAATCTTGGAAAGTAACATGCCGGACAAAATTGGTGTCAACATAAACTACATACGCAATGTATGAAATTTTAGCTTATCGAAGTAATACCAGGGTCCGGGTTTATAGCATTTGATGGTGTGATATTTTATGTGCACTTAGTTGTTACTAGACATAATTTATTTTGAATTAGGATCCATTCACACGGGTACCAACTTGTTACATGCAATTATGCTTAACATATTTATTAAACCTAGTGTTAGGACTTAATCAATGGCACCACTATTATTTTGTCTACAGCTCAATTATTATTAGGCCTAGTTTTGGTTTCAATTTGAATTTTATTCATATGGGCAAAGCTTGTCATATGGGTGTATTTTTAATATTTGTTGTTTAGCAAAATCTTTCTCTAAGATTTGTTAAATGACAGTGTGTTAACTATTAGACATATATTTTTAATTATAATTAAGGGTATCTTTACTAAATGTGGATATTTAACCAAAACCACTTGATTAGCTTACATATAACTTTATACTCGGATATATAAATATTATTCCTCGCTATGCCTAATATCATTGGGCTTCAGGTTACATATTAGCGAGGTTATTTTTATTTGCTTTTGATCCATAGCTATTAACTATTCACTAATATGCCCTTTTAATTAGAGTCTTTGTGATATTGATATCTCTTTACCCTTTTGCTTGGCATAATTTAATCGGAAGTACACTCTTATTTATGTGAGGGCAAACTTGTTGTACATAGTTATACCTTCATATGGGGTTTAACTAAATCTAATACTTGAGACTTGTTTGATGGCGGTATTTTAAC
Source organism: Dendrocalamus latiflorus (assembly GCA_017311315.1). NCBI lineage: Eukaryota > Viridiplantae > Streptophyta > Magnoliopsida > Poales > Poaceae > Dendrocalamus > Dendrocalamus latiflorus. Next base: position 37,168,738 of record CM029664.1, read on the forward strand.
GTTAGGTCATGTATTACCATTATGGGTAGCCTTTAGTTATAGACTTGTTGTTATAGTTCTAACCTACACCCAATTTGTTTTCCTGAATTTTATCTTGAATGTATTTTTAGTTGGGGTCCTTATCGAATTTGGGCATTAAGCAAAGCTATATTTTATCAATGCCTTTGATTGTTAATTAGCCCTCAAATAAATATTTAAACCATATTAATTACTTATGTAGCAATTAATCGAGTATTAAGTCCTAATTAACCTTATTTTATATACTAATTAAATTTATTAACTTCCATGGATTTTTTCTAAATTTTGCTTTGATTTTTCATTAATTGAAATGGTCACTAAAAATAGAATAAAAAAAGAAGAAATGCGCTGAGATGGGGGATCGAACTCGGGTCTCTCTGCTCTACGCTGGCTCGGCTAGCCATCCGGTCACTGGTGTTTCGCGACTAAAAGGGCGAATCAGTTTTGATTAAGCGGGTGGGGCTGGGGACTTCACAGAGGAGCCACCGGCCGAAACAGAGGAGGGGGTGGCGCGGGGCAGGCAGCGGCGTCGCCGGCGAAGGGCGGCCGGGGGAGCGCCGGTGTCCGCAAAAATGGGATCTCCGGAGCAAGATGTAGCTAGGGGGTGGGCACGGTGGTCGGAGCGGCGGCGAGGTGGGCTGGCGGCGGCGCAAAGCGGACGGCGAGGAGGTGGAAACGGGTCAACGGTGCCGGAGGGGCAGGAGAGGGGTACCGAGTTGCGTGGGAGCAGGAGGGAGGGGAAGGAGAGCGTACCGCGCCAACTGCCGAGCCGGAGAGGGCCCACGGCGTGCCGGCGGCGTGAGGCGGGTTCGGACGACGGTGGCGCACGATGCCAAAGGCGTACCGGCGGTGGTAGCTCCGACCGGCCATCGGAGGAGGTTCGGGACGACGAGAGGCCACTCCCACCGCAAGGAATTGGGGCGAAATCAATCGAGGAGGAGGCGGCGGTGAGAATGGCGGCGGCGGTCGGAGTTTGGGAAAAAATCGCCGTGCAGCTAGCGGGGAAGAGAGAGGGGGCGTGGAGAGCAATGGGAGCGGGCAGCGCCTTATAGTGGTAGAGGGCGGGGAAGGCGCAGCTGGTCGGAGGACCGGGCGGCGGGGGAAGGAACTGCCGGGCAAGGACCAGGCGCGTGCCTCGGTGCGCGCGGTGGCACAGGGTGATGGCAACTGTTCACGCGCGGCGCATGGCAGGGAGGCGGCGAAGGGACAAGTCAAGCATGGGGCTCGAGCGTGCTGTGAAGTCAGAGGGAGCAGAGCATGCGCAAGAAAGAGAAGAAAGGGAGAAGAGGGAGAAGAAAAAGAAATGGGGGAGCAAGAGGAGGAAGGCACTCGGACCACACGGCAGAGGGAGGTGAGGCACGGGTCCACGGGCAGGGAGTCGGGGGCGCGGAATGAAGGGGGCCCGCGGCGCAGTGAGGTGCTGGGAGAGCTGGGCCGTGCGGGGAAGGAAGCGGGGGTGGGGCCGGGCTGTTTCGGCCGGCCTGACCCCAATTCCCCCCTTTTTATTTTATTTTATTGCTATTTATTATTTATATACATGTATATACAGGTATATATACATATTATTATTATCATCTTTCTTTATGTCTATTTTTGTATATATATATATATATATATATATATATATATATAGTCATTTTTATGTTTTTGCTCTTCATGCTAGGCCTGTTGCATACATATTTGTATATGTTTTATTTATTTATTTTTGTTGCCCTTTTATAATACTATTCCAAAATGAAATTCTTACGTTTTAATTTAAGTTTCTCCCTCCTTATGATGAGTTACCTTTATAGCTTTGAGTTCAAAATTATAAATTCCTTTCACCCCCATATTTTATTTATGACTTATTCATGTTATTTTCATTTTCCATGAACTTCTTTAATGTTTTGGAATCTTAATCAAAAATTTAGAAAACACCAAAGAAAATTCAAATTTTCAAGAGAATACATTGCCAATAATTTAAAAGCTTCACATTTTCAAATTTCAAATTTTTGGGATGTTACAATTAGCTACTGATGGACCGAAATGGCGACAGGGGGGGTGAATGGTGCCTTCAAAACTCCCCAAGCACCCACACAGCAAAACGGTCGAAAGAACTGACTTCTCTGGTCGAACGCACGTGGTAGTAAGCCAACTGATGGTCGAACACCACGTGGTCGAACACTTGCCCGAGCCGACAAAAGAAATCAAACAAAGAAAACTGTGCGGTTGAAACAAGAATGGAGAAGGACTCGTTTGCCAAGTTTCCGAGTAACTAAGACTCTCTGGCTTTTGATCCTCAAATTTGGGGCACTGAACTATTCCAACCTCTGGAAGAGAAAACTTCTCTATTTCGACTCCTGCTCTCGGGAATAAATTGGCCAAGTGGCCTTGAGACAGATTCCCAGTTCTGAGCTAATCGAAGCACACAAGAACGAATGCAGCCTCAAGAAGAAGAGAGGAGAGAGAAGGATAGCATGAAGAACAAGCTCTCAAAACAGATCGCAAACAAAACAATCACAACATTTCATGACGACAGAAATCAACTTGAGGAAGAGAGATGAATGATTGAACATGGAGGTTTCTACAGCCACTCCATTGGAGGTACAAGAGCAACCGTGCTCTACCCAGAGACAACTCACACAAATAGAGACGAAAAATTCAGAGTGACTCGGGAACAACCTCACCGAGCATCCGAGCTCTACCCTCTCTATTTATAGTCTTCTTGCTACAGGGGAGAACCCGTTAACTCCCACCTAACACCGGGTTTTACCACTCTCTTTACCCAACAGCGAGAACGAGCTCCAGTGCTTTACCCGTTACACCCAACGGCTCTACTGCTTTGCCCGTTAGCGCCAACAACTCCAGTGCTTTCGCAGAGACACAGCTTCCCTTTGCAGCTTTCCGCATTTCTCCAAAATGCCACTTCGCTGCCTTCCCGGAAGCTTCCTCCTGCCTTGCCGATCACGCTTGCAACCACCTCACAGACTTCGTCGTCTTTGGCATCTCCCAGCCGATCACGACCTCAGCACCCCCGTGCCTAGTCTCGACCATCCATGCCTCACCACGATTAGTCTTAAAGTCCTGCAAACCATCACAGACAAGCAAACCATTACATAGTACCGCTCACAATAGTATCCAACCACTTGAGCCAGAAAAACAGAACTCAAATCATACTCTTACCAAGTCGTATACCACCTACGACCAGTCGAAAATAGAGAACAATGAAAGCACACGACATACGACCACAAAATCAAGCCATACGACCAGATACAATGAGTCTACGATCATCGCTAACTTGCTACGACCACCCACAACTCGCTACGGCTTTAACGCTCAAAGTCTACGACTTCAACCCAAGTCGTTACGACCGATCGAAAAGATAAACAAACAAATGCACAAGGTCCCTGACTTCATCACAAAGCCCTACGACCAAATTCCAGCTCAAATGGTCAAGTCTGCAGGTCATACGACCGATTCCAACTGCGTGCGAGCACGTCCGACCACGCCAGACTGCTCTACGACCAAATCCGACCGGTATCGACTACAACCGACTGAGTCTGACCCCGACCCGACCTCGTTCGACCGCTTCACAACATGGTCGAAGTCCGCCGACTTCCCACGTGGTCGCAAGCTTGAGTGCCGGCCCCCGACCACAGTGGTCGAAGCATCGACTTCCGACCGCAGCTCTCAATAACGTAGTCGTAGAGTGCCGACTACTCACGTGGTCATAGATTTGAGTGCCGACTTCGACTGCAGCCCACTACAACGTGGTCGTAGCTTCGACTTACGACTTCTAACCGCTTTCAGCTCATGACAACGTGGTCGAAGCTACAATCGACTACGGCCAATGTGATCGTAAACGACCTGAAAATGGTCGTATACGCTACAACGTGGTCGTAAATGGCTCGGCTGGCTTCCGATAGCGCACAACGTGGTCGTACGGGTTATTTCGACCATGACCAAGATACGACTATGGCAAAACCAGTCTTAAACTTCCCTGGTGACCTACGATTACGGCCAAACGTGGTCGTAACCTGCTTCGACCACGACCAACGTGGTCGTACTGGCCTTCGACCACGGCCAACGTGGTCGTGCTGGCTGCAGAGCACTTTGCCAGGGCTACGATATTGCCGAACTGGCACAAACCTCAAAAGCTAAACTCAATCTTCCTAGATCAAGAGTCAATTACTCATCACAACCATGGGGTGACCTTCACATGGTCTCTCAATCTCCCCCTTGATGAGTATATTGACAAACCCAGAAAAAGCAAGAAGTTGAGTTTGTTTTGAAAAGTCCAACATGGTCCAAAGAAGAGAAAGAAACACACAAATGACCATGTCGACAGAAGGAACACTAGAGCAACAACTAAAAGAGCAAATTGATCTCCAAAGCTCTAAACTGGAATCAACAGACTTTTTCTTCTCTATTCTCCCCCTTTTGGCAATAAACACATCAAGATGCAATAGAGAGAATATGACATGTCAATGGATGAATATGGCTGAAGTTTGTTTATTTGAGCATTTAGAGCCATGAGAGTTATCCATAATGATCATAATGTAATACACCAAGCCATAACTCAATAAAACGCTATCTAGATCCTGACAACATATATATAAGCCAGCTAGAGCACATAGACGACAATCTGAAATGTAATGCATTTTGTGAGCAAGTCACGTCATCAATGAGTAAAGTCTAGCTAGAGACATCCAAGGATGATGCAGGCCATGTCAATAAGCTAAGCGGAACAAAGAAGCTAACATTGAGTCCAAATAGAGTGCTATAAGCTCAAGATTGAAACATTGGTTAAGGTACTTGGTTCTGATTGTAGATTAAGCAAATTGAGCACATTAAACATTGTCTTTTGAAAGCATATGGTTGTTTTCAACCCAATTTTTGTTTATGTGCTAGATCTCAAGCCTTATGCGACTACTCCAAGCAATAAGCTTAAGAAGATAGTCTAGGTCATCCAAAACTCCCCCTGAGTTCATGCCTAGTGCAATGGCAAGCTGTCTCATGAGAAGAAATTGGTGAAATCAGTTTTTTCGCACAAATATGGTGGTTGTCAACCAACACTTTGTTTTATCATGTGCTAGATCTCAAGCCTTATGCGACTACTCCAAGCAAGAAGCTTAAGAAGATAGTCTAGGTCATCCAAAACTCCCCCTAAGTTCATGCCAAGTGCAATGGCAAGCCGTCTCATAGGAAAGAATTGGTGAGATCAGTTTTTTCGCACAAAAGAGATCTTTTTGCTTTTTAACACATTGTACTAACTCATGTATCATCAGGAGACTAAAACAGCTCAAACTAAGGCTCAATATAGATTCAACGCTCTACTCAGCCTATTTGACATGGCATGAATCATAAAAGGATAGCTCAAGAAAGACTAAACTCAAATGCTAGCATGACAAGTTTAATTTAAGTTGATCAATTTTACTTAACTTATCATGGCAAACGCTAGTCTACACATATGAAGTCATGATAAATTTAGCAAGCTAAGCACAAGTCATGGCAAGGTGTAAAGCATTGAAGCATGTCATAACAGGATAATAATCAAGGCTCAATGCAGTTTGATTATAATGCGAAATGCTGAAAATGCATGAAAGACCAGCTCCCCCTCAACATTAGATGCAACATTTAGTTCAAGTTGAGTTATGTCAGAATTAAGCTCCAGAAGCTCCCAATTGAACTCCCCCTGAACCAAAGCAAAAGAATCGAGAAGCTGGGAAAGAAAACAGCAAACAGGCAGTCCTTAAAGCATAGAAAAGATATAGAGGCAACTATGGCTCAGACTGACTCTCATCTACCCCATATGACTCCAGGACAATCAGCTGACAGTAAATCACACACTAGAGAGCAAACACGTACCCTGTCTACCCGAGGGTGGCCCAACCCTCGCTAGAACCTACAAGAAGTGAGTGAGCTCGACCTAGTGAGATAAGAAGCAGCTAATCCTGGTAGCACAAGATAAGAGTTAGAAGTCTAAGCATCTCGGCAAGAGAAGCACTCTAACCTATGCTAGAAGGACTAAACCCGAATGCACCCCGAGTGCAATGCAACAGAAATGAGACAGAAGCATAATCAATATAGTAAAGCAGTAAAGCCCAAAGCTCCCCCTCACTACAATCCGTAAGAACACACCACCCCAAGCTCTCCCCGTAGAGCTGAAAACCTTGAACTATCCAATGGCTTGGTGAAAATGTCAGCCAACTGGTGGTCACTCTCCACAAACTGGAGCACTATATCGCCCTTCTCTACATGGTCTCTAAGGAAGTGAAAACGGATATCGATGTGCTTGGTACGAGAGTGTTGCACTGGGTTCTTAGCAATGTTAATCGCAGAAGTGTTATCACAAAAGAGTGGAACACTGTCTATGACCAACCCAAAGTCCCGCAGGGTCGAGGCCATCCAAAGTACCTGGCTACAGCAGCTGGCTGCAGCAACATACTCGGCCTCTGCGGTGGACTGCGCAACACCGGACTGCTTCCTCGAAGACCAAGAAACGAGAGAAGTGCTAATGAATTGGCAAGTGCCAGAAGTGCTCTTCCTATCTATCCTACAGCCGGCAAAGTCTGCATCCGAAAAGGCTCTCAAGGAAAGACAAGAAGAGGAAGAGTACCAGATACCATAGTCAATGGTAGCTCGAAGGTACCGAAAGATGCGCTTCACCGCCTGGCGGTGAGATACGCGAGGAGAAGCCTGAAACCGAGCACACAGACACACGGAGAAGTGTATGTCTGGTCTCGAGGCAGTGAGGTAAAGAAGGGAGCCGATCATACTTCTGTATTCTTTCTGATCAACTGGCTCGCCATCCTCATCTGGGTCAAGATAGGCTGTAGAAGCCATCGGAGTTGACACCGGCTTACCATCACTCATATCGAAGCGTCTCAGGAGGTCGCGAGTGTACTTGCCTTGATACAAGAAGGTACCCTCCCGAGTCTGCTTGATTTGGAAGCCAAGGAAGAAGGTCAACTCACCCATCATACTCATTTCAAACTCGGTGCTCATGACATCCGAGAACTGGGAAACCAGAGTATGGGAAGAGCCACCAAAGATAATGTCATCGACATAGATCTGGACGAGCAGAAGGTCAGCGCCAAGCCGGCGGATGAACAAGGTCTTATCAACTTTACCCATTTCAAACCCATGACTCAACAAGTAGGACTTAAGCCTCTCATACCAAGCCCTGGGGGCCTGCTTAAGTCCATACAACGCTTTGGAAAGCTTAAAGACATGGTTTGGGTATTTGGGGTTTTCGAAACCAGGAGGCTGTCGGACGTAGACCTCTTCCTCAATAAGGCCATTGAGAAAGGCACTCTTGACGTCCATCTGGTAAAGCTTGAAACCCTTAGAAGCTGCAAAGGCAAGCAGGATTCTAATGGCTTCAAGTTTAGCTACAGGGGCAAAGGTCTCCTCGAAATCTAGACCTTCAACCTGGGAGAACCCCTGAGCAACCAGTCTAGCCTTGTTTCGAATAACCACTCCATCCTCGCTCTGCTTGTTCTTGAACACCCACTTAGTCCCAATAATATTGTGACCTCGCGGGGCTCGACAAGCGACCAGACCTTGTTCCTCTCAAAATTTTCTAGCTCCTCATGCATGGCATTGACCCAAGACTCATCAGATAAAGCATGAGAGACATCTTTAGGCTCAAAGGAGGCAATGAAAGCAGAATGGAGACAGAATTGAGATAAGCCAGATTTTGAGCGGGTAACACGCTCGAAATGGTCTCCAATGATCTGCTCTGAAGGATGAGCTTTCTGGATATGTCTAGGAGGTCCAGGATGAGATGAAGAAGTGGCCTCTACCTCGTGAGCTGACGAGGTAGGAACAGAGCCACCAGCTCCAGAAGAAGCAGAAGGCATGGGCTGATCACCTGGAGGTGCGGTAGAAGGCGACACCTCAAGGGGTGGATAAGGGACTGGATCGGGTAGACAACCCACATCTCCATCGTCCTCGTCATCCACGAAGATGGTCTCGGACTGCTCTAAAGAACCTGAGATATCAGGCCTAGTCCCCGGACTGGCCTCGTCAAAGGTCACCTCACAGGTCTCTACCATTTTGCTAGACTCGCAGTTCCAGACCCTATAAGCCCGCGAAGAAGGCGAGTAACCTAGAAAGATCACATCACAAGAACGTGACTCGAACTTATCTAGGTTCCCGGACTTCAGAATAAAGCACTTGCAACCAAACACACGAAAATGAGAGACGCTGGGCTTTCGCCCGTATTTCAACTCATAAGAAGTGCGGTGCAAGTGTGCCCGAAGAAAAACTCGATTCGAAACATGGCACGCGGTCGCAATAGCCTCAGCCCAAAACTTCCTAGATGTAGAGTACTCATCGAGCATCGTCCTGGCCATCTCGACCAAGGTACGGTTCTTCCTCTCCACGACGCCATTCTGCTGTGGGACGTGCGGAGAAGAGAACTGGTGCTCTACACCTGTCTCACCACAGAAACTCTCAAAGTAGGAATTCTTGAACTCCGTGCCATTGTCACTGCGGATCGCTCGTAAGGCACCTGGGAGCTCAACAGAAAGCCTACTGAAAAGACCTCGGAAAAGCGAAAACGTCTCATCCTTCGAGGCTAAGAAAAACACCCAAGAATACCTCGAGAAGTCATCGACCACAACAAGAACATACCACTTCCCCCCTGCTGACTGCACTCGAGCTGGTCCAACTGTGTCCATGTGGAGCAGTTGTCCCGGTGCATCGGTCATAGTAACTGTGACCGGAGGGTGAGAAGTGGCAACCATCTTGCTGTGCCGGCATGGAGAGCAAACAAGATCTTTGACCATCTTGAGTTTAGGCATACCACGAATGAGATCGTGGCCGCTAACTCGGGTCAAATGGTCAAATCCAATATGACCAAGTCTCCTATGCCAGAAAGAGAGGTCGCGGGACTCAGAAGCAACTAAACACCTGAGATGATTACCAGAAGACTCAGAAAAATCAGCACGAAAGATCCTCCCATAACGAGAAATCTCGCAAACCAGACTACCCGAAGAATCAAGAATTTTACAAGCATTTTTCTTAAAGCTCACCTCGAAATCATCATCGGTAAGCTGAGAAACTGAAAGCAAATTGTACTGCAGCTTACTAACCAAGGCTACATCTTTCAAAATGAAAGAATCATTAATGCGCACAGTACCTTTGGCGATGACGCGCCCAGATGAAGCATCTCCGAAAGTGATCGTCTCATCACCTGGAGCACGGGCAAGGGAAGAAAACCAACGGGAGTCTCCGGTCATATGACGAGAACAACCGGAGTCTACAAGCCAAACCTTTCCCTTCCCTGCCCGGCGAACCTGAGTCAAACAGAGAGTAACGTCTCAGTACTGGGGTAAATCAAAAGAGATTTTGGCACCCAATACTGAACAACACGTCGAGCAGATGAAATCGTCAAGCACGACTGACCTCTATCTACCTTACGCTCTCTGTGACTCAAAGAAGTAGAAGGTCTGTGAGCAGACCTGAAGCTGTTGCGGGGTCCGACTGCTACGGGGCAGCGAGTCGGAACACCGGCAACACGCTGATCACGCCGCGGGTAGCTATCTCGATGGGAAAAACGAGATCTACCCCTAGGACGGCGGAAGTCACGACCAGAGGCAGCATGAGGACGAAAAGCAGAAAACTCGGAAAACCCAAGTCCTCTATGCTGCCTAAACTCCGTAACAGGAGCAAACCTAGACCTCGTGTTGGTCTTAGGTGCACTCAGGATCTGGGGCTGACCCTGAATACCCCTAAGAGACTCAACACGGTCTCTACGCGCGATCTTGACGCGCCTGAAGCATCTCTCGATTGAGTGCCCATCCTTCTGACAGAAGGTGCAGTGGTACCTCACCTTCGAAGAGGTGGAAGTAGCACACGAGGACTTCGGCTTCTGAGAGGCCGAAGTAGCAGGTGAACCTACCTTGCTGTCAGAGATCCCTTGGACAAAGCCCGCTGATTTGAATTTGACCTCATCAGATCTGGGCTCGACCTCGATCACACCTCCCACTATGGGTCTGAGAATAGCAGGAGGATGCTTCCTCATATCCTCATAGAAATCATATCCTAGACCTTGATTGAACTTACAAATCTTGGATTGGTCTAGAATAAGATTAAGCTTCTTCTTGCCTCCTACAAATCTCTCGAGAGTGTTCATAAGATACTGACACTCCCGAAAGAGAGAGGTGCAAGAAGAGCAGGGAGAAGAGGGAACAGCAGGAGGTAAGGGAGCAGAAGAAGAACCAACAGTAGAGGAAAGAATGGCTTGTGCACGCACAGCCGACTTTGAGGGGACATTCCTACTACTAGCAGGTTGGTTCGCGTCTCTAAGCGTCTCATCCTTACCCTGGGGCTTCTCCCCCACACCATCAATCACATCACAACCAGATTGTGGCTTCTCTAGTAAGTCCTTAGTTAACTTCACACATTTGTCATTCAAAGCAACGAGTTCAAGTTTTAGTTTATCACAACTAATGCATGGTGAGCTAACAGGATCCTTAGTCGCATACTGAGCTATTTTCTTGTTGTTGTCAATCATTTCTTGAAACTGTTTTAAGACAGATTCAAGTTCAGCAGTTAACTTTGGACAATTCAAACATGAATCAATAGGCTCAAGTAAAGAAGCACTCAACTCAGCAATCTTGTGATCTGCCCGTTTTAGGTTCATCTTCAAGTTATTGCAATTTTCACAAGACTCGGGCAGATCAAGGAGCATGGCATAAGGTCCTCTAGCAGCAATGTCCTTATCCTCACAGCCATCCTACTCAACTCTAACTCAGCAAGCAGACTAACATTCTCCACCTTAACAATATCAAGCTCGGAGGACACACTATCATGAGAGGTCCTTAATTTCTCCATGTCATCAAGCAAGGCACAGCATGTATCACAGTCGTCACGGGAGGAAGCAGATGTAAGTGAAGTAATCTCCCGTGACAGTCTATCTACTTCCTTCTCTAACTCGGTACACCTAGACCTAGCTCTAGCATGAAATCCACCTAGCTTAAGAAAAGCATCATTTAGCTGGTCATAAGAAGGGAGTACCTCATCCGAGTCGGAGTACAGCTCGCTGTCGCTGAGTTCACCCTCGAGGGCCATGAAGCACATGCCGGAGAAGTCGTTGCCGCCATCCTTGGGCTCTTGGTCACCCGTCCCGTCGTCGTCGCTCCATCCCTCCACCTCGCTGAGGTCGAGGTCGTCGAAGGCGGTGAGGACGCGGTGGAAGAGCTTCTTGGCCTTCCTGAAGTTGCGGAACTTCTTCTTTCCCGGCGTCGGAGCTGGAGGCTTCTTGTTGCGGTTCTTGTCGGTGTAGTCGATCTTGCTCGAACCGCCGTAGTCGTTCTTGCCCTTCTCCAGCTTGGGGCAGTTTGCCCGAATGTGGTTGGGGCCACCACACTCGAAGCAAATCACGGGTCCTCCTCTCTTTCTGTCTCTCCTACCCTTGTAGGCATGTGAAAACCTTCGGGCTAGGAGGGCCAGCTGATCATCCGCAAGCTGCTCTAACTGATCATCAGTTATGTCACAGAGAGCAGCGAGGGAAAAACCGCAAGAAGAATCAGAAGAGAGACCAGAAGCAGAACTGGGATCGGTGACCAAAGCCATCGACTGTGACTTCGACCGACGAGAGACAACGTCAATCTCGTGAGTCTTGAGGCGTGAGTACAGCGCGTCAAGAGTCAGGGTCGAGAGGTCTGTCGTGTCTTTGATGGTGGTCACTTTCATCTCCCACACGCGCAGATCGAGTGCCGCGAGTATCTGACGAGCGTTGTCCGAGTCGGGGTATGTGAGACCGACCGCTCGGAGGTTGCTCAAGATTTTGTGAAATCGCGAAAAGCACTCATCCAGGGACTCACCAGCAAGCATCTCGAATTTGTTGTATTCGCGCTTGAACTGGTCCTGTCGAACCGTCTTGATCTGGGTGGTGCCCTCATGGTATGCGTCGAGGGTCACCCAGATGTCGTAGGCGGACGACAGGTGAGATATACGGTCAAACTCGCTACGACTCAACCCCTGGATGATGATGTTCCTTGCCTTTGCATTCGCCTCAACATCAGCCATGTTCCCGGCATTGATGTTCTCATCGGCAGGAACAACGAATCGTACCTTGACCTTCCGCCAGATGGCATACCCCTGGGCCTGGATGTATGTCTCCATTCGGCTCTTCCAGAAGGGGTAATCAATGCCATCGAATACGGGCGGCTTGGTCGAGTACTTGTCCGTCGCCATGGCTCTTGAGACCGGTTAAGATCTATGAATTAGAGCTAACCGGCTCTGATACCAATTGATGGACCGAAATGGTGACAGGGGGGGTGAATGGTGCCTTCAAAACTCCCCAAGCACCCACACAGCAAAACGGTCGAAAGAACTGACTTCTCTGGTCGAACGCATGTGGTAGTAAGCCAACTGATGGTCGAACACCACGTGGTCGAACACTTGCCCGAGCCGACAAAAGAAATCAAACAAAGAAAACTGTGCGGTTGAAACAAGAATGGAGAAGGACTCGTTTGCCAAGTTTCCGAGTAACTAAGACTCTCTGGCTTTTGATCCTCAAATTTGGGGCACTGAACTATTCCAACCTCTGGAAGAGAAAACTTCTCTGTTTCGACTCCTGCTCTCGGGAATAAATTGGCCAAGTGGCCTTGAGACAGATTCCCAGTTCTGAGCTAATCGAAGCACACAAGAACGAATGCAGCCTCAAGAAGAAGAGAGGAGAGAGAAGGATAGCATGAAGAACAAGCTCTCAAAACAGATCGCAAACAAAACAATCACAACATTTCATGACGACAGAAATCAACTTGAGGAAGAGAGATGAATGATTGAACATGGAGGTTTCTACAGCCACTCCATTGGAGGTACAAGAGCAACCGTGCTCTACCCAGAGACAACTCACACAAATAGAGACGAAAAATTCAGAGTGACTCGGGAACAACCTCACCGAGCATCCGAGCTCTACCCTCTCTATTTATAGTCTTCTTGCTACAGGGGAGAACCCGTTAACTCCCACCTAACACCGGGTTTTACCACTCTCTTTACCCAACAGCGAGAACGAGCTCCAGTGCTTTACCCGTTACACCCAACGGCTCTACTGCTTTGCCCGTTAGCGCCAACAACTCCAGTGCTTTCGCAGAGACACAGCTTCCCTTTGCAGCTTTCCGCATTTCTCCAAAATGCCACTTCGCTGCCTTCCCGGAAGCTTCCTCCTGCCTTGCCGATCACGCTTGCAACCACCTCACAGACTTCGTCGTCTTTGGCATCTCCCAGCCGATCACGACCTCAGCACCCCCGTGCCTAGTCTCGACCATCCATGCCTCACCACGATTAGTCTTAAAGTCCTGCAAACCATCACAGACAAGCAAACCATTACATAGTACCGCTCACAATAGTATCCAACCACTTGAGCCAGAAAAACAGAACTCAAATCATACTCTTACCAAGTCGTATACCACCTACGACCAGTCGAAAATAGAGAACAATGAAAGCACACGACATACGACCACAAAATCAAGCCATACGACCAGATACAATGAGTCTACGATCATCGCTAACTTGCTACGACCACCCACAACTCGCTACGGCTTTAACGCTCAAAGTCTACGACTTCAACCCAAGTCGTTACGACCGATCGAAAAGATAAACAAACAAATGCACAAGGTCCCTGACTTCATCACAAAGCCCTACGACCAAATTCCAGCTCAAATGGTCAAGTCTGCAGGTCATACGACCGATTCCAACTGCGTGCGAGCACGTCCGACCACGCCAGACTGCTCTACGACCAAATCCGACCGGTATCGACTACAACCGACTGAGTCTGACCCCGACCCGACCTCGTTCGACCGCTTCACAACATGGTCGAAGTCCGCCGACTTCCCACGTGGTCGCAAGCTTGAGTGCCGGCCCCCGACCACAGTGGTCGAAGCATCGACTTCCGACCGCAGCTCTCAATAACGTAGTCGTAGAGTGCCGACTACTCACGTGGTCATAGATTTGAGTGCCAACTTCGACTGCAGCCCACTACAACGTGGTCGTAGCTTCGACTTACGACTTCTAACCGCTTTCAGCTCATGACAACGTGGTCGAAGCTACAATCGACTACGGCCAATGTGATCGTAAACGACCTGAAAATGGTCGTATACGCTACAACGTGGTCGTAAATGGCTCGGCTGGCTTCCGATAGCGCACAACGTGGTCGTACGGGTTATTTCGACCATGACCAAGATACGACTATGGCAAAACCAGTCTTAAACTTCCCTGGTGACCTACGATTACGGCCAAACGTGGTCGTAACCTGCTTCGACCACGACCAACGTGGTCGTACTGGCCTTCGACCACGGCCAACGTGGTCGTGCTGGCTGCAGAGCACTTTGCCAGGGCTACGATATTGCCGAACTGGCACAAACCTCAAAAGCTAAACTCAATCTTCCTAGATCAAGAGTCAATTACTCATCACAACCATGGGGTGACCTTCACATGGTCTCTCAGCTACCTAGAGGTCTTTGCATGGGCACACCTAATATCAATCTGAAGAGGCTCGAGAGCTCCAACGCATCAACGACCTCCTCAAGAACCCGACTCTAGAGCTCGCTCGAGCGCTAGGTTATGATCACTTTGCTGAGGGGATCGCACAGAGACTTCGCAACATGATGAACAAATTTGAGTAGCCTCGCTGACATAACTCTGGAAGTCGAACAGGTACAACCTCGTCTAGTCGTTCATAGAACTCATCTCATGGGGTTCGACATGGTGATAGGTCGCGATGGTCTCCAAACCATAACTCTAGCTGAAGGAGAGTTCCTCAAATGGCTACGGATTGGCGAGTTAACCAAGGAGGAGGTCAATAACCACTTCGGGCAAGGAATCTGTAGCAACAGATGGAGTACGAGGAGTACTACCCTCATATGGATGAGGCCTACTACAAGTCCGGTCCGTCCACTTTCGGGCATAGACGAGTACGGTCACCCAGCGGCACCAATTACCCTTTCCTGCAAAGGAGATGTCAGGAACTTGTCACTAGATGTCGAGCGTTCATCCCCGTACTCTGAGCAGTACGCTGGCCACTGAGGTTTCGACCAATAAATATGGGGAAATTTGATGGGTCTCAAAATCCTATCGAGTTCCTTCAAATTTACATGACTACGGTTCGGGCAGTAGGAGGAGATGAGCATGTTATTTCAAACTCTCTTCCAACAGTGTTCGAAAGATTTGCTCAGTCTTGGTTGCTCAACCAACTGATCGAGTCGATCTACTTGTGGCAACACCTCTGCAACCTTCTATTGGCCAACTTCTAGGGAACATACAATCGCCCTAGAAAAGAAGACGACCTGCATCGGATGCGGTAGATCAACAACGAGACCCTACGATAGTTCATCAGGCGCTTTAGCCAACTTCATAATTCAATTCCAGAGGTCTCTGGCACTTCTGTCATTAGGGCATTCAAACATCCACAATAGGAGGTTCGCCGAGCTCTTTGAGATGGCTGACCGATACAGGACTGTTGCTGAGGCAGTCGAATAGACAAAAACCATTGACCAAGTCAACTGAAGTTCCAAAGAGGAAGGCGAAGGTAGTAAGAGGAAGGAGAAGGCCAAGATGTCTAAGAACAATGCCAAAGGTTTGAGGCCTCGGGCTGAGGCCTCAAAGGAAGTCTTGATCGTAAGCGACAAGGAGCCACGGAACCCCAAGCAATACTCCGATCAGGGCAAAGGCAAAGCACCTGCTCAAAAGAACAACAAGCCTAGATGGTGTCCATTTCACAAGAAGGAAGGGGATGACCCATGCAATTGCTGAGTTTTCCAACAAAAACTCAAGGATTACTATTATGGTAGGGAACCGCTTCCCACACTCGATGAGGTGGGGTAGTCGAGTGGTCCAAAACACTCGAACGAGGATGAGGATATGTCTTTCCAAGATGCGAAGTACATGATCGAGCATATCTATGGAGGTTTGTCTTTATACGAGTCAAAGTGGTAGTATAAGGCTATCAAACGAGAGTTAAACTCTATCGACCGATCCCCTTCCAATATTTTTTCTTAGTGGTCGGAAGTCACCTCTCTTTCGACAAGAGTGACTGTCCGATCCCTTCGACTCGACCTAGTTGGTTTTTGATGTGGTCGAGCCCACCATCAACAATTGTCGAGTAAATCACGTGTTGATTGATGGTGATAGTTTTTGAATATTTTATTTGTTAGTGCTCTGGACAAGATGCAAGTTCATCGTACCAGAATAAAACTGGTATGATATTCATTTCATGAAATTGTACCAGGATCTTTGGCCAAGCCCATTGCCCAGGTTTCTCTACCTGTTACATTCGGATCTCCAAGCAATTTCAGGACAGAGAAAATCTCCTTTGATGTGGTCGACTTTGACACAGCATATAACGCCATACTCGGGCGACCAACTCTGGCATGTTTTCTTATAGTCACTCACTATGCATATCAATATCTTAAGTTGCCAGGTCCCAAGGGAGTCATCACAGTTCACTGTGATAAGAAAATGATGCTAACGTATGACTGCAAGTCCCTTGAGTTGGTCGGCCAACTACCAACTTGAGAAGATACCAAGCGCTACTTTCGAGCAAGCACTCGAAGTCTAAAGCCGTGCTGAAGCTGAATGAAGATGTCAAGGATATTCCTCTAGACCCAGCAGAGCCCCTCAACCTCACATAGGAAGACACCCTCGTCACTTTCCTCTAGGCAAACGTAGATGTGTTCGCATGGCAGCCATCTGACGTGCCTGGAGTCTCCAGGGAGGTGATGGAACACAGGCTAGCTCTACGGCATGATAAAAAGCATGTAAAATAAAAATTGCAGAGATTTGCATCAGATCGAAGGGAAGCTATCAAATCAGAATTAGACAAGCTACTTAAAGCAGGCTTTATAAGAGAAGTCGGTCACTTAGAGTAGTTGTCTAACACTGTAATAGTGAAGAAGTCTAATGGTAAGTGGCACATGTGTATCAAATATACCGATTTAAATAAAGCTTATCCAAAAGATGATTTTCTACTTCTTCATATTAATCAATTGGTTGACTCTACTGCTGGTTGTGAAATGTTAAGTTTTCTAAACGCATACTCTGGTTATCACCAGGTTAGTATGTCTTCGGAAGATGAAGAGAAGACAATATTTATCATGCCATTTGGAGTATATTATTATGTCAAAATGCCATTTGGTTTAATAAATACCGATCCAACTTTTCAGCGTTTGATGCAACTGACCTTTATGCATCAAATGGGCCAAAATTTGGAAGCTTGTGTAGATGATCTGGTCGCAAAGAGCATCAAACAACTTAATCATGTTTTAGACCTACAGGAGATTTTTAACAACCTCAGAAAGCACCTCTTAAAACTCAATCTTAAGAAGTGTGTATTCGGAGTTTCTTTAAGGAAGTTGCTCGGATTCCTTATTTCGGCAAGAGGTATTGAAACAAACCCTAAAAAGATCAAGGCCATCGAGTAGATGAGTCCTCTAACCACGAAGAAAGAAGTTCAAAAACTCACCAACTGCATGGCGGCTCTAAGTCATTTCATTGCACATCTGGGAGAGAAAGAATTTCTTTTCTTCAAACTTCTAAGGAAACATGAGGGTTTCGAGTGGTCGAAAGAGGCTAACGATGCCTTCAAGAATATCAAGAGATATTTTACGAGTGCTCCTATTCTGGTTTCTCTGAAACCAGGTGAGACACTCTTAGTATATCTTTCCACCACGCCACAAGCAGTAAGTGTTGTACTGGTTGCGGAACATGAAGGCGTCCAATGACCAGTATACTATGTAAGCGAAGTCTTGTATGGGCCTAAGAAGCGCTACCCTCAGGTCCAAAAACTCCTACATTGCCCTCCTCATGTCTTCGAGGAAACTATGGCATTATTTTCAGGTACACAAAATTATTGTGCCATCTGAGTTTATCTTAGGAGAGGTCCTCCAGAGTAGGAAAATAGCGAGGCACATGATAAAATAGTCGGTTGAACTTGGGGAGTTCGAGCTCTATTTCGTGTCCCAAACGGCTATTAAATATCATATCTTGGCAGACTTTATTACCAAATGGAAAAATCTTGAACCCATTCAGGATCCCCAATAGTACGATTCCCACAACTAGTGGATGATGTACTTCGGTGGGTCACTTACTCTAAGTGGCTTAGGGGCTGGGGTGGCCCTAGAATCTTCCGTGGGAGAGAACTTATAGTGTGTCATTCAACTACACTTTTCAGCTACTAATAATATAGCTAAATATGAAGGTTTGTTGGTTGGCATACGAGCCGCTAAAGCGCTCAGTATTCGTGGCCTACTCGTGAGAGGAGACTCTCAACTAGTTGTGAATCAGGTCGGCAAAGAGTATTAATACTCGAGTTCGACCATGTCTCAATACTTGTCGAAAGTCAGGAAGCTTGAGGAGCATTTTTTTGGTTTTGAGTTATAGTACATCCCTCAGAAGGATAACTTTGTCACAGACCAGTCGGCTTGAATAGCTTCTTCTCGATCACAAGTACCACTAGGAGTTTTCTTGGAGCAGCTTCAGAAGCTGTCTCTGGTTGATGCACTGGAGATAACTCCTAATGAGACAACATCCATAGAGTACGATGATACTTATATGGCTCCCATCTCCGAGTATCTTCAGAAGGGTTCGGTACCCGATGATGATCTTGAGGCAGATCATGTATCCCACAAGGCCAAAATGTATACTTTGGTTAATGGAGTACTCTATAAATGGAGTACTCAAGGAGTTCTCATACGATGCATATCGCAGAAAGAAGGGTTACTACTACTCCTTAATGACATACATGGGTGTATCTGTGGAGCACACATCTCTTACGGACGCTGGTCGAAAAGTCTTTTTAACAAGGTTTCTACTGGCCAACAACCCTCAATGATGCAAAGAGTTTGTTAAAAAGTGTGTACAATGCCAGTTTCATAGTAGGCAAATACACCAACCAACTTAGGCTCTTCAAATAATCCCTCTCTCGTGGCCTTTAGTGACCTAGGGTGTCGGGCCCCCGGATTACCAAACCCGGACCCTCTGTGTATTACAGCACTAGTCCCAGATCAAAGCTAGTGCACACAGTCAAACAGAATGGAAAACATCACCATCAACGATTTATTACAATAATTAAGAGTACTGACCACAGGGTCTCATTATTACATTGGAGGTTTAAGACCTCGCACACAAGAAATAAAGCGGAAGCAAAGATAACTCGAGGACGACCCATCAATTCGCCACAGGCAATTGACTGGGGAAGCGCAACCTAGTCCTCCGGGAAGAATCCGTCGCAGCCACAAGCGAAGCAGTAGTCATAGTCACCTTCTTGAGCTTCAACTTCCTCTGAGATTTATTTTTAAGTGTAGCATGTGAGTACATAAAGTACTCCGCAAGTCTTGGGAAAAATGCATAGATGCAAGGCTTAACAAAGGAAGGCCATATGGTTCTTTTGCACAAAGCAATATTTGAAATCTCAATTACTACTAATTATTTTCGAAGGCATCAATTTAATGAAGTAAATGTTTTAACAGAATTAACTTTCTAGTGAAGGTTCCAACTACCAACACTAGCTAACCAATTACCATTGGTCAAGCTTTTAAACTGCGGGTTCCATCCACCCTCTCTGGCTCCATCCGCCAGGATTCCCTTCCGAGAGTTCCCTCCACTCTCGGAATACAAAATTTGCATTTTAAAACCAAAACCAGAAATCTACCATGTGAATGCATTCCTTGCCCGCCCTTGACCGTGGTCACGGCTATTCGAATAGTTTTACACTCTGCAGAGGTTGTACAACTTTACCCACAAGAGATAAATTATCCTAAAAGGTCAGCACGCTTCCTTTGGCATGAGACCCAGATAAAATATCACAAAGCCTTTACCTTACTCTAATCTAGCTAGATACCACCCGCTGAGGTTTCACCGCAGGTAGGCTAACCGCCCGAACCGAAGCCCCCTCTTGCGCCATATGAGTACAGTAAATCCCTGTCCCACACTGTGAATAACCAGTCCATCCCTGGCATCCACTTTCCACTGGTGGCACCTAAACTAGACTATCATAAGTTAGTTAGCTAGGTCGTACCCATATAGACTTGTGGTTGTACGGTTAATGCTCAGTTTGGACAAACACAAGCGTCGGTCCTTAATTGACTAGGGTGGAACATACACTTAACAAGTTCTCGTGCTTACTGCACCAACCCAAACAGCCATCCACCCTAATCTAAACCAACTTTCACATTTTTATTTTATTTTGAAAGATCAGTGGCAACTCCAATTACCACTACACTCATAAACACAAGGGTTCAATAATAAATCATAATTTCCCATTTTCAAGATTTTCCAAAGTTATTAGATAGCATGACTAAGCATTATCCTACCATTCTACTATTCACAAAGATTAATATTAATCTCATTATTGAGACAAAGGGAGTTATAGGGTGACAAGGTACATGGCAATCAATGTCAAATGAGGGCATAACAAAGTTGGAATAGCTAATTCCTAAATATTTGAACTAGGGATTTTATGTAAATAGCAATGCATACAATTTAAAATAATTAAAACATTTTCAAAAGCATAGGTTCAAGATGATCAAAGGAGACTTGCCTTCTTGCAGGGTTTCTGGGTCTTCTTGTTGCTGTGAAGAGGGATCGTCGACAACGTTGGAATCTACGTGAGGAAAGACGAAGCAAACAAAGCAAATAAATACAAACGAAAATTCAAATAAAATCCAAAAATTCAACAGAGGCCATAGTTGGATAGATTATGATTTTAGATGAATTTAGAAATTTGAATGGCTGGATTTGGAGTTAAAATGAGAAAGTTATGTTCATTTGAAAATCTCAGATTTGAATAAATCTAGAAATTCCCAAATTTCTGACAGGTGGGGCCCACTGGAATATTAGATTTTAATTTCTATTTTTATTTTGAGAGACTGACAGGTGGGGTCCACTGAACAGTAACCACTGGCGGTCACTGACATGTGGGACCCACTGGACAGTGAGCCCACTGACTCGACCTCTGACACATGGGACCCACTAGACTCCGGGCCCACTTGTCAGAGACCAGCACAGAGGGGTGGGGCCCAGGCGGCAGTGGCCAGCGCAGACTGGCGGCAGTGGCCAGCGCAGACTGGCGGCCGCTGACGTGTGGGGACCACTTGTCAGTCGCGGATAAATAACGAAAACTCAACCTCAGCGTGCGGAGCCGAGGGCTCGAACGCGCGCCGAGGGAGTCGGGGGAGGGGAGAGCGAGCGGTGATAGCCAAGTGAGCGGGGAGGCGTTGCCTACCCCTAATGGGTAGGTAATCCCTTTGAGGGTTACCTGCTGGAGTGGTCCAGCAGCCGTGGACGGAGGCAAGGTCGTCGGCGGCGAGGGAGGGTCGGAGGGGTGCGGTTGACGCGTGAAATGCAATCCTTGAGCGGAGGGGGTTCGGTTGGAGGGTTCGACGAGGTGCGGCGACGAGCGGAGAAGGCCGGCGGCGAGGGGGTGGCGGAGCTGGCTCGGGTTCTCCGACGCGACGGCGCTCCGGCGGCGAGGAGAGGCGGCTGAGGTGTCGGGGAGGTTCGCCCGGGCGCGAGGAAGCTCGAGGTGGCGACGGCGGGCTCCTGGGATGACCGAGGCGACGGCGAAGGCTCGCCGAAGTACTTACCGTGGGCGCACGGGGAACTCGCGGTGCGACGGCGCTCGGGGCTTAGGGAGAGAGGTGGAGCGCTCTGGGAGGTGGTGCGGGAGGAGGCGAAGCCGAGGGAGGTATTTATAGGGGCGGAGGAGGGGACACGGGCGCGGAATTGCTCGCCGGTGTGTCGGCCGGAAAAAGGAAGGAAAGGGGGAGAAAATGGAAAGAGGGGGCGCCGATGGAAGGGGAGCACGGGAGATCGGGGATTCGGTCGCGGTGTCGTCCGGGGCTTCCAAAACCGGGGAGAAGACGGAGGGAAAGGCCGGATTCGGCTCGGGTACGGTCGGCCGGCGCAAAAAGGAAAGAGGGGAGGAAGAAAGGAAGGAGGCGGCTCCGCGGGGACGACGGGCCTGACAGGCGGGGCCGGGCGTCAGCGGAAGCGGGGGCGAGGCAGCCGACATGCGGGGCCTGGATGGCAGCGGGAGTGGGCGCGGCGACTGACGTGCGGGGCCCGCAGGTCAGAGAGAAGAGGGGAAAAGTGAGAGCGGGCGGCTGGATGGCCTGCGCGGAGACTCGGCTCATCCGAGCCGTCCACGCGTCGAGCGCGGAGGAGGGGAAGGTGGGGCCGCCGGCTGACGGGCCGGGCCCGCTGGACAGCGAGGGAGAGGGAGGTGCGGCCTGGATTGGCCGAGCGGCGACGTGGGCGGATCTGGGCCGTCCACGCGTCGGCCGGAGGAAAGGATTTGGATTTTTAATGATTTTTAATTTCAGAAAAGGCTAGGAATTTATTTAGGCCTCAGAAAAATATGAAAATACCTCCAAAATTTCCAGAAAAATTCACAGAAGCTCCTGGAGATATTTTGGACTTAATAAAATTATTTCCAACTATTGTTGATATTTAATTTTCATATTTTTAATTACTTTTTAAATTCTAAAAATAGTTTTTAAATTCCAGAAAATCCAGAAAGGCAAATAAAAGCCAAGCAAAATCCAATTACCTTAAAATAATTAATTTGAATTTAATTTTTTTCAAAAAGCCAAATTTTAGGATGTGACATAGGGGCTTGACATCCTAGGACCATTCCCACGAGCTCCAGGGGCTTTGAGTTTCTTTTTGTAGCTATTAACACGTTCACAAAATGGATCGAGGCTGAACCTGTGACGGGTATCACAATGAAAGTCGCAAAAAGGTTCATGATGAGAAGTGTGATTACTTGATTTAGAGTACCAAGTCGAATAATTACAGATAATGGTAAGCAATTTTTTAGTGCAAAATTTCAAAACTTTTGTGATGAATTGGGTACCAAACTATGTTATGCCTCAGTTGCTCATCCTCAAAGTAATGGGGCAATCGAGCGCATGAATGGCCAGATAATGCATGGAATCAAGGCTTGAGTCTTCGACTAGCTTGTAAAGTGCTTGGGTATGAGAACTTCCTTCAGTTTTATGGGAAATTCGCACGACTCCTAGTTGGGTGACAGGAGAGACTCCATTTTTCCTCGTTTTTAGGGCTAAAGCCATGCTTCCCCCGAGCTAAAGATACAGTCAACAAGAGTCAAGGATTTCAATGACTCCAAGCAAGGGCAACTCCGAACGAATGATATCAACCTGCTTGAAGAGAGGAGGAATGAAGCTTTAATCCGATCTACAGTCTATCAGCAAGCCATGCATAAGTATTACGATCGTAAGGTCCAACCTCGCAGCCTTGCTGTAGGTGACTTGGTATTGAGAAAAATTCAATCCTAGTCTAATCATAACAGGCTTTTCCCCAAGTGGGAAGGTCCTTACACCGTGGTTGAAGTCACATGACCAAGCTCTGTACGACTTGCTATGAAGGATGGACAGATTCTCTCAAACTCTTGGAACATCAATCAATTACACAAATTTTATGTGTAAATATTTCTACTTTTTTAATAAAGTTTTAGTTTTTTAATCTTTATTATCGTATGTTTAGTAGAGCTTCTTTTGTATTTGTTCGACCACTTCTAATACATCTAATTTGTTTAATTGGTCGGATAAGGGAACACCACTAGCCGAAATTGCTCCTCTCTGCATGTGGTCCTGCCCACTAAAAGGAGCTTCCAAGCGTCGATCCATTCCTAAATCTTGCTATTAGCATAAAACAATTGTGTTGTTTATGAAAACGCAGGGCAAATGTACGAGAAGGGATTCCGAGTTTTAATCCTCTTATCGTTTATGTCTTCGATTTGATTAACCTGGTCGAAGGGGGGTAACGTCACATAGCCGAAGCCTTTCCTCTCCGCATATGGTCCTGCCCACTAGAAGGAACTTCCTAGCGTCGACTCATTCCTAACTTTTGCTACCAGAATATGACAATCGAATTCGACAACGATGGTCAATGACTACTTTGCTCTCTGCATACTTTACTCTATACTATTTGCTTAATTTATCCATATAAATTAGTAAATAGTCGGGGACTAGGATAGAGTTATTTATATAACTTTACTTCTTAGTTATAAATTCATTCTCTTTCATTTCTTTTTTACCTTACGAGTACTAACTACTCAACAAGATGAATCATAGGAAAAAGGAAGAAGTCTTTCATCAACCAAAGGTAAGTCTTTACAATGTTATCATTTACAAACTACTCTGAAGAAAGGGAGTCAAGTTGCATCTCCTCTGTGACCTTTCAACCAAAGGGTTCAACCTCCTTGATCAAACATGCTGCCTCTACTTTAGAGCAGCCAAAGTCGTGATCAATTGGTCGAAAATTGAACTTCGGGTCGCAGGCCTTGAGTTTTGTGAAGGCATAGCTTATGGTGCTTTTAACTGCCTCCTGAATCGACTCGGTCTGGTCTATCTTTAGAATAGATAGATGCTCCTCTAAAGCCTTTACTTGTAGTCTAATCATACTCGCATGAGCAGTTATAGTGTCCTTGGAAAGACCCATTTTATCCACACCAACTTACTGAGTAGATTGTTGAGAAGTACAACGTCTGTTTTCAGAATAGATAGATGCTCCTCTAAAGCCTTTACTTGTAGTCTGATCATACTCACATGAACAGTTATAGTGTCCTTGGAAAGACCCGTTTTATTCACACCTAACTTACTGAGTAGATTGTTGAGAAGTACAACGTTGTTGTGAAGCATTATCTTTATCAACTTTGTTTCCTCTTGACTACAAGTTGAGACCTTTGAGAGACACTTTATTTCGACCACAGCTTCTGCACGACCACAGCTGCCTTCAACCACGGCCGCCACAACCACATCTGCTTTCGACCACGGCCACCGCGACCATGGCAGCCATGACCACAGCAATCTTTGACCACGGCTGCCATGACCACGACCACCTTCGACCACAGATGCCTTCGACCATGACCATAGCGTGGAGGGGGCGGCGAGGAGGGGGCTAGTGAGAAGGGGAGCGGCGTGGCTAGGGAGGGCAGCGCCAGGGGAAGCTGAGGAGGGAGCCATGAGGGAGGCGCTAAGGAAGGGCGGGTAGGCGGTGCTGGCGGATGCCAGGGGCGGCGCCGTGGAGGGAGGCGAGAGGGAGAGGTCGTGGGATTGGATGCGATGCAGGGTGATTTCATAAAATGACACGGGCCACCTGGGGGTTTTGTGAAAAATACATAAGTGATTAGGGGGCTTCCACTCGCACGAATCTGAGCTGTATAAGGTAGATCCAACAGTCCTGATTCGTATTTGCATGCTACCATTGAATAGCCTATGTGCACTAGATATGCTCCCTATACACACACACACACACTAATCAGTGGCTACGCGTAGAATAAGCGCGCATCCATGATTGACCCAACCAGCCAACCGCTCCACCATCCCACCCTGTAGATAGTTACTAGCATTTGTTAATTATGATAATGTTACTAACATCAAGTTATCATCTTTAATTCACAAAGTTACTTACAGTTATCATCTGTAATTCATGAAGTTACTGTCGTGTATGAGTAAAGTTACTGCCAACATGCATGCATTGAGAAAAGAGAGAAACATGCATGTCAATAGCAAATAACTTGTATTAAAAGTTACTGCCGTGTGTGAGTGAAGTTACAGCCAAACACATGTAGGGTTACTGTCCGTTGTAACACTATAAAACTGATAGTAACTCTACATGTATTTAACATTAACTTTACTCACACACGATAGTAACTTTATATGACATGAATTCGCAGTGTCAAACATATCCAACAAAGATCTTGTTTTGTTAAGCTCGTAATTTCGAACACAATGGTGCAAATGGATCGCAAATTGGACTTTTGGTGAAAGAGTTATTATATTTTTTAGCTTGTAAACAACATAAAAAAATCACAAGTCAAGTACATTTATTTTTTCTCTCTCCTGGTGCATGCATACATACAAGTTAAGTTACTATCTCCTGAACATAAAATTATCATCGATAATTTATCAAATACTATCTTCTTAATATAAAGTTATCATCGATTGTTTTATAGATGTCAAAGTTACTATTTCTTGTGCATAAAATTATCATCAAACATGAACCACACTAGAACGCTCGTGCGCGCAGCCAGCGACCCGTTTGTAGCGTGCACGCACACGCTGATTAGTGCAACCATATTTCACAGCGTCAAAGTTGCGCTAATATGGTTGCGCAACTTTGACGCTGTGAAATATGGTTGCACTAATCGGTGCATGCGTGCACACTACGTGCAAGTCGCTGACTGCACGCATGACCCTCTTAGTGTAGTTCATGAATTGATGATAAGTTTATGTATATAAGATAGTAAATTTGATACTTGTAAGTCAATCGATGATAAATTTATGTTCAGGATATAGTAACTTAACAAATTATCAATGATAACTTTATGTTCATGAGATGGTAACTTAACTTGCATGTATGGCTAAAAAATACAATAATTCTTTCACCAAAAATCCAATCTATGATCCATTTGCACCATTGTGTTCGAAATTATGAGCTTAACAAAGCACGATCCATGTTGAATATATTTTGACACTACGAAATTTGTGTCATATAAAATATTATCATGTATGAGTGAAGTTACTGTCAAATACATCTAGAGTTACTGCCAGTTTTATAGTGTTACAACGGATAATAACTATACATATGTTTGGCAGTAACTTCACTCACACATGGCAGTAACTTTTCGTGTGAGTTATTTGCTATTGACATGCATGTTTCTCTCTCCTCTCAATGCATGCATGTTGGCACTAACTTCACTCACACATGATAGTAACTTTATGAATTACAGATAATAACTGTAAGTAACTTTATGTATTATAGATAATAACTTGATGTGTATATGATAGTAACTTTACCATAATTAACAAATGCTAGTAACTATCCAGGGGTGGGATGGTGGAGCGTTGGTTGGTTGGGTCATTTAGTGTAACATCCTGAAATTTCAAGTGCGCAAAAATGTGGAGTTTTTAAAATTTTTCTTGCATTTCGCCAGCACTCAAATTCTTCTGAGTATTTATTTGAAATCTTTTTGAGTGTTGTGCCATACAAATTAATAATCAAGAGTACTCCCAAATATAAACAATAATCTTGAAAGTTACAAAAATGGAAAGATGTCATTACAGATCATAAATTCAAAATACCAACATCTTGAATTTAAATTCAGGACAATGAAATATTAAAATATACCCATAAAAATCCTTTAATTCAATTGGTAAACTAAAAATCCAAGGTGGGATATTCAGAATTTATGTGTGTGTGTATATGCATACAATTCATAACCAAATAATGTCAAAAATGAAATCCGAGGGTAAACTGAATAAAATAGAAAATAGAGAAATAATAGATTTTAAAGCTAGATATTTAAACCAAAAATTCGCAAAATGCAAAAATTAACAAATCTTAATGGGAACTAAAGTTTAAATCAAAAATCCCAAGGTTCTAAAATTTTGTTCAAAGTTTTTCTCTCTTTTTCTTCATTCCCTTTTTTTTATCTCATACACGTGGGCCCACTTCCTACTCCACTCTCTCTCTTTTCCCTGCCGACTGTGCCCGGCTCCTGCCCCGCCTCCTCCCCTTTTCTTCTCCCCGCAGCCTGCTTTGTCTTCTTCTTCCTTGCGTGGCTGCCGTGAGCCCACGTCGCCCTCCGCAGCGCGCGCCTGCTCCCGTCTCCTCCCAACTCCTGTGCGCACGTCGTCCACGCCTGCGCTCCCGCATCGGCACGGCGTCATCCAACCGCCCCCATCCCCTCATGCCACGCCGCCGCACCTGCCCCGTCGCCATCCCCCATGCCCTGCCGCCCTGCCCCGCCGTCCCGTCGCGCCGTCCGGCCACGCCGCGGCCCACGCCCCGGCTCTGCCCCTCCCGCGCGCGCGTATAAGGCCCCGAGCCACCTCTTTCCTTCCTCCTTGCAACCCCCCTTTATCCTTCTCCCATTTCCGCCCGTGCGACGCCGCCGCCTATGCCTCCACGCCGTCCCGGCCCTCCGGCGAAACCCCGGCCAACCCGGCCGCGCCACTTCGCTCCTCTACCCCACTTCTTCCTTCCCCTGCGACTAATTGAAGTCCCATAGCCCAAAAACGGCCGTAGCGCCTTTTCCCCCAACGCCGGCCGTCACCGCCGCTTTCACCGCCGCCTCCTCCTCGGTCATTCCCAGACCGATTCCTCGCTATGGGAGCTTCTTCTCGGTGCGCCGGTGCTCCTCCGACTACCGGCCTGTGATCTCCTTCGCCGACGCGACCTCTCCACGGGAGCCCCTTAGCGCCGCCGCCGGTGCTCGTCGCTAGCCTGCCTCGGTTGCGCTCCGGTCGAATCGGCAGCTCAGGTGAGCTTCTGCCACCCTTCTCGTGCTCATGCGCGCCGTTTCCCCTTACCTCTCTCACTTGGCCGTCGGCGCCCCGTTCTCCCCTTGTCGCCGGCCGTCAAACACCGCTGTTGGCTTGCCTTGGCACCTCCCTTGCCGAAGCCAGCGCCTCCCCAAGATTCCTCATCATCTGGGCAGCCCATTTTGGCGGTCGCTGACACCTCCTCAGGCCGCTCCCCGCCAGCGAAGCCGCACGGCTCCACTGCCACCCCCGCTCCCCTCTGTTCTCAGCTAGCCGAAGGCACCTCTCTCTGTGGTTGTCATGTGGGCCCAACAAGAATAGATTACCAAGTTCTTCACCCTTTTGCTAAGTGATGATTCAATGCACAAATGTTCCTGTATACCTTAATACAAATTGTGCATAGAATAAGAATAAAGAATTACTTATAAGTTTATAATGGAAAAGATTGATACCATTGAACTAAAATTTAATATGGGATGGCTATATGCCAATTAAGGTTAATAGATTAATCCCCATGTAAAACTAAGACAAAATCATGCATGGCCTATTTTCAGATGACAAGAAAATCGACTTGGATTAAAGGGGGTTACTGTTAAAATCTAATTTGTGAAACTAATTAAAGGAAGCTAAGTTTAATAATAACAAAGGTGTATACAAAGATAATACTTGTACCATTAATTAAATCCTAACATTAGGTTTAAATGAATAATAACATTGACTAGTAAACATAGATCCTAATGCAAAATTAAGTTAAGCCTAGTGCTAACTAAGGAGACATAAAATGATGTACTATAAAGTGCTACAAACTCGGATTCTAAACTTAAATCAGCAAACTAAAAAAAAAAAAAATTGTGTACAACGCATATAGCACATGCCCTAAATCTTAGCGATCGACAAAATAATGCTTCTCAAATTACTAGCAATATAAACACAATTTATAAGCGAGTAGTTATATAGGTGAATAGTTAGAAAAGCATGGATGATAGGAATGTAACCCACTAGTAAATATATTAGTAAAAATTTCTGGTGTTCATCATAGACCCAACTAAAAATGTAGACACCACCATTACCCTATTGCCGATCATAAAATCTTAAATGGTAGCTTTAAATTAGTAACGATAATAAAATATAATCATGCGTAGCAGGTTCAAGCAGTCATAAATAAATTTAGATTAAAATGTGTTAGAAGCTAAGTAACAGCATAAAATATCAATATCAGTAATTCCCATAACGTCTCCAGATTAAAAAGTCATATTAATATATAAGTACCAATATATAAATATTCTAAAGTAAACAGTTAATTAATAACATGAATAGTTAGGATTTCATAAAATGCTACATATCAAACTAGTGGTAATATGAATTAATTCCATAAGCTAAAAAGATGTATGCATTAAGTATACAACCTATGCCCTGACTCCTAAAAGATAATATTGATAGAATGATGTTCGATACCCCGATTAAAATCTCACATCTAGCTGTAGGTCAAATTCGACTCATGGAACTTCCTTGATAAATACAAAAATAATAAAAGAGAATATTAGTAAAAAGATCGAACCTCGCCTTTCTCTAATCGGCTATGATTGGCCACTTCTTTTCCAAAGCAAATAATTCATGTCGATGCTTTCTCACTATTGATCTCCTAATATCCTAAAATTTTCCCTCACGGTAAAGCTATTCAGATAACTCATTCTCTCACTCAAATCCAGCTACCACTGTGTTCGCAACACACTAAACCGAATCATCCTTCCATTCTCAA
Organism: Dendrocalamus latiflorus; assembly: GCA_017311315.1. Taxonomy (NCBI): domain Eukaryota; kingdom Viridiplantae; phylum Streptophyta; class Magnoliopsida; order Poales; family Poaceae; genus Dendrocalamus; species Dendrocalamus latiflorus. The sequence continues at coordinate 37,198,795 of CM029664.1, forward strand.
ATCATAATAAAGGTATAAATTAAATTAAGTCGGGCATTTGAGTATTTGGATTTATTTGGATCTCTTGAATTATTTGTTTTTATTTGAATTCAGTTGCTTAGCACGTAATTAGAAAATTGGAGTCCGGAAGAATCAAGGAGCCATCGACGCCGAGATCGAGGTGAAGATAAGGACCGGAAGCGCAGAACCATCGCATCAGAAAGCTTTGAGTGAGCTCGAGATCGCGGTAAACCGCGCCAGGCGAGTCAATACTTTGATCATGTTGATCCTACATTCTCTGCAAATTATTTTTGTTTAAATTATCAAATTGCATGCTGTTATTTATATGCAAATACATGCTTAATTTAATATTCTAGTTATATGCCCATTACTTACCTTGATTAATATTACACCTCCCTTTGGAATATTTGAATTGTGAACCTTGTCGCCGTAGCAAAACTTATAATAATAACCTTTTGAAAATAAGTCCGTAATTATATGTCATGCTTAGTATTGCTTAGATACTCATGGGCGCGAGAGCGCCCAAGCATCACTTTTAATCCTGAGAAAAATTGGTTGGGCAGTCATGGTGGTAATGACTGGTGTATGTTGGATACGGTTATTTTTCCCAAAAACCTCAAATTGCTTATTTGTCTGGGCGGATGGTTCGGGGGCATGGTGCAGGTGTGCACGAGAGTGTGGTTTGTGGTAGAACCGCCCAGATAATCCTAAGGACTGAATCTTGTCATGACCTCCTGTGTAAAACAGTACAACCACAAGTCTGTAAAGTACAACTGGGCTAAGTAAATTTATCGAAACCCCCGGACTCATCTCTCTGGTAGTGGATGGAAGTGGATACGCAAGGGCAAGGGGAGGCCTAAAGGGACACCGAGTGGAGGGTGAAGTTTTCCAGTCGTGCTAGCGCTGCGGGGAGTGGAGCCTGAGCTGCGCTAGTATCCGTGGCGAACATCCCGTGCATAGATGGGACCCACCGCAAGTGGGCAGTTTCCCATAAGGTGAGATGACAAAGGGGACTAGATACTTTGAAAAGTCACTGTGATGGTCTGCTCAACCACACTTCTAAGGAATCGTGTGGGGCAATGAGTTGATTGTCTCTTGTGGTGAAAGTGTACAAACTCTGCAGAGTCAAAACTATTCGAATAGCCGTGCCCACGGTCATGGGCGGACATGGGAACTTAACTGGATATAGTTCTGCTTTAAAAACATTGGAAACTGGGAATGGGAAACTTGAAGGGCGAAGGACTGCCCTGGTTTGGAATTGTCCTGGGCGTCGTCCCAGTGGTAAGTTAAGCGGCTATAACGCTGAAGAAATTGCTATATGGTGCAGATGCCATGTAACGGTGGATGGAATCTGAATCGATATTAATAATGCATTTCCTTGTATATTATGATTTGTTCCAAAATTGCTAAGTCATAGGACTTTTTAATTAATTGTATTCAAAAGCACTCTACGCAAAATAAAATAGCCCGAGCCTCTCCTTTGTTAAGCCATGCATACTATTTATTTGCATTCTGTGTATTGGCTCGCGGAGCACGGGGTCGGAGTGCTCATGCTCGCTTTTGCGACAAAAATTCAGAAACAGGAAATCAAATCACCTCGCCTCAGCAACAAGATTGGACAAGCTGGCCAAGAAGATGAAGATGTCAAGGGCTAGGTTGCGAACCTCCAGTTGGCTGCCTGTGGGCACGTCCTGAAGGTCCCACTTGCGTGCTTCGTTCTTCCGCTGCTGCAATTTCATAATTTCGGCCTAATCGGCCCATGAGTAAGTCTACTATTATATTTACGCTTCCGCATAATATGTATTTTGATATTCATTTCTGTAACTGTGAGCACTATCTACTGATCCAGGGAATAGTGCAAAGTAAATCACAGAGGATTCCGGATGTTAATATCTGGGCTCCTACAGACATGGTATCAGAGCATATCGACTGCAGGTCGTGACCTAGTTAGCCTGGCCGTTAGTTTCATGACTAGAAATATTTCCTTAATACTATTTCCAAAAATATAAGTTATACTGGTCATCCTTATCTCCCTTAGATGATTCTTTCTCATCTAAATGCTGCCTTAGCCATTTATACTTCTAAGAGCTCTCTTACCTTGAATTCAAAATAACAACACAAAATTGGGTGCTATTATCAATCAAATTACCCCCAAATGCTTCCCTCTTCTTTCTATTAATTTCAAAAGGAAAAATTTTTGTTCCTCTTTTCGTACCTTACTCCAAAAGTTTAAGGTTAGGAACGTCGAAGATGTTCATGAAGATAAGTGGTCTCGTTTTAAACGGACTATGTATGGACCCTGCGCTCTTTTATGTGTGTTCTCGAGTAGACGATGCATTGTTGCAAGATTCTATCTGGACCCTATGTACTGCCTTCTTGCCTTCGGGTGCCCTATTTCGCAGTCACGGGAAAAGCTTGCTTTGAAAATTTGTGTGGTTTTGTATTAGCCCAGCTCTCTGGGTGTTCTCTTTTAAAGTTATGATGGGATGGATCACTTGCTCCCCACGACTCAATCCTCACCTGATGCTATTCCCCCTCATCCTATTGCTGCAAAACCAGACAGGTCTATTGGACCAAAATGATAGATCGCCACAAGACCCATCGTGCCTGGAGTTAGAAGAGATGAATAATGACTAGTGATACCCTTTTAAGGGGGGTAGCACTAAGAGACCAGACGACGTAAAGACCACAATAGCAAAAAGAGAGTGCTTGGAAGTCTACGACCTATCCAGGAGAACAAGGTTTCTCTCTTCCCTTTTTAACTTCTCCAAGTTCTATCCCTTGTTGTGCAGATTTTCAACTCTCTGCAAAGCTAAGGAACTATATGTCGGGCAACACCTAGAAGCCCATTGCTAGCCAATATAACCCCGCCTCTAATCTTTCTGCTCTATCGGAATCTCGGGGTCGAGATTCATTTAAGGGGGGTAGGTTTGTAACATCCTGAAATTTCAAGTGCGCAAAAATGTGGAGTTTTTAAAATTTTTCTTGCATTTCGCCAGCACTCAAATTCTTCTGAGTATTTATTTGAAATCTTTTTGAGTGTTGTGCCATACAAATTAATAATCAAGAGTACTCCCAAATATAAACAATAATCTTGAAAGTTACAAAAATGGAAAGATGTCATTACAGATCATAAATTCAAAATACCAACATCTTGAATTTAAATTCAGGACAATGAAATATTAAAATATACCCATAAAAATCCTTTAATTCAATTGGTAAACTAAAAATCCAAGGTGGGATATTCAGAATTTATGTGTGTGTGTATATGCATACAATTCATAACCAAATAATGTCAAAAATGAAATCCGAGGGTAAACTGAATAAAATAGAAAATAGAGAAATAATAGATTTTAAAGCTAGATATTTAAACCAAAAATTCGCAAAATGCAAAAATTAACAAATCTTAATGGGAACTAAAGTTTAAATCAAAAATCCCAAGGTTCTAAAATTTTGTTCAAAGTTTTTCTCTCTTTTTCTTCATTCCCTTTTTTTTATCTCATACACGTGGGCCCACTTCCTACTCCACTCTCTCTCTTTTCCCTGCCGACTGTGCCCGGCTCCTGCCCCGCCTCCTCCCCTTTTCTTCTCCCCGCAGCCTGCTTTGTCTTCTTCTTCCTTGCGTGGCTGCCGTGAGCCCACGTCGCCCTCCGCAGCGCGCGCCTGCTCCCGTCTCCTCCCAACTCCTGTGCGCACGTCGTCCACGCCTGCGCTCCCGCATCGGCACGGCGTCATCCAACCGCCCCCATCCCCTCATGCCACGCCGCCGCACCTGCCCCGTCGCCATCCCCCATGCCCTGCCGCCCTGCCCCGCCGTCCCGTCGCGCCGTCCGGCCACGCCGCGGCCCACGCCCCGGCTCTGCCCCTCCCGCGCGCGCGTATAAGGCCCCGAGCCACCTCTTTCCTTCCTCCTTGCAACCCCCCTTTATCCTTCTCCCATTTCCGCCCGTGCGACGCCGCCGCCTATGCCTCCACGCCGTCCCGGCCCTCCGGCGAAACCCCGGCCAACCCGGCCGCGCCACTTCGCTCCTCTACCCCACTTCTTCCTTCCCCTGCGACTAATTGAAGTCCCATAGCCCAAAAACGGCCGTAGCGCCTTTTCCCCCAACGCCGGCCGTCACCGCCGCTTTCACCGCCGCCTCCTCCTCGGTCATTCCCAGACCGATTCCTCGCTATGGGAGCTTCTTCTCGGTGCGCCGGTGCTCCTCCGACTACCGGCCTGTGATCTCCTTCGCCGACGCGACCTCTCCACGGGAGCCCCTTAGCGCCGCCGCCGGTGCTCGTCGCTAGCCTGCCTCGGTTGCGCTCCGGTCGAATCGGCAGCTCAGGTGAGCTTCTGCCACCCTTCTCGTGCTCATGCGCGCCGTTTCCCCTTACCTCTCTCACTTGGCCGTCGGCGCCCCGTTCTCCCCTTGTCGCCGGCCGTCAAACACCGCTGTTGGCTTGCCTTGGCACCTCCCTTGCCGAAGCCAGCGCCTCCCCAAGATTCCTCATCATCTGGGCAGCCCATTTTGGCGGTCGCTGACACCTCCTCAGGCCGCTCCCCGCCAGCGAAGCCGCACGGCTCCACTGCCACCCCCGCTCCCCTCTGTTCTCAGCTAGCCGAAGGCACCTCTCTCTGTGGTTGTCATGTGGGCCCAACAAGAATAGATTACCAAGTTCTTCACCCTTTTGCTAAGTGATGATTCAATGCACAAATGTTCCTGTATACCTTAATACAAATTGTGCATAGAATAAGAATAAAGAATTACTTATAAGTTTATAATGGAAAAGATTGATACCATTGAACTAAAATTTAATATGGGATGGCTATATGCCAATTAAGGTTAATAGATTAATCCCCATGTAAAACTAAGACAAAATCATGCATGGCCTATTTTCAGATGACAAGAAAATCGACTTGGATTAAAGGGGGTTACTGTTAAAATCTAATTTGTGAAACTAATTAAAGGAAGCTAAGTTTAATAATAACAAAGGTGTATACAAAGATAATACTTGTACCATTAATTAAATCCTAACATTAGGTTTAAATGAATAATAACATTGACTAGTAAACATAGATCCTAATGCAAAATTAAGTTAAGCCTAGTGCTAACTAAGGAGACATAAAATGATGTACTATAAAGTGCTACAAACTCGGATTCTAAACTTAAATCAGCAAACTAAAAAAAAAAAAAATTGTGTACAACGCATATAGCACATGCCCTAAATCTTAGCGATCGACAAAATAATGCTTCTCAAATTACTAGCAATATAAACACAATTTATAAGCGAGTAGTTATATAGGTGAATAGTTAGAAAAGCATGGATGATAGGAATGTAACCCACTAGTAAATATATTAGTAAAAATTTCTGGTGTTCATCATAGACCCAACTAAAAATGTAGACACCACCATTACCCTATTGCCGATCATAAAATCTTAAATGGTAGCTTTAAATTAGTAACGATAATAAAATATAATCATGCGTAGCAGGTTCAAGCAGTCATAAATAAATTTAGATTAAAATGTGTTAGAAGCTAAGTAACAGCATAAAATATCAATATCAGTAATTCCCATAACGTCTCCAGATTAAAAAGTCATATTAATATATAAGTACCAATATATAAATATTCTAAAGTAAACAGTTAATTAATAACATGAATAGTTAGGATTTCATAAAATGCTACATATCAAACTAGTGGTAATATGAATTAATTCCATAAGCTAAAAAGATGTATGCATTAAGTATACAACCTATGCCCTGACTCCTAAAAGATAATATTGATAGAATGATGTTCGATACCCCGATTAAAATCTCACATCTAGCTGTAGGTCAAATTCGACTCATGGAACTTCCTTGATAAATACAAAAATAATAAAAGAGAATATTAGTAAAAAGATCGAACCTCGCCTTTCTCTAATCGGCTATGATTGGCCACTTCTTTTCCAAAGCAAATAATTCATGTCGATGCTTTCTCACTATTGATCTCCTAATATCCTAAAATTTTCCCTCACGGTAAAGCTATTCAGATAACTCATTCTCTCACTCAAATCCAGCTACCACTGTGTTCGCAACACACTAAACCGAATCATCCTTCCATTCTCAAATCATAATAAAGGTATAAATTAAATTAAGTCGGGCATTTGAGTATTTGGATTTATTTGGATCTCTTGAATTATTTGTTTTTATTTGAATTCAGTTGCTTAGCACGTAATTAGAAAATTGGAGTCCGGAAGAATCAAGGAGCCATCGACGCCGAGATCGAGGTGAAGATAAGGACCGGAAGCGCAGAACCATCGCATCAGAAAGCTTTGAGTGAGCTCGAGATCGCGGTAAACCGCGCCAGGCGAGTCAATACTTTGATCATGTTGATCCTACATTCTCTGCAAATTATTTTTGTTTAAATTATCAAATTGCATGCTGTTATTTATATGCAAATACATGCTTAATTTAATATTCTAGTTATATGCCCATTACTTACCTTGATTAATATTACACCTCCCTTTGGAATATTTGAATTGTGAACCTTGTCGCCGTAGCAAAACTTATAATAATAACCTTTTGAAAATAAGTCCGTAATTATATGTCATGCTTAGTATTGCTTAGATACTCATGGGCGCGAGAGCGCCCAAGCATCACTTTTAATCCTGAGAAAAATTGGTTGGGCAGTCATGGTGGTAATGACTGGTGTATGTTGGATACGGTTATTTTTCCCAAAAACCTCAAATTGCTTATTTGTCTGGGCGGATGGTTCGGGGGCATGGTGCAGGTGTGCACGAGAGTGTGGTTTGTGGTAGAACCGCCCAGATAATCCTAAGGACTGAATCTTGTCATGACCTCCTGTGTAAAACAGTACAACCACAAGTCTGTAAAGTACAACTGGGCTAAGTAAATTTATCGAAACCCCCGGACTCATCTCTCTGGTAGTGGATGGAAGTGGATACGCAAGGGCAAGGGGAGGCCTAAAGGGACACCGAGTGGAGGGTGAAGTTTTCCAGTCGTGCTAGCGCTGCGGGGAGTGGAGCCTGAGCTGCGCTAGTATCCGTGGCGAACATCCCGTGCATAGATGGGACCCACCGCAAGTGGGCAGTTTCCCATAAGGTGAGATGACAAAGGGGACTAGATACTTTGAAAAGTCACTGTGATGGTCTGCTCAACCACACTTCTAAGGAATCGTGTGGGGCAATGAGTTGATTGTCTCTTGTGGTGAAAGTGTACAAACTCTGCAGAGTCAAAACTATTCGAATAGCCGTGCCCACGGTCATGGGCGGACATGGGAACTTAACTGGATATAGTTCTGCTTTAAAAACATTGGAAACTGGGAATGGGAAACTTGAAGGGCGAAGGACTGCCCTGGTTTGGAATTGTCCTGGGCGTCGTCCCAGTGGTAAGTTAAGCGGCTATAACGCTGAAGAAATTGCTATATGGTGCAGATGCCATGTAACGGTGGATGGAATCTGAATCGATATTAATAATGCATTTCCTTGTATATTATGATTTGTTCCAAAATTGCTAAGTCATAGGACTTTTTAATTAATTGTATTCAAAAGCACTCTACGCAAAATAAAATAGCCCGAGCCTCTCCTTTGTTAAGCCATGCATACTATTTATTTGCATTCTGTGTATTGGCTCGCGGAGCACGGGGTCGGAGTGCTCATGCTCGCTTTTGCGACAAAAATTCAGAAACAGGAAATCAAATCACCTCGCCTCAGCAACAAGATTGGACAAGCTGGCCAAGAAGATGAAGATGTCAAGGGCTAGGTTGCGAACCTCCAGTTGGCTGCCTGTGGGCACGTCCTGAAGGTCCCACTTGCGTGCTTCGTTCTTCCGCTGCTGCAATTTCATAATTTCGGCCTAATCGGCCCATGAGTAAGTCTACTATTATATTTACGCTTCCGCATAATATGTATTTTGATATTCATTTCTGTAACTGTGAGCACTATCTACTGATCCAGGGAATAGTGCAAAGTAAATCACAGAGGATTCCGGATGTTAATATCTGGGCTCCTACATTTAGGGACGTGTGCTTATTCTATGCGTAACCACTGATTAGTGTGTGTGTGTGTGTGTGTGTGTGTGTGTGTGTGTGTGTGTGTGTGTGTGTGTGTGTATACATAAGTACTAATCAGTGGTTATGTGTAGAATAAGCACGCTGCCCCTTCCATCGACCCGATCCCGCCAGATTGCTAGACAAACATGTATGCATTGAGAGGAGAGAGAGACATGCATGTCAATAGCAAATAACTCATACGGAAAGTTACTGCTGTGTGTGAGTGAAGTTACTGAAACACATGTAAAGTTACTGTCAATTATAACACTATAACACTAACAGTAACTCTACATGTATTTGACAGTAATTTCACTCACGCATGATAATAAATTTATATATCCGTACTTTGTAGTAACTTTATGCAAAATTACTAGTTATTGACAACAAAGTTATTTTTGACAGGTAGTAAAAATGACACGCATTTCACAGCTTCGAAACATATTCAACATGGATCTTGTTTTGTTAAGCTCGTAATTTCGAACATAATAGTGCAAACAGATGGTGAAAGAGTTATTTTATTTTTAGCTTATAAATAAAAATAAAAAAATCATAAGTCAAGTGCACCTATTCTCTTCTCTCTCCTGCTACATGCATGCATGTGTTAGACTGTAACCACCCACCGTGCCCGATTTAGTGGGTTGTTAGTTATAGAAAAATTACTATCTTCTGAACATAAAATTATCATCTATAATTCATCAAGTTACTTACATTTGTAAAATTACTATCTCATACACAAAAAGCTATCATCGATAATTAATGAAGTTACGCACCAACGGAGTTACGCATGAACCACACCAAGGAGCAAGGACACGTGTGTAGCCAGCGACCCATGTGCACGCGCTCGTTAGCGTAGCCGTATGTGTGTGTATAGAAAAATAGTTCCATACTCCTGGGAGTATATACTTTCACTTCGTATATACCGCTTAATGTTGTTGTTATACTTCTTTATCCTTTTAGTATACTCTAATAATGATTACGAGATACTCCAAAGTGAGTTCAATGAAAATTTTCATCAAAATTCACTTTATAGCATAATTTGTGTATATACTCCTTTTACATATAAAAAATGGCATATAGCAAAAATTAAAGATTCCGATGAAAGTTTTTTAACCAAATTATATTGGAGTATCTTAGAATTAGTATTTAAGTATAACGAAAGTAATAAATAAGCATAACATATTCATTTAAGTGGTATATTAAAAGTGAGAGTATGTACTTTCTAGAGTTTCTCTAGAGTACAAAAAAGCTTCATATATATATATATATATATATATATATATATATATATATATATATATATATATATATATATATATATATATATATATATATATATATATATATATATATATATATATATATATATATATATATATATATATATATTCCCATGAAGTGTCCGAGTGACCTACCAAGCTTCGAAGTCTTTGCTAAAGCCTAAAATAGACTTGTTTTTGTCGGTCCATGGAGCCATGGGACCGTGCTTATGAGTGCCCTTTAGGCCCCTTACGAAAGAGAATCAGTAAACAGTAGTGCGATTATACATCATCCGTCTCTCTCCCATCTCTACATGTTCATTTCACATGGGTCCACATGATATTGAGAGGTAAGCACGCAAACACAGAGGAACACATATTCAGGTCTTGCGCGTGATCTGGCCCATCACAAATATTCATTTAGTGAGTAGAAGTGGCGAATCTAATCTTGCTTATCATGGATTGATAGGTGTAACTTAGCGGTTCATTTGCAGATAACTCACCAAATAATGTTATGCACTTTTTTACAAATGAAATGAAATCAGCTTCCCGTCTTGAGCATATGGTGCCAATTCAGTCGTTGAATCTTCAGTAAAAGACACAGCATCGAAGTACAACGCTTAGTTTAGACAAACATGCAAACTAAACGAAAGTAGCCATAATAGCTGTCTGGGCAGTGGTTCTAGCTGTGCCACGGCAGATCATACACAAGGATCTCCTAACGACCAAATAATCCGTGTGACCGACAAAACAGGAGAGAGTACTCTACGGAGCAGTGCTCAACCGAAATAACAACAGTGAGGTCAGCACGTCATGGACAGCGCGATCTCCTACTGCAGGCTTTGGTTTTAGGTAGGTAGTCCCGTCAACTCGGTTGGCTTGTCGCTGCACTGACGTACGCGTCAACAATCATTAAAATCGCATGTGGGAGTATGGTGCAAGTGGTAACGCTAAGGCCCTGGAATGCGGGAATTTTTCCCGATTCCTGCGGGAATTGAACTGTTTCTTGTAAAATTTCTGTGAAATTCCTCTGTTCCAAACAGGCCCTAAGCTTTTCTAATTTGCGGCACCGCTCGAGCCTCGATCTCGCGTGCGATGGAGCTGGCGAATGGCTGAGGAGCGAGCGAGGAAACCTTGACGCGTCGCAATGGAACGGCGATTGGAGAGGGCGCAGGGATTGCGTAAGTGTGGTGCACGTGGTGATATGACAGGAGTATAGCGATTTTGATGCCGCAGCACGGGACAACTTTGGAAGAGTTTGGAGTTCGGAGTCTGGTACGTGTGTCAGCTCGTCACAATACGCAGGATGGTAGTAAGGTAGATGAAATCTTTTACATCAGCACGGGGTAAGAGCAACTCCAGCAGTACTACTCAAAACAGAGCCCCTATTTTTCATTTGAGAGCTCCCCCTAATTTTGATGGCCCAATTTTTTTGCTTCTACTCCAACAGCACCCCTCAAATCTAAGCCCTCAAATCTATTCCACCACACACTGACACATGGGACCCACTCCTGACAAATCCCGATCAGTGAAGGCGGTAGGGGATTTTGGTGGCGACGGCGAGGTGACGGCGACGGCGATGGGCGGAGGCGTCGGCGACGGGCGACGGCGAGGTGACGGGCGAGGCGGGGAAGCGGAGGAGGCGGGCGGGGAGGCGTCGGCGAGGGAGGCGGGCGGGCGGGGAAGCGGAGGAGGCGGGCGGGGAGGCGGCGGGCGGAGGCGTCGGCGAGGGAGGCGGGCGGGCGGGGAAGCGGAGGAGACGGGCGGGGAGGCGTCGGCGAGGGAGGCGGGCGGGGAAGCGGAGGAGGCCGACGGGGAGGCGTCGGCGAGGGAGGCGGGCGGGCGGGGAAGCGGAGGAGGGAGGCGGGGAGGCGGAGGAGGCGTCGGCGAGGGAGGCGGCGGGCGGAGGCGTCGGCGAGGGAGGCGGGTGGGCGGGGAAGCGGAGGAGGGAGGCGGGGAGGCGGAGGAGGCGGGCAGGGAGGCGGACTACGGAGTGGGAGGGAGGGGGACGGGCGGAGGATTTTTCACCAGCGGGAAGAAACGGAAAAATGAGAGCCAGAGTAGGGAGCCCCTAGGAATGAGGGCTGAAGGGGGGATTTGAGGGGCTCCTCAAATTTGAGGGCTCTAGTAGGGGCCCTGCTGGACCTCTATTTTTGCCTCAAGCCCTCAAATATGAGGTTTGAGGGCTCAAGTAGGGGCCCTGCTGGAGTTGCTCTAACACCTTAAGCTGCTCACACAAACGAAAGGCTATGTTTCAACGAGTTTTATTTCTAGCTTCTAATTTTTTAATTTTACTATTTTTTTTAGTTTTTTAACTGATTTGTTTTTCTTATTAATTTGTATTGTACGTGATGATACATCCTTTTTATTTTTTTATTTTTAAAATTTTAATTATGCTGAAAAGCTAACAATAGGTACAGTGTATTTTCAACTGCTACAGTGTAAAAAAATCAGAAGCCTAAGTTTATAAGCCCAAATGAGCATTACCTTGGTCGAGCGTGAAGTAAACACAAATGGGATGTACGTCGTCCATGCTACAAGCTGATGTACTAGCAAAGTGGAGACACTTGGGATTTATATAGATTTAGGTGCATTATAGTGTACCCAACTTCTGTTGATATGCCATCCAACCTGTGGCGGGGGAGGGTCACCCGTAAGACAGAGGATCCTTAAAGAGTCTGTAAGAGAGGAAACACTAAGACACACCACTAGATGAATGTTATATTCATTGCTGAAATGAGTTGCAAGTGAACCCAAGGATGGTATATTTATAGGTCTTTGGCCTAGTACAAAGACTATAATACCTCTTATGATAGTTGATAGTTAAGGGTAGAAATGTCCATAAAGTGGATGACGAGTACGCTCCATCTCCATCCTTGCGTGAGGCCACCATTGACTTGGTCCAAACGGGTCCTGCCTACGCTTGGGTCCTACTCGTGTCAAGCCCACTTGTTGCGCGGATCCCGCCGGGCCATGCCTAGGTTAGGGCCCACTTGTCAAGCCTTCCTCACCTCAAGCAGGGTATTGGACTTACCTACACCCTGAGAGGGGTGTGACCCACCCTAAGCAGGGTGTCAAGATCACCTGCACCCTGAGTGGGGTGTGACCCTTGCCTTCACCCCTAGCAGGGTGCCAAAGCCCTCACCCCAAGTACATGTTAGAGTCACCTACACCCCTAGGGGGTTGTGACCCTCTCCTTCACCCCAAGTGGGGGTGTCAAGGTCACCTACATCCTGAGTAAGGTGTGACCCTCTCCTTGACCCCAAGTATGGTGTCAAGGTCCTCACCCCAAGCAGGGTGTCATGGTTGCCTACACCCTGAGGGGGTGTGACGATCACCTTCGCCCCATACGAGGTTCACCTATACCCCTCGCGCTGGTATGATCCTCATCCCAAACAGGGTGTCAAGGTCACCTACACCTAGAGCGAGAGTGATTGTCACCTTCACCCTCACCCCAAGTAGGGGTGCCAGAGTCACCTACACCCTGAAGGGGTTGTGACCCTCACCTTCACCCAAGCTGGGTGTCAAGATCACCCACATCCCGAGTAGGGTGACCCTCACCTTGACCCCAAACGAGGTGTCATGGTGCTCACCCCAAGAAGGTTGTCAAGGTCACCAACAACATGAGGGGTAATGACCCTCACCCCAAATAGGGTATCAAGGTCACCTACGCTAGGAGCAGGGTGTGACCGTCACCTTCACCCTAAGCGGGGTGTCAATATATGCCCTTACCTTAAGCGGGGTGTCAAGGTCGCCTACACCTCAAGGGGGTGTGACCCTCATCTTAAACAAGGTGTTAAAGTTACCTACACCGTGAGAGGGTGTGACACTTGCCATCACTCTCAGAAGCATGTCAAGGCCATCACCCCAAATGATGTGTCAAGGTCACCTACACCCTAAGCGGGGTGTGACCCTCGTCCCAAGCAAGGTGTCAAAGTCACCTACATCCTAAGGGGTTGGATCATCACCTTCACCCAAATGGGGTGTTTAGGCCCTCCTCCAAAACGAGGTGTCAGAGATTCTATCCGTGGGCAAGGTGGATCCCCTAACTAGGGTAGTAGGCTTCTTACAATAGGTACATATATCGGTTAAACTGGCACCACTCTTAAGTGTAAATCAGACTATCTCCACAAAGTTTGCAATTAACTCTGACTGACGGATGCCCTGGGAGTCAGCCTGGAAAAAAGTATTTGAGGCAAACACCAACTAGATCACACTATCAAGTAGCCCATAAAATGCAATTAGATGGCCAAAATATTCATACGATATGTTGATTAGCAAATGAATCAGTGTCCGTGAATTTCTTCACCTAGCGGAGGGTTCCCCCCTCGCATCGTGAGGATTTGAGGGGAGTTTTCTTAGAGAGAGAGGAGGGGAGGTTGATGGTTTGGTCCAAACCTATTGTGGACCTCATCATCATCATCCCTACGGGCTGTCACGAGCGATTTGTCATCCGCGGTTGTAAGGTCCACATTGGCACACATGCCTGTTTGGTTTGGTGCTACATGCTCCATTAATATGCAGTCAAGTTGTCAAGATTGTGATCCTGGCAAAATTAGGATCATAGAAAGAATGCATCATGATTTTAAATGTTTTTATCACTAGATTTAGACCACTAGTTTATAACATTCCATCGAGTTTGGATCCTATGTGCAATCAGATCGAAAATGCTTCCATTGGATCATAGGATCCTACAATATGGATCGAGATCCTAACAATCTTCCGTATAATACAACATAGCTTAACAAGAGTTTAGAATTACACAAATGGCTATTATTGTTGACATGCAGTGGACAGATCAATGGTGCAGGTTCTTGTCATTGATACGTCAGCCTCTTCTTTTTAGCTTATGACTTTAGCTAAACAAATAAATGGACGAGTTCTCTGTCATCTTTTTGAAGCGGCTTATCGGGATAGTTTTTTTAAACGATTTATCACCATTTGGTACATTCATACAAGTGTTCGAGCTAGAATCAAAAGCCATTAGCTACAGTTGAAAAGAACCCACCACGGTCTTCTGTGCAGAAACGAGGAGTACAAATGTTTTTTCAAAAAAAAAAACCTCAAGATTTATTGGCGAAGCCCATCTCATCACGAACAGAACACAACTGGGCTCTGCTCTGAAATGAAACATAAAAATATAGAACTGTGGAGAAGGCTGAACACTACTGGGCTCTGCTCTGAAATGAAACATAAAAGTATAAAACTGTGGAGAAGGCTGACACGGACCACAAAGCCCACGACCCAAATCATTACCCAGACAAAAGAAAACGAGGGCCGAAATAACATAACTAGGGCCCAAAGCACTACCTTAGTACCCTGCTGCCTTCAATTAATTGCCGTTTAATCTGCGACGTTTCACGACACTGTTTTGGATTGTATTGCCGCTGGTGATGAGTTGCTCCCTGATCTCCGAGTTGGTGCACTACACCCTTTCCAGTCTCCGTTACCACCTCCAGGGAGGGAATTAGACCCATGGCAACAAGGCTTCAGCTCCAGGCATCGAAAAATTGTTGGTGTATAGTCTAGATATATGTAGCCGAGCTTGGCAGTAATTCAATCCATATTACTCTCGGCAGCCCGGCCTATTCTCCACCAGTCCTCCCAATCTCCCGGACGGTAGCGTCGCTGCCGATGGACCGGAGGACCCCGTGGGTGCGTCTCGCCCTCCTGGTCAGCTTCCTCGCGCCGCACCGCCCTCTCGGGTCCCGGCTAGCTTCGTGCCACGCCGCTCTCCCAACCAGCTTCCTTGCACTACGCCGCTGCCTGGCCCCCTCCGCCGCGGCGCCGCCCCCTCCCCAACCGCCTCCATTCTCCAAGGTCGATTTATTTCTCCATTGTGGACTACTGGATCTGGACTGCTACTTCCTACTTGTTAATTATGTGGGAATGAACCTTTTTTCCTGAGCTCTGGAAATCTTGTACGCAATTTCGAATGGCCAGACCTCCAGAGATATGTTTGAGCAAGCAAGCCTTCATTTTATACATTTCTGGACAGGTTGTGCATACAAATGGCTACACTGACTCAGTGAGCTGCATGCTTGTTCACAGCTGATAACTATGGTTTCACAAGCTATCATTATTTATTTTGTATGTCCAATAGTTTGTAATTCGCCTTTGCTCTTGGCCTTCTGTTGGAATCTAGATGGTAGCTTTGTTACTAATTTATAACTTCCAAATATCAATTCAATTTCAGCGAACACAAAGCATGAACCATTTTAGTTGCTCTTGTTACCATTTGACACATGCCGATTATTTATTTTGAAGTTGTTACATTTGGGGCTGTTCTGCCATTCTAAGTTGCCAATATCGACATCTTTCTGTTGATCCTGCACCAGATAATCTTGAGGATGATGGTTGATGGTTGTACCCTTCAGTGACTTATGTATTTCCAGCTCGACCAGCTGGAAGAATTTTTACACATAGATAGGATTAATCTGAATGCATGCAAGCCTCTTTCATGCAGTATTGGAAAAACCTGAAGAATGACAAGTTTACCATTTTTTCTATGGAGTATTTTAGTGTGGGTGTATAGCTGCACCTGGTGATGTACATATGATCATAATGGTCTTATTTGCAGGAGAAGTATGCCTGTATAGTGAAGGCCAATGGCAATATGGAAAAGCAGGTTCTGTCTTGGAGGTGATTTGTACTGCAAGTAAGTAGCTAGGTGCATTTGGATTCAATTTCCTTTGGCAAAGTTGGTCTAGGATCATCATTAGCCTCTAGTTGCTAAGGCCAGATTAACTAGAAACTAAGTATGTTTCTCTTGCTTTTCTGTATTCACCTTAGATGGAATGACAAACTTGAACGAAAACACATATAACACTAGTTGATCCATGGTTACTTGGGCGTGTATCTGTTGATCCAAAGTTACTTGTGTTTATTGTAGGAGTTAGAATATTTAGAAATACAAAATAACAACTTGGAGAGTTACCGAATTCGAATAACAGAATTTACAAGGTTTTCCTTTGAAGCCACTTCTGTTGTGTTAATATTGCACACTAATACATTTGAATTGTCTGGCATTCATGGTCTTTAGGGTTGGTTCTTTTGCTCTTGTCGCTTCACAAAATTGTAGTACTACTTTTTTACATGAGCATATACACAAACTGCGCTGCAACCTCTTCATAATTCCATATTTTGAATGACTACCTTGTTACTTTTATCTGATCAACTGTTGAAAAATTAGGTAAATTATACACTTTACTTTTTGTATATATAGGATCCATCTTGTGAAAAGTAAAATGATGATGTTTTGTTGTGAATGATTTTTGTGCTAGGTGTCTGTATTGTCATATCACAAATTATCTATAGATGTTCATATTTAGTGATTGGGATTCATAAACAATGTTAATTATGTAGTCCATAACTGAAAGTAGCGACTGAGAGAGGTAAGGAATAATGGAATATATATATAGTATTCATCAAGGTGATATCAGTTTCTCGCTCTCTCGTAGCCTGCCTATATTTTTTTAATTTTTAAATACATATATACTTACCGTATTGTCATATCCTTGTTTTTGCAAAATATTGTATCATGGTATCCTTGTGTTTTGCCATGTTGGTATCCTTGTGTTTTGCCATGTTTTTCTTATTATGTTGTATGTTGAAGTATTGAGCTAAAGTTTTATGTCAATGATGCATTTGCAATATGCTTTTGTCACGCCTGTGTGAGTATAAATTGATGTTACCTCTAGGCTATTAGCCATTTAGAGTTCAGCTGAGGGCACGACGAAATCATAGATCCATCACTAGCCACCTCAAACTAGTAGGCGAAGTCACTAACCACACTAATGATACGAGCAAGACTATACTCTATGTCTATTTCGAAGTTGCAAATGCTATGCGCCATGATACATACATGGCCACACCTAGACTTGGGAGTTGGGCCTGGCTTTTTCGGGCTAGCTCAAGGCCCAGCCGGCCCAGCAAAGTCCAAGCACGGCACAAGCCTAACACGTGGCGAGCCGGGTTGGCACGACATGAATAGCGGGCCGGGCCTAGCCTGGGAAACCGGCCTGGTATATCATGTCATGCTCAGGCCAACCTAGCATGGCGAGCACGATCTATAATATCAAGGCCATACTGAACACTAGTTCGAGATCAACATGGATGCGTACCAGCGGCTCAGGTGGATCAACATGAGCATGTTCTTCGCGTTGTCCTATGGGCTCAGCTTCATGACAATTGTGGCCACCATCATGCACGTCAGGCTTCGGGCGGGCTTCGGGCGCGGCACGCGGGGAAGCCGAAGCACTGGGGCGACGCATGCAGGCGCGGTCCTGGAGCGGCAGCCAGTCTTCGGGCGCAGCACGAGGGGAAGCCGAAGCGCCGGGGCGGCCCATGCAGGCGCGGTCCTCGAGCGGCGGCTGATCTTCGGGCGCGGCACATGGGGAAGCCGAAGCACCGGGGCGGCGCATGCAGGCGCGGTCCTCTAGCGGCGGCGTTCTTCGGGCACGGCATGCGGGTGCGGGAGACCGAGGCAACACGCGGCTGCGGGTCGGCGGCCGGGCGACGGCGCGCGGTTGTGAGAAGTCGATGCGGCGCGTGGCTGCGGGCCAAGCGCGCGCGACGAGATGGCCTCGGGCGGCAGCCATGCGGGGCAGTGACCGAGCGGCTGACCGGCGTCAGGCCGGCAGCAGGCCGATGGCGGCTTCTTGTGCGGCGGCCGTACGGGGCCATCTGTGCAAATTTCCCTTTTTTTCTTTTTTTTAATCTACAGTGCAATCGGCATCTACTCTGTATACAATCTACCGATCAACATTGTGCCAGCGACTTTAAGTCTACTCGCGGTAGATTAGAGCGGATTTTTACCGTAGAAAATTAATCTAGAACGCGAAAACTACGAATTTAGAGTGATCTAGATAATTCGATCTATTAAAGCTTCGATGATTACCTTCGATTCATCGGAGCGAACTCGTGCTGATAATATGTTGAGGAACCATCGCTGACGATCAGTCCGATCGATTCCTCTGCTTAATATGAAACGAAATTTATCACAGAAGACAGAGTAATAGATTGAAAACACACAGATGTATAGATAACTTCTAATCTTTCTTTATTACTTTTGATTGCATGATATAAAATCTGTTAATACGACTCCCTATTTATAGACTACCGATGAGGTGTCTATCATGGACGGCCCAGTTTCCTAACAGCTTGAAGCACCAACTGAATTGTGGAATGGTTCCGTTTTTCAGCGTAACCGAGAAGATTGCTCAACATGGAGATAAATCGTGATAAAGCTTTGACTTTGACCTGGGAAATTAGAAATTGAGCCCCTGAATCTGGGAGACTCGGA
This sequence comes from Dendrocalamus latiflorus, assembly GCA_017311315.1. Lineage (NCBI taxonomy): Eukaryota > Viridiplantae > Streptophyta > Magnoliopsida > Poales > Poaceae > Dendrocalamus > Dendrocalamus latiflorus. The sequence goes on from CM029664.1 coordinate 37,217,387, forward strand.
TATAGGCGGCACTTTCAACGCTTTTTTCGTGGTTGTTGGTCAAGGTTACACAGAGGGGAAAATGTTCGGCGAGAGGTAATCTAGACTGTCCAAACATCTGTAAATACCGCAGACATGAAATTAAGCTTTTCTGAACAACCTGTCTCCATGAATTTCACAGTTTTAATTGCGACATTATTTGCAGGGGATCGAGCGATCCCTACATAATTGCGATTGATCGATGCACTCTGGTTTGATACGTCGCTGTGCTCGACCAACCGAAAGTTCATTCTCTGTGCATTGATGTCTTCGTGCCTCACACAGGGTATGCGAGAATCCAAGAGAATCGAGGGAGCAGCTGTACAGCTTGCAACACAGTACAAGTATATATACTAGTACTACTGTTTCTCCATTGCAATTTTGAGCTGAATTAAAAAGATCCTGCATCGTCTCAAATTACCAATGCGTGATCACTCTAGCCTACGATCACGCTCTCCACATGGGAAAAGCATCTCGAAAACATCGATCATGGAAAAGTACTCCTACCATGCATACCAACACGAGCCACATGCTCACATCGCTCCTTTTCTCTTCAGTAGAACGTTAGGACGAGCGTGCTCCATTGCTCCTTTTCTCTTCAGTGTTACGTTGCCCTTTACAAATGTTACTTTTGGCCTCAGCAAAACAGCACAACTCCGAGTCCAGTCTGCTTCGAACAGCTGCATGAGTGCTCCCAACAACACAGAGGTGGAAATAAAAACTGACAAAACTCGCACTAACTCTACTTGCAAGATGCAACTTCCTTGTCTCCTATACATGTGCTTCCCAGTCCCAGCTCACCAAAAAGAAGAACTAAACGAAAACAAGTGATGGAAAAAGAACGAAAGAAACTCACGACAGATCGAACGCACAAGGCCAGAGAAAGCGAACTTCTCATACAGGCTTCTCCGGCGTGGCGGGCGCCTCCTTCTCCGGCAGCGCGTCGAGGCCGGACAGCAGGCAGGCGAGCGAGCGCATGACGCCGACCTGCTCCCGCAGTGCGGCGATGTAGTCGGCCGTCTCCTCCAGCAGCCGCTCCACCGCCATCTCGTCGCCTCCAGGCACCAGCTGCCGCAGCAGCGTCACCTTCTCCTCCACCACCTCCTCCGCTTCTCCGTCCAACGTCTTCCCCTGCTTCGCCTCCTCGCCAGCCGACGCTAGCGTCGGCGGCACCAACGAGGGATCCTTCCGGGACACAAGGGCGCGCCGGCCCAGCGCGCGGCCCCAGTGCCGGCCGCGCGACGAGCGCACGAGCCCGAGCTCCGCTGCCTCCTTGATGCGCTGGCCGCGCTCGCGCACGATCTGCTGCTGCATGGTCTCGTCGACCTCATCTAAGGCCAGGACATGGTGGTCCATGGCGAGGCTAGAGATCGATGGTGGTGGGGGATCGACGGCTGATGAGTGATGAGTAATCAACAAACCTGCTGCCTTGGTGCGTGCGTCTTTCTGCGTGGTGCGAGGGCGAGTGGCCATGTGTGCGTGCAGTGCCTATATATCATGCATCCGCGCGCGCGGCAAGGACTGAGATACCCCGCAAAGTCAGGGAGCTAACCATGCCTTCGCTCTAAGGGCATCTCCAATGGGTCTATAGCAGCTATCTACAAGAGAGTCCATATCATCAACTGTTCTACGTGGAAGATATTAAATGAAGAAAGAGAACGCAGCTCTCTACAGCTCTAGAGATAGTCTATAGCGCCAAACGAGGCAGCCTCCATAAATTCTGTGTGTGCATGTAAGCATCAAATAGCTATCCTTATAGATAGTTCTTTAGAATGCTAACTTTAGTGTGTACTATATAAATGATGTGGAAGTCTTATAGTTAGTTGCTAGCTATAACCATTGGAGATGCCCTAATCTCAGCCATTGATGCAAAAATAGGTAGCCTAGACTGTAAAAATAGATAGCCTAGACTGTATACTACAGTAGGGTCTTTACAGCACCACAGCTACTGAGCTACAATACCTTTTGATATAGTGCTTGCTACGGTTGTTTTTGCTGTAGTGCCAATACAATCTTAACCTTTGCCTTTTTTATCCGATAACTAGAAAGTATAAAGTCACGGGTAAAGTCAAGACCATCCGGATCCCGCGGCAAGAGGGTGGCGAGAAGTTTACGGCGCGCGGCTGAGCTAGAGTAGCTTTGCTGTAACGGCGTTTTGTTGGGGTGGGAACGGGGGTGGCAGGTGCATGTGGGCGCGCGTGGGGGCGTTCAGTGCATCTGGCGTTCAGTACTAGCTAGCCTGTTAAGCCTATGGTCAACTTGCTACGTGTAGCAAAGGGGTGTTGGCCAATGTTGTACGTGGGAGATTCTGCCATGCATTTTCCTCCGCGTTGATCTGATATATCAGCTTTTTAGTTGTACTACCTGCTACGATATACAGATACTACTTGTACCTGATATTCCTGTACGCCGACCAGTCCATAAGCGAGGAGGCATACATCAAAATCAACACACAAAGAGCCCTACTGCATGAATGTGGCGCCAGCTGCAACATGCGAAAGTTGGGCATAGGGCTGCAAAAAAAGCTCGAGGACTCGTGAACTACTCAGGTTCGGTTCGTCTTAGATTTGACTTGAGTTCGGCTCGAATTATAAACGAGCCAAGCTCAAGCTTGAGCTGAAGCTCGCAAGCTTATCGAGCTCGAGCTCGAAAAGCTCGAGTAGGCTCGTTCATTATTGCTAAGCATGACTCTTTAAAGTGTATACACATGTATTTCAATTTTTTTATCAATTGTATTGTCCAAATCACACCGGGCTTATAAATAAGACAATGGTTTAAGCCTAAGAACAAGATAGACTGCAGTTGGCTAAGCTTATGGTAGATAAAAAGCTAAAGACTCGTGAATTGCTCGTGTTTCGCTCGTCTCAAGTTCGACTCGAGATCGGCTCGAAAGATAAATGAGCCAAGCTTGAGCCTAACTCTAGGCCCGGGTGATTCTGAGGCTCGGTTCGAGTTCGGTTCGATTCTCTAACAAACTCAAGCTTGAGGCAGTGAGCTCGCTCGAGCTCGGCTCATTTATAGCCCTAGTTGGGCATAACTAGTCCCTCACCCGTAGAAACCCCAGACTGATCTTTTGGGTAGAATGTCAATTTGGTCTTCTGGCACGCTCCCACCCTGCACAAAGCCACCTAGAGCGCCGCCTTACCATGCCGGCTAGCTGCGCAATCCTCCACCGTGCTAGCAAGCTGGCGCGCTCTCCCTCCACGCCAACTTGGTCTAGCGCGCTCCTCCTCCACGCCAACTTGGTCTGGCGCATCGCCCGCCCACCCGTAGGGCTGGCACCCCCCTCCTTGCACAAGGCACCCCTCGCCAACTGGTCGGCTGGCCGCCCTCCCTTCTCGTGTGCATCGCACATGGCACCTCCTGTCTGCCCAGCCCTTTCTCCTCGCTGGTTGCATGATAAAAAAGGAGGATTCATTCTCTGGAATACACCACAAAGCTATTTCATTTTACTCCAACTAAGAACAAAGAACCGAGAGACGAAGTAAGCCGTGAAAGCATCCAATTTTTTAGCGGTTTTGAATTTGAGTTTGAAGTTTACGCAGTTGGAAAAGATGTAGATCGGCTTTGGAGCATCCAAAAGAGGTAATTTTCGTCAACATGCTGTAAGTTTTTTAGCAACGTGATTAGCATATAATTAGAAAAATGATAGTTTGTTAGTATGAAAAGACGGTAGTTAACCTTTTGTAACCAGTCAGTGACCTTAGTTAATGTCGAAGAAGCAGCGTTGTTGGTGTCGTTAAATGCTTATTAGTCATGGTAATTATATGAACGCCATAGTTGATACGTAGGTTATTTTGTTTGCATGGGAACAATATTGTATTTTTTTCTACATTTGGAAAAAGTTAGTATGCATTTTGTATAATGTTATGCAGAAACTGTTAGACATGCATTTTTTGGTTAAATTGTTGTGCTTTGTGCAGATTTTTGTATATTACCATTGTGTTAAAAATTGAATATCATTGTAGTTGTCTGCTTATAAATATAATGCACTAGCTGTAATTTATGAATTGTAGGGTGGTACATGCGTGATATGTTTAGTCTAGCAGTGCTAAGAATATTGAGAAGATCTGTAACTTAACATTACACACTCTGAAAATTTTGTAGGTACACCATGGCGGGCATTCAGGATCTGTTCGTGTTCCACGGGTATGGTATCATACGTGACGGACCGTACGGGGTGAACCTATCCAATTGTGACTGGACCGTAATCCGACGCCTGGTGTAAAGGACATGGGCCTCTTGGAGCTCAGGAGGTGCGTCCACTCCACGTTCGATCACACCATTGCAAGGAACATGCTGCACATTGAAGCGTTGTACATCTCATTGTTGGATGGTCAAAGGGAGACCTCATGGAAACTTTTGAAGGTGACAAGCGATGAGTCATGGGCTAGTTACATGGAGGCTGTGTGCAACCTTGCTGCTGCGATATATGGCAGACCAACGGTGTATGTTCAGTTCGTGGAGTGGACAGTCATTCGGCATGCCTGGTTCCGATGCAGGCGCTACTGATGTAGCGCCTGGGTTGGTCTCCGGTGATGATGTAGATGGGGCTGCTAGTGGAGATGCGAGCGAGACGGTGGGTGATGAAGACCTGAGGAGGCGTGCTGAAAATTTTGAGCCCAATGAAGGTATGTAGGGATGGTGGGCAGCCCGTATTGAATGCCATAAGTACCTGGCCAACCAGGTGGAAGAAGTAGAGAGTGAGGAGGAGTAGGAGGACGTGAAAACATCTAGTTCTGAAGACAAGGGAGATGGAGGAGCTGCTGCGGGAGGTGTAGTTGGTGGTGTTGTTACCACCGATGGCGCTTTTGTCTGCTGTGGGTTGGACGACATCGCGATGGTATCGTTGGTTCTGCCACAACTAGAGGATGCACACTGGGGCTTCAATGAAGACACTCCATTCTTAAGGAAGCACTTCCCTAATGAGAGCGTTGCCCAACAGGCTATTGCCAGATATGCCGTGGCTATTAGCCAGACATATAGGGTGCACAAGTCGAACCCTGACACCTGTATTGTGAAGTGTGTGGACGAATCCTTCCCTAGAAAGGTCCATGCCTAGCGGTCAAAGGGTGGGGTCACAGACTTCCGGATCTCGGTGTTGATGGACCACACATGTGAGATTACTGAGCCACTCCAAAGACACCACAACTTGACATCCTTGTATGTTGCCAGCTTGATTAGCCATCTGGTAACCACAGATGTTTTCATTTTATTAAAACTTCTCCAGGCAAATGCTGTCAACATGGTGGGCTTTGAGGTTAGCTACAAGAAGGTCTAGCAGGCTAAAAGGAAGATCCTGGATCATATGTACGACACATACAAAGAGGTGTATGACATAGTCCTAAGATTGCTTCATCAAATAGCAAAATCAAATCCTGAGACATACATAAATAAGGTGGAGCGACCACATCCCATGAAGGGTCCAAATTGCTTCATTCTTGATAGAGTGTTTTAGGCCTTTGGTCAGGTGATTGACAGGTTCAAATTTTGCCGTCCCATACTATCGATGGATGGCACCTTCCTATCCGGGAAGTATAAGAGCACCATCCTGACTGAGGTTGAAGCCAATACCAATGACCAGTTACTCCCCGTGGCATTTGCAATTATGGAGAGCGAGAACATGGAGAGCTAGTTGTGTTACTGGTCAATGTGAAGCAGGAGGTGGTTCAAGACTGTGCGGATGTGTGTGTCATCTTGGACCGCAGTGCTGGGTTGCTGTCCGCGATGAGCATGATGCAGAACGGGACACAGACCCTATTCGTGTGGAACGACTTGAGGAACCGTTGGTGCATGAGGCATCTCACAGCGAACTTCCATAGAAGATTTCGAAGCAAGGAGCTGATGAAGACGTTCAAGAAGCTCTGCATGCAGAACCAAAGGCAGAAGTTTGATTCCGTGTAGAGATAGCTCGATGAGGACACCAACAAGCATGATGTGCACTCACAGGATGGCAAACTAGGGGTAGCAGCGGGCAGTTCTGTGAGAGCTGGGGAGTTCTCGCAGTGGGTTAAGACACATGCGTTAGACTTGGAGAAGTGGTCTTTGCTACATGACACCGGTGGTGTAAGGTACAGAATCATGATGACAAATATGTTCGAGGTGTACAACGATGTCCTGAAGGGTGTGCGCTCCCTACTGATCACCGCGATCGTTGATGAGGGCTAGAACCGCACCGTCTGGTACTTCGTAAACAGAGTCCTGATGAGCAAGAAGCATATGGATAAAGGCAAGCAATTCTCCAATGTTTTGCAGGCGTATATGGACCTGAAGATGATAAAGGCTTATTTGCACACTGCCAGGCTCTTGTATGATATAAGGAAGAAGTTTGAGATTCGTCTGAGGGAAAAGTGTGTTATGGGTCATGCCAGAGGGGAGTGCAAACAAGTATGAATGATCGATGATGAAGCGTCATGCACGTGCAACAAACCGCAGCTTCTTCACAAGCTTGCTCCTATGTGTACGTGGCCTGAGCGGCGTGGCGGTAGGCTTGGTGTCGTACATCTTGGAGTACTACAACATGCACCACATATATAGCACTTGGAGTGCGCAGTTCAACTCATATGAGCTGGATGTGCACTACAGGGACGTTTGGGTAGTGGAGGTGCCGTGGGTGCTAAATGACGCGCTAAATCATGTCGGCCGTGGAAGACGACAGTCCCACCACACCCATAATGACATGAATGAAAGCCAGTGTGGTGAACAGGTAAGGCGTCCGAGATGTAGACTGTGCAAGATGGTTGGGAACACTCTCAGCAATTGCCCAAACAGACCCAGCTTAAGCAACACACCATAGTGTTCAACATATCATTCCCCTATAGCGATGTTGCATGTTCAAGAATCAGAGATAGATTTCTATGGTGCCATTCAATAATCAGGGCAATCAACTAGGTCAATCATTGCTACTTTTTGTTGAAAGTATATGTAGTATGATGTTTTTAATGGTTGATAGATTATCTTTTGGATGCAATTGATTGGTGTGTATGTTTTAAATGATGAGAACTGGCATGCTCTTTTAGCTTTTTTAAACTTCTCACCTGCAGATTGGTGTGTATGTTGAAATGGTTGCCAGATATATCTTTTGGATGAAATAGATATCTTGTTATTATATAATTCTTGTATTTTTAATCTTAAAGATGCTACTGCATATCTTCTAGATTTTTCTGCTAAGTCGCTGAGTATTTTTCTGAATAACTTGATACCGGTGCTCCCCGACCACAAGAAGTGGGTGCCTCCATCCACGCATAAAGATTCCACACGGACCCGACCTCATGAAGTGAGAATTCCGCTTCCCCGACCACGCACATAAAATGACGATCGCATGCATAAAATGACATGACGATACCACCTCAGGCCCGCTGCCTCACGGAATCGAAAATGTATCAACGGAATTGCACTTCATCCTTGCATAATGCAGTCAACCATTCACGGACAAAAAAATAAGTTACTACGATGTGAATACATTAAATTAGTAACAACATGCATTATATATACATATATCACACAAAGCACTACAGGTACCATTATGAATGAAAACAACACTTCGAGCACTATACCTTCACGATAACAATAAATACAAGAAAGAAAATAGCACACAACATTAAGTTAATCTTCTATTCCAGTCTATCAAAATGACGCCGCATCTCCATGGGGTCGCTACCCCCCATGACAACTCTGTCTTGTGGAACAATGTTGGGCCTACTGCCCATTTCATCCTCCCACACTCAGAATCAGTAACTGCCTAGGCCATCTTACAATTCCATGAGAAGAAAGTTTTGTAATGTACGCTGAACAATATGAACCAACTCAAAACAAGCTGACTCATCGAGTGAAAAGGGGCACTTGTAGTAGTGCCATCCAGGATTCACGACCGTCTGCGAGGTCTTACATCTCACAAGCATGTTGCACTTCAGGCAAATCACTGCGGGTGCCGATGAAGAGGCGCTGAGTTGACTCATCTCGACGTCTGGGGGAGGGAGAACCAAAGCAAGGTAGAGAGATTGGGAAGAAATACTTTAGGAGGTGAAGGAGAATAATGCAGGGGAGTAGCTAAGGAATGGCTCCCTTTTATAGCCTGAGTGCGAGGGCAAAATGGTATTTTTCCCATCTGTACTGGAAGACAGATAATGATTAGTACGAGTGACTATAGATAGTTCAAGTTCATGGCAGCCTTACGCACCGATAAGACCAAATGAGACGGCCTTATGCACTGACAACACCAAATAGGATATGCATTGCACATACATAAATTATACAAAGAAATATAGATAACAGTGCGAAGCAAAACAATACTCCCAATGCTACACCTTGAACACAACAACAAACACAAGAATGACAATAACACACAATATTAAATTAATCGTACTCTCCAATCTACCAGAACAATACATGCTTACTGGTAGAAGGTATCTCACGCTATCCACATGGAGTGTTATAAAGGGGGCTGCCTCGAACGTGGCTGGTCATTATTGTAGTGGCACACACATTTGCTGCTAGGGTTCATGCAGCAGCATGTGGGATCAGACGAACTTTCTTTGTTGACAACCTCCTCATTGTCCCTCTCGCGCTGCATCTGTTGGCGGATATCATCGTTCTCCTCATTGAGACTGTCGATCTGCATCTCGAACTCTAAGATTCGCTCCCACAATGTATCCACATACCTTACAATACAGCTTTCATGGGAAAGATCGGTCCAGCGGACGAAGTCACATTTTGCTTTCTACTAGAAAGGACGGTTAACATGGAAACTCTATTAGTAGTAAGAGAAAATAAATTATTAGCAAATTGTACCCCGAAGTGTGGGCATTGGAAGAAACATCACCACCATTGAAATGGCCTTCCACGACATGCATGACCGTGTCCTCCTAGTGTCTGCATTTCGGCTATACTGGTTGAGCATGCCTATTTGGCATCAAGTGGTAGTTAGGGCCGATGTCCTTCCTCCTCTTTAGGGGAAGGTTTTCCTTTGGCGACCCTACTCCAACTGGCCCCTCAGCATCTGCCATGGTATGTTACTGTACAATAGAGAAGGTAGTTCTTTGTACAGTTTATAGGGTCGAGTGCTCCTACTTTCATAGGGTGGGCATGCATTTTATAGCAAATGGGACAGCTTTGAGCAATGACAAGACCAGACGGGGTGGCTTTGTGCAGTAATAAGACCAAACGGTGCAGTTTTGTACAGTGATAAGACCAAACAATGCAGCTTTGTGCAGTGACAAGACTAATTGACATAACTTTGCGCAGTGACAAGACTAAATAGGGGCAGCTTTACGTAGAGACAAGACCAGGCGGGGCATATTTGCGCAATAACAAGACCAAAGGGACAACTTTGCACAGTGATAAGACTAAAGGAGGCAGCTTTGCGTAGCGACATGACCAGACAGGGAAGCTTTGCACAGTGACAAGACCAGACAGGGAAAGTTTTGCGTAGTGACAAGACCAAAAGAGGCAGCTTTGCACAGTGATAAGACCAGACGGGGGTAGCTTTGCGTAGTGACAAGACCAGACGGAGGCAGCTTTGCACAGTGACAAGATCATAGGGGACAGCTTTGTGCAGTGACAACACTCTGCCTCGCCAAGTACTTTTTAGAAAGACAAGGCAACACTCTGCGTCGTAGGATACTCACATGAAATTAACCATACCATGCTAACCCTTTGGCTTATAAAATAAGGTGGAATAGATTTAAGAGAGAACACTACACAACCAAACTCAACACTATACGAGAGCTTGCTTCATCATGTCGAGATGGACAAGTGGTAGAAGAAGCAACGGAACAAGATGATGAAGTAGTGGGAGGAGACCTGTGACCTAGCAAAGTCTACTGCAGCTCGCGACGAACAAGCAAGGGCTGCTGCGGCCCGGGCCAAACAAGCGGAGTGTGCCACGAGGTCACACCCCCACAATGATGTCCCCCGTAGAAGCATATTCATCCTGAATGTTCCAACCGAGTGTTCACCACAACTCCCGTCTGAGGGGGAGACATCGCCCCTCTGTTGGTGCAGGGACCTATACAAATTCTTCAAGTCTAAGTAATGGCTCAGCCTAGGCATGTATTACTGGGGTTGCGTGAACTACTTTTGTGACTATCCCGACCGTCGTTTAGCCGGTAAGGACCAGGTACAGTGTGTTCTCCTACTATTTCTCTTTCAAAGTATGCACTAACAACATCTCTCGTCCATCCATAGTCCCCAGAACTGCTATGTGGCTACCGCAAGTGGATCGACCTAGAGATCCACCCACATGACTAATGGACTCTCGACTATGAGGAGTGGAATGTCAAAAGGGCCTATGAGATCTGGAGGAGGAGCATTGCAACAACGAGCAAACCAAGCATATGCATCGAGAGACGAAAACTCATCTCGAGGCGTGCACGCATAGGGAGCGCGAGGCTTGCGAGAGGGACTGCGGGAAAAAGATGGAAATGGCGGCCAAGGTCAAAGAGGGCACCGAGTTCAATGTCGAGCTCGCAAGAAAGAAAAAATAGCTCCAGTCTATGCAGTAGGTCCGACCGTCCCACACTAGTCCTCCGAAGGTCGAATTTATTTCTATTCCAGAAAGCCGCATATGTATCGTAGGAGTACTTCGGCTTGTTGCATCGTGCATAATGATGTTTCTTATGCACATAACCAAACCCTGTGCATCTTGTTATTCTCAGTTTTATTATAAAGTCTATTTTAATTCGCAACATCAAATCTCGTCATCTTTTCGCTTTCAATTATTTGCGTGGTCAATATCACTTACCTTCGTACTTACCATCATTGCAATTTCAATCATCCTCACAAAATTTTTCAGATAATATTTTGCACTACAACAATATACAATGATCACAAACTGTTACTGTGAATCTAACATATTTTGTACCATTCACAATCTACGAAAATCACAAATGGATCAATCGTTACATCGCATTATCATTTACCTTCGTACTTACGAGTCATTGACGCCTCAATTGTCCCCACAAAATTCTTTCAAAAATTTCTTCTACTATAACAACATACGAAGATCACAAAATGTTATTACCAGTCTAACAGATTTTGTACCGTTGAGAATACGAAAATTACAAACGGACCAACCAACTGGCATTGTCTGCCCTTGTATTTCGAAAGAATAACAATCTACAAATAAGATTTGCTATATATATTATCTATAAAAATTACTCTTTATTTTCCCATAATTACTTTCATCTGATCAATAAAAAAATATTACTATTATTTTTCTCAATTAAATTTTTAATTGAAATTGCTACTAAAATAAAAAAACCCTTAAATTTCAATACCAATTTGCATTTAAAAAAGTCAGAATACTGGTGCGGCGGGGGGTGTGCCACCTCCGTCGTGCGGTAGGCGGGTGTGCCAGGCGGGGTGGCGCACCATCTCCCTTTGCGCTATGGTTCCATGTCAGGGGGCTATTTTAGAAATTTCACGTAAGAAGAAGCTAAACCTAAAATTACTGCGTCAGGGGAATCCAATTACGCCCAGGTTTCGCAACATGCGTCTCAGCATCTGCAAGCCGGAGATGCAAATAGCTCATGTCTGCACGGTAACTGAGACCACAACGGTAAAGCATTACCCTATCCACAACGCCGTGCTTCCCGGCCCCGTACGCAGCCGCACCGCGCGCGGACGAGGGGCTCCGTCCGCTCCGGCCACCTAATTTGACGCAAATTTTTAGCCACGGCGACTTGACTTCGACGTACGCGGAGAGGACTCGACTAGAGGAGATCGAGGGAGCATGCCACACACATGGATGATGAGGGAAGGCGCAGGCCAGCGCCGCCCAGCCAGGTTGTACTCGACCCCGTCGCGGCACGTCGGGATTCGCGTTCCTTAGTTTTGTAAGTTGCAGAAGGGAAGGCGCGCATCGGCGCATGCAGGACGCCAGAACGGAGGGGGACGGACGGGCCGGGACCCTGCGAACGCGCACATGCGGGCATGTTAGGCTACACGTGGTTGGTGCGCCACGTGCACGCCTAGGCGTTACATTTGCCTGCTTTGCCTTTCGATGGGGTCTAGGCGTTACATTTGTCTGCTTTGTCTTTCTACGGTAGCACCGTGGTTTTCCTTTTATATTATTGCTGAAGTATTCGATGATTCTTCTCTCATATAGGTATAATAATCTATGAAAATCAAAAAGTTAAAAATCTAAAAAAATCATGCTGCTACAGTTGTTTCAAATCGGAGAACAGTAAAAAACACTATTTTAAATCTAAAAATTTATGAAACTTTTGAACCGTTGATCCAAAAGACTTAGAACTTGAACCAAGATTAGATCATGACCTTTAGAACTTATTCCAACAAAAAAATCTTGAAAGTACTTACGAAATTGGAATCTTTTGGTTCATCAAGCTTTGCTACATCAAAACCGGGTTAAAACCTAAAATTGAGCTTACTTTGAATCTAAAACTTCAAATCACTTGAAATTTGCTTTCTTCTCTAGGATATCAGGAACTTATTCTAATCAACAATCAAGAAAATCTTTGCAAAATTCTGACCTTTTTTCATTTGAAGAAAGATTACACAATAACCGGGTAAAAACTAAAAATGGTGAATATAACTTGCTTCTGGGTGAATGATGGTCAAGCTAGCTCTAGATGTGGTTCCACATATCACAGCAAGTAAAAACACCAAATAAATTGAGGTAAAAATAGATGTATTAAGAAATCACTCGAAGGTGCCAAAAAGAGTAAAAATCAGATTTCTTCATGAACTTACCAACCAAGTACCTAGATAGGTGGGGATTGATTTTAAATATCATCTCTATCTCTTACACGTCCCTAGCACAAAAAAAATCAAGAAGAGAAGAGAAAAGAGCAAAAACCAACCAATCAAGAGCAATCAATCAACATAAGATAAATCCATTGGAGATGAAGAATGATTGATATATTGCTACTTGAGGATGAAGGTTCTATAACCACTTTATCCGGAGGACAAGAGAACACACTATGGCACTCAACTTCTTTCAAACCCTAACCTTAGAATTCATGAATTCCATGAGAGGATGGTTGGACGGTTAACTAGCAAGTTTCCATTTCGATCCTGTTAAATAGATAAGCTAGCCAGCCCTATCTAACCCTTAGTGGATATTATCCACTTAGCATATACAGGGAAACCTGTTAAACCCCACACAACACGGGTTTTACTCACACACAATATTTATGCACGTTTTTCAAGGCACATAAGTCTGAATCCGCTAAATTCTTAGCCTTTGTTTTAACTTGATCTTCACAACTTCTTCTTGACATAAACCGCTTTCCCAAGTGCCGCTCAAGCGTTACGGTTTTCATCCAAGATAGTTTCTGGTATTTTAATCAACTTACCAAAATATTCTTTCTTAACTTAGTCTTCATCTTACATTGCAAGCAATCACCATGCATGCCATGTGTAGATGCACCACTGGCTTACCAAAACTACTTGCTAGATCATCCATTAATTTGATAATGACAAATATTCAGCACAATCCTTGGCAGCCTTCCAACCAAGTTCTTGCTTCACAACATATTTTTGCATGTGATTTGCATCTTGGTAATTTTGAGAACACCCAAATCACTCAAACTTGCACTATCAAGTGCAAGATCCCTAAAAATTCAAAACACTACTTGTCCACCGTGGAGGTGGTCGATGGAGTGCAGCGGCATAGTTAGGCTAGTCATGGTGTCGTGGAGAGTGCGGAACTCACTTGCCCCAATGTGGGATATTGTTTAGGTGAGATCCCTGGACGTGTCCTTGAGCTTGTCCACCAAACAAGCCTGAATAGATAGAGGGATTCAAGAAAGGGTCATTGTGGAACTAGTCACTGGCGTCGCCGCCCTTATCGGCCTTGTCGGGGTCCTAGTCATTGTCACCGCCACACAGAGTTAACCGTGGTTGTTGTTGCTTATGGTTACCACGCAGGTGGAGGCTTGACGCCGCACCAAATGGGAACACCTTTGCCCTAGGTGAAGGCTCGATGCTACACTACACGAAGAGGTCACCACTGCATGGAGAGGTGGTCGCTGAGAGAGAGCCATCATGTGAAGGATAGGGGGATTGGTTTCAGGGAGGAGACGAGCAGGGTTTTCACAAATATGCCGAGAGCAAGTGGGCGGTTTTTCATAAAATTTTCCCACATGGATCTGGGGCCTTGGATGACGATCAAATGCCCTTGAGTCGCTCAGTGCAGGGGTGCACAAAGGTGCCCGTGTCCATAGGATATGTTGTTGTTCTACAAATGAAACTCCAAGAAGAGTATTCCAATTCACTGTTACAAATCCGACAAAGTGAGACGGGCTATATTGAGAAGGGGAAACGTACGGTGAAAGGGTCGGCAATGATGTGTGTGAAAAGTCGGCCTATTAAGGAGTTGAAAATTTGTGCAACCTTTCGGAGATCCAGACCGGATGGTTAAACTCCAATGTAGATGGAAGCTTTGTACATCGAGCGGGCAAAGCTGATATCGGTGTGGTTGCAAGAGACGAGAATGCCCAGGTTATCCTATCTTCTTGTTGTATGGTGAGGCATGACAGATGTCGAAGAAGTTGAGCCATTTGCTTGTCGAGAAGCTGCAAGTCTGGCTGTTGATTGGGCACACGAGTTGGTGATTGTCGAGATGGACCGCCGATCGGTTTTCTTGAAGCTGACAGCGCCAATTGCTGGTTACTCCTCCATCACGCACACCATACTGGAGATCAAGAAGTTGTCTACGGCACTTTCGGATGTGAAGTTCACCGTTGTGGGGAGCGACCAAAATCGAGTTGCTCGTAAGTTCGCACATAGCTAGAACTTCAGGGGGGCAGTACATGGTCAGCCTAGCACAGGCCCCTGCTTGCATTGTTGATTATTTACGTAACGGCTGTGCTACTCCCTCTCAAGCAATAAAGCTCTCCCCTCCTCTTTTTTTAGACGAAAGGTAGATCCCAGCTTTATTTGAAAGCCAAAGTGAGGATACAGAATACGGGATAAACGTAGCAGCAGGCACAGCTGCTTACAGGTTATAGAACAGAGGAAGTTCAGAAACCAACTACAACACTCGCCCCTTAACTGAAGAAACTAACTGAAATAAGCCACATTCAGCATACTACAGCCTAACGAAGTAGACTACCAAAAGAGGATAACAGCACCATCAGTTGACTCCAGATCTAACTTGATTTCCTTCACGCACGGTCCTAGCCTTCCTTCTGATAAGCTTAATGCATCGGTTGACTAGACGTTTCTCCTTCTCCTTCAGCAAGAGTCTCCATTGCTGTAAGAAACCAATCAATTTGAAAAGCACATTAGTAGGATGATTAACCCGACTCCCTCCATAGCCAGTTTGTTCCGAACACTCCATAATGTCCACACCACTGCTCCGAAACCAAATACCATCAGGCACACTTACTATCAATCTGCCAGTTCCTCTACTTTAGCTGATCTGCAGAAGGTATCATGTCTAAGAAACTCTGCCATAGGAATATCTTGATCTTCAAAGGTAGTTTACACCTCCAGATATCCATCAATCTTGAACTAATAACCCCTCCACAAGTTATAAATCTGTACAGAGATCTGGAAGTGAAGGACTATGTGAGAAGATCCTACTTTCTGATGTGATGAACCATTGCAATTTGGGAGATTTGGAAATTTGATTAGTACTATTGCTGGTTGGTCAGGGGAAGGTCAGTCAGACTGGCATTGTGCCACCGGTCAGACCGGTTGGTGTCAGTGGTCAGACCACTTGGGTGGATCAGTTTGACCGGTTAGTGTCAGCGGTCTAACCGCTCGAGGGTTGGTGGTCTGACCGGCAGAGGAATGTCCAGTGGGAACTTTCGACCAGAATTCATATTTGTGGATTTTAAATTGAGAAATGGATTTTGGTGAGTATGGTCGGTGGTTTTATGTTACATGAGCTATATTACAGCTAACGTGGGTCAAGTTATGAAGAGTTTATGTCTGAAAATGATTTCTTTGTCTTTGGATGTGCAGCGTAGCTTAGAGTCAACTGTTGTCAACGGCGAGGATTGGGGCTAGACTCATGGAGGAGCTGAGGCCTAGAACCATCGAGGATGCTGAGTGATACGGTGAGCTCAAGCATGGCATGAGAAAGATGAAAAATGTGGAAGGCGAGTTCGAACGGCGGGATGGTACTATGTAACTTGGACGGGCCAAGTGAACCGTGGTTTAGTGGGCAGTGCGTGGGAAGCTAGTGGTGTATCTACATCTGGCAAGCATAGCGATTGGTTGTAATGGATGATGATGACCGGGTCAACGAATGGTATTTTGGTAGTTTGGCCAAAATATCGGAAACTACCTGATCAAAACCACGTCGCATGTGTGGCACTTAAGAGAGTGGTTTAGGTCAAGGTGGAGCTGATTTGATCAAGATGGATCAAGGCTAAAGATTTAGCGTATTCAACCTTATGCACTTTGAAAAATGTGCATAAATGAACATGTGTGAGTAAAATCCGTGTGTGTGGGGTTACCGAATTTTCCCCATTGTGCTTAGTAGATAGTATTCACTAAGGGGTGGATGTGGCTGGTTAGTCCATCTATAAAAGAGGGTTGGGATGGATACATGTGGTTAACCATCCAACCCACCTTTATTGTGCTTCGTTTTTTTTAGGGTTAGGGTTTTCAGTACGTGGTGTGTTTTCTATTCTTCAAGATAGAGTGGTTGTAAAACTTTCCTTCTAAAGTAGCAATAGATTCAATCTTTGATCATCCTCATGTCTATTTCTAGTCTTGATTGATTTGCTCTTGATTTGGTTGGTTTTCCTCTCCTTCTTCCCTTTCTTGATCTTGCTGTGCCAAGAATGTGTAAGAGATGGAGAGAACTCTGGGAATCATCCTCCACCCATCTAGGTATGTTGGTAGCAAGTTCATCAAGAAACATGGATTTTGCATGTTTTTGACCTTCCAAGTAGTTTCTTGATCAAAGGATTTTTAGAGTGATTTTTTGGTGTTCTTACTTGTTGTAACATATAAGAATATATTCAAGCCATCTTAACTATCCTCTACCCACGAACAAGTCTTGATTATCGACTTTGGTTTTTATTCGGTTTGAGTGCAACCTTTTTAAAACTCAAAAAGGTCTGAACTTTGACATGGGTTTTGCGATCCATGGATGGAATATGTTCTTGAGACCTTAAGAAATGTGTGTACAAAGTTTTACAGCTTTTTGATCATCGAATCAAAAGTTACATGAATTTAAAATCTTGCACCCATGCCGATTTTACTGTTTATAAGCCTAAAAACACTGTTCATAGCGGTTAGACTGCCCGAATAGAGGCCTGACCATTGTTAGATCCGAACCCTAGCACTCCGCCAGGTCCAACCGGTTTTACTCTCCGGGTCACAGGTCTTAAATGGGCTGCGCACGCTGCGCACCTAAGCCCACAAGCTACCCACATCCAACCTGTGGCAAGGTAGCCTCACATTTTGCTTCTCAATTCTGCTTTTGCTTTTGTAATGCAATCATTTGGCCTGATCAGCCTGTATCGTAAACCTTACCTGGTATGAGTTACTTAAACTCTGGTATGTAATATAAGGGTTTTGTATGGTTCATACAATGTATGAAATGATTCAACATTGTATCTATGAGCACTATTTACTGATCTAGGGAATAGTATAGTGGAATCGCAGGGGATTCTAAATTGATAATATCTGGGTCTGACAGCGTTGGTATCAGAGCATATAACTATAGGGTAAAAATCCTTAGATAGAATAGCTATTATCGAAGGACCTGGGACTTATTCTTCAAAAAAATAAGCAAAATTTTATCTAAATATAGCATACTACTACTCCTTGTTACCACTCGTCGTTCTTGGCTTATCTTCTTTTCTTTATATCTTTAAAACTGTTACTCACACCCTTCTATTCTAAACTGTAGATGCCCAGATCAGCTGCCGATGGCCCGTGGGACTACTTTACCCATGGTGAAGATGAAGGAAAGTTTGATGACATACTACAAAAACTAATGCACTACCTAGGTTACTACCACCATCCCATCGTCAGGGGATGAGAGGCCCAGGAAGAAAACAGTGAGTCTTGGATGATGGAGGTCTTCCTTTACATGAGGAAAGGCGAGTACACCTTCCGCACCTTCAGGACCACGCACCGGATGAGCACTTCCACCAATGCCCTTTAGGACACTGCCCACCTGGCTTCTTCTTGCTTGTGTGAGATCCACAAGGCCGCCATGTTGACCTTCTCATTCCGCCACTACCCATGCCTCCAGGAGGGAGGACACTACGGTGAGACATTTGTCGCCGCCTTTGAGGATGACTCACCCCTAACACACTAGGTCTAGCTCACCCAAACTATGGGGGCCACCTACACTGAGGCATTGGAGGAGACCCTTCACGCTCAGCTCATCAAGTGTGAGAATGCCCTAGCTATAGTGGAATGAGAGAAGGCCATTGTTTTGATGAGTGGATTTTTTATTTGGCCTGCACTTCCCACATGAGCCCAAACCATAAGTGGTTTGTTACCTATGAAGCAACGTCAAGTGGATTCATGTTGATGGGTGATAATTCACCATGCAATATTGTAGGCATTGGTTCTATTCATGTCAACATTTTTTATGGCACCATCAGAACTTTGTTAGATGTGTGACATATTTTGAATTTGAAGAGAAATTTTATCTCGTTATGTACTCTTAATGCTAATGGGTATATGTATTTAGATGAAGGTAGAATTCTGAAGGTCTCCAAAGGCTCTCTTATTGTGATAAATGGTGATATGAATGTTGCCAACTTATATCATCTGCGAGGCACTATAATTTCAGGTGATGGTGTTGCCTCAAATAAATCATGCAATTTTGATGCTACTAATCTTTGGCATATGCACCTAGGGGCATATGAGTGAAGCTGGCATGATAGAGTTATGCAAAAGATGACTCCTTGATGGTCAAAACATCGACAAGTTGAAGTTTTGTAAACACTGTGTCCTTGGTAAGAAAAATTGGGTGAAGTTTAGCACTGCTTATTATTTGATTAAGTGGTGACCCAACTTGGCAATTGATAAGAGGACTCCAATTGAGGTATGGTCTGATTCTCTAGCTGGCTATTCAAACTTAAAAATATCTAGTTGTCCTGCCTATGCTCATGTTCACAAATGCTAAATTGGAGCCTAGAGTTGTCAAGTGCATTTTCCTTGGTTATAAGCTTGGAGTGAAAGGATATAAATTATAGAATCCTAAAACTAGAAATGTAGTTATTAGCAGAAGTGTTATTTTTGATGAATCTGCTATGTTGTATGATAAACCATCTATTGATGTTCCCGTTGAGAAGCAGCAGAAATCAAATGTGCAGGTGGAGTATGTTATTGATTCAGGATCTATACTAGAAGTCAAAAAGGAAAATGTACAGGAAGTCCTTGTTGTTATGCCGCCAACACAACATTCTATTGCAATAAATGGAAAAAAGGTGGAAGATTCAGCCTCCTAAGATATTGATTGAAAAAGCTAATGTTGAAGCTTATTATTTGAATGTGGCGGAAGACATCGAAGGTTCTGTAGAACCTTCAACCTTTTCGGAGGCTATCTCTTTTGGTGATTTAAAAAGATAGATGACTATTATGCATGATGATATGGAATCTCTTGAGAAGAATGGCACTTGGGAGCTGGTCAAGTTGCTAATTGAGAAGAAGCATATTCGCTACAAATGGATGCTCAAGAAGGAAGGCGTATCACCATTTGATGAGGTTTGGTACAAAGCAAGACTCATTGCTAAAGTATATAACTAAATTCCAGGTATTGATTTTGCAGATATCTTTTTTTTCCAGTTGTGAAGCATAGTTCTATTCGCATTCACTCAGCATTATGGTTACGCACGATTATGAGCTTAAGCAATTGAATGTGAAAACCTTGTTCTTATATGGAGAGTTGGAAGAAGACATATATATGGAATAGCCAAAAGGTTTTGTCATTCTGGGAAGAGAGAATTTTGCTTGCAAGTTAAAGAAATCTCTTTATGATTTGAAGCAATCACCTACATAGCGATACAAAGAGATTTTACTCCTTTATGATATCTCTGGATTTTAAAAGATTCGATTATGATAACTATGCTTATTTGAAGATTGTTAATGATTTATCTATTTACTTGCTCCTATATGTTGATAATACGTTGATTTCTGCAAAAGATAAGGTAGAAATTTCAAAACTGAAGGCACAATTGAGCAGTGAATTTGAGATGAAGGATATCAGTGTAACAAAGAAGATTCTTGGTTTGGACATTATCAGAGATAGACGGTTTGAAAAATTATACCTAAGTTAGAAAAGGTATATGATAAATTCCTTCATCGTTTCAACATGCATAAGGCCAAACTGGTTAGTACTTTATTAGCTGCACATTTAACACTTTCTTCAGCATCATGTCCACAATCAGATGAACTTGAGTACATGTCAAGAGTTCCATATGCTAATATTGTTGGTTCACTTATGTATGCAATGATATGTTCTTGCCTTGATTTATCTCAATCATTGAGTGTTGTTATTAGATACATGGCTAATCCTGGAAAAAAACATTGGAAAATAGTTAAATGGATTCTCAGATATTTGCAGGGTACTTCTGATGCTTATTAATAGTTTGGAAATGCTAGATATGGGCTCATTGGTTATGAGGATTCAAATTTTGCTGGAGATTTGGATAAAAGAAGATTTCTTACTAGTTATGTGTTCATTGTGGGAGAATATGCCATTAGTTTGAAGGCAAGTTTGTATACTACCGTTGCCTTGTCCACTATAGAAGACAAGTATATGGCTATTCCTATCAAGACCCGAATATACAAATCCGGACTCTCTGTGCATTCTACATAAGTCCAGAATCAAGCTAGTGCGCTAGTTATGTGTTCACTGTGGGAACAGGTGTTTATGCTAATTTGATTGGAGAAGTTTATTACATTCTTAAATTACTGGAGGGAATTTGACTTAAAGTGGAGATTATTATAATATGATTCGAATTCATACCGTGTCTGTATTGGACACTACGATGTCCCGTGCTAGATGTGGCATCACTGGTGAAAGGGCTAGACACAAGCCGCACTAGATGTGGTGTTGACCCGCCGCATCTGACTCTGATTTGGTTTTCTTCTCTGTTTGGGACTTTTGTTCCTCGTGTTGCATGTTTTAGATGGTCTATCATCTCGTGCTTGTAATCTTTCTTCATATATTAAATTTCGCCTTCGTAGGTCGTGATTTTTTCGCAAAAGTTTTTCAATTAAAATTCGTGTCTCCCTATCTCTCTATTTTTCAGTATTGACAATGCAGAACTATCTAGTTCTCCACCCTCTCACCTTTTTTGGTTTTAAACCACACTATCTTCTGCTGCTTGCTAGTGTCAACTTTCAAAGAACAAACATATACTAGCATACAACAAAAGATGATCACTTCTTGGCTCCAGTATAAAATGAGCTATTGTCTTAGGTTTAGCACTTTGAATTTGATGCTTCATTTTATATTCCAAGAAACACATACTAGCATACAACAAAAGATGATCACTTCTTGGCTCCAGTATAAAATGAGCTATTGTCTTAGGTTTAGCACTTTGAATTTGATGCTTCATTTTATATTCCAAGGAGCGCCATGATCTCAGGTCGAAATACTGTCTAGTCTTCATTGATTTGAAAGTATAGTAACTTCTGAATAATGGGTGGATTCTTTTGGGCTGTGGTTTTTGGCTTAAAATTTTGAATTCTGGCTATTTACGAGAGAGAGTACAGAGATAGAGATACTCGCGTGTGATTTTGGCCAATATAGATGAAGTCAGTATAATGTCTACTACAATCGATTTGTAGATCTCGCCTTAAAAAACACACCATTTAGAACCTGGTTACAATATATAAGCCAAAAGTCATAAGACATAAGTCAAAAAGAAGGGACCCATTAATGTTCAATCCAATCCATCTCCATAACATCTCTTAAAACAGCTCCAGCATGTAAGGAATAGGTACAACATGTAGGCAAATCAGCTGCAACAACACCAAAACAATTGATGGATTCACCATAGCACCCCACCCACCATTCGCCAAAAGAAGATAAAACCATCATTAAGAAACAGCAAAGGACCTACCCAGCTGGGTGAGACCTAGAAAGAAAGGGGGTGCTCATATTAGCTGTAGCTGGTGGTTTCTAATTTTAGTTGATGGTTTTTGGCTAAAAATAAATAGTAGTGGTTGAAAGAAGTAGCTTTTAGAAGGAGAGGGCAAGCGATAGGGAAAGTGAAGAAGAGATGTGCGTGTGAGAAGGGAGCAAAAGGAGTAAGGTGCATAATGCAACCATCATCCGTCTTATCCTCGAAGCGAGACATGAGCGAGAAGAGTGAGAAAGCCACTTCAAGAAGTTGGGTATTCATATTGGCTTCTGACTTCTCCAAGTAGAAGCCAAAGACAGAAACCAATATGAACAGACACAAACACCAGCCATGGCCTATGGGCACTGCCATATCTAGCCCTAAAGCATCGGCCACCAACAGGAGGCCAAGATACGCGGAAACTATGGACGTCAGGTCGATAAGTAGAGTGGACTTTGTAACATCCTGATTTTCAATGCCTTTTTAAAGTTTTTAAAATAAAAATAACTATTTGGATTTTTTATTTAATTAATTAACATTTAAATTTTTTTTGCAAATTAATGAGATTTAATATGAATAAAGTAAACATCAATTAAATGAAAATGAGTTTTTATTGGGTTCCTTATGATGCAAGGAATTGTTTTGCATTTTCTTGTATTTTTTAGAATTTATTTGCTATTTTTGGAGCTCAATTGAAGTTATTCCCATTTTTTTAAAATTTGAAATCCAAAAATCTGGATTAACCCTCAGGCTGAATCTCTTTTTCCGCCCAGCCCATTCCTACTCCACCCGCATAGCCCATCCCTTCTCACGGCCTAGCTCGTCCGTGCCTTGGCCCAACCCGCACCAGCCTGCCACGCGTTGCCCATCGACCGCTCGCTCATGCTGCATCTGCATCATTTCCTTCCCTTGTCTCGCTGCCACCTAGGAGCCCGCCTATCAAAAGAGTTCCTCTTCCTCACGCATCTTCCTCCTGGACTCTTCTCTGACTGGGACTTGACACCATCTCCGCCGTGGGCTCTTCCTCGCCTACGCCTTAAACAGTGTTACCCAAGCCCTGGAATGACATCCCTAAGCTGCCCCAATCTTTTCCTTGCTCATTAAAGTCTTGCTGAAATTTGAGATTGAGTCGCAAACCACCTTAGCTCCAGTGAGCAATTGGCCGAGCTGTGTGAAGCCTAAGCCATCGCCGACCACTGCTCAAGCTGCACCGTGCTTTGCTTAACCTCTCCCACATCACGCTAAGGCCTATAGACCAATGGACATCAAGATCACCATGGACCATCGACCCTAGGGTTTTTGAGCTATGCCAGGTGAGTATGCGAGTAGCCCAACTACCCGTTACATTAGGTCGTGTAGCCTAAAGTTGTGTCGTTCGCTGAAGTTCTTCACCAGGGTAGCCTTGCTACAGTGCATCTCTACCTACGTGGCCTCCATAGTGCACCAAGCCACATATCTACCCTATGTGTGCCACATAGTGCCACGCAAGATCCGGTCGCCACCTCACCCACCAAAGCATCTTGCCATGTCGCCAGCCATGTCATCACCAATGTGTCGACCAAATCAGCACCATGTCACCTCTCTTGCCTACGTGTCAAGCCATGTCATGCTTAGTCACCCTACCAAGTCAGCGCCATCTCATCGTTGTTGCCCATGTGACATCCCCTATGTCTACCACCTAGACACCACATCATCACTTTGGCACACGTGTCAAGCCACGCCATGCCTGGTCAGCCAGCCACATCAGCCCTAGCATCATTATATTTATTTGTGTTTTGTTCGCTCTCTGTTATTAGATAACATCTTCAAAGGAGCAACAGCAGGAACTGAAGATCAAGAAGTGATAACTAAACAAGGCTAAAGCAAGTCATGAATTTGATCATGTTAAACCTATTATTTCAAATCTATTATTTATCATTTTATTTTAAATTATTGTGCATTGCTAATTTAATAGACACCTTTGTAACTGGTAGTTATCGACCAAATTGGATTAATTCCTCACTTCATAATTTGAAATGCCATGATTTCATTATCATCATAAGATGCGTAATTATCTAGTGATGAAATACCAGTATCCACTTGCGTTATACATTGGAATGCTTAAGCCATACTTGTAGTATGTTGGATTCATCATCACATGTTGATTAATTAGTTAATTTTGACTTAATGAGATATTGAATTATGGTGATCACCCACAGTTATAAAATTTAAGTATCATGACACGGGCAGTGTCATTAGTGTTAGTTATACAAAATGGTTTTCACTTAAGTGGGTGATCGTGCAGTAAAGGGGGGAAGTGTGGTCAACACTTTTTGGGATGCGAATGTTTTACATGGGTAATATTTAAGGACTTAAATTTTTTGCGCCAATGATCTAATCCTTATCGTACAACCATACATTTAGTATGGGATAGGCCTGGTTGATTAATTTGTGATATTTTAACTTTGATTTCATCATTGAAATGAATGTAGGTGTGGTCGTAGCCACTGACTCACATTAGCGTAAGAGGGGGTTCTTACCAACTAGGTGGTTAGCCTACTCGGTAGTGAAATCTTAGCAGGCGAAATTAAGTTGAAGTTAAGTATTGTAAAAGCCTTGTGATAATCGCTTAATCGCATATTTTTGGAAGCATGTCAGACAGAAATTATAAGTTGATTATCTCTTGTGGGTAAAGTTATGCAACCTCTTCAAAGTGTAAAACTATTCGAATAGCCGTGTCCCCAGTTATGAACAATGCTCAATGATTTCACACAAGGGGTAGAATTTCATAAAAACCTGGTTGAGTTAAGTTTGAAAAATGAATGGTTAGTTCACTAGTGGTTTATTATATGAATGATTAATTCACTGGTGGTTCATTGGGTGAATGATATTTCACTTGTGATTTATTCAATTCTTTTAACTTAATTACTTATTACTTGTTTTCAAAGTTTGTTTTCAATCTAGTTATTATGTTTACTCTAAATTATTGCTTTCTGCAAAATAACCACCCAATCATCATTTGGTAAGACTTGCATCATCATATATTATATCTTATTACAAACGACTTGCTGAGCACTCTATATACTCACGGCTATATCCTTTGCTGCTCAGTTGTTGAAGGAGAACCACTTCAACCAGAGGTAATGGAGGAGTACTTCGATGTCTTCATGGATTAAGACTTTGCTCTCCAGTCGAATGGCTACTACGTTTACCGTTGTTTTTCACTCCTTATTTTTTGTAGGCCCTTTAGGATATTAATTTGTAAACTTGGCCATAAGGTCGCACTTTGATAATTAATAATATTTAAGTCTTTCTTAGTTAATCGTGATCATGATCAATATTTCGTCTATATTTCCACTGTGTGCACTAGTGTGATCCTGGACTGGAGTAGAATACATAGAGAGTCTGGATTTACATATTCGGATCTCGACAGACTTGCACATCAGGGTTGATCGGTAGGTGCTAAGTTTGAGCTTGGTAAAACCGACCCAGGAACTGAGCCTTTTCAGCTTATGACTTATGACTTCCTCCAAACAAATAAACAGGACAGTTTCTTCGTTGTTGTTTTAAAGTGGCTTATCGGGACATTCTTTTCGAAGCAATTTATCGGCTTATTGATATTTAGTTTGTTCACACAAACACTGGCGCTACAACAAAAACTTATCAACCGCAGTCGAAAAAAACACAATTTGTACGTATATTCACGTAAGCGCTGGCGCTAGGTCTTCCTTTCACCCCTTTGTTTTGCTTCACAACCTAGAATCCGACTGGAGGGCAGATGGGCTGATGGCATACGTATCAAGTGCAATTTACGCCTAAACATTTGTTGTTCCTCTTGATCTTTTTCCCACGGGCAGGCGAAAGTTGGGACTGCTCAAACCACCAAGACAAAGTGGAATGAACACGATGTGCATGCATGCCTTTGGTTATTTGGGGCATGTTAAGACTATGTATTGCAATTTCTATCTTTCTCAGGACGCAAAGTTCAAAATTTTGAACTCATGTGTTATTCGACCAAACAAATTCTACGCCAAAATCCAAATAGTGCCAAAAAGTGTGCTCCTTTAGTAGGATTGAAAAAAGGTACTAAAATAAGAATCCAAATAGTGCCAAAAATTGTGCGCCTGGCAAAATAAACTGCAGATGTGCTAATGCAAAAGAATTACAGGTGTAGTAGATGTTCGAAAGCTAGACACGGCATTTGCTTTACAAATTGTCCCTCATATTCGCCCGGGGGGGGGGGGGGGGGGGAGGGGGACATTGAAGCAACTATGATGGCATTCCACCCATATAAATCCCAACAGAATTTCGTGCTAACCCTCCATGTATCACTTTAGTTAGAGGACAGAGTTCATTTGTCTGGTGGCTTCAATGATCAAGTCCATCACTCCCAACACACAAACCCCACTTAATAATCAAATCAATCCCTACCCATTATCGAACATCCCCAGACCCCCACGAGGGCACCAGAGGCGCTCGCGCGCACACGTTCGGCGCGTCCTTTCCGACAGCGGCAGCAGATGATTTTTTATTTTAGCATAACTATTTATACAAATACATTAAATATCGGTAAACTAATATCGGTAAACTAATAAATTACTTAAAAATCAAATAAACTGAATATCGGTAAATTAATAAATCACTTAAAAACTATCTCTATAAATAATTAAAATAATAATATCATCCTATTTAATTTGCTCGGAGAAACATAAATCGTAGCCACCAAACTGAAAAGGATCGGGCCACAATCAGCGCAAGCCAACGAGTCCCGGCATACCAGTCTGAACAACCCCCTCGTCGCCTTCCTCCTTTCCTCCCCGGCCGGCCCCGTCCCCTGGCCTCCGATCTCTGACGGCGACCACTCACCGCTTCCCGCTTGCTTCAGATCTCCTCCTCCACGCCCCCACCGTCGGGCCCCGCGGCCGCTCGCTTCGCTTTACTCCCACCATCGCATATATACACCCCTCCCCATCGCTCTCCGAACGCCACCTTATCCCAACAGCTCCCTCCATTCCTTCCCAATCCCAGCCTGCCCCGGGATCTGGTCGTCGCGCGCCCGGGGGGATTCTGGCGGAATGGAGGTCTTCGGCCCCGTCACCCCCGGCCAGGTACGTACGCGCGTACGCTGCGTTCTCGAGTTGCGTCTCTCGCAGTTCGCGTTCTCTGTCTGGGTAGGTCGCGCCGCTCGCGTGCGCTGTAGCTAAATTGTGTTGGGTAGCTGTTTGTTCTCTAACTGGTGTTGCCAAACCTTGGTGATTATTTCGGTCTTGAATCTTGATTTTCTCCTCCCTGGTGGCGTTGTGTAAGTTCAATTTGGGTTCTTGCCGGGCAAATTTGTGCTAGAAAATTTGGAGCTTCCATGGATGGATACAGTCCCGAGTGTTCATGGCGTCCCTTGGATCGGATAGCATGAGAGGAGCATGGATTGATCATTGATCGATACGACTCGAGTGATTGCTGCGCAAATATCGGTATGATAGTAAGCGTTGTCCATGAAATGAGCATGTGTGATATGACTGCAAGGTTGAAACCCACCAGTCTCTGGAACTGATTGGAGCAACCACTGGTTGGTTGCTTGGCGTGTTGTATCTTGCGTAACTCTAAGAGGTCAGGTAGGCTTCTGTTCCCTTGGAGGTGTCTTAGATTTTAAGTTAGTATTTAGTTTGGTACCACCTGAGGCACAAACATGGTTGCTCTGCCCACTCAGAGTTTTGAATGGGATCTACAATGCTTATCAGGAAATGTATATGGTGTTTCTTGTTACAATCACCGACCGATTCTCCTTTTTTTGGATCCGCATATGCATCTTAGCTTGATTTAGATGTAGTAAAAGGAAAACTACCGCACTGACATTGTTTAGATTAAGTACTCGTGTATATTTAAGTTCCATGGGGACACAAATGAAGTTCGGTTGTTGGCTTCTGACTGACAATCATGAGAAGACTTCTATTTGACAGCAGAGTACTAGTAGATAAGGACATATTATTTCATATTGCAAATTCACTTTTAGTGGCAAAACTTGCATCAAACAATTGAACTAGCATGCCAAACCCATTGATTTATCATATAGCAATATAGTCCTGTTCCTGAAGAAAATATGAAATTAAGAGTGCAGTGGAGATGGATATAATTATAGGATGAAAGGTGGACAATGGCCAATGAATTGTCAATGTAAAAAAACAGTATTGAAGTTGATATTCTAGGTTGTTATGTTATTGATGAACTTTGTTCCTCGTAGGTTTGACAGCAGCACATATTGATGGCTCTCATTGCTCTGCCCATCCCTGCAGGTGTCATTTTTGCTTGTTCTATTCCCTGTTCTCATTGCATGGACCTATTCGGAGATTTTGGAATACAGAAAATCTTTGTCTGTGAAAGTGTAAGGTTTCTTCACAGAAACTCTAGGAGTTGGCAATGTTAGTTAGCTTTGACTAATTTGATATTGTATAACATACACTCAGTATTGACACAGTTGCTTTTATGAATATTTCAAGCCCACAACTGAAGTTAAGTACTAAAAACCAGTGTCCTAACTTCTCCCTATTCATGCATTATTTTATTCTTCAGTCACTCCGATTCTAATTTGGAGAATGGAGTTGTCAGAGAAGATGATAAGGCAGTACTGCTTGAAGGAGGCCTGTCAAAGTCACCATCCACAAAGTTCCGGAACATATCTACAAAGACAAACCTTATACGGTAATTTGGCAGAATAGTAGAGTGTTGTTCATGGTTCCAATGCATGCAAATGCAGAGTGTTGACAACTTGACATCTCAATGTTGGTACGGGCTGTAGGTTTATAATGATGGATGAGTCTTTCCTGCTTGAAAACCGTGCTGTACTGAGAGCAATGTAAGACCCTTCTAGTTCTCCAATTAGTTGCATCCACTTTAAAAAATTATCCATTGATATTTACAAGCCCTAACTGTCTCACAGGTCTGAATTTGGCATCGTTCTGGTTTATTTTTACATCTGCGATCGGACAAACATATTTCTAGAAAGCAAGAAGGTATTGGGATCGTCTTAATTTATGGAGCTTCTCTCAGTTCTCAATGTGAAATACATTAAAAAAAAGCAATAGATATTCGTTTACCAGATTATTATAATAACTTCTTCCCTCTTTATAAGCGTACTCCTTGTTACTTCTGCTATGGGTTTACATGTTTCGCCTTCTTTCTTTTAGCTGTGAACAGTGTTATACAAAATGGGCCTACTAGGCCGTATACTTGCCGTATACAAGTAATGGGTGCCCCTACCTGTTACCGTGTAATTTCTAGTTATGCCGCATAATTGGGCCAATTATGCCATATAATCACCACTAGGTGGGTGATCTGTTGAGTACCGGTTACTGATTTTTAGAACTTTGACTGTGAAGCCTAATGTTTTTTTGTTCATGGTGTATACGGAATGAAATAAGTAGATTCTCTATTTCTTTGCTTAGCCATAAATCGTAATGTTCCTCTGAATTTTGCAACTGTAATCCCAAAATTTTATGATGTGACTTATTATCTCGGTATATTGTGCCACCTGTCTGTCTGCCATCTTGGTATACCATGCCACTCGTCTGTCTGCCATTCAATCTTTACTGGCTCTACTGTATTCTACATTTCTACCTTCTCAAATGAATGGACACAAAGGGACATATGTTATTAACTTGTGTTGGCTTAACTGCTTAATTAACCAGATCTTTTTTTGGGGTTAAACAAACTCATTGTGTCCTTGATTAATCACAAATATTCTTTTTCCTTTTTTTGTGTGCGCAAAATGATTGTTGGTGAATTTCACTCCTTAGGCACTTATATAGTTCTATAGCTTCTATCAAATGCAAATTATATAAGCTACTTCTATATTTGTAATAAACAGACTCCAAATGGTACAGATATTATTCTTGAGTTATCGTATTCTGATCTTGTTTTGTTAATAATCGGTTTTGTGACTTTGGCAGAGCTACAACCGTGATCTGTTTCTGTTTTTGTACATTCTTCTCATCATAGCGTCAGCATTGACTTAACTTAAGAAGCACAATGAAAAATCAGCATTTTCAGGGAAGTCTATACTCTATCTTAACCGCCATCAAACTGAGGAATGGAAAGGCTGGATGCAGGTTAGTCATTTAGTGCCCAGGTGCTTTTGATTAAAAATATGTCTTTCACTCTTTCAAATCCTCTATTTTGCTCTATGTATTCTTATTTTTATTTTCCTGTTTTTGTTAAAGATTAGGCAAGGCACCAAGTTAGTGATCAACACACTTATATTCTGAAGATCTATCTTATGTATTCGCTAATTGATCCAAAGAGTGGCCTTAATTTTTCCAAACCATAAGGATTGGGTATTTTATCTGTCTTGTGATATTTCTAGGGGAATTTATTTATAGTTGGGAGTTTATCCAAAAAGAAGTTTGTGGTGTTGCTAGCAGAAATATAAATTATAATTTGGACATTTGCAAAGCTCGTCATTCTTAATAATTTATCAAAGTGTGTAGTGCTTCTTTATAAAATTGAAGAGCTTATGTAGAATCAAGCAAACCAGGTGGGTAAAATTGTTGTCATCAGGCTATGCCACCGTATACTCTGTACTGGGCCCACTTTTCCACTAATACTGCTCCAGTTCTCCTGATCATGTAGATTACAGTCCACTGACATTACGTAGTATCATACACAGCTTTAATTGCCGTAGTTAGCAAGATTAATATATTGTCTTACACAGTGTTACCTGTACACGTGTGTCCGAAATTTTTTGCCCGCGTCGACATGTGTCCCTGTGTCAACACGTGTCAGACACGGGGCAACATGCATTGGATTCTTCAACGGCGAGTCTCCTCACCGCTCGCGCTACGCTACGCCACGCCTCCTCCCGCCAGGATCCCGCTAGGTCGCAACCGCCACTGCTTCCGTGGCCGGCGTCACCAGATCCGGACTCCCTGCCGCCGCCACTCGTGGCCGCTAGTGAGGGAGACATCAGGCGACGGGGCAAGCCACCAGATCCGGTGGCTAGGAGGCGGCTGGTCGGGCCGATGGCGCCTGGCAAGAGAAAGGAAGAAGAGAAGGGAGGCAGCTGGTGAGGGTGAAGGAAATGGAGAGGGAGAGAGGTAAAGGAAGAAGGGAGGCGGCCGGTGAGGGTGAAGGAAATGGAGAGAGAGAGAGAAAGGAAGAAGGGAGGCGGCTTAGACATTTTTTTGTCTTTTTGTGATTTAGGCCCCGTTTGGCAGAGCTCTAGCTCTAGAAAATCTGTAGATTTCCTAGAGCTGGTCATCTGTAGCTCTAGGAAATCCTGGAGCTAGAGTTGCAGACATATTAAGTGCATTTACATGACTCATTTCATTTATATTATATATTAAATAAAAATATTTAAATTACTTTAATTTAATCAACAAACTACAGATTCAGCATAGATCTCGGAGTTAGAGCTGTGCCAAACGGGGCCTTAGTCTTCAACTTCCTGAAAATTACAAATAGATCTCTCCCTCAATGGATTTTTTTTTCTGATTTAAACCTCTTGAGCTCCATTTTTGATGCGGTTTGATTGTTGTGAACTAGCATAACAAGGGGCTAATCATCCATCGAAGGGAAATAGGACGGCGATGACTTGAAGTAGAACGGCGCTAGACGAAGAAAGGCATCAATTGAGGGAGAAATAGATCTAGAATAGCCGGTCAAGTAAACGACCACAACTGGACTTTAGGGACTAGAGACGTGTTTATTTATCTTTACTTTATTAAAGAAGATACAATGCCATCCTTTTTATAGGGATAACTTAACTTGAGCCCTAAGCAATAATCTCTAATTTAAAAAAACAAACTAACTGAAGATAAGCTTCCAAACTAACCAAATTAATCTAATCTCTAATAAAGGAAACTAATCGCGGTTGCTACAGTAACGTGAACAGCAAGGTTATCACGGCGATAAGGCGAGGCGAGGCGCCAGACTACCTTCACACCTTTTAGGCGAGTATGGCGTGCGGCGAGGCGACGCCATACTCACATCCTAACCTTTTATAGCAGCAAATTTGTTGAACATACAATGTGACTATTTTAACTATGTAACAAAGCATATAAACATGAATAATGGTGCAGCTAGAAAACATGAATGTTGAATGGCATACCTTGACGACATTGTCCATTGTTTGTTGACTTTGCTCTTCTCCCAAGTAGCATGATGCAGCTCCCATGAGTCCCTTCTAATAGCATTGCTGCCATAGAGCAACTTAGTACGTTAGCAAACATTCACAGCACACAGTAGCAAACAATCACAGCACACAGCAGTACGCCAGTACAGCACACTACACTACTACAGCACAATGCCACAATCCGTCGCCGCTCGCTCAGACGCACACAACCATGAGCACTCTGTGTCTCGCTCGCTCATCTGTCTCGCTCTCTCTCGCACTCAGCCGCCTCGGCGCCTCCGCCGCTCCGCTCGCTCTCATCTCTCTCGCTTGCTCCTCTCCTCGGCGAATCCGCCTCCCTCGGTCCCTCCCTTCTCCCCGCGTGCCTCTGCCTCGCCCCCTCCCTCCCCTGCACCCCCTCCCTCTCATCCTCCCCCTCTCTGCCGGCGTGAGGCCGGCAGAGGGGGATGGGAGGGAGGGGGAGCAGGGAGGGAGGGACGGGGGCGAGGCGGAGGCGCGGAGGCGGAGGCGCGCGGGGAGAAGGGAGGGACCGAGGGAGGCGAAGGTCGGCAGGGAGGGGGAGCCGGGGAGGTAGGGGGAGGATGAGGAGGCCAGGGAGATAGGGGAGGAGGAGGAGGCAGGGGAGCTAGGGCGTACCTGGAGATGGAGGCCACAGCAGATGGAGTGGCGGCGTGGAGGCCCGGAGGGAGGCGGCGGCGTGGAGGCCCGGAGGGAGGCGGCGACGTGGAGGCCTGGAGATCGCCCGTCGCCCGAGGTCGCCGTCGCGCCGACCTCCCTTCGGTTGGCTTCGCCGAATGCTTCGCCTGTATGCGTATCCGGGTATCCCGTTATGCGCCCCCCTCACTTTTTCTCCCGCGCTCGCTCCCTCCCTCCCTCTATTTTCCTGCCTGGCACAGGGGTATGGCGCCCGCCTTGCTCTTGCGACGCGGCGTCGCGGCCATGGCGACGACTAGGCGACGCCATCCCTTCCGAGGCGGACGCCATACGCAGCCGTGGCGAGGCGACGGCCGTGGCGGCAGCTCCTGACCGTTCCGACGCCAAAGCGACGATTAGGCGACGCCTTAACAACATTGGTGAACAGTGCTCGTGTGGCTGCTACGGTACCGCATGAACAGTGCGAGCGGTTGCTCCCGGTGAAGCAACTCGTCCTTGAGCTGCGGTGGTGGCCATGGTTGAAAACCTTCTGCTCTTCGTTGTTAGCCTTCAACTTCTCCAAGAGAGACGGTGCAGCACCGGAAGCCATGGTGAGTGGCTCTGATACCAATTATTGTGAACTAGCAAAACAAGGTGTAATCATCTATCGAAAAGAGGTCTGACAGCGATGACTTGAAGTAGAACGACGCTAGACAAAGAAAGGCACCGATTGAGGAAGGAATAGATCTAGAATAACCGGTCAAGAGAACGACCACAGCTGGATGTTAGGGACTAGGACTTGTTTATTCATTTTTGCAATGACATCCCTTTTATAGGGATAACTTAACTTGACCACTAAGCAATAATCTCTAATTTAAAGAAATAAACTAACTAAAAATAAGCTTCCAAACTAACTAAATCAATCTAATATCTAATAAAGGAAACTAATCGCGGTTGCTACAGTAACATGAACAGTGCGTGCGCCTACTACAATAGCTGTTGCTACAGTACCGCGCGTTAATAGTGCGCTACAGTACCTCTCACGTAACATTGATCCTACACGTCCGCGGTGATGTGTACGTTGAAGCAGTCATAGCACGCCAATTTTGAAGATATGTATTTATATCCTATTTAGTGATCTAAAATATCAATGTAATTTAAAAATAAAAATATATATTAGGTGAATCCCAGAATCTTATTTTCTAAAGTTTGCCGAATCGGACATCTAAATCCGAGTCGGACTCCGACACCCATGTCCGAGTCCTGGTAACATTAATCTCCTCAGTAGGGTTTTTGAGCCATTTATAGCTTACGCTTGAACATGTCATGGTTGATATTTTCATGCGTGCGGTGAAGTAAACTTTCCTTATCACCACATACCAACGTAGTTTACTAGATTTTTCCTTGCAAAAATATATCAAAATGAGAACTCTTGTATAAATATCTTTTTTCTCTCTCGAAAACGCAGGAGAGCTGCGCCTCATTATATTAAGAAGAGAATAAAGGGCAAGAGCCCAAACAAAACCACAAACACCACACAAACACACACTGACGCCCCAAACGATTCGAGGGTTACAAACGCGTCCAAGACAAAAATCCACAAGGCGACCACTTCTGAGCTAGACACTAACTACTGGGGAGGAGGGCAGTCAAGAATGATAGCCCTTTAGCCCCTGCCAAAGACCACAAGCGGCGCTCCTCGCCGGCCAAGATCAAAGCACCAGCTAAGTTTGGAGCTGCTCCATCAAAAACACACCCATTGCAATGTTTCCAAATAGTCCAAGCTCCGAGAATAATGAGCGAATTAATTCCTTGCCTCATCAACCCATCAACGGTGCTGCTGCTAGCTTTCTCCCACCAAGCATGGAAGGATAGCTCTGTAGGCTGAGGGGACAAGAGCTGAAGACCGACCTGTCTGAACAGAAAGAACCAAAATTCTCTTGCGAACACACACTGAACAAGGAGATGGTCGATAGTCTCCTCTTCTTGGTCACAAAGAGGACAGAACTCCCGATGAGGTAGCCCACGACGAGCTAGGCGATCAGCCGTCCAGCACTTATTGTGCGCGACCAACCACACAAAGAAGCGACATTTTGGCAGAGCCCAAGATTTCCAGATCCTTTCCCACGGTCCAAAGAGAATAGAACCTAAAAAGAATCCTTCATAAGCCGACTTCGCCGAGTATAACCCATTGGAGGAGAGCCTCCATAAGTGTCTATCTTCAACCTCCGGCTGCAGCTGAAGATCCACCAGTAGATTCCATAAATGAAGGTAGTCTACAATCACACCAACAGTAAGAGCTCCCTGAATGTCCAAAATCCAAGCCCGGTTAGAGAGGGCGTCCCGGACAGTGCGCCGCTTGACCCTCCTTTTGGGGAGAACCGCGAAAAGGCGAGGGGCAAGGTCTGCAATGCATTGCCCATGGAGCCACCGATCTGTCCAGAAAAGAGTATTTGCACCATCTCCAATTATAGAATGCACTGCTACTGAGAAGAAGGCTCTCACTTGCTCAGGCACATGGAAAGGGAGAGCACCCCAAGGACGATGAGGCTCTGTTTTCTGCAGCCAAACCCATCTCATGCGCAGGGACCAGCCAAGAGACTTGAGATCAGAAATTCCAAGACCTCCAAGCTCCGGTGGAGGTCTTATTGTTGTTTTCCATGTGAAGTGTCAGCCCAATGAAGAATAGTTTAAAGTATTGAATTAGGAAAAATATTCCAATGCTTTTGACGTCTAGCAGTTAATTTGGATTCTAATTTAAAAGTCAAGAGTTGTACTTTAAAAAGTATTTTACTTTGGCAGTTCTAAATGTCCATATTCCTCTTGATTAAACAGCACTTTTTTGGCTAGAAAACTGATAGAGAAACAAAATGCTACTGTGCTGCAATGTTAAAGTTCTTGTACCATTTCATTTTCGTTCATTGGTTACAGTCTGATGATTTCCCTCTTTCATTTTCGTTTAATAGAATAGTTTTTATTTGTCCAAATTTTTTTAGTATGTTTTGTATTGCTGCTGCATTCGGCAGAGTTCCATGCGATGTTTTTATCCTTTTTAGCTGCTGTCTTTTGCAAACTTTGAGGCAACTGTTCTAAATATTCCACCTGCTGTTTCCAGGTCTTGTTCTTAATGTACCACTATTTCGCTGCCACAGAAATATACAACGCAATTCGTGTTTTCATCTCTGCCTATGTCTGGATGACTGGATTTGGGAACTTCTCATACTATTACATTAAGAAAGACTTTAGCCTTGCAAGATTTGCTCAGGTGTCATTCTGATCTTTATGTTATGCTGTAATGTGTTTTCATATCCTTGATTTTTTATGTGGTTTTCTTTTAAGACACTGGCGAGCATGACTATATTTTCAATGCAGATGATGTGGAGATTGAATTTTTTTGTGGCCTTCTGTTGTATTGTCCTCGACAATGATTACATGCTCTATTACATATGCCCAATGCACACCCTTTTTACACTTATGGTATATGGTTCCCTTGGTTTGTTTAACAAGTATAACGAGATACCATCGGTGATGGCTATGAAGATTGCCAGCTGCTTCTTGGCGGTGATCTTGATGTGGGAAATTCCTGGTGTATTTGAATTTCTGTGGACTCCGTTTACATTTCTGCTAGGTTAGTTATTCACGTATCTGTAGATGTCGATTTTCTTACCAAGTCTGGATAAATCTTGTGCTGACTTTTTCCCTTAACACAGGCTACAAAGACCCAGAGCCCTCAAAAGCAAACTTACCCCTGTTGCATGAGTGGCATTTCCGTTCCGGCCTTGATCGTTATATATGGATTATCGGAATGATCTATGCTTACTTTCATCCAAATGTAAGTCTTAAGATTTGCAGGGACAGTTTTTTTTGTTTGATCTTTGCAATTTGCATACATGAACATCAAGGATCAAGTTTATCTTTGACAATTATCTCTCTTCGTACAGTCTCTAGGTCTCCGTACAATTATCTCAAGTGATGTTTCTTTTATCAATATGAGGGTTTTGAACATATCTTTGTGTCCTAAACACCATACAGGTTGAAAGATGGATGGAGAAGCTCGAAGAATCTGAAACTAAAGTTAGATTGTCAATTAAGGGAACCATCGTTACTATTTCCTTGGTGGTAAGTTGCACTGCGCACAAGCACCCTCTGTGTTCACTTCAAATTAGCGATGATGTACCAACTTGACGGCTGTACTAACTAGGCCTTTTTGTTTCCTCTCCTCAGGTTGGTTATTTATGGTACGAATATATTTACAAGCTAGACAAACTTACATACAACAAGTACCATCCCTACACGTCATGGATTCCTATCACGTGCGTATACAAATATGCTATCAAAATTGACATGGTATGCAGAATTTGTTAGTATATTTTACAGTGTTAACATTGGCACTGTTTTTCGTGCAGTGTTTATATCTCCCTACGCAATTGCACTCAGCAGCTTAGGAGTGCCTCTTTGACTCTTTTCGCGTAAGTTTTTTTTCTCAATAATGGTTTAGATGTTTTATTTCCTATGCATTCCTTTTTTCAGTGTATAAGCTTGTAACCTACTTTTTACTTTTAGTTGGCTTGGCAAGATTACACTAGAGACCTATATCTCTCAGATCCACATTTGGCTCAGGTATGATGGTGACTTTTTGTTTTTAGCATGTGTTGCTTTCTTTTGTGTCTATGACTGACCAAATGACCATGCTTTGAACTCCGTTACTTTAGTAATCTTATAACCTGTTGGGTATAAGGTTAAATATGTAACGAGATTCAACTATGTTAATATTTCATTTCATTGTTAAATGTTTTAATGTTTGTAGCAACAAGATTCCTCCTTTTGGAATTTATGAACCAAAATATTTTTCAAATCCTTTTATGAAATTTCTTGTTTTTCTTACAATGAACCAAATTAATAGCTTTGATTCCAATGTTCCTGGTGCTTGAACAGGCAGTCATATCTAGAGTTCCAAATAATCTTGGCTGGTTCCACTTTTGGAAACACAAAAGAATCTCATGTACAGATTTCAACATGGGGCGTTTGACCCTGCTTGCTAGTTGCTATAAGTTATGAAGAGTGGATCCACTTTTCCAAATCCCACTCTTTTTTTGTATGCAAATGTAGTATTTGGAAATTGGAAATAGGTAAAGGTGCATTCATGCTTATTAAGGCGTAAGCGACGCTTAGGCGGTAAGGCGGTCGTGCACTGTAAGGCGTCGGCCTCGCCTTGCCAGGAGTAAGTATGGCGTCCGCCTCAAACCCTAAAGCGTCTCTATGGCGTCGGTTAGGCGAATAAAAGCGATGCGGCGGCGAAGGCGGACGCCCCAAGAATCTGAAAAGGCAAGTACAAAGAGATGGGATGAGGGGGGCCAGTGGGGAACCTGTCACATAAGCCTCGCTGCCTCGGCCGAAGTCGAACCCTAGCGGCCTCCATCCCCTTCACCCCGTGGCGCCACCATCCTCGAAGCGGCGCGCCGGCGGCCATCTGCTCATCGGCCTCCAGGTACGGGCCCTACCTCCCCGGCCTCCTACCAGGATGAGAGGGAGGGGGAGCATGGGAGGGAGGGGGCGAGGCGGAGGCGCGCGGGGAGAATGGAGGGACCGAGGGAGGCGGATTCGCCGAGGAGAGGAGCGAGCGAGCGGAGGCGCGGAGGCGGTTGAGTGGGAGAGAGAGCGAGAGAGATGAGCGAGCTGCGAGCGAGACAGAGACGGCTTGGAATGAGGGAGGAGTGAGGAGGTGGCGGCTGGGATGAGGGAGTATTAGGGTTAGGATATTTTACACTTGAGTCCCTAGCAGTTTACGAAATTACAATTTGGCCCTTTTAGATCCTTTATCTCTTTAGATTTCTTCTGATTTAGTCCTCCAAACTCCGTTTTCTTCGCCTTATGATGTGTTGTAAGGCATCGCCTCGCCTCACGCCTTACCACTTAAAAGGTGTGAGGGGGGTGGGTCGCCTTACCTCGCCTTACCGCCTTAATAACCTTGGGTGCATTACTCACCTTTTTACCGGTTCCCACAATAGATAAAATGTCACAGACTCATAGCTGCTACTGACTTAGGGATGTTTGGTACCATCCTGGTTACCAATAATCAAGCAGAAATAGGGAACTCACCTATCAGTAACAAAGCCAGTACCCTTTTTCAGTAATTTAGCTGTACCAGTTATTTAGGAGTGGGGATACAAAGGAAACCCTTGTTTGGCCAAGCTCTTGTTTCGGTTCCAGGTCCCAATGAGAAGTTAGAGCCCTAGATGTGCTGGACATAATATGTTCTATTCCCATTTTTCTATCCAGAATTGTACCATTAATACTGATTATAGTGGCAAGTGCATATACAGAGTTAGATCCTTGTTTAAGGTAAACTTATGATGTGAAACAATGGATACAGGTATAGTGTCCACATGAGGAAATGTTGAAAAGAGCCATAACTTATGTTTCAAAGTTATTCTGGCAATGAACTATAGAATCTGTGTGTGCTGTGCACATAGATTTTCTATTATCTCCAGAGAGCTTCATATTTTGTGCTTGATGCTTCCAAAGTTCCAATGTCGAGATATCAGAGCTTCTTTCAATTGTTGATGAGTTTTGTTATACATACAGGTCTAGCATGCCTAATGGGCAGCCAAAATGGCTTCTATCTTTCATTCCAGATTACCCATTGCTCAATTTTATGCTTACTACAGCAATATATCTTCTTGTAAGTGAACAAACTTGAATTCTGTTTCATTCAAATTCAAATATTTAATAGAATCTCAGTAATATCCATTTCATTATTTGTACTGCAGATATCATACAGAGTGTTTGAACTCACAGGCGTCTTGAAGTCAGCTTTTATTCCCAGCAGAGACAACAGTCGTCTATATCAAAATTTTGTTGCTGGGATCGCCATCTCCATATGTCTGTATTGCTGCTCACTTATACTTCTGAAAATTCCTGTTGTATAGGTAAATAACTTGAACCTCAACATTCGACACATTCAACGCTCCTATCATATACGCACTCAAAAATTATTTGGGGCATTTCCAGGCATAACAGTTCATTTTCAGGAAGAATTGCCAAGAGCATGATCTTGGTACAAGGTCACTTCTCTGAAATCATTTGTTGCTAAAATGATCAGTCCTTGCCTCGATTCACTTTGCAGTTGGAGATAAATGCGCTCCAACAGGAAGAAGCTCATACAGGTATATTAGACATTGAAATAGAATTGAGTGTGGGTTTATTAGGCAAATTTTGAAAATTTTCCGTTACAGAAGTATAATACACAACTAGGCAACCCGTGCATTTTTTTGGAAGTTGTAACAGCTGGTTGTAGTTCTTGCGAGTTACAAATGTACAAGAAATTTCAGTTAAATCAAAGTTTCTCAAACTCAGAATGGTAGATATGTGCACTGATGTAAATGCAGAACAGCTACTATGTTATGTACTACAGAAATCAATACATATAATAAGATATTGCTATTCTTGAAGGGGGAAAAATGTTGCTCTTTGGATAATGAGTTTGAGGTAAAAAAAAATATTTGGTTGGGCTATGGCCTATGGGCATGTGAAGATAACAAAACCAACTGATATAAAAGCTAGAAAATTTTGGTTGTTCAGCAGCTTGAAAACTACAGAGGCATGAGTAGTGAAATAGTGATATTGCTGTATGCTTCTCACCTTATCTTGATGCTTAGCGGCCGTGATGGTTCTTGTGGAGTTACATATATCTTGACATTTGGTATGTTCTCCCATCAATTTTATAGCACTTACCACAATACAGTTATAGTGTACATATTTTTATATATATTTGTCCTAAGGACCTGCATTCAACCATATTTTGAGACTCTTGTGTTTTGAGATGAGGCCATTTTGCATTGGTCAACCGCGCGGAGCATTGCATTTTCTCAGAAGTTTGGGATGGGTAGCTATAGCTGAAGTTGGTTCTGGGAAAGTGGTAACTCATGCCCACTGCATGATTACAGACCAAACTCACACACTAGTAACGCTGACACAGTATGGAAAGATTAGCATCGCATTTTCTCAGAAGGTTTGGGATAGGCAACTATAACTGAAGTTGGTTCAGGGAAATTATGTTTTGATCAATATGGCTTCAGCTTCTGGCTTCAGCTTATTTTTGCACTATTCATAAATTTCGTCTTTTTCTGAACTTTTGGCTTTTTTTTGAGTTTTTTTACCGGTTCTTTTTTCCCTCGTATTTGTTTACATTATACGTGATGGGCTAATATGTTTTTTTCTATTTTTAAATTTTTTTAAATTTAATTATGGTAAATAAGCCTCTGTCAGCTACAGTGCTTTTTTCAGCCAGCTACAGTATTTTCAACCATAAGCCATGAGGCTTTCAGCCGAACCGATCACCACTTAGTAACTCATGCCCAGTGCATCGTTGCAGATCAAACTCACGCTAGTAACGCTGACACTGTACGGAATGATTAAGTACTCCCTAGTTGTTCAGCTAGTATAATTCCCTCTGATTGTTAAACAAAGAATCCTAAAACTGAAAGAAACGTCACTCTGCTGCTGTAGTGGCAGTAAGTTTCTGTTACGAACCTGGTCAGTATTTGTAGTTGGGAGAGGAAGAGTTTAGACTAGACCAGGGTATTTGTAGTTTGGAGAGGAAGAGAGAGAATTTAGAGCAGGAATAGCATGGAGTTTGGGATAGAGCAGCAAGAAATTAGACGGATAGACGAAGAATAGAGAGGGGAAGCTAGAGATACGGAGCAGTCGAGAGGGAGAGAAGGCATATGCCTGGTCTGATCTGTTGATCGATCGATTCCCGGCGCTGCTGCTGTCTTGTTTCTTTTGTAGCGTCTCTCTTCCAGCCAATTAGGCCAAGAGCCGATTGGGTCACACTTCCCAGCCTGTGAGCTTATCTCCAAGGGGCCCACGTCCGAGACATTTCTCCCTTTTTGAAATACGGCTAGACCATGTAAGCCACCCAGGTCCCATAGAATATGTAGAACCTCGGTGCTTAACTCAAATTGAATGTGGCCTCCACCACACTTTTGCTACTCAACATGGATAGGCGGTGGCGGCCATGGCTGCTTCAGTTGAACGTCACCTTGATAGCAGAAGAACACCGACCATGGTGTCGGTTGAGACTCAACATCTTCGTCCGTGTCCTTCACTTGCTTGGGTGGCAGCCATGGTTGCTGCTCGGCCATCTTCATCGGTGGTGAAATTGTATCTTCACAACACCGAAAACCACCCTTGAGGGAAGAGAGGTGGCCATGGTTGCTTCAGCAATACTCCCATCGTGGTCGACACTAGCACAGGTGGCAGCAACAATTGGAGTATCACCACCACACTTGCGCTGCTTGGATGCTTTAGTTGGTATGTACGTGGCGGTGACCATGATTGGCGCTCACCCAACACCGTCAATGGTGACCACAACCCCATCGTACCTCCATCGGACATTTCCTCGAGCACCTTGTGATCAGTGGGCAAACAGCAGAGGCGCTCTTGGAGAACGTTGACCAAGGTGTTGTGGCTAGTGTTAGTGATGAGGTAGTTGGCGTCGAGGCCGCTGGAGTCGAGGACCAACGGGCTGATGGTGTTGGCATTGGCAATGAGGTAGTCGACACCAAGGACACAGGGGTCGAGGATGAGGACACCAATGGTTTTGGCGATGCTGCCCTTGGCATCTAGCACCACAATGGATAGCAGTGTTGTGGGGTCTAGACCAGACCTAGTTGCCGCATAGACCAACGTTGGCTCGGCACTCGGCCACGGCCAAACCTTCGAGTCGACATTAGTGTGTGGAGGCATTTCTTCGAACAACTTGTGCTCAGCGGAGTCCTCTGGGTGATCACACGCCAAATTGGCGGCGATCGGTGGCACGGGGCTAGAGATGATGATGTCGCTCATTCTGACGGTGGCAGGCGGCGTTAGCGAGGGGACCATGGAGTGGCCAACAGGCTCAACGACATTGGAGGTGGTATCGAGGTTGGCATCGTGGCAGCCCTCGATCATGCAATTCAGCGTGGCAAGTATCTTCTTACACAACTCTTAGACTGTCTCCTTCGGCTCCTCCATTGTCTCCTTGAGAACCAGTTCCTTGAGCTCGTCACACACGGCTTCCCGAGCTCTAGTAGCAAGGGGAGTTGTTGTCGCGACCGCCGAGGTGGTCAAGGTCGTGTGACGTCGCCGTTGGGATAGTCATGGCCATTGACACATCGGTATCACGGCTCGGGTCTAGTGTGAAACACGTGGCGACGTCGCCACAGCGTTGTCATTGGATTCGGCCGCATGTACTGGACATCTAGCCAGTAGTTGTTGTAGATGCAGCGGGCATGGGTGGCTTCTCAAGCTCGTGCTACATCA
Organism: Dendrocalamus latiflorus; assembly: GCA_017311315.1. Classification (NCBI taxonomy): domain Eukaryota; kingdom Viridiplantae; phylum Streptophyta; class Magnoliopsida; order Poales; family Poaceae; genus Dendrocalamus; species Dendrocalamus latiflorus. The sequence goes on from CM029664.1 coordinate 37,260,461, forward strand.
TGACCCAACCGAAAACAGACGAGCACAAAACACGATCTGTCCTCTCAAGTACGTGCACCTTCTCAACGTCATATGGGTTGAAGACCTGGTGAAGCACCTCCTTGGTCAATGGGTAGAGTAGGTGGCTCACCGTGATACGAAAAACATCTCTGTGGGTGCCTCCTGGTGGCTCGACATTTCGTTGAACTGGTAGTGGGTAACTGGCTCTGATATCATATTATTACGACCCTGTTAAGTATTTTGTAGTTAGGAAAGGAAGAAATAGAGTTTAGACTGAGAATAGCATGGAGTTCAAGACAGAACAGCAAGAAATCAGACGAATTGACGAAGAATAGACATGGGAAGCTAAAGATATAGTGTTTGTTTGATATGACTGTGGCTTATGGTTTTTGGCTAAAATTTTTGAATTTTAACTGTTTGCGACAGAAATTACGGAGAGAGAAATACTCGTTTGCGATTTTGGTTGATACAGATGGTAGGTTTTTAACGTGTATTATAATTAACTTATAGACCTTGTCTTGAAAAAAATACTCTGTTTGAAAATTAGATACTATGATAAAAATCAAAAGTTATTTTTAGAAACCGTTAAAATACAGAGAAAATACGGAGACACAGAGGGTATGAGAGAGAGAGAGAGAAGGCATATGCTTGGTCTGGTCTGTTCATCGATAGATAACCAACACTTCTGCTACCTTGTTTCTTTTGTAATCTCCCTCTTCCGGCCAATTAGGCCAAGAGACGATTGGGCCAGCCTTCCAAACCCGTGAGCCTAACCCCAAGGTTCCACAGCCGTGACAGTTTCGAACTGGATCCGTGACAGCTCCGCACGTGACGGGCATGATGACATCACCAAACGAGTCCACCCCTGGCATCGTGCCGCCGGCCGCGCAGCCGAAAACACCGCGCCGAGCGAGGCCCGAGAGGCACACTCCCGCTTGGAGTTGGCTACCTCCTCACCCCGCCCAAACCCCCTGTGGCGCAGCGGTTCATTGAACCTGGCCCTTCAACGCTCCACGAGGCCGCCTACCGTCCCCTTTCCCTTCCCTCCTCTGACTCGTCCGTCCCTTTCCCTTCCCTTTCACCCCTTCGCCCATCCGAAACCACACCCAAACCGACCCCTCGACTCCAGCAGTCTCCTGCCCCTCCCTACCCCTATAAAACTCGCACCGCCTCCGCCTCCCCTCCCGTCCTAGACCCCGCGTCGCCATGGCTCTCGCCCTTCGAGCACCCCAATTCCAGCAGCTCCCCACCTCCATTTCCGCGACGACCACCACCCTCAACACCTCTCTCGCCGCCACCGCAAGGCCCTCCTCCACTCCAGCCGCCACCGTCTGCGCTGCCGCCTCACCATTCACCGAGGCCACCTCCTCCTCCCGGTACCGCCGCGACGCCTGGTCCTACGCCGCCCAATTAGACTCCTCCTCCTCCTCATCCGCCGCCGCCGCCGCTGCCGCGGCGGCGTCGGGTCGCCGGGACGACGAGATCGCGCTGCAGCTGCCGGAGCTGCGGAGGCTTCTGGAGGCGCTGAGGGACTCCAGAGGAAGGGGGCTGGAGGGGGAGGGCGGCGGCGGTGGGCCCGGGAGGGTGGCGCTGGTCGGGACGGGGCCTGGGGACCCGGAGCTGCTCACGCTCAAGGCGGTGCGGGCCATCGAGGCGGCGGACCTGGTGCTCTACGACCGGCTCGTCTCCAACGACGTCCTCGATTTGGTCGGCGAGGGCGCCAGGCTGCTCTACGTCGGCAAGACGGCCGGATACCACAGCCGCACCCAGGTCAGTGCGAAGGGTTGTTCATTTCCTGTTCAAAATCGGGTGGTTTGCGGTTTATATGTAGTTTGATTTTTGAAATGCCAGTGATCTATTTGCAGTTTGTAAGTTTGACGGCTGATTGATGTGATGCAGGAGGAGATTCATGAGTTGCTCCTGAGCTTTGCGGAGGCTGGTGCCAATGTGGTGCGGTTGAAAGGCGGCGATCCTCTGGTAATATGCTGTTCTTGTTTGCATACTTACCTAAGGACCTGAGGATTCATGTGGTGTAGCGCTGCCAGTTGTTAAGACTAGCTGAGATATTAAATTGGTGTTGAAATTTCGCTATTGGTTGTGTGATTGTGTCACGTCTCAACTCCCCAGCTAATTTGTTGAATGCAAATGATAATTCATTCTGGTTAACATATTAATGTCATTGGTGAAACATTTTATCATAGAATTCCATATTTGGTTATGGTTTTGGTCGTTTTTAGTTGATGGATTTATATAACGGATACCGCTTTTAGTATTACTATCATCAGTCGATTATGGCTCTCTAGGAAATGCAAGTTTCTCATTATGACGTGTGATTCATGAAACCAACAAATGATAAATTGGAAGAGAGGCTAACTTCTGTTTAATGTAATACGACAAACACTGTTCTGATTGAAGTTTTTTGACATGATGGTCTGATTGAAGTTTTTTTTTGACATGATGTTCTGATTGAAGCTGTTCAATGATAGAAATACTTCTTCACGAAATAGTCTGGCATAAAATTGAGAGGAACAATGAATGTTCTTCTGTGCTGAAGCTGCATAATAGTAACTGACAAAGCACTGTCTATAATTTTCTATGCCCATTCTTAAATCCTTCAGAGTGACTAGAAAGCCAATGTGCCAAATAGCAGCATTGTAGCATAACAAGCTAACAAAAAGAAGATAGGGCTATGAGCAACCTTTTTCTTTCCTGGATGTTACTGCCAACATTGGGGTTCTTGTTCTATTTTCAGATTTTGTCAAACATAGATATAGTTTTACTCCAGCAGAGAACTCTTGTTATGTGATATGTACCTTTACCTTGGAGGGAGTATGTTAATGGGCATTAAATATACTTTTGGTGTTCATTTTAGGTGTTTGGAAGGGGTGGAGAAGAGATGGATTTCCTACAGCAACAAGGAATTAGAGTTGAAGTTATCCCAGGTATAGCAAGCCTGTGATGGCATTTCAGATAATTTGCACTATTGGTTGTGACTAGTTATGAATTACTTGCATTCAAAAATCTGCAGGAATTACTTCTGCTTCAGGAATTGCAGCAGAATTTGGTATTCCACTAACCCGTCGAGGTGTCGCTAACAGGTAAAGTTTAGCATCTTTGCTCGCTCTTCTATCATTCTCGTGATGTGTACAACTGATCTACCTTTCATATTCTGCATTTATCAATGGAAAATTTGTTGCCCTTTATTCAAATTGTTTTTTCTTGAAAATGGCTTTTGTGCGATCTTCGTCATAGCTGATCAGTTGATTTTTTATTTTTATCTGTAACTTCTCAAATGCATCTTAGCATGCCTTTCTGATTTAGTATATTCTAGGGTTGAGGCTTGATGCTTTACTAGCTTAATACTCCCAACTCCCAAGGAATGCCATTTGCTCAACCTAATTTGGCCATAAAAGCAGTATAGTGGAAGTACTTGGCACTATTACTCCATTTGTTTACCTCTCTGTTCTGAAGTGCTATGGATAAATAGAAGTAGCAAAATAGATATTTTTTCCCTTAATGAAAGATGAGTGGTCCTGCCATGCCTAGAAGCTTTGGTCCTTGGAGGAACATAAGATGTTGACTCTGTAATCTATATAATGGTACATGAACCGACAATGGCCAATAGTTCATTTCTGATGTTGCATTATGCAATAAGAAAGTGTAGTTTATAAGTGCTGTGTAGTACATTTTTTACACAATCTTTTCTGCAGTGTCAGGTTTTTAACTGGGCACTCTAGAAATGGTGGGACAGATCCTTTATATGTGGCAGAGAATGCAGCTGATCCAGACACAACTTTGGTTGTGTATATGGGTTTGTCAACACTACCATCTCTTGCTCCTAAGTTAATGAAGCATGGTCTTCCACCAGATACTCCTGCTGTTGCAGTAGAGCGTGGGACTACCCCCCAACAACGAACGGTATTGAGTCATAGAACCTCACGGTCTAAACTCTGTTATTAGCCTTAGCTTCTCATGCCGAATATTTCTTTTGCTGTAGGTATTTGCAATGTTAAAGGACCTTGTGAATGAAGTCAAATCAGCAGATCTAGTTTCTCCAACTCTGATAATTATTGGCAAGGTGGTAGCCTTGTCACCCTTTTGGGTTGATTCATCTGAACAGGATGTACTGAAGATTGACAACTCATCCGCAAGTGAAGCCAAGAGAGAGCAGTTTTCCTAGAATCAAATGCAGAGTGATCGCGAGCAACATCATATTTCAGTCTTTCAGATATGAACATTTCCTATTCAGATCTAAGTGGTCTGATCTGGTTTAGTTTAATACATGCAAACACAGGATGGAATGAACCTGTACAAGAGATTGTGTGTTCCCTGATGAAGGAAACTGAGATTCTGAATTCTACAGGAGCAGTACATAACAGCCTCAGATAATAAGGGTGCACGTGAAAGGGCAGTGCCAGACGGTGATTTACCATAATCTACTCAAACTGCTGTAATCTTCAGCTTAGTTGAGTTTAGACTATATGTATCATTTCCAATGCAAGGTGGGAGCTGTTGTTTTTTATCTCAGTATTTTGGTTAGAGGCAGCTCCTGAAGCCTCACTATGGCTGTTAATCATTGTACGTCTGTAAAACTCATTTGTTCGTTTTGATTATCATTATTTTGTATAAGTTCCACGCTAGATTTTACATGTTTGCCGTATCTTTAAACTAGCGACAGATTTTACTCTGTCCTGTCCAAACACCTCTTTTAGAATTGTGAAAATTAGGGATATACCATCGAAATGGCTGGTTTTGATATATACCACAATAAAATTTTTGTTCATTTTAATACCCTCGAAATATACACCTCTTTGATAATATACCACTTTCGTCCACTCCGTCTCCCTTCCTGTTACTCGAATTTTCGCTCCTCTTGCTGGATCCTGCTCCTCTCGTGGTGGCCCCCACCTGATTTTTCTCACGCCACCCGGTTCAGCTTCTCTTCTATACACGAGTTCATTTCTTCAGCTCACTTCCTCCGTGGAAAAAAACTAGCAAAATTTTTGTTCTCATTTCCCGATGGAAACAAAGAGGTAGAAACTCAGCAACACATACATAGAAATGAAAACACAGAGTCAAATTGACCATCACCACTTGATGGGTGCGGCTCTGGTGCTGTGCCCCCTGCACGCGCTAAGTGCGGGGTGCGCCCAGGAGCCGCCACGTGTCCCCAAAATTCAAAAAACTTCCGAAAAATTCTAAAAAAATACTTTAAAAATCCGAAAAATTGTAAAAGTAAGTATAAATCAAGAAAAAATTTTAAGTACTTACAAAAAAAATACTTTTTATTTGTAAGAAAATACTTTTTACAATTTTTCGGATTTTTAAAGTATTTTTTTAGAATTTTTCGGAAGTTTTTTGAATTTTTGGGGACACGTGGCGGCTCCTGGGCGCACCCCCGCACTTAGCGCGTGCAGGGGCACAGCACCAGAGCCGCACCCCCACTTGATCACTTCAAAAGTACATCACGATGGGACATCACAAATTGTTTGATAAGTCATCTCTCAGGTCCAAACAACATTCAAGAAGGCATTAGAACAACGAATTTTTTGTACGGATAATCAATTTTTTATTCGAAAATACAGAAATATACCCGCGACAAATTTTTTTACACAAATAGGCTCGAGTCGCCCAACCATTGGGCGACTAGAGCTTGTCGCCCAACCAAAAAGCGACTTATAAAGAATCTGGTAACCGTTGGGCGATTAAATGCAATCGCCCCCCCCCCCCCCCCCCCGTTGAGCGACAGAGAGTGAGTCGCCCAACGGGGGGGCGACTGCATGTGAATACAGCTCGACGGCCAAGCCCTCTTTTCTTCCCCACGCCTGCTCGCCAATCTACCTCTAGGCGACTGCATGGTGATCCCGTCTTTCGGTTTTGTGAATTTTGTAATTTGAAACTTCGTAAAAAAATGTGGTATAGTCACATATACTGTTAAGTCACACAAGAACTGGTATTTAATATTTGTTACATTACTTGATATAGAAATAATTTTCTATACGAAAAGAAGAGATAATAGCATTGTTTGAATTTAAATGAACTTTATAATATAACGCAGTAACATGCCGCGTATTTATCCATTACATGCATGATATACACCCCTCACTCCCCACCCTAAGGTGCTCCGTCACCGCGCCCGCGTCCTGCCATACGACCCCGCTTGGCCGTCCTCCGGTGCAACGGATTACGAGGCGGCGGGTGACGAGGGTCCGAAAAAGTAAAACGATCAGGTGGGTTTCGCACCCGCGGCGGCGCCGGTGGAGTCAGCTGCACCTCCGGCTGTGTGGCCTCCGGTGCACCGGGGAGGCCACTGCCGGAGAGAACCTCCGGTGCTGCGTCGGAGGACGGCCCAGGCCAGTCCGCAAAAAACTGGTCCACCTCGATGTGGCCCGGGGAGAAGCGTCCCTGCTGCTGGTAAGGACCTGCAATAGTAATATCGTTAGTTCGTTGCATGTCGTCTTAGGATAAAAACAAGATCGTACGATGCGTACCCGTACATGGCGCCATGAAATCATCCGTGTGAAAGCCGGGGATGTACGTAGGAGGTGTATGAGGCCGTGACCAAGCAGAACTCCCTGGCTGCTCCGGGGGAGGTGGACGTGTCCACGTACTACCTCCGGAGTAGTGCCACGCTGGTCGGGGTGGCACTGGTGGTCGGGGTGCACTGGGCGTAGGTGTGGAGACCACCGGTAGCCTCGTGCAGGACAGTAGGCTGACGATACGTCTACACCCGGCCTCCATCCGTCGCGCAAAGCTGACGGCCTCCTCGCGGGTCAACTCCCCACCTGTGCCCCACCTCTGCACTAGTGCGGAGGACTCCGACCACATCGCAACACCGACGTCAGCCTGGACAAAAAGACATAGAATGGTCCATCATCGAAACGATATTGCCATTTGAGAATTTTTGAAATTACAAGTTACGTACCGCGATGTGAGGGTCACGTGCAAAGTGCGCAGGGTACGCGTCTGTCGGTGCGGCGAGGTGTGGGGCAGGTGGGTCAACGACATGTACCAGCCTGGTACGAGTCCGCCCCTGGTACCAGATGAGGTACTCCGCATAGTCGGCTATGTCGTATGGCCGGTCCTCCTCCACGCGGTCATCCAGCGCACCCTCCCTTGTTTCTTGGAGGGGTTTTCTTGAAATTGGTTCTTGGCTTATTCTTCTGGGAGTGTTCCCTAGCTTTCCTCAAAGTTTCCCAAGCCAAGAATCCAAGAATCATTGCGAATCTCTCATTTTTCAGAAAATCCCGTTTGCAGTTTTTCTCGAGAGGTACTACCGCTCCTCGAGAGGTACTACCGCTCAGCGGTACTACCGCTCGGATCAGCGGTACTACCGCTCCTGTTCGGACCAGTCCGATCGGCGATGAAACGTTCGGACAGTCCGAACGTCTCCGGCAAGAGGTACTACCGCTCGGATCAGCGGTACTACCGCTCCTGTTCGGACCAGTCCGATCGGCGATGAAACGTTCGGACAGTCCGAACGTCTCCGGCAAGAGGTACTACCGCTCGGCATAGCGGTACTACCGCTCAGCGGTACTACCGCTCGGATCAGCGGTACAACCGCTTGCAGTCAGACTTTCTCTGATTTTATTTTTCTTGACTGCTTCTTTTTGGATCTGGTTTTTCCTTGTTGCCTTGTCTTCCAGTAGTGCATATCTTCTATCTTCTATCTTCATAGCTTCCATAGCTATTGGAGAAGAAGCAAAAGTGTGGGCACTTGAGGGGCGAAGTTAATTTTAGAAAGCGCCATTCACCCCCCCTCTGTCGCCATTTCGGTCCTTCAATTGGTATCAGAGCCGGTTAGCTCTTTTCAATAGATCTTAACCGGTCTCAAGAGCCATGGCGACGGACAAGTACTCGACCAAGCCTCCCGTCTTTGATGGCCTGGATTACCCCTTCTGGAAGAGCCGAATGGAAACATACATCCAGGCTCAGGGATATGCCATTTGGCGGAAGGTGAAGGTCAGATTTGTTGTTCCTGCCGATGAGAACATTAATGCTGGAAATATGCATGATGTTGAGGCAAACGCTAAGGCAAGGAACATCATAATCCAGGGCTTGAGTCGTAGCGAGTTTGACCGCATATCTCATCTTTCGTCCGCCTTCGATATTTGGGAGACCCTCGATGCTTACCATGAGGGCACCACCCAGATAAAGACGGTGAGACAGGACCAGTTCAAGCGAGATTACAACAAGTTTGAAATGCTCGCTGGCGAGTCCCTTGATGAGTGTTTTGCGCGCTTTCACAAGATTCTGAGCAACCTCCGAGCGGTCGGTCTCACATACCCCAACTCGGATAACGCTCGACAAATGCTCGCTGCACTCGACCTTCGTGTTTAGGAGATGAAGGTGACTACCATCAAGGACACTACGGACCTCTCGACTTTGACTCTTGAAGCGCTGTACTCGCGTCTCAAGACTCACGAGATTGACATTGTCTCTCGCAAGTCGAAGTCACAGTCGATGGCTCTAGTCACAGATCCCAGCTCGGCTTCTGGTCCCTCTTATGATTCTTCTTGCGGTTTCTCCCTTGCTGCTCTCTATGACATAACTGATGATCAGTTAGAGCAGCTTGCGGATGATCAGCTGGCCCTCCTTGCTCGAAGATTCTCCCATGCTTACAATGGAAGGAGGGACAGAAAGAGAGGAGAACCCGTGATTTACTTCGAGTGTGGTGGCCCCAACCACATTCGGGCAAACTGCCCCAAGCTGGAGAAGGGCAAGAACGACTACGACGGTTCGGGCAAGATCGACTACACCGACAAGAACCGCAACAAGAAGCCTCCAGCTCAGACGCCGGGAAAGAAGAAGTTCCGCGACTTCGGGAAGGCCAAGAAGCTGTTTCACCGCGTCCTCACCGCCTTCGACGACCTCGACCTCAGCGAGGTGGAGGGATGGAGCGACGACGACGGGACGGGTGACCAAGATCCCAAGAGCGGCGACGACTTCTCCGGCATGTGCTTCATGGCCCTCGAGGGCGAACTCAGCGGCAGCGAGCTGTACTCCGACTCGGACGAGGTATGTCCCTCCTATGACCAACTTAATGAAGCTTTCCTTAAGCTAGGAGGATTTCATGCTAGATCTAGAGCTAGATGTAGCGAGTTGGAGAAGGAAGTAGATAGACTGTCACGAGAGCTTACTTCACTTACATCTGCTCCCTCCCGTGACGACTGTGATACATGCTCTGCTTTGCTGGTTAATATGGAGAAATTAAGGACCTCGCATGATAGTGTGTCCTCTGAGCTTGATTCTATTAAGGTGGAGAATGTTAGTCTGCTTGCTGAGTTAGAGTTGAGTAGGATGGCTATTACCCTACTTACTACTGATGAGACTACTTCTCCCACCTCATGTGAGGTTAAGGACATTGCTGCTAGAGGACCTTATGCCATGCTCCTTGATCTGCCCGAGTCTTATGAAAATTACAATAATTTAAAGATGAACCTAAAACAGGAAGATCACAAGATTGCTGAGTTGCGTGCTTCTTTACTTGAGCCTATTGATTCATGTTTGAATTGTCCTAGATTAACTGCTGAACTTGAATCTGTCTTAAAACAGTTTCAAGAAATAATTGACACTAATAAGAAAATGGCTCAATTCGCGACTAAGGATCCTGTTAGCTCACCTTGCATTAGCTGTGATAAACTAAAACTTGAACTCATTGCCTTGAATGACAAATGTGTGAAGCTAACTAAGGATCAACTAGTGAAGGCACCAACTGCTTGTACTGTTTGTGCTGAGAAGGGGGAGAAGCCCCAGGGTAAGGTGGAGACGCCTAGGAACGTGAACCAACTGACTAGCAGTAGGACTGTCCATTCAGAGTCGGCTGTGCGTGCACAAGCCATTCTTCCCTCTGCTGTTGGTTCTTCATCTGCTCCCTTACCTCCTGCTGTTCCCTCTTCCCCCTGCTCTTCTTGCACCTCTCTCTTTCGGGAGTGTCAGTACCTTATGAACACTCTCGAGAGATTTGTAGGTGGCAAGAAGAAGCTTAATCTTATTCTAGACCAATCCAAGATTTGCATATTTAATCAGGGTCTAGGATATGACTATAATGAGGATATGAGAAAGCATCCACCTGCTGTGCTCAGACCCATAGCACCAGGTATGATCGAGACCGAGCCCAGGACCGAGAAAGTCCAATTTAAGTCAGCGGGCTATGTCCAGGGGATTTCTGACAGCAAGGTGATTGCACCTGCTGCTTCGGCCTCTCAGAAGGCGAAGCCTGACCGTGCTACTTCTACCTCTCAGAGGAAGAAGTATCACTGCACCTTCTGTCAGAAGGATGGACACACGGTTGATAGATGTTTCAGGCGCGCCAAGATCGCGCGTAGAGACCGTGTTGAGTCTCTTAGGCGTATTCAGGGTCAGCCCCAGATCCTGAGTGCACCTAGGACCAGCACGAGGTCTAAGTTTACTGCTGTTGATGGGTTTGGGCAGCATCGAGGACTTGGTTTTTCTGAGTCTTCTGTTTTTCGTCCTCATGCTGCTCCTGTACGTGACTTCCGCCGTCCTTAGGGTAGATCTCGTTTTCTCCATCGAGATAGCTACCCGCGGCGTGATCAGCATGTTGCCGGTGTTCCGACTCGCTCTCCCGTAGCAGTCGGACCCCGCAACAGCTTCAGGTCTGCTCACAGACCTTCTGCTTCTTTGATTCACAGAGAGCGTAGGGTAGATAGAGGTCAGTCGTGCTTGACGACTTCATCTGCTCGACGTGTTGTTCAGTATTGGGTGCCAAAATCACTCTTGATTTACCCAGTACTAATACTTTACTCTCTGTTTGACTCAGGTTCGCCGGGCAGGGAAGGGAAAGGTTTGGCTTGTAGACTCCGGGTGTTCACGACACATGACCGGAGATTCCCATTGGTTTTCTTCCCTTGCCCGTGCTCCAGGTGATGAGACGATCACCTTCGGAGATGCTTCATCTGGGCGCGTCATCGCCAAAGGTACTGTGCGCATTAATGATTCTTTCATTCTGAAAGATGTAGCCTTGGTTAGTAAGCTGCAGTACAATTTACTTTCAGTCTCTCAGCTTACCGATGACGGTTTCGAGGTAAGCTTTAAGAAAAATGCTTGTAAAATTCTTGATTCTTCGGGGAGTCTGGTTTGCGGGATTTCTCGTTATGGGAGGATCTTTCGTGCTGATTTTTCTGAGTCTTCTGGTGATCCTCTCAGGTGTTTAGTTGCTTCTGAGTCCTGCGACCTTTCTTTCTGGCATAGGAGACTTGGTCATATTGGATTTGACCATTTGACCCGAGTTAACGGCCACGATCTCATTCGTGGTCTGCCGAAACTCAAGATGGTCAAAGATCTTGTTTGCGCTCCATGCCGGCACGGCAAGATGGTTGCTGCTTCTCACCCTCCGGTCACAGTTACTATGACCGATGCACCGGGACAGCTGCTCCACATGGACACAGTTGGACCAGCTCGAGTGCAGTCAGCAGGAGGGAAGTGGTATGTTCTTGTTGTGGTCGATGACTTCTCGAGGTATTCTTAGGTGTTTTTCTTAGCCTCGAAGGATGAGACATTTTCGCATTTCCGAGGTCTTTTCAGTAGGCTTTCCGTAGAGCTCCCAGGTGCCTTACGAGCGATCCGCAGTGACAATGGCACGGAGTTCAAGAATTCCTACTTTGAGAGTTTCTGTGGTGAGACAGGTGTAGAGCACCAGTTCTCTTCTCCATACGTGCCTCAGCAGAATGGCGTTGTGGAGAGGAAGAATCGTACCTTGATCGAGATGGCCAGGACGATGCTTGATGAGTACTCTACACCGCGGAAGTTTTGGGCTGAGGCTTTAGCCACCGCGTGCCATGTCTCAAATCGAGTTTTTCTTCGGGCACACTTGCATCGCACTTCTTATGAGCTGAGATATGGGCGAAAGCCTAGCGTCTCTCATTTTCGCGTGTTTGGTTGCAAGTGCTTTATTTTGAAGTCTGGGAACCTAGACAAGTTCGAATCACGTTCCTGTGATGGGATCTTTCTAGGTTACTCACCTTCTTCGCGGGCTTATAGGGTCTGGAACTGCGAGTCTAGTAAAATGGTAGAGACCTGTGAGGTGACCTTCAATGAGGCCAGTCCGGGGACTAGGCCTGATATCTCAGGTTCTTTAGAGCAGTCCGAGACCATCTTTGTGGATGATGAGGATGATGGAGACGACGGTTGTCTACCTGATCCTGTCCCTCATCCACCCCTGGAGGTGCCGTCTTCAACCGCACCTCGAGGCGATCAGCCCTTGCCTTCTGTTTCTTCTGGAGCTGGTGGCTCTGTTCCTACTTCGTCTGCTCACGAGGTAGAGGCCACCTCTTCATCTCACCCTGGACCTCCTAGACACATTCAAAAAGACCATCCTTCAGAGCAGATCATTGGAGACCTCTTCGAGCGTGTTACCCGCTCAAAATCTGGCTTATCTCCATTCTGTCTCCATTCTGCTTTCATTGCCTCCTTTGAGCCCAAGGATGTTTCTCATGCTTTATCTGATGAGTCTTGGGTCAATGCCATGCATGAGGAGCTAGAAAATTTCGAAAGGAACAAGGTCTGGTCGCTTGTCGAGCCCCCGCAAGGTCACAATATTATTGGGACTAAGTGGGTGTTCAAGAACAAGCAGAGCGAGGATGGAGTGGTTGTTCGAAACAAGGCTAGACTGGTTGCTTAGGGGTTCTCCCAGGTTGAAGGTCTAGATTTCGAGGAGACCTTTGCCCCTGTAGCTAGACTTTAAGCCATTAGAATCCTGCTTGCCTTTGCAGCTTCTAAGGGATTCAAGCTTTACCAGATGGACGTTAAGAGTGCCTTTCTCAATGGCCTTATTGAGGAAGAGGTCTACGTCCGTCAGCCTCCTGGTTTCGAAAACCCCAAATATCCAAACCATGTCTTCAAGCTTTCTAAAGTGTTGTATGGACTTAAGCAGGCCCCCAGGGCTTGGTATGAGAGGCTTAAGTCCTACTTGTTAAGTCATGGTTTTGAGATGGGTAAAGTTGACAAGACCTTGTTCATCCGCCGGCTTGGCAATGACTTTCTGCTCGTCCAGATCTATGTCGATGACATTATCTTTGGCAGCTCTTCTCATACTCTGGTTTCCCAGTTCTCGGATGTCATGAGCACCGAGTTTGAGATGAGTATGATGGGTGAGTTGACCTTCTTCCTTGGCTTCCAAATTAAGCAGACTCGGGAGGGTACATTTCTTCATCAAGGAAAGTACACTCGTGACCTCCTGAAGCGCTTCGATATGAGTGATGGTAAGCCGGTGTCAACTCCGATGGCTTCTACAGCCTATCTTGACCCAGATGAGGATGGTGAGCCAGTTGATCAGAAAGAGTTCAGAAGTATGATCGGCTCCCTTCTTTACCTCACTGCCTCGAGACCAGACATACACTTCTCCGTGTGTCTGTGTGCTCGTTTTCAGGCTTCTCCTCGCGTATCTCACCGCCAGGCGGTGAAGTGCATTTTCAGGTACCTTCGAGCTACCATTGACTATGGTATCTGGTACTCTTCCTCATCCTGTCTTTCCTTGAGAGCCTTTTCGGATGCAGACTTCGCTGGCTGTAGGATAGATAGGAAGAGCACTTCCGGCACCTGCCAATTCATTGGCACTTCTCTCGTTTCCTGGTCTTCGAGGAAGCAGTCCGGTGTTGCACAGTCCACTGCAGAGGCCGAGTACGTTGCTGCTGCCAGTTGTTGCAGCCAGGTACTTTGGATGGTTTCGACCCTGCGGGACTTTGGGTTAGCTTTAGACAGTGTTCCACTCTTTTGTGATAACACGTCTGCGATTAACATCGCTAAGAACCCAGTGCAGCACTCTCGGACCAAGCATATTGATATTCGTTTCCACTTCCTTAGAGACCATGTAGAGAAGGGTGACATAGTGCTCCATTTTGTGGAGAGTGACCACCAGTTGGCAGATATCTTCACCAAGCCTTTGGATAGTTCGAGGTTTTCAGCTCTGCGGGGAGAGCTTGGGGTGGTGTGTCCTTACGGATTGTAGTGAGGGGGAGCTTTGGGCTTTACTGCTTTACTATATTGATTATGCTTCTGTCTCATTTCTGTTGCATTGCACTCGGGGTGCATTTGGGTTTAGTCCTTCCAGCATAGGTTAGAGTGCTTCTCTTGCCGAGATGCTTAGACTTCTAACTCTTATCTTGTGTTTCCAGGATTAGCTGCTTCTTATCTCACTAGGTCGAGCTCACTCACTTCTTATAGGTTCTAGCGAGGGTTGGGCCACCCTCGGGTAGACAGGGTACGTGTTTGCTCTCTAGTGTGTGATTTACTGTCAGCTGTTAGTCCTGGAGTCATTTGGGGTAGATGAGAGTCAGTTTAAGCCATGGTTGCTTCTATATCTTTTCTATACTTTAAGGACTGTCTGTTTGGTTTTCTTTGCCAGCTTCTCGATTTTATTGCTTTGGTTCAAGGGGAGTTCATTTGGGAGCTTCTGAAGCTTAATTTTGACATAACTCAACTTGAACTAAAAGTTGCATCTAATGTTGAGGGGGAGCTGGTCTTTCATGCATTTTCAGCATTTCGCATTATAATCAAACTGCATTGAGCCTTGATTATTATCCTGTTATGACATGCTTCAATGCTTTACACCTTGCCATGACTTGTGCTTAGCTTGCTAAATTTATCATGACTTCATATGTGTAGACTAGCGTTTGCCATGATAAGTTAAGTAAAATTGATCAACTTAAATTAAACTTGTCATGCTAGCATTTGAGTTTAGTCTTTCTTGAGCTATCTTTTTATGATTCATGCCATGTCAAATAGGCTGAGTAGAGCGTTGAATCTATATTGAGCCTTAGTTTGAGCTGTTTTAGTCTCCTGATGATACATGAGTTAGTACAATGTGTTAAAAAGCAAAAAGATCTCTTTTGTGCGAAAAAACTGATCTCACCAATTCTTTCCTATGAGACGGCTTGCCATTGCACTTGGCATGAACTTAGGGGGAGTTTTGGATGACCTAGACTATCTTCTTAAGCTTCTTGCTTGGAGTAGTCGCATAAGGCTTGAGATCTAGCACATGATAAAACAAAATGTTGGTTGACAACCACCATATTTGTGCGAAAAAACTGATTTCACCAATTCCTTCTCATGAGACAGCTTGCCATTGCACTAGGCATGTACTCAGGGGGAGTTTTGGATGACCTAGACTATCTTCTTAAGCTTATTGCTTGGAGTAGTCGCATAAGGCTTGAGATCTAGCACATAAACAAAAATTGGGTTGAAAACAACCATATGCTTTCAAAAGACAATGTTTAATGTGCTCAATTTGCTTAATCTACAATCAGAACCAAGTACCTTAACCAATGTTTCAATCTTGAGCTTATAGCACTCTATTTGGACTCAATGTTAGCTTCTTTGTTCCGCTTAGCTTATTGACATGGCCTGCATCATCCTTGGATGTCTCTAGCTAGACTTTACTCATTGATGACTTGACTTGCTCACAAAATGCATTACATTTCAGATTGTCATCTTTGTGCTCTAGCTGGTTCATATATATGTCGTCATGATCTAGATAGCGTCCTTTTTTGAGTTATGGCTTGGTGTATTACATTATGGTCAATATGGATAATTCTCATGGCTCTAAATGCTTAAATAAACAAACTTCAGCCATATTCATCCATTGACATGTCATATTCTCTCTATTGCATCTTGATGCGTTTATTGCCAAAAGGGGGAGAATAGAGAAGAAAAAGTCTGTTGGGAACAGTTTAGAGCTTTGGAGATCAATTTGCTCTTTCAGTAGTTGCTCTAGTGTTCCTTCTGTCGACATGGTCATTAGCTTCATTTCATTCTTTGGACCATGTTGGATTCTTCAAAATCAAACTCTTCTTAATGCTTTTTCTGCGTTTGTCAATAGACTCATCAAGGGGGAGATTGAGAGACCATGTGGTCGTGCTCCATGAGAGTGATGAGTAATTGACAAAGGTTTAAGTCAGTCGAGTTTGGTTTGAGTGGTTCGGAGTCGAGTCGTTGCGTGGCGCAATCGGGCTCGGTCGGACTTTGGTCAAACTTGGTCATTTGGGCTTAGGATGCATATTCTAATGTTTTGACAGGTTCGGACTTCGGCATGGTAAGTGTGATGGTATTTATGATTTCATGTGTCGAGCGGTGCTATTTGACGTGGTTCTTGTCTGTGTGACTGCAGGATGTCGAAGCGGAGTCGTGGTGAGACACGAGGTGACCGGACTAGACGCAGGTGGCGTTGAGGTCAGAACGGTCGGATGTGTCAAAGACGGCGGATATTCGATGTGGTTGCGAGTCGTGGGCGACAAGGAGCGCGGAAGCTTCCCGGAAGGTGCAGGAGGGTCGAATCGGGAAATTCGCAAGGCTGCACAAGCGGGAGCGGGCTCCGTTGGATGTAGCGGGCGTAACGGGGCGGAGACCCGTTAGCCAGGCGCTATAAAAGGAGAGGAGGGGCTGCATGCCCTCCTTGAGCACTTGTGATAGGATTAGGGTTTAGAGTCAAAAGAACCTTTGGTGGCTTGCTTTGGCTTTAGGCTTTAGTTGTTGAGAGTTGGTAGAGGAGGCAGAGGTGTGCTCCCTGCTTGTCCCCTACGATGTGTTCTAGATAGAACAGTGTGTGTTCTTCTTCCCTTATGTGTTCTTGAGTTGTGTTCTTGAGTAGAGAGGGAGAGGATGGATTGAGAGCTTGTAATCTTTCCTTTTGTATCAAGTCGGGGTATCGGGACTCCTCTGTATTCATTGTGATCCAAGAAATGAAAATCTGAAGTTTGGTTCCTCTGTTCGTAGCTTCTGTTCTTCGTTCTTCATTTCTGTGATTTCTTGATTTTCGTGGTTCTGAGTTCTTGCTTGTTGGAGAGTGCCAAAATGGGTTGCTATGACGTGGGTGATGCTCAAAAGCCATGTGGCTAGTTAATCCCAAGAGCAAACCGAGTTTGATCCTCATATTTCATTTTTGGCTTGCTCTGTTCTTGTTCTTCGTTTCTAGGTTTTGATCCAGATTTTGATTCCCTTGTTGAGATGGCTTGAAATTTGGTATGAAGAGTCCAGAGGCTATTAATTAGCTACCCTCAACATTTCATAGCCAAAGGATCAACGGTTGGGGAGTAATTTGGTTTTTGGCTCGGTTCTTGCAAGATTTCAGATTTTTACCCAAATCTGAAATTCTTGTTTCTTGGAGGAGTTTTCTTGAAATTGGTTCTTGGCTTATTCTTCTGGGAGTGTTCCCTAGCTTTCCTCAAAGTTTCCCAAGCCAAGAATCCAAGAATCATTGCGAATCTCTCATTTTTCAAAAAATCCCGTTTGCTATTTTTCTCGAGAGGTACTACCGCTCCTGGAGAGGTACTACCGCTCGGATCAGCGGTACTACCGCTCCTGTTCGGACCAGTCCGATCGGCGATGAAACGTTCGGACAGTCCGAACGTCTCCGGCAAGAGGTACTACCGCTCGGATCAGCGGTACTACCGCTCCTGTTCGGACCAGTCCGATCGGCGATGAAACGTTCGGACAGTCCGAACGTCTCCGGCAAGAGGTACTACCGCTCGGCATAGCGGTACTACCGCTCAGCGGTACTACCGCTCGGATCAGCGATACTACCGCTTGCAGTCAGACTTTCTCTGATTTTATTTTTCTTGACTGCTTCTTTTTGGATCTGGTTTTTCCTTGTTGCCTTGTCTTCCAGTAGTGCATATCTTCTATCTTCATAGCTTCCATAGCTATTGGAGAAGAAGCAAAAGTGTGGGCACTTGAGGGGCGAAGTTAATTTTAGAAAGCGCCATTCACCCCCCCCCCCCCTCTGTCGCCATTTCGGTCCTTCACATACAGGTAGGGATATTCAATTAGGAAAGAAGGAAAGTCTTTAAAGGAAAACAGAAGAGTAAAAAATAAAGCCTACATAATATTAAGGCACTTTCATAAATGAAATAACGAAGCTGAAAAGGTAGAAAAGACTAAGACGTACAGTGACTAAATACCAAATGAAGAAAATAGGAACGTGATTTTAACGAAATAATGGAACAAGAAAGGGAGCTAAAATTTAGATTTATAACAAGTAAATAGGCAGTGAATAAATGAGAATTAAAATATATGACCTAATATAGCATAATAGCTAGGTAATAGAATAAGTATGAATAAATATAATATAAAAACATTGCAATAATGCATATAAGTAAGCAGCTTATACAAAGATGAGTAACACTATAATAACACTAAGACATAAATGATATATTAAGTAGACAAGAGTGAAGAACACTTAACTATCACTGCGCGAAACTTCAGCAATGGAAACACTGGAATAGAAGAAGCGACGCTCAGATTGGAAAGGAAAATGAGCTTATCCTGAATAATCCTGCATTGATGAAACAGGCACAATAAAAACAAGAGAAAACAATAACAACATAAGATAATTACTACATAACAGTATACAGAACTGATTAGGCCACATGAACATCACTTAAAAAAATTATCAACAAAGATAAACAATAAAACCACAGCTATTATAAACAGTGCACAAACAGGTACATATCTAAGTAAAGTATACAAATAAGTATTGTATACATGAAGAGATATAGCATAATACATAACAGACAATCATTATTAGACAAGAATCAACAAAGATAGCATATAAAACCATAACAGTAGGACGGCATATAATACAACGTATATTAATACAATGCTATCACTCCAAATAATATAACTACAACATAGTAATCTATGTAAATGAGTATCTCATAAGTGCTGTCTTTTAGTATTATTTTGCATATATTTTTCACTGAAGCCGTCTAATAGAATATAATAGGCACCTACTAAAATAGGCATGAACAAATATAACGCAAATATTGTATCATGACATATATAAATAGGTACGCTATACAAGCACAAACAATAGTATAGTAACACTAAACCACAAGCAATATATTAGGTACGCAGCAGTGAAGAAAACTTAACTATCACTCTGGCGAAAGCCAAGAATAAAACTGCTGCAGTAAAACAAACGATCCTCAGATGACAGACAACGATCAGTCAACCTTAAATAATCCTGCATTAATAAAACAGAGAGAATAAAAACAAGACAACTTAATGACAGAATAACATATAAAGAGAGATACCATAATGCAAAAGAGGCAATCATTATTACAGAAGCATCAACGAACATAACGTATATTTTACCAATGAAATAATGAAATGAAAAAGGCGGCAAAGACTAAAATCTATAACAAGTAAATAGGGAGCGGGAAAAGTACAGAAATAAACTATGGTTCAATACAATTTAACAAGTAGCTAATAAAATTGACATGAGTGAATATAATATAAGCACTACACAATAACGTATATAAATATGTATCCTATACAAACATCTAGTTATCTCCTATGAAGAAAAGTACCATAATGCAAAAGAGGTAATCATTATTAGAGAAAAATCAATGAACATAATGTATAATTTAGCAACTAAATAATGAAATAAAAAAGGTAGCAAAGATTAAGATCTATAACAAGTAAGTAAATAATCAGCAGGAAAAGTACAAAAATAACCTATGATTGAATACAATTTAATAGCTAAGTAATAAAATAGGTATAACTGAATATAATATAAACACTACACAATAACGTATATAAATGGGTATCCTACACAAGCATAGCTATCTCGCACGCAAAGAGGTACAATAATGCAAAAAAGGCACTGATCATTAGAGGAACATCAATGAACATGGCATACATTTTACCAACAAAATAAAGAATTGAAAAAACTAGCAAACATTAAAATCTATAACAAGTAAATAGTCACCGGGAAAAGTACACAAATAACCTACGGTCCAATATAGTTTAACAGCTAAGTAATAAAACATGTATGGTTGAATATAATATAAGCACTACACCATAACGTATATAAGTAGGTATCCCATGTTGGCATAAACAGTTCCGTAGCAACAGTAAACTATAAGTAGTATTGTACGTAGTTAAGAGCGAAAAAAACTTACCAATGGCTCCACCGGAACTAAGCAACGAAAACAGCACGATAAAACAAGAGATTCACAGACGGCAAAGATCGTTGAACCAGGGCAAAGAACGCTCAACCAGCTTTGAATAACCCTGCATCAACGAAACAGGCATAATAAAAGTAAGAGAAAACAGCAAGAAGATGCCATAATGGACACATAAGAGTATATACAGATGGCTAGGGTATATGAACAGCATGCCTAAAAAAAGAACATTCAACGACATAAATAATAAAACTAAAACTACTATAAAGAACATACGAAAACGCACATACGCGAATAAAATATATAAGCAGTTATTTGGTATAAATAGAGGTAGCATAACGCAAAAGAGGCAACCATTATTACGGAAGCGTCAATAAACATAACGCGCAAAAGCAGAACACTGTAACGAAATACAACGCAATGTATGAAAGGGAAATGTTATTATCGAGCATATCATAACTATTACATAACAACGTGCGCAAATGTCTACCTCATATCAACAGTCCATCCAATAAAAATACGGACAACCGGGCAAAAATGAAATAATCGTAGACATCATACAAACTAAACATGTATAACCTATAGGGTAAGAAACACACTCGAATAATCACTCACATCATAAGATAACTATTGAGTAAATCTAAACAGAATGGGAAACCAATACCAGAAGGAAGCCTAGCGGCCACAACGTAGTGAGCAAGCTTAAACGCAGCGTAAGAAAACCAAGGATTCTTAAACGTTAAGATCTGAACGATGATGATCCAGTCGAGAAGAATCCTGCAACACGCAAAGAACGGAATTAAAGTGAGAGAAGTAAATAAGAGGTATATAGTAATAACGAAACATAAATCCAGAACATCCCTGTAAATATGTAAAAGGCATCTATCTTCAGCATAGGCAGTAAAAACCCCAGAAAAGAGCGATATCAACAGCAGAAGAGAAAACAACCAAACACAAAAAAAAAACCGACCAACAACGATAGCGCACCACATGCTGGACCAACCGTGAGGTGAAAGCGATGTCGCAAAACCCCCATACTAAAAACAAGAAAAGAAAGCGTAAAGAAAAAGGAATGTCCAAAAGAGCCTTCAACATACTCGTCGCAATCAACGCTCGAAAACGCTGGGCAAAACGAAGCGAAGCATCGGTCGGGCAGTCACTCGGGCAGATGGACCGGCAGCACCCACCGTCCGCACACGCGCGGTCGCCCGAGCAAGTGGACCGGCAGGACAAACCGTCCGCACACGCGTCGGGCCAACAACCCACGACGGACACGTGGATCACGCGAGCACACAGGAACCCCCGGCTTTGTAAATAAGTATGATTTTTAGAATTAATTTACATTAGCTTTCAATGTTGACTGATGAAATTCTACGGCCACAAGGGGTAGATTGGACGGCCGAGCTGTGCTCGCGAGGAAGGATTGACAGCACAGGCGCCGGATCCGAGCCCTGTCGCTAGTCGCTACCTTAAAATAATCGTAGAGAGCGAACCAAAACCAACACTTAAATTACTGTATTGCGAGACAGGGACATATCGGCCTTGACCCCATGCAGCCGCTATCTCCTCGTACTCGACCGTCATTACCAGCTACCGCGTGCAGTTCTTTTTCTCGGCTGCGTACGTACGTAGTCCGCCGTAAGGAGCTTTTTTTAGATTAAGGAATATAAATATTTCGGCCTCCAACATTCACGAATGAATAAGTATAGCCGCTTAGCACAAATCCATAACACTTACATCATATTCCACCACACGGTGATACAGATCGTTAAGACTCCATACAAAGCAAAGACTTAAAAATCAGGATTTAATCCGATTTTTAAAGCACCACCCAAACTTGTTGAAGAACTTCATTACCATAGCCTCCAACTTTCGGCTTCCCTCCTTTAGAACACCTCTCTCTTCCTCTTTAGACTAGTATAGTGCCCGTGCTAACGCTACAGTAAAATACAAAACAAGATAAAATTTGTAAAAAATAAAACGAACAATCAGATTCATTAAGATTCACGTCTCATATATTGTATAACCAAATATTTTTGTCATATAATAAATGTCACATAACGACTCATCCTTTGAGGAGGCGACAACATCATTGGACTCACCCACCGACGACTTTCTTCATCCCCACATTGTTTAAACTTGAGGCTACAAAGAAAACAAACATTTTTGTCATATAAAGAAATATGAAACACAGTAAGCTTTTTCTTCTTTTGTTTTTACATGTAATATCTATATTATGTATGACTTACTGCTGGGCCCCAGGGTATGCAGTGGCCCACCCGGCATACCCTGTGGGTCCGCCCTGCCTCTACGCGCTGGGCGGCAAGATGCAGATCATGGACAAATCTGGGTGGACTTAGATTAGGCATGACTGTGGGGGTGGTTGAGGGGGGTGGATTTAGTAAAGAAAATTTTGGTGTATTATAGAGGGGTACTTAGAGTCGTTTATGACCGATTCCGAGTGCTTACGTCGCCGTACAACCACTCAAACTCGGCACCGATCGCTTTGAGTCGTTGTCGTAACTTCACTGTATCAGTTTACGACCGCTCCGCTATATCGCTGCACTGTCTTCCTTCAGCCGCTCTCGAGTTACTGTGATCGCAACTCTTTACGACCACGCAGTGATGCTGGCGATCACTGTTCACCGTGGTCGAAACCTTCACAACGTGATCGTAACCTCCTTCGACCACGTTTAATCTTCTTCTTTGCAGTCGTACGTCTTCAGACCACCTTCGACTTTGCGTGTTCGTGGTCGTAGATGCTCCCAATCACACCTGCTTTCGATTTTGCCGTGGTCGACCGCCTTTCGACCACGCCTGCTAGCTTTACGACCACGATCTTCCTCCTTACGACCATCATGCAAAGTTACTGTAGCTTTGCCGTGGTCGTAAGTCCTTACAACCACGTTTACGACCGCTCAGATCTTCCCGCTGAAGTCACTGCTCCTTACGATCAATTACACCGTGGTCGTAGCCTTCAACGTGATTGCAACCCCTCTTACAACGTGGTCGTAGATATAAAACAAGATAAAATTTGTAAAAAATAAAGCGAACAATCAGATTCATTAAGATTCACGTCTCATATATGAAGCTACTCATCCATAACAACGCGGTCAGCAGTCCATAGTCATAAATTGGTAATGGAAAGAAAAACAAAATATTCCTTTTTGATCACGTTGGAATTATGAAGTTCAACATGGGTACAGGAGGCACAAGAGAATATGGTCAAACCTTATTGATCCAGTGAACAATCATGGTTCCATTCTGTGGGAACTCATCCAATGTTTTGAAGTACACAAGCATTGGATCCCACTTTAGACGAAAATCATCATCCCAGAAGAAATCTCTAACCAGTTCAGGAGTAGCATCCTCAAAAATAGTCCGGCTGCAATACATTACAGGTCCCACCTAAAGAAAAAAACACAAATAAACTCGAGAGCAGTATATGAAAACTATATGACAAGATCTTGACAGTATAGTCATTAGTCTCATTATACATATTTTTCTATAAGTTCCTAAATTTTTTCACATCAGGTCATGCCACATTTCACAAAAAAAAAATCGAACACAAGATAATAAATGAACAAAAGGTATACTGCAGCAAGCCAGTGACATGATAGTATTACCATGAGGGGCGAGGACACCACAGCACTTTAAAAAATTGATAATCTGGTCCTTGGTATATTTAATTGAAGTATCAGAATTTTTCTTTGCATTCAGAAGCTAATACTACCTCTTATTTCTAATTAACGGCCCCTCTAAATTTTTTATAATATATTATATTCTTAGCATCAGTTTCTCTTTCTGCAATCCCACTGGCAAAACAAACCTCGGGCTCATGGCGCCAGGCCTTGTAAGTCATGTTGGAAGTGGTGCGCTCCATCAAATCCTGCCATGTTGTGTCCCCACTCTCCTTGTTATCTAAAAGTTGCAGAAGGTGTTCTAGGTCCTTCTCGGTGACAATATCATGCTTGCCCTCAAAAATTGTCTGATATTTTTAGAAAATAATGAACTTAACAAAATAGTTCATTGCAGAAAAGTACATTAAAATCAATTCAAATCGTACCACCAAATAGAATAGGCTGAAGCGATAGGCAAATCGTACTCGATTCATGAAATTGTATTCTCCTGATCAGTGATTGCTAATTGTTTGATGACAAAATAGAATAGGCTGAAGCGATAGGCAAACAACAAAGTACCTTGGCATGAATAAATTTCTCCTTCACAGCGATAGGATCTGAGTGTTTAGGCTTGCTGACAACTAAATTATGTGATGTGTTTTCTAATCCATCAGCCCTGCAAAATAGTAAAACTTGCAAGTTAATTGCATGATAATAGAAGGATAGCGATTCTACAGCTTTTGTATACAAACAGCGTCAATGTTACCTTGAAATATCACCATGATCAACGCTGCTTGATAAAGGTAACATTTCTTCCCAGATAGTGTTGGCAAATGTGTTTCCTAATGACTGGAAGAGATTAATTACAGATGGCTCCCAGACCCTGACATCAAGTGTCAGGGATCTTACCTGCCAATACAATGTACTTGTTTAGGTGCAAAGTTCAGTCTGCTAGTCACACGAATGATATCAACCAAAATATACCAAATCTACAACAATCAACGATGTAATTTTTACAAAAAATGTGTGGATGTAAGTTGTTAGATATGTGTCTACAACAACTTAACTATTGTAAATATCTGTGCATAAAATAGACACCAATGCATCCCAAAAAATCATTGCATTCCTATTAAAGGTGCAGCTATTGCCGCCTACAGTTTCTGGTTTGCACAAAGCACATGGGGGACAAGTGCACAGATACACAAGTATCATTCCGGAGTACTGACCCTTAAAAAAATCTGAATGCAGAACCAAGAATATATCTACACTCTTCAGTTGTATGATGGACTTCTTGCAAGATTGAGTATTTGAATAGTGTTATTGGGGAACCTACGGATGGTCTACTATTCTGCTTGCGATAATAGTATAACATTCCTCGACTATCAAGGACAAAGAACCTCCTTTTCCAGTCACCTCTCAAATTTGAAGATCTCTTTGAGAGATAGCCCTGCCGAATGGTCTGAACCTGAAAAATACGTACTTATTTCAATATAACATGCATTTTCCTTGTTGAAATGTGCACCTGTGTGCATGCATGAATGCTAATTTCCAAGTCAACCAGAATGTGCTAACTGGAGCATATGCCATGAAAGGAGAGAGCTATACTGAGCATGTTATGGCTGGTCTATGGTGAGCATTGTGGCTGTAATAGCTGGTGTGACGATGCTTAGCCAGAGTAGGAATTCATTATGGCCATGGGTGTTTGGGCCAGATAGGTTTCTCCAGCAAATTGTTGCATCTGTAAATATCACTTAATGTCTAGTGGTAAAAATTCGTCAGCAAATACAACATTGCCTGATAAGTATAGAATGGCAACTCTCTCAAATGAACGAAACAAGCTGATCCTTCGATTTGCTCTGTGTTAAGTGTGCACTTACAGGTTCGTACTTGTAACAGCATAAACCCATCCAAGTCCCACTTCCTCATAAAGCCTTCTAAATGCCTGCAATCATAACTAACCATATTACTATCTTTCAAAATATAAAAAAACCCAATTCATAACCAAAATGTAACTATATTCTGCATAGGTCCCTAAGAACATCTTATTTATCTTGGTATCAGAATCTCATGCTTTGTTAGCTTGGAACTACAGTATGGAATGGTTATTTTGTAGCTTAGGTCGAAGTAACTCCAAAGGCAAGTTCTCTAGCGTATGATTCACTCTGACAAGGTTAAAACAATTACTGCAACATTGTGATGATAATAAGCTCTGCACATAATAATACCTGCATGTCATCAAGAAACATAATACTAAAGTAACATTACTATTTGTGCCTCGTGCCTTCCATAATTATTCAATATAACATCGTAAGGATAGATGATCTAACACTATAAGCAAAGACGGTAAATAAGTGGACCGATGCTAGCAAGCCAAAGAATCTATTCGCTGTAAGCAGCGCAGGCCATTTGCACAAGCAGTGGGAAGCACGGCGATGCATCATTATATGACATAATAACATATAGAACAAATAAAATACAAAAACTGAAAAAGATATATTGATAATAGAAAACAATTTTTAGTCTTGCATTCTACACAAGTTCACGAACTTCAAGGTTTCTTCAAGCCCGCATCTCTTGTTTTTTGCAAAGTTAAGTGGTCCTAGAAGTAAAGCTTGAAGAAAAACAAAGTAACAGAGAATAAGTGGTCCTAGTTGTTCTCCACAAATTACTGAAGAGCAATAGCATGATTAATTTATGAAACAGATGCTAATTATTATTTCATAATATTAATTCATAGAGTTTGCCATTAGCAAAAAAAGCTGAAACAAAATACTTTTTGTGCGTCATTTTCAGAGACGATGAAGATCATTCATCCAGTCTTAACCCAGAAATTAGTGACAGCCGACAGGTTTGATGGAGATAAAAATCAACATATTCCTATCACTGGATAGTTCATTACAATGGAAATTGCGGTAATGGTGATGGCCTTGTACTTACTCATCCTTATATTGCTGGATTTCACCCTCAGGAAACTCTCCTGAAGGGAAAAGCTCATCAACCGGGATTGACGGAGGATCTGTATGCTGAAGAGGGTCCTTCTTCTTTCTAAAGAAAATATGAGACAAGCTCGTAAAACAGAACAAACAAAACAAGAATATGAATGGTTCAACAGAATAACAGAACTCACTTGGCCTTGCTTTTCTTCTTTTTCTTCTTTGCAGCTTCTGAAAAATATCCATTTCAAAGATAACAGTTAGACAAATCACATCCCAGTTCCCAAATGCTAGATAGAATAGCAGAAGCTTCAGCTTTAGATGAGAAACTCAGCAATGAGAACTTGCAAAGTAGAGTCGTCACCTGGTGCTCCATCTTGAGATGGACCATCTGCCTGTGCTTTGTCATCATCCTCTGGTGATGAGGACTGAGCTCCAGGAGCCCCACCATTGCTATCTGCAACTTTGACTTCTTTCGATGAGGTTACATGTGATTGTACACTAACCGCCTTAGTCAGATTCTCCTGCAGCAAAAATGGGAAATTCACTTACCATGAAAGTAAATATACAGCAGTGCAAGGGTCAATCAAGAGAAGGATGCTATATTATGAGGTTCAGCAATCATGTAACCACAGTAGCTGACATCACTTGTAGGAGCCCTGCAATCACATATCACTTTCTTCTAACTGAGTTATGGAAAGGCTAGCCATGTCCTCTAATCAAAGGATTAGTAAAAAACAATTAGGACAATTCACGCCATAAGTTACAAGGACAGATTGAGATAAAATATGAAAGCAATGTGCCAAGAAACACAATGAATAAGCAAATATCGCACAAAGCATGAGTACGCAAGAAAAAATGGGTAGTTATCACGATTATTAAAAGACCAATTTCGCAAAACAGAATAACTGTCAATAGCATGTATGATTCTTGTTCATCCCCAACATGTCCACCATGTACAAATGGAAGTATGAAGTATGCCAAAGTAAACATGCTCTATATTGCGTAGAAAAACCATTAGCGATTCAGTTCACGGCAAACAAAGGAACTGTTGCTGCATAGCACTTACTTTGGTTTCTTGGTTTTGCCCAACCTGCAATGCCTCCATCTCCTTGGTTGCTGCATGTGTGTTACTCCCAGCCATATTGTATGAGTTTAATCGGCATGACCATATGTATTGTAACCTCACATCTAGATATTCCCAATGAAAGCAGTTCACAGATAAGGGTATATTATGTCCAGGCAGTTCAGTTGATTATAGGCAGGACTTGAGACTGCAGTTCACATTACCTTTTAGCTGTCTAGACGCAAGCAAGCTCACATCTGATTGAACCATATTATACTCTCTGATATCAATACCATTTCCAGTCATGTAGTTCTGGACCTGGAACCAACAAAGCAGAGTGACAGCACAGGTAGTATATTGCATTACATGCCCTTCAACATAATGACCATTAACACCATAATGGGAAAATTGCCAAAAAAAAAAGTTCAGTTGGTTAACTGACCTCAGCTGTTACTTTTGTCTTATCCACATAAAAGAAAGGACTGCTCAAGGTTACAATAGCATAAGAATGAACCACTGGGCTGTAATGCACATCATCTCCTCGAATATTGTACAACCAAGCAACCTAAACAAGCATTAAAAAAAGGAAATTAAAACTGCCACAAGTCGTACAAAATTTTGAGAAATAAAACACTCTCTTAACTTAATAGATTGTATTGAGTGAGAGAAACCAAGATACAGATCAACTTAACTTGTACCTCATCAAGAGCAGTAACTATAATGGCGCTAGCTTTTTCGTGCTGTAGTTTTTCTCTTAACTCCTTCATCTTCTCTGCTACGCTACGCCCAGCAAACTCTACAGGGTGCACAACTACAGGTAGAGGTTTAGTCGGAGGACGGTCCTTCCATATTTCATCCACCAAATCAGCAGAAATCTGAAACAACATCTGACGCTTCTTTGAAAATGTTTGCTCATATCTCCGAGCAGAGCCAACAGAGATGCACCATGGATCAATTCCAATGACAGCCTCATCTGGAAGATTCTGATAGCACAACAACAGACATAAGTCACAAAGTTAATTAGAAACAGTAATATTTAATACAGAACAAGAAATAACTATCTCAAACTTTCAAAATTCAAACAATTTCTGAACTGTCATGATAGTCGGTGGTGTTCATGGCAATGAAGCTAAGGTGTTCACAATTTTTGTATTTTTGACAGCTCTTGAAGAAGTAACCAGCAGCAATTTTAATTTCAGACCACTTCAATTCCCATATATCAAACCAGCTACCACTGTGGGAATTTGAATCTACTGCAGCAGCAACAAAAAGAACAGTATGCTTGTGGTGTTCCCATAAATGCTGAAACTTTTCTCTCAAAAATAAATAAATGCTGAGGAGATAAGCTTGCTACGGTGAACAAGAAAACCACATTTGTGAATATACATCATCGAAATTGTGGCAAATTTCAAAACCAACGATATAACCTAATAGATTCATTGCTATGTACAAGTTTCTGTGACGTGTTTTTGTGCGAGAGCTTAGAAGGTTGAATCCACAAACATGCTCAGGAAAGGACGGCAATACTTACATCAGCTATCCATAATAGTAAATGCACATACAACATTAGCCCCGACTTGTCCTGCACTTACAGAAAAAAAATTCAATTTGGGAGAGGTTTTGTGTAATCTATGAGGTATGATCAATTAACAAGAAAGGGGTAATGTCCATAATAGTAAATGCACATAAGCAACGGTAGAAAAGCTGCACTGCATAAAATACAATAATTGAAGTTACAATGAGTCCAGCACCAGTGTTGAATTGTTAATCACTAATACTTCAAAGAGTTACAAGCATACTTCACATTAAAGCAAAAGCATGAAATGCAGCTAAAGAATATTTCCTCCGTTCTAGGATCTTTAGAAGCAATGGGGGCCATATATACTCAATTAAGCTTTTAGCTTTCCACATAATAATTGTAGGAAAAAGATAGACAAATTCTCATGCTGGAATCCATGAGGACCGAAAGATGCACTGCCCAAATTTTGCTTGAATGCATGCCACATGCATATAGCTGTGGCACGTGAACATACAATTTTGCGCATTCATCAGACCAGAACATGCATAGCTCAGAGTTTATACATGAGTGCCTCACCCATTTTAGTATACAAAACTTGAGGATCAGTATATGCATATGTCACTGTGTGCTAAACACTTCCATATTAAATCACATGCAATCCAGCATACCTACCTCTAAAATGATTGTAAAACACAACCACCTCATGCTGCCAAATTCCGTTACTACACTACCAAGAAATCAAAATACAGATACACATGGGCATTTCTAGATCACCTGTGAGAGTCTCCATCAGCTCCTGCTCTCTCGCCTTGTTCTCCAGCCGCTGCCGCTCCGCATCTTCGTCTCCCCCCGCATCGAGCTCAACGAGCCCACCATCCTCACCTCCGATCCCCTCAATCCCCTCCTCAAGCACGGCCGCGGCGAAAGGATCATCCTTCTCCTCCTCCACACCCAGCGTCCACAGCTCGTCGTCGCCAGCCGGTGCCGCCTTTCCCGGCGCGGGGGAGGACGCCGCCTCCTCCTTGTAGATCTCCTCGAACACGCCACCCTTCTCGCCATCCTCCGCACGGAAGCCCTTCGCCCACGGGTCCTCGATGGCGGCGCTCGATCCTAGTGGCGCCTCACCAGTGGTGGCGGCGGCGTCGGCGTCTTCATTGGCGAAGGGGTCCGGATCGCCCGACTCCGTCGTGAAGGCCCATGGCTTGTTGGTGTCGTCGTCGCGGCCGGCGGTGGAGAGGAGCCGCGGCGAGAGGAGGCGGGAGGTGAGGGCGACGGGGAGGCGACGAAATGGAAGGGGGGCGGAGAGAGGAGAGGAGGAGGCGGCGGCGGCGGTGGTGGTGGCGGTGGTTGTCTGGGATGGTGAGGCGGCGCGGGAGGTACAGCGGCGAGTGGAGCGCGTCCAGGAGGCGGCGGGCGAAGGTTCTTGGCGAGGTGGGCTTGGAGTTGGAGGAGACTGGGAGGGCAGGCGGCGCGTCGTCGGGGAGGAGGAGGCGACGGGAGCGCGCGGGGGGGGGGGGGGGCGGGGGAGGGAGGGGAGGAGGCGGCGGCGTGGGGTGGGGTGGGGAGGAGGAAGAGGAGGCGGCGGCGCGGGGTGGGGGGAGGAGGAGGCGGCGGCGCGGGGTGGTGTGGGAGGAGAAGACGGCGGCGCGGGGTGGGGTGGGGAGGAGGAGGAGCGGTGGCGCTGGGATTAAGGGGTTTGGGGTGGGATCGGCCGGGGGATTTGGGCTTGGGCTCGCGAGTCGCGCGGGGAGGTGGGGATAGCGAGTCCGCTTTGGATTTGGATCGTTGGATATGAGTGGGTAAGGAGAGAGAAAGGTGGGAATTGATCCTTGATCGTTAATTTCACTGGTTGGTTTTCCTGGGGACACGAATTAGTGTGGATGCAGGAAAACTCATGACTGCTGGGGGCATAATTTGGGGTGGTCGTAGGAAAGAATTGAACTGGTGGATTTTAGGGATATATATATATATATATATAAGAGATAGTTGCGACCATTGTCTGATCCAGAATGTCCCCCTGAAAATAACCTGCAACAACGAGTGAGTAGCGGTCCCTTTGAATACAGCATCATTTCTACTTAACCAAATTGCCCAACACAAAGCCGTGCTGCCAATCAAAATCTGTTTTCTTAGCCCTAAAGAGAAACTCGCCAGCCAAGAACCAAACAAATTAGCTACACTAGTTGGAGGTTGAATGTTGAAAATGATGAATATTGCATTCCAAATGAACCTTGCCACATGGCAATCAAAAAACAGATGCTGAATAGTCTCCTCGGAGCTACATAAACAACACTTATTGCATCCGTTCCAATTTCTCTTAACCAAATTATCCTTGGTCAAAATGACTCTCTTCTCTAAATACCATAAGAAAATTTTGATTTTTAGAGGCAACTTAACCTTCCAAAACATATTCTTCTTTGGTAATCCCTCCTTTTTCATGATGTCTTTGTAAAAAGATAGAACCGAAAAAGATCCATTCTTACATAAATTCCAAATAAAAACATCGTCACCTTCACTCAACAAAACTGGTGTTACTAGAGAAACCAAGTTGAACCACTTTGTCAAATTCTCACCAGTCAACGCACGTCTAAACGAAACGTTCAATGGTGTTGTGCTTAGCACTTGTGACACAGTAGTATTCTTTCGTCTCCTGGCCTCCTGACCAGCGAAAAATATCTTGGATCGGACAAATTTTCGCCAGGTAGCGAAACGATTGAAAGACACGAAATTTCTTCCAAAATTCCCGACGAAAATTTCAAATGACATTTGAATTTTGATAAGATTTAACCAAATTTTAGATGAAATTTAGATAAATTTTAAAAAGGCCAATTAGGCCAAAATTGGACCGAATCATTCCTGTTTCGGAGGGTAACAAAAGGGGCGAAATTATCAAAATTTTGCCTGTTTCGATGAAATTGTGAACCATGCTCCTGACCAGTTACGAGGCCTCTAGCACCTCCTGCTCTCCTTATCAAAAAAAAAAAGTTACGAGGCCTCTAGTCTAGTCTACCAGGCAAAGCATCTGTATTCTGTGGTGGTTACTCCATTTCTCATCACCTTCCAATGCAACCGCGAACATGCCAATCCATCAATGATCGGTCGCATCATAGCTAGCTAGTCACACAAGCATGCGGCGCCATTAACCAACCTCACGAGCTAAGCCAGCGAGCTAGTCGCGTCCATGACGCACGCAACAAGTCTCCGCGCGGCGCCACTTCCCCATGCATGCCGATCGATCCAGCGAAAATAACTAGCTCGCGCTACCCCTTCGGTAAACCATTCGGCCTCCGATCCCCTCCCCCTGATCGATCACCACCGCGACCATGTGGCGAACGGCGAGTGGGCACGGCGCGCCCGTAGCTAGCTCCCCGGCCCCGGCCGCGAGGCCTAGCTGTGGCTCAGTACTGCTCCACGGAAGCGCGCACTGGTCGAGCTAGCCCCGGGCCGCGCGGTCAAACACCCTACTTCGATCCTCTGCTACGAGTTTACCTCGCCATGCATCTCGTTTCCTCCCTTTCCCCCCACCGACCACCTTAAATTCCACTACTTCCCCACCGACCACCGCATCCCCATGTATCCATCCATCCACTACACTACACTCCCTCTATATATATATACACACACCCGCTCTCCCCTGCCTGCGCATACTGCCATTGCCTTCTCTCTCACACACACACTTCACAATTTGGAGCAACAAAACAATCTAGGTAGCAACCAAGCTAGGCTAAGTCACTTTAAGCTTGCAGCTTGTTTGGTGAAGCTTGCACAAGTAACGTACGTACGTATTAGGAGGAAGAGATGGTCTTCCCCACCATCCTCCCCAAGGTAGCGGCCCACTGGCTATTCACGTTCTACCGCGCGGCCAGGAAGCTCGGCAGCCATGCCATCCAGTACTACCTCAATACCACCACCAAGCCATCCTCAGTCATGCAGCCCGCCACCGCCGCCGCCTCCTCCTCCAGGTGCACCGTCCCGGACTCTGCCGCCGCGGTCGACCGGACCGTGATGTGCGACTTCCACGGCGCGCTCCTGCGGTCCACCGAACTCTTCCCCTACTTCATGCTCGTCGCCTGCGAGGGCGGCAGCCTGCTCCGAGCGCTGCTCCTGCTCTGCTCCTTCCCCCTCGTCTGGACAATGGACGAGCGCGGCGGCGCCGGCGTCAGGGTCATGGCGTTCGTCACCTTCGTCGGGCTCAGGCCCCGGGACGTGGACCTCGTGGCACGCTCCGTCCTGCCAAAGTTCTACATGGAGGGGCTCAACGCGCAGGTATACGACCACCTGTGGCTGCCGGCGAGGAGGAAGGTGGTGGTGACGTGCGCGCCGAGAGTGATGGTGGAGTGGTTCCTGAAGGAGTACATGGCCGCCGACGTGGTGGTCGGATGCGAGCTGCAGGAGGTTAGGGTTGGGCGAGGCAGGTACTTCACCGGACTGCTGTGCGGGCCCGAGCCCGGGCCGGGCATGAGGGAGATGTTCGGAGCTGACGGCGCCATGGCCGACGTGGCCGTCGTCGGTAGTTCCAACCCGCTCGACCCCCTCTTCATCCCGTACTGCAAGGTGCGTACGTACGTGCTTAACGTTCGTTACGTTTCACTTTACTTAATCAATCCGGCTCATTTATCGTGTATTTATTGTGCTGTTTTCCTATTAGCAGCATACTTGAGAGCAACGCTAAGCGTCATTTTTTGCTCTTCTCTTTTTAAAACCGCTGTTAGCCTTTTGCATCCGTTATTTTCATGACACGTGAAATAAAAAGAGAGGCTTGTTTCCATCAGTTTCACGTTCGGGCTCGCACAGAATATACTACTGTAGTACTGTAGTTGTCAAGTACAACAGCTACTCCTATACGTTGAGTTCTCAACCGCCCTGGTTTTACTTTGACACAATTGCCGTAGAGGGTCACGAAATTGTAAACACAAAGTAAACGCATCAGTTGCAGTTTGATCACTGAGCGTTGGATCCGAAACGTAGCGCTAAGATCATGAGAACTTCATAGCTACAGTACCACACCGAGAGGGACAGCACGATCGAGGCAACACTAGAGAACTCCAGGTGACCCTGCTAGCCCTGTGGATCTACAGTTGCACACTGTAAAAATCTTCCCACGAAGGGGTAGACTTTTTTTTAGGGTGCGAGAAAGAGAATCGCCCACGACTTAAAAGCACATCATACCTAGATTATACGCACATATATTTACACGTTTCCTACACATTAGAAATTTAATAGAGAACCCGAAATTCTCACCTACGTCGGCTCGCTTATTTCGATTTTAGTTTATGATTTTTACTTTTAATTTACTATTCTTTAATTTCTTTTTTTTTACTTTTTAGGACTTTTTATCTTTTATTTTTTTCTTATATCCTTTTGCATTGTCCATAGTGATCTAACCTGTTTTTTTTTCTATTTTTAAATTTTTTAAATTTAATTATGCTAAAAAAATCACCAATAATTACAGTGTAAAATAAATTATAAGTCATAAAAAATCCCAAATGCCAACACAATTAGCTAGCTAAACTACAAGGATGGGTCCGTTAGTTTAACCCCACAAGCAAGAGCGATCGAAGAACAAAACACATATACATCTGGCCGGCCAATACGTGGCATCTTCTTTATGGCTGCAGATTTTGATTTTTGATTAAAATTTTTGAATTTTAGCTATTTACAATAGAGATTACAGAGAGAAATACTTATCTGAGATTTTAGCCGATATAGATAATAGACTTTTACTATGTACTACGAATAATTTATAAATCCGTCTTAAAAAATACTTTATTTAAAAATTACATACCATAGCAAAATCCAAAAACTACCCCTAAAAACCGGAAAGTACAGGCAAAACCAGCTTCACAAAATCTTTATGGCCACGACATTTGTCCAGGCGAGACGCGGCTCACATGCTGGGCCCCTGCACTTAGCGCCGTGCAGGGGTGCCCAGATGGGTGACAAGTGTCCCCAAAAATTCAAAAAAAATTCCGAAAATTTCAAAAATATACTTAAAAATCCGAAAAATAGGTAAAAGTACTTTTTAAAGTATAAACAGTATTTTTTAAGTACTTCAATTTTTTTATTTTTACTCTTATTAAAAAGTATTTTTAAGTACTTAAAAAACTTTTTAATAAAAGTACTTTAAACAATTTTTCGGATTTTTTAAAGTATATATTTGAATTTTTCGAAATGTTTTTAAATTTTGGGGACACATGTCACCTACTGGGCACCTTTGTATGGCGCTAAGTGTAGGGCCCCAGCATGTGAGCCGCGTCCGTCCGGGCGAGGCACAATTGCAGAGAGGCAGGCGGGCGGGCAGGCATGCACGCCGGCCGCCGGCCAGCCACAGCCACGCATGTATACGCTGCACGCACCACGCCTTTATGCGATGTTTAGTGACATTAAGCTTGTGTTTCATCCAGGCCGCCTGCTGCTTCGCGCACTTGCGCACGCAGCGGCGACATGGGCACCGCAGGACGCGTCCTTTTGTTGTGACCCATCCAATATTGGAATTCATTTGCGCTGTTCATCCGGGCTTCTGTCCATGCATGCACTTGTAGCGCCCATAGACTAGAGATCGATCGAAGAACGGGGTTCTCAAGTCTTTAGGAATTAAGGACCTTTATTTTTCACGTGCTGCAGTGCTGCACGATGAATAAAGGTTGCATATAGGAGTGTACTACTCCACGTGGTGTCCGTATTAGCTACTGCCGATGATTTTTAACTATGACTGATGGTTTTTAATTAAAAATAAATAGTAGTGACGGAAAGAAGTGGATTTTATAAGGAAAGGACGAGTGGTGGAAAAGTGAGCGAGATATACATGCGTGAAACGAGAATGAGAGAAATAAGTGCATGATACAGCTGTGACTCTCTATCTTATTCTCGAAGTGAGACAAAAACGAGAAGAGCGAATCAGATGTTCATATTGATCTGCTACGATTTCAAATTAGGAGTAAAGACGTACTACCTGACAAAAGGGAGAATTTTTTGTACGGATAATCCATTTTTTATTCGAAATTACATAAATATACCCACGGGAAATTTTTTTACAAAAATAGGCTCCAGTCGCCTAATGGTTGGGCGACTGGAGGCGTTCGCCCAACCACACGGCGACACAATATATCTCGCTGCACAGTAGAGCGATTGCATTAAATCGCTCTTCTGTACGGCGACTGGCATGCAGTCGCCATCCCGTTAGGCGACTTCAGGTAGCCCCCGTGATTGTTTTAGAATTTGTGAATTTTGTAACGTTGAATCGGTAAAAAATACGGTGAAGTTGTAATAAAAGTTTATGTTCATTGTATATTGTAGGTGTGTAAAAAGTTTTTTAAATTTTTTTTTTGAAAGATTGAGTAGAGAACGATCGATACATACACTGTTAAGTGAGATAGTTTATATGCGGAAAGAGATGATAGACTTATGTAAATATAAATAAACTTCATAATATAACTGTGAGTAACATGGCGCATGTATTTTCATTACATGCATAACATATATAGCATCTGCAGCACGCCTCACTGGTCACCCTGCTGTGCCCCGTCACCGCGCCCGCGTCCTCCCATACGGCCTCGCTTGGCCCTCCTCCGGTGCAACGGATTAGGACGATCCGAAAAGGTAAAACGAGGAGGAGGGTGTCTATCCCGCCCCTGCGCTGGTGGAGTCAGCTGCACCTCTGGCTGTGTAATCTCCGGTGCACCGGGGAGGGCACTGGCAGAAAGAACCTGCGGTGCGACGTCGGGCGACGGCGCGAAAAACTGGTCCACATCCTCCTGGCCTGGGGAGACGCCGTGCTGGTAAGTACCTGCAATATTAATATCGTTAGTGCGTTGCATGTCGTCTTCGGATAAACACGGTATAAGACCCTATGCGTACCTGTAGCTGGCGCCATGGAGGAGGCGTACACCCCCTGCGTGGGGAAGACAGGGGTCTGCGTAGGAGGCGTGAAGTGAACCGGTGTAGGAGGCCCTGCCCAGGCTGAACCCCCTGGCTGCTCCGGGTGAGGTGGTGGAGGACGTGTCCACGTAGGTGCACCATAGTAGTGCCACGCTGGTGGAGGTGGCACTGGTGGACGAGCAGTCGTAGCGGGGGGCGTGGAGACCGCCGGTAGCCTCGTGCAGGACAGTAGGCTAACGATACGTCTACACCGCGGAAGCGATGGTCCGACTGGTACAGGAACCGGCTGCCATAGCCCGAACTGCCGCATCACCCGCTGGGGTGCGTAGCCCTCCACGTAGATGAGGTACACGAGCTTCCGGCGGGTGAGCCAGAAAGCCCGGTCACGCCAGCAAAGTGAAGACAGACCGCCAGGAGCACGGGCCTGCACTGCCGTATCAGCGTACGGCTCCCAGCGCACGTCGTCGGCTGTGATGCGGTCGAGCTGCTCCACAAAGACTCGGTACGCCCGCGTGACCTGCACGTGCGCGAACTGTACCTGCAAGAAAGACAAGTTGTTTACAATGACGATCGTCAATAAGAAAGAAATAGTTAACTGTGATAAAACTTACTCGGCGACGGCACCACATAGAACCCATCGTCGGCCGGTCGACTTCTCCCCTCGGATACATCTCGGGCCCGTACGGACCCACGTCGTCTAGCACAGGTCGTCCGACGCTTAAGCGCTCGAACGACCACAACTGTAGTAGCAGGGGACAACCCGTGAGGATCGAGTTCGGCTTGACCCTCGTGCACGCATCGCACAGCGCGCGGTACGTCGCGGCAAGTACGGCCGATCCCCAGCTGACCTGGTGGGGCTCACCGTCAGCGATCGCCCTCGCATAAACGATAAGGCGCGCATCCACCGAATTGCCGTGGCTGGTGGTGAAAAGCACCCAACCAAACAGCCACAGCACGTACGCCTCCAGGTGCCGCGAGACCTGCTGATCGTCTGCCTGCGGAACCATGCGCTCCACCTGAATGCAAAAAAGTTGTTATTAGTACGTAATACCACAAAAAAGAGCTTCGAAGATACGATCGATTTTATATACCACGTACCCGGTACTGTCTGAGCCACCTCAGTGTCGGCCCATGGGTCTGCGCCTCTCCGAACACGTGGTGGTCAGCGGCCGGTGGAACGACACCCTCGAATCTGCCGAGCAGGTCAGCGCGCCAGTCGGCCGGGGCCTCCGGTAGGAAGGCAGCGTCTCCCGCGATCGGAAGCCCAAGAAGCAGGGACACATCCTGCAAGGTCGGCGTCATCTCCCCGAATGGGAGGTGGAAAGTGTGCGTCTCGGGCCGCCAACGGTCCACCAAAGCCGTCAGTAGGGAACGGTCGAACGGAAATCGTCGTGATCGATCCCCGCCCGCCTCGTCCCCGCCCTCGTCCCCGCCAGCGGCTCCATCCTCCTCTGTGGCCTGCACCATCCGGGCAAGAGGGAGTAGCCCGGCATCCCGCAGCCTGCAAACAAAGTGAAGGTCAGCACGGAACGAACTAACGGTCGCACTAAACGCTGGAATAGTGCTCACCTGGCAGTCCAACGAGGGTCGAGTCCCCAGGCCACGCGAGGTGTCCGTGTCCGGACCACTCCCAGCTGAGGCGGCTCGTCCGTGCTCCCCGGTGGCGGCACTAGATGGGAAGCGCGATGAGAGCGGTCCACGTGCTCGTCCAACAGCGCGAACCGCCACTCCGAGTCACGTCCAGCACGAGTCATACCTGCAAAATTTGTACAATACTTTCAACATTCAATTTTCTGCATCTAAATTTGTACAATAATTTCAACACTAAATTTTATACATCTAAGACTGTACATTAAACTTGGTACATCTAAATTTCTACATCTAAACTTGTACATTATACTTTCTACATCTAAATTTGTACAATAAATGGTACACAAAATTTATAAACTAAATTTTCTAAACTTTATTTCTAAACTACATTTAGTACACAAAATTTGAAAATTAAATGTCTAAATTATATTTCTATATTTAATTTCTAAACTAAATTTTGAAACTACATTTTCTAAACTAAATTTGTAAACTAATTTTCTACACTACATTTTCTAAACGAATTTTCTAAACTAAATTTGTAAACTAATTTTCTACACTACATTTTCTAAACTAATTTTCTAAACTATATTTCTAAACTAATTTTCTACACTACATTTTCTAAACTATATTTCTAAACTAATTTTCTACACTACATTTTCTAAACTAATTTTCTAAACTAAATTTCTAAACTAATTCTCTACATTACATTTTCTAAACTAATTTTCTAAACTAATTTTCTACACTACATTTTCTAAACTAATTTTCTACACTAACAAAAAATATAACACGAAAAATTACCTGAAAATCGCGCACTCCCCCTCCTCTTCTCCTCCTCTCCCTCTCCTTCTCTTCTCCTCCTCTCCCTCTCCTTCTCTTCCCCTCCTCTTCTCCTCCTCTCCCTCTCTTCTCTGCGACGGCGGCCGAACGACACAGTGACCGCGCTCGGCCACGGCCGAGCGCGGTATATATCTCACTAGAAGTCGCCGAACCGTTGAGCGACTGAAATTCAGTCGCCTAACGGTTGGGCGACTGGATGGAAGTCGCCCAACCGTGGGGCGACTGCAATTAATCGCCCAACGGTTGGTAGATTCATTAAATGTCGCCCTGTGGTTGGGCGAACGCCTCCAGTCGCCCAACCATTAGGCGACTGGAGCCTATTTTTGTAAAAAATTTTCCCGCGGGTATATTTATGTAATTTCGAATAAAAAATGGATTATCCGTACAAAAAATTCACAAAAGGGAAAGGTCGAGATGCACAGTACTAATTTGAAAATGGTGATCTCTGATACACGCAATCAAATTTTTCAGTACTAGTTTTGAGCCGAGCACAAGAGTTACTAGCTGCATAAGCGCAGCGCACGCCGCGCTAGCTACCGTATAGACCAAAGTAAAAGAGACGATAATTCGCAGGGAGTTTCAAAAAAAATCGAGGACACATGCGTAATTTTGGGAAAATCAAAAGTTTTTTTTGAAAAAAATGGAGGACCTGTACGTGTGTAAATAAGGACCTATATGTAATTTCGGGAACCGGCGGGGCGCTATCAAAAATCTTTTGAAGAAAACAAAACTTGCAGGGACCTTTTCGTGAGAAAAAAGGACCTTTACGTAATTTGCAAAAAACTGAGGGAAATGGCCTCCCCCGGCCGTACGCAAATTTTTCGGCCACGCGCCGGCCGAGGGAGGCAAAGGGGCGACGTGGAGGCCCTGAGCGGCCACGAAACGGGCGGGGTGTAATACTGTGAGAAATTAGATTTGGCTATATGAAAATAATATAAAAAGATTTGTTATTAAAAGTATTCAGGACATTATACTGTTTTTATAACTTGCACTCAAAATTGTACATTATTTTGAAGACAATCGCTAAAAGAATTGTACATTGAAGGCCATATTAAAGTATGAAAAGACACCTATTATTGGGGATGGTAGGATCATTGAATGTGGTCATTTATTAAACTCTGGCTTATGGCTTATAAGTTATACCATAGTAACTAGTTTTTAACCAAATATCTTTTTAAAATAGAATTTATAAATTAATTATAGTAGACATTGTACCGACTTTAGTTATATCAGCTAAAATCACACGTGGCTCTCTCTCTTCGTTCTCTCTTGAGAACAACCAAAATTTAAAACCTATAAGCTACAAGTTACAGCTGAAAAGATCGAGCCTAATGTGTACTCCCTCCCTCCGATTGCAAATATGAACCATTTAGTGAGATAATCTTGGTGTGATCATTTGGGCTTCAGGTTCTGGCTTCCGGTTTATTTTTCACTATTTATAAATTTCGTCTTTTTCTGAACTTTTAGCTTTTTGTTGAGCTTTTTTGCCCGTTTTTTTTCCCGTATGTGTTTTGTATTATACGTAATGGGCTAACATATTTTTTATATTTTTAATTTTTTTTAAATTTAATTATGCTAGATAAGCCTCTATCAGTTACAGTGTTTTTTCCAGACAGTTACAGTGTTTTTCAACCATAAACCACCAAAAAAAGTCCAAATGATCACCACCAAAAGCACTGCATAGGTTTTGCACAAATACAAATTTTTCCAAGAATCAAGGGGAAAAACAACAATCCATTAGTTTATTTTAAATTGCGAAATAAATCATGCAGGAAGCAAACCGTAGCCATTAGTGTGCAAGAAAATAAAATATATGTAAGAAAATAATATTTAATAGTTCATTTTAAAAGGAAACGTACGATTTGATTGACAGTGTGACTGACTAATTGAACAAGCTAATCAACTGGTTTTTCAATTTGTTGGATTTCATCACTGAAGTCATAATTAACTTACGAACCGAGCTTTGATATGATTACAACAGGAAGTTTACGTCGAGAGCGCCAAGGACGCCAGGCTGCCGCGGGAGAGGTACCCGAAGCCGCTAATCTTCCACGACGGCCGCCTCGCCTTCCTCCCCACCCCCTCCGCCACTCTCGCCTTCTTCCTCTTCCTGCCACTCGGCTTCATCCTCTCCGTCACCCGCATCTCCATCGGCATCGTCCTCCCCTACAAGATCAACTTCGCAGTTGGCGCGCTCTTCGGCATCCGCTTCCGCACGTCTGGCCTCCGCGCCCCGGCAGCCGGCAGCAAGCGCAGGGGCGTCCTGTACGTGTGCACGCATCGGACGCTTGTCGACCCGATCATGCTCAGCACCGCGCTGCAGAAGCCCGTGCCTGCCGTGACGTACAGCCTCAGCCGGCTGTCGGAGATCATCGCGCCCATCAAGACGGTGCGGTTGACGCGGGACCGCGCGCTCGACGCCGAGACGATGTCGCAGCTGCTAGAGCAGGGGGACCTCGCGGTCTGCCCCGAGGGCACGACCTGCCGCGAGCCCTACCTGCTTCGGTTTAGCCCGCTGTTCGCGGAGCTGGCCGACGACATGGAGCCCGTGGCGCTGGACGCGCAGGTGACAGCGCTCTACGGCACGACGGCGAGCGGCCGCAAGTGGCTGGACCCCGTGGCGTATTTCGCCAACCCGGCGCCCTCGTACCGGGTGGAGTTCCTGGGCGCTGTGCCGCGGGAATGGACGCGCGCCGGGGGCAGGACCGGCGCCGAGGTGGCGAACTGGGTGCAGCGGCGGCTCGGCTTGGCGCTTGGGTTCGAGTGCACCTGGCTGACTCGCCGCGACAAGTACATGATACTCGCCGGCAACGACGGTGTGGTTGCCAAGTAGAAGGCGCGCGCAGCAGCTGGGGGTTTTTTACGCATGCATGCATGTTGGGTAATTAAATTTGTCAAAATCAGTTACTGTAATCTGCTTGGATGTAGTGAATCTTTTGGTTTTCCCTTTGCTCATGTAAAGAAAATTGGAAGTGTCTATATAACATTTGACTGTTTTTTAGAGCAAAAACAGTCAGATTTTGAGCCGTTAGATGGAGATCCAACGCCCTAGATCATTTTTTTGGAGGGGGTCATTTTTTTGGAGGGGGGCTTGTATGGGTGTATCCGTTGAATGGAGATCTAACGCTCCAGATCAATCTGACTGTTTTTGTCCTCAAAAACAGTCGAATGTTGTATAGCATTACTCAAGAAAATTTGTTTCGTGGTGAAAGCTGATCAAGTAGATGTGTTGTACTTTGGATTGCGTGCTAATCAAACATATATTTGGTGGCAGGGGCGGATTTAGACCTATGGTAGGGTGGGCTTTAGCCTAGAGTATGAGAAAATAACAAGTGTATAGTCCAGGTATTTTTACCCAACCTAGAGTGTTGTTGTAGATGTTCAACCCAGGTAAAAGTAGCCAGCCGCCCGGCCCACACGCCGGCCCACGCAACTCCAATGCAACTGCAAACCCTACCTCTCCTGTCCTAGACCGCACTCGTGCTCCTCTCCTCAGCACCTCTTATCCAGTCCAAGTCC
This sequence comes from Dendrocalamus latiflorus, assembly GCA_017311315.1. Classification (NCBI taxonomy): domain Eukaryota; kingdom Viridiplantae; phylum Streptophyta; class Magnoliopsida; order Poales; family Poaceae; genus Dendrocalamus; species Dendrocalamus latiflorus. The sequence goes on from CM029664.1 coordinate 37,303,345, forward strand.
TGACACCAGCGACGGCTCTCCCCTCTCTCCCGGCAGCGCTCCTCTCCTTGTGTCGCCCCCTCCCGTCCCGGTGGCCTGGGCGACTCCCCTCTCTCCCAGGCCCCGGCGACTCCCCTCTCTACCGGCGACAATGCTCCCCTCACTCCCTGTTGCTCTCCCCTCAACATGTTGTTATCAACAAAGCAAAAAAAAACATATTTTCCATGTCTAATATGTTTATTTTGTGGCATGCTGGTCTGAGGGGCTCTGGATTTGACTTAGTTAAATTCTTGTGATTGTGCATGCAGAGATTGGACGAGATGGGTGTCAAAGACATCCCTGTTAACACTGGCATTAAGGATTTTGATGTTGTTGAACAAGGTGATGTTGTCGTATTGCCTACATTTTGAGCTGTTGTGGAGGAGATGTACGCACTAAACGAGAAGAAAGTGCAAATAGTTGATACAACGTACCTTTGGGTTTCAAAGGTATTTTTCTCTTTACTATGCCATTCTCTATGACATTCCCAATGCATTGGTGAGATGAACCATCCAGTAAGGCTTAATGGATGGATTTAGTACACCTACAAAGAAAGCTGGCATACCAAACAAGGTCAGTATTTTCTAATGTTGCAACCAATGTGCTTTATGGATCAATAGAGACATGACCAATGGATCTAATGCAATCAAAATTGTGCTATTGCATTCTTCGTCATAAAGGTATTGAAGCCCAAGCTAGGCATGACATTCAATGATGTGAACTCAATGAGGTGTTCTTCAAGGCATATGCACATCAAGTCGGGTTTTTAGTATGTGTCATTCAGCAAAAACCTGAATGAGGTAGTTCAATGAAAACATTACTTATGCTCAAAGCAAGGATACAGGTCAATGAAAGGTAACAACATTGTTGATCCCGTAAAGAAATGTTGTAAGATAAAAGAAACTAGGTGTGGATGTAATGCTCAACTGTTTGTCAAGCGGGATAGTGACAACAAGTACAAGATAGTTTTATTTATTGAGCACCATAATCATGATCTTGTGTCACCACTACTACAAAAGAGGCTATACTAGACGGCAAATCACAGACGGTTTTGTGAAACCGTCTGTAATGTAAACTATTACAGACGGTTTTAATTTGAAGGCCGTCTGTCGTATTTGTGGCGGGAAAAAGGAGTATCACAGACGGTTCTTACCGCTGAACCGTCTGTGATACTGGAATATCACAGACGGTTTTTATTCAAAACCGTCTGTGATAATCTGGGATTATCACAGACGGTTTTTTATTAAAAACCGTATGTGTTGTGTCGACTATCACAGCCGGTTGTTGTTAAGAACCGTCTGGGAATGTTCACAGACGGTTTTTCACAAGAACCGGCTGTGATGTCCCTTTCTCTGTCATATTCTAGATCAAAGGTTAATATGTAAGTACACATTGCTTCTAATAACTTAACTACAGAACTACTGAGACAAGAGATCACAAATTAAAGGCAAATTTATTAATTTCAATTAGAGGCAAATTTATTACAAAAGTCGCACAGGTACAGAGTTTCCCAGATTGTATTCTTTTGGGCTTCGTAAGCTTCTTCTTCGACTTGGGGACTTGGAGGATCAGCCGCTAAATTCTCGAACGCCGTTAAGATTGCCCTTGTCCTTTGCACTTCCTCGTGCAGCCTGGGCAAATGATCAGCAGCATCCATAATGTTGTAGAGGATAGCATGAAAAGATTCCTCAGAATCTGCCGTTTCTGCTTGATCGGTAAGGCTATCCATCAGTCTCTGCAATGCGTGTAGAGCTTCTTCCGCATTGCGCACATTGTGGAGAAGAACCAGGGTGAGGGCCGTTTCCCTTTCTTGAGCGGCAGCGAGACGCCTCCGTCGACGGCGGAGGATCAGGTCAAGCTGACGGATGCAAGAAAGTCGGGGAAGGAGAGCAGGGCGGGTGCGGAGAAGCCGCTCCAGATGCAAATTGCTGGCCGCCTGTGTAAGGTTCCGGCCGAACAATTCGTGATGAACAGATGAGAGGAAGGAGATGATCACAAGAACAGTAGTAGAAGCCATGTTGTATTGTATATTGTATTGTACGTACGTAGAAGAGACCTGGATTAGGAGCGCATATTTAACCCTCAGCACAAACGGTTCGTATACCCAAACATTAATGATATAGACGCTTCGTATAACGATCGAGAGACGTTAATTAGACGATCGAAACACGAAGCGTTCTGGCATCGAAACACGCGCAAAGCAGTTCTGGTATGAAGCTTATGACAGACGGTGATAATTTCATAGACCGTTAATAACATGAACCGTCTGTGATAATTGAGACTTTCACAGACGGTTCTTAATACGAACCGTCTATACCAATCGAGTAACACAGACGGTTCCGTTTAAGAACCGTCTGTAATAATCCCATGTCACTGATAATTGGTCTGTAATAATCACATGTCACCAATAATTGGCGTATACACAGGATTTCGATCTTCAGGGAAAAAGAAGGATTGTCGGGGTTGAGAATGTTGTGGATGAGGAAGAGTACAATCAATTTGATGATTTGCCTCCATTCGGAGACGGCATCAGGCTCGATGAAGAACAAGGCGATGAAGCAAGCTATATGCGTATCGATCATCGTGAAGGGCTTTATTTAAAATGATATAGCCAAAGTGTAATAAATGATATAGGTTATGCTTGTGTTTTTCATAAATGTATGTATGTTCCATTGTAATTGTAAAATGACTAAGGAACCCATGCATTGTAATTGTAAAATGACTAAGGAACTATGAAATAGTTATATTTATGGTTATGCTTGCGTTTTTCATAAATGACATAGGAACCTAGCTAGCTGCGGGTATTTATAGTGAACTATCACAGGCGGTTTATCAAAAGAAACCGTCTGTGATAACACATCACAGCCGGTTCTATCGATATAACCGTCTGTGATAATATGGGTAGCAGCGGTGGGAGGGAGCAAAACCTAGCTAGCAGGGGCGCTGCAGAGTGGAGACAAGAGACTGCGGCAGAGCGGACTCCGCAGACCTAGCGCGGGTATTTAAAGATGATCTATCACAGACGGTTCTATCTATAGAACCGTTTGTGATATGCATTATCACAGACGGTTCTATCTATAGAACCGTTTGTGATATGAATTATCACAGACGGTTCTATCTATAGAACCGTTTGTGATATTCATTATCACAGACGGTTCTATATATAGAACCGTTTGTGATATGAATTATCACAAACGGTTATATTTATAGAACCGTCTGTGATAGATCATCTTTAAATACCCGCGCTAGGTCTGCGGAGTCCGCTCTGCCGCAGTCTCTTGTCTCCACTCTGCAGCGCCCCTGCTAGCTAGGTTTTGCTCCCTCTCCCACCGCCGGTCCCTCCCGACGCCGCCGGTCCTTCCCGAAGCCGCCGGTCCCTCCTGACGCCGCTCCCTCCCGAAGCCGGCGGTCCCCCCCGACGCCGGTCCCTCCCTCCCGACGCCGCCGCTCCCTCCCTACGCCGCTCCCTCCCGAAGCCGGCGGTCCCCCCCGACGCCGGTCCCTCCCTCCCGACGCCGCTCCCTCCCTCCCGACGCCGCTCCCTCCCGTAGCCGGCGGTCCCGCCCGACGCCGGTCCCTCCCTCCCGACGCCGCCGCTCCCGCCCAACGCCGGTCCCTCCCTCCCTGTGCTTCACATGTTAGCTTTATGATATATATATGCTTCACATGATATATATATGCTTCACATGTATATGCTTCACATGATATATATATGCTTCACATGTATATGCTTCACATGATATATATATGCTTCACATGTATATGCTTCACATGATATATATATGATTCACATGTATATTCTTCACATGATATATATATGCTTCACATGTATATGCTTCACATGATATATATATGCTTCACATGATATATATATGCTTCACATGATATATATATGCTTCACATGTATATGCTTCACATGATATATATATGCTTCACATGTATATGCTTCACATGATATATATATGCTTCACATGTATATGCTTCACATGATATATATATGCTTCACATGTATATGCTTCACATGATATATATATGCTTCACATGTATATGCTTCACATGATATATATATGCTTCACATGTATATGCTTCACATGATATATATATGCTTCACATGTATATGCTTCACATGATATATATATGCTTCACATGTTATATGCTTCGCAAGGTCTATTTGGAAGGCCCATAGCTCACTGCAATTAGCTAATCGTTAGAACTTTGTCAAAGGGCATAAAGCAAGTGACACACTCCAGTGCTCACTTCAGTTAGTTTTTTCTTAGAAGAGAGATGGCGTCCACACAGTCTTCGTCATCGTCATCTGGGTCTCACGCTCCCAAGACTGCGAAATCTAAACGTGGCCGAGGAGTATCGAAAAGGCCAGAGGGCCGAAGGACCATCACGGTGGTCTCTCCGGATGGGGTCCCTCTGGAACCGTCGAAAGCAGCGTCATCATTTCGGACTACCTGCGGGATAATTGGAAGGCAACGGGTCCCCATCACCATAGCAAGCTGGAAAGATTTGACAAAGGATCACAAAAATCAGCTATGGGAGGAACTTACAAATTCGTTCGAGTTCCCAGCAGAAGCACAGGGACTCGTGCAACGGCAAGCGCTCCTCGCGATGGGAAAAGCATGGAAGAATTTTAAGAGCACTCTTGTGACGAAGTACGTGGCCGAGGATGTCACGCCCTTTACGAAGTATCCTTTCGTGTCGCCGGAAACATGGGAGGCCTTTGTGCAGATGAAGACGACGCCCGAATTTGTACAACAAAGTGCGGCGCACAAGGATCTCCAGTCACAAAACACGCACCCTCACAGACTCGGCACTGCTGGGTACGCGGGTAAAATCCCGCAATGGAGGATGCAGGATGAGGTCGCAATCCGATCGGAGGCCTCTCCGCCATTTGCCGGGATCGCAAACGAGCGCGCTCGAAACTGGTTAAGAGCGAGGTCATCAACCACATCTTCGGGTGTCTCTTTCAAAAACCCCGCAGATGAGGAAGTGTCCCAACGCATGGTAAAATATGTTAAACAACATAGTTGTTAACACCTCTTGAACTTCATGGGTTCAAAAATAACATGATTAATTGCCTCTTGCAGCAATCATTGACTACCGAATCTTCTCGTGGCTCCTTTGAAGAAGATAGGGAGATAGATTTACTATCACAGGCCTTGGGAAACAAGGAGCACCCAGGTCGCACACGAGGCATGGGGGTTTATGTACCTTGGAGGCACGGATTTCCAGATTACTCCGACACATATAGGAGTAGGAAGAGAACCAAGGCGTACCGCAGCGAACAAATAAAACAGGAGCTTCGTCAGGTTACTAAGATCAATGATCCAGAGGTTTGTCAGGTCCTTCCAATAATTATTATTTTCTGATTATATTACACACACATGCTAATTAATGACTTAACATTGCTCCTAGCGACAGCGGGTGAACTTCGACGGAAGTGCATATGATCTTGACAATCTCGTCGATATTCGTGCAATCATCTCCCAATTCTTGCTAGCAGAGGTCATAAATAAGAGGGGAGAGTTCCACACCGGCGATGATGATAATTAGATGTTGAAACATTGGATTCAACTGTACAAATCAAACAATTCCTCAATTGAATACATTTGTCAGATTTTGTGTAACAATTTTCATTCTATATATGTGATATTGTTACATTCATCTGTGTATCGAATTTTGTTGTAATTTACTATGAGTTGCAATTAACTTATATCTGTCATTTATCTGTAATCTGCTTGCTTTCAGAGGGCATGGCTAGCATATCCTGAGGCTAGCCAAGAAACAGCATATAAAATGGATGATGCACTTGGTATCACAAACGGTTCATTGTTAAAAACCGTCTGTGATACCATATCACAGACGGTTTCAAAGAGTGCCGTATGTGGTGTGACTGCTATCACAGACGGCTTTTACTACTGACCGTCTGTGATATACAAAATATCACAGACGGTTAGTAATACCCGTCTGTGATATTGTGCATATCACAGACGGTCTTTATTACTAACCGTCTGAGATAGGCGAGTATCACAGACGGTTTTTTATAAACAACCGTCGGTGATACGCGTCTATCACAGACGGTTAGTAATCAAGACCGTCTGTGATATACACAATATCACAGACGGTTAGTAATACAAACCGTCTGTGATATTGTGTATATCACAGACGGTCTTGATTACTAACCGTCTGTGATATGCGAGTATTACCGACGGTTGTTTATAAAAAACCGTCTGTGATACTCGCCTATCTCAGACGGTTAGTAATAAAGACCGTCTGTGATGTTTTTATCACAGACGGCTCGGGAACCGTCTGTGATAACCATCAACTATCACTGACACCTAAACACTGACGGTTCAGGAACCGTCTGTGATGACGGTTCCGAACCGTCTGTGATAGGGCTGTCTGTAGCAGTGCACCTAGTAAGCATTATCTAATTAGATCCAACCGCCAAGTTAATGAGAAGGTAAAAAGCACACTATACACATGCCACAAGCATAGGAACCTCGCATGCATTTAGAATGCTTCATGTTAGTGCTAGAGGATTTGAGAACGTGGGGGTACACAAGGAGAGACATGCAGAATTATTACAATAATTTCAAAAATAAAATCAAGAATGCTGATGCTCAGATGTTTGTGGACCAACTTGGTCGCATGAAGGAACTGAATATAGCATTTTTCTTCGATTATGAAGTGAAAGATGATAGATTGTTATGTATGTTTTGGGCAGATGCCATAGCCAGGAAAACTATAGTCATTCAATGATGTGGCTTCTTTTGATTCGATGTACAACACTAACCAGTACGATATCAATTATGCACCATTCACGGGAGTCAATCGTCACATGCAATGTGTTTTTTGACGCTGGATTTATAGCATATAAAAAGATTGAGTTGTACATTTGGTTATTTGAGACCTTCCTAAGAATTATGGCAGGGGTAGTGCCCAAACTTATCATAACCGATGAGGGTGCTAGCACGAGGGTTGCTATTACCAATATTCTTCTAACCACTATATATATGCTGTGCATGTGGCATATCATGAAAAAACTTCCTGACAAGATTGGTCCTCATTTAAGGGAGGACCCTCTTTTTTGGAGAGAGTTAACTCATGTATGTAGGGTTCGAAAACAATAGAAGAAATTGAGTCAAGCAGGAATTCTTTTATTTCTAATTTTCAACTGGAGGACAATGGGTGGTTGGCTAACAGGTACACTATCTATGAATCGTGGATCCCGACATACTTTAAGGATATATTCTTGTCAGGTATTCTTAAAACCACATCTAGGTTAGAGAGCGCAATTCATTTTTCAATTGTTTTATCGGTCACAAACTTGCATTTGCCGAATTCTAGTATAGGTTCAACATAGCTTTGCAATATCAACACCAACAAGAGTTGATAGCTAATAACAGAAGCATCCATGCAAACTGTTCACATCATGGGAAATAGAGGGACAAGGAAGATTGCTTTTTACGCACAAGGTGTTTGAGACCATTGTGATATTCCTTTATTTCACAAAACGGCAATGGTCGACGAGATGAAAATTGTACCCATCAGTGACAACTCCAATAAGGCTAGTGAAGTCCAATGTGACGCAACCACCGCAATAACCAAATGCTCATGTATGCCATTCGAGTCTAAAGGAATCACATGCCACCATATGATACATATTTGGAAGGTTGCAAGATTAAGTGAGATGCCGAGCCACTATGTCCTAAAAGGATAGGTGAAACACTGTAAAAGGTAAATATCGGTTTAATACACCGTGTCCTTTTTCCATTTTTTTTACTAAAGTTCCTAAACCATTTCTAATGGCCTTTTTCAGAAAGACTGTTTATGATACCGAAGACAATATACTAGTGGACAGATCCATTGACTCTGTTGATACAGTAAAAAGAAGAAAGATTTATACTGTACACAATAAAATAGAAGGTCTTACTTAAATTGCTAAAAACTTAGATGAGAACATTGACTTCTAACTAATGAGTTTGGACATACTAGAGCATCATTGTTCTAGTTGGTTCCGCTGCCTCGTGGATGAGGCAAAGTATGACGTGCACTCATTACTTCTGTCATCTGGTGCACTTTTATCTAAGCCACGACGGACAAGCCTACCACGCGGCTACGCCTCTTAGCGTGCGTTTGGTTGCTGGGATCATGGGGGACGGGACAGATCCATCCCCAATTTCATAGTGTTTGGATTGGAGTCAGTGGGATGAAATGGGGATGGGATCGCTCCAAAACATGAGAATCGGGGGACAGCGCCAGCCCAAGAAATCGGTGGGACGGGGCCGTCCCTCATCCCCCGACGCGTCACGTGCCTCGCACGTGGGGAAAAAACCCCGTGCGGTCACCCCCTCGCGGCTCCGCTCCTCCCGTTTCTCCTCCCCGGTCATTCCTGTTCTCCTCCCCGACTGAGAAATACTCCCGTCCCCTTCTCGATCTCAGGCCAGCGGTCGGCCTCCGCGCCCGCAGAGGTCCAGCGGCGGCCGCTCGTCTCAAGGGAAAGCCAGGCGGCAGCGCATCACCGGCTCGGACGGGTAAAGTTGGCACACACAGCTCCTCCTCCATCCCGCCGCTTCGCCGCCGCCGCCGCTCTCTCCTAGTGTGCGCGCCGCCGCTGGTTCTTCGGAGGGCGTGTGCGCATCAACATCAGGTGATTTTCTGCCTTCTTGGGTTTGGATTTGTGGGATTCATGTTTCTTTTGTTGGGTTTGGATCCAGGGATTCTTGCGGCCGCGGGTTTGGCTTGATCCGTCCCTGATCTTCACACCGGCGACGACACTCTTCCTTAACGTCAAGGACAAGCCAGGTCGGCGAGATCTCGGCTGCCTTGCAAGGTATGGAAACCCTATCCCCTCCCTCTCTGCCCCCCTCCAATCACTCACGGCTCACGCCCACACCCGAACTGGCGCGGCTAGGGTTCGTTCGCCCTAAACCCTAGCACTCTCCTTCCAGCAGCGCCGATCCCTACTGCCCTGTCTCGGCTGCATTGTATACACATGTTGAGATTGAGATTGAGATGATTTTGTGCAGTACACAATATTGATATTGAGATGATTTTGTGCAGTAAACAATATTGAGATTGAAATGGTTTTGTGCAGTAGTATTGATATTGAGCAGTAGTATTGATATTGAGCAGTAGACATCGATATTGAGATTGAGATTTCCACTATAAACTTGGTTGATTGTGCAGTTTTTTTATGCTTGTGATTGATATTGATTGTGAGATTGAAATAAAGACATATGCTTAGTTTTTTTATTAAACTTGTTGCAACTAAGGTGGCCAAATATCATGACATGGAGACATGTTTTTTGTGTTTGCTTCATGTATTGTAGATGGACAAAAGGAGAAAGCTTTTAATTTTTGCTGCTGCTGGATATATGGTTTTAGCAATGATGGCCATGATTATTGAGTCTAGAAAACGTAAACGGGATGCAAGGAGAGTAGGAATAACATATGGACCTATGGATGAAAGGGACGGGATGAGACTTGAGTACCTCGACAACAAAATTTGGAAAGACGATACAACTTGTGTGAACATGCTAAGACTTAATAGAGCAAAGTTCTTTCGGTTTTGTAACCTTTTTAGGAATCGTGGTTTGCTTGAAGATACCATCCATATGTGTGTTGAACAACAAGTGGCTATGTTTCTAAATACAGTGGGGCATAACCTTAGGAATAGATTAGTTGGAACTAATTTTGATAGATCCGGATAAACGGTTAGCCGTTATTTTAACAAAGTACTTCGTGCCATTGGTGACCTACGAGGGGAACTAATTAGGCCTCCTTCATTGGACACTCCAAGCAAAATAGCAGGGAACCCAAGGTGGGATCCTTACTTTAAGGTGAGTTTAAGGTGAGGCTCATCCCTACTTCCTTATAGTTTCTGTAGTAATATAATCTTATCTGACCCCTAATCTTTTTATGATTTTATTGAACACATAATAGGATTGTATTGGAGCTATTGATGGCACACATGTAAGAGCCTCTGTTCCTAAGGAAATGGAACACTCCTTTCGTGGTAGGAAGACCTATGCGACTCAAAATGTAATGGTCGTTGTAGATTTTGATCTCCGGTTCACCTATGTCTTGGCTGGTTGGGAGGGGACGGCACATGATGCTCTAGTTTTAAGAGATGCTCTAGAGCGTGAGAATGGCCTTCGAATGCCACAAGGTAATAGATTAATACTACCTCAGTACTACCTCAATTGTCCATAAAAATGTTGAAATGTAGACAATGACCAACTTGTTTACCATATGTTAGGCAACTTCTACCTAGTTGATGCTGGATATGGAGCCAAGCCGGGATTTTTACCCCCTTTTCGTGGTGTACGCTACTACTTGAATGAATGGGGGAATAATCCAGTGCAAAATGAGCAGGAGTTGTTCAATCTTAGACATTCATCTCTTCGTGTCACAATAGAGCGTGCATTTGGGTCACCTAAAAGGAGATTAAAAATTCTTGATGATGCCACTCCATTCTTCCCTTTCCGGACTCAAGTAGACATTGTTGTTGCATGTTGCATCATACACAATTGGTTCATACAAGACATGATCGATGACTTTATTATTACTGATTCTAATTGGCCACACTATAGTCATTCTACAACGTATACTGGTCAAGCAAGTGAGCATGCAGCTATGGTCAATTTTAGGCAACAAATAGCAGACCAGATGTGGGCAGACCGTCAAAACAACAATGTTAACTGAATTTGAGGTGTATTTGCTCAATATGAGTTGTATTTGTTCAATTTGAGTTGTAAGGACCTATTGCTTATTTTATTTGAGTTGTAAGGACCTATTGCTTGTTTTATTTGAGTTGTATGAACATCTTTCCTGAAGTTAATATTATTCCAGGCTTCATTAGTATTTGACATAAATCATAATTGTTTGTGTACTTTCTATGTTGGCATGGTAGACAATGGATGACCATGTTGAAGGACTTGGGGGCACTAATGGCCATGCTACATGGACATCGGCTCAATCAGCTTTCATGCTGACTCACCTTGCCAATGTGGTGGCTGGTGGTGCTAAGACATCAAAGGGCTTCAAGAAAGTCCATCTCAATGCATGTGCTAGGGCTCTCAATGAAAAGTTCAACACTATGCGCACTGGTGAGCAAATCAAGAACCATTTGAAAACATGGTCAAGGAAGTTTGCAAAGATAAATAGACTTAGGAAGCTGAGTGCTGCTGGCTGGGATGAAGATAACTTCATTATCACACTTGATGCTGAGCACTACAATAACCATGTGCAGGTATACTTCAATACTTGGTCTGCTCATAATTGGGGCTTGCTGAAATTTATTTATTTTTCTATATCCTAGGATCACAAGGCAGATGCTGAGTATCTGAACAAGCCTCTAGACCACTATGGTGAGATGCAAACAATATTTGGCAACAGCATGGCTACAGGAAACTTTGCCAAGGACTCAAGTGCAGCTCTAGGTATTGAAGATGGAGGAACTGAAACTAATGATGTTCCTGCACATGATGTGAGTGATGGGAGTACTATTCCGGATAATCATGGGGCAACATCTTCTGCAAGCAAGACCAACAAGAGGGCCAGGATAGCTGAGATTGAAGACGATGGGCTGATTAGTGCTTTCAAAAGTGTAGGTGAGAACATTGCCAATGCTATAAAGATGGCCGCTAAACCTGAAAATGAATTGCCTGCAGACTTATTTGACCAATTGAAAAGCCTTCCTGGGTTTGATAAGACCCACATATCTTTCTACTTTGCTTATTTGGTGGCTAACCCTCACATTGGAAAGGCTTTCTACCTCCTGCCGTTCGAGCACAAGCTAGACTGGGTTGCAATGTTCATTAGTGAGAGGTTTCCAGGACAGTGAAGGTGATTTGGAGGAGTAGGACATTTCTTTTGGTGGAACCACATATAACTATGCACTGTGGTCTAATATTAGGAATGCTATAACTTATGTACTGTCTAATGTCACAAGCCTTGAACTTGCTATATTGTGTGGCTTGAATTCGATGTATTATGTACGCCTTGGAGGAGTAGGACGTTTCTTTTGGTGGAACCACATGTAACTATGCACTGTGGTCTAATATTAGGAATGCTATAACTTATGTACTGTCTAATGTCACAAGCCTTGAACTTGCTATATTGTGTGGTTTGAATTCAATATATTATGTATGCTTTGGAGATAAGCCAAAAAAAATAATTGATTATGCAAAAAGGTTCATTTATTCGACATAATTTGATTACGCAAAAAAACATCGGAGATGAGCTTCATTCATTCTAGCAAATGTTTCATTCATGCGACAAAAGATGAGTAGCACAGAGGTAACCTTACCAAAAGGTCACCACACCTTCTGTCCTATCCCTATCCCTCTATCCAAACTGATGACTGGGATCATTCCATCCCCTTTTATCCCCTAAACCAAACAGAAAACAAGGTCGATCCCATCCCAGCAACCAAACAAGAACTGGGTTGGTTCCATCCTAGAAATCAGGAATGGGTCCATCCCATCCCACCACGTCTCCAAACCAAACACACGCTTAGTAATTTGGTTAGGCTTTTGTACTTATCTTTTCTAAAAGAGTTAACTGTAACATATTAAGGTCTAAAATTCACTTAAATCCTTAGCTTCCACGTGGGACGGCCCTATAGTTTTTTTTCCTGAAGCTTATGATTTTTAGCTGCAGCTGATGGCTTTTAATTACGTTTTGCAAGACAGTGGCAGACAATAGAAACACTTTTGCTGATAACGTACATAGTTTTGAATTTAAGAAGCCGTTTAAAGAAACAATTTTTAAAAACTGTTTAGAGAAATCATTCTATTTATTTAGACTTTTGAAGAAGCTAAAAATCCAAGAAAAAAACCAAAAAGAATAGACTCTTCGTACGCGTCGCTTGGGTTTCTATACATATTTCGCTCAAAAGGCTGTCAACCCAAAGTTGCAAGCGTGCCATTGGACGGTGAATGGAGAGAGTGGTCGGAGAGTCAAGTTAGGGTTTGGAGTAATTGCTGTGGTGGTGTTGGTCATCGCTAAAGGAAGAGGAGGTGGTGGCGGCGGAGGTTCTGCTGGCGGCAGAAGCCGTGTGGGCGGCGAGTCGTCGTGGCAGGGAAGGCGGTGGGGTATTTGGGTCAAAGACGGCGACAGAGTAAGGGAAGAAAAATGGTTGGAGTGTCGCAAAGGATTCCGTCTTCTACGACACTATTTTTTCATTCTTGAACATAATAAGGTCTTCTACCCCACTATCAGATCGACACCGGTTAGTTTGATCCAAGATGGGATTCCCTGCAGTAGCACTTCCTTGAATTTTTGTAATGTCCGTGTCTTTGCTACTGGGCCTTGGTCACACAGAGACGAGAGAAGTCCTAGGAGGTGCTGACTGCTGAGCCAGGCAATGTACTAAGCATCCCGTTTGCGCCGGCCATTCGGTCCACATTCCTCTGTAAAGCCATCACCAGTGGACCACGTTAACCTGGGCCCTAAGCCTGTGGTAGGCCCGAGAAAGAAACTGCCGTAATTTTGAGAGACTGTGCCCTCGAAGGGATAATTTTGAGGCTTTTGAGACTGTTCTTTTTTCTAGCCACTGTCCTCTCAGAGAAAACGAGGAGTACTAAGGGTGTGTTTGGTTGCCTAAATCTCCTTCGTTCTGGTTGGATGGATCCGTATAATCTGAGAAAGAGCCTGTTTGGTTGCCTATATGAGTGGATGCAGCCTGCATGAGCGGATACAAAAATACGCCCTCATCCTGGATGGGGGGATACGCTCAAAATGAGCTTCACTGGCCATCCTGGATGGGTTGATGCAGTGTATCTTATGCGGTCCCACGTGTCAGCCTCTCAAGTTTGGTAAACTGCATCCGCTCATACAGGCAACCAAACAGCATCTCAGTTTTTTTGCATCCGCTCATGCAACCTCACCAAACATCTTCTTTTTCTGAAATACGATTCCACTCAGCCTGCATCCACTCAGTCAGGATATACGATACAACCTCCATCCACGAACCAAACACACCCTAACTGAACACATTCGTCGTGGCTAGGGTGGAAACTGTTCAGATACAATAGGAATTATAGGATAGTTTTAAATATAAATATGAATCTATATTTTTAAAATAAATATAAATATGAATTCGAACATTCTCAAATATATATATGAATATTCTCGAATACGAATACGGATATTTTCAAATACGGATATTCTCGGATACGAATATCGGATAAAACATATTCCTAGTGGTTTTGCCGATTTTTCACCAGTTTTTTGACCGGTTACCAGTTTTAAACCGTTTAAATTCAAATTTTGAATCACAAAATTCATACGGATTTTTCATGTGTTCTAGAAATGGATAGAATACGAATCGAATAATCTCGAATACGAATACGGATACAAATATTCTCAAATACGAATGCGAATACGGATATTCCCAAATACAGATACGAATATTCTCGAATACAAATATTTTCGAATACAGATTTTGCTCACCACATTCATATTTTCTTGGACACGAATATCGGATAAAACAAATTATCTATTACCGTTTTCTACCATTACTCGTGGCCGTGGGCACGCAAGCAGCTGGGCCTGCTTTTGATCAATCAACCCTCACAACAATTCACGTGAGCGGCAAGGCGACACTGAGAGAACCAGCCAACCTCGGCCGACCTGGCAGGAACGGGGGATTATTTGATTATTTCGGACCGTATGAATAAGCCGAACTGCTACAAAGGCATGTTCGCCTCTGGCTTCAAAAATTAAAAATTATTTAGAGTACGTTAGTTTTTTAATGTATTTTTTCTTTTTTGTATTATCTGTGAAGATATAATAATATTTTTTTATTTTTTTCTATTCTTTATTTATTTTTCTTTAATTGAATATATTATAAAAGTTAATAGTTGTTATAGTATCATTTCAGCCAAAAAAACACAACAAAAAAGTTAAAATGGATAGCATTTTTGAACGGTCCTAAATGAAAAAAAAAACACAACCAAAAGTTAAAATGGATAGCACTTTTGAACGGTCTAAATCAACCGTTAACGCAATCCATGCATCATAGCTAGATCGAAAGCGACGTTCATCACACATCATTCCTAGTAGTACTTGTTAGCAATGCTACCCACCATGCAAATAATGCATTGCGTGCAGAGCAAAGCGAGCATGTAGTAGTAGACTAGCAGTATCTACCCCATGGCACCGTTGGACCACCGGGACTGGCACAAACCAAATAATTAGGCCACTGAACTACTGGCGCCAGAAACAAAATAATTTGGCCATTGGGAAGTTTAAGGATCACTGATAAATACTGGACCTCAGATTATTTTTGCCTAATGCAAGCTAGCTTCTAGCTTTACTTCCTTCCTTACCCGGCCACAAGTATAGCAAGCTATCCTTCAACTAGTCCAATGGAAACTCCTCTCCTGCCCACCACAAACGCCGTTACAGGCGCCACCTCTCCTTCCGCCGCAAACATCGTCGCCCGTGTCGCGACGATCCTTGTCGTTGCCAGCGTCTCAATCTTTGCGCACCACGATGCTTCCAAGGGTTTTGACGTTGCCGTTGTCAATGCTGCCGCTTCACGGGGGACCCTCGCTGGCCGGCGGTTCGACGTCTTTTTTGTGTCTAATGGCCGGGCCGCCCGAGTCCTCCACTACACGAGCTGGGCCGTGGAGCAAATGTTCTATCCGGACGAGTCGTTCCCTCGGCGGCTAGTCACCCGTGTCACCGTATAAATGGCGGCCCGAAACCTCATCGTCGAGACGACGGTGGCCGCCGGTGTAGCTCCGGGAGAGTATGTCATATCCCTCAGCCCCAGCCTCATGTCAGCCGAGCACACGGCCGCCGCGGTCACCACCACGGTGAAGAGAGCTGTCGCGCGCATGTGGCTGTGGGACGGCCGTGGTGCCGCGCCAGCGCATGTCTTGGACGCCATGGTGGTCTATCTTGCGAGTGATGTAGTGGACGACGAGGCGGCATCGGAGGACGGGAGCTGCATGCCCGCACGGTCCTCTTGAAAATAATTTTAACTTAGAATTCAACATGTAGTAAAGTTCACTATTCAAATTACAGTCATGACCAACTTAAAATCTGAATACACGTTTTTATGAAGAGGTAAACCAAATTTATGTGCAGCTATATAAAATTAAAGTGTTTATATACATGAGGTAATAAGTTGTAAACCGTAAAGAATTAGTCAAAGATCTAACTAGAAACTTGAAGAAACTAGTTGGCTAGTCGGCAATTAGTTGGCAGTCGAAATGATGTCTCACGATGCATGCACGTGAAAATTTTACAAGCCAAAGACAATGTCGGCAAGAGCAAAATGCCAGCAAGGAGATGTGTCTAGTAACCCTTGAGCTGTTCATGTATTTGTATTCAATTAGTCAAAGATCTAACTAGAAACTTGAAGAAGCTAGTTGGCTAGTCGGCAATTAGTTGGCAGTCGAAATGATGTCTCAAGATGCATGCACGTGAAAATTTTACAAGCCAAAGACAATGTCGGCAAGAGCAAAATGCCAGCAAGGAGATGTGTCTAGTAACCCTTGAGCTGTTCATGTATTTGTATTCAGACAAAGCTGGTTGAAGCTTTTGGTGCAGTGTATACAACTCTTATCTTGTTCAAGTCGGTTGGCTCATGTCGGTTTGGTAGGCTATAAAAGGACCAGTGTATCCTCTTGTATAATGTAACGTAAGTTAGTAGCTCCTGATGGATGTATTGGTGTTGTGTAAGCTTTGGAGTGAAAACTAGTAGTACCCACGTCTAAAAGTGTGTGTATCAAAGTATAGGTGTGGCTAGAAGTTTGTAAGCTTCAGAAAAGCTGTGTGTTTCCTCCATCACTGTTCTCTTCTTCCCAGATCTGTGTTCCAACAGCACCTGGAAGGCCGGCGGAGTGGCTTCGTGGCCCGGCTGAACCGGGCAATGAGAGACCCGGTGGAGCGATGGCGCCGTGGACGTGGCGCTCAGTACGCCGGCGCGGCGTGCGTGCGCGGCCTACGGGGTGGCTTTGACCAGCTAAACTGGTAGGCCGGTTGACTCCACGTCAGATGGTGCCGGGTCCAGGCTGGCAATGTGAGTCCGTTTCCGTTTGTAACACCCCCGTTTTTGGGAACGGGAATGTCGTTACCTTCCGTAACAGTTCAGGAGTTCAGTTACGGACAGAAGAAGTATCATGACTGCTCACGAACATCTAAAAAGAGTTAGTTTAATTAAAATAAGACTTAACAGTCGATTTTAACAATTTTAAGGGCGTCTAAGCCCAAAACTTAACTTACAATCAGAAGAACCAAAGAAAACTTCATAGGAACGCTTGAGTGCGGTCGCAACCCTAGCGCGAAAACTTGTATCATCTTTTCTTCTTCTGATCTCTGTGTTGGGGGAAAATGGAGCAAGAATGAGTACAACCAATCGTACTCAACAAGTCACACGGGAAATGCTATTTAACTACATGCAAGAGTTTGCCATGGAGTAGGTGGGAAAGGTTTATTATTGTATGTGGATGCAGTTTTAGTTGTAACTCATTTTTAGATATAAAAGAAAGATAACTTCATTAGTTAAACAGGGGGTTTCAAACTTGATCATCTATATTCAACATTCCCAAATCATTCTCAAATCTACTTATGCTTTGCTATTGGATTCACCCATTAAACACAGCTTCATTTACCGGAAGCACGGCGTATTCGAATACCATTATTTCATGACTCTGCAGAATTGCTCTGCTTTACCCACAAGATCCCTCAACCCTCATGACTGAGTTGAGAAAACAAGGTTGTTTACTGCTCAATTCTTTATATAACCTCCACCCAGCAGGTTTTGGATCTCAACAAGCTCGGATGACCCCACGGATCTCGTCCAACTTGTCGCAACCCTACAGTTGTATGGTTAACCACCTCCCATACGAACTCACCCTCTGTCTCCCCCCGCCAGTTGCAAAGGTTCAATTGAACTTGAGCAGCTACTAGGCCAGGTTTGAGAAAGTCAACGCTTGTGGTTGGGCGGGTACTATATTTTTTACTCAACATAAAGGTCTAGTCCTTATATTTTTACCCGAGGCATCATCCACGTACAAACCCATGTTCAGTGCCCGCGGCACTGCCACCAATCCACAGCCAAGCCTCCACCCTAGGATAAGATCTTGGGATCTGACCCGCTTATGGCCTTCTGCGATCATCGCTTACCCTAGATCCACTTTTCAAAATTCTATTAACAAATATCAACTCTCTTAATAGTGGAATGATTTTGGTGAGTTCCTAACTACCATGACTACATTATTATTATATTTAGTATTACTATGTCTTGTCAAGGTGAATATGGCCATCTAGTTAAATTTAGCTTTTTCAGGTGGTAGGATATAACTAATATTATGTCATTCTAAACAGTTATTGTACATCAAATAACAACTTGTAAATAGCATAATGAAAATACAGATAAATAAATAACTTAGGGAATTTAGGTTCAACATGATCAAACACATGTGACTTGCCTCTTTGTCCATAGTCTCTGATTATCTTTACTACAGTCTTCGGTTTGAATATCGACTTCCTTAATTGCTCTTGGAGTCCTTCTGTTGACCAACTCGTGTGGTCCGAGTACTAGCGTGGAAGACGAATACAAATGAGTTCCTGCTTTGCAGAACGCAAACTGGGAACAAAATAAAAATAAATAACCAAAAAGTAGGTGGGGTGGTCAGGGTTTAGGTGGTGAGGGGTTCAGCTTAATGGATTGAAATTAGGTTAGGTGGGTTCGGGATGGTCGAAAATGTGTAAAGGTGTTGTGTAAATTTTGGTGAACGAATGAAGGTATGGATTGTATCGGATTTTTGGGTTGGAATATTTACCTGGGTTGTCTAGAGCTTTACTAGAATCTAAGGTGGTAGTGCGAGGTTGGGAAGAGTGTAGATGGGCTCAAGGCGATAAGTTGGGTACATGTGTTATTCGGGTTTCGGTGAACGAAAAGAGCTCGGACCGAAATAGGGTTTAGGGTTTGGACCTGTGTTTTAGTGGTTTTGAGGATTACCGATATTCAATATGAGGATATGAAGTTGAGAAATGGGTCGGCGGGCTCGAAACGATTGAAACAGGTATATTTTTGTATTTTTGGGTATGGATAAACAGTAACGGGTATGCACTGTTCATTGCGGGTCTGGGCACTATTCATTAACGGGTTGGCTACTGTTCAAACTGGATCGGTTAGCTACAGTACCGGATCGGTTACTGTTCACTGCGGGTCGAACTGCAACAGTATCGGGTCGTTACTATTTATCTTCCTCCTCCCGCGCGCTAAAGTAACCGGAAACACAGAGCTTCCTCTCCTCGGCTAATCCCGACGCTACGGTGACTCCCAACAAAAACTGATGGCATGGATGGACTCCTGGGGACGAGGGGTTCCATTTTTGGCCTTGGGTAGGGTCGGGGTTGGCTAGAGCTTCGCCGGCGGCGAGGTGTCTTCGCGGCGGTTTTGAATGGCACAGGGGCTACAGGGAGGTTCTTCCTTTTGATTGGTTGCTTTTTAACCATCTTGGAGTAGTCACGATGGCTCGAGTGGTGGTGGTTTGGGCTGAGGAAGTCTGTAGCAAGCTGGCCACGTGAGGTGGTGTGACCGGCGGAAGAAAAGGTGGCCGGGGAACTACAAGGCTTAACTGGCCATGGCGATTCCTCGGTGGGGTTTCTAGAGTCATGAGGATGCTACCGGTGCAAGGAATTGAAAAGTTATAGACTATTCAAGGAGAATTGGAAATTGGCTTACTTGGGGATTTTTCGGCAATTGACGGCGAGGCGACGGCCACCGGAGCAATGGGGGTGTGGGTGGCTTGTCTGGGCACAAGTGCATTTCAATGGAAGGGCTAGGGGGTTTATATAGAGGCTGTGAGGAGGTTTGGCACGGGGAGAGGATAATGGCAGCGACGGTCACGACAGGGGTCGGGAAGGCTCGAGGCTTCTGGCTGTAGGGAAGGTCGGCAAGAGGAGCTGGTGCCTTAATTGCAAGTTTGCAATGGTCAAAAGTTGCGTCTTATCGGCAATGCGTGTTGGGAGAACACGGGGGAGAAAAGAACGGTGGGCGCGGCGATGACAGCCATGGCGGCTCTGACACGAGGTTGGAGGTGTCAGGGGAGGGGTACGGAGTCTGACAGCGGGGCCGCAGCGTTGCAGTGAGGGGAGAAGCAAGAAGGCGCGAGAGAGTGAAGGAAAGCTCGGGCGACGGCAAATATCGGGACAACGACTGATATTTTGATCGATGAACAGTGAGCGCGCAAAAACTCACTGTTGCAGCAACACTGCAGTGTTCTTAGGGCTTGGATGAAGTGGTTTGGAGGAGAATTGGGTAGGAAACTTGTTGGATCGAAATCGGCAACAGAGGGGGGTGGATGGTGCCGTTCAAAAATCGCCCCCAAGTACTCACAAGGTCTGCGTCTCCGATAACTATAGCAGCTATGAAGTCACGAGACGTTTGCTTACTTAAACGAAGATCAAACTAACAAGAGAACAAGCAAACTAAAATAAAACAGAGCTGACTATATATATTTTTAAATCAAACGACCAAGCTTATCTCTGGTTACTTGCAAAGGAAGCCAAAAAAAATACTACTGAGAGCTGTCGATAGACAAAAGTGAAAATAGAGAGACAGAGAAAATCACCAAAAAAACATACCGAATGCTCAGCAAAAATTATAATGAAAAATCATGCCTTAGCAGTACCCTACAAGAAAGAGACCAAAACTGAGCAGATCAAAACTAGCAAAAGAGAAAGCATAACTGAAAAAGAACCAAAACTAAAAAGGAGACAACCAACTATAAAGTCACTAGACTGGCCGAACAAACAGAATTGATTTGAATGGAACTTACTTCACTCGCACAACAAAGATTATGAAGAAACAAAAAGGGTGTTTTGGCCAAAAGCTGTAACAACTGGATCTTCAAACAGAGAGTCAAGCTAGAGCAGCCGAAAGGAAAATTGAGAACTTAGTTTCCAATACACCCGAAAGTACAGGGAGTTGCAATTGCTTGGCCGAACAATAATTTGAACACATAGTCGAGACTAAGTGAGCAAAACAAAAGAAGAGTAGTTCGGCTGAGGTGAATTTGGTTCAGAGGAGTACTCAAAAAGACAACAGGAGCTGCTGCAAAAGAAAACTGAAAAGGAACTACAAGACACAAGACTAAAGAGGCACTGCAAGAAGAAAACCGAAAGCACTGGCTTGCCGACCGAATGACAGAGACCAAGCTAGCTGCCGAAACTGCAATATGATTGCACAGGACTGCACTCAGCCGAAGGAAGGACAACAGCCATCAAAATCGAACCAAGCAAGGACTGCAGCAAGAATTAAACTGAAATTACTCAACGGCAGTAATCTCTGACCGAAGCTATAAGCAACACAAGGATCACTAGTATCACAGTAATTACTAGGACTGAAAAGGAGGGCCAACCAAAATAGCACACAGAGCAACCATGTTGAGTTTCCTCAAACAAAGAAGTCCATCCAAACTCTGAGTACATATCCAGCCCAAAAGCATCTTACGGGAGGGTCAATTTCTACCCTCTACAGGACATGAGAAAGAGACTTCAGATCAAAGAAAAAGAGACCAAGAACTAACTGCAGAGAAGATGTCAAGTCTAGACTGCAGCACAAAAGAGAACCAAAGCGCAGATAAGAACAAGTAATCACATCAACAAAACATAACTATCATAGATCGAGACCGAGACATACGCGATTACATGATAGTTGTTCTCAGCTCATCTCTCTCTCAAACTCACACTAAGTCCCCATACATGCTTGAGAAAACAAGAACTCAAAAAGGGAGAGAGTCAAATAAAACCCTAACTTTCACACACCTCTCTCTCTCTCTCAAAATCAGCACTAGAGAGCACCTCTCTATTTATAGCCTCCATAATGGGTTCACACCACGCTTTACCCATTAAGTCTCCACCAACTCGATGCTTTATCCAAACCCGCTTCCTTTTGTGCAGCTTTGCACTTTTACCAAAACGCCCCTCCTGCACCTTCTGGGAAGCTTTCTCATTCCTTGCCGTCCAAGCCTCGCAACCACCTCGAGTCTCCGCCGTCTTCGACACATCTCGACCGTTCTGACCTCGGCACCACCTGTGCCTAGTTCGGTCCTCCGTGCCTCGCCACGACTCTGCCTTGACGTCCTGCAGCCATCACAGACAAGAAACACATCACATAGCACCGCTCGATACATGTAAGCATAAATAACATCAATGAATCATACTTACGCATGAAAGAGCCCAAATCTGTCAAATGAACAGAATATGCATCCTAATCACTTTGACCACGTTTGACCAAATCCGATCGAAGCCGATTGCACCACGCAACGACATGGTCCGAACCACACAAATCAAACTCGACTTTCCTAAACCTATGTCAATTACTCATCACACAACCGGGGTCACCTCCACATGGTCTATCAAAACTTCAAGGAATCAAATTCAAAAGGAAATTCTCAGTTTTGAAATTTTTGGTTCATTTCAACCTACCCCCTTGAAAAGAATCTCGTCCTCGAGATTCACACAGGTTAAAGAATGGGACAAAAGCAAAATTTGTTGCAGTTCTGATTCCTTTCCTTAAATCTTGTTGTCATTCAGTAATAATATATGTACGTACTAACTATAACAACATGTGCACATAGTATCTACTCATCAATGTACAGGCCATTCATGCGTTCGAAGTCAGCGTACACCTGTACAATTTTAGGATCCTCCAGTTGATATTGTTACCGCTCTTTAGCTAATTCTCAGTCTTTGGCACATATGATTGCCTCCACCATCTTGGGCGTGAAGGATGATCTCCTTTCTTCGATTATTCTCCCTACGGTGCTGAACGTCGCTTCTGAAGGAGTCGTTGCTCTCGAGTCATGAATGTTGCATGTTCCGAACATTGATTCTCCTGAATGTTTCTTCTAAAGTCTGAACGTTGTATCAACTGTTGTCTCTCTCAATCAACTCTCAACTCAGGGAAATCAAACACTCAGCTCTCTACTCTCCTACTAGTATACTATTACTACCAGAGCCAAAGGAATGAGGGACTACCAGCGTACTACTTCCCCCCACCTCCCCCGACCTACTACTCCCCCACCTCCCTCCTCCTCAGGTCGCTGGGTGCCTCCCTTCTCCCGACCACCCCCACCTCCTACGGCCACTTCTTCCTCTCTCGGCCCATCCCTCCTTCCCCATCCCATGGTCCCCTCCCTCCTCCCCCGTCCCGAGGTCACCTCCCTCCTCCCCTACCTCCCCCAGCTGCCTCATCCTCCCCTGGCCCCTCCCTCCTCTCCTGTGCTCCGGTCGTCTCCCTCCTCCCACCACATCCCCTGGTCGTCTCCCTCCTCCCCCTACCTCTCCCGGCTACCTCCTCCTTCCTCGCCCCATGATGACCCCTCTTGCACTAGCCCCTCGTGCCCAGGCACCTCCTCCCCTCTGCCCCCTGGCGACCCCTCACCTCCCTCCTCCTAGACCACCCCCAGCGACCCCTCCTCCCCTAACCCCCCGGCCGCCTCCCCCTTCCCCCGCCCCCAGTGACCCTCACCTTCCTCCTCCCCCGACCCTCTTTGCGACCCCTCGTCCTCCAACCCCATCGCCAGCCTTAGCACGCCGCCGCCCTCCAGCCTTTTTCTATTGGCTGCTTTGGCTTTCAGGGCTTTCACGATGTCGCCGCCGGGGGCAACTGACATCGACTTCGGTGGTGTGGGTATGGGCTTCTACTTCGGCTTCGGTGACACCAGAGCAGGGAGGCTAGGGCCGGTAGGGCAACTGGGTTTTCCTAGCCTGGGCTTACATGGCACGTAGACTATGGCGGCCGGCGGCACCACTGCCGTGGCAAGGAGGAGGAGGAGGAGGTAGGTAAGAAGCAGTGGCCTCACGACGGTGCCACTAACCATGCCAACGGGCCATGGTGCCGGTGACAAGGACACCACTGGCACCATGCTCGACATCATCCGCACTGACGTCAACACCTGCGAGGCTACGACTAGGGCTTTGAGGAGCGCGAGGAGCTCACGCCGCTCGTTTCCAAGCATGATGACATGACACCGAGCTCTAGTATGCTTCTTCCCTCTAGTCCTCTACTCCCGCTCTCTGCTCTGTGATGACTTGTAGGGTGGGAATCCATAGGACAATGGGATAGCGATAGGAGGACGGTGGGAGGCCGAGGCCACAGGCGTTGGCATGCCAGCCGTGCCCCCGTGCTCACCGGGCCGGGCCGGCCCGAGCACGACACGATATGTCATGCCGCACGATGGGCTAGCTTTCTAGGCCCGGGCCGGCTCACCATTTGTGTCGTACTTGGGCTGTGCCGGGTTAGCCTCGGGTTGGCATGGATAAGCCTAGCTCGACTCCCAGGTCTACGTTTGTCACTGTAGTTTGGAACGTTTAAGGAAGTAGTCAAAGTTAACCACAAGATAAATATGAATAGTCTGCAAAGATAAGGACAAACTTCCAACATCAGAAGTCGCATACATGACAACAAGGGATGCTAGCTATAAATCCTAGAGATTGTAATGTCCAAGGCTACTTGGCAAAATAATGCATGATTTTAGAGCGGTGTCCAATGTAGTTTTGTTAATATTGTTTCAGTACCGGTTGGTATATATCGTCACCTAAACTAGTATAAAGTAGATCTACGTACCGTACAGGCTCAAATACCGGCTAATACCGGTCATGTCAGCTTGATAACAGTCAATACCAGCCATACTAGCTTTGATACCGGTCAATACCAGCCGGTACCAGGGGAATTGATAATACCGTCTATTGAACTATATGTTATATTTGATAGTACTATCATGCATTTGAAATAATATTACAAGTGATATTTGGTGTGCATATAATTAAAAAAATATACTTATAAATATATACATGTATTATTATATTAAATTCAAAACAGTATGCCAGTGTGGACCGTATCAGAACGTACCATTCCAAAACCCAAACCGGTATGGCCTCTGGTATGATATTAACATCTATGGTCCTATGATCCAATCACATATATATGGGCCCAAAACATACCATTGGATCTGATATGGGGTGGGTTCTTTTAGGATGTAGTTTTGGCTTTTGGCTTATGGTTTTTTAATTCTAGCTGTTTGTGACGCAGAGAAAAATAGTTGCATGCGATTTTGATCAGTATAGCTGAATTCGGTACAGTGTCTAATACAATCTACCTGTAGATCTCACCTTAAAAAATACACCGTTCAAAAGCTACTTACTGTAGCAACGGAAGCCAAAGTGTAAGCGTAAGCCCAGCCAAAGGTAGCCATGACAATCAGGAGGTGAATGATGTTTCTAAATCATATTTACTCAACTAGCAACTGGAAACTAGGAAGATCATATTTGCTCACCAATAAAGAACTCACAAAAATGCAGAAGTGAATAGAGTTCAAATCCTCGAGGCCGATCAGACCTCTATGAGGAAGCGGTTGGACCGACCAAGTAGTCTGACCACCGAAGATGACTAGTCTGACTGACCTTCGGTCGGATCGTAGACCTAAGAGCGAACAAACCGCACCCCTGTTCTAAGAACTAAAAAGCAGCCTGAGCCGAAACAAAAAATGGTGCAATCCATAATACACCTCCAAATGATTTAAAAGTTTGCACATACCTTACTGAGGATATCAAAAATCTAATACATCCAAGGATCGCATGGATCCTGGCTAAACTTCCAACTTTTCTCAAGACAAGCAAATTTGCACCAAAACCAATCAAACTACAAGAACTTAAGATATGACTTGCTCATGTGTTGAACATAACCAAGATGGTTCTAGATGAGTTGTCGCATGTCACAACAAGCAATAGCACCCCAAATATTAGAGGCCAAAACCCTAGAAACAAGATATCACTAAAAGAGCTCCAAATCAAACCAAATCAGGCAATCTTGAAAATCTTACTATAACTGCTCCTTAGATAGATAGAATATGATCCTCATAAGGCATCTCCATTACTTACACATCCTTAAAACCTAGCAAGATCAAGAGAAAAAGAGAAAGGGCAAAACACCAACTAAAATAAGTGCAAAATCCACAAGAGAAAGAACACACTATGTAGGATGAACAAGATTGATCTATTACAACTTGTTGATTAAGATTTTACAGTCACTCCACCATAGAGAATAGAGCTCCCACAAGAGTACTCACTCAAATCTTCTACTACAAGGAAACCCTAATGAATAGATGGTTGGTCTCCTTCAGCTCTTTGCCACATGCCTTCAATCCAACCCACTCATATAGATGGAGCAACCAGCCTACATCTAATCCTAATAGATACTATCAATTAGCATAACCGGGGCACTCGTTAACCCCATGCACACCAGATTTTACACTCATATGTGACTTATGTACACTTCTCAAAGCGCATAAGCTCAAACCTGGTAAGGAGCCAATTTCCCATCCACTTGGTCTCCTTAGCATCTTCTTGACCTAAACTGCTTTTCAACACCCTCCAAACTTTATGGTTTTGGTCTCATCGCCATTTTTGATACTGTGGTTTCCCCGCCACAACACGCTCGTTTTGACCGTGGATCTCACCTCTTTCCCGAGCCTAGTCTATGGTCATCTCATTGTTTGCAAGCAATTACCATGCCTACAATGCGTGCATTCACCAATGGTTCATGCATCGGTAAGACTCTCAGTGTCGGTTCCCCTGACCACGCCTCACTTGCATTGACCGCACCATTTGATGAGCCGTTGCTTGAACCTTCCCTTCAACATCTCTAATCTTCCCCTATGCCTTCCTTGAGCTCAACCATCCCATCTGACTTTCTTGACCGTACCTCAACTCATTTCTGAGCCTACTTCTGGTCCACGCCATTGATCATGGTTGTCTCCAAGCTTTCTACACATCAAAGACCAAAAAGTCATATTTGGGCATAAGTTTTTCACAACTTGACCCATGTTAATCCAAGCATGCTTCATGTATCATGAATACAATAACCTGGGACTCGAAAACTCTACCCATAACCATTTTTCTCAAGTATCCAAAATAGGTCTGACCACCATTGAGCGGTCGATCAGACCACTAGCTTCAGTCAGACCGGCCCTATGATCGGTATGACCGCTCAGGTCAAGCACCTAAAAACACCTCTTTGGAAAAAATCTACCACCAACCAAAACCCAGTTGCACTCCACCGGTGGTCCAACCACCACCTAAAATCCGATCACATCGAACTTGCGGTCAGACCGCCCTAGTCTGACAGCAATTATAAAAACTTATAAACTTTGCAAATTCAAATTTTAACTCAACACGATTGTCAATTGTTCAAATAAATGAACTATGGACATTCTCAACATGATTCTACTCATACTATTCCCCTGTTGGTTAGTCAGAGTCTTAGTTTGGATGCTTTGGTCATTTTGTTGGCTTGGTGGGGAGTCTTTTATCATCAATCATGTGCTGCAAGTCGGTCATGTTGGCCACAGTACTAAGCATCGTTTTCATCATCGTAGAGATAAGGGGTGTTAATAGATCGAATACGAATCAAATAGTCTAGATACGGATATCGAATAAAATGGATAATAAAGATATGATTAACGGTCTTTGAGTCTCAATGTATCGAATATGAATTAAATAGTCTGAATATGGATACGGATAAAATGGATAATCTGGATCTGATTGACACCCCTAGTAGAGATGACATTGCTTGCTGAATACAAGGATAGTCGTAGAGGTTAAGGTTGGCATCGTTGGCAGGATTCAATTTTGACACGCATTATTGATACCTAATAAGTTTGGTATTAATTTTGAAGGTCCTAAGATACTAAATGTAACATCCTATATTCAAAATTCGCTCAAATCCAGGTCCCTACATAGGGCAACATGTATGTGTTACAGCTCACTTAGGTTTTCGTACTCGCTTCATCTAAAAGGGTTAATCTGGATGTCATACAATTTAAGCTAACAAACATCTATCTGTCTATTATATTATCAAAGTAAAGGTAAAAGAAGCCACTACATTCGCTCTAAAGGGCTAGAATTTCTCACATTAATAGGAGGAAAAAGAGAATCTAGAAATAACTAAAATTCAAAAATAATAATAAAATAACATTAGCAAATTGATTCCCATACGAACTCTAATGTAAAATCCTTAAATAAATATAATTTGAAATAAAATTAAACAAAAAAAATGGCAATTGTATTTGTACGGGAACTCCAATAAAAATAACTAAATTCTAAATAAAAAATAAATAAAATAAGCAATTTCATTTTGATACTAATTACAAAGTAAAACCCCTACATAATTTTATTCGAAATAAAAATTAAACAAAAATTAGCAATCAGATATACATATGAATCCAACAAAAAATAATTGAAATTGCAAATAAAAAACAAAAATTGCAATTTGATTTCAATTCCAAATTGAAGTCCCTAAATAAATTAAATAAAATGAGCAATTTTATTTGCATACGAACTCCAATAAAAATAACTAAAAATTTACTAAAGAAAAGACAAAAGAAGTCACCACGTTCACTCTTAAGGGCTAGAAGTTCTCACGTTAACATAGGGAAAAGAGAAAGATCTATACCGTTCATTATGATGGGTCTAGATTATAATGTTCAAGATTAAAATAAAGGGTCCACGTCAAGTAAAACTAAGAAAATTAAAAAAAACAAAATAAAATGGCAATTTTATTTTTATGTGAATTTCTAAGTAAATTCCTTAAATAAATAAAATTTAGAATAAAAATTAAACAAAAAAAAAATAGAAATTGGATTTGTATATGATTCCAACAAAAAATAATTGAAATTCATAATAAAAATGTAGAAATTTGATTTTGATGTGAATTCCAAAGTAAAATCCCTAAATAACTATAATTTGGAGTAAAAATTAATGATAAATTAGCAATTGGATTTGTATACGAATTTCAACACAAAATTAAAATTTGGAATAATAAATAAAAGAAACTTTGTAATTTGATTTTCATATGAATTCCAAATTAAAATCCCTAAACAACTTGAAGTTAGAATAAATTAAATAAAATTAGCAATTTGATTTGTATATGATCTCCAATAAAAAATAATTGAAAATGGATTAAAATTAAAAGTTGTAATGTGGTTAGCACGAATGATATCGGATGTAGGGTTAGTAAGCCACAATGTTGAGTTGGCCAACATCGAAGAAGGGGAGCAAACAACACGGGAGAATAGGAGAAACCGACATGGAAAAGAGGATATTGTGCATGTGTATACACATGTATCCATCTGTGTGAATAGAAGCATGGACATGCGGAAGTAGAGGAGCAAAAATCTCGGAGTAAAGATGGCGTAGCCATAGGGAGTTGGCTTGGGGACATTGGAGAGAGTGTGATGAGTGTTCTCAGCAGGGATTGGCGATGGTGCATGTGTATGCGTGTTTGATGTCACAATGGTCAGCATTAAACAATAATTGGTGAGAAGTAGAAGATAACTATATGGTAGAGTATTGCATTGGAAGGGATGGCAGTTAAAAGGGATCGATCATGCATTGGGATTACTGTTATAGGTTAAAGAAGAAAAGCTATGGCGGCGAGAAGAGATATAAGACACATAGTTCGGTAGGATAGTCGGCGTGTATGGAACGATAAAAGTTCAAGTAGGTCACCCTTGGTGCAAGGGTGTATGCGTGAGCAAGCTACTCTAATACCATTAAGCTAATAAGATAATTGAAATTGACCATAACATAATCAATGTATTGCTTGATATTAAATAGAGGTACATGTACATATATACATTTTGGAAAAACAGTAACTAATGGAGGAAGAATTGGGGTATGCAGCTATATGATCTATGCATTATGAAGAGTTGTTATGTTCCCAAGAACCCCAACAACTTATTGTGCTCAATGATTTATACATTTTGGAAAAACAGTAACTAATGGAGGAAGAATTGGGGTATGCAGCTATATGATCTATGCATTATGAAGAGTTGTTATGTTCCCAAGAACCCGAACAACTTATTGTGCTCAATGATTTTCTTTCATCAAAACTTATACTTCAATTATGTTCTTGAAGTCATATTTTCCTTTAAGTATCTATTGTTATTTATAAATAGCCTATAGGATACATACTAAACATCTAAGTTATATTTATTGATACTATAAACTTTGAAACAAATCTATCTGCATAAATGCATAGACCATCCTACTAGTTATATGCTAAAGCAAGGTGGTACTACTAATTAAGGGCCAAGCGTCACACTAATTATTGGCAAGGGTAGGATATATATATGATTATATGATAGCGACAATTCATTATTATCACTATTGGGATCTTTTTCATCAAGTGCTCAAACTAAAACAATTTTCTAGTTTTCAAAAGATGATGATTGTCATTACATATTTCCATTTTATTTACAGTGTCTCAACCATCCTTTTGCTTCTTTCATAGGGAAAACTAAATTGTAGCAATAACATCTATTCTATTAGGAACACAACATTGCACAACTTAATCTTTTGACTCATAGGGCTTCTCCAATGTACCCGAAAGATGGTAGCTCTAGACTAGGAGAAAGGTGCCAAATCAACAAGGATGGTAGCTTCAAAAGACCAGTAGGTACTTGGTAGCTTCATGAAGCTACCATGGCTTTTGTTGAGGAAGGGTCCACACACTACCTCGGGCTCACAATAACTTCAGCATGACGTCACACATTGGGGGAAACCACCTTGGGTGAGGTCCGCAGGCCAACCCTGGACAAGGTCCAGAGTCCACTCCAGATGAGGTCCGGGGGGCTGAGACAGAGCCCGGAGGCCAACTATGGCTAAGATCCGGCGTTTGCTCAGACAGGGTTCGGGCCACCCCGGACAAGGTTCATAGGCCATCCCAAAACAAAATCTAGAGACCAACCTCAGATGACGTCCGGAGGCCAACCTCGAACGAGGTCCAGAAGTAACCCCGAGCAAAGTCTGTGGATCGACTCTGGAGTCCCTCGAACGATGCGGCACCCACTTGGCCTGAAGAGCGAAACTACCCTTAGGAGTAAACACGCCCTGAGAGTAGACTTGTAACTTCACTCGCTGCCTCCTTCCACTCTATAAATAGGACCCCTTATAAGTAGAGAGGGGGAGGCCATTTATAACCTAAACACCCATATACGATACACTTGTCCACCAATTCATGTGTGATTCTCATTGTATCCCTTCGCATCCTCGACGGTCTTCGAATCCAACCGGAGGTGCTTATAAGTGTGTTGTCTGATCTCACAATCGACGATAGCTTTGAGTAAATCATATGGGCCCAACCTGCGGCAATTCTCTCCTCGAAAGTGCCATAGCTTCACTAAAGATTTTGTTGGTCTATCCATAAGTTTTTGTGCATTTGAGTGGGGATTTTTAGATGATAACTCTCTCTTAATGCTATCACTTCAGACCTCTTTGGAACGCAGGAATCTAAAAAGGTCAGAGCAGGAAAACATAAGATTGGAATGTCATGACTTGTTGAATCCCACAGGAAATAAAACCACAGGAAGTCCTCAAAAGAAACGTTTGGATGCCTCATAAGAAAATACAGAAATTTTGAGATTAAATGTAACTTGATTAGATAGAGAAGGGAGAGAGAAATAAAGAAGGTGAATTGGAACACTTTCAAGAAATTTTAACATGAGGTTGGAGCTCAAGGTAGGTTTCCTTAAAAATTTTTAGGAAACATTCATATCCTAAGAAATTCCTTTGATGCAATCCTATGAATCAAACACCATTTATAGGAATTTTTCTTTGAATTACAATCATCTATTTTTCCTCCAAAATTCATTTGTTCTGAAGGGGGCTTTTTTCGAGGGTTTCACTATAATATTTCTGATAACTATAAGTTGGCGAGCCCTTGGATAGGCTAGATATGGCCCAAGTTATCTAAAAACGTTTTGGGCCTCCAAAAAGTTCCCTACCCCCCCCCCCCCCCAAAAAGAAAAGTGTTGATTTTGGTACACTTTGGATCAGAAATTTTGACAACCCGAATCCACGGAAATCTTCGTCGAATTGCACCAATTTGAGTAGGGTGGAAACAAATCAAATATGAATTGAATAGTGTTCTTAACACATTCCTATTTGTATTTTGTAAACGAATACGAATTTGAATATTCTCAAATACGAATAAAATATTGTAACGAATACGAATTCAAATCGAATATCTACTCAATTCGGTTGGATCTGGATATCCTCATAACTTATGTAGTATAAAGATATTAATGATATTTTATCCTCGTACAGCACGCTTAACATTCTAATCATTTACTTCCCCTAAGGAAACACGAATTAACTTTGAATTAAAAAAACTTGTCTAATTAATTAGTCGTATTACAATAAAATATGTATATTATTTCGTCGAATATGAATACAAGTAGTCCGGACAAAATAGCATTTCGGATGGTAAAAATCTATATCATATTTGTATCCATATTTTTATACGAATTCGAATATAAATAGGTGAGAAATTATTAATTGGATGAAAAATTTTATACTGTATGTATATTCTATCGAATACGGTACTACTTTCTTCACATCAATTGAAGCACCCAAAAGCTCACAAAAACATTCCAAACTGACGAATGGCCAAGTAGATTCTTTGCCTAGATATACCTAGTCCACCATTTTCCACCAGGTCGAGCGGACACCGCCGTTCATTGGCGCACAGCCCAGGGCGTAGCCTCGACGAACAAAGGACAAATCTCTGCGCTTTAGCCATGATTTCTGCAGCTGTGCAGGAACAGCAAAAAGGCAAAAGGGGAGCAAACAACATCATCTTTAGAGTGACAACTGAAGTGAAGAAGAGCTTGCCCCAGGTGACAAAAACTTTTCCCGTTGCGTAGTTGATGTCCCATGGTTACAGTTAAAAGCGGCCGGTAGCAACGGATCGGGGGAAAAGGTAAGGTTCTCCACTTCACAGTCGCCATCAGTACCGTGCAAATTATTGCCTTCCTAACATTAGATGGCCAGCGACACACTGACACTGAAGCACTCTAGTTTGTAGAGTCATGTAAGCAAGTCTTGCAGAACGTGTGCCTACCAAGTACTATGAGGCCTACAGGTAAATCATAACGACAGCCTGATAAGCCGATCCGGTTTTTACGATGTGAAGCAGCATTCGACGTCATAGTTTCTTACTGTGGTAAATGAAATTGTTAAGGGAAGCCTTATCTGAAAGTACTCATATCTGTTAGAAATAATCTTGACTTAGAATTTAAGATGTAGTAGAATTCGTCTCCGTGTGTAACTCAAGTTGAAGTTATGTCTAACGTGAAATCCGAATACATATACAAATAGGAGATTATTAGCCTATGTATTGAGGAGGCTTGTAACCAATTTTGTAAGAGAAGGAAAAGAAGAAAAGCTAGGAAAAAATGAGCAAATAAGATAATAGGGAAATTTAGAAATTCTCCTGTGTTCTCTTAATTTATTTGCGATGTGTGTGTTTTCTCCTGATCAAAGTTTTAACAATATCTATGTTTTTGTAACTAATGGGTTTTTTTGTCAGGTTGTAACTATGGTTTATGGTTCAACTTTATGGTAGATTAGTTTCAGACGTGAAAGTTGATTTTATTGAACTAACTTTGATATATTTGATCCTTGATTATCCAGCTTTGTTGATTTCCCTTGATCTTATCTAACTTTTCTGGTGCGCAGAAGGTGATTGGTTAACGTCTTAAAAGAGAAGTGGGGTGTGATCAGTTTTACCCATGCTGCACATTAGCTTTGGAAAAAATGATGACAGTCCACAAAGGTACCACCTTAACAGGCCAAAATCATTACATTAACAAAACTAAAGTTCATATTGAGTTTATGAAAAATCAAAGGACCGGCCCTACATTTTTACTGTTTTTCCTCGAATTTTAATACCGGCATAATCATCACTGCATCATTAAACTGGATCCCTAAGCCAAAGCTGGCGTTCAGACTTCAGACCAGCCATTCTGCTGTCTGCAGTGTACTTTGAGAAACTCCATTAACATATCTGAACCTCGTACAGACCCTGCGCATATAAAATCGCAAAGCCAAATATTCGCCGCAATCCCGATGCGACGCATCGGCATCATGGGTTTCGGCCAATGCGTCCGACATGAAGAATTCTTTCACCTCGAAAGTACTCCTCGCCCAGATTTTCCTCTTCCGCTAGATCTCCCACCCTCATCGATGGAGGCCTTTTACTTTCCCCCGCGCGTTTCTTTGCCATATTTTTATGCCCCCCGTTGCGTGCTCCTGCAAAGCTCCCAGCCTCCCCTCCCAAGTTTCCTCTTATTCCTCCTTTCTCTGTCCCTCCCTCTCTCTCTCTCTCCCCTGTCGCGGAAGAAACCTATGATTCGGCGCGATTGCGTCATGTATATATATTCACTGGCCGCAGGGAAAGCAGGGCCCTACTTTACACTTCTTCGAGCTATCTATCCCTGCCTTGTTTGGAAGGAGAGCGAGCGAGCTCTGGAGGGAGGCATGGGTCTTAGGCCGTTGAATTGCCTTGGCTTCATCCTTGCTGCCCTTGTTGCCTTCTGTGGTGGTGAGTTGTTTGAACTGTGTATGCTCTTGTTCATTCTCTGCTTCCTGAAATGCTGCGCATGGAGCATGATCCTGTAGGAATGTGATGATGTTTGACGTTGATGTTGTGATATTGATGTGTACTTGAAGCGTAAAAACACTTGGTCATAGTAAAAGATATCTAGTGTGTCTTCGTACTTAGACAAGCACAGAACTATCCATCAACCAAAAGAAAGTGGCTTGACCTGTCTAAGTAGAGCAACCCTTCACAAACCTTTTCACCTTACAAGTTTCTTCTGATCCCGACAGGAGCAGGGCAGGAGAGAGCAGAGGCAGCGGATGCATCCAGCCATGTGTCCGATCACCCCACCCATGGAACGAACCCGCACAGGGTCCTGACCACCGTCTCGGTGTCGAAGCCCTCGTACCCCACGGTCACCACGCCCATGTCCGCCTCCACCGCCCCGAGAACAATGCCGCTGTCGACGCCGATGCGCCCGTCGTCCACGTTCCCGTCGCTGGCGGCCTCGAACGGCGGCGGCGGCGGCGGCGGTGGTGGCGGCGGTGGCGTTGGTGGTGGCGGTGGCGGCAGTGGTGGTGGCGGCGGTGGCGGGACGTGGTGCGTGGCGAGCCAGAGCGCGAGCCCGACCGCCCTACAGGTCGCGCTGGACTACGCCTGCGGCTACGGCGCGGACTGCTCGGCGATCCAGGCCGGCGGGAGCTGCTTCAACCCGGACACCGTCCACGACCACGCGTCCTACGCCTTCAACAGCTACTACCAGAAGAACCCCGCCCCCACCAGCTGCGATTTCGGCGGCACGGCCACCATCACCAACACCGATCCGAGTAAGCTCAGTGTCTGCAAGACACGCATTGACGATCGATGATAAATTTCTTGATGAGCTAGCTTAGCTTTGATCAGCAGCGATTCTTGGCAAAGTATCTCGTTCTCATGCGAATTGTTTCCGATCCTGCAGGTTCAGGGTCGTGCCAGTATCCAGCGTCAAGGTAAGGTCGTATCAATCCAGACAAAACTTCGAAAGAACTGTTACTTATTTGTAAGAAGGCTGAAATTTTCGTTCTGACCTGAATGGCAGCGGTGGCGCTCAAGGCCAGAACATGATGCCCCCGCCAGCACCAGCCACTCCGACGCCGACCACCCCGATGACCCCTACGCCCACCACACCGGACACCGGAACGCCGGTCTATGGATCAATGACCCCTCCTGACTACGGGTCAATGTCCCCTCCCGGCTACGGATCAAATTCGCCTCCGGATTACGGCGACGTCGGCGCCGCCCCGACAACGACGAAGGGCACGGCGGCGCTGGCGCTCGTGTGCGTCCTAATCGCGACGATATCTCTGCGCATGTCCAAATGAGGATACATACATACATTTCAGGATGGCAATTCTATACGACAATTTCAGTTCAGAAGTTAAACGGTGCGCCCCGCGGGGACTGAGACGAAAAAAAACTTGCACCAGAAACCTCCACGCTGCGGCGCCCGGGAGAGCAGAGCTGCGAATCTGTTTAGTGTTGTCAGAAGCATGGTGGTGCATCTACTATCACCGCCCATTTCTAGTGTCAGCAGCAGATGTTTATATTGCCGATTCTACTACTATTGTACTTAGGAATCTATGAGAAAATTTCTTTCCTTATTCACAGCCTTTTGCTCATGCTGAATAATTACGTTATGGCGGCAAAACCGAAAGTTTCAGATAGAATCTGCAGCGGGTTGTGATTTAATAAGAACCCAAGCTTGGATATTGCAAAAAATAAGAACCCAAGCTTTGAGTGCTGTCATTATATTTCAGAAAGAAAAGGGAATTATTCCGTAGTTAGTATATTTATCGTCGAATCAATAGTTATATTCCTGGCGTAAGCTCTCTGCCGTAAGATCGACGCGTCGGTGGTGAGATGAGCAGACTTGAAGCAACTATAAATAAAGGAATTGTGAGCACTGGTGGTTCCCAGGTGGCTGGTATCGGCGGGTCTTCAGTTGATGAAACCAAGCACCGTGCGGAAGAGAAGGTCGGCCCATGTGCGGCAGCCGGGCGGAGGCCCAAGAAACGTAACGTGAGGTTCTACGGTCCGGAATGGAAGCATACGGCGTAGCCAATGGGAACTTCTCCGCCTGCGTGCGGATAAAGTAAGGTGCTGGGGACCATGTAAGAACATCAAGAAAGACAACAACGATCTGAACCTTCCTTCGGTGCTCTTCTTGCTCTCGCTACCCTGTTCTTCTTCTCTTCCAGTCACTGCTGTTAACATAGTGGTATCAGAGCTACCGTCCTGGAACCCAGTAGTATCAACCACGATCACTTCACCCGATTTCGCAAGAAGCGGGGTGTGATGGATCCCAACCTTCAGATCATCATGGACGAACTGAAGGGCATTCGCGGCGACTTCTCCGATCTCCAGTCCTCCTTGGCGCAGCGCATTGAGGCTGTGGAGAAGACGCTCGCGGAGCGTTTCGGGGCCATGGAGGGTGCGGCCAAGGTGTTCGACGAATGGAAACCCCGCATCGACGCCACCGTAGACGACCTACGAGTGGAGATCGGGGCGCTTCGCAAGACGGTCCACCGAGTGGTGCTCGATGGCAACCCCGCAACTTCGATGGGCATCCTCTCCAGTCCAGTGGTGGCCGCGGCAGCTTCATCAGCCGGTAACCCGGTCGTCGGCCCAGGCGGGCACCGCGATGCACCTCATCACCGGGAGACTGGGTTACACACCCACCTCCCGGTCAAGGGTACGCATGATCTGCCTCCTCCTCCGTTGGGTCGTTCTACTTCTTTGCCCGCGTTTGCGCATTTGGGGTCGGGCGGGCTGGATACGAGATCTGGGGGTGAACGTTCTAGTTCTGCTTTCCATCAGCTACCTAAAATGCATTTTCCGTCTTTCGATGGGGACCATCCCAAGTTGTGGATCACCCGTTGTGAAGATTATTTCGACTTGTATTCCGTTGATCCATCCCTGTGGGTCAGAGTAGCGGGAATGCACATGTCGGGGGCGGCGGCGCGTTGGTTGCAGTCAGTTGAGAACCGCGTTCGCCGTATCCTCTGGGATGAATTTTGTCAGTTGCTCTTGGAGCGCTTTGGTAGAGATCAACACGAATTGTTGATTCGCCAACTTTTCAGCATTCGTCAACAGGGTGCGGTGTCCGAGTATGTGGAGAAGTTCTCGGGTTTGGTCGATCAATTGATCGCGTATGGGCGTCAGACCGATCCACTTTATTATGCTATGCGTTTTGTGGATGGGCTTCGTGATGATATTAAGCATGCTGTTCATATGCATCGTCCTTCGACTTTGGATTCTGCTTGTGCTCTCGCTCTGTTACAGGAGGAGATGGCGGACCCGTCCAGACGCAAAGAGGGCCGCAAACCGGAGTACTCCTGGAGCAACCGACCGGTACCACGGAGTCCCCTGCCGTTACCTCCGCCGCCGCGACCTGATAAGTTGGGCTTGTCGTCCTCACCAGGGGAAGATCGACGTAGCCGTCCTATCGAAGACAAGCTGGCCACTCTTCGTGCTTATCGGCGTGCACGCGGACTCTGTGTTCGGTGTGCCGAGAAATGGTCTCGCGACCATCGCTGTCCTGAGCATATCCAGTTACACGCCTTGCAGGAAGTTTGGGATCTCTGTCACGTGGAGGAGGCTGGTTCCGATGCCGGGGAGCACCTGGCCGAAGGGGAGCAACAGCTGTTTGTCTCCATTTCAGTTTCGGCGGTACAAGGCTCTCGGAACATTCGCACGATGAAATTTCAAGGAACTATTCAGAACCGTTCCATACTGATTCTACTGGATTCGGGCAGTTCACACTCCTTCCTCAGTTCGGCAGTAGCTGCTTCTCTTTCAGGGGTTCAATCTCTACCCACGGCAGCTATGGTTCGTTTGGCTGATGGCAGTAGCGTTACTTGCACTTCTCATTTACCAGATGCTGTATGGTCAGTGCAAGGCTACAAATTCAATTCTCCGTTGAAGATTTTTCCACTGACCGTTTTTGACATGATTGTGGGTATGGATTGGCTGACCGAATTTAGCCCGATGAAGGTCCATTGGCGTGACAAATGGCTTCGTATTCCTTACAAAGACGGCTGGGCTGAGTTGCATGGCATTGACGCCCAGTTACCAGTGGGGTCGGTGGTGCAATTATCTGCAATCTCTTCCTTACCAACTGACAGTCCGGCTATATTATTCCCAGAAGTACAGGATCTTTTACGAGAATTTGACTCTGTATTTGCTACTCCATCTCAGCTACCACCCGAACGTGACTGTGACCATACAATTCCTTTAATACCCGGTGCCACACCGGTTTCGGTCCGGCCATATCGCTATCCTCCGGCTGTCAAAGATGAGATCGAGCGGCAGGTTCAGCAGATGCTTCAGTCGGGGGTTATTCGCCACAGTACCAGTCCGTTTTCTTCGTCCGTCCTGTTGGTCAAAAAGAAGGATGGTACATTCCGCTTCTGTGTTGATTTTCGGCATCTTAATGCAATTACGGTCAAGGCCAAGTATCCGGTGCCAATCATTGAGGAGTTGTTGGATGAGTTATCAGGGGCTAGTTGGTTCTCATGTTTGGATCTCACTGCGGGCTATCATCAAATACTGCTTCGCACCGGGGAGGAGCATAAGACGGCATTTCAAACACATACTGGTCACTATGAATTTCGTGTCATGGCCTTCGGCTTATCTGGAGCACCAGCTACATTTCTCAAAGCTATGAACACTACCCTTTCTTCACTCCTGCGCAAATGTGTCTTGGTTTTTTTTTGATGATATATTGATTTATAGTCACACCTTTGAAGAGCACTTGCAGCATCTTCGGGCAGTCTTACAACTCTTGCGCACTGACAATTGGTTGGTCAAGCGTTCTAAATGCAATTTTGCTCAGCGGGAACTCCGGTACTTAGGACATATCGTTTCAGCGGCGGGAGTCGCTACGGACCCAGCGAAAGTGCAGGCAGTGCTCCAATGGCCACAACCAGCGAACGTTAAAGAGTTGCGCAGCTTTTTGGGTTTGGCAGGGTACTACCGACGGTTTGTGCGGCATTTTGGTATCATCTCTAAACCGTTAACTGCACTTTTGCGTAAAGGATGTCTGTTTGTGTGGACTGACCAACATCAGCAGGCTTTTGCTACTCTGAAATCAGCCCTCACCGCGGCTCCTGTCTTAGCATTGCCGGATTTTCGCCAAGTTTTCGTGATTGAGACTGACGCTAGTGGCAGCGGCATTGGCGCCGTGTTAATGCAGGCGGGTCACCCTTTGGCATTTTTAAGCAAGGCCTTGGGCCTGCGTTCCTTGGGACTTTCCGCATACGAAAAAGAGTACATGGCAATCTTTCTAGCGGTCGATCACTGGAGATGTTATTTGCAGCTATGATGTGAGCACTGGTGGTTCCCAGGTGGCTGGTATCGGCGGGTCTTCAGTTGATGAAACCAAGCACCGTGCGGAAGAGAAGGTCGGCCCATGTGCGGCAGCCGGGCGGAGGCCCAAGAAACGTAACGTGAGGTTCTACGGTCCGGAATGGAAGCATACGGCGTAGCCAATGGGAACTTCTCCGCCTGCGTGCGGATAAAGTAAGGTGCTGGGGACCATGTAAGAACATCAAGAAAGACAACAACGATCTGAACCTTCCTTCGGTGCTCTTCTTGCTCTCGCTACCCTGTTCTTCTTCTCTTCCAGTCACTGCTGTTAACAGGAATCAAGAGTGTCGTATGCCAACTTTGGTGAGAAAGAATAAGAGAATTTTTAGAAATGTAGAGCAATCCCAGTATGGCCCAACCAATAAGCTAGGTGCCTACGCGTTGCCAAATGATGTTTCA
The DNA here is from genome assembly GCA_017311315.1 of Dendrocalamus latiflorus. NCBI lineage: Eukaryota > Viridiplantae > Streptophyta > Magnoliopsida > Poales > Poaceae > Dendrocalamus > Dendrocalamus latiflorus. The sequence goes on from CM029664.1 coordinate 37,343,597, forward strand.
GTGTTTCGTGTTCGTTGAACTAGTTGCTCACCGGGCTTGTCAGGTCGTCAATTTTTCTTGGTTATTTGAAGGAAAAGAACGCTGTTATTGTTGGTCGCTGGGCAGAACCCGTTTGGCATTGCACTTCTGTATGACCGGATAGGCAGCAGAGAGGGTGAATGGTATCTAGAAATTTTTCCTCCAAATATTTACAAATCATTTACTTCAATAACTACAAAGTTATGAAAATTGGGATATGAAGTCTACATGAAAAACAGAAGAGTACAGAGCTCAGTACGATCATATCAGAGCACTACGTGGTCGAGTTATGACCACTCGTCGGAAAAATAACGTGGTCGGTTATGACTATCAGCCGGAAGCCAACGTACATAGTCGGAGCTCAACTGTCGAACGGATCTCAATGTAGTCGAAAATCAACTATCGGACAGAGATCATCGGACAGAGATCATCGTGATCAAAGATCAACTGCTAGTCAAATCCTAACATAGTCGATAGCCGACGTGGTTGAAACCAATGTGGTCGAAACCAACGTGGTCGGAACTAACGTGGTCGAAACCAGCGTGGTTGAAGCTAATGTAGTTGAAACCAGTGGTCGAACCCAATGTGATCGAAACCAACGTGGTCAAAGACATATGTGGTCGACACCTCCGTAGTCGATGTCCAGAGTGCGATCAAAAAATGCATGTGGTCGAAGACCAGTGTGTGGTCGTAACAGTTCAAAATATGATCAAAGTTATCTACGACCATTGAGTAATCGAAACCAAAGTGGTCGAACCAAACCATACTTCAACCAGTGAGGTCGATGACCAATGAATGGTCAAAAACCAAAGTGGTCGAAAAGATTCGAACTTCAACCCATGAAGTCAACTATCAATGAAAGAACAAAAATCGAAAAGTAATCGTATGACCAGCGTGGTTGAAGACCATTAAGCAGTTGTAACCAAATGTAGCAGTTGTAACCAGATGTAGTTGTAAGCAACTCGAAAAAGCAGTGGAGGCACACGACCAAAAGATCTAAGATCATTGAGCGGTCAAAATCAGATGGTCGTAAACGACTAGAAGTATCAAAGAAGGCGCACAACCACCAGATCTAAAATCCTCAAATCATTTGATTAAGAGATCAAATAGCCATGAAAATTTATATGTAAGTTACTTAATGTCTCAGAAAGCTAATCCAATCTTGGATGGAAAACTCAGTAATAAAGTTAAGACCTTTTTATGATTTGATCAAGGGCGTACAAAACAGAGACCTGAGATCGAAAAGATGAATAGACCATGCTCGTGGAAAGAGAATAGCCAAGATGGCTTTGAGTACGATCCCACAAAATACAGCAAGTGAGACCATCAACAAGATCAAACAAGGACAACCTCTCAAATCAAGAAGGGAAAGGAACATAACCAAAGAACAGAACCGAAAAGAACAGAGAAAGAACAAAACCAAAACAGAGCAAACTCAATCAGACAAAAGATACACAAAAGGTAGATCAATGATTGATGTATTGCTGACTTGAGATGATTGGTTTTACAGCCACTCCACTCAGAAGGACAGAGCCTTAAAGCTAGAGCACACACCCACTCTCTAACCTAACTCCCATGGGAAGGAGGAGGCGCCAGCCGCCAAAGGCTTAGCCAACCTTCTCACTCCATCTAGCTCTTGCCTCTCCTCCCCTTTTATAGGCTCACGACCTAAACCCAAAAACTTAATGCATCCCCCCATTAGGCCAAACTAGGGATAACATGTTAACCCCACCCAACACTGATTTTACTCTCTCTCTCTCTCTCACGCTTCTCAAAGCGGCTTACAACCATTAAACCATTAGTAAATCAACACTTGATCCACTTCACATTTGCAAACTCCTCAAAAATCAAACTCGTAAACCAAAAAAGCGATCTTTTTGCAAACTCCTCAAAAACCAAACTCACCCTCCACAGATACTCTAATCCAAAAGTCAACTACTCATCACAACCATAGGGTGACTTTCACATGGTCTTACAATCTCCCCTTTGATGAGTATATTGATAAACGCCGAAATGGCATGAAAAGAGTGTTTTTGAAAAGAAAAGCCAGAAGTTGTAAAAACCACACATGGTCCAAAAGAAGAGAAGAAAGAACTCACAACCATATTGGCAAAGTGTGAAATGGAGCAAACAACAAGAAAGAGTAAGTTTTCTATAAAAGCTTCAAATCACACCTAAAACCTCATAAAAACCCAATATTGCTCATGGTCCAAAGAAAGGAGCAATTGCTCACCATGGCCATTTTCATAGCACGATGATGAGCCAAAAATGCAAAAGAGAGCAAATGATGTGCAATGAAGCTCCCCCGCACTCAAATATCTCATTTGACATTTTTAGGATCCAGTTAGCAAGTTTTGCAATTCATACCAAGCATTTTCCCCCTAATGTCTTTTGCACCCCTTAATGCCTTTTTCTCAATCATTCTCCCCCTTTTGGTAATAGAGCCATTAAGATGTATGTAAGAAGATAGAGCATGAATGAAATAGAGTGACTGTATTTTATTTATTTTAAACATTTATAAGCCATAAAAATTATCCAAAGTGACTTTTCAAATATTACACCAAGCCATAAAAAGTGAAAGCACTCTTTAGATCATGACAAACTATGTATAGTCAAAGCTAAAACCACATAAGCCATAATCTAAAATTAAATAGTTTAGACTTTGAGAAGACTTTTGCACCTATTACTAGATTAGAAGCCATTAGGATTCTCTTAGCTTTTACAACCTCTAAGGATTTCGAACTATATCATATGTATGTTAAGACTGCATTTCATAATAGTTTTATAGAAGAAGAAGTCTATATTAACCAACCTCTTGGGATTGAGTCTAAAGTTTCTAAATCATGTCTACAAACTGTTCAAAGTCTTGTATGGTCTTAAGCAAACACCTAGGGATTGGTATGATAGCCTTAGGTCATTTCTGTTGAAAAATAATTTTCAAATGGGCAAAGTAGATAGAACACTGTTCACCCTCAAGCATGGTAGTAATGTCTTGGTTCGAATCTATGTGGATGATATTATTTTCGGTGACTCATCTCATGCTTTAGTTTCTAAGTTTTCAAACACCATGAGCAAGGAGTTTAAGATAAGCATGATGGAAGAGTTGATTTACTTCATTGGAATCTAAATCAAGCAGATGAAGCAAGGTATATTTATGCATCATGTCAAGTGCATTAAGGACCTGCTTCGACGCTTCGACATGCAAAGTAGCAAGTCAATTTCCACCCCCAATGGCTTCTACGTTGAGTTTGAATCCATATGATAATGGTGAGCATGTTGATTAGAAGGAGTACAACGGTATGATCAGATCCCTCCTATATCTCACGGCGTCGAGGCCAGACATACACTTCTCAATATGTCTATGCACTTGATTTAAGGTTTCCCCTCACGCATCTCATTGCCAAGAAGTGAAGCACATCTTTAGGTACCTCCAGCCCACCTTTGAGTTTAGATTTTAGTATTTTTCTTCCTCTTGTCTCTCTCTTCGTGGTTTCTCAAATGCAGATTTTGGAGGTTGTATGACAGATAGGAAGAGTACCTCGGGCATTTGCCATTTCTTAGGCACTTCTCTTGCCTCATGATCCTCTAGGAAGCAGTGTTTTGTTGCACAGTCTATAGCTAAGGCTAAATATGTAGCTATTGCTAGTAGTTACTCTCAGATTATTTGAATCTCATCTATTCTTAGGGACTTTGGTTTAGAGTTAGATAGTGTTCCATTCTTCTGTGATAACACTAGTACCTTTAATATAGATAAGAACTCGACGCAAGATTCTGGAACCAAATAAATAGACATTAGGTATCACTCTTGTGGGAGGAGTTGGGGATTATTCATCCTATGGGACTGATTAAAAGGGGAGTTCATTTAATTTGCATGCGTGTATAATATACTACATATTTACCTTCTATTTTTTAATTACAATATAGTTTAGAGCTTTGTCTATTATACATGCTTATTTTTTGTATCTAGTCAAACCTGCTTTAATAAGCTTTCTTTATTATGTGCTTACATGTGTAGCTTAGTTTGTGCCATGACTAGTTCATTTAACTTTGTACAACTTGAACTAAAGTTATCTAGGCTAGATCTTTTGAATTGTATAGTTTTAGTGATCGTTTTCTGATTTCTGTCGCAACAAATTGCTCAGTTGAGTTTTGAGTCTGAATCTAGTTTGAATAGAGCTTTCTAGTTTCTTTGTAAAGTATTTAGTAGTTTTTGCCTTTTCATTACTTTAATTGATCTCAATTATGCTTATAATTGTATCTCAGTATTTCTTTCTTATGAGACTTTGTCATTACACTTGCATGAACTCAAGGAGAGTTATGTATGACTAAGACCATTTTTAAAAGATTTTGCTTGATATGGCCGACAATGGCTTGAGATCAATCAAATTAATTGAATGCAATTAATTTAAATTGGTTGAAACTCAGGAAGTGGTTATAGATGGTTTCTAGTCTAGAACTTGCTTTCCTGAGATAGACTATACAAATATAAGTTAAAATTTGAACTGAAACTTGTGTAGGACTTGCTCCATCAAGATAAGTTATTTATCTAGTCAAGTGAAAGTACAAATTGTCTTTTAGCTAAGTGAGTTATTCGGGAGTTCTTTAACTTATTTCTTACCTGACTTAGAATCTTAGCTCATTTTACACTTTGTCTTATCATGACTCAGATTAGGATGTCTCTAGCTATACTTGTGATTTTGATATAAACTGGCATGTTTTTAATCATGTAATCACTTTTGGCTTGCTTTGATATATATGTTCTTACATGATTATGCAAGCTAATTAGCATGTTTTGGTGAAATGCCTTTAATTTTTAAAACTCCGAATCGAACTAAAATATAAAAATTACCAAAAATAGTCATGTTTACCTCTCAAGCTTCATTATTTTCTTCCTTTCTTTACTTGATAAATTCATTGTCAATAGGAGAGAAGTTGTGGTCAGGCCGCCATTGCACTTGCGGTCTAATCGGCCTTGTGTTGTCGGTGAGTGATTTTGTTATCTTAGATCTTTAGCATTGTTTTTATAAAGTATAGTTAGTGCAATCTGAACTTACTAAATCTCATAGTCATCAAGTAAAGATTTTAAATACCACCAAAGAAAAATATTTGAACAATTATTCACCTTTTTCTGGTTGTCGACATCAGTCCTGGACCTTCAGAACGTGTGGCTGGAGATGTCATCGGTAGCGATCATTGGGTCTACGAAAGCATAGCACCATAGCACGGAGTATAACTCATCACATGTACTCCGTCCCAGGGACAAGGAAGAGCTCCGTCACATGTAGGCAAGCATGTGTGGTAGTGACGTACATACATTACATACACATGTTTCATGCGTGCCGCGCGCATCACCGTTCACCAGACCGACTCCTACCGATTAAACGGCTGAATTTATTGGGGTCAAAGCCAAGCGCTGCTGTGCTGCATGCGATTGCTCGCGGCGAGGTCGTCGTCAGTGTCCACCGTGTGGCTCTGCGCCTCTGCCCCTTCGCCTCTCTGCTCCACTAAGAGGCCGGCCGAAGCAACAGTAACCGCGCGCCGGCTGGGCTGTTGCGCTTGAACTGAACGGGCACGCGCGCGCGCGCCGAACGTGCGCCCGTTACGGTGCGCGTGCATCTGAAGGGAAAATCGCGAGCGCCGGCTCCGCCGCGCCGAGTCATCCACCAGTTCAGTTGAGGGCTGGAGTAAGCTCGTTGGTCGAGCCCAACGTCGGTGCGTAATCGGCAGAAAAGTACGAGCCCGTTCGAGCTATCTGCACCGGCCGTCGAAGCCCAAAAACAAAGTTTCCCGAACGAACGCTCACCAAAGACGATTCTCTCTACCGGTCTACCCCTCTCTCTGACTCTCTCTCAGAAAGAGAAAGAAACGATACTCTTATGGAGATCCTGTTGAACTCTAGCTACCAACACCGATAAAAGAACTAACAGACCATCTGTACCACAAAAATCTAGCAGGGCGTGTATTTGCCTCATGAGGCGATGTTGGGTATCAATGTCATCAATACGAGCTGGCCGTACGTAGACGTGTACCAATGTGCAGATTTTTAGCATATTTAGCGCTATTTATCACTATATTTACAAAAAAATAGTCATATATCTAGCGTATTGATAAAAATAACGTTTTTACCGTCCGGTGGCCGGGCAACAACGCCTGTGGGCTAACGCGTAACCGCTGCCGTCCCATGGCCGGATAGCAGGTGGCCTGCCGTCCCATAGCCGAACAGCAGGCATCCTACCATCCCACCACCAGATGGCAGGGGCCTGCCGTCCCATGGCAAAGCGGTAGGTGATTAGCTGGTTTAATCACCTGCCCTAATTTATTTTTCTGCTTACTAATTGCTTAAAATTTTTAAATATAGCAAAAGACATCAAAAAATTACCAAATTTTATGTGCAGCCTCTTGACATAACGTACTTAGCTGTGTAATTTTTTGGTAATTTTATCCACTATGAATGTTGCTCAAAATTTTGTACAATTTTAATATTTGTAGCAATTATTACATATAGCAAACGAGCTCCACAAATTACAAAATTTTGTGGGACATACTCATAGTAATGGTGTAATTCGTATGTAATTTCATAATTTTTGAACATAATTACTATGACTATGTCATAGCGAATGAGCTCGAAACATTACAAAATTTTATGTACAGCCTCTGGACACAACTTACTTGATTGTGCAATTTTTGACAATTTTTATGAAATTTTAAATTAATTATTTTAAAATCATTAAGCTTTTATATGGATTTTCTGTGAATTTTCTAGATTTTTAAAATGAATTTCAAAGCTAAAAAGTATTTTTGTAAAATTTAAAGACCAACTTTAAGTGGGATATATTTTTCCTAAGTCCAGAATATATTCAAGAATTTATGTGAATTTTTTAGACTTTATTTGTTATTTTTCTAAGTGTTTTTGAAACCTCTTAGTTTTTTTAAAAATTAAAAATGAAAATTAAACCCAACTATCTCCCGAGACTAACACGTGTCCGTCCCGAATTATATCCATCGCTGTTGATCTAATCTCAGTCGTCCAAGAAATTTTATTGTGTCACAGTTGCACAGTGTGATTTATGTAACGACCTAACAAATCATTGACACGTATAAAGTAAGTCGTGGTCGTGAGCCGTGGTCATAAGCCATGGTCGGGAGACGTAGTTGTAAGTCGTGGACATGAACAGTGGTCGTAAGTCATGGTTGTGAGTCGTGGTCGTATACCAACTTACGACCACCGCTTGTGACCAGTAAGCAACTATTAAAAATTATTTTTTCGTACAACTGAGCTCTATAGCAGATATTAAAAATTAAATTTTCTGTACAATCATTGTAGCAAGTATTAAAAATTAATTTTTTCCATACGATCTACAGTACTGATGCAGTGTTGCTTTCGACCACTATAAACCTTCGACCACTCTAAACATGCAACCGCTCTAAACCTTCGACCACGCTAAACTTCCAACCACTGAAAGCCTCCGACCGCCGTAGCTTTCGACCACATACGGTGTTCGACCGAGCACTGTAGCTTCAACTACTATTGCTTCCGACCATAATTTATTCTGACCATTGTGCGTCGACCTCTAAAGCTTCCTACTACAGCCGCTCCTTCGACCACCATATAGACTTCGACCGCTATAGCTTCTTCAACTATCACAGTCAATCCAGATTACATTGCCGCTTTCAACCACACTGCAGCTCCCGACTACAGACTTCCCCGACCGCTGTTGCTTTTGACCATCGACCTTGTTGCTCGACTACGGTCGCTCACTCCCAACCTTCGACCGCCGACCACTCACAAAATATTATAACTTCTGACCACTTTTCCTTCACAAAAATAATTCCAAAAATTCCTTTTATTCATTTCTTTAGAATTTCAACTTCCAAAAGCCTGTATTCCTTTAGGACTCTTTTGGAATTTTTGGAGTTTATTTCAATTTGTATGGATTTTATTTGAGTTTTATTTATGTTTGTTAGGTTATTTTCATGGGTAGACTATGACGATTCTGAGGATTTCTTCGATGGCAATTCTCACTAATTTGCAAAGCAAAGCAAGTTATATAATCATGTTGATCCTAGTTTGTAAATAAAATTATACTGTTTTAAATTATTCTGCATGTATATGTGCAAAGGATGCAGTGGGAAAGAAAACATAACAGTAACGGGCCATAAAATATGTGAAGGATAGAGGTCATGCCCTACAAAAGATGCATCGTATATCACTAATTATGATTAAATTAGCTGCCTGCTAAGCCACCCTTACTTGATTAGGCACTGCCAAGCAGGCCGAGCTCGGCAGGTGCCCGGAGCAGGTGGGCAGAGGGCAGGCGCTGGGGCAAAGGCGTAGCAGGGCGCGGGCGGCGGGCAGGTGCGCTAGCTGGCTTGGCTACTAGCGGAGAGAAATTCCTTATTGTGTGGGCGACCACGATGACATGCCGACGCGACATTTGATTCCCGTTTTATTCGCTCGGGGATTCCACGTACACTTGCGTGGGAATGTCACCACGAATGCTTTCCCGAGCACATAAAATGGGAGCCCTCGGTCTTCCCTCTCAACCAAACCATGCTTAGTTTCTTTCTTGTCAAGCGAGAGAGCAGCGAGTGAGGGGGAGGAAAGAGAGATTGAAAGGAGAGTTTGCAATATATTTTTGAGGGGGAGTTAGCTGTGATTTATGATCTTTCACTGTTAGAAGCATTGTGGAGTGAGTGAAGATCATCAGAAAAAGGTATGCTTCATTCGAATATGAGCAATGTACTTGTAATGATGGTTTTGTAATGTGGAATGTGCTAGGTATCTATGTTTAGTTGATGAATGTGTTTCTATAATTAGCCATATTTAGGAAGTATTAGTGGCAAGAATGATTATTTATTGTATGGCAGTACGACACAGGTTATCGGGCTTTGCTATAGCGGGCTATCGTTGATGCATCGTCCATGCAACATGTGACATCGATGCTTTACAATTACGAGATTCATTGCAGTTCTACCTTCCGTCGGCTTAACAAAATATGTTTCCCTCCACAGGACGCCAGGAATTTCGTGAAGGACTGGGTGCAGCAGATGTTTGGCGCTCAGGGGATTGGACCCACTCAATTCTCGGTGCACCAATTTTCACTCGGCCACCATCATAATATGACTTGTGCGACATATGATGCTCCCCGGACAGGCTGACCTTCCTTTAGGACCAGCTTTGATGCTAAAGGAAGCAGATAGCAGACAACCCTTAATAGGATATTGCATTCAGTCCAGCTCCTCAGTCCAAGCAAGTCAAAAAATCTATTCCACTAACCCTGCGCGTTTGTGCCATTAGTATCGAACTTAAATATGTACTCGTTAGTGCTTTGTCCCCGTTGTAGCAGACCGAAATTAATTTTGTCGATGAGTGTAGTGCAATTCTACAATGCCAAGGATCTCTCGGTGATTTGACAACACGAATAGGCATTTTCTATTTATTTGAAAATATTTATCAGTTTTTCTCAGTAAGTTCACACCACGCATTAGCTTTCGATAGTGATTTGATAATACGTTCCAGCTTTTCTCAGAGAGTTCGCACCATGCACTAGATTTGCCCAGTGATTTGATAACACGTACCAACTTTTCTTAGCAAGTTCACAACACACACCAGCTTTACCTAATGATTTGACAACACATACAGCTTTCTTAGCGAGTTCACAACAAGCACTAGTTTTTTTGCAGTGATTTAACAGCACGTACCAATTTTTTTGCAGCGAGTTGACAGCATGTACCAGCTTTCTACAGCGAGTTTTGATAGCACGTACCAACTTTTCTAACTGGATAGACAGCATGCGATATCTTTTATCATTGATCAGAAAATCAAGCACTAGCTTTACAACAGTAAAATACCAACATGTACAGCTTTATTCCCAAATAGTGCACACCGACTGCCTAAAAAATCCGGTCAGCCCCTACGATTGGATCCAAGACTCCACTCATGTTGATCTCAAAACTAGGGAAAGAGGAGATACAGGACATCACTACCCCGCTGTTAGTGATGTAGAACTACAAAGAGTTGTTTCACAAGCAAAAGTGGGTGGCCAAGAAGAAGGGATTCTACCCGAATAATTCTTGCAAGGATGTACCCGTGGAAGCCAGAGTTTCCGCAGTCGCAGTGTGATTGCAGCAATCCAGTACATATCATTCAGTCCACACACCCGGCAACCGTTGCCCGAGTGCACTACATGTGCGACAAAGTTCTTATAAGCATGTATTGACACTTGACATTGCATGCTTCATTTCACATATCTCTAACCTACTATGTCCATGCCGGTAGATCATAGAAAGTTGCTACTTCTTCTGATGGATCAATGGCCTAGAGATGTATAACATGGCATTCACCGAGAAAAATACATGCTCAACAGGGAGAACGGTTTTCGAGGCGTTACCCTGGCCCCGAGCAATCGGATCAGGATAGCCCTCCTTTTTCTCAGTCGGATCGGGCAGACCTAGCTGCAAACCAGACTTTTCCTCTTTTTTTCTTTTCTCTCTTCTTCTCTTTCTTTCTTTTCCTCTCTTCCTTCTCTCTCTCCTTTTCTTTCTTTTTTCCTCTTCCTCTTTCTAGTCGGCCGGCGCCCCTCTTTCTTTCCTCTTTTTCTTCACGGGCGGCCGCACTCCCTTCTTCCTCTCTTTTCACGCTGACAGCCTCCCTCCTCACCTAATCCCCTTCCACGGCCGGCGCTTTCTCCTCACTCCCACTCCCGCGCCTCTCTTCTTCCTCTCAATCGGCCGATGCGCCCCCTTCTCCTCTTCTCCCTCGCCGGAGCCGGCCCTCCCCCTCGATCCCTTGCGTGGCGCGCAGCCGGCAGAGTAGGGAAGCGGCAAAGGTGGCGGGCTGAGACAGCAACGGCGCGCAGGCGGTAGCAGCGCGCGGCGAGTGTGGCGGCAAGCACGCGGTGCGGCGGCACCGGAGGGCGATGAGCGGTAGCTGCAGGAGGCAGCAAGAAGAGCACAGGAGAGGTGGCAGCAGCTCGAAAGCACGGGAAGGAGGAGAAAAAAATCGGTTTTGCTTCTCCCTTTGCCTCTCTCTCTCATATATATATCTGTGGGATGGGCCAGGCTTGGCCAGGTATTACAGGCAGATCGACCACGATTATTTGCAACGTGATCCATGGCACGTATCGACCATGGCATATCAACCACATCATTTGCAATGTGATCCGTGGCACGTATCGACCACTGCAGATCGACCATGACATATCGACCATGGTATATCGACCACGATATTTGCAACGTGATATGCGGCACATATCAACCATGGCATTTGCAATTTGAACCGTGGCACATATTGACCACAGCATTTGCAACGTGATCCGTGGCACATATCGACCATGGCATTTGCAACATGATCTATGGCATGTATCGACCATGGCAGATCAACCACGACATATCAACCATGACAGATCGACCATGGTGTATCCACCACGATATTTGCAACATGATCCGTGGCACGTATCTACCACGACAGATCGACCATGGTGTATCAGCCATGGCATATCGACAATGATATTTGCAATGTGATCCATGGCATGTATCGGCCCCAGATGGTCGTAGCTACAGTGCATGGTTGCACGCTGCGCATGTAGATGTCTAACCACTAGCATTACATAGTGCTCACAAATATCGAGCGCTTGCATGTAACGCAACCGAAGCAAAGTTTGTTTTTAATACGACTAGCGTGACATATATTTTATGCACGTAGTGTAATAGAAGTATTTCATTATTTCATTCATTTTTATTATTATGCGTGCACACGACCAAGGGTGCCACCTTCCTTTTTATTACTTGAATTTATACATATATAGTTCAAGCTTTTGATTGAGATGTGAGACGTTGCGAGCAATTCGGTGTGCTATGCAACACCTCCTCAAATTGATGTCGAAGAGAACAACGTGGTCGAACTAACATGGTTGACCAACGTGGTCGCACATCGTGGTCGACACAACATGTCCGAAACTAGCATATTAAGTACTTATCGCCGGTGGAGTATTAGCCGTTGGATGATTTCCTGGCCCATGTATGTCATGACAATTTTCATTTAAACTTTATTTTATATTGTAACGGATTTTAGTCGTCGGCATAATTTATTAAACTGATGCTTATTATTATTATTTAAATTTACTTATTTATATTTTAAGTTCAGGACAAAATCGGTGCCAACACTTTCAAAAGGCGCATATGTATCTTAGTTATAATTAGGGTTGATAGTTGGCACATATTACCATTTGTATTGTACAAGTAGTGAGGTAAACATACGCACATAACCAAACCCTACACACTATGTAATTTGCATCTTCATTACGAAGTACTTTGCCGACTTACACATGGTCTATTATAACAATTGTTTACAATAATGTATCTCTACTATATAACACAGAGAGTTGATAATGATAGTTTATCTGCCCCTCCGATCCCCCTTGTACCTTCCTAAAAATTCCTACGTATACATGGGCAAGATTTTGTCTGTATAATATGATTTGTTAATGCATAACAAACCACACATTTTTAACTACTTTGCATAAATATTCATCTAATTACAAAAAAAACCTAAACTGGTCGTGTGGCAACCGAGCACCCCTACCCCCGAACCCCCACCCCAGCATGCCTGCCCTGTCCATCTATCGAGCCTGGCCTGCTCGACAGCACTTTACCGAGCGGGCTCAGCAATGCCCCTGTTGCCACTCTGCGCCATTAGAGCTGGGACTTGGGCTGTGCTTTTTTGGGCCAGCCCAAAGCACGGCCGGCCCGGCATGGCCCGACACGTGGCGGGCCGGCACGGCACGAACGGTGGGCCGGGCCGGGCCTGGCAAACCGGCACGGTGGGCGGCACGGCACGGCACGACAGATCGTGCCGTGCTTGGGCCGGCACGACACGGGAAGCACGCGCGGGCACGGGCGGCACGGCAGGCACGCTGGCGCCAGCGGCTGGCCGCCTCGGCCTCTACCTCGCCTCCCCCAGCCCCCTCCCGTCGACATCTCACAGGCCACGGCCATCCCCAGATTCCCCAATCCCCACAAGCACAGTCCATCATCCATCACAGAGCAGAGACCAGAGAGAGAGTAAAGGGGAAGGAGGCACACCGATCACCGGAGCTCGCCGCAGGAGGAGGAGCGCTGTAGCCGGAGCCGAGGGCAGCATCTCGCGTCGGCGCCCCAGTCGCCGCCGGCCATCCGCCGCTGGTGGCTGTAGTCGATGCCGTCGTCGCCATCGCTCGGAGCCAGGGGCGGCAGGGCAAGATGGGGGCGACCGGGGGAGGAGTGGGGCGGCGGGGGGAGGAGTGGGGCTGCGGGGGACAAAGGGGCGCGGAGGAGGAGGGGCGACGGGGGAAGGCGGGGGCAACCGGGGGCGGCGAGGGAGATCTGGGGAGGAGGGGCGGCGGGGGGAGGAGGGGAAGGAGGGGGCGGTGGGGGAGGAGGGGGCGGCGGCGGGGAAGGGGCGGCCGGGCGAGGAGGGGGCGGCAAGGGAGATCTAGGGAGGAGGGGAAGGAGGGGCGGTGGGGGAGGAGGGGGCGGCCGGGCGAGGAGGGGGCGGTGGGGGGAGGGGGCGGCCGGGCGAGGAGGGGGCGGCGAGGTAGATCTGGGGAGGAGGGGGCGGCGGGGGAGGAGGGGAAGGAGGGGGCGGTGGGGGAGGAGGGGGCGGCGGCGGGGAAGGGGCGGCCGGGCGAGGAAGGGACGGCGGGGAGATCTGGGGAGGAGGGGCGGCAGGGAGATCGTGGCCGTGAGGGAGAAGGGACTGAGGGAGGCGCTGGATCGGGGGAGGAATGAACTGGGCGGCAGCGAAGTAGGGTTAGGGTTTTAGATATTTTTGTGATTTAGTCCTTCATGTTTTCTGAAATCTATGAATAGGTTTTATCTATTTTGATTTCTTCTATTCTAGCCCTTGTAAATTCTAATTTCATCACGAAAAGATCCTATACATCCGTTGTAACATGTATATCTGTAAGGAGCAGTCCTTAAAATGCCAAATTTGAAGATTGAGCTAGGTTTTGGAGATGTGAATGTGTGATGTATGTATATATATAAGATCATGAGGAGAAAGATGAGGATGGTTGGATCTTAATCTAATGAATGAAAAAAGTGAACCCTAAGTCGCATCCTCACGAAACCCTAAGTAATGAGTATTTTCAATGTTGCTCCTCTTTAGGTCACCACCACCGAACTCTAAGTCGCATCCTCACGGCTTTCTTGCTTCTTTGTGTAAAATCGTATGGCTGAACTACTGGAGAAGAAGTTCAATCAAATCAACATATTCTGACATATATTATAATTTGACAACATAGCTCACCCCATTGTGATTTTATTTTATGTAAGCAAATTACTACTACATGCGCTTCTAATTCTAACATAGCTCCCTTCACCGACTGTCATTTTAATTCGAGCATTTGATGAGATAACCACCCCACGTATGTTACAATTAACCATTATGTAAACAGAGATAGACTGTTATTGGTGTGTGTGTGTGTATTCCAAGTAGTTACTAAATGTTCCAAAAACTATTTAAAATTGATTTCTTAACTATAGTAAGCTACACTCATGACTCTCCTTGAGCTTTTCTAGTTGACTAGTTGGGCAACCCTATGCTAGATTGTCGGGCGATGAGCTAGATGTCCATGTACGTCACAGTTCAATTTGCACCAAGATATGCATACCATTGGACTAGATGACCAAGTTCGGAGGTGGAATGGCATGAGACAATAGTATCGAATTTTAAGTAGGTTTTTAATAAGGCGGGTACAAGAGAAAGAAAGATAGCGGCCACCGCTACCATTGTCGTCGTCGCTTTCGTCATGTATAGTTACTTTGGGCTGGGCTTGGGCTGGCACGGCACGAACGCCGGCACGGTGGGCTTTGGGCCGTGCTTGTGCCTGGCCGAAGGCGAGGCGGGCCGGCACGGCACGACGAAATGACTGGGCCGAGCTGGAACGGCACGAAACGGCCCGAAGCACGGTGGGCCCGGACCGTGCCGGCACGGCACGGCCAATTCCCACCTCTATGCGCCATATCCACGTTAGTCCATCCCTGGCAAGCTTCTCAGGCACGATAGATATCATTTACCACGTCTTTCAAACTCGAGCATAGGACTGTTTTAAGAGAATGTGTCCGACGTCAAATTTGAAAATATAAATCTACAACGATGGATATGTGAACAGTTGGCAAAGTACTCCGAGCCTTGATCCATCGATCCTAGGTGGTGATCGGTTCGGCTGAAAAGCTCATGGCTTATGGCTGAAAACACTGTAGGTGGCTGAAAAAAGCACTGTAGCTGACAGAGGCTTATTTAGCATAATTAAATTTAAAAAAATTTAAAAATATAAAAAATATGTTAGTCCATTACGTATAATACAAACAAATACGGGAAAAAAAAGAACCGGCAAAAAAGCTCAACAAAAAGCTAAAAGTTCAGAAAAAGACGAAACTTATGAATAGTGAAAAATAAGCCAGAAGCCAGAAGCCGAAGCCGAGTTGATAGGGCCGTGAAGCCTGCAGCAGCTTATGTGTCGCTTTGTTGCCAACCCATACACTGTAGCCTTTTTTGCGATGAATGATGACACAACAGCAACTACGCCGTGACGGTCCTAGGTGTCTAATAATATCAGGCTTGCTCAACTGAGTTTCAGCTTTTAATTTTTAATTTCTATCATTTTTATTTTTAATTTTTAGGCTTTTTGTCTTTTTCATATTTCTTTGTATTGTTTGTGATGAGATAATTATTTTTGTTTTTTAAATTTAATTACATTGAAAAAAAATTACAACAACTATAGAAAAAAGCTTAAACAGTATAAGAAAAGTTTTAAAGCCTGAAGCAAGAGCTCAAATGAGCACTTGTCTGTGTCTGTCGCGACGTAGCAATGCATGCCCGAGACCAAACTGTCCTGCAACTACTGAGCGGGTAGTACGTGGTACCGGCACTCACAGGTAGCCAACACTATTCGCTAGGGCATGATGGATTGATGGATGGGGACGGCGTCCGCCATCTACTTCGTCACAATAATGTCCACCAGCACAAGGACATGTCGCATGCGTATGCCTCAGACAGGTACAGCGGTGAGGTCACCCGATCTAGGCAACTGATCCAACCAAACGTGCGGCTAAAATAGAACTGGTTGAAAGAAGCAGTGACTAGTAGGGATGTTTAAATTAGTTTTTGTCTTTTAATTTTTAGCTGGGTTGATTTTCAAAGCGTGTTTTAAATAGAGGTGTTCAAATCAGTTTTCTGATGAGCGCCACCGGAGCTCTGCCGTCACCAAGAGCCCACGTCATGGCGGCTGCCTTGACGCCACGAGCACCGCCGCTGAGCTTCCCTGCTCATGTCGCCATGGTGCTTCTCCTGGACTCGTTTTCGGCTTTCATGCCACCATAGTCGAAGTTGAGCGTCCCTTCGTGACGTCAAGACTTGCATGCCGGAACGACGCAGGAGTCTGAGCCAAACCTCCCGACCAAGAACACACCTGTGAGATGAGAGCATGGTCCGAGGTTTCTTGTTCTTGCGAGCAGAAGGTGCACAATCCTTGATTCCGTAGGCCCCGCCGCTGCACTCTGTCCGCTGTCCGACACCTCCGTTGCAAAGCGAGCCACAAGAAGAAATTGCATTCGAGAGGAACCCTCGATTTACATAGATGTGTACCACCCGGGAAGAAAGCCAGTCCGTTGAAAAACGCTCTGTAAGCGCTCGCCGCTGGGTACTGCAAAGAGTCCGACCACTTCCATTGAATTTGGTCCTCACTCCTCAGTGCCTGGCTGTAGCTGTACATTAAGGAGCTCATCCCAGAGCCTGATGTACTCAACTAGGATCGGAACCGTTAGGGAGCCCTTGATATCCCGAACCCATTGTCTGTTGCTCATGCCAGCTTCCACCGCTCTACCACTTCTGTGTTGAAACTAATCTTGATATTTTGTATCTGCATATTTATTTTTTGTCTTGCATGTAGTTAGTATATCTGTGTGGTCCGGTATGGCTTAGCAGGAAGAGTGTGTATGGACATGGAGAGGTGCCGACGTGCCATACGAGACGGATGTTGCTGTGAGAAACGGTGCTCCATGCGAGAGCAGCGGAGCCAACGGACTGCACAAATTAGTCTCTGAGTCAGTGGTGTTGCAGGCCAAGTGATTTGGCTAGGTAGTTATCTAGTCTTTGCATGCATGGGTTGGTACCAAGTGATTTGGTCAAGATAGGTAGTTAGTACATGCATGGCATTAGTTAGTGGAGTAGTGGCACACGTCCTGGCCGTGAACATAGAAAGTGGATCAAAGCGTTGGCCCTTGGACTGAGTTAGTTGTGTGTGCGTGTGTTTAATTTAAGGCACTGTAATCAAGTTTCTTCATTGAGGCAATAGAGAAAAGAAAAACGACGTTTGGCCCAAAACTTCCCCTTTTGTGCTTGTGTGTGTTGTGTGAGACAACCAATAGAGAGAGGGAGTTGAGTGATTCAACTCTAACATTCTGATCTTAGATGGGTTGGCGTTCCAGACATTAGGGGGCTTAATCGTCGATCCTTGCAGCCAGTTATCAAGCCAGAAGAGCGCTAATTTGCCGTCAGCAAATCAACGTCGTCGGGACCGGCCTTATCTATCTCTGTAACCGCCCGATCTTTAATTGGACGGCGTCTCACGTATCATGACTGCCGTGTTTGGTGATGGTCCAGTACTTTACTCCGCATAATTAACAGCCGACCCCTGTGAGTCCTGTCAAATGTCCGTGCATGGCTAGCTTGCGTACGTGTCAGGTGTCACCACTCACCAACCGGTACAGGATTTATGCGATGGCGATGAGATTGATTAGACTGATTAGCTGGCTAAAATTTGGTTGAAACGTACGTACTAGGGCAGGTAATCGAGACCAGCAAGTTTTCCGTTCTTTCCTGTTGCGACTTATATTTTATATTTATAGTTTATATTTTTTCTAACGTAAATATTTATGTGAACAAATCGAATATCGATAAATTGATAAACCGTTTTAAAAGGACTGTCCCGATAAATCACTTCAAAATGATGACGGAGAAGTCATTCTATTTATTTATTTGAGAGAAGACATAAACCATAAGCCAAAAAGAACTCGACATAACGCTTCGTGATCGGAACTGTTCCACACAATCCGAATTTAGTTTAACAAATGTCGCAGCAATCACTAACCCATGCCGAGCTAGCCAAAGCCAACCCAAATTGGAGCATACGACTTATGGTTTACCCCGAACAAATAAATAAGATGGCTTCATCGCCGTCATTTCGAAACAGCTTGTAGTAACATCTTTTTCGAAGCGATTTATCAACATTGGTTCATTCGTATAAACACTCGTGCCAAGGCTAAAAACTATCAACCACAGCTATAAACTATAAGTCATAGCCAAAAAAAAAAAGAACGAGCTAATAAGTGGCGAGCAATTCAAGCACCGACGCGTCGTTTCGATTCCCCGCCGCGCGCGAACCACGGCCGTCCGGCTGAGAGGCGCCGGACGGGCCGCACCAATAATGCGGGATCAGCAGCTGTTCCGTCCCGTGGGTGGCAACGGGTTCGCGCGGCGCGCGTAGGCTGGCTCGATCGAACGATGGATGATTCGTCGGTTTCGCTCTGCTCCAGTTTACCTTTTGCTTTCTGCGTGCGCGCGCTCCTCTTTCCGGTGGCAGGCGTTGCTGCATGTTCGTGCCTTCCGCTGTGGCCACCAACTCGGGACGTTGGGATGGAGGGGGTCGATGCCTGTGACATGCAAGTCTGGCCCTGCCCCCTGCTCGCCTTTCCAGTTTTCATCACATCATTGCGCCGGCAGCATGGTCCCGCCCGTCCGCTTTGTTTGCGCTTCGGCTTTCGGGGTGTTGATCATTTGCATCGCGCCATCCCATGATGACGTTAACGTGCCATGACGCTGCTGCCCTGTTTACACAGTCTAGTAGGAGCATATGAGATTTGATCATTCTATGGACATGTTCGTACTAGCTATGGTTGATGGTTTTTGATAAAAATAAATAGTGGTTTTTAAAAGAAGTGAGAAAAAAAGGGAGAGATACGTGCACAAGATGGGAGCGAGAGGAGTGAAGAAACCACTTCAAAAAGTCGGATGGTCATATTATGTAATACCAGAAAAAAGAGATTGGGTGACTAGGCCAGGCCCAAAGCCATGCTGGCTCGGGCCACGCCAACCTCTTCTTAGGGGATACCAGGGGAAGGGACAAGGACCTTAACTATTCCCTTCCCTGTGTGCTTATCTCAGCCGCCCTATGTGCTCGTCTCAGCCGTCCCGTGTGCACGTCGTCGTTGGCCCTGCGCTACCCTGCTGGATGCTGCTATCCCGGCTGCCGCCCTCCGTGTCGACCCTCCACTGTCACGCATTGTTGCCCTTGGCCTTGCATCGTGCCAAAGCTCGCTGACCTTACCTGCGCACCGTCGTAGTGTGCCGATGCCACCCCACGCCACTAACTCCCGCCATCACCACCGCCCGTCGCCCTCTACTCCTAGCCCATCTCTCCCTCGACTGCTTCGTCCTAGGCTAAGCCACGTCAGATCTACAGCTGTTGCTGCTTCTACGCCACACAGGAGGAGGTGAAGGGGGAACTGGGATCCGACCAGGGAAGGAAGGGAATAAAATGGAGAAGAGGAAGAAGGCATAGATCCGACTGGGAAGGAAGAGGAAGAAAATAAAAGAGAGAGAGGAGGCTAAGTGGACACGGCGACGCCAGATTCGCTGATGTCGTTGTAAGGGCAGGGATCCGGCCAAGCAAAGAAACAAGGGGGAAGAAGCAGGTAGAAGAAGCCAAAGGAGAGGAAAGAATCTCTGATCTCGTTATTAATAGCTTGAGTAACGCTCTGAATCTTTTTCCCTCGGCTTATTTATAGCTCAATTTTTAATAGCTAGGTTTAGTAAGTGAAATGTAGTGGGGATAACATGCAAGTAGAAGCGACAATTCATAGTCGGGAAAACCTAGTTTTGGTTGTTTCCCTTGCTAGTGGCATGTGATGTGTTAATCTGTAACCTTGATCTATTAGATAAAGTCAGGTTTTTGCATAGGGGCAACGTTGTTTCTTTTGTGTGCATGTATGGTTATGCATGTTTTAAGATTGGGTATGTTGGTCATCTAGGTGGAGGTTCCCAATAGGTGCCATCCGCGCATTACCCATAAGGTTAAACAGGCAATTGAATGGTAAAATAGTAAATTAGGTTGATGAGTGTTACTAGTTACACTTGATGCAATATGTACCAAACTTTATTGCTATGTTTACTCCTGTTTCTATGATGATTAAATGATGACTATGATGGTAAGTGATGAAGAAAAAGAATGATGAAACTCATGTATTGCATTAAGTACATACTTATGGTATGAAAAAGACCCACTTCAGTGGACATGAAAGACCTAATGCGGTAAGCACATCCATAGGATGGAAGAAAAGGTATCTCCACGGGATGGAGATAATAAGAGGGTGTTTACATCGACAGGTGTCTACTCAGCTATACCGGTATAAGCTAGAAACAATAGTAGAGATGTACATGTACATGAGCATCGTATTGCATTAGAATGAGAAGACGACACATCGATGGATGTTTATTTAACTATACGGGTGCAAGTTAGGGAAAAGAGTAAAGATGTGCATATGCATTGGCATTGCATTAATGAGAAAGAAAAGTTAATGTAGAATGAAGTGTTACTATGTATGAAAATGCTAATGGATAATGAAAATAGTAATAAATGTGGTGTAAGATGGTATCAAGTGTATGTTAATATTTACTGTTTTGCTATGTAAATTGTTGAGTTTTTGGATTTACGCTTACTTTATTGTTGTTTTTAAGTGACCATTGAGGCGTTATGCATACAGAATGGGAGTAGTACCTCTACACCATATCCAATAATAATGATTTAGAACATCACCTCTGTTTTCTTTAATATTGCTTTAGTAAAGTAGTTTACCAATCTCTTAGTCAATAGAACTCTCATAACTGATGATGAACATCAGGAAGCTTTTATGGTAATATATATTTCCTCATTAATGTTCTTCTTGCAAGTAAGTATGCTTCTGGACATATGGTTCTGGACGAATGCAAGATCTCGAGTGTTTTTGGGTGCTGGGTCCCAAGCGCTCTTAAGCGTGTGGTCTTGGGCATTCTCGATTGTGTGGTCTCGAGCGTTTTTGGATACAAGTAAAACCTAAGTTTCAGTTGTGACATAATTGTTAAATGCATATTGTTTACCGTTTATTTGAGATATAACTAGAGAAGATGTTGTAGAAATCTAGTAGCGATAGATGTAAATTAGAGTGTTATAGAATGTGGTAGCATTCTGAACTTAGAGGTTAGATCAAGATGTTACATATTAATTTATAGCTTATCTAAATAAAAAATAGAAATAGAAATTAATATAAACATGTCTTCTTCTTGTAGTGCTAGAAGTTCTTTGTTGGTCTCGAGTTTTTGCTAGCAATTTGTCGTGCTAGAAGTTCTTTGCTGGTCTCGAGTTTTTGCTAGCAATTGGACAGGGACGGTACATCTCAGTCAACAGCAAGGTTTGGCCTAGAAAGTAGAAACGACTCCTGAGTCCTGTGTTATCGTACTAGTAGTACTAAAAACTGAGAACAACGGGATCTCTGTCCTGAAAACATCCACCACCACGGTATCATCAAAATGCAAACCGCAGAGGATCTGCGAAGCCCGGGAGGATTTGATGAGCAGCGACGGCTATGACCCGGCATACACCAATAATTAGCAGAGCTGACGAATTAAAAAAATTCGCAAAAACAACAGGGGAGGTGGGGGAAGCAAAAGAGTGGCCACTGGCCAAGGCTGTCCCTGAGCCAGCCTAAATCCATGCACCTTGTTTGTGTCATGCCATGCATGCAGTTAATCTATTCTGTTAGTTGACCTTATCCTGCATACGAGCACACTGTTTTTCATCTGTCTCTATCCCTCTATTCCACTGCTGCTAGCTCCCTTCTAACAAATCTACCGCACCATTTCTTTAATTTTCACCCCACCCATTTCCCGTTCGCTTCTCCCTGATCCAGCCTTTAATGCCACACCTGCAAGATCCACTACCTTCCCTCTTTTAACTCACATGTTTCTCTCTCTCTCTCTCTCTCTCTCTCTCTCTCTGGTTCCCTCCACCATTGCTGGTACTGGTTGGATTCTTGTTTTTCTGGACAAGGTTGGTCTTGCTTGCTTGCACTTTCTCATCTCAAGTTTCTAGCTGGATAAAGTGTGTGTTTTGGTCTTAATTTCGCTTTGTTGTTGGTCTTCTTTCCTCTTTTCTCTTTTGTTGTTGTTTCAGGTTCTTTGCTTGAGGGATGAGTGGATGGAGGTCTTGTTGCAGAAAGTGGTAAGCTTTAACTTTCTTCTCATGTGATGGGACTGATCAAAAGAGATTTTTGGGCGTCTTTATATCTTATTTCCATTTGGCTGTCAATTGTATTTCCTGCTTACATCGATGCATCTCACAGAACAAAAAAAATCATGTATGTTTCTCTTGGGAGCAACTCTTGTATGGAACAGGAAATTGTGCGTAGTTGGGCTTCGTTTGCAGGGTAGTCCAAGAGACATTTGTTTGTAAAAAAAGATTTGTTGATTGTTTCAATGCAAGAAAAACCGAATGGTGTTTAAATCCCCATTGTCATTCTGCAGGGAGAATTCATCTACACTTATTGCTGATGCCAACTAGGGGGTCACCTTTGATGCATTACAACTGAATTTCCCAAGATAGTCTATAATTGAGCACACCGCCACCATGGGTTCCACCGATTTGAGTTCAGAGATGAGGAGGACGGTTCTTGGCCTGACATTGTGGGTTTGGATTGCAATTGGTGTGGTCGCTCTTCTAGTGGCCATTCTGCTGATGATCTGTATTTGGGTGGCATCCCGTCGCAAGACAAAGAGAACAATGGACAACTTGAGGCAGACACAGATCCCCATATTCTCCAAGGAGATCCCGGTCGACAGGGTTGGTGGGCGCAGCCTTGCGCAGACAATGCATGAACGTGAGCAGCCAAGCTTGCCGCCGCAAGACAAGTACGCAAATCGGGAGCCGGGGAAGGCGCTGGGGCATTTGGCATTGAGCAAGTCCTCGGATCCAGATAACATGAGCCAGGAAAGCTCAGTTTGCAATGTTGACCGTGCTGGTAGCGTGCATTCTGGTGAAGATGGCAGCTCAGGGCCTGGTAGGAAACCGTATTCTCCTGCAGCGTTCGTGTCAGCGTCGCCCCTGGTTGGCCTTCCTGAGTTCTCTCATCTCGGTTGGGGTCACTGGTTTACTCTGCGTGACCTTGAGCTTGCCACAAACCGTTTCTCTAAGGAGAATGTGCTTGGAGAGGGTGGGTATGGAGTCGTGTATCGTGGGCGTCTAGTGAATGGAACTGAAGTTGCTATCAAGAAGATCTTTAACAATATGTAAGCTCACTTTCGGCTGTTAGCTACTGCTCTGATCTTCTTTGCTTATTCCAATCTAACTAGCGTACTTAATTATGTTGCGTGCATCAATCATCGCTGGGTTTGCAGGGGGCAGGCGGAGAAGGAATTCAGAGTGGAGGTTGAGGCTATTGGCCATGTCCGGCATAAGAATCTGGTTCGACTGTTGGGATACTGCGTCGAGGGAGTGAATAGGTGTGTAAAGTGCCAGGCATGAGTCACTTGCTCAGTTATTTCTTTCAGCAAAGTGTGCAGTTTAGTATAACAGATAAGAAAAATGTTCTTTTGTCAAGTAAATATGTACTTCATACTAGGCTAATCTGAATGTGCTGTTAAGTTTGTGTAAGGACTATCTAAAATGACCTTTAATAAATCGATGGAAAGAACTACAGTTCGATTGTTTTTTTCTTTCTGGTTTACTAGATGGGGAAAAAAAATCATGTTTTACAGTAAATGTTTGCGCAAAAGTTCAGAATTTTCTGTTTCCAGAAACTAACAACTAAACGATTCTCCTCCCTAGTATACATTGCATAACTCATGTGTCTGTAAAACATATGTATCAAATGCTAACATGGTTAGCCTGCCAGCTTGCTGTGGCAGGTACCATGCAGCAAATGCAATGCAATTTACAAAATGGAAAAGTAGAGAGGGGATCGAGTGGTTGATTGAGCTAGAGAAATCTTCTACTTTAGGCCATGTGTGAAAGTAAACGTATAGATAATTGGACGTCTATTATGATTTCTGCACAAACTAATGATCTTTGTATGGCATTGGAGCATCATGAGTTCTGTGTGTTGGCGTACTATGCTATAGTAGGGACTATATTGGTACCATGCTTATGTACACTTCCCCAGTTTAGTGAGTTGATTTATGTTTTTGTGTAATCTGTAGTCATTGGTCCTTTAGCCAGAAGCTTGCATCACTGTGTAGAAATTTGTGGTTATTCTTGTATCTTTAGCATACACCACAGCAATGATATAATGTTGATTTCTTTTAACAGGATGTTGGTGTATGAGTTTGTGAACAATGGTAACTTGGAGCAGTGGCTTCATGGAGCTATGCGTCAGCATGGTATGTTTAGCTGGGAAAATCGCATGAAGGTTGTTATAGGCACTGCAAAAGCGTAAGTTTCATCAGTTTCTCTGTCTGTAAGATGCCTATTCTTTCTGTTGTCTAGATTTATTTGATGATTTTTTTTGGGGGGTGGTGTTAATCATGATGGCTCGCAGACTTGCTTACCTTCATGAAGCTATAGAACCAAAAGTGGTACATCGAGATATAAAGTCAAGCAACATCTTGATTGATGATGAATTTAACGGCAAGGTCTCTGACTTCGGATTGGCCAAGCTTTTGGGGTCAGATAAAAGCCACATTACTACTAGAGTGATGGGAACATTTGGGTATTTTCTTCACTCCTATTTTATCCATTATTTGTGCTCTTTTACATCCTTTCTTCCCCATGCTGAAAGGAGTTCAATATTTCTCATCCATTTTTCTTGCTTTAGATATGTTGCACCTGAATATGCTAATACCGGGATGTTAAATGAAAAGAGCGATGTTTATAGTTTTGGTGTTCTCTTGTTGGAAACTGTGACGGGAAGGGATCCCGTTGATTATAGCCGCTCTGCCAATGAGGTAAATGATCGGACTTTGTTTATTTCTATTTCTTGTTTTGTTCTATTCCTTTCTGGATTTTACTTCAGTTAGTGTTTTTGTTGGTTATAAACAGATGTTTTTTAAGACTGTAGTGCCAATGTTTAATAGAATGGTAATCAAGCTATATGACAGTCTAGTATTGTGTTCTTGAACATTTGTATCGGTTTTTAACTTTTCCTGACCATTATGCTTTTGTAATTCACCTACTACAGTATGTATTTTATGTTTTGAAAACAACCAGTATATATTTTTTATTCAGATGATAACCAAATCCTTTCATTAGGTCAATCTTGTTGAGTGGCTCAAGATGATGGTAGCCAATCGGAGAGCAGAGGAAGTGGTCGATCCAAGCCTAGAGGTTAGACCAACTGTTAGGGCTCTTAAACGAGCTCTGTTAAGCGCACTAAGGTGTGTTGACCCTGACTCTGAAAAGAGACCTAAGATGGGCCAGGTTGTTAGGATGCTTGAGTCCGAAGAAGTTCCATACCGGGAGGTAATGATTAAAAACCTACCTTGATGTATGCTGCAAGTAAATGATTTGCTTAACATCTCTCCATTTGTAAAAGGATCGGAGAAACCGGAGGAATCGCACAGGAAGCATGGATATTGAGTCGACCGAATTTGCAAACAAGGTAGAAAGGACTGGCAGCTCAACATCAGACCGGTCTCAGCCCTGAGGTTTATAAATCTATGTTACTTCATGAGCACTCATGTTCATTGATCAGTCTGAGGAATGATGTTAATCACCGAGGTGATTACTGTCCTGATAGGAGATATTGGTAGGTAAAGGAAGGCATTCCCAGATATTACTAGCTAAAATTTAGGCCTAACTATTAGGTCGAGCAGAAGCATTCTTGGAGGAAAAAATTCCTGGTCTTTTGTTGTTCAAAGTTTTTGTGCTGTATAGGTGTATGTTGGTGCCTGGGATGATCATTCTCATGATCCGTGACGTTCCTTAGGTGTGTGACAATGGATCATTTTTTTTTTGTTTCTTGCATTGTTACCTTTTCAGTTTTCGCTTGTTTCTCTGTTTCTGCAATGCTGCACAGGTCGGCGAGGGACCTGGTGTTAAGTGCCATCATTTCTCCGGTTTATCTACTTGATGTGACTTCATTGCCAGAACCAGCCAGACCCTACATGGTTCATTTTGCTACATGTTAATTTGACTTGTGCCCGAGAGTCAAGAACTCCTTTTTTTTGTCAACACAAATTTTCATTTTTTTTTCGATGGAAGATCTGTGTGAAAGGCGGTGTATCCTAAAAGAAAAAAAATCATCGAGACAGGGCTGTTCAAATAAACGCCCATATCACGGAAAACAGCCGTGCACACATTATTTTAGATGGTAATTGCTGTACCAAGATATTCTTCTAGTGTTGCAGCAATCAATCTTTCCATATGATACATCTGTAAACAATAGGTGAGATTATAGGGAACATCTTCTCGAGGCTAGAAAGTCATGAAATACTTTGTAAAAATAGTAATTGGGTCTGTTCTTTTCCTCCAAAGCTGACAGCTTTTAGCTTTTGCTATACCTAACTTTCAAACGGAGTATTTTCTCAAAACGGGGTCTACAAGTTAAATGATGTACACGTTAAAAGCGCAACATCTATACCATCCAAAATCGTAAGTGAGTATCTATCTCTCCGTAATCTATACCGTAAACAGCCAAAATTCAAAAATTTCAACCAAAAACCATAAGCCGCAGCCGTTGCCAAACAAGCCCATTATCTCGTTAATCGAGAGAGAGAGAGAGAGAGAGAGGGAGGGAGAAGGGCATAAGCCACTTATTTTTAGTGAGGCTAGATTAGTTAGTTCTGGATATCACATCTGTTGTAGTTGTATAACAAGCGGTGCAACTTTTTTTTTATCGCGTAGAGTGGTATAACAAGTACAATATGTGTTGCAATATCTAACATGATTAAAAGTTCTTTGAAAAAACAAAGAAGTGCTAAAAATAAATTTCATTAAGATACACTCAAAGTTAAATATTAAGATGTGGTCTATGAAAAATCTATTATGTATTAAAAGTTGATGACATACCTTCTACAACTACTAAGAAAAAGAGAAAAATTCTAGAATTTTTTTAAAAAAAATCCCACCATTAAATTGGTGAACCCTAATTTTAAAGACTTAGACTCAATAGTTGTCTTAGAGAAATCTTAATTTGAAAAGGATCTAAAAAAACATCAAACCCTTAATTTGGTGGATCATAATTTTAAAGTTGGTTTAGGGAAATATTAATTGGAGAAAAGAGAAAAAAAATATAGCACTACATTTAATTCAAAAGCTGAGGGTGTAAATTTGCTCGATGGACCCACCTCCTAATCCTCTCTTTCACACATAAGGAGAAAAATCTCAAAATAAAATTTGCTAATTAAATATAAAATCAATATCCCAAATTCAAATTTAGATTAAAAAATAAAATTTGAAATTTGGAGTTACGTAAAGTTATACTCACTCCGTCCCACAATATAAGTATAAGCCGATCATATGTCGGACCAATGAATCAATAAATTTAAGAAACAATTAATATTATTGTACCATACATATCTCTATTAAAGTGTACGGTATAACTACTCAATCATTTTTTTTATTAAAGCAGAGATATAGAGGAAAAGTATTGTAATAACCACACTTTAATTCTCTTAAAAAAATTTATATTGTGAGACATCACTTCTCCAGAGGAGACCTATATCACGGACGGAGGGAGTACTATACTGCACCAAACTCTGCAGTTGGTTATACAGCGCAATTACGTGGGCTAAACAATGGACTGAAATGCTTTGACGTTTAAGTATGTTTGGTAATTGCCTGCTTGGCAAGCTAAAAAGGATCTGCTCAATTTGACTTTTTCTAATGGATTTTGGTTTTTTTACTGAAATAACACTGTAGTGTCTATCATTTTTTTCTAAGCCATTCAATTAAAAAAATAAGGAAAAAACATCTTTATATTTTCATAGGCAATGTAAAGAAAAAAAAGAGAAAAAACCGCGTTAAGTAGCCAACGCGTTACAAACAATCTTTGATTTTTAGAAGGTAGAAACTAAAAACTGTTTGCAACAAGACTAAAATATGTGTACTAGTAGAATACCATGAGCTCTGAATTTCTAGAAACAAAAGAACAATCACAGACAAAAGCAGTTGGCCTCTACCCTAGATAATGCACTGTTGCCGTCAGCCCTCTTGCCATCCGGGTCAAAACAATTTGCGAATTGCGAGTAGTATATTAGAGACGATGAACCGATTCACCGGGCGGCTAAATTTGACTCCAGCGCCACGGCACGGCACACGATAGTCGGAGCTTCCAACGACTCCACCATCACACAATAATGATGATTAATGAGCATAACAAAATAATACTAGTCAACTTTCTGATCTCCTTCCCCAAGCAATGCACCTGCAATATCAGCACGGCTTTAGAGCTATCGCTTCAGATCGGAATCTTCCGGGGAAACTCCACAGACCGCAGACTTCAGACTAATCCGGCCTTGTTGACCAGGCGTTGGTTTGAATTGTCTACTAGACTCTCATGTTGCTAATTTTTTTTAGACCGGATAGGCAACAGAGATATGAATGGTGCCTTAAAATTTTTCCCTCAAATATTTATCAATCCTTTACTTCGATAGCTACAAAGTTATAAAGATTAGGATGTGAGGTCTTCTTGAAAAACAAAGGAACATAGAGCTGAACACGACCAGTTCGGAACACTATATGGTCGGGTTATGACCACTGGTCGGAAAACAACATGGTCGGTTATGACTATCGGATGGAAGTCAACGTAGTCGGAGTTTAACTATCGAACAGAAATCACCATGGTCGGAGATCGACTGCCAATCGGATACCAATGTAGTCGGAAATCGACTATCGGACAAAGATCATTGTGGTCGGAGATCGACTACCTGTCGGATACCAACGTGATTGAAACCAACACGATCGAAACTAATGTGGTCAAAACCAGCGTGGTCGATACCAATGTGGTTGAAACCAGCGTGGTCGATACCAACGTTGTCGAAAACTGATATGGTCGAAACCAACGTGGACAAGACCGATGTGATTGTAACCTTCATGTTCGATGTACAGAAGTTGAGGCCAGAAAACCAATCGAGTAGTCGATGGCCAGAGAAGTCGTAACAGTTTGGAATATGACCAAAAAGGTCAGCGATTAACTAGTGATCGTAACCAGAATAGTCGAACCAATCCGAACTTCGACCAGTGAGATCAACTATCAATGAATGATCGAAAATCAAAGAACGGTTGAAAGACCAGCGTGGTCGAGAACCAATGAGCGGTCATAACTAGATGCGGTCGAAAACGACTTGTAAGAACAGAGTAATCGCACGACCACATGATCTAAAATCCACATATCTTTTGATTAAAAGATCAAATGGCCGTGAAACTTTGTACGCAAATTGCTTAAGGTCTCAAGATGCTATTCCATTCTTGAATCAAAAAACCTATGACAAATTTGAAACC
Source organism: Dendrocalamus latiflorus (assembly GCA_017311315.1). Classification (NCBI taxonomy): domain Eukaryota; kingdom Viridiplantae; phylum Streptophyta; class Magnoliopsida; order Poales; family Poaceae; genus Dendrocalamus; species Dendrocalamus latiflorus. The sequence continues at coordinate 37,373,122 of CM029664.1, forward strand.
TTTTTACAATTTGAGAACGCACACACCAACCAAGAACTAAAAACCAAATCGATGATCAGATCTTGCTCATGGGTAGAAGATAGTCAAGATGGCTTTGCATACGCTCCCACATGTCACAGCAAGCTGCATCACTGAAGAAATTAGCTGGATCACTAAAGAAATTAGATCAAAAGTTCTTAAATCAAGAAATTACCCGATTAGACTAAGAACTTGTAAAAATAGGGTTTCTCGAAAATCTTGCTATTGAAGTGCCTAGATGATTAGAGATCGATCTCAAGAGATTATCTCCATTTTGTCCTTGTCCTTAGCATAGCAAGATTAAGAGAAGGGAAGAAGAAAGATCATACCAACCGAAACAAGAGCAACAAAAAGAGATCAAGAAAGGATTGAGAGAAGAGAGGAAAAACCAACTCAAAATAGAGCAAATTCAAACAGACAAAAAAATACATAAGGTAGATCAAAATTTGATATATAGCTCACTTGAGATGATTGATTTTATAGCCACTCCACTCAGGAGGATAGAGCTCTACAGCTAGAGTACATACACTCTCTAACCTATCTCCCATGCGAGGGAGGAGGAGCTAACCACCAAAAGGCTTAGCCAATATTCTCAAACTCTAACTCTCGTCTCTCCTCCCTTATATAGGCTCACAACTTAAACCCAAAACCTAATGGATCCCCCATTATGCTAAATCGGGGATAACCCATTAACCCTACCTAACACTGGGTTTTACTCACATACATTTCCCCGATATTAGGCAATTTTACCAAAATACCCCTCTACAGCCTTCCTTGAAGCTTCCAGCTTCCTTTGCGATGAAGCATCGCTCATGCTTCGTCATCTTCCATGTTGCTCCAATGACTTGCCGCCAAGCCTCTCATGCATCCGAATCCCACCGTACCATTCTCGCTTGTAAACAACTCAAGTCACTTCATGCGCCACATGTCACTTTTCGCACATGACGGCACCCGGCTTTCTCGACCGTTTGGACCTCAATTCCTTCTCGAGCCTAGTCCCAGTCCACCTTGCCGTTACCCATCATGATCACCACCAATAGCTCCCGCTGCAGTTCCTCGTCGTCCCAACATGCAACCACCCCGCAAACCTTGGTCATCTTCAGCATCTCCCTGACTGTTTTGGACCTTAGCACCACCCTGTGCCTAGTCCTGGTCCTCCTACGCCTCACCATGACCTAGTTCTGAAGTCCTACAACCAACACAAATAAGCAAACCGTTACATAGCACTATATGATATACAAAGTCATCAATTGGCACAATTAATCCAAACAATGCTTGATGCAAAATGTATACACCCAAATACTGATTCTAAATCTAGGACCAAACAATAAATATATGTGCACACCAACAAGAACATCCAGGTCAACCCATGAGTACTTGAATGCTCAAAGATCACAAAATATGAAGTACTCGAAGCCTACAAGTAACGACCGAAAGGCCAACGACCAGCACAACAAATCACTACGATCATCGATCACAAAGGCTATGACTACTACAACGACAACCGATCACAAGAGTTACGACTATTGATTGCCAAGGCTTACGACTACCGAACATATCGCTACGACAACCGATCACAAGGGCTACGACTATCGATCGTCAAGGCTTACGACTATTGAATAGATCACTACGACAACCGATCATAAAAGCTATGACTATCGATCGCCCAGACTTACTATTACCGAACAACGACCATGTACTAAAGCATGACCATTCTGTGGTTGTTCTACTATGCTTAACAAACTGTGGTTGTTCTGCCGATCTCGCATAACTGCTGATCAGACCTCTCGATCGGCCATCCGACCACAAAGTCGTAAACTTCAAATACTCTAGTAGTCGCAGTCATACGAATTCGTGAACCACAAAGGCGTCAGACAAAAAGTGATCTTTTGCAAAATCCTCAAAAACCAAACTCAAACTCCATAGATACTCTAATCCAAAAGTCAATTACTCATCACAACCCTGAGATGACCTCCATATGGTCTCACATTTTTCGTGTCTTGCTCTTCATCTCCAATCATGTACTTACACATTTGAATTATGGCAGCATTATCAACTCGCCAACCATGTAGTCTCACAAGATAAAAGGTTCAGGCGAGAAGAAGAGGAGGTCATATGTACAGAGCTGAAACAAAGAACCAACTGACTCATGTGAGATCGTTTGACTTGGATTGGATGGCGGGCGGTAGCAAGGGGCGGGAGTGGATACGGAAGTAGGTGATGCCGAGAAGTAGGGCGGCCGGGAGCAAGAGCAGTGACATCAGGGCATCGGAGCCACTGGCGCAGTCGAAGCCTCGGGTGAGTGCCTTCTTGTCGGCACTGTGGTGGTGGCCGCGCATCGACGTGCTAGCTATGTTGTACAAGAAGGTGGTGTACCACCTGCTATGGCTGGTCGAGTCTGAAACACCTTAAAATTCAAACCATTTGATTTATTTTTAGATTTTGATTGAATTCCAATTTCCATCCCAATTTGGCAATTCACCTTGAAATTGTGCCTTCCCTCTTTTGCTTCCCCACCTTCTCCATCTGCTGGCGCACTCTTAGAAGCCGCCTCCCACTACCGCCTCTCTGTTCTACCCCACACACGTGGTTGCTCGCTAGAGCCTGTTTTTGCAGCCACGCCTTTCCTGGTCGTTCACACCAGCCTGCTGAAAGCATCTAGGCCCCTAAAAATATTGGTTTTGGTAATTAATGACATTATGTGATCATGAGACTAATTTGTATGTTAAGTGTTTGAAAGGATTAGTCTCAAAGGCAAAGAAAGAGGCCCACAAAAATCTTCACATGATTCAAAAGGTTCCAAGATGACAAGGTAAATAGTTTAGGGCTCTTTTATTTTTGCCGGTCTTTGGAGAAACGTTGGAAGACCGGATTATAGGTTAGACGCCGTACTATTAAGAGGAATCATAGTTAAATTCTTGATCATATGTTTATGTGCCCTATTGATCAATTTAGGATCATATATGCACTTAGAAATAAAATTGAATTAAAACTGTGCATTGTCAGAAATTTCGGAAGTACTGGCGTTCAAAGAGCGAACTTCCGATCGGCCGGAAGTACCGGAGTTAAACTCGCGGAACTTCCGATCGACCGGAAGCTCTGTGCTCTCGAGCGGAACTTTTTTTCCAGAGAGCGACCGGAATTAAACTTAGCCTCTCGAAAATCGGAAGTACCGCTGATTGAACGGCGGAACTTCCGCTAGGTCGGAAGTTCCGGCCTCCCAAGCGGAACTTTTTTTTCCAGAGAGCAACCTTTTCAAAACTTCAACTCATTGAGCCCCGGAACTTCCAGGATTCCGGAAGTACGCACTTTCAACGGCGGAAGTACCGCATTTATTGTCCAACGGTTACTTCTGACTCTCTGACATAACCATTCTGAGCCCTCTGCAGAAATTCGGAAGTACCGACCCTAACACTGCGTACTTTCGATTTTCCTGAATTTTCAGGATTTTTAATTGCAACAGCTAATTGAGTTTGGTGGGGGTATAAATTCGACCCCACCAGCACAAGGACATGTTGTTGAACCATTATTGAGCATCCTTGAGCATAGAGCAACCTCTCACACCTCATTTCATCTTTAATGCATTAAATTGAGGTAGTTGAGTAAATTCAAGTGCATTGCATCCGTAGATTGATCCCTTTGGCACTTGAGTGTGATCAAGCCCGCTATGATTCATTCTCTTGGTGTTTGCCGACACCTAGACGACTTGGCGGGAGAGTTCGGTGATCTTCTCAAGAAGGTTGTGAGAAGGTCCGACAAGATTGTGAAGGCTTGGAGCTCGCCTACCCGGAGAGGGAAAGAGCTACCGCTAGTGATCGAGGTGATTAGGCTCAATTCGTGGAGCTGGTCTGATTTGTTCGTGCTTACCTCAACGTGGACTAGGGAAGACCGGCAAGTCTCCGAACACCACGGTAAAAAGTGATCGTGTCATTTGTGGTTTGCTCTCTTGTGCTTCATTTACATTCAAGCAATTTATTTCATTTGAATCATTTGATTGCTTGTGTGATTAGAGTAGCAAACTTTGATCTAGACTAGAATTGCAATTGCTCTTAGGATATTTCATATTGTGCTAGTGATCACTTGAGCCTTTTTAACTTGTTTTAGTTGCTACATTGCTTACTTGTTTTAGACTATCATTAAAGTTAAAATTGTTAGCTTAAATTAGAAGAAAAATTTTAAACCGCCTATTCACCCCGCTCTAGTCGGCCTCCTCGATTTTACACCTGCCAACTCCTGACGTCACGGTCCTTCCTCTCAGTGGCTTGCTCCTCTACCAATCCCATCCCTCTATCCCTTGCACAGAGCGCCTCTTCTGTCGTAGCTCAGCCTTCCCCGTCTGACGCATGCGCCACTCTGTACCAACTGTCGTCGTCATCCGCCAACTTCTACAGAGCCACCAGTGCCACCTTTCCGTGCATGCCCTCATCCCCGGTAGAGCCCCCTCTACCTCTCCCTTCCATGTGTCAACTTCTCCCAAGTAGCTCTACAGCTCCCACCACCTTTCCTCATCTCTAAAGCGTAACCAGGTTCACAGAGCACCTCACACATACACCATTTGACTGTCAATGCCACCCAATTGAACTCACTCATACTGTAGCTCCTCCGCCGATTTCCCCTGAGCCCGATAAGCCATTCGACCAATCATCCACCTCCGACCACCATAATTCAATTCCCCGCCATCATAGCAGCCTCAAAGCATCATCATCACACAACTGAGCTCATATTCGTAAGAGCATTTCCTGAGCTCATATTCGGTCATGGTGTCTCTCCCATGGACAACCCAAGCTGAGCATTCCCAACTAAATTTTCCCACAGCCACCAGATCTCCCTCGCCTCATAGGTGGTTAAATAGGTCTTGAACTCGCCAAAAAGCCTTTGAGCCATAGCAGAGCCCGTGAACATCTCTCTTGCCGCCAACCTGCATCTTTTGCTTTTCCACCCTCCAAGCCCCAAAAATGGAATCCCCATCCCTAAATGGCTGCCGGTAGGCCTCGCCGACGCTGGACCAGTTAGTTGGCCACCCTCTATTTTTACGCTGGGGAGAAGCAGCCGGAGGTAGAAGAAGAAGCTGGGGCTATGATGTGGCCAGATCACAACTGTTCGTGTGCGGTTGATCGACGGCCGTGAGCATGCGTGTGCGTTTCAACTTGGCCTGTGCAACTATGTGTTGTTGGGCCGAGCCGACTGGCCCGTTTGGCCATTACGGTTTGAAAATCCCGCATGAGCTGTACTGTTCACCTAGGTTGGCCTGACAGTATTCACTACTGTTCAAAACATTATTCACCAAACCCTAATTTCCAAAAATACCCCCATTTCGATTATTTCAATGCCACGAACCCATTTTCGGCTTTCATTCCACCAATCCAAGCTTCAATAAAATCTAAACCAACTCTATTTGATTTTTATTGTATTTTACTCTTATTTTATTTTATTTTATTTATTTTTCTAGTTTGATTAGTTTCAAGTACAAACTTATGTTATTTTATGTGTTTGCTTTAGTCCCCAAATATTTCGAGGCGACTGCACAAGGATCGGACCCGGACATTGAAGTGTATGAGACAGTAGAGTTTGTTGGGCAGTAAGGGAAGTTACAAGTTTTTGATCATATGAATCCCATAAAATTTAAATTATTTAAATATAGTATTTGCATTAATGTTATTTGCGCAAAGTTATTTTAATTAAAACAAATGCTTAAAATGACTTGTTAATTAGATATATCCTACCACTAAAAAACGCCATGTTTAATTTGAGACCATATTCATCTTGACAATCTTAGTATTATTTAATTATGTTGGATCAGAAACGGCGACAGAGGGGGGAGTGAATGGAGCTCTTTAAAAATAGCCCCGATTTTGCAATTTGACCGAATATGCTCTTTAAAAGAAGGAAACCAGATCACCGTAAATTTCTCAAAAAGAGAAGGAATTCACTAATCAAAGAGAAGGACTAGACTGAAACTATAAGAAATGATGACCAAAAACTAACTGCACCGAAGCGACTTTGCCTAAAACATAAAGCACAAAATAGACCTTGCCTAAAACTGAAAATAAAAAGGAACCAAGGATAGCTGTCCTTTTCTGACCAAAAAGAACATGACTTCAGTACTGATGATGCTTTCGGCTAGCAAGAAGTAAAAACGAACAGACAAAACAGTGTACATGCAGCAGCCCCTTTGCAGCCGAACAGGAACTGAAAAGAAAAAGACCAAGCTTCAAATTGAAGAGAAATACTGCCGACAACACTGAGATAGCTGCCGCGTACAATCTGTCCAAACAAGGCAGCAAGGCCAGATCAACACTAAAAGGAATTTAAGCAAAAAGAAGACAGCCTGCAAGAAGAAGCACAACTGAAAACAGCTAACACTTGATCAGCCGAAAACTAAAATCAACACAGGAGCAACTGGTTTCCATTTAATTTCCGAGAGCACACATTCTGCCGCTAATACAACATTCCGAAGATACTGCCGAGAGAAGCTTGTAAAAGTGAACTCTGCAGCCGGACAAGAAAACCAGTGAAAGAAACTGAGAATGATCTATTGAAGATTTACTCAAGACAACCGAACAGGACTAAAACAGAACCACGGCTCAAGATTCAAGGAAATAAAAGCCAAGACTAAAACGGTTGGAAGAGGATAATCGATTTGTCAATGAGGTCTTGATTTCCAGCGGAAGATAGATCAAAAGACTTAATAGAGAACAAAGAACCAAGAGAACAAAAAGCACTAAAAAGAGACAGAGGGCAGCAAAACAGTATCAAGGCACTCAAGTGAACATCTCAGAGCTAGATAAGGAGACATGGATGAACACAAAGAGTTGTTCTCAGCTCATATTCCACAAATCAAACCCTACATCCCCATACGCATGGAGAGCATAGAGAGAAACTCTCACCTTCTCTCTTTCTCTCTTTCTCTCTTTCTCAACAAACAAGGACTAAAAGCAAAACCCTAATCCATCTCACAAGCCTCCTCTCTAAAAGTCTCTCTCATTTTTCATCTCATTTTTACATTCATGGAGAGAACCAAATAAAACCCTAACTCTTACACCCACTCTCTCTCAAGCCATCTCTCAAAATCTTTCTCTCATTTTCATGCAAGGCTACTAGAGAACACACTCTCTATTTATAGCCTCCACTAATGGGTTTACAACACACTTTTGTTAGTAGCCTTAAACATCATGCATGTCATTATCTGCTAGTCTAGCATCTAGAACACCTAGGCTTAAGGGGTAGGGATGACTCACGGTCGCCGATGAACGCCATGAGAGCGAAGACCTCGTGCCTGCGTGATGCAGGCGTGGGGACGAGTCGGTGCAGATCCGAGAGCTCGCGGTTCGGGGTCGCCGGCGTCGTCCTGCAGTGGCGGTTGGCGGCCTTCCCGTTGCTTAACAGCGCGCGGTAGATCGGTTTGCTTAGGGTTTTTGTTCGGGGCTTTGGTTCTCACGGGAACGGACGTCGCACATGAGAAGCCGGTGCCTCAACTTTATATCTAGCGCTGTTGCAACGGGGGACCGTAACCAATATGGTTAGCCCCCCCCATCAGGGCGCCAAAAAATCAGGAGACGTGGATTTCCCACGTCCTTCCTTTTCTTGCCGTTTTGGCCTTAGATCAATATCCAACATTCTCCCCCTTGATCGTAAGGCTAAACGTCATAAGCCCTCTCTCAATAAAACTTCACACCAAAATAATGCGTCACAACAGTCAATTAAATACCACTGGACAACAGTACTTATGGTGCTCCATTCTATATCAATCGGATAACATAATACTTCATGGGAGTTGGTTACTTTATATGGTCCTCTTATTCCAGGATCACAGGCTTTCCAATAAACCCATGCCGGCAACATGATCACGAAAATTATTGGGTGGTAAGCCTTTTGTGAGCGGATCCGCAAGCATAAATTTAGTTCCAATATGCTCAACCTTAATTGTTTGATCTTGGACTCTATCTTTCACAACATGATACTTTATGTCAATGTGCTTGGCAGCTACACTCGACTTGTTGTTACTCGAATAGAAAACTGCGGGTTGATTGTCGCAGTACAAAATGAGTGGTCTAGAAATGCTGTCTACCACTCTCAATCCCGGGATAAAGTTCTTAAGCCACACAGCCTGCCCAGTAGCCTCATAACATGCCACAAATTCAGCCTGCATTGTCGACGATGCAGTAGGTGTTTGCTTTACACTTTTCCATGATATTGCTGCTCCTGCGAGGGTAAAAATGTAACCTGATGTGGACTTCTTAGTGTCTTTACACCCCGCAAAATCAGCATCAGAATAACCGACAACCTCAAGATTATCGCATTTTCTATATGTGAGCATGTGACCTTTAGTGCCTTGCATATAGCGCAGGACTTTCTTAACGACTTTCCAGTGGTCCGGTCCTGGATTTGACTGATATCTGCCAAGCATCCCGGTAACAAAAGCTAAATCAGGGCGCGTATATACTTGAGCATACATAATACTTCCGACAGCAGAAGCGTAAGGTATAGCCTTCATCTGATCAGATTCATAGTCATTCTTTGGGCATTGAAATTTCCCAAACTTATCGCCCTTAACAATAGGAGCAGGCGAGGTAGAGCATTTATGCATATTGTATCTCTTTAGTACTCTGTCAATGTATGCCTTTTGTGATAAACCTAATGTTCCTTTGGACCTATCTCGGTGAATTTCAATACCAAGAACATAAGATGCTTCACCGAGATCCTTCATATCAAAATTGGACGAGAGAAATCTTTTAGTTTCTCGTAGCATGTCCACACTGCTGCTGGCCAATAATATATCGTCCACATAAAGAATTAAGAAGGTGTAATTACTCCCCCAGAACTTAACATAAGTACAATTATCAACATCATTCTCCTTAAATCCAAATTTCCTTATGACTTCATCAAACTTAAGGTACCATTGCCTAGAAGCTTGCTTCAGGCCATATATGGATTTCCTTAGCTTGCATCCCAAATGTTCCTCGCCTCCCACAACAAAACCTTCCGGTTGTGTCATGTAAACGTCCTCATACAAGTCTCCATTCAGGAATGCAGTCTTAACATCCATTTGGTGCAACTCTAAATCAAAATGTGCTGTGAGCGCCATTATGATTCTAAATGAATCTTTGGTTGAGACAGGCGAAAAGGTTTCATTATAGTCAATGCCTTCTCTCTGTGTAAACCCTTTCGCTACAAGTCTTGCTTTAAACCTTTCGATATTCCCTTTGGAGTCACGTTTGGTTTTGTAGACCCATTTGCAGCCCACTGTTTTGGCTCCATTAGGAATTTCTACTAAGTCCCATACGACATTATCGCCCATAGACTTAATTTCATCTTTCATAGCATCTAGCCACTTAGATGAATCCTTACTCTTCACAGCTTCCTTATAAGAGCTAGGATCATCTGCCTTCCCAAGATCATCCTCATTCAAGTAAACCTCATAATCACTTGGGATAGCAGAAGATCTCCTCACTCGTTGTGATCTCCTGACAGGTTCATTAGTAGCCTCATCGGGTTGTTCATTAATTGTCACAGAGGGCTGTGAAGGCTCAGCATTAGGTATTGCACTTGTATTTTCAGAGCCCTCAACAGAAGGAATAGCCACAGAATTAACTGGAGATGCAACAGGAGTTGCAACTACAGGATCAACTATGGGCACAACCACTTGGGGCACAGGAAAAGCAGTCTGTCGGATTAGCGGTGAAGCAACATAAATCCGCTTCTCCTCAAGATCAATTTTCCTGGGCTCCAAGTCCCCACTGATGCCATCATTTTCCAAGAACACAGCGTGTCTTGTTTCTACAAATTTTGTGGTACGATCCGGACAATAGAATCGATACCCTTTAGACCTGTCAGGGTAGCCAATAAAATGGCAACTCACAGTCTTGGGATCTAATTTCCCAATGTGTGGGTTAAACACCTTAGCTTCAGCTGCACAACCCCACACATGGAGGTAGTTCAAGCTTGGTTTTCTCCCAGTCCATAATTCATAAGGTGTTTTAGGCACTGATTTACTTGGAACCCGATTGAGTATATGTGCAGTGGTCTTTAATGCTTCCATCCATAACTTTACAGTCAAAGTGGAGTAGCTCAACATACTTCGAACCATGTCCATAAGTGTGCGTTTTCTTCTTTCCGCAACTCCATTTTGCTGGGGATCACCAGGCATTGAATACTGGGCGACTATACCATTTTCTTGTAGAAACCTGGCAAAAGGACCAGGAATCTGCCCATAAGTTGCGTGTCGCCCATAATACTCTCCCCCACGATCCGAGCGCACTAATTTAATCTTTAGACTATGCTGATTTTCAACTTCAGCCTTAAATATCTTAAATTTATCAAGTGCCTCCGATCTTTCTTTAATAGGATAGATATAACCATAACGTGAGTAATCATCAGTGAACGTAATAAAAGAATCATAACCATCCACTGATGTCACAGGGAAAGGACCACATATGTCGGTATGAATTAATTCCAAAATCCCTGTGCTTCGAGTAGCACCTTTCTTTATTTGCTTTACATACTTGCCTTTGATACAATCAAGGCAATGATCATCCGAATCATTAAAATCTAAAGGGTGGAGAATTTTATCTTTAATGAGACGTTCAATTCTCCCCCTCGAAATGTGGTCCAAACGACAGTGCCACAATTTCGACGAAGTCTCATCAATTCGCTTGCGCTTTTTATTCACATCACATACATTCATGGATATAGGAGAATCTTACAGGGATAACATATAAAGCTTGTCGTGTCGGATGGCACGACCAACATTATCATTATTAAAATAAATCAAACACATTCCGTGTCCAAAATTACAAGAATATCCATCATTATCTAATAATAAAATGGAAATCAAGTTTCTTCTCATCGAGGGAACATAAAGAACATCATTAAGTTTCATTACAAAATCATTATTCAAAACTAAAGAAACTGATCCAATAGCTTGAATTTCGGCTTCCATCCCATTAGCCACTCTTAGGCTTCTTTCCCCTCTGAAACTTCTCAACATATGGAATCCCTGCAAGGAATTCGTAACGTGCACAGAAGCACCAGAATCAATCCACCAAGAATTTATAGGAAAATCAGCATAAAATGCTTCATCAACATAAGTGATTTCATAAGTACCTTTCTTGGCGAGCCATTTCAGCCATCCAGGACAATCATCTTTGAAATGGTCCTTCGACTGACAAAAGTAACATTCACCACTTTTCTTCTGTTCATTTGAGCTCCCAGGTCCTGAAGCGTTTTTAGGCGCCTTAGGATGCTGTGGGTGCTGTGGCTTCTGATAAGGGGAGTAGGTTTGCTCCTTCTTTCCCTTTCCTTTGTGGCCACCTCTATTTCTAGAGGGACCAGCCTTATTTGAAGAGCCGACTTGATTCACAAAATCAGTAGCCCCCTCAGCCTTGAGCCTCTCTTCCTCCTGTGAAACATTAGCGATCAACTCGCTCATGGTCCACTTGTCCTTAATGGTGTTGTAGTTCACCTTAAAAGCTTCAAATTGCTTGGGAAGAGACATCATAATGTAATGGACAACAAAACCATCAGAGATAGCCATGTCCATTGTCTTAAGTCTGGCAGCAATATTGATTATTGTCATAATGTGCTCACGAACATTTCCAGTACCATTGTACTTGGTGTTCATGAGCCTGTGCATCAGTGTGGTAGCATAAACTTTAGAGGACCCTTTAAAGTGGTCCTCGATGGAGGACAAATAGTCCTTTACCCTTTCCTTTTCAGGGATTGCTCCCCTTATGACCTCACTGATGGAGTTCTTCATCACAGCAAGTGAAACGCGGTTAGACCGCTCCCACTTCTCAGCATTAGTTTTATAATCTTTCATTTTGTCATCATAATTGTCCTCCCCTTCAGTAGGAGCGACAGGCTCATCGAATCTGAACGCGTAGTCCAGATCCAAGAGCTGAAAAGTCGTCATAAGTGTAAACTTCCATTTTTGGAAGTTACTACCATTAAGTGGCTCAATTGCATTAACATGAGCGGAAACAGAAGCAGCTGAAAAAATTTAAAATTTACATTAGGAAAGCATATAATTAATTTGCATGAAAGTTAATCTTACGTTGGTATGATTAACAACATGCTCATAAGAATTTTTCGCATCACCGTTGGGCAGAAACGAAAAATTTAACATAATTTAGCGCATGCAATTACAATTAACTTTGGTCAAAGAGTAATAGCATGGCAAAAGAGAACATAAAAATAAACATAATTGATTACATGCAATTACAATTAACGTTGGTCCAAAAGTAATAGCATGTAAAATTAAATACAGCCCTCCAATTGAATTTCCCGTTGGTTCCATTCAATTAGGGGCAGAACATTACGCAGCGGAAAAGAGCATAATATTTTTCAGCAGCTTAGCAACATTTATCCGTTAATAATTTCATGAGAGACATCAAAAGATCATTAATTGAACATGAGATAAATCATAAATACATGAAATATATGCTGAAATACATAAGATATTCAAAAACTCGGCCTAAGAAAATGCGCAACCCAAAAAAGTCAGTTGGCCCATTCACTGTGCGCACAGCATAAATAGCATCCGGGCGGCCCAAAAGAATAGCACTAGCGCGGCCAGTCCAAAAGAATGCCAGCAGCCCGGAAAAATCCCACGGCCCATCAATCATGCGCGGCGCGTGGGCTCAAAAAACATGCGCGTAGGCTGATCCGTGCGCGCGGGGCCCAGCAAAAGAGGGTTGGCAGCCCATGAACTCGCGCAGCCCAAAAAAATAACCCCACACACACGTACGCCGTCGAATTGAAACGGATGGCCGAGATGTACGCGCGGCGGAATAAAATGAAAAAACTGAAAACCCTAACCCCATTTGGGGCCGCCTCCACGCGAAAAAACCGGATCGACGGAGCGGCGCATGGCGGATGTGCCCGAGCGGAGGCGAGAGGCGGCGCAGCGCTCGGCAGCGGGCGCAAGACGGCGGCGGGGGCGCGCGGTGCCCGCGAGGCGGCTCCCGGTGGGGAAGCAGTGGCGCGCGGCCCCGAGCAGAGCACCCGCGGCGGCGCAGGCGGCAAGGGGAGGCGACGGCGCCATCGGGAGGCGCAGTGGCAGCGGCGGCCCCCGAAGCAACGCGGCGCGGTGGCTGCGCCCCGAAGAGGAGCGGTGGCGCCAAGGGAGGCGACTGCGCCAGCGGCGGCGTCCCCCGAAGTCGGTCACCGGCGGTGGCTTAGGGGACATCCAAAGGTAATTTTTCCGCCGCCGGTCCCCTCTCCTTTTTTTTTGTTCTTGATTCGGGTCTAATGGATTTGGGGTTCTTCATTCGGCTCTTACAAAAATCCTCTCCTTCTAATTTCTTTACCGAGCCAATACATGAACATGCGGCTAGGGTTCTAGTAGACTAGTAGTTGCTCTGATACCATATGTTAGTAGCCTTAAACATCATGCATGTCATTATCTGCTAGTCTAGCATCTAGAACACCTAGGCTTAAGGGGTAGGGATGACTCACGGTCGCCGATGAACGCCATGAGAGCGAAGACCTCGTGCCTGCGTGATGCAGGCGTGGGGACGAGTCGGTGCAGATCCGAGAGCTCGCGGTTCGGGGTCGCCGGCGTCGTCCTGCAGTGGCGGTTGGCGGCCTTCCCGTTGCTTAACAGCGCGCGGTAGATTGGTTTGCTTAGGGTTTTTGTTCGGGGCTTTGGTTCTCACGAGAACAGACGTCGCACATGAGAAGCCGGTGCCTCAACTTTATATCTAGCGCTGTTGCAACAGGGGACCGTAACCAATATGGTTAGCCCCCCCCCCCCATCAGGGCGCCAAAAAATCAGGAGACGTGGATTTCCCACGTCCTTCCTTTTCTTGCCGTTTTGGCCTTAGATCAATATCCAACAACTTTACCCACTAGCTCTCAACAACTCATGGCGCTTTATCCACAATCCACTTCCTTTAGTGCAACTTTGCGTATTCACCAAAACGCCCCTCCTGCACCTTCTGGGAAGCTTCCTCGTTCCTTGCCTTCCAAGCCTCGCAACTACCTCGAGCCCTCGCCGTCTTCGGCACACCTCGACCGTTCTGGCCTCGGCACCACCTGCGCCTAGTCCGGTCCTTCGTGCCTCGCCACGACTCCGCCTCGATGTCCTGCAGCCATCACAGACAAGAAACACATCACATAGCACCGCTCGAAATATTGTAACCATACAATAACATCAAAAGAAATACTCAAAGCCCAAACTGATCGAAACGAAAAAATAAATGACTTAAGCCCGTTCGACCTAGTTCGACAAGGTCCGACCGAAACGATTGCACCGTACAACGACATAGTCCAAACCACACAAACCAAACTCGACTTTCCTAAACAAATGTCAATTACTCATCACACACACGGGGTCACCTCCACATGGTCTATCAAATTATTATATAAATAATTGTATATTAGCTCATCTAAAATTTTGTACTACTAAGTGACTTAGATTTTGGCCGGTAGATTTGTTAAACAGTTCTAGGGTAAGGAGGTGCAAGGAGGCATCTTGGAAAGTCACTAGGTGGTTGGAGTCGACGATCTTATACTAGGGATGAGGCTTGAGTAGATGGGTGGCAGTGCCGTCGAGCACTAAGGATCTGGATTGTGGTTGGCAGCCTTAAGTGAGAAGTAAGGACAAAAACCTTATGTTAAGTAAATGACTTAGAAATCACTCAACTACAAGGTTGACTTGTCAACCAGGTCTAGTAACTGTTCAACTCGATTGAATCTCTACAGGAGGTAGGAATTCAGATGAAGGGGAGTTAAGTATGGGAACGGTAAAAGTATACTTAACAATGGTAGGTGACACTTTAGGATGGGCAGAAGTGTTTAGACCTGGTTAGTAGATACCTAGGTCTGAGTGGTGATCTACCGGGTAGAGGCTATATAAAGGGAAGAGCAGTGAAACAACCTTATTTTCTTAACTCAGTCATGAGGGTTAAGGAATCTTGTGGGTAAAGCTGAGCAACTCTGCAAAGTGAAACAAATGATATTTGAATACGCCGTGCTCCCGATTAATGGAGCTATGTTTAATGGATGATTCCAATAGTAAGGCATAAATAGAATAAATAGAATTCTTTATATTTTAATCTGAGTAAGCTAAGTAATCAAGTGTTGAAAACCCCTCAATCATAAGAAGTTCTTGTTTTATGATTTCTTGTTTACAAAAGTTTATAAATAAAATTGCATCCACTTTCATTAATAAAATCAGTATATTTCCATCCATTGGCAATCTGTGCAAATAGATAAAGTAGAATTTACCCTGGTGACTTGCTAGGTATGGCTGTACTCATTACTTGCTAAACAATAAATAAAAGATCAATGGGACAATGATGAACAAGTGTTGATAAAGATCCGGAAGAGCCCTATTTCATCGACGACCAGTGGTTTTAGGTCTTAGCCATGCTCAAGTATGTCTATGGGAGTTTCTTGTATTGTAAGCTAACTTTGGGTTTGATCGTCCACTGCATTCAAACTTGGTCGTTAAACCTTATTTCTGTAATAAAGTTTAATTCTTTGTTGTAAGCATGTGTTGTTTTGGTGTACACTCATGTACAGTACTCCGCAACTGAACATTTCTAGGTAATTGTGGGGATTACCAGCGTCCTCAGAAATAGAGACTTATAGAGTCCGTCGTCATCGTGGTGAGGCTCTGCTTCTTCTTCACACGCTTCAGATTCAAGCTCTGAATCCTCTCGTCTGCCTGGCGTCGAGGGGAAGGAGAAGCAGAAGGAGGACAAACGATTTGAGAGTTTTAAGCGTGATTCGCTGATTCTTCCATTTGTTTTTTACCCTGTACAAATTTGTTTGCCACTTTTTAGTTGCCTTCATTCCATAAGAACCTATAAATACATTGTTGTCTATAAAAGGATTTTTTCCCTACTCTTCAGTTCTTCTCATAAGTAAGGTGTTATGACATGAGCGAGAGTGGCTCACACGGATCTTAGAGTGTCGTATCTCTCTCGATGACAACTGCAGATGTGAAAGTTTGCCCTTTGGATGCAACGTGTTTGCACTGGAACTAAAATACAATCAGATTAATTTTCCCAATAGCTCCAAAATGTTGAATTGTGACACACAGTTGGCGACGAGGGAGCTTGAGCGGCTGTCTGACCTCGCCCAAAGGGAGAGTCTGCCTCTAGGTGTGGGTGGTGGTTCTCGTGCCCGGCGGCACGGGTGGGGAGGAAGGAGGTGGAGAGGGAGAGCGCCATGCTTGATGACTTCCTGGCTTCCTTGCCTCACATGCACTTGCAACGGTCTCTTCGACTTGTCTGTTTGTTCTTCTTATCAGTTTGTTGATGTTATCCTTTTGTGATGGATGATTCTTGAGATTTTTTAGGCCTCGGTGCCGTTCAAGTGGTGAATTTTTTAAAATGCATTTTTTATTATTATGTAAATATATTATCGCTAAAAATTCATATAAATAACCTTCTATCGCTATTTCTCTATCGTCATTTAAAATAGAGATAATTCTACATAGAGTCTCACATCATAGTCAGCAATCTCTGTCACCAAATGAACTAGTCACAGAACATATGTCGTCAATTGAATTGTCGATAGTGGCCTGTCGTCAATCCAATCGGTGATAGAGCTTCTATCGTCAATCCAATCAACAACAGGGCTTCTATCGTCAAGCCAATCGGCGACAGAGACCTACTGACTACCAAGCAAGACTCCATGTAGGATTATCACCACTTGAAATGATGATTGAAGTTCTGTAAGGGCTTCTGTCACCATTTCAATTGACGATTCATGTCTCTGTTGACAATTGAAATGGTGATGGTTGTTGTGGCACCGATGTGCCACTTTGTCATCCATTCGTTTGATGACAGAGCTTCTGTCACCACTCTGCTGTCATTTGAAATGGCGACAGAAGGTTATTTATATATTTTTAAGTGAGGTTATATTTATGTAATATTAATAAAAATATATTATTTTAAAAATTTCTTCAGTGGCTGGTCATCTAACGGTGAAAACGGATTGTACAGTGTCCAAACCATATTCATATTTGTAAATGAATGCGAATATTCTCGAATACGAATCGAATATTATAACAAATATGAATTTTAATCAAATATCTACTCAATTTGGTCAGATCAAGATATCCTCATAATTTATGCAGTATGAAGATATTAATGACATTTTATCCTTGTACAATAACACTTAATCATTCTAATCCATTTACTTTACCTAAAGAAACACGAATTCATATTCAATTAAAAAAATTTGTTCAAATAATTAGTCATATTATAATAAAATATGCATATTACTTTGTTGAATACGAATAATTCGGATAAAATAATATTTTAGATGGTAAAAGTCCATACCATATGCATATCTATAATTTTCATATGATTCGAATACGAATAAGATAGAAATTGTTAATTGAATAAAAAAGTATATATTATATTTGTATTTTATCGAATACGATAATCGAATGATACAGATAATTTGTATTTACTTTTCATGGCTTACGCTCCCCTGTGCTGGATGGGCTCTCTTTCGGTTTTGTGACTTGGTTTGGGCTGGTACACGTGGGAAATCTACCAGCCCATGAAAAATACTTTTTCGACTCTTACAGGCGTTGACAAGGGTGTTAAAAACTTAAAATGTACTACCGTGTTTCCAGTCCACTATGTTGAGGAACCGTCGCTGGCGACTAGTCTGAGCGATTCATCTATTTAATATGAAATATAATCAATCACAGAAGACAGTAAATAATAGATTGAAAACATAGAGAAGTAGAGAGAACTTCTGGTCTTTCTTTATTGCTTTTCTGATTGCGTGTTACAAAATTGCCGGTATAATCTACTAGTGAAGTGCCCACCATGAGCCAAAACTTCCGGCCCAGATCTAGGTTTTCTAACACACTATTGCTTGGTTGAAGCCAACATTTGCCAACCTTTAGTCTAGTTGCTAAATTTTTTTAGAGTGTGGGAGTAATTAGCTAGTGTAGTTATCTTAAGATTTATAACTCACACGTCGCAGGTTCAAATTCTGGAAAATTATAGTTGAAAATTTGGTAGTGCTGATTAGAATATTTAGTTTGCTGAACTTTTGGTAGTGCTGATTAGAATATTTAGTTCGCAGGTTCAAGAATTTGTCTTGTTTGGTAAAATTTACCAAGATTATGTTCAGATTAACATCTCAGTTCATTTTATTATCAAATCTTGGTCAAATACTAGATGAAATATTTTTATAAAAAAATCGAATTTCAAATGCAAAATCTAGCAGACATTAACCAGAGCAGCTTAGAAATTGTCTAGTTACCAGTGCAACTGCGCAAGTAACTTCCTCCGACTCAAAGATGGGCGACCATGGCTAAGGCCTAGAAAAACTAGGCCCTTTACAGCAATTACAGGCCCAATTGTCAAACTGGGCCCACCAGACCCATTCACACTCCCACGCAACGCTTCTGTCGAGCGCTTCGCCGTCTCCTCCGACTCCCGAGTTCCCTGACCTCTCACCGCGAGAGCGCTTCCCGCCGTTAAACCCTACTCCTCCCCCAACACCCCCTGCGAAGCCATCGGCATCAACTCCGATGGCATCCTTCCCGCCGCCGCCGCTTCCTCCATGGCCCGCTATTTCCTCCCCCGCACCACCGCTCAACGGTTTGTCTCCCTGATGCACTAGTTCGTGTGCATTGTATACATGTTTAAGGGGGAAATTTCTAGCGTGTCATGTTTGTGTATCCAAACATAGAAACGTTGATGGTTTTGTATACAGCAGATTGTTTCCAGATAATATTTTTTTTTAAAAAAACATGCTTGAATGTCCATGGAACATCCAAGTCAAATAAGTGGATAGTGGATATGTTTGAACCGGGTTATAGCATGCAGAAGAAAGAAAGAATGCGAATCGAGCACACCTGGTATATACAGAAAGAATTCAAAATGATCACATCAAGCAAACCCTGTGGCTCATAGATGCCGTGGACATTGTTACCTGTCAAATACCCAAATATTTCCTTATTTTCTTTGGCTTGTTCTATGGTGTCTGTCGAGGATTCAAACCCAAACAACATAGTTGGAAGTTTAATTAATGGAGAGAGAGAGCACATAATTTGACACCCACGAAGACAATAAAAGGGACACGTGGGGCTTGAAGACACGCGTGTTTGTGCAAGTTTGGGAATGTGCTGGACACCCTAGTATAAACTTCTGATTGTGTGCCTTGCTCTTAGAGATCTGAGCACTTAATAAATTTTTAGATTTTGAAATTTCAAACTGTATTTATTCAATTTATATGCCATCTCAAAGTTGTGAAGATTGCTTTGCTTCAATTTGTACTGTGATATTTTCTTTGAAAAAAGAGACAATGACATAAGACTAATTTGATTGAAATGATCTTTTTTGACAAAATTGGCGCGTCTCCTCACAGAATTGATTTATAAATAGTTATAATGTCTAGCCCATGCAAGTGCATGGGTTGACAACTATTTCTAACAGTCACAACATCGGTCTCTCCTTTCAGTGTTTCATGGCGTGCTGCGTTCTAAAAACTATTGTCATGGCAATGTATTGATGTATAAAATACAAATTCATGTTTTTAGGAAAGAAACTAGGGCTGCCTTGGAGAGCTGGCTTCGAAGGGACAATACAAATTATAACAACATTTGGGCAAAGCAACCTTACCCTGTTTCTTAGAATTAATTTTTTGTTATTTTATATGATCAACAATAGCCTTGCGAAAATGATAAATTTAATTTTACTAGAATGTGGATTGGAGAACAATTAATGCTATAATTCGACAGACAAATTAATTTAAAAAAAGATTAATCATAGACTTTGCTAGGAGTAAATCTTTTCCATACCATATTGGGAGTCCAATTGAGCTGGCTTGGTCCATCCCTATTTGGCCAAACTTATGTTGGCTTGCTTGAGCATTTTTAAGGCTTGTCCTCTATTTTTTTTATATCATAAAGAAGTTAGGTTAAGCTCAGATTTGAAAACGTACAGATCAACTATCAATCATTTATTGGGTGGAGAAAGAAAACAAGTGAGCATTAGAGGAAGACAAAAGTATCACATGTCCTGGAAAGCATTTTGGATTAATCTGAAATTTGTTATTTTCTTATGGAACTCTGTTGATGCGTTTTACGTGAACGTCTGTGAAAGCTAGCTCACCACCATTAGTTCCAGCTCAGAAATATTTTTTTAGAAGGTTTTGTGCATACCATGGGAATTGTTGATGTGCTGACAAATATTCCCACCCCAAGCACCTTTCTTTCTGCCGTTTGCATAGGAATTAGCTTGTCTTATATTTTCCTCTTTCAAAAAGGAGTCTAGAAACAATGGACCATTTAAAAAAGGCACGATGAAGCATTTCACAAGTAACAGCTGGAGGTGTCTGTAGAAGGGAAAGCCGCACGGCAAAGTTATCTGGCTCAGAAACAGCCTTTAGGCAGAGGATTCGTATGTATCACATGAGTTATTTTCGTAACATCTCCACCCACCATCACCTTCATCGCACGCCCATATACTTGTTCTTGCCCATTTTGCACACCAGAATTGAATAAACAAAATTTGCAATCTTTTATTCAAAGTGGTTTTATACACAGATATGCATACCAATATGCACATTTGTAAACTGCAATAAGTGGATAATCATATTCCTAGTCCTTTGTGTATGGTTTGGGAAATATGTACTGCACCATGGGAGCTCATACTCAAATACTCAATTCATCTTCATGAAATGAGAACTTTCAAAAGAAATAGAAATTAGAAAAATATTTTTTGAAAGAAATGTATTCTCTTGGTACCAAAAGGCAAGGGCAAAATGGGAAAAACCAACAGAGGCAGGTTTATGGTGATGCTCTGGGGGCACATTGGAGAAATGTGAACCTCATCTCATCTCCTTTCCCTGCATGTATGTAATGCCATAGGCGTCCAGCCGTTTTCACAGTTGTTGATGCCTTCACACAATTCACCACCGCCGGTATACCCTCCTCCCCCTCTTTATAAGCACACCGTCATCACCAAGCAGTGCAGCAATTGGAGCCTCAAGAGCTATTGGAACACCAAGCAAAACATTGATCTTTCAGTCACTGTTGTGTTCTATTTGTAAGTATACGGTTTCTTCCCATCTTCATTTCCTCTATATCATACTTGTGAAATGTTAATGATAAGATGGTGAAATGCTATCAACTGTGTACTCCAGATGGATCTGAATAATTGTTTTCTATGAGATTTTTGGACTAGAAAATTTAGTAAAATGCCGTGTTCTTTATCTTTGGTGTGGAAGTTTTCGTAAGTATGATGCAACAAGATGGGTCCCCTGTTCTGCTCTTGGATCCTTTGCATTCTGGAGTGTTCTCCATATTTGGATTTGTTATTGTTGCCAATAATGGATTGTGAGACATATGTCTTGTTACATCGAGAAGGCCTGATTTGATTCTAAAATCATGAGAATGGCATGCAATTTTTGCCCTTTCGAGGTTTCCATGACCCTTGTACCTTGTTTTAATTTGTTTGAGGAACATCCTTCTACAATGTAATTTTTAAGAAGTGGTATATCTCAGTTTGGTCCTAAGGTCTCATGTTGTAGTGCATGCGAAGATGGCAGAAAAGTTATTTAACTTGATTCTGGTTTTGTTCCTTGATTACTAGGATCAAGGCCAGCAATTAGTTCACTTATTTTCTCTCTTGTCTTTAACTCTATTCTCTTGGGAAACTGGTGGTAGAATTTAGAAAATAATTGTGAGACAGAAGATTGAGTCCATCGTAAATATTTTCTTGCTGTAAAGGACTTACTTATTCATTTATGTGAGTTGCAGGTGTGTCCAGTTTTTGGAGAAGGCATGCAGTTCATGCTACCATTGGATGGGACCGCATGTGCACAACCAATGAGAAGAGCTGGTGAGGGTGCTGGAAGTGAGAGGTTGATGGAAAGATTGAAGATTGGGGGCATCAAGCAGGAGAAAGCATTGAGGGAGAGGTGCTTTGGTGGTAGAGTTGCTAAAACTGCACAATGTGTGCTCACCTCAGATGCTGGTGCAGACAGTCTTGTAAGCATCCAACTCCCTTGTAATTTGGTGGTAAAGTGTTTTTCTATTAAATTGGTACTTGTAAAATTTTGTTCAAACTGGATAATTGCAATTTTTCGAGATTATGGAGAATTGTTGCTCTGATTGCTGCATTCAACAAAAGAAAATCTTGGTATACTACAATAAGAACTTATAGAAATAAAATTTTGAATATGGTTGGCTGGCTATTACATATCCTAGATCCTACGTAAGAGATCTTGCAGTTGATGTTGTCTAGTACTCCTAAAATATATAATTGTCTATTCCATCCTTCATTTGACTTATAACTCTTAGTCTGTAGTCATATAAATTCTCTGAATTGTTTATCAACTGTATATATAAATGCATGATTTATGTACTTATATGTCATTAATTTTGAGTACTCTAACCGAGTCCAAAATTTACAGCATGTTCAAACACAATCTCCTCGAAAGAATTATGCTGATGCAAACCATGTTTCTGCTGTCATTTTGGGTGGAGGCTCTGGAGCTCAACTCTTTCCTCTGACAAGCACAAGGGCTACCCCTGCTGTAAGAGAAGCACCATTGAACATCCAATAATGATTACTCTATTATACAGATAATAAATTTCAAATTCTATTTAGTCTTAGATCAATATGCTTAAAAGTATAGGATAGATTTGGAATCTCTTCTCATTTTCAAGAAGTGTTAAGTTTGACTTCTGTTCTTAAAAGTTTTTCACTCGTTTCTTGATTGCAGTAATTGTGCATAACAGGTAATTTATTTGCAAATAATCACTTACTATATCGTCTCTCGACCCGAGTCTAATAAGATACATTAGCCAATCATCGAACCAACATAACCATAAGATGATAAAGATGTTACTTAACAAGTTCTGTACCTTTTTTTAACCGGTCGAAAGGTTTATATTTTTGGTCCTGATGTTCCTGAAGCCTTCAATTTTAATTACCATGTTGTCAAGGCTATCAATGACTTGTAGGTAGCTCATTAGCATCTTCCGTTAACGAATGATCTAATTTTTTTCTTGTTGTATTACTTAGGTTCCTGTTGGAGGATGTTATAGGCTTATTGATATCCCTATGAGCAACTGCTTCAATAGTGGCATAAATAAGATATCTGTGATGACTCAGTTCAATTCTACTTCTCTTAATCGCCATATTCATCGTACATACCTTGGTGGGAGGATCAACTTTACTGATGGATCTGTAGAGGTAATTTACCTCAATTTCTTATATGCTTGAGTTGGAATAACTTCATACTATGACTTTTGCCTTGATGTTCAGTAAAAAGGGGGAAATCACTGATTACTAGCAGACATTAATATAACTAGTCTTGCCAACTTATAGGTATTGGCTGCTACACAAATGCCTGAAGAACCTGCCGGATGGTTCCAAGGTACAGCAGATGCTATCAGAAAATTTATCTGGGTACTTGAGGTAATTACTTTTCCAGAAATTAGTGTATAGTCATTCTCGTAGCATATTTATTTTATTTGGGATCACGAAGTACTACTTCTGTTGTGCACTTATTCAGGATTATTACAATCACAACGATATTGAGCACATTCTAATCTTGTGCGGTGATCAGATTTATCGGATGAATTACATGGAACTTGTGCAGGTGTGTCATGTTCTCATTCTTTTTGCTTCGTGCATGTCTTGATTTTGGATTAACCAACTATTTTTGACATATATTATTTGCAGAAACATGTTGATGATAATGCTGACATTACCATATCATGTGCTCCCATCGATGAGAAGTAAATCAATTGTTGGGCATCCTTGTTTGATGAGCATGTCTTTTAATTATCCAACATAAGATGCATGTGTTCTAATTTGCTTTCTTTTTTTCCCGGAAGCCGAGCTTCTGACTATGGACTGGTGAAGTTCGATAGTTCAGGCCGTGTAATCCAATTTTTTGAGAAACCAATGGGTGCAGATTTGGAAGCAATGGTTAGAAATTCTTATCTTTTCTCTTTCTTTCTTTCTTCCCTACTTTTTTTTGTGGTGATCAATTCTTTCCTTGGTTCATCTATACTGTTTTCCAGTAAAGAATGATTATATGCTTTCTCATAGAATCTACCACTTAAGCCACCGATCATTGCAGGAAGTTGATACCAGCTTCCTCAGCTATGCAATAGGCAAAACACAACGATGTCCCTACATTGCATCAATGGGAGTTTATGTCTTCAAAAGAGACGTACTATTAGACCTACTGAAGTAAGTACTTTATCTTGTGATAATCCAGTTTGCCTCCTAGTTTTGTCTTCTAATAGTGGCATTCTTAGATCGAAATATACTCAGCTGCATGATTTTGGATCTGAAATCCTGCCAAGAGCTGTACTAGAGCATAATGTGCAGGTAAATTTTGACCAAATGTTTCCTCCGTAATTTCCTTATCTAGAAAATTGGTTTCATTTCCACTAGTTCATGTCTAATAGGAGAGTATTGTACGGTTCAATGCACTTTTTACATTTTATCGTCTCCATGCAGTATAAATTAACATTCAATGGAACTTTATTGTGTTAGGCATGTATCTTCACAAACTATTGGGAGGACATTGGAACAATCAAATCATTTTTTGATGCAAACTTGGCCCTCACTGAGCAGGTATTCTGTCATATACATATTGCCTACACTCAAACATATTGCATGAGACCTTGTACCTGTCCATTGTTCTTCAATTAATTTATTGTCCAATAATTGATTGAAGCTGAACACAAATTCAACTCACATGTTTCTCCATTCCAGCCCCCGAAGTTCGAATTTTATGATCCAAAAACTCCTATCTTCACTTCACCTCGGTACTTGCCTCCAACAAGATTGGAGAAGTGCAAGGTACAAGTCATGGCAACACAATTGTTACCTAAGATCACACAACATATGCCTACTTGAAGTTTGGTTTTGTCTCCACAGATCAAAGATGCAATCATCTCTGATGGCTGTTTCTTGAGTGAATGTACTATCGAGCATTCTGTTATTGGAGTCTGTTCACGCCTTAGCCCTGGATGTGAACTCAAGGTACATACTCTGTCAAGACGTAAGCTCATATTTTTGCACATTCTTATGCACCAAATATTGATTTGGACAGGCGATGTCAAGGCTAGATTGCTTCATAGTTACTATTTCAAAACCGTCAACGATTCTCATTTAATTTTGCACTTTCTAATAATCACAGGATACAATGATGATGGGCGCAGATCTATATGAAACGGAAGAAGAAACTTCAAAGCTACTGTTAGAAGGCAAGGTCCCAATCGGTATAGGAGAGAACACAAAGATAAGGTGAGGCTTACCTGAACCAATGCATACGTATGTCTTGCTATCAGTCTATCAGTACTTGCCAAGAACCGTGTTTCGCATATACTTGAGACCTTCATTTGATGATTTTCAGGAACTGTATCATCGACATGAATGCTAGGATTGGGAGGAATGCGGTCATTGCAAACAATGAGGTGAGCAAGTACATCTAAATGACACCAAAAGTTTGAAGTCCTGTTCAACACTGGTTAACCATACGAGTTCCACTCTTTATGATAGGGTGTCCAAGAGGCCGATCACCCGGAGGAGGGGTACTACATAAGGTCTGGAATTGTAGTGATCCTAAAGAATGCAACCATCAAGGACGGATCCGTCATATAAAACCGTACAAGCCTGCAAATCAAGCGCCTGCGATCATCTTGGGAGGCCGACGAGCGCGACCATGGTATGACGAGAAGAGGTGGCCAGAAAGGCAGCATCAGTTGGATGTAATACGCATATCATAGCCTGCCATGGCATAGTTGTCGTTCTTGGTTTCGTTATTTGCAATAAGCTGCCTGAGGAAGTTGCAGCAACCTTTTATGAATCTTCAGATTTCTGCATATTTGGATCGCAAGAACTCTATTACCGATCATCCTAAATTTTGCCACCGTGGCGTGCACCCCTCCCTCTTAGCCGCAACTTGCCTTGTGGAAATTAAACATCGAGCACATCTGGAAGAAGCAGATAGTATGGAATTTGACTTCTGTTATTCCATTGCTGCTAAATCAGGTCCCAACTCCACTTCGGTGTGTTTGGATTGGCGCCACGGTTTGACATAGAAAATCTCCATTGTGCCATGTCATTTTGGCCAATGTTTGGTCATGACCGAAGTTTGCTTTGCCACGCTGATTTGGCAAGTCTTTGCTAGCTCTTTGCAGTCTTAGTTACGGCTTTCATAGGTGATAAAAACCTTGATGACGTGTTGGGCATGTACAAATGTTGTGGACCAATGTTTTTTCCAGGTGGGCGAGTGCACGTTTAGCCAAGTTTTTAGACGTGGAAACACACCTGGTGCACGAGTGCAAAAACTCAACCTTGGCCATCAGATCCGAACTGAACGCTTCGGATCGAGCCGGATGAGCGCCGTATCCCACTTGAGAGCCGCGGCGAAGGGGGTGGCAACGACGCCCTTCGCTGGCCGAGCTCCTCGTTGAGCACCTTCGGGTGCTGCCGTGTGGTGTCGTAGCCGGCCTGTGAGCACCTGCGGCGACCGGTGAGCAACACGTTATTCGACGTTATGATTCGATTGGACGGCAAAGGATTTCGATTCGACGGCGGCACGATGAGCTTGGGGCGGAATTCCATCGGACGGGGTACGGTAGCATGATCAATTCGATGTTTGTGTGACAAGTTTGGGGCGTGATTTGTTTGGACAGTGGCACAGCGGCTAAGCTTGGGGCGGTGGCGGTGCTTTAGGCTTTGTCTAGACCATCCAAAAATGTTATACAAGATAGTGTATTTCCTACCGGAATCGAAAAATATTTCAGCTTATAAAAAAAGGTCTTAGACATCTTTAATAGTATTATCTCAGTTGTCTCTTAGTTATATTAAATAAGTAAAAATTTTATGCAGAGACGAGAGTGGGTGAGGAAAAATAATGTACTATCTCTTATTAAGAGATGATTTGAGTTTACAAACCAACGCAAATAGTGAGAGAGTCTGAGACATGAAGTTATGATAAAAATAATATAAAATAGTTGGAGAAATGATTTACTGTTGGAGAGGTTTTATCCAGTGTTGTCTTTAGGTGAGATAAAAATCTTACAACCTTAAAAGACAGGCTATTATACATTTCCTAGGACATGCACAATAGAGTGACATAAGATGTCTATAAAAGGTGCCACATAGAAATTTGCTAAGGTAGATGAAAGAGAAAGAAGAGAGAGAAAAATATCAACTGTAATTCTATAGACGGTCAAACGTGAGAAAATAGTCTGCTATAGATAACTTACAGGCCATTGTATCAATGTTGTCTTTATTTTACAGATAACTTATTGTAAATAATTTATTATAAAAGGTTTATTATAGAAGATACCTTTAATATTATCTATAGATAATATAAAATAATATTATAGACGACAGTTGTTTGTATCACTGCACATGCTCGTAGCGGGATGACCGCCCGAGCCAAACATCAATTATTGGTGGCGGGACCCACATCAAAATTAAAGGGCAAAAAACTGATCCCCCAACCTTTCCCTGCTCGCACTGTCTTCCTTCTACCATCCTCTGACATCCGATCCCCTCCCCCGCCCACACCGAAGATGGCGAGGTCGAGATTGAAGACGGCGGCTAGCCAGTGAGTTCCAAGCGGCGACGGATCCCAGCGAGGGCGGTGGCGGCCGGCGAACACCTGGGCGGCGACGATTTCCGGCGAGGGCAGCGGCGGCTAGCGAGCGCCTAGGGCTGACTCCGGTCTGTTTATTTTTTTAAAAAAAAAATTCTTGGCATCTACTCTTGTGCATGGTTTGACTCAAGATGCTCTCCAGTGTCAACTATCAGTAGGAGCAACATCAGCTCCAACAGATCCTGCATTGCCGGCTCCTGAGGTAGTCTCGACCAACCTGCTCTACCTCACTTGCAAGTATAATACTACTTTGGTGGGTTTTCTTGGGTGCTAGGTGCCATGTGTTTGCTGTATGACCTAATAACCTAGCTCTTATCTTTGCTGTATCCTCTGTTGCTCAGTTCCTTATCCATAATAATCCACAGAGGTTTTCTGTGGTCTCTATGATCTGTTTTGTTTGTGATGTTCTAATCTGATCTCCTTTGTTAGGCACATGCTCGCTTAGTTGCTGTATCTCTATTATCTTCCCTGGTTGTTATTATTCTGTAGGCCCGGCAAAAGAGTTATTTTGCTGTAATAAGAATATATTAGACTGTTCTTGTGATTTATTCATGATATAAAAAGATACAGTTTTTTAATTGAAGATGAGCTTATAGAGCTACTGGGAATTATTTGTTAGGCAGCTCATCCAAGTTTTGACTGAGGTCACTCGGTGTCTGCAGCATTAAGCTTAAGCCTCTAACTCATCTTTCAATCATGCGGGAAAACCTCGGGGTATTGAACATGCATTGCTTCTTGTCTAAATGGTTGGAACATGTGGTGTCTGAAAATCCAAAAATATAGGCTGTTGTGGTTTTCCCCTGCAAATTTGCTTTACGCTGTTTGTAGTTGTAGAATAGGATTATAAGTTCTTGGTCTTTCGCTATTGTTCTAGCATTGCTTCAAATTTGGGGTGATGATTTTGACGTGCATTTTTTGTACGGATTCATCTGATTGATCTTGAACTTTGATTGAATTTTCTGGAAAATTGGGGATGTAAGCTTTTGTTTGTGTTAAAATAGTTTTTTCTGGATAATTTTAGTTGTGCCTATACGGTTTGCAACTTGTAAATGGCTAAACACTTTGTTGTTTGCTACGCACTTTTTTAGATCAACACTATGCTAATCAAAATATGGTTTGATGCAATATGTTCAAGTTTTCTTTGGTGAGTCGATATATTTATCTCTTATTGCTAGAGTTAATCTAACATTCTACTTCTAGTCTGTTGCTATTTAAGAAAACGTGGGTTATTCCTCTCTACTGTTACAAGTGATGATATCCTTATTGGCATTCCATAATGTTGGCTGAGTTCATAAAATACACTGACATTCTGTTCTCAATCTTTATTTCTTGTCTAGGTTATCAAGATTTGCCCTCCTTTTTGAAAATGGATTATAGTTCAGACGATGATTCAGAAATTAGTGATTCTGAGATTGATGAGTATGAAGGCAAAATTTATGCACGCCTGATGTCAGGAGATTTAAAAGTTAAGAATGGTGCGAGTTACAGTTGCCCATTCTGTACCAGCAAGAAGAAGAAAGATTACAGTATACATAATCTTCTTCAGCATGCCTCAGGAGTAGGTGCAGCACCTAATCGACAGGCAAAAGAAAAGGCAACCCACCGTGCCCTTGCCAAGCATTTGAAGAATGGCCTTGCTAAATGCCCTGAGCCACAGTCACAGTCAATTGCTGTGGAGCCACGACCTCTTCCAAACAGGGATGAGAAGTTTGTGTGGCCCTGGATGGGTGTTCTAGTTAACGTGCCTACTGAATGGAAGGATGGGCGCCAAGTTGGAGAAAGTGGAAATCGTATGAAGGAGCAACTATCACGCTTTGGCGCACTGAAGGTCATTCCTTTATGGAATTTTAGAGGTCATACAGGGAATGCTATTGTTGAGTTTGCAAAAGACTGGAATGGTTTCAGAAACGCACTTGCCTTTGAAAATTACTTTGAGGCAGAAGGATATGGTAAAAGGGACTGGAAGCAAAAACAGAATCAAGGGTCAAAGCTTTTTGGATGGGTTGCAAGGGCTGAAGATCACAGTTCTCCAGGGCTAATTGGGGACCACTTAAGAAAAAATGGTGACTTGAAAACTATCAATGACCTTGAGAATGAAGGGGCACGTAAAACTGACAAACTTGTAGCTAATTTAGCTAACCAAATTGAGGTGAAGAATAGGCATTTACAGGAGCTTGAATGTAGATACAATGAGACAACTGCATCACTTGAGAAGATGATGGGGCAAAGGGAACAGCTCCTCCAGTCATATAATGAAGGTTTATGATTTTTTTTCCTACTTATCTGTTTCATAATGGTCTATGTGTCAGGATTCATGTATTTCTATCCTCAGCAGCTCCAAGTTTTCAATTGTTAAAATAATCACTTAAACTTAATCACTACCAGAAATTCGCAAGATGCAGCAGCTAGCTCGCAGGCATTCACAAAAGATCATTGACGATAATCAAAAGCTGCGTTCAGAACTGGAGTCCAAGATGAGCGAACTTAATGCGAGATCCCAGCAGCTTGATGACCTTGCTGCAAAAAGTGATTATGACAGAAGGAACCTTGAGCAGGAGAAGCAGAAGGTGTGTGATTTCTTGCATCTTGTCTTCTTTGCTACCTTTTTTAAAAAAATGGAAGAGATTTGATTTTCTGGGTGTGTTATTTTGCTGGTAACTTTGTGTAATGTTTATTTTCTGTTGGCAACTGTTTATTATTAGTGATCTTCATACATTTTATTTGTTTGGTATCGTTTTATAGTGCAAAAGGTTAGGCCCTATCATTTATAGTGCTGAGGTACTATAGTGCAAAAGGTTAGGCCCTATCATTTAGAAATAGGCATGCAACTTATGTAACTTTGTTGTTGCTTGAATTCAGAATGCTATTAAATCAAACCATCTTAAGTTGGCAACATTGGAACAACAGAGAGCTGATGAGAATGTGCTTAAGCTTGTAGGAGAACATAAGGTATGTGTCCCGGTCCCCATTGTGTGGTATGATGCTTAGTTTTTGAACAATATGTTTTGTATGGAAGTCTTACTGTATGGAAACTGCAGAGAGAGAAAGAAGCTGCTTTAAACAAGATCCTGAAGTTAGAACAGCAGTTGGATGCAAAACAGAAGCTTGAATTAGAAATACAGCAGCTGAAGGGCAAATTGGAAGTGATGAAGCATATGCCAGGTGATGAAGATTCAGCATCAAAGAATAAAATCAATGAGCTGAGTGAGGAGCTGCAAGAAAAGATGGATGAACTGGATGCAATGGAGTCACTTAACCAAACTCTGGTTATCAAAGAAAGAAAAAGCAATATTGAAATGCAAGAAGCTCGGAAAGAGCTGGAAAATGTATGTTAAGTCGATCAAATTGTGCGGTGTTTACTGTGTTATGTTGTTTCAGTTATGAGATTGATGTTTTTAATGTTGTGCTTCATATTTCATGACCATTCATCTTTTGATCTGCTGCATGTTCCACAGGGCTTGCTTGATCTTTCAGGTGGCCGAGCACATATAGGAATCAAGAGAATGGGTGAGCTTGATCTGAAAGCATTTTCAAATGCTTGCAGACAAAAGTCGTCGAAAGAGGATGCAGAAGTTACTGCTGCCATTCTCTGTTCGAAGTGGGAAGCTGAAATTAAAAATCCAGATTGGCACCCTTTTAGGGTTGTCATGGTTGATGGGAAGGAGATGGTATGAATCTTTATTTGTAACCACTGCTTCTGCATACTTCCATACTTTCGAAGGTTACAATTGTTTGAGTTACTAGTAGTGCAAACCTTTCCTGTAACATTTGTTAACTTTCTTTTAAATGCTTAAATATCTTCTCTTGCATACATGTTTTGTTATTTTGGGGTGGCATTTTTATGGTTTTGTGTTTTGTAGTTGCATTTTTGTTATTGGAGTGCTTTACAATGATGCATATACAATTGTCATCTTGCATATTGTTAAATGCTAGTTCCTGCGCCACCATATTGTGCTATTTACAATGATTTTCAGGCAATCCTATGGATATTGTCCTATAACCTCATTACCTGTGGTACCTTATTGGACATCTCAGTCAGTGCGTGCTGTTCTGTAGGAAATAATTGAGGATGATGCAACGCTTGGAGAATTAAAAGAAGAGCATGGTGAAGAAATATATGCGTTGGTGACAAAGGCACTGCGTGAAATTAATGAGTACAACGCTGGCGGCAGGTTTCCCGTGGGAGAGCTGTGGAACTACAGAGAAGAACGGAAGGCGACTCTGAAGGAAGCTGTCCAGTTCGTGCTGAGACAGTGGCGAACGAACAGGAGGAAGCGTTGAGCTCAATTATTCGCTGTCACGTACTGGTGTTTGCTTTCCACCTGATCTGGACATCATGCTACTCTAGCATTATTGCATTTGAATTCCGTAGTACTAGATGATGAGGAGCTAGACCATGACTATCATTTCCTTTGACATCAGTTGAATAATCCTATTGCAGTGTCAGCATTAGTGAACACTCTTTATCGACCTGCGTGAGCAGCTCTGTTCTTAAACTCTGTTCTAGATATGCTGTCTCTCTATGTCCTTGAGAACTGAGAGCTGCTTCATAGGCATGCAATGGAACAGGCAGACGCAGTGGAATGTGAAGCCCTGCAGTTCATGTATGATGTATCCACGAAATCTGTGTGAGAAGTGTAGCTGCGCGTACATAAAGCATGCCTTGGAATATGGATGTGGTCACTGCCTACTGTAGTATGTGCCTCTTGTCATGCCCGCAATGTTGGTTGATGTTTGATCCTGCAGGTGCTTTCGGCAGCTAATTATTCTACCCGATTACTTCGGGAGGTAAATAATGTGCTTTCGGACCGGCAGTGAAGCTGATGAGGTGCTGGCTAATTACGAAGTACAACTAGTAGCAACAGCAGCAGGCTGCCGTCTTCCATTCCATTCGTCATGTTTTTTTTTCTTTTGTCTCTGTTTTGTGACTGTCTACTATGATATGAGATCCTTCGTTGTTGCTGATCAGACTCCAGCGCTCTCTGCTCCATCCTCATCGTATCTACAGCAAAATCTCAAGTGTCCCTGAGTTACTTGTAATGCCACCAAATTGTAAAAGAGAAGTAATGCTAATAATGAAAGCAATCCAAGAGAGAATAAAGAAAAGAAAAAAAGGGTTTTGCCGTTAGACCTATCAGTTTTTAGAATGCCGAATAAGTAACGCTCGCAGAGTTTCCTAGACCGTCCCGAGACGGTTGGCACCGTCTAGAGAGCCGAATAAAAGTAGCGCTCTCAGAGGTTCCCAGACCGTCCAGGGGTGATCGGCACCGTCTCGCGTTATGGGTTTTCATCATTCGGCAGGAAATTCTATTCTTACCTTTTCTGACTTACCTGCCGCAGTAGAAAAACCAACTGTACAAAGCCCACATGTGGACCAAAAGGACCTTAAAGCCCTCAGACTTAAGAGGGAGTGAGATGATGAGAGAGGGGCATTCTGGTCATTGCACACAGAGAGAGAGAGAGACATGGCCATTCCCCTCATAAGCCAACCGGCAAGCCCACATTTCTCATATGTTACCTCATCCTCTCTCAACCAAGGTAAGAGCAAAGCCAGAGGGAGCAATCCACCCCTCAGTTCCTTTTCACTTCCAAGACCGAGAGCAAAACCCAAACCCAAGCACGTCCACACCACCAATGATCACCACAGATAGGAGGTGAGGAAGAGGAGGCCCAAAGGAGGAGGAGCAAGGGCGCGGTCGACCATGACGGCAAGAGGAGGGACCATCTGAACCCCCAACCTCGTCCTCGCCCATTCCTTTTCTAGCTAGGCAATCGAGTAAGCCCCTCACCTTCCATCCTTGCTTCAGTGTCATGGCATAGCACGATAGCATGCAAAAGTAGATGAAGAACACATAGAGGTAGGGGATGGGGGCAAACCGTCCTGGTAGTAGAGAGTGGCCGAAGGTGGGGAAGGTGTTGGGCTTCCGACCGGCTGCAAGCCGGGGCGGGTGAGCTGAAGGGGGTGGAGTGGCACAGAGGCAGGTCGGGGGGAGGTCGAGCCGAAGAAGGGGCTGTGGGAGCCGACCACAGACGTCGCTAAGGGGGGGGAAACCCCATGGCGGCGCCACGTGGCAAGGGAAGCCGGGCGACGGTGTCGGAGGGCCCAGACCAAGGGCGGCGGCGTGGCCGGTCCGGTAGACCCGAGCAGCCAAGGTGGAGGTGGAGTCGGAGGCCGAGGGGAGAACCCCTCGATGGCGCGTGGGTCGACCCTGGGCCGAACCCACGTGCCCATGGCCCCGAGGCGGCGAGACCACCGGAGTGAAGCTAGGGAGCTGGAGAGTCGTGGGAGAGGAAGAGGGAAGTTGGGGTGTGCGGTGGTCAGCCGGCGGTGAGCTCGGGGCCGGCGAGCCCAAGCTCAGCGCGCGCCGATGCCGCATCGCCTGGAGTCGCCAAGCCGTTCGGTCGAGGAGGATGTGAGGAGAGGAATTAACGAGAGAGGAAGAGATAAGGAGGTGAGAGAAAAGGGGTTCGACCAGGTAAGGAAAAGAAAAAAAGAAGAAAAGAGAAGAGAAGAAAAGGAAGGGAAAATAGAAGGGAAAGAAAAAAGAGGAGAAAAGGAAAAGAAAATGGGGTTGGTGCCTGCGCAACGAGTCCTTGATCCTAGGCATTTTATGCCAAAGTCGAGTTATGCGCCTAGAGTTGTCGTTGCTCGTTTAACCTCTGGTATCGTTATGATGCGGTAAGTCGGATTAATTGCTTGTTCAGGTGGAGGTCCTGAGTCGATACTGTCCACACATTGCTTCGCTCCGCTTGGTTAACAGGTAAGTGCATGGTAGAGCGGTAGACCGTAGAGTTTATGAAATATGCGATGTTGAAATGATATGATGTTTATACGGAATTGCAATGTTTACATGACATGATGTTGTTTATCTAATGATGACAATGGTAATGGAACGGGGTGAGCAGCGATGCCACCCTACCAATGATAATACTGATGACAATGACAATGACAATGGATATATGTATTCGCATCATGTGCATTCATAAAATGAGAATTGGGATCCACCTGGGTTGATCCCATAAGTCCTACTTCGGTAGGCCTCTGTGGGAGTGGAGAGACCCCCATGCCGATATGGGCGGACCCAAGATTTTGGGTGAACATCGACAGTGTTCACTCGGCAATATCGGTATATGCAATGAGATGAGCAAATGAGCATGTAGAGTAGTTTTGCATTGCACTACGTGTAAAATAATGTTGGAATGTCAATGGAAGAATGAACATGATAATGCATTCGGAATATGTTGTGGCTGGTAAAATGGTTACATGATTGGGCAGTATTTATCATTCTATTGTGTACTTGGTGAGTCTTTGGACTCACCCTTACTTTGTTGTTGTTTTTAGGTGACCGTTGAGGACGTCATGCTCGGGCGAGAGTAGCACATGAATAACTTCACGTACTTGCAGCACTTCACATATCAACTTTTGTTAGTATGTTTAACGTCTCTAATAAGCTAGAATAGCTGCTTAAAAGTGGTATGTGTAAGAGGTCACTGCTTCATGAATAAAGTAGAGTTTGCTTAACATGATCAGCAATTATTTTTTAAAAAGGGTATTATTATGCAATGATGGTAGCACTCTAGGCCCAGAGGATGCGCGGGGTGTTACATTACCGCTGCGGGTGTATCTGTGCGGCTGCACTCGATCGAGCAGTGCGCGGTCGCTGCCGCTGAGACCACCTTACGCAGCAGCTACACCAGGTGATTCCCCACCTCTCTCTCTAACAGAAATATGATATGGGCCGTAAGGAACCTCTCTCGGTTCTCTTCTCTTTATATAGAACAAAGATTACAATTGTAACCGTGTACAGGAAAAGGGCTAAGCACAAAAATATACAGAGTTTGATTGTGCCGGATTTGCTACATTTGGCACAACCGGAAGCTTATCTTTTCTAAACAGGAGAGAATCTATTTCTTCCGACAAACCCTCTCAATCTCAACCGATACCTCCTAGATTGAGATTGTATTGCAAATGAGAAAATGATTCACTCGGCAAGGCCTTGGTGAAGATATCTGCCAGCTGATCTTCAAGGAAACATGCCGAACGTCTCATGCACATGCTGCAACCCTTTCTCTGACAAAACGAAAATCAATCTCGATGAGCTTTGTATGAGCATGAGACACTGAGTTAGCTATGAGAGCTCGGTCTTGATAAATTCCAAGCTCTTTCAGCAAAGATTGTAACCAAATGAGCTTCGCTGTCTCATTGGCAATAGCTTTGTATTCAGCTTCTGTGCTCGACTGAGAAACAGTGGGTTGTTTCCTAGAACTCCATGCAATCAGATTGGAGCTGAAGAAAACAACAAAGCCACTTGTCGAGTGTTGATCACCCATGTAGCCAGCCAGTCGGCATCAGTGAATGCACTGAGAAGTTTCGATGGTGACTTTCGAATAATAAGTCCCACCGTTGCAGTACCTTATAAAGTGCAAACGATATATTTAAAGTAAGGGTTAAGTACTGGAGAGTTCCTATTGTGTTTCTGTACAGATGAGCATCAGATTCTGAGAGTGGCTTCCCCTGAACTTTTGACAACTTCTCAGTGCTTGACATGGGTGTAGCTGCTGGTTTATAGTCGACCATGTTTACTCTCCGAAGCAAGTCAGAAACTTACTTTTTCTGAGTAAGAATTAGCCCTCCATTCTTGGGTGCCGCCTCAATACCCAAGAAATAAATTCTCCGAGATCTTTAATTGCAAAGTCTCTTGTGAGCTGTTGTATCAACTTATTAGTAGCATCCACACTTGAGCTTGCAATAATAATGTTATCAACATATATAAGTACGTAGATGACAACTTTACCTTCTCTAAATGTGAATAACAAAGTATCTGCTTTAGAGAGCACAAAACGTAGCTCTTGTAGCTTCATACTCAGCCTTGCATACCAGGCCCTAGGCTCGTGTTTTATATGCCTTGGATACTTCTCATTCTCATAACCAGGTGGTTGTTGCATATACTAGTATGAGATTTGCTTGAATCCTTTTAAAGGAGTGTGTCATGAACTTTCTTTATCTCCTCATAAGAATCCTTTAGAGAAAAATATTCTCTCTTTAAAACTTTAAATTTTGACTTCTTCTTCCCAATATATTCATTTAAATCTTCAGGTATATCCATTAGTTCATCGTAGGAGGGTTCATTATCATCGAGAGATTTTATCTTATCTTCTTTTGCCATGAGGCATGTAGGAGACGAGAAGAGCGATAAAATCTTCTTAATGGCGATGCTGACAAGTCCTCTTTTCTTGGAGGACTCATCATCATCGGAGTCAGAGTCGGTGTACTCCTCATCAGAGTCACATTCTCTAATATGGGATACATTCTTGCCATCCTTTTGAAGCTTTTTGAAAAGTTTCTTCTTTCCCTTAAAGCCCTTCTTCTCGAATGACTTGCCTTTGTCATTTTTTCTGTTGGGCAATGAGAGGTAATGTGTCCTTTCTCATCGCACTCATAGCAACAAATATTGCTGTAGTGCTTATTGTCGTTGTAGGAGCACCCATTCTTACTTTTGTCATGGTTAGCGCTTTGGTTTGAGCGCTTTCTTATGAGCTTCATTTTTCTCATAAGGAGAGCTAATTCCTCCTCGAAGTCATCCTCTTGGCCTTCCGACTCATCACTAGATATC
This sequence comes from Dendrocalamus latiflorus, assembly GCA_017311315.1. Lineage (NCBI taxonomy): Eukaryota > Viridiplantae > Streptophyta > Magnoliopsida > Poales > Poaceae > Dendrocalamus > Dendrocalamus latiflorus. The sequence continues at coordinate 37,410,375 of CM029664.1, forward strand.
ATTTTTGCTTTAAAGCGGTAACCTTCTTGCTCTTGAAGGAGGATTGCTCTAAAAGTTCTTCCTTGTCCTTCTTATATAACTCATTAGTTATGATGTTGTTCAAGAGTTAAATCGGTGTCATCTTTGGCAACTCGGGTGAGTTGAGAAAGAGAGTTACCAATATATCATACTTCTCTGGTTAGAGTCTAAGCATTTTTCTCATAATATCAACATCGGTCAGTGAGGTGCATAGACCCTTGAGTTCATTTACAATGTTGTTGAGACTTGAAAATATTTCATTAATGTCCTCATGAGGCAACATTACAAATGTCTCATATTTGATCCAAGTCTATGTAATTTGGCCTCTTTGACTGTGGATGTTCCCTCATGGATTTCTGAGAGGGTTGTCCATATCTCATGAGCAGTTTCTAAAGTGCTCTCTCAATTAAACTCATCCGCGTTCAAAGCTTCAACAAGAGTGTTCATCGCTTGAGCATCTAAATGAGCATTGTGCTCCTCAAGTTTTGTGGGGGTGGTGTGGATCAAGAGACACAACGCAACCCTCATTTATAAGTCTTCATATACTCGAGCTCATGGCCTTTAAATAAATAAACAATCTAATTCTCCAATATGCATAATTTGAGCCATAAAAAAGATGTACCTTTCCTATAGCAATTTCCTCACTAGCCATTCTTTTCTCTTAGATGGTGAACTCTAAATCAATAAGAGACCAAGCTGTAATATCACTTGTAGGATCAAGAATAACCGACTAGAGGGGGCGAATAGGAGGTTCCAAGAATTTTCGCTCTAATTCTAACTAATATACAACAAGGATCGATAAATGAACCTAGCACATGTTAATAGTGAATTTTCTAAGTTTATATGGCACCACAAGTTATGTCTCTACCAAATACAATTCTAGCTACACAAGATATGATACTTTAATAGCTAGAAAAGTAAATACAGAAGAGTAAAGATAAGAGATAACCACGATGAAGACAAGTGATATTTTCCCACGGTATTGAAGACTTGTCCGTCTTCACTAATCCACATTGATGTAAGTACAAATGAATTAGACCGACTCCACGAATTAAGCCTAACGACCTCAATCCACTAAGGCTGCTCTTTCTCCGCTCTGGAGATGGTGAGCACTAAACCACTCATAATTGACGCTGAGTCTTTTCACAAGTTTCTTAAAGAGATCACCGCACAAACTCCTTTCAAACCGTCTAGGTGCTGGCAAGCACTAAGAGTAATAAATCATGGTATTTGCTTAAGGAGAAACAAGTGCTAAAATGATCAATGAATAACTCAATGCACTTAAATGCTCTTCAACTACTCAAAAATGAGAAATATGAGCAAATGAGTATAGGAGAGTGCACATAAGGCTCTAGTGTACTCAATGGAGTCCTAAATCTATGCCATTGTGCTAGTGAGAAGGTATTTATAACTCCTAACTACAAATTCAACTGTTTGGAATAAATCCCTAAAAATTCAGTAGATGTGGTAGTACTGCCATTTATGGCCCGTACTACCGAACCTACTATTTAACGATTATATTTGGTGCATTTAATGTGTCTGAACTAGCCATTGAATAGGTATTGCGGTATTACCGTTATCTAGGATCGGTACTACCGTACTACAGTAGTACCGCACCTTAAGATCGGTAGTACCGATTTCCAAAGCTTCAAGATTTTGATAAAAAAATATGCTCTCTGAAAAAAGTACTGTTGTGGGGGTGGCCCAACCCCCCGTGACTGGGCCGTGCAACTAGTCCAACATGTAATAGGCCCAATAGTGTAGAGGAATATGCCAGTGTGAATATATCAATGTACCATCATCCTTTGTAAGTACTAAGGGGATAGAATGAGGATTTCCCATTCTACCCCACTCATTTATATAAACCCCAGGAGGGGCAGGAGGAGGGACATCCTCTCATTCTTACCACCTCTCCCACAGGTCTGGCTCTCCTCTTCCTTTTCTACCAATCCCCTTCTCTACTGTTTGGCCTATAGCCACGACAGATGGCGCCGTCCGTGGGGACGACTAGAAGTTTATGTATGGAAGGGATTTCAGGAGCACTCATCACAGATAAGTTCATCTAGCCTTTTCGCTTGGGGATATTTACATACGCACCTTATTAAATATGGCAGAAGTGTTGCGAGCTCACAAATCTGTTACGAGCTCTCACTTCTTTTCCAGATCCAGATCTGGCAGATCTGATCGGAGGTGTTCATGCAGGAAGTGGAGTCTTGGATGACTTGGCGGCAGGGTTCTTCCGGCCAGGGTGCCGTGTCTCCGCGCCGAGCTCCTGAGAGTCTCCGCGCGACGTCGCGTCTTTGCTTTAGGGTCTCCGCGTCAAGCCTCGGTAAAGCGTAGCATATATCCATCCATGCACAGCCTTTACGTATGCATGCACAAAGCGTAGCATGTATCCATCCATGCACAGCTTCATGAATGCATGCTCCGCGCAATGGATGGACTCCGCGTATACGGCGGCTCCGCGTGATGGATGGACTCCGCGTATACAGCTCGTGTGCCTCCGACTCCCCCACGCCAGGCTCCACGCGGAATTGCACCTCACTAAGCGTGCCTCCGCGCCAGCCTCTGCCGAGTCTCCGCACATCCGCGAGGTCTGCATGCATGCGCTTGGAAGCTTATCCATCCGCGAGTTCCACGTATATCCATCCATGCGTGCAAAAAGCTATTTGCGTATACTCATGCATGCATGCAAATTGCCATTCACGTGAGCTCCCAGCATGTGCAATAAGGTGATATATCCCTCCATGCATGCACATTATTCACTCACGTACCATACATGCATGAAAAAAAAGAAAAAAGAGAGAGGAAATTCCTGCATGCATACGCCAGGTGATTAGACGCGGATGTTGTCCCTGCGCACTCTACGGAGTATAAATGAGACGCGGATGCCGTGCATGCATGGACATTGTCCATATGCGTACTCTCCGGAGTATAAATAAGATGTGGATATTGATCCCACGCACTCTACGGAGTATAAATAAGACGCGGATGTTGTCCCTGCGCACTCTACGGAGTATAAACAAGACGCAGATGCCGCGCACGCATGAACATTGTCCCTATGCGTACTCTCCGAAGTATAAATAAGACGTGGATGTTGATCCCACACACTCTACGGAGTATAAATAAGACACGGACGTTGTCCCTACGCACTCTACGAAGTATAAATCAGACGCGGATGCCGCGCACGCATGGACATTGTCCTTATGCGTACTCTCCGGAGTATAAATAAGACCTGGATGTTGATCCCATGCACGCTACGGAGTATAAAAACTACACAATGGCCGAGACACCAGGGAGTGCATCACTTTAGCGACGCACCACCAGGATATCCTGCCTTCGCGTGTCTTGCACTAGGGAGTGCATCGCCTTTTTGAAGGTGGGGGAACGGCAGTGTCGCCTCCCTGCCTCTGCGTGCGTAGCGCCCTCGGCCTACGCCACAAGTGCCCGCTCTCCGCGGGCACTCTTTTTGAAGGTGGGGGAACGTCAGTGTCGCCTCCTTGCCTCTGCGGGCGTAGCACCCTCGGCCTACGCCGCAAGCGCCCGCTCTCTGCGGGCACTCTTTTTGAAGGTGGGGGAACGGCAGTGTCGTCTCCCTGCCTCTGCGGGCGTAGCGCCCTTGGCCTATGCCGCAAGCGCCCGCTCTCCGCGGGCACTCTTTTTGAAGGTAGGAGAACGGCAGTGTCGCCTCCCTGCCTCTGCGTGCGTAGCACCCTCGGCCTACGCCGCAAGCGCCTGCTCTCCGCGGGCACTCTTTTTGAAGGTAGGAGAACGGCAGTGTCGCCTCCCTGCCTCTGCGTGCGTAGCGCCCTCGGCCTACGCCCCAAGCGCCCGCTCTCCGCGGGCACTCTTTTGGAAGGTGGGGGAACGGCAGTGTCGCCTCCCTGCCTCTGCGGGGGTAGCGCCCTAGGCCTACGCCGCAAGCGCCCGCTCTCCGCGGGCACTCTTTTTGAAGGTAGGGGAATGGCAGTGTCGCCTCCCTGCCTCAGCGTGCGTAGCGCCCTCGGCCTACGCCGCAAGCGCCCGCTCTCCGCGGGCACTCATTTTGAAGGTGGGGGAACGGCAGTGTCGCCTCCCTGCCTCTGCGTGCGTAGCGCGCTCGGCCTACGCCGCAAGCGCCCGCTCTCCGCGGGCACTCTTTTTGAAGGTGGGGGAACGTCAGTGTCGCCTCCCTGCCTCTGCGGGCGTAGCACCCTCGGCCTACGCCGCAAGCGTCCGCTCTCCGCGGGCACTCTTTTTGAAGGTGGGGGAACGGCAGTGTCCCCTCCCTGCCTCGGTGTGCGTAGCGACCTCGGCCTACGCCGTAGGCGCCCGCTCTCCGCGGGGCAAGGCGGCTCCGGCGCACGACTTCGCCGTCTGCCTGGCAGGCATCGCCTCGGCGGGACGGCACGTCTTCAGCGCTCCACTCCGCCGTCCGCCTTATAGGCATCGCCTCGGCGGGACGGCACGGCTCCGGTGCTCGACTTCGCCGTCCGCCTGGTAGGCATCGCCTCGGCGGGACGGCACATCTTCGGCGCTCGACTTCGCCGTCCGCCTTGTAGGCATCGCCTAAGCGGGACGGCACGTCCTTGGCGCTCGACTCCGTCGTACGCCTTGTAGGCATCGCCTCGGCGGGACGGCACGGCTCCGGCGCTCGACTTCGCCATCTGCCTGGTAGGCATCACCTCGGTGGAACGGCACGTCCTAGGCGCTTGACTCCGCCGTCCGCCTTGTAGGCATCGCCTCGGCGGGACGGCATGGCTCCAGCGCTCGACTTCGCCGTCCGCCTGGTAGGCATCGCCTCGGCTGGACGGCAGGTCTTCGGCGCTTGACTCCGCCGTCCGCCTTGTAGGCATCGCCTCGGCGGGACGGCACGGTTCCGGCGCTCGACTTCGCCGTCCGCCTTGTAGGCATCGCCTCGGCGGGAAGGCACGTCCTCGGCGCTCGATTCCGTCGTCCGCCTTGTAGGCATCGCCTCGGCAGGACGGCACGGCTCCGACGCTCGACTTCACCGTCCGCCTGGTAGGCATCGCCTCGGCGGGACGGCACGTCTTCGGCGCTCGACTCCGCCGTCCGCCTTGTAGGCATCGCCTCGGCGGGACGGCACGGCTCGGACGCTCGACTTCGCCGTCCACCTGGTAGGCATCGCCTCGGCGGGATGGCACATCTTCAGTGCTCGACTCCACCGTCCTCCTTGTAGGCATCGCCTCGGCGGGACGGCACGTCCTTGGCGCTCGACTCCGTCGTACGCCTTGTAGGCATCGCCTCGGCGGGACGGCACGGCTCCGGCGCTCGACTTCGCCATCTGCCTGGTGGGCATCGCCTCGGCGGAACGACACGTCCTGGGCGCTTGACTCCACCGTCCGCCTTGTAGGCATCGCCTCGGCGGGGCGGCACGGCTCCGGCGCTCAACTTCGCCGTCCGCCTGGTAGGCATCTCCTCGGTGGGACGGCAGGTCTTCGGCGCTCGACTCCGCCGTCCGCCTTGTAGGCATCGCCTCGGTGGGACGGCACGGCTCCGGCGCTCGACTTCGCTGTCCGCCTTGTAGGTATCGCCTCGGCGGGAAGGCACGTCCTCGGCGCTCGATTCCGTCGTCCGCCTTGTAGGCATCGCCTTGGCAGGACGGCACGGCTCCGACGCACGACTTCGCCGTCTGCCTGGTAGGCATCGCCTCGGCGGGACGGCAGGTCTTCGGCGCTCGACTCCGCCGTCCGCCTTGTAGGCATCGCCTCGGTGGGACAGCACGGCTCCGGCGCTCGACTTCACCGTCTGCCTTGTAGGCATCGTCTCGGCGGGAAGGCACGTTTTCGGCGCTCGATTCCGTCGTCCGCCTTGTAGGCATCGCCTCGGCAGGACGGCACGGCTCCGACGCTCGACTTCGCCGTCCGCCTGGTAGGCATCGCCTCGGCGGGACGGCACGTCTTCGGCGCTCGACTCCGCCGTCCGCCTTGTAGGCATCGCCTCAGCGGGACGGGACGGCTTCGACGCTCGACTCCGCCGTCCGCCTTGTAGGCATCGCCTCGGCGGAACGGCACGGCTTCGGCGCTTGCCTTCGCCGTCCGCCTGGTAGGCATCGCCTCGGTGGGACGGCACTCGACTCCGCCGTCCTCCTTGTAGGCATCGCCTCGGAGGGACGGCACGGCTCCGACGCAGGACTTCGCCGTCCGTCTTGTAGGCATCGCCTCGACGGGACGGCACGCCTTCGGCGCTCGACTGCGCGGTCCGCCTCGGCGGGACAGCACGTCTTCGGCGCTCGACTGCGCCGTCTGCCTTGTAGGCATCGCCTCGGCGGGACGGCATGTCCTCGGCGCTCGACTCCGCCGTCCGCCTTGTAGGCATCGCCTCGGCCGAACGGCACGGCTCCGGCGCTCGACTTCGCCGTCCGCCTTGTAGGCATCGCCTCGGCAGGACGGCACGTCCTCAGCACTCGACTCGGCCGTCCGCCTTGTAGGCATCGCCTCGGCGGGACGGCGCGGGATTCAGCGCATAAGTTCACTGATTTCGTCGCAGGCATTGCCTCTGGGGTCTGCAAGCTACCAATTGCATCGGCTCAACACTCGGCACCCTCGCGCTTGCTGTCGGGGAACGGGGGGCTGGGGTGGTTGATCAGGTCAGCTCGCCCATCAGGTACTCAGCGCTTGCTGTCAAGGGAGTACTGTTGTGGGGGTGGCCCAACCCCCCGTGACTGGGCCGTGCAACTAGTCCAACATGTAATAGGTCTAATAGTGTAGAGGAATATACCAGTGTGAATATACTATTGTACCCTCATCCTTTGTAAGTACTAAGGGTAGAATGGGGATATCCCATTCTGCCCCACTCATGTATATAAACCCCAGGAGGGGCAAGAGGAGGGACATCCTCTCATTCTTACCACCTCTCCCACAGGTCTGGCTCTTCTAATCCTTTTCTACCAGTCCTCTTCTCTACTGTTTGGCCTGTAGCCACGACAAGTACCGTAGAAAAATCGGTACTACCGCCAGTCAGTAGTACTGCTCCATATCGACGGTATTACCGCCGGCTGGTAGTACCGTAAGTCCTGGCCGGTACTACCTTTTTCCTGACAGAAGACTCTAAAGATAGTTTTAGATGCATGTATGACTATTTGTTGATCAAGAGGCATAAAGTCAATTGTCAAGCTACTAGCCATGATCTCCCTTTATTGTACGACGTCTAGCTTACCAATCTGGTCTTTTCTCCATACTCTGAGACCGGTAAAATTAAAAGGAACCAAAAACTAAACTTTCACCTTTGTTTTGGAACTAAGTCGATCCTTGCTAGTCTTTGCATACTATTGTTGCGTTGTCATCTGTGTTTCAAGACTAAACATTTTTTCATATCTTGGCACACATGTTAGTTCTAAACATAATATTATCATTAATAACCAAAACTAATTTTTAGGAGCCTAGATGCTTTCACCACGCTTGTTGCAATTCCTACGATGCCACCCCGCGAGCTCCGATCTGCTATCGCCAGACCTTGATCCAGTGTGTACCAGATTGGATTTCATGAATCATGAAACGAAGGGAGAGGGTGGAGACCAAGAGACAACGTGGATCAGGTTGAGGGAAGGGAAGAGAGGTTGAGATCAGAAGGAAACTACAACGGGATTGACAGAGGTAGAAACGTGAGTCCTGTGGCATATTTGTTTCATCGATCGATGAGGGAAGATGTGGGCAGCCAGTTGCCGAGAACAAAGAGGTTGAGATCAGAAGGAAACTGCAACAGGATTGACAGAGAGGTAGAAACGTGGGTCCTATGGTGATTTGATTCATCGATTGATGAGGGAAGACATGGGCAGGCAGTTGCTGACAATAGAGAGGTCGTGGCGTGAAGGGCGAAACTTGCTCTTTATAAGTATGAGATGCAGTAGGGACAAGAGAGAGTGGTGAATGAACAAATTTCTCTTTTATATTAGTAGAGATGTTACGAATTTTTCAGTCGTTGGCCCAGTGCAGATAGTATGTTGTTCTCAATCTTTGTGTATCCTTCAGCTTATTTTGGTCGTGCCATCCATCAATTGCGTGTTGTTGCTTAAGGCAAATTGTGTAGGTTATAGTATCGATGCAAAGATTTTTTTTTTCTTTTGCTTACCATCTAATCTTGACGGCAAGTTCGTCAATTACATTGTTCTAGGAACTTGACAAAGTGGGCACTGAGCCACTATACAAAAGCAATCACGTGTTAGCATAGTAGGTGTCGGTGCACTGAATTGGATGACAGGAATTCAAGATACGGTTTCTTAGTGTCCCGATAAGATGGAAATTATACATATTTTACGTTTCGTTTGTTGCTCACTTACTCTGGTGAACTAAACAGATTGCCTGGTTAGCAAAGTTGTTCCTATGGGAGCCCTTCTTCCCTGTTCGATCCCCATGATACGCTCTTTCATGCAATGCTTCTCTTCTCGAAACACCACAGGCTCAATGTGGTTTCTGTTGTTGAGTCGACAAACTCGAGTGTTATCGGATTTTTTACTCAGGTACTTAATTGCCATTCTTGATGGTAAGTGCTTTTGAAGGCAGATTTCAATCATAAAGCTAACGGTCCAATAATCACGATAGCATGCAGTAATGGAGTTGCTTCTCCAGTCAAGTGGTCTTGAAGGGCTCGATAAAATTGCAGATAAACACTTTCTCAATTTGGGTAAGCTCTGAGCTGAAAATTAAACCTATCAGAATGCAGTTTATTGTATCCCTGCAAGAACAACAGACTAATCAACTGCAACTAGAGTTAGTGATGAATATCATATTGCTGTTGTAGCTGTGAACTACTTTTGTTATTAAAATGTTCTGGATACACTAAGGGCCTGTTTGGTTCATGACCAGAAATTGCCTAGCCACAAGTTAGGTGTGCCAGAGTTTTTAGGTAGCTGTTTGGTTCACTGACGCAACTGTGGCATGCTATACTTTCTTAGCACCCGACCCCACACGTCATAGACTCAGTTTCTTGCCAAACTTTACCACAAGTGTGGCTTCGATTTTGTTAGCCACACTTTCTGTGGCAGCCACACATTGCCTAAGCTTAGGCATGGCAAGCTTAGACACCAACCAAACAGGCCCTAAAAAGGGAAGTATGTAGCTAGGAACTAAACTGTTATGTATGGGATATGATATGCATCTCCTGTAAATGTGATGTGATTTGAGATGCACTTCAAATTTCATGCAATTTTTTTTCCCTGGAATGATATAAGAATTCTCCTATGTAGAACTATTCTGAAAAACTGTCACCTATAAATTAACCAATGTGAAATTCTTGCGCGCATGAGCTGGTTGCACGTCTTGTTCCTTAATTTTTGCATCATGACACTGTTGCAAACCTAATATGCTTAGCAGCTAGTAAAATCCAGACCGAATTGCATTTGCTTGTTGGCAGGTTTGCGAATACCAGCAAGCCTTGGTATACTCGGATCACTGTGGCCGATGCGCCGCATATTCTTTCAAAGGAGAAAGTAGGAGTTGCAATTATTGACAGGAAAAACAGGTGTCTGATTGGATCGATACAGTGCAGCGATCTTTATCTGCTTCTGGACGATAGCTCCCTGTTTAGGAATAGTTTATAAGATATATTTTTTTCTCGGTGCATAGAGAAGAAAATAATGAAAATAGCTAAATTACCTCTAATTATTATCTTTAAACACTATATTTAATTCATGAGTCTTGGTTCGGTCCATCCAAAGGTGTAGGAGGTGCTAACACCTTCATCATATCTGACCATCCATGCAACAGGGGTGAACTCGTACTTTCATTTTTAGAAAGTATTAGGAACCCACATAATCACGCTCATACAGAGAGTTAACTGAAGAAAAAACCGCCCCTCCTCTATCTTCTCCATGACTCATGATCGATTAGTTCAGCGCCATCCTCGTCAACCCTCTCGGCTACGTGGATGCGGCCATAATCTCCGGGATTTATCCCTCACGTCCAGCATGCCTGCTCTCTCCCAGTCTAACCTGGACGCTCTCTCGGCACCCAAGCGATCAGTTGGCCAGCGATATGTTATCTTGCTTCGATTCATGGCACCGTGAATGTAATTGCCGCTCATAGGTCTCCTTGCTTAATAGTTGGATCTTAAGGTGTTCATTGTGTAATCACACGAGTAAAAGATGTACCTGTTCCATTAATCTGTTAAACGTTCGCTATCTAAGATGAAACTACCTAAATGCCCTTCTTTTTTTAGCACCACCCTTCTATGGAGGTGTTGTATGTGCAGGAAATATTGGAGGTATTACCGCATTAGATCATCACAACCGTAGAATCTGTTCTATTGGACGGTTGAGAATGAAAAGGTGGACCGAACCAAAACTCTTAATTCATACATATAAAGAATAGTAAATAAAGTTACATATTTATTAGAGGTATAAAGAGAACACACTAATTTTACATTAGATCATAAAATACGCTCTATATTTATAAATAAGATTATTTTAACAATAGGACCTATAAACTTGGACGAAGGGAGTATTAGTTGTCTCTTCGTTTTCTCATCCTCTCAAGATAACTTTTACAAGCAAACAAAATTACTGTTTTGTAGGATACTGAGTGCTGAAGAATTCGTCATATTGAAGAACAACGATGACGACGGCAGCACAGAACATTTATCAGCATCTGAGAGTCTAAGTAGCATTCTTTCCGGTTCGTATGCACGACATCGAGGAATCTGTCCAAAGCATCAAGCAGGAATTTCAAGCCTGGTCGTCAGTCGCCAGATCAAAACTGGGGGAACTCAGCTGTGATGTAGCCTCGGGCCAGCTTCACCAACACGAGTAGTTGTCAATCCTGTAATTTCAGCCTTTTTGCGTTCCTAGCTCTAGTCCTCCTTTTTCCTCCTTCCTTCCCACTTTCAAACTTTCTGTATTCCTTTCCCTCTTAATGAATGAAACGTAAATCTCCTGCATTTTCGTAAAAAAGAGTCTAAGGGCCTGTTTGGTTGCCTGCATGATCTGATGCAGCTGCATGAGTGTGATCAGGCTGAGTAGAGAAGGTTCTCAGCCGCGTTTCTCCTCAGCCTGGCTCCAGTTAATTTTTTGCATCCGCTCGTGCAGGCTCTTACCCCGATACAGGCAACCAAACACCATCTCCCTGCATACGTTGGTGCGAGCCACCCCGATGTAGGCAACCAAACAGCCCCTAAGTGTCCTCAGCCTCATTGACAGAGTGCAGCAAAGAGCAGGCCTGCCGGTAACCAACCGGAAGTCTTGACACCCTGAAGCAAGCAAATGGAGAATCTAACGGCTTCAAGAAGCGGCTGCAGCTTCATCGTCGACGGGCACAAGCACGTCGAAGGAGTCGTAACGACAAGAGACATCAACTCCGTCTTCTCCCCACCGTGCATGGACCCGAGGATTGATGGGGGGCACCTTCTTCTCTGTCGCTCTTGAGCAGGCCGGCTGCCGCGTTGAGCATGGACAGATGATTCAGAACTCCTAGCTTTATTTTTTTTCCCCTTCTGATTCTGGCCTGGAGAAGTTTGCCCTAGTAATGGTGGGACAAGTTACATCTCTTTAAGGGCAGAATGCAGATAACTCAGCGGTTGCTCTGTTTCCTGTTTCCTAATCTCTGCACCGTTAAAGTAACGTGCCAGCCTAATAAAATAATTCAGCGTGTAATGAGAGTGACGACATGGAGCACTGCGCTGCTGTTGGAAACCGTGGGACGGTGTGGTCCTCTTTCCCCCTAATGCTAAACTGCAGATGCCAAAATACAGAGAGCTTCTCTGCATCAATCAACTGTTGGTAAGCATGTGATGTGACTCCTCTGCATCATCAGCCAAGCGACGCTTAAAACTGAAACAAGCTAGAGTCTACTTGAGTGAAAGGCACAGTTTTATCGGGGTCTGAAGCGCAGAGTTGGAAGCCTGGAAGGACGATATGGTGCACTGGTCGGGGCACCGTGCACGTGCCATGCGCCTACCTAACACTGGGATTAGGTACGAACAAGAAGGTGGCGCTGTCCGGCCGCGCGCGCGCGACTGGTAGAGCTTGACCGTTAATTGCACCCTCCTCCGGTGCCCCTCGCTCAGTTGCGCCATATAATGTGCTTCAACTAAGGCAATCATTGAGCGGTTGAGTAGAACACAGTTGAAGTCCAAGCAGAGGAGAGCCAGAGAGAGAGAGAGAGAGATGAAGGGAGAGGAGGTGAGGGGCGAGATGAGCGGGAAAGGGCCGGTGGTGGTGACGGGAGCGTCGGGTTTCGTGGGGTCATGGCTCGTCATGAAGCTCCTCCAGGCAGGGTACACCGTGCGCGCCACCGTGCGCGACCCTTGTGAGCGCTCTCTCTCTCTCTCTCACACACGCACACGCGCACACACTTAGCAAGCTTGCCTTTTTAGGTTTTGTTAAATATCATCTGGATATTTTCTTCCTAACTATCATTCAGATTTAGGACTATTGGATTACAAATCTAATGGCCATGAATTCTCTCCCTCCCCCTTGAATTCTACCCCCTTCAAAAACAAGAGGGGCCTTTGGTCTCTAATCCAAAGGTCATAAATTTAGATAATAATTAGAAAGAAAATATCCGAGTGATATCTAGACACTCTCTGCATTTTTTTCGATGTCGTTCACTCGATGGTAATGTGGCCAAAATTTTGTTTCCAGCGAACGTTGGGAGGACAAAGCCGTTGCTGGAGCTTCCCCGATCGAAGGAGCGGCTGTCCATCTGGAAGGCCGACCTGGGCGAGGCAGGCAGCTTCGACGAGGCCATCAAGGGCTGCACCGGCGTCTTCCACGTCGCCACGCCCATGGACTTCGAATCCAAAGACCCCGAGGTAAGTAGAAGCATCCAGGCCGACAGAAAATATTTTCAGCCACGGAGCACACAGACGAATCTCGAAACGTACGGACCCAACAAAAATGCTACGCTGCTGATTCCCTCCACTGCAGAATGAAGTGATCAAGCCCACAGTGGAAGGGATGCTGAGCATCATGAGAGCCTGCAAGGATGCCGGCACCGTCAAGCGCGTCGTCTTCACGTCCTCCGCCGGGACGGTCAACATCGAGGAGCGGCTGAGGCCAGTCTACGATCAGGACAACTGGAGCGACATCGACTTCTGCCGCCGCGTCAGGATGACCGGATGGGTGAGGAGGCTTCTTCTTAGTTTGTGCTATAGAGTAAATGAACTTCACGGCCAACGTAGGTGCGAGAGATTATTCCTAATTTCCTACAGCAAGTGAATCACCGGGTTTTGTGAATCAATCCGGCAGATGTACTTCGTGTCCAAGTCCTTGGCAGAGAAGGCCGCCATGGAGTACGCCGGGGAGAACGGCCTGGACCTGATCAGCATCATCCCGACGCTCGTCGTCGGCCCGTTCCTCAGCACCGGCATGCCGCCCAGCCTGGTCACCGCCCTGGCACTCATCACAGGTACAACCAAAGCCCAACACAGCTAAGAAAGCAAATCTGACACTGACAACAGCATCGTCAGCGAGTCTTAAGAAGGCAAAAAAAAAAAACTTACGCCGGCTTGCACGGCATTGGCAGGGAACGAAGCCCACTACTCGATCCTGAAGCAGGTGCAGCTTGTCCACCTGGACGACCTCTGCGACGCCATGGTTTACCTCTTCGAGCACCCGGAGGCGAACGGTCGCTACATCTGCTCCTCCCACGACGTCACCATCCACGACCTCGCGAGGATGCTCGGGGAGAGGTTCCCCGAGTACGACGTCCCGCGAAAGTTCGGGGGAGTCGACGACGACCTCAAGCCGGTTCGCTTCTCGTCCAAGAAGCTCCTCAACCACGGGTTCACGTTCAGGTACACGGTGGAGGACATGTTCGACGCCGCCGTCCGGACGTGCAGGGAGAAGGGCCTGATTCCGCTCGCCGCGGACAGAGGAGACGGCTCGACGCGTGCGTCCGACGAGCCGGGAGCTGTTCTTGTGAGGGAAGGTCCTGCGGTTGGTGCGGAGACATTATAAGCGCTGGTGCTTACCTACGTGCCACGCTGGCTACATGAACAGTAACACTGGTGATTTACTTCTACCCCAGTTTCCTTGTACCTGTGAAACCAGCGTCGGTGCATGCAAACATTGGTAGTGAAATTGATCATTGTATGGCATCCCCCGGCCCGTTGGCTTTATGTTTCACATACCTGAGGTTTGGAATAAAGAGGAGCAAATATTCTGTGTTCATATCTTGATCTGAGATCTCGTAGACGTCAGGGTAAGTGCAGAATTTTTTTAAAACTAGTTTAAAGCAAAAGGGAAAACGAAACATAAACCTTTATCAGCTCCATTTTCTAGACTCGTCAATCTTTACTAGTTCGAAGTCCTCCCAACCGAAGCCACGGACAACCTAAAAATTCTCTAGTTACTTCGCATCGCATGAAGCAATTTGTGCTCTACTATTTTCATGAGATCAAGAAACAGGGATGCTCTACTTTTCAATTGATTTCAGTCAAAAATGGCCAGAAAATGTTCTCTAGAACCGCATATTTATATCAATATAAAAAATTGAGTAAAATACATTTTGAATCCCTAAACTTATCAAATTGGATCACTTAGATCTCCAAACTTTAAAACTGCGGATTCATGTACCTAAACTTGTTTAAGTGGATCACTGTAGATCCCAAGGACATTTCACTTGATGCTGACGTGTAATCTTAATCGATGCCAGTATAGCGTAAGGGACACGTGCGGCTCACGTGTCCAGCCGAGTGGGAGATAAAGTTGACATTTAACCCCTGTAGTTGGGATCCTTTGCATTCCCTCACCTCATGTTCCTGCATGCCGGTATCTCCGTCGCTGCTGCTGCCAGATCTGGCTGTCCCTGACCCCCTCCGCCACCATCTTCCTCCTTCCCAGTGACGGTCATCTTCCTCCATGCCAGCATCCCCGTCACTGCTGTCGCTGGATCCACCCGTCCCCGATCCCTCCGCCACCGTCTTCCTCCATGCCAGCATCGCTGTCACCACTATCGCCGGATCCGCCCATCCCTGATCCCTCCATCATTGTCTTCCTCCTCCCCAATAGCTGACCATCTTCCTCCATGCCAACATCCCCGTCGCAGCTGTCGCCAAATCCGTGCGTCCCCGATTCCCCGGCCACCATCTTTCTCCTCCTCGGCTCCTCGGTGGTGGATTGTCTTCCTCCACGCCAGCATCCTCGTTGCCGTTGTTGCCAGATCTGCCTATCCCCAATCCCTTTGCCATTGTCTTCCTCCTCCCTGGCGATTGACCAGATTTGAGTTGTGCTGTGAAGGTGCAACCGTCGAATCCCTCACCTCAATCCGCCTGATCTAGTCATCGTTGCCAGCATCCCTCACCTCTCAGGCTAGCACAAAGGCCGACAGGGACAGCGACATACGACAGTGGAAGAAGATGAGAGGTAGGTGAGTAGTGACTCAAAATCGTAGCGGCGGTGGAGCAGCTAAGGGGTGAGAGGCAGAACGGTGGTGGGAGAGGAAGCTCAGGGGGAGAAGGGAAGCGGGCATGGTGGTAGAGGAGACGGAGAGAGCAAGTGATGGAGACACACGTAACCCCGACACCATGCTAGCATCGATCTAGACTACACGTCATCGGTCAAGCCAGCGAATCGTCCTTAGGACCTGATATGGCCCACTTAAATAAGTTTAGGTATATGAATCTGTAGTTTCAAAGTTTAGAGATCTATATGAACCAACGTGACAAGTTTAGAGACCCCACGATGTATTTTACTCTAAAAAATTAATATATGGCTATGTAAATATTAACCCAATTTCCTGTCCCCAGAAAAAAAAAATGAAAACAATCACCTATCTTCCCCACTAGCATTCTTCGGAATTAAATTTGTTCCAAGCTTCCTGTACAATGGCGGCACATAACAATTAGCCTCATTGCAATAAGTAAATACACATTGAAGAATACGGTTATCAATTTACCAATAGATTACTCGCTTCACTAATCACTACTCAGAGACATAAATTTCCCGGTTTTTACCAGTTGGATGTTGCAAGAGAAGACAATTATAATCACTTGTTTCTGCTCCACGGAATCTAGAAATTTTTTAGGGGGGACTGGGGAGTGGAAAGACCGAAAGACATACTAGTCATCGCAATTTTGGCACACTTAAAATACTACTTGGTTTCCAGCTAGACCCCAGTGACCAGTGGTGATCCTAAGTGCACAACATGCACACAATTTTTTTACTTTCTCCCAATGATTTAATTCATGAAATACTGGCCAAGTAAATGAATAATGTGATAATTGGTCAGAATATGTCAAAATTCAATAAAAAAACTGGGGTAACTTGAGCTAAAACTTAGTCCCCAAATCAGTCAGGAACTCAGGAATTCTCACCTTAAGAAAGATGGAGATTTCCCAAAACTGCAAATAACTGCGCTTTAATCACCAGGTTTAGTTGGGTGAGTGAACAATCATTGGTTGGTTAATATTGCAAGAGCTCAGCTTTCCAGTTGGTGATAAATAAGGTAATAGCCAGGACCTTAGAATGGGTATTGGATAAATTTCAGCTGGTGGCTGTTTTCAGTTGGATACAGTTAGGAAGTAGTTCAGAACTAGATGGTTCAAACATTAAGACAAATGTAGATTTTTATTTTCAAAGGCTATGGTCAGACTCTGACAGGAAAAGATTACCATTGAAACGCGATGTATTTAACTACACATAGTTGTAATTGTTCATAATTCGATGTATATGAGGTATTCTTTGTACATTTTCTTTGAACCAGCCAGATCTGGGACACAACACGATCCTGCCTGAGTTGACTTGTTCTCAACAAAAAAAATTGTGAAGCTCCGTGCTACTGCAGAAAGCTCAATACATTATGGACTTCAGGAACAAGTGAAATCATGTAAACAATTGCTTAGCTATCATACAATCATGCCAGCTGGAAGAGTTGGTAAATGCATGAAACTTAATATGGTGTCAAAGCTAGAGGTTCTGAGTTCCAAGACCTATCTGGAGCATTTTGAGAGGAAAAACATAGTTGTGGTCGAGTTGAAGGGGCCCAAGGGTAGTTGAGGCCTTGAGGGGCCCGACTGACCAGAAGGGTCCCAAGGGTAGACAAGATCCTTGCCAATGATGCAAATGTGGTTGAGTGGTTCTCTTAAGGAAATTAACAATAACTACCATCTATATACAAACAAGCCACTCAAAACATTAGAAATTGCATGTAAGCAACTAGAAATGGAAATGCAAAAGATGAAAATCCACATGGGCTCTCAACTGTATGCAAAAGATGTGAACAAGGAACTCACCTTAAGAAGATCAAACACCTTCTCACAAATGTACTTCTGCCTGATTGTAGCACCCCTTTGTTGTAATTTATCTGGATGGACACAAAGTGTTGCCCTCCTGTATGCTTTCTTGACAGCAGCAGCTGTAATGAGATCTGTGAGGGGAACTGAATGCCAGCCACTGTCTGAACCAAGGATCTGCCCAAAAGAAAAAGGTTTACATCACTTATGTGTAGTTTAATTCATCCAGGGTAATTCAGACTTAACATGACTACAAAAAATGAAACAATGCAGAAGTGAATTCAAGTGAGAACTTCCATGAAAAGATTTTCCTCCAAACATGTATCATGGACAAATGACCGCATAGGCATCTAACTATTTCCCAATGAAGTATAGATATTAGCTAAACAGATAAGCACATGAATCAAATATTAACAAATGATAATAAATGATTTTTAATATGATTCCCATTTAGCATCTAATATACTTTTTGAATAGGAAATATACGTTCATATATATAACATTCTAGGATATTCAACTATCCAGATATGGCTATATATCTTAGTTTTTAAATTTGATGACATTTCTAATTTTATATAACCCATATCCACCTCATACAAGGTCAATCTTTCTCATCTTCTGGACAAACTGGATAAGTGGATATAACATGTGTCCATTTCATGACCAAATTGTTAGTGGTTGTTAGCTAACATATAATTTTACTTGAAGAATACTTCAGTACCAGAATTCCATGATAGTAATAGTATGCCTTTATTTGCATTTTTTTGGTGATTCCAAACCTAACTCAATTCTAAGTTTATTAAATTGAGTTGGCTAGAAAATTCCTTCTGTGTCGCATCTGCCATATCATAGTTTCTTGACAGCCTCAATAAAATTCTAGCATTTACCCACAAAAAAAATTGTAAGAAATGTTGCGGTGTTTGATTTTCTTTTTTTATATAGCTTTTGCAGTTAAGCTTGATGAATTATAGTGTACTTTCTAGTAATATTTTAACAGCATAAACATGTACGAAAAATTATGTCTTTTACACAATTATTCAGGTCTAGTTTAGTAGTTTCTATTTGTGTAAGTAAAATCACTTATGTTGACTTCAGAAAGTTGTGCTATTGATGTTTGAGTCATTTCCTTGTTAAACTTCCTGAAATGAATTTGGAACATAATTTACTTGAAATCAAAAGTATATATTAAAAAAAATCTAAAGACGGACTTGGGAAAAGTGGATAAGGGATCAGTGAAAGTCATATAGTAACAAAGAAAGAACTATTCAAACAGAAGTCCTGTAAGTCAAAATGGATACATATTGCAATGTAGATAGCAATGCTCGTAGATTTCCTTCCTTTCCATTTGACCATCTCTTGACTTCAGGATCAAGGAATTCAGCCAATCTCTGTATCAAAAATAAATAAACTCCGGATTTTAGAAGAAAGGGGTGTTTAGAAACAGTGAAATAACATTTTTCCTTCGTGATGACTGTCTTACGTGTTTCTCTGCTTGCTCCCTCTGAGCCAGCATGTCCCACATGTTCTTTTCAGCTAGGGCTTTTGCCTGAAAATGGGTAATGGTGAAAACTACCAAGCAATAGACAACACCACCAAGTAAAGGGGACAACAAAACATTTGAGTATACCGCTCGCTCAGCTGTGCGTTGGTGCCTCTCCGATCTTGCTTTATGTCTTAGAGCTGACTCAACCTCAGCTACTGTAAACACATTACCAAAAAAACGAAGGAGGCAAAGCAATGATAAGTTCCCACAAATCATAATCACATAACTGTAAAGAAATATTACATAAAAGATTAAAATGACATAGCACAAATGTTATGGCGCCGGTTGGGGGGCAATGGAAGTGCTGGAGGAGGAGAGCCCTGACTACGCAGAGCGTAGTCACGGATAGAGGCGGAGCGAGGTTTTGCCCCTCGGCTCCCTATTTTGGCTGGAGAGATTAGAGAGAGGAGGAAAATAACTTTATTGCTTGATCCTAATTCCAGGCCCGTACAGGGGATATATAGCCCTAACTCCAAAGGATAGAAACTCCTAAATCTTAGAGATACAATTATCTTTCCTAACTAATTCAATCTGGACTCTTATTCAATCAGGACTCTAATGCAATCTAGACTTATCTGACCGCCTCAGCCAGCCCTTGGCGCGCTGCTGTTCCCCGTCTGGGCACGGCGAGAGTAGTATTTCCCCCACATGACATCTCTCCCCCCCTCGACGAGCAGCTCGTCCGCGAGCTGGAATGATGGATAGCGCTCGGTGAAGGTGTCTACGTCCTCCCAAGTGGCTGCCGAAGGTGGTTCGCCCTGCCACTGGATGAGCACCTGGCGAATGCCTCGTGCCAGGCGGGCTTTGACTGCTGCCGCCGGAACGGGTACTGCCGCGCCGTGATGCATGGGCGGTAGTGGTGGTGGCGACTCTGGAGGCTGACCGGTGAAGCGCTTGAGGAGGCCGACGTGGAAAACGTCATGGATGCGGGCCCCAGGCGGCAGGTGGAGGCGAACTGCGACCACATTGATGACCTCTGCAACCTTATATGGCCCGTAGTAGCGTGGGCGAAGCTTGCCTGACGTCGCTGTGGGTAGGGAGAGGGGGGTGCGATGACGTACCCGCAGCCAGACCCAATCCCCCACATTGTAGGATACCGGCCGGTGACGCCGGTCGTAGTAGGATTTGTAAACCGACTGGGCTTGCTCCAGCCTATAGCGGACATCCGTCAGCAGCTCGTCTCGTTCTGCCATGGTTTTCGCCACAGCCGCGACCCTGGATTCACCGGGATCGTAAGAGTGGATGGAGGGCGGGTCGCGACCATACACCAGTTTGAATGGCGTGTCCCGGAGGGATGTTTGGAATGCCGTGTTGTATGTGTATTCCACCCAGGGAAGCCACCGAAGCCACTGGCAGGGCCTATCCCCTGTGAAGCAGCGTAAATACATGGTGATCACCTTGTTGGCGGCTTCCGCTTGGCCGTCAGCTTGTGGATGGAAGGCGGTGGTCATGTGGAGTGGCGCCGGAGAGAGTGAGGAGCTCCTTCCAGAATGCCGAGGTGAACACCGGGTCGCGGTCGGAGACGAGGGACTGAGGAATGTCGTGCAAGCGCACGATCTCGGCGAAGAATACCTTGGCGACTGTCTCGGCCGTGTAGGGGTGGCCCAGCGGGATGAAGTGGCAGTATTTGGAGAACCGATCGACCACCGTGAGGATGACGGACTTGCCGCCGACCTTTGGAAGCCCCTCGATGAAGTCCAGCGCGACATCAGCCCATACCATGGATGGCACCGAAAGTGGTAGTAGCAGACCGCCGGGAAGCAGGTGTTCAGTTTTGTTCCGCTGGCAAGTGAGGCAGCCGCGGATGAAGTCCTTTACAGCGGAGCGCAGATGAGGAGCGTGGAAGTCGCGGCGGAGACGGTGCAGCGTCCGCTGGATGCCTTCGTGCCCGTCATTGTGGATGTCCGCCACCAGGTCTTGAAGAAGTGTGGAGGACGGGGGAACATAGAGCTTGGCGTCGAAGGTGACCAGACCGTCCACCAGAGCCCAGGGTGCGGCGCGGCGGCCTGCCTGGATGTCGTCCCCCAATGCCACAAGGGAGGGGTCGTCGCTGTTGGCCTGGCGCAGCCGGTCGATGAAGGAGAATTGGGGGGCTGCAAGGAGGAACGCCGTGGCCGAGTCGACGTCGCGGCGGGATAGCGCGTCGGCGACGACGTTGGTGCTGCCTGGTTTGTACTCCACCTCAAAGTCGAACCCCAGCAGCTTGCCCACCCAATGGTGTTGCGGAATTGTTGCCAGGCGCTGGTCAAAGAGGAACTTGAGGCTATAATGATCCGTGCGGACGAGGAAGTGGCGACCCCAGAGATAAGGCCTCCAGTGTCGGACGGCATGGACCAGCCCGATGAGCTCCCGTTCATAAGCTGCAAGGGAGGCGTGACGCGGCGCAGCTGGTCGGCTGAAGAAGGCCAGGGGCCGCTTCTCCTGGAGTAGGACAGCGCCGAAGCCCGACGAAGAGGCGTCGCACTCGACTACGAACGGTTTGTCGAAGGCCGGAAGCGCCAGCACTGGGGCTGTGGTGAGCGCCGTCTTGAGTGCGGCGAACGCGGCTGCGGCCGCGTCGGACCAGCCGAACCCCTCCTTGCGCAACAGGGCAGTAAGGGGAGCGGCGATGAGGCCGTAGTCTTGTACAAACTTGCGGTAGTAGTCCGCCAAGCCGAGGAAGCCGCGAAGCGCCCGAACTGTGGTGGGCACCGGCCACTCCAGCACTGCTTGGACCTTGCCGGCGTCCATGGACACGCCCTCGGCGGAGATGACGTGGCCGAGGTACGCGACCCTGGGTTCACCAAAAGCGCATTTGGAACGCTTCACGAATAGGCGATGCTGCTGAAGCACGGAGAGGACGGTGCGGATGTGGCGGAGGTGGTCCACCCAACTGGTGCTGAAGATCAAGATGTCGTCGAAGAACACCAGGACGAAGCGACGAAGAAAAGGTCGGAGGACTTCGTTCATCAACGCTTGAAAGGTCGCTGGAGCGTTGGCCAGGCCGAAAGGCATGACGAGGAACTCATAGAGTCCGTCGTGCGTTCGGAACGCCGTCTTGGGAACATCGGCGGGAAACATGCGAACCTGATGATAGCCCGACCGTAGGTCCAGTTTGGTAAAGTAGCGTGCTCCGTGCAGCTCGTCCAGCAACTCGTCGACCACCGGAATCGGAAAGACGTCCTTGACGGTGATGCTGTTGAGTGCTCAGTAATCGATGCAGAAGCGCCATGAGCCATCCGCCTTCTTGACGAGGAGGACCGGCGAGGAAAAAGCTGATGAACTGGGTCGGATCAGGCCCTGCTGCAGCATGTCGCGACACTGACGTTCCAGCTCATCCTTGTGTGCCGATGGATATCGGTATGGGCGTACGGCCACCGGGGCAGCACCAGGCAGCAGTGTGATGTGGTGGTCGTGGGAACGCGGTGGTGGCAGTCCCTTCGGCTCGGTGAAGATGTCCTGGAACTCTGCCAACAGCGCGTCGAGAAGGTTACCGCCCGTGGTCATGTGAAGGCGTGGGCTAGCTGGCCCGGCAATGCCATGCCAACACACGGGGTGAGTGCCTCGCCAGAAGGACATGGAGAGCCGCCCAAAATCCCACAGAATAGGGCCCAGCGTTGCCAACCACTGGGTGCCCAGCACGATGTCATAGCCGGCGAGCGGAAGGGCGTAGAAATCGGCGGTGAAGTGTTCTTGTTCGATGGCGAAGGGGGCGCTGCGGAACATCCCGACGCAGGGCACACGGTCTCCGTTGGCGACGGTGACGGACAGAGAGTCACGGCGCTGGGGAAGGAGACCGGTGGCCGCCACGCTGTCCTCGGCGATGAAATTGTGGGTGGATCCCGAGTCCAGCAGGGCGTGGAGAGAGGCGCCGCCCAGTGTGATCACGACCTTCATGGTCTCGCTGGTGCGGATGCCCGCGATGGCGTGGAGGGAGATGAGGGGCGCGTCATCCAGCGCCTCCGTCTCTTCCCTGCCATCATCATC
Source organism: Dendrocalamus latiflorus (assembly GCA_017311315.1). NCBI lineage: Eukaryota > Viridiplantae > Streptophyta > Magnoliopsida > Poales > Poaceae > Dendrocalamus > Dendrocalamus latiflorus. Next base: position 37,433,068 of record CM029664.1, read on the forward strand.
AGCGGTGTCGGCGAAGTCCAGGAAGAAGAGCCGTGGGCAAACTTTATTGTGGCCACGGCTGAATTTGTCGTTGCAGTTGTAGCAGAGGCCAAGCCGCCGGCGTTCCTCCATCTCGGACTGGGAGAGTTTCTTGACGGGGCGGCCTTCGACGGTGATGGTTGGGGTCGCGGCTGCAGGGCCGGCAAACGCGGGGGGGGGGGGGGGGGGCGCGGTGCTGGCAGCAAACCCCGGCCCGTGGTTCGGGGTGGCCCGGCAGGTGCGGCCAGTTGTTCCCGGAGTTCCATCTTCCTGGCGAGGCTCATGGCGACCGACAGGGACTGCGGATTATGGATTTCCACGTCGAGGCTCAGGGGTGGTTGGAGACCGGCGGTGAAGAGTTGGACGCGCTGGGCCTCCGTGAGGCGTCCTGCACGCGGAAGAAGGGCTTGGAAGCGGTCCTGGTAGTCGACCACCGACCCCGTCCGCTTGCAGGCGGCCAGTTTGCCGAGCGGATTGGAGCGCAGGGGGGGGGGCCAAACCGCAGATTCAGGAGCTCGGTGAAACGCCGCCACGGAGGAGTGCCCTCATCCTGTTGCACCTGGATGAACCATAGCTGGGCAATGTCCTCCAGGTTGTAGGAGGCCATCCATACTTTTTCTTCCTCGATGATGCGCTGCTGATGGAAATAGGATTCACACCGATTGACAAAGGCCAGTGGATCCGTCTTGCCATCGTACCTCGGAAAATCCATCTTCTGGAAGCGAGGAGGCCGGTCATGGTGGTGCTCGCCAGTGTGCAAGATCTTGGCGCCTGACGAAGAAGAGTCAGAGCGACGCTCCTGTTGGAGCTCGGCGACGGAGGTCTTCAGATTTTCCACGGTCTCGACCAGGGTCTGGAGGATGGCCGCGAGATCCACTGGGGCCGGTGCTGCCATGGTGAGATCGGCTGGGGGCGGCGTTGCCATGGAGGCCGACACCGATGCAGCGGTGGATTGCGTGGGTTGAGGTGGGGGATTTGGCGATGAGGACCGGCTGGAATCTGATACCAAGGTGTTATGGCGCCGGTTGGGGGGCAATGGAAGTGCTGGAGGAGGAGAGCCCTGACTACGCAGAGCGTAGTCACGGATAGAGGCGGAGCGAGGTTTTGCCCCTCGGCTCCCTATTTTGGCTGGAGAGATTAGAGAGAGGAGGAAAATAACTTTATTGCTTGATCCTAATTCCAGGCCCGTACAGGGGATATATAGCCCTAACTCCAAAGGATAGAAACTCCTAAATCTTAGAGATACAATTATCTTTCCTAACTAATTCAATCTGGACTCTTATTCAATCAGGACTCTAATGCAATCTAGACTTATCTGACCGCCTCAGCCAGCCCTTGGCGCGCTGCTGTTCCCCGTCTGGGCACGGCGAGAGTAGTATTTCCCCCACATGACAACAAATCTAAAGGTTACAATAGAAAGTAGAAACACCTTTAGATATTAGCAATACCTTGATTACAAGAATCTGTGCTTCTTCCATAGTTATTAGAAGCTGCCTTCTGAAATTGTGTGTCCTGTTGATTATCCAGCATCAAGAACACAGATTAGAAACTATTTCAGGTATTACTGTTAACACTTAAGAGTAAAAAAACTCAAGTGTTTAGTTTGGTAACTGTATTATAAGTCTATTAAATCTATATATAACGACGTCAACTACCAGAGTAGTAGCCTTAAAACTGTCCTTGAAAGAGGACCTGAATCTTTCCATTCGCTCCTTAGCACCTTTAAATATGGTTGATTTTATTCGAAAAAGTTGGGGAGTTTAGGATAGGAACGGGATAATCAAGCCACTTACAATTAGTACAAAACTGTCCCTATCCATTAATAACTACTTTTGTTGTAAGATCCATAAATATTATTAAGGTGGAGTGCCCAATAAAAACCCTAAATCAATTAGACATTACATTAAGAGCCATCTTGGCATAATTGTGCTGCTACATAAGGAACAAAATAAAGTTTGTTACAGAGAATCCTTGCCAATTCTAGTAATTCCTTTATGGCTTTAAAAAAACAGGTTGCCAATAAGTTAATATTTGTGCAAATGGTTAAGACCACAATGCCATAAGCACAACAACGGGTACAAGGTATCCCTTTGTCTATAGGAGGAGGTAGAGCTAGAGAGTAGAGAGAGCTAACGCCATGAGAGAGAGCGCGCGCTTGTATGCAAAATATGTGGATCTGCCCCTCTCATACCCCTCTTGGGGTTTTATATACATGAGTGGGGTACCCCTTAATAATTACAAAAGGTAAGAGTACATTGATATATTTCTTTATACTACTGGGCCTATACTATTAAGCCTGCTGCAAGATCTGGTTGTTTGGAGCTAGGCCACGCCACAACTGCGCCCAAAACATCTAGATATATACCATAACTACTGTTCAGTCGCCTTACTCCACAGCATGCATCGGAGCACGAAATGGTGACAAAAGTTAGGACTTTGACCCAATAGAGTCACCTTGACGGGTAAGAAATTTTGCAGTACACGTAGCTCGGAAATTACATGCCACCATCGCATTTACCGGAAGACAAGACAAAATTGAATAAAATGGAAAATGATGGAAAAATTAAGCTAACAAGTGGTTATGCAATGCAGCATATATCATCCCCAAATATTCACGTTCACGCGTCAGGAATTGCGCAGGAAACTTCCTGGGGAAACACGAGGAATCGCTCTACAGTTCACTCCTCAGCAATTCTAATCCCGTTTTCTCTAAAGCACGAGCAAAACAAGGACCCTAAAAATGGAGCGGAAGGCCGCATTCTTACCCCCAAACACTGAACCTCACGCAATAGTAGCACAACGGGGGAAAAAGCAAAACTCCCAAATTCATACCTAGAGCTCCCACTCGACGACGCGATCTCCTCCGCCATGCCCTCTGCCCCCGCGAACAGGTCCTCGTACGGCGCCGCGAAGTCCCCGAAGATCTCGCCGTATCCCCCCGCGCCGGCGCCGTCGTCGCGGTCGGCGGCGGCCGGGGGCAGGTCCAGGTACGGGATGAAGCAGGAGGCCGCGACGCCTCCGAACACCTCCGCGTAGTCCCCCGGCACCCCGGCGAACGGCGCCGCGAACCGCGGCCGCCCGCCGAACACGTCCCCGTACGCCGCCCGCGCCACGTCCGACGCCTTCCTCCGGTGCCTCCGCTCCCGGTGCCGCGGTGGCGGAGCCGCGGAGAGCTCCTCCATGGCCGCCGCCGCCGCCTAGCTCCTCAGCCTCGTTTCCTCGCGGCGAATTAGAGGGGGAGGCGACAGGCGACAGCGAAGCGAGGAGGGGAGCACGAATGCAGATTCCCTCTTCCCTGTTCCCCCCACACGTGGCAACAGCTTATACATTCTATTTTACTTTTTTTTGTTATCTCTCCCAAACTATTGTCACGTATGAAAAAACACAGAAAATAGGACAGGAAAGCTGCATTCGCTTCCCTCTTCCTCTTTTCTGTTTCTGTCCATATTCTCTCATATATAACAGCAGTTTATTCATTCTACTTTACTTTTTTATGAATCTGTAATAGCACCTACCTCTTCTAAACTGTTATAACAAAAAAAGTGGACAAGGAAGCTGCATTCAGGAGCACCGGCTTTGGTGCGGTGATTTGATTTCGAAAATCAAAATAGCTTGGGCACGAGTGGAGTTTAGGGGTTTGGAGTCCTTCGGAATTTGGAGTAGAGAGTACTATAGGAAGTGGGGATGGGTACGTTTGAAAAATAGATACAAATTATCTATATCATTTTATTATCATATTTAATAAGGTATATATATGATTTAGATTTTTTTATTTGATTAACAATTTTTCTCTTATTTATATTTGAATTCACATAAAAAAGATATGAATATAATATAAATTTTTACCATCCAAAATATTATTTTATCCAGACCATTCATATCTGTATTTGTATTTAGTGAAACAATATATATTTTTTAGGGAAAATCTGTTTAGTAGCACTGAAAGTTCACTGCTTCTGGAAAATACCACTAAAAGAATCGGGCTCCGGAAATTACCACCAAAAAATGCAATTTTCTTCGGGATTTAGCATTCTGGACAAAAATGCCCCTCTCCCTCCCCTCCCTCACCTTCCTCTCTCCTACGCCGCCCCGTCCGCCTCCCTCTTCCCCCACCTCTTCGCCGCCGCCGGCCTCCCCGCCTCCTCCCTCCTCACGCCGTTGCCTACCTCCGCCTCCTCCTCGCCCCCGCCTCCCCGCTCCTCTCCCCGCGGCGCCCCGCGCTGTCCGCCCCCTCTTCCCCCACCTCTACGCTTCGGGCGGAACGCGCGGCGGCTTCGGGCCGAGCATCCACGGGCGGCGCGCACGGCGGCTTCGGGCCAAGCTTCCTCGGGCGGCACGCGGCGGCTTCGAGCCGAGCTTCCTCGGGCGGCGGAGGTAGGCAACGGCGGCGTGGATGGGGTGCGCGAAGAGGGAGGAGGCGAGCGGCGTGAGGAGGGAGGAGGCGGGGAGGCCGGCGGCGAAGAGGTGGGGGAAGAAGGGGCGGACGGCGCGGGGCGCCGCGGGGAGAGGAGCGGGGAGGCGGGGGCGAGGAGGAGGCGAGGGCGAGGAGGAGGCAGAGGTAGGCAATGGCGTGAGGAGGGAGGAGGCGGGGAGGCCGGCGGCGGCGAAGAGGTGGGGGAAGAGGGAGGCGGACGGGGCGGCGCAGGAGAGAGGAAGGTGAGGGAGGGGAGGGAGAGGGGCATTTTTGTCCAGAATGCTAAATCCCGAAGAAAATTGTATTTTTTGGTGGTAATTTCCGGAGCCCGATTCTTTTAGTGGTATTTTCCGGAAGCAGTGAACTTTCAGTGCTACTAAACAGATTTCCCTATTTTTTATTGCAATACGACTAATTAGTTGGACAAATTTTTTTAATTCAATGTGAATTTGCGTTTATTTAGGTGAAGTAAATTAATTAGAATGATTAAACGTGAATGTATGAGGATAAAATGTTATTAATATCGTTATACTACAAAAGTTATGAGGATATCCGGATCCAACCGAATCGAGTAGATATTTAATTCGAATATATATTCATTACAATATTCAATTCGTATTCATATTCAAGAATATTTGAATTCATATTCACTTATAAAACACAAATATGAATATACTAAAGGCACCATTTGATTCTTTTCCACCCTAGGGATGAGCCGAGGAATGAGTGGTAAGTAGAGCCTATGCGGGTAGAGTGGGTCGACGCAATGGGGCTGAATGTCCGCATATCCAATCACCAGTGTCCTTGACGTGGGCCTGGGGCAGGGCAGGTTGTCTAGAGGTGGGTTTTGGCTCTTTCAATCCGATTTGGCCTTCTGGCTTCCAGCTTCCAGGAGCTAGAATAAACATGTGGACTTCTTAATTTTTGGTTTTTTTACTTTTTTTCTCTTTTCTTTTGCATTGTTCATGAGATATATCGGTGTTTTTTGTTTTTCTTATTTTTATTTATTTTTAAATTAAATAACTCATAAAAAATTAATAGTTGTTATAATATAATTTTAACTAACAGCAACGGTCAGAAGCCGAAAGCCGCCAGCTGAAGCTGGATCGAACGCCCCGGCTGCGGCCTGCTGTTGGCTGGCACTGGGCCCTAGGCCGTTACTTTTGGTGAACTGCTGAAAGAAAGAAATACTAGCACCACTGCAGGTTCCAATTTTACCATGATCAAGATCTTCATCCCATTCCCAAAAGGAAAAAAAAAACCAAGATCTTCATACAGGTTAAACTCGGTATTACTGTAGCGTTTGTAACAGACGGAAGAAGTACCATTCAACACACGCGGTCTCGTGTGCTCACAGTAAAACTGTACTATCGTTTCGTGTTAAGATTAACAGCTCCAAAACTAACATCCCTTCTTTTAGGCTGAAAAATAATGACTTATAATTGAAATTACACCATAACTAATTGAAATTATACTATAACTGAAGGTAGCTTATTTGACATAATTAAATTTTAAAAAATAAAAATAGGAAAAATATGTTAGATCATCACGGACAACACAAATGAATACAGGAAAAAAACCGGCAAAAAAGCTCAAAAAAAAACCAAAAATTTAGAAAAAGATAAAATTTATAAATAGTGAAAAATAAATCAGAAGTTAAAAACTCAAACTGAAATGAGCCGGTTGTCAATCGGTGCCGACTGTATGCCGCTACTAAACAAATCTCGCCCTTGGATGCACCGGACAATGATATCGACTCGTCAGCACGTCGTACCGTTGCGATTTGGATCATTTCGTGTGACATTTCGGAGGAGACAAACGCACAGTGGTAGTGGTACATACGTATACGTGCGCGTATGCCGCTGAATTTTTGACACTTTCGGCACATTTTAAATCCTTATTTACAAAATAGTCGTAGTTGTGCGGGAATAGCAAAAATGACATATCTGTCATCCGATAACCGGACAGTAACGGCGTGGACCTGACACGTGGGCCTGCCACCCGGCCACCGTGCGGCTCCTTGCTTGCCGCTCTGCCACTGGACGGTTGGTAATTAAGCCAACTAATTAGCTGGCTTAATTACATGCCTTAATTAGTCGATGATGGAAGTGGTCGAGTAGTTGTGGTCAGACATGGTCGATGGCTCAAATAGCCGTGGTCGGATGGCTGGAGTGGTAGAATGGTCAATGTGGTCGAATGGTCGTGGTCAAACGGCTGAAGTGGTTGAATGGACGAGGTGGTCGAATCTACAGTAGTCAAAGATACAACAGTTGGTCGATAAGTTTTAGGTAGTCGAAAGCTACAGAGTGCAAAGAGTGGTCGGGACTCGAGAGTGATTAGGAGCGGTCGGAGTGGATGTAGTTATGAACAATCGTGGTCAAATATGGCAGTGGTCAGGATAACATGGTCGGTGGTCGAAAGTTGGGAAAGCAGTTGGGACCGAAACTACTAAATAAGACAGGTAATTAAACTGGTGGCAGGGCGACAGGCAGAGAGCCATACGGTGGCTGGGTGGCAGGCCCACGTGTCAGCTCCACGCTGCTGTCGCCTGGTCACCGGACGGCAGAAATGCTATTTTGTTATTTTCACATGACTATAATTATTTTTATAAATATGGATTTAAAACGTGCTAAAAATACCAAAAACTCCATGCGGGCTGCCATGTACGTGGACCATCCACCTTTTACCTTGCCAAACTTGAAGGCCATTTTTTGCTCTGTACATACAAACGCTTGCCTCTGCACCAACTCAATCATTCTGCATCTAAGGACATATAACAAAAAATATATGGACATGTGTGTGTATATATATTTTGCTAATCGATCGCCTACCATGGTACAATGCATGGCATGGAGGATGATCATGTATGCATGGCAATAATTTCCCTTTCTGCATGAGGAGGATTTTGTTCCGATGTATGGCCTGTGGCCTTGTGGATGATCTCGCTGGGGTTAACTATGCTCCGTTGGCACGAATGATTGTCTCTTTATAGAATTATTCACTCGAACGGTCTACTTTTTTTTTTCAAACTTAGCCCCTGGATATCTTGTTTTCGTAAATCTAACTCTCCTTGAGCTTGGCAACCACGGCAGACGATACGTATCGTGTGCCACGCTACGGTAACCTGGCAAGTCCTGTCTAGCCACCAAAACTCAATAGAACCTACTAAGCAACGATGGCTCGGCAGATGAGATGCCAAGTAACATCAAATTCTCAATAGATGAGTTGCCAAGTAACAGCAAATTGGTATGTTTTAATTAGTCGTTAACTTAAGTATGATCAACACTAATTAAGCATTGTATTGTATAATTAGCACTAATTAAGCATAATTGATGCTAATTAACATACTATTGTGTCGGTCTGTCTTCTACCAAGCTCCCCTAACTCAGTAGGTATCTGTCGAGCTCAAGGAGGGGACTAGATTTGTAAAACGAGCGTTCGGGGGCCAATTTTTTTTTAAAAAAAATAAACAGGGTGCAGTGCCATATATGTGAACAATTCCTCTTTCTGGTTGGTGTTCGTATACGTCCCATGATGCATCCTTGTTATAGTTCCATGAAATATATTATTAAAAGCAATAAGTCATAGCATACTGTGAGACCATATGGAAGTCACCCTATAAGTGTGATGAGTATTTGACAGTGCTTACACTTCGATGTCAAAAATTGAGTTTGATTTTGTATTTTTGCTCTTTGGTGTTGCTGTAAGGGTTATAACCAATCACTCCTTTGACGTTCGAGTGGCATTGAAGCGGAGTAAAATTGGCATATACATGTTGAGTTACTGCCAGCATTTAAACATACCATTGATAGTAACTATACATGTATTTGAAAGTAATGTCACTAACAAACGCATGTAACTTTCAAGCGCACAGAAAAAGTATCTTCCGATATATAGAAAGTTATTACTCGTGTAATAATAAGTTATAATCTACTACCGGTGAAGTTACCATCTTCTATACAACGATGCAATTTCATTGTGATCTGTCCAGATTTTCATGCCCATAATTTTGGGATTCCATATCGTGGGTTGATTGAGGCGCATTTCTTTCGGTTAGAACTACTGATTATGTCTCGTTGTGATCTGTCCAGATTTCCAATTTGAAAGGTTGCACCAGAGAAAGGTAGAGTTACTTCCACTGATATGACAAATGGCTTTGGGAGAAATGTTAGCCGACGAGGATGCAAGTGCTCCAGTGGTAATCGAGCAACAAGAGATGTCGAACGAGGATAAAGAAGAGCCGTCAGGAGAGAAGACTTAGGAACTAATAGCATCATCCACAGTGATTGACCTGACTCCAATCGCGGTGAGTACTCCCACCATGGCACACAATAGTAGAGTCAACAGTTGGCGGTCGGAGATCCTAGGGCACGCAGCGGTCGGAGGCTGTGATGGTTGAAATCAACACGTGATATCAAGAGAGATGGAGAAACGGGGAGAGATCGAATCGAGGGAGGATGAAGAGAGATCGAATCGAGGAAAAACGAAGAGAGATTACCAGGTGGGCTTAAAAATCGTTCGGATTCCATACCCTACTAAATCCCGGAAAAAGCAGCATATGGACCCGGGAGCACGGTTTTAACGCACGTGATAATTGTAAGTAACTTCATGTATTGTATATGATACCTTGTTATGCAGGAGACAGTAACTTTATTGTGTGGATGATAATTTTACGTTATGAATGGCAACTTCATTGCATATAGATGATAACTTTATGTGTAACCGCAAGTAACTTTTCCGGTCTACCAACAACATGACCACCAACCGTACGTGGGGCCGACCGAAAGAGGGTGACACGATTGCATTGGCTGCTTGGGTTCGGGTTGTGTCGCTAGGGGGTGCGCGCGTATTCTACGGCTGGCCACTGACTAGTGTATTTATGTGTGTTATTTTTATTATATATATATATATATATATATATATATATATATATATATATATATATAACGCTGAAATAGGGCACCATGGTGTCTGGGAACCAAGCCTCTCTACCTTTGGATTGCTTTTAGATGCGTGCTAGTGCAATGGTATGGAAAGGAAGTTATTAACATGGATGAAAAATCTTAATCATGGATAGAAAATCTCGCTCATAGATGGAAAGTCTCATTCATGGAGCTTGGGCACCATGGTGCCCCTGTATATATATATCTTGCAGCGGAATTGTAAGAACATAGGAAGCAAACGGGCTCTTGCACACAATTTGTATGGCTGTATTAATTATACAATCCCTTCATGCAAACTTCTTGCGGAAGGATTCTTCAGAAATCAGAAATTCAGAACACGGAAAAGAAACGGGCGATTGCAAGGCAAACGGACAATTGTTTCTTCAGCATTTGGGCAAATCCTTGGGAGGTGGCAAAACCGATTCATCAGGACCGTTCCCATCCTCCACCACAAAGGCCATTTTTAGGCCCCAGCTGGTGTGCACCTCAAGGTGGCAATGCAAGAACCAAACACCTGAAAAAATTTGAACGTGTTGTCAAACCTTAATCGATGACCATAATCAGCCATTAAACGTTTGACATGACACAGAACTGGCACATTTCATTTTGAGCTGCTATGCGCACGAACAAAATGTCTAGTATGGTGCCATTTGTGTGTCCATCTGTCAGCGAGTGGCACGAAGAATTCGTTTTTGTTCGTGCCCATATATAAGGTTACCGTTGCCTATATCTCACCTGGATTGTTTGCTCTGAACCGGATCGCTGTCCACCCCCCGGCGGGCACGCCGACGGTGTTCCTCTCTGGTGGGTCGACCAAGTTGTACTTGGCGGGGTCCTTGGCCGGGTCGAAGTTGCCGACGCCTCTCCCGACGACGAAGAAGTTGTACCCGTGGAGGTGGAACGGGTGCGACTCGACGGACAGGAGGTTGGTGTCTTGCAGCACCAGCTCCACGGTCGCGTTGTACGCGATCTTGCTCAGCCTCGTGCCGAGCGATGCGCCGAGGCCGGCGGTGTGCGGCACACCAGTGTAGTTGAACCGGGCCGGAGGGCTGTCCGGGAAGTCGACGGTGAAGATGCCCTTGAGACCGTAGTAGTGCGCCTGCAGCAGCCCCACCTGCGGCATCACGAACGTGATGTTGTTCAACGACGCGGCGAGGCGCGACTTCTTCAGGCACGTCGCGCACGGGTCGATGTTGAGCCCGATGGTGTACAGCAGGTGCCGATCAACGGAGAGTGGCACGTCCGCCGGGTACTGCGGCGAGTTGAGGCTCCGGAGCCTGTCGTGGAACGAGGTCACGAAGTCGGTGTTGTTCGTGTCAGGCATCAGCTTGGGCAGCGCCGGGAAGACGGAGGTCGGGACGCCGGCGTACTGGAGGATGCCGGTGGCCGTCTTGTTGTCGACGGGGATGGGCACGTCGTTGAAGGGCTTGACGGCCATGAAGTACCGGCCGGGCCTCTGGTCGGCCCTGACGAGCACGTTGGTGGTCTGGCCCGGGGAGAGCTGGATGGTGGACACGTTGAAGGGCTTGGTGTAGGTCGCGTCGATCTCGACCACCGTCATGGTGTGGCCAGCGATCGAGAAGAAGAGCTCGTCATTAACTGCAGCGTTGATGATCCGGAGGAGGTACGTCTTCCCGCGTTGCACCTGCAGCGCGTAGGTATCTGAAGCACGAAGCACGGTTAGCAACCACAAATGCAAGTGTGCAACACAAAGAGCGCATGCATGCATGCAGCTCATAAGCTATAAATTTCACGCACGTTTTTGGGAGCACGGGAAGAGCGGGCCAGGCTTGCCGTTGATGGTGTGAGCGTCCGACGTGTTGGGAGCCATGCCAAGCGTGTTCCCCTGCTTCTCCACGGCCTCCACATCGGTGTGCCACCATTCGCCTTCAAATTTAGTACAAAGTGTAAGGCAAACCCGTGTTCGGGTCAGTTCGTGAATCAGTACGAGTGTAACATATGTTGTGCATGCACTGCACCTAGAATGATCTCGGCTTCGGCGTCGGGCTTGGGGAACGGGTAGGGGACGCCGGCCTTGGGGAGGATGACGACGGCGCCGTGCACGGTGGCGCGCATCCACACAATGTGGGCGTGCCACCACAGCGTGCCGCGCTGGCCGGTGACGTTGAAGTCGTAGGTGTAGCTCGCGCCGCTCTGGATCGGGCACTGCGTGACGTACGCCGGCCCGTCCACCCACCCGTTCCGCCGCTGCTTCAGCCCATGCCTGCAATTGCATGCGCACCACATCGTTAAGCCTTGCACTTCTTCTTCTTCGTCTTCTTCTTTTTCGCGAAGGCTTGCACTTCATTTGAGGAAATGCACCACGTACATTTCTTGCATCGCTTTTTCTTAGACTCGTTTCGTAATAGTGTAGTGCATACTGTACAATTTGCAGTTTAATTAGAGAGGCTCTTACCAATGGATTGTCATGTTGTGCTTCACATGGTTAGTAACATTGACGATGATCCGGTCCCCTTCGCGTGCGTAGATGGTCGGCCCAGGGTAGCTCCCATTGACCGTGACCATGGACTTTGCATGGCACAATCTGCTCACGTTACTCGGCACAATCTACTCACACGAGCAAAATTGAAATGAGAACACAACAAACATGGTTAACTACGACACTAGAGGTGTAAGAGCTATAGAGTACATGCTAATTAAATCCGTACATCGAATTGGTACGTCTTGACATCAGCCTGTGCACCAAGGGCGAAGAGTGCAAGAAGAAGAGACGAAACCAGCAGGGGAAGGCCGTGCGGAGAAGAGGCCATCGCTGAACCCCAGATGGGAATTAAACTCGGATCTTCGATATGAACCGAAGAGACTTCGTCTATGCTTGCTCGTCAGTGCTCGCGCTTCGCCTTATATCTTCACAGACTACAAGGTTCGGAAGAACCGGAAAATTACTTTGTTAAGGTAGTTGGAGACTCGGAGTTGGTGGGTTGCCTTTTCTTGGTGATTATCCATAGCTAGCGGTGCTTGGGCCTCGAATGGTCGGCAGAGTAACGCAGGGTTGAAGTGATGCGTGGAAGGAAGCTGTGACGGCGACATGAATGGAGAGTAGCAGCAGTAGTAGCTGCTGGTGATCGAGCTTGTGCTCGACGGCGTCGAAGCTAGCCAACTGTATTCAGATGTTTCAGGAATTGCGTTCTTTAATCGGGACCTATTAGGCCTAACTAATCCTGGAATGTACACCTGTGTGGTCTTTGGATTGAAGATAAAGGAAAACATGGAGGTATACTAGCCGTTTATTTATGTATCTGTTAGTTGTTGCTAAGAAAAAACAAAAATTGCTTGTTCGCCTGGATCGGGGCATGCTCCCCTTGGTACCAGTCGTAACTGGCCGATTACTGCTGGTGTCTGAAAATCTTTATCTGTACTTGCTTCTCAAAACAAAATCATGCCATGTGCATGCAGAGAATCATGTGATATAGTTCAATTAATGGTGATACATTGTGCAGACATCCTTCCAAATTAAAACATCCAAGTGAAACTGTTACTCAGTTATGAATTCTGATAATCTCTCCAATGTTACGCCTCAAAAAATCGGATGGGTTTTCATTTTTGGGTATGGAATGCATATCACGCAACCTGCTTCCTGTAAAAGAACGGTAACAAAAGTGAGGTGTAACATATGCAGGTCTTATCTTGGAGGTGAAGAGAAGAGAACAAAGTTAAGTTAGCGTTTGCACTAGTTAGTGCATGCCTACGGAAGCATACATCTTTGAGTCACTTAGAAGAGGAGACGCGGCTTTTCCAAAAGATTGAAGAGGAAAGGAGATGCGGTTTTGACAGTTGGTGGGACATCACCATGCATACATACAGAGGCAGAGCTACTTGTTTGTCTCTATCTCTATCTCTTATCTCTATTAATATAAAATATAAGTTTGTCCGTTCACGACTGTAACATCCTAAAAATTTAAATTGGGAAATGTGAAGTTTTTGAATTAATTTTTGCAATGAATTTTATTTGAATTTGGAGTTTATGAGATTTTCCTGAAAAATTTGATGAAGGTTCCAAAAGCTAAAGAGGAAACAAACATGATTAAATATTAAAAAAAATTTAAAATTAAAATCTAAACTAAGAATCTGAAAAGATTATCCTAAAGAGTTACAAAGGGAAATGTATTTAAATATAACACCTCATGTCTAAGAATAATGGTATGAATAGTTAAGGAGTAAATAAAATAAAAATATTAACATTTATAAATATACACATATATGCATACAACTATGCATAACAAGAAAATAGTCCCTATAGACTTAATGTCTAGAAATGGTAAATACAGTAATATGGGGAAACAAGAAAGAAAGTAATAAAACTGGAATTAAATATTTATGTATATATATATATATATATATATATATATATATATATATATATATATATATATATATATATATATATAGGAAAAGTACTTTTTACTCCCAGGTGTAATTACACCCACCTCTAATATACCACCTAAACAAATTTGAAATACTCTTTTATCACTTTAGGTATATATATATATATATATATATATATATATATATATATATATATATATATATATATATATATATATATATATATATATATATATATATATATATATATATATATATATATATATATATAGGAAAAGTACTTTTTACTCCCAGGTGTAATTACACCCACCTCTAATATACCACCTAAACAAACTTGAAATACTCTTTTATCACTTTAGGTATACTCGCATACTAATTATAAGATATTTTAATGTGAACCACACAAAAAAATTGCAAGTGAGTCCATAGTTTTTAGCGTATTTTGTAAATACCTTTATATACGTACATAAAAAGGAGTATGTTGAAAAAAATGTACATACCACCTCTGAAAAATTGTTCATACCACGTATATGATCTTAAATACTCGTATACTACATGTACATACCCCTCGTTACGCGAGATACTCCCTACGTTGTGAGATACGACATAGGGTGTAATTACACCCGGGAGTAGAAAAGAGTCTTCCTATATATATATATATATATATACACACACACACACACACACACACACACACACACACAATTGCTAAAACAAAAACAAAAGAAAAGAAATACAAAAAAAATAAAAGAAAAAGGCAGAGCTGGGCCGGCCATCACCTCCGGCCTAGCCCCTCTCCTTCCCGTCTAGCGCGCCTGCGCCGCGGCCCAACTCGCGCATTCGCCACTCCCGCCTCTGCCACGCGGGCCCTCGCCCTCTCCCCGCACTCTCTCTCTGGCCATCGGGCCCCTCCCCCGCGTTGTCTTCTTCCTCCCCTTCTCTCTATCTTTTCCCCCGCACGGCTGAACCCCTTTGCGCATTCTTCTCCGCTCGTCGCCAGTCAAAAGCCGAAGGACCCGGAGGGTGCACGACACGGGCGACGTGCGGCCGCAGCCAAGTACCGCACAACCTCACCCCCGCCGCCCGCTGTCGCCGCTGACACCCGAATGGGCGTGCACGACCATCGCCGCAATCGGCCATGCCTCGACCGCTATAAAACCCCGGGAGACCCTCTCATTCGCATCGCCACAACTTCCTCTTCACTTCCCCGAAAGCAATTGAACTTAAATTGCTCCAACCGTCGGCGAGGCCATCATCCTCTCCAACTCCGGCGACACCCGATCCACCAATCTAGGCCATTAGACTCCAATTACCCGCCACTACACCATCCTTGGCCCATCGCAAAGACAACCCCGTTCCCTCCCGAGCTTCTCACCGGCTGTACACCGCCATCACCGGAGCTCCTCCCAACGCCGCGGCCACCGCACGCTGCCGACCACCCTCCGGTGCCCCTCGGTCCCCACCGACCGCACCATCGGCACCCTCTTCACACTGGGGACGCATTTTGGAACTCACCCGGACCCCTCCGGCCAACCCTCGCCGCCGGCGCCACCGCCTTCTTCCACCTCTGCTCGGCCTCACCCCTGACCCACCTTAAGGGGATTATTTACCCTTATATGGTAAGCAACGTCTTGAGGTTCACTTGGCTAGCACCGTTACTCCTTCTTCCCCCTGGCTCCCTCGGCGCGCGTTCGAGCCCCCGGCTCCGCGTGCTGAGGTCGAGCCTTTCTTTTATTTTTCCCCGCTGACATCTGGGCCCCGCCCGTCAGCCGCTGTTGGCCAGTGGGCCGGCTGACCTCTGGGCCCCGCCTGTCAGTGCCACCCGCCGCCAGATGGGTCCTAAGCCCCCAGGGTCCCACCTGTCAGTGGCCCAGCACACTCATGGCCACTGACAGAGGGGTCCCACTTGTCGGTGACCGGACACACTGACATGTGGGCCCTACTGGACATAGACACAGAGAATAAGAAATTAAAGAAAAAGATAAAATGGAAAAATATGACATATGGGACCCACCTGTCAGAAATTTGGTAATTTTTGGAATTAACAGAACTGAGATTTTTAAATGGGCATAACTTATTCATTTTAACTCCAAATTGAGTGAGACAAATTTATAAATTCATCTAAATTCAAGATCTACCCAATGGAACTGAAATCATGATTTTTAGAGTTCATTTAAATTTTTGGTGTTATTTGGTTGATTTGTTGTTCTTTCTTTTTATCCAAATTTTCGCGCACGCTAAAATAGCTTACGAGGCTCAAGAGGAAGAGGCCGAGGCAGCAGCACTAGAAGCACCATATCACCAAGAACCAGATCACAGTGACCAAGGTGAGTCAATACTTTGATCATGTTGAACCTACATTTTCTGCAAATTACTTTGGTTTAAATTATCAAATTGCATGCTGTTATTTTATATGCAAATGCATGTTTAATTTAATATTTTAGTTATATGCCTTTATTTAACTTGATTAATATTATACCTCCATTGGAATATTTGAATATGTGAACCTTGTCGCCCTAGCAAAAATTATAAAGGTAACCTTTCAAAAAATAAGTCCATATCTATACGTCATGCTTAGTACTGCTTAGATAATCGGGGGCACCAAAATGCCCCAAAGCATCACTTTGCATCATGAGAAGTTGGTTTGGGCAGTCATGGTTGAAATGACTGGTATATTCGGTTATGGATATTTTATGCTCCCAAAAACCTCAAGTTGCTTAATTATCTGGGCGGATGGTTTGAGGGTGTGAGAGTGTGGTGCAGTGGAAGCACAAAGGGGATAGTGGTAGAACTGCCCAGATAACCCTAAGAACCGAATCTTGTGATGATCTCCCAGTGTACAACATGTACAACCATAAGCTGGTAAAATGTAGGCAGGGCTAACTAATTTGCATCGACTTAGTAAGGGTTGCGCCGGTGTGACCACGGGCGGGTAGAGGGTGGCCACATCCTCCGACGTGATGGCGCAAGAGGGGGCTTCTGGAAGGGTGGTCGTACCCCAAGGAAGTGGAAACCTTAGCGGACGTAACTCTGATAGGAAAAATACATTGTAAAGGTCCTGTGATAGTCTACTCAACCGCATGGCTAAGGAATCATGTGGGGCAATGAGTGAATTTATCTCTTGTGGGTAAAGTGTGCAAACTCTGCAGAGTCTAAAACTATTCGAATAGCCGTGCCCGCGGTCAAGGGCGAACGTGGGAACTTAACCAGATATAGTTCTATTTCAAAAACTCTGTGGGTGGAATTGGTAAAGTGGAGGGCAGAGAAAGACCCTTATTTGTGTTGTCCTGGGTGTCGTCCCAGTGATAAGTTAAGCGATTATGACGCTGAAGGATTAAGCATATGGTGCAGAGACCATGTAACGGTGGATGGAATCTGAATCACTATTACTATTGCATTCTTTCATAACTTATGTTTTGGTTCAAACTGCTAGGTCTCAAGAAATTTCTATATATTGTATTTCAAAAACAATTTATGGCAAATAAAATAACCTGAGTCTTCCCTTGATAAGCCATACATATTATTTAATTGCATTCTGTGTATTGGCTCGAGGAGCACGGTGGTTTGTGCTCACACTCGCTCTCATAACAAATCCAGAATCAGGAATCAGATCACTACACTTCAGCAAATACTTTTGGTCAAGATGAAGGAGAAGATGAAGTCGTCAAGGGCTAGGTCGCGAACCTCCAGTTGGCTGCCTGTGGGCATGTCCTGAAGGTCCCACTTGTGTGCTTCGTTCTTCCGCTGCTGCAATTTAATGATTTCGGCCTAATCGGCCCATGAGTAAGTCTACTAATATATTTACGCTTCCGCATGATATGTATTTTGATATTCATTTCTGTATCTGTGAGCACTATCTACTGATCCAGGGAATAGTGCGGTGGAATCACAGAAGATTCCGGATTGTAAAATCTGGGTCTGACAACGACCTCCCCTTTCCTTCTCCCTGCCGCAGCGTACTTCCACATCTTCTCTTGACACACACGATATGTGGGCCTGTGTTGTTAATCGGCTCTCTCTCCGAACTGCTTGTGGCCTCTCACCCCAATCCTTCCCCTTCCCTTCCCCACGTGGTCACACCCATGAGGCCTCAACCGCTAGCCACTTTCGCTATTTTGTGTCATGATCAGTGCCACCCTCTCTCCTCACTCCGATCAACCTCTTCTAATTCTCTCCCTCTTCCATACCCTGCATCAGCACCTTACCTGTTTTGCAGGCCAAATCTGCAATGAGTGGTGGTGCTAGTGACCGATGCCCACGACAAGTAGA
This sequence comes from Dendrocalamus latiflorus, assembly GCA_017311315.1. Taxonomy (NCBI): domain Eukaryota; kingdom Viridiplantae; phylum Streptophyta; class Magnoliopsida; order Poales; family Poaceae; genus Dendrocalamus; species Dendrocalamus latiflorus. The sequence goes on from CM029664.1 coordinate 37,451,059, forward strand.
AGGGGCGTCGCCAAATGGCGGCTGGGCTTGGCACGCGAGGAGGAGGTGGTGGCAGCGTGAACTGGTTACCAAGGAGGCGACGCTGGGGAGGAGGAAGACGGTGACGCTAGGGAGGAGAAAGACGGTGACGCCAGGATCAAGTACGACCATATATGGGGCCTTCAGGGTCAAGGATGGTCGAATCTAGCGCCGTGATTAGGGATCACAAGATCCATTGGACTCCAGCTTCTTCTTCGGGTTCGATGGCAACTGGTCGAGGGACAGCAGGGTTCGGCGGTGGAGACTTGTCTTCAACTCTCCTCTGTTGGCGTCGCCACTTTCCACTTTTCCTTTTCTGCCGCTGTGGTTGGCTGGCTCCAGCTATGACTCTATGTTCTTGATCTGCCGCTGACCCCCCATTGTGTCGTTGCGAGGACGACATGATTTGACTGTGGTGGAGGCGAGGACGACTGGATCCAACAGCGGTGACCTCGAGGATGTCAGACCAGGACATGGCGACCTCAGGGTCTGCCGGTGTCGAGGACAATGACCCCAACGGAGTACCGGAGGTGGAGGCGGGGGTGTATCAGCCAGATTCTAGTTACTAATCTCAATCCGATGGCCATGAGGAAAAGGTGATGCAGCCAGTTCCTTAGGTCCCTCAGCTAACCCCCTCGGAGCCTTCGCATACGGACATCTTAGGCTAGCGAAAGCGCAGTACACACCTAATGATCTCCCATTAGTTACTAGTGGATTGACTTCAAAGCGAGAGAGCCGAACCGAAAACAACTAACACAAGTTTATTGTGCACTTTAACAGAATGACCTGCGTTCTGAAAGTGAAACACCTAGATCCGAGATCGAACATTCTTTCGTGAATGTAACTGTACTAATTCATATACAGGCCTATTCAAATGGTGAACGAATTGTATCACAGTTAACAGCATGTATAGAAACATCTTTAAAGAAAAGAAAGTACAAATCCAATAACATTCGTATGTTTGTGTGGCTATCAGCTGTTTCCTACCGGAGCCATTCTTGCCCACCAACCCAAGCCTTGGTGATGAACGACGCTGCTTCGGTTTGCGAGAGGTCGTGAGACCAGGCAACTCTGCCGTCAGTTTTTGACCCTTCGCCGTAACACTGGTACTGCCCGTAGAACGCCGTCCTGCAGATCCGAACCAAAACGCGTCAGTACGAGCATTCGCATGAGCATGCGACATGTGCAACGACCAAAACGCGCGCGATTGCAGAGCGGTGTCAGTTACCTCTGCTTGCTGGCGTCGCCCCAGTCGCCCCAGCCTTGGGGCCTCACCGTGCTGGACATGTAGGTGAGGGCGAACACGACGCGGGAGTAGGCGCCCCACGGCCGGCCCAGGATGGACGTGCCGACGCCGAGGCCGGTCAGCTTGCACCCGACGAAGCTGTACCCCGTGTTCTCCGACTCCGACGACCGCTGCTGCGCCGTGAACGCGCCGCCGAGGGGCGAGGTGGAGTGAAGGTGGCATTTCTGCAGGCGAAGTGAATATATGTCAGTCGATCCAGCATTTGAGGCTGACAGGTGGGCCCAACTAAATCTCAATCGTAATTATCCGGGTCCACCTGCCAGTCACCTCCAGTAGGATTTGCTTGTGCACGCGGTGTCGGATCACTGCTTGATCTGCGTTAGTACGTGTTCGTGTCAGTTTCGTGTAATGTACTGCGTACGTCAAACAGAGCCTGGCCGTTCCCGAAGATGAAGTCGGTGCCTCCTTCCACGTAGCATCCGCGGTAGTAGTGGCGCCCCGTTTCGTCCAGGAGCGTGTCCTGGAACGACAGGAAGCTGCACCCGTAGAACGCCGCCCTGTCTCCGGTGACCCTCACCGCGACCGCCGCCGCGCTGGTCCCGAACGTGTTCTGAATTAACCCGACAACGACAACAAATTGAGACGCGTCGTACGTGGTATATATGCAGGCACGATCGAGAGCAAAGGGCGGCCGACCGGTACCTGGAACGTTAAGCGCTTGGCGACGAAGTCGGAGGCCAGCACGGACACGGTCGGGGACTCGGCCGAGACCCAGGCTTCGTTCCAGGTGATGACGGTCGAGTTGGCGCTCGTGCCGGTCAGAGCAATGCAGGGCTTGTCCACGATGACCTTCTCCCTGCAAAGCCCCTCACACGTACATATTCACACACGCACGCACGCCTGTCAAACTCCAGTAACAGAAGAACACTGCCTACAGCTGCAGGGCACTAGACGCTGAAATGTAAAGATAGCGATCGTCTATGTTTACTTGCCTGTAAACCCCGGGCTTGATCCGGATGGCTGTGCCGGCGGGGTTATTCGCCGGGGCGGCATTGATCGCGTCTTGGACCCTCCTGTAATCGCCTTTGCCGGACTGGTCAACCGTGACGAGATTCCTCGACCCCGGCATGCTGCTGCGGGCGGCCGCGCCGTCAGAGGAAGAGAAAGCAGAGATGGCAGAGCAAAGGCGGAGCAGAGCCAGCAATGCTGTTGCTGCCGCGGGCCTGGCCGGCGCGTTGACGCGATTTAACAACATCTCCCGATGATTCAACCTCAAGGCACGGGGATCACTTTGGCGCCATTCGGTGCAGGGCCGGTTTATATGTAAATCTTGGTCAACTTCTGCAAACTCTGATGCGCATTCAGAGTCCCGTTACGTGAGTTGGTGCCTAACTAGTTTCTTCATAGCGGTGTTCCTGACGTCGGCGGCTGCTGACCCCGTACTAGATAGGTCGCGTAACTCACTCTCTGCACTGCACGTACGTAGGAATTCCAACGTTCATAGCGTTTGGAAGAAGGTATATGCATAATACATTGCAGGGAAATGGGAGAACTTGGTTCCCGCTCGATGGATACGTACTGAAGTCTCGTGGTAACTTCGGGACGAAGCAATTCCCTAGATCATGACAAGTTGGCACAAAGCAATTCCCTAGATCATGACAAGTTGGCTAGCTTGTGGCGTCAGACCAGTACACATGGCACATGCATGCATGTAATGTAGGGCATCGATGCATTGTCTGATCTGCTACGAACATACATTCGTGTAGAGTATACGTACGGGTCTATGCGGTGGAGCGCAGCTTATGGCCTACGGAAAGTCGGAAGCTTCACCCAAGTAACGAAGGTAGCCTTGCTTTCTCGTGATGTCTGGCTTTTTAGTTAGCCTGGTTGATTGTTCTGACTTAGAAATGTCTGAAATGCCTTTAAAAGAAATGACAGCTTGTTTGGTGCCGATTACTGGTGGATATGATTTATTTTTTGCAAGTTTACATACAAATTGAAATCAGAAGTGCATGTTCACGGTAGTAATTAAACAAAAAAATCCGATAAACTCATTCACTCAATTGGGAAAACATTATGACAACTTCACAGTAGTAAAAAATCTCTCTCTGTATTTTATCCCATCTTATGAAAATAAAAAGGTACTAGTCGGCAACACGTGCATTCGCATGTGCTAGCTTCAAAGATAAAGTACTTTGTCTCCATATCAAAAGATACAAATTTAAAATTTTAGATTATGAAAATTGCACTTAATTGACAAATCTAATTTCTATTTTCACTTTAACTTTCAAATACTAATAACGTGACCAAAATATACAAGGGAAAGAAAGTGATCCTTACTTGATGAATTGATATACACCAAACCGATAAGCTTGTATTCATGCAACAGGAAAGTAACCAAAGCATCACTGTGAGATATGGTACAAAAAGCTACTTCGCTTGCATGGTTGCTAATTTTAATTTAATTTCTATTTTGAATTTTATTTGTTTGGGGATTTTGCTGTGGAGTTTCTGTGGAAATCAAACCGCTAATTTTCATTTATTTTTGGATTGTAATCATCATAGAGTTTTTTTTCAGCTTTAGGTTGGAAATCATAAAACAAATCCAACAGCTAATTTTTATTCTAAATTTTAGCTATTTAGATATTTTACTTTGGAGTTCATATGCAAATCAAGCTGCTAATTTTAATTTGTTCTTCATTCCGAATTTTGTTTGTTTAGAACTGCTAATTTTATTTTATTTGTAAATCCAACCTTTAGTGTTAGGTTGGGATTATTTATTTATTTTTTCACAATTTTAGCTATTTAGGAGGTTTTACTTTAGAGTTCATGCAAAAATAATTATTCAAAATAATTTTTTATTTATTTTGAATTTTAACTACTTTTTGTTATACTTGACATATACTCTTTCTTTTAGCTAATATTATTATAAATTGGGTCACCCAGATCATATTTTAATATTTTTCAAATTGTTCTAAATTTTAATTCTAATAAAAATCAAATATCTAACTTTGTTTTAGTTCAATTTAATATTTTGTAATTAATATAAGAATCAAACCACAAACTTTTCCTTTGATTTTTCGTCTTAAACTGCAAGTTTTTGGATTGTATATGACATGGTGTTTTTTTAGTTTTATGTTGGAATTCGTATACAAATAGAATTGCTAATTTTAGCTAGTTATCATAGGAATTTTACTTTAGCATTTTTATGAAAATAAAGTTGCCAATTTTCTTTATTTTTTCCCGAAATTTAGTTTGATGTTGGAATTAGTATACAAATCTAACTGCCAGTTTTATTTATTTGTTATACCAAATTTCAGATCTTTAGTGATTTCACTTTGAAGTTCCTATGAAAATCAAATTGGTAATTTTCTTTATTTCTTTATTCTGAATTTTAGTTAGTTGTTTTTTATAGTTAACAAAGGCACTTTTTTTTTTATTCTAAGCCATTATAACTCGGGTCCGCCACATGAATGGCTTTGAATTTTAGATTGGAACTCGTATATAAATCCAACTGCTAATTTTAATTTATTTTTAATCTGAATTTTAGGTATTTAGGGGTCTTTCTTTGGAGTTCATATGTAAATCAAAAATTTAACATTCTTTTATTTTTCTATTTTTAGTTACTTAGGAATTTTAATTTGGAATTTGTATTAAAAACAAACTTCTAATGTTGTTTTTTGTTTTATTTTGAATTTAAATTTTATGTTGGAATTTGTGTACAAATCCAACTGGCAATTGACATTTTATTTTTATTCTGAATTTCAGATCTTTAGGGATTTCACTTTGAAGTTCATATGGAAATCAAATTGATAATTATCTTTTATTTTTATTCTGATTTTTAGTTATTTTTTAGTATAGTTGGCACGGACTCTTTCTTTTAATATAAAACCATTATAACTCAGGTAATTGCTAAGTTTATTTTATTTTAGTTTCCAAATTTTAGTTTTATGTTCGAATTCATATGCAAGTCCAATTGCCAATTTTAATTTATTTTTATTATGAATTTTAGTTATTTATAGATATTACTTTGGAAGTCGTATGGAAATCAAATTAATAATTTTCTTTTATTTTTTATTTCAAATTTTATTTAATACGGATTGTACTTGATATGGATTCCTTTTTAAATTTGCTTATTTTATTTTTTTGAATTTTAGTTATTTATGGATTTTAGTTTGTAAGTTGTACCGAAATTAAAGTGCTATTTTTTTATTTATTCTTTATTCTAAATTTCAGTTGGATTGTACTTGATATGGATTTTTTTTAATCTTAGCCGTTATAACTCGGATCCGCCAGATAGATGATAAAATCTTTCTATTTAACATGGGAGTTTCCTTAGAGTGCATAATTATTATAGGTAGCAGATAGATGATTAGATCTTTCTAGTTAATGTGAGAGTTTCCTCGAAATGTCTAATTATTATAGGTATAGAAGATAGATATAAATAGATAGATTGTCATCGTGTAACAGAAGGAACTAAAACATATGCCAATGTCTCACCATCTAGTAAACCAGGTAAAAGAAGCTCTTCAATTTGCAATTACACAATCTGCAACAACAGAGTCGACAATCTGCAATCAAATTCCTGCAATCTCAAGCTGTTCAAGAGAACTTGTACAACTTGTTCATGGAGGCACATCACTGAGCAGTGAGCACTTCATGCTTAGAACTTGTTCATGATATCTCTGGTCACCACGGAGGCACGGACACACACATACAACTCAAAAGTCATGAAGTGAAACAATTTGAACCAATTGTGCAATTCTGCATGTCTTTCAAGTTTCAAGCACTGAACTTGACAGAACAAACTCAACCATGTTTCATTTGCACCTGAAACAAGTATTTTGTTTGCAACAAAGGGGATCGGAGAAACATATCCAATTCTTTGATATCCAACATGAATGTGCAATGTAGTGAAAGAGAAAGAATGAATGATCAAACATGTTATAAGTGTGCCCTTTACAAACAATTTTCAGTCATATATACAGGTAACACTTAGCCTGCATCCATGTGCTACTGCAAGAAACTGAACACACATAGTGAAAGTCTACATTTCAATCAAACAATACATGCTGCCCAACTGCTACATTTGTGTTGTGTTCTATCAAGGAAAATCAACAATAATCAAGAAATTTAACGACAAACTCGTACATATGTGTTGTATATCCAGAGGGAGGCAGGACGGGGCGAGCCGATGCTTGGAGGGGACGGAGGGCGGCGTCCGTCGGGGCTTCCAGAAGGCTGGATTCGTGAACTAGTTCTGCAGAAAGCCCAATTAGTTCGGGCTACTGGGCTGATGCAGACCAGCCGTAACGACTTCTGGGCTGGGATTCCGAGAGCTTCTTACTTTTGGGCCCAGTGGGCGATGTCCAATTTGGTCAAGGAAAAAATGATTTCAGTATTTTGTACTCTTTGCTGCAAGAATTTCCTATATATCAAGTTTTTCCTTAAAAAAAAATGGTTCTATGACCCATTCATATTAGCTTTTACTGATAACTTTTGACTTTAGTTTATGAAACTCATGTGCGATTTCGGTCGACATAAATAAAGTCACTACAGTATGTATTACAATTGACTAGTAGATCTCGCTTTGAAAAGACACTCCATTTAAAAACTATATACTATAGAAAAACTATGTATTATAGAAAAGTGGTTTTATAAACAACTATGAACAGGGCCTTATTGCCAGCAAACAGTGTATGATGAGCTGTTGCAAACATTCATTCTCTTGGTCCAAAAAAATTGTTCTCTTAATGACTTCGAAAGGGCAAATCATAGATAAGTTTCAAATACATGTAAGGTGCAAAGATCTCTCGCAAAGTTTCCTTAAAAAATGGGGCATAAAATGTCGGATGGAAGAGATAAGCTGAATCATACCAGCGGCGCTCGCCCTTTCAGTGATTGATTCATCAATCCGGCTTTGCTATTGTTCGCACATGCCTTTCGGTACTGGTTAATGCATCATGCCATGAACGCTGCTGAAAGGAATTCAAGGAAACCTTCCTCGTGCTGGGTACGGAAGCTACCTGAGGAAGCATGTCTCCGTAAGGCAAGGTTTGCATCCCCCCTGGGAAAGGAAGAAGCAGCATTCGATGGACCTGAATTGTGTAACCTGAGATTCCTTGCTTTGCTCGAAATGACAAAGGTAAGTACCGATTCTTGTGTGCCGGCTAGGTGATAGATTTGCATGATAAAAGGCAACGTTGCTCTGTATCCCATCCTTAAACTAGACACAGCAGAAGTCATCATCCTTGGACGATCCATTCGAGCTAGGCATTTGCAGAAGCAAGAGAGCAGGACTGCAGCATTTGCTCCAGCGATTGTTCAGGTATGGTGATTTCTTGGATCATTTCTTCTTGCAAATGCACTTATAGTCTGGGCTTCAAATAATAGCATAATATTTTTCTTTAAAAGAATCGATTTAGGCCAACACCCCTAGCTCGAACGGTATAAAATCAAACAGGGCAATGTACAATCTTATTTTCGTACAAATGATATCTCAACAAAATAGAATCTACATGTGGAAGCATAGCCCATATACCTACGTCATGTTTGTAAGGCAAAGAAACTCTGATGATCAACCATCATGGCATTCCAGCAGATAAAAGATGCAAGGAATTGCAAAGGCGCTACGCTTCCATGGGAAGCAACTAAGGCTCACGGTTTTACAACATATGAGCAAGGGAATCTTCTCCTGGGCCACCCTGATTTCGCGCATACAAAGTGAATCACCAACTGTAATTATACCTCACATGGGACTAGAGAACATTACAGTCCGAGAACTTCTTAAGGCCAAGGGAGAGGCTGAAGCTGGAGCGGTCTACTGGTGCAGCACCTGCCATTTGGTACATGAAGCCGTCAAGCATGTAAGTTTACATATTTAAGTAGAGCAGAGGGGGAATTTAATTACAACTAAGTGACTAACTGCTATGCTTAACTTGCAGATGACAGCCCATAATGTCGGGGCTCTAGTGGTGCTCAAGTCAGGGGATGAGAAGCAGCTTGCAGGAATTGTAACTGAGAGAGGTAAGCTCAAATCAGCAGTTGAATGTTGGCCAACTGGTGTCAAAATAATCTGATCTTGTGTCTTACGTAATTGAGTTTGATGGTATGAGAATTTTTTTATGATGGTTACTTCTAAATCTTATTTTTAATAAGAGCCGAACACCAAACTGTTTCCTTTTTCAGAAAGTAAAAAAAAGGTAATAAGAGATAGAACGTAGAAAGTCAATATCTACACCATAGTAAGTTGCCGCAACTGAAACACTGTTTAGCACTAACAGTAGCTGATGCATTTGTGTCGATATAATAGATAACAACTGTGATTTTCATAGCTCTGCATACATAAAAGAGGTAAACACACAGCTGTAATATCCAGATGAAACCACAAAACATGTGTTTTACAAACGGCTTATAGCAAAGCATGTGTCAACCATTTACAGCTTGCTGTCAATCCTCAAAACAATAACCTTTCTCGTTCTTAAAAAAAAAAAAGATTTCGCGAGGAAGATCCTCTTGCCAGGGCGACCTTCAGAAGAAACAAGAGTAGGAGATATCATGACGGAAGAGGTAAATGGACTTGAAGTGGAAAATAACTTTAAAAGACAAAAAAATATAATAAATGCATTTCCTTAGTCCTCATCATTTTTCAACTATGTTGCAGGACAAGCTAATTACAGTGTCCAGCAATACCAACATTTTGCGTGCAATGGAGCTAATGACAGGTAATGGAAGATTCATTTCGTGAAGTATTTCACTATTGTTCCGTTAAAAAAAATCACTATTGTGATTCTATCATATGTACAAGCTGCTAAGAGGACTCGAGCTAATTTGGATTTCTTTACATTAATCAACAGACAGACACATTCGACATGTTCCTGTGTTTGACGACAAGGTAGTTGGTATGATTTCCGTTGGCGATGTTGTCAGAACAATTGTGGACCAGCAGCACCAAGAAGTGAAGCAATTGCTGAAGTACATCAGAGGAGATTATTATTAGCATGTACCTTTGATGAAGAAGCATAAACTCAATGCAACTGTGCATATATATTCCACCATGTGGCCATCAATTTGCACTGATCATCATGTGAAATCTGTTGCCATGATAGTAAACAAAATAGGAACATGCCAACCGTAGCATAGACGCACTGTCTCTTTGGCTGGCTGATGACCGGAGTTCTGAGTCCCACCAACCATATGTTGAGTGCATTATTTGTTGAAATGTGATCTAAATTTATACCATATTTCTATTGGACACTACGTCGTCCTATGCTAGATACGACATGACCGGTGCTCGCCAGACGTGGTGTCGATTTGCCCCAATCAACTTTGATTCGGTTTTCTTCTTCATTTAAGATTTTTATTTTTCGTCTTATATATGTACATATGTAGTTATATGTTTTAGACGGTCTATCCTCTCGTATATGTAATATCTCTTCATATAGTGAATTTTGTCTTTATGTGTTTATAATTTTTTTACTAAAAAGTTTTTTATATAAAGTTCGTGTCCCTCTGTCAACAAGTGGTATTGGGGGGATCCAATGGAGAAGAAAAAAGTTTTTCGTTAGTTTGGCGACTCGGCGTTTCATCTGCAGACATCCAATCGGAAGCGCCGATTTCGTCCAGACGCAGCTTGCGTGTTCGAAGTCCGAAGCAAAGCCTGTCATCGAATCCGGAGCAAACTCGTCCACACGTCGCAAGTCCTGGGCTGCAGCCATAAAAACCACAGCAGTAGCCGTGAGCCACAGGTTTGCAAGGTGCAGGAGGCCGTCTCCAGAAGCTAAGCCACGTGAATCGAGAATCAACGGCCTGTTCTTTTTGCTGACGGTTATGATTTTGGGTTACGGTTTATGGTTATTGGATTATTTATGTGAAAAATTATAGAGTAATAGAAACTCACGTATTGTTTTTACCGATATAAATAAAGTCGGTATAGTATATATTATAATTAATTAGTAGATCTCATCTTAAAAGATATCTTATTTAAAAGTTAGTTACTATAAAAAAAATTAAAAATAGAAATAAAAAACTAGAAAAAAACGGACCAGCATCTAAACTGAGGCACGTCAGCAAGAAAGAAGCTGTTGGCCAGATTCCATTGTTTTTACGAGATTCGCTAAGTGCACACCAAAGTGTACCAGGAACCATATAAGATTCTCTTGTTTTGCGTACGACAAAGGTGTACCAAAGGAAGTTGCAATTTATTGCTAGGTATGCACGTATTCGTGCCAATAAATTCTAGATTTCTTTCGCTACTGTATCGAGATACGAGGTTTTCTATATGGCAAATCAAGATACGAGTTGTTCTATGACGGCTTGACTTGGATGATATGCTTTTGGAGATCGACAAGATGCTAATAAAATTGTCAATTGATGAGAAGCAATGTAAAGATTATAAGGTCTTACCTCATATTTATTTTCTTCTATCAAATAATATTCTACATGTGGTTTTGAAGGAGATGCCCGTTGCTGTATTATGGTGAAGTTGGAGCAGATTTGCATGATCAAAGATCTGACCAATAAGATGTATATGGAATAGAAGTTTTATTCTCATAAGATGACGGAGGAAGCCTGATTGTTGAACCATATAACAGCTTTCAAGAAAGTTGTTGATGACCTCGAGTCTATAGAGGTAAAATATGAAAGCATTGGGTTTTATTCTGCTATATTTGTTGCCTAATTCATACGCTATATTTTGAGATGCTATTCTATATAGCCGAGATACTTTTATTGTCAGTGAAGTGTATGAGCACTGTATGTAAAAGAGAAGATAAAACTTATGGTGTCTAGTGAATGTTCAAGTACTCATACAGAAGATTTATCTATTAATAGCATGCAATAGGCGAAGGGTTCAAACGGCGATTCCAAAGGTAGAAGCTCGAACAAATACATAGGCAGATCTAAATCCAGGAGCAAGAAGTTGTAAAAGTATTGCAAGAAGAACGATTATGACATATCCGAGTACTGCAAGTTGCAAAACAAGGAGAAGGAGACTAAACAATTCAAGAAGGATTAACAAGAGGATGAAGCCAGAGCCAGCATTGTTACCAAAGAATGTTCTGATGGAGATGTCCTCGTTGCCTTTGCTAGTGATTCTAAAATAGGCAATGAATGAATTCTTGATTTAGCCTATACTTTTCACATGAGCCTGAATCATGAGTGGTTCATTACCTATGAAGCTACGCCAAGTGGATCCATATTGATGGGTGATAATTCACTATGTAAAATTGCAGACATTAGTTCTATCCAGATCAAGATGTTTAATGACACCGTTAGAACTTTGTCGAATGTTGGACACATTTCGAATTTAAAAATAAATCTTATCTTATTGAGTACTCTTGATGCTAAAGGGTACACATATTCAGGTAGAGGTGGAGTTCTGAAGATCTCCAAAGGCTCTTTTATTATGATGAAGGGTGATATGAAGGCTACTAACTTATATTATTTATGAGGCACTACAGTTTCAGGTAATACTGTTGTTGCCTCAACTAAGTCATCTGATCCTGATACTACTAATTTTTCGCATATATGTTTGGGACATATGAGTGAAGCTGGATTGATGGAGTTATGCAAAAGAGGACTCCTTGATGGTCAAAGCATCAAAAGGTTGAAGTTTTGTGAACACAGTGTCTTCGACAAGCAAAAGGTGGTGAAGTTTAATACTGCAACTCACTCTACAAAAGGCACATTAGATTATATTCACTCTGATTTGTGGGGAGAGTCATATGTTCCATTCTTTGGAGGTGTAAGCTACATATTAACCATCATTGATGATTACTCGAGAATAGTTTGGACGTATTTCATCAAACACAAATTGGATGTGTTCAAGATATTCAAGAAGAGCAAAATTTTGACCGAGAAACAAACCAGTAAGTATGTCAAGAAGTTGCGTACCGACAATAGCTTGGAGTTCTGTTCTAGAGAATTTAAAGCTTCATGCAAATCAGAGGGCATTGTGAGACATTACACCATCCCTCGTACTCCTCAGGAAAGCGGTGTGGCTGAATGCATGAACTTAACTATTATAGAGTAGGTACATTGCATGTTATCTAATTCTTGCTTATCAATGAGTTATTGGGCTGAAGTCACTTCCACTACTTGTTATTTGATTAATCAGTACCCAACATAGCTATTGATATGATTCCAATGGAGGTATGGTTTGGTTCTTTAGTAGATTATTCAAACTTAAGAATATTTGGCTATCTTGTTTATACTCATATCTAGAGCTATTAAGTATATTTTCTTTGGTTATAAGCCTAGTGTGAAATGATATAAATTGTGGAATACTAAAACTAGAAATATGGTTATTAACAGAAGTGTTACTTTTGATGAATCTGTTATGTTGCATAATAAATCATCTAGTGATGTTCTCGTTGAGAAGCAGTAGAAGTCAAGCGTGTATGTGGAGCATATTATTGATTTAGGATCTACACTAGAAGCCAAAAAGGAAAACATATAGAAAGTTCCTGTTGTTGCACCACTAACATAACATTCCATTGCATCTGATAGAGATAGGAGGAAGATCTAGCCTCCTATGAGGTTGATTGAAGAAGCGAATATTATGGCTTATTGTTTGAATGTGGTGCCATGCATGATAAAATAGAATCTTTTGAGAAGAATGACACATGAAAACTAGTCAAGTTGCCAATTGAGAAGAAACGTATTAGCTACAAATGGATCTTTAAGAAGAAGGAAGACGTTTCACCAGTCAAAGAGGTTAGGTACAAAGTAAGACTTGTTGCCAAAGGATACAACCAAATTTCATATATTGATTTTTACAGATGCCTTTTTCCTAGTTGTAAAGCATAGTTCTATTCACACTCTACTTAGCATTGTAGCTATTCATGATTATGAGCTTGATTAATTGGACGTAAAAATTGCATTCTTACATGGCAAATTGGAAGAAGACATGTATGGAGTAGCCGTAAGGTTTTATTGTCCAAAAAAGGAGAATTTTGCTCGCAAATTGAAGAAATCTCTTTATGTTTTGAAGTAGTCACCCAAAAAGTGGTATAAGAGACTCGATTCCTTTACGATCTCTTAGGATTTTACAACATATGATTATGATAGATATGTTTATTTGAAGATTGTTAATGATTCAACTATTTAGTTACTCATATATGTTAATGATATGTTAATTACTGCAAGACAATGCAAAAATTTCAAAGTTGAAGGCGCAATTGGGCAGTAAATTTGAGATGAAGGATCTCGATATAGCAAAGAAGATTCTAAGTATGAAAAATCATCAGAGACAGATAGTTAGAAACTTATACCAAAGTTAGAAATGGTATATTGATAAAATCCTTCATAGTTTCAACATGCATAAGGCCAAACCGATGAGTACTCCATTAGTTGCATATTTCAACCTTTCTTCATCGTTATGTCTATAGTTAGGTGATAAAATTGAGTACATATCTAGAGTTCCATATACCAATTCAGTTGGTTTACTTATATATGCCATGGTATGTTCTCGCCTTGATTTATCTCAACATTGAGTGTTATTAGTAGATACATGGTTAATCTTGGAAAAGAGCATCGAAAGCAGTTCAGTGAATTTTCAGATATTTGTGGGGCACTTATGATGCTTGTTTATAGTTTGAGAAGACTAGAGATGGGCTCTTTGGTTATGTGAATTTTGATTTTGCTGGAGATTTGGATAAGAGAAGATCTTTTATTGGCTATGTGTTTCTTGTTGGAGGATGTGCTGTTAGTTGGAAAACAAGTATGTAAGCTATAGTGCTTCGTCCACCATAGAAGTCGAGTATATGGCTATTCTCAGGCTTGCAAAGAACCAGTTTGGCTGAGAGGTTTGTTTATTGAGCTTTGTGGATGTCTGTCTTGAACTACAATATTTTGGTGACAATCAGAGTGGCATTTGCCTTACAAAGGATCAAATGTTCCATGAGAAAACAAAGCATGTTGATATCAGATATCACTACGTTTAAGGTGTCATTGCTTAAGGTGATATTAAAGTCAGCAAGATAAATACTCATGAAAATCCAACTGATATGTTGACAAATCAAGTTACTGCGTTAAGTCTGAGAATTGCTTAGACTTAGTTGGTATCACTCACTAGTCCTTTGGACTTTCGGCGCACAAGTTGTTTATGCTGATGTGATTGGAGGAATTTTGTAACATCCTGGTTTTTAGAGTCTATTTGAAGCTTTTAAATTAAAATTCACCATTTGGATTTTTTTGGAATTAAATAAAGCTTAAAAGGAATTTTTTATGAACTAAAAAGATTTAATATTACTAAATACAAATTTAAAACTTGCTAGAATATTTTATTTGAGTTCCTTGTGTCTCAAGGATTTTTTCTAGAATTTTCTTGGATTTTTTTGAGTTATTTGCTATCTTCTATAGCTCAAATGAATTTATTTGAATTTCTAAAAATAGAAAAGTTCCAAAAAGGCCAATGGGCTGAAGCCCATTCGTCCCACCCAAACCCTCCAGCCGGCCTACCTTACCCCTTCTGGTTCACTTAACCCTCAACCGTCTGATCCTTGAGTTGCCACGTGTCGGTCATTCGAGCTATGCTTTGCACCGGCCTTTGAATCTCACTCAGAACATGTGTCGTGCATCGGGGAGCTAAATTACTGTTCATTTGTGCCATCTAATTACATTTGCCCGATCTCCGAGGCTGGCCACGTGTCACGCATCGGTCAATCAGTGCACTGTTTGTCATCCTCGTGGACTCTCGCCGCCGGGTGCGAGACGAGTTCATCTCGACGTTCGCGCATCTCTGCCCGGGACTCGGCGTCCTTGCCACCGTGGACTTTTTGAGGTCAAGGTATAAATAGCCGAGCCACCCCCTCGATCTTCGCATCCCGTAGCTGATCTCGTCATGTGCCCTCGACATCTGTGCCAAGCCGAGCGCTGTCGTCCCTGTTGTCGACTTCCGCTCTGGCAGCCATCGCCTTTGTTGGTGAGGTCGCCTCCACCATGCGTTGACGTTCGATCTGAGCCGTCCGTCAAGCCGCCGCTGGTGAGATTCCACTTCGGTCAAGCCGTCTTGCCCGTCCACTGTTCGTGCCATCCCACCTAGCTGTGCCGTCTCCTCGGTTTACGTGTTGGCCTCCTTGGTTCGTGAGCCGCTACAGCACCCCACACCTACGCCGACCACGTCGCTTTGAATTCCCGTGAAACCAGTCCGCTGTGTATCGTCTCACTGACATCATGGTCTGCATGTCAATTGCACTGTGCCATAGACCAGTGAACCTGGCCCCATCAACTCTAGTCGAGTTAGCTGCCACCTCAGCCCTAGATCTGACATGTCACCACGTGTTGTGCCTCGTCAGTGCCACATCACTGCCACGTCAGCCCTAGCTCCACATCATCAGCCTAGTCACACGTGCACTATTCTATACACCGAGTCCATCGTAGACCAGCCTTTCCGTGCACCAAGTTCACAGCACAGTAGAATTTTTGATTTTCAGCTTTTTCCTTTAGATTAAATTTTCTGAGAGCCCATTCTTCTCCGTCGTAGCTCTGATTGACTCGATTCTTTTCGTAAATTCATTTAAAATTGAGCTCTATCTTTTGATTCTAGTTTTGAAGTTTTTGGAGTTTATTTGATTTGAATTTGTTTGGTGTTTCATTTCGTTTTCGCTCTCTTTAGATCACGCCTTCGAAGGAGCTGAAACAAGATTTGAAGATCAAGAGCTATTAACTGAGCAAGGCCAAGGCAAGTCATATTCTTTGATCATGTTGAACCTAGTTTTTAAATCTATTATTTATTATTTTGTTTTAAATTATCATGCATCGCTATTTTATTATACAACCGTTGTACGTGGTAGCTATTATCCAATTTGATTAATTTCTCCTTGGTAATTTGAATGCCATGATTCTATTGTCATTATAGGATGTGTAATTATCTAGTAATGCAATATTAGTTATCACATGGGTTGTACATTTAAATTATATAGCCATGCTTATAGTAACGTTGGGTTTATCATGTGATCAATTAGTTAATTTTGACTTAAAGATATATTGGAATGTGGTGGTTAGCCATAGTTATAAAATTTGAATATCATAACATGGGTAGTGTCATTGGTGTTGATTATACACAAAATTGGTTTGCACTTGGGCGAATGATTGTGCAGTAAAGGGGGTGCAGTTTGCACATTGGGATGTAGATGTTTTGCCTAGGTAAATCTAAGAACTTAACTTTGTGTGCAATTGATCTGAGCCTTACCGCGCAAACCATATGTCTAGTATGGAATAGACCTAGCATAATAATTTGTGAAATCTCAACTTTTATTTCGCTACTGATGTTATTTTGGCACAAGAGGGGGCAATTATCGACTAGGTGGTTAGCCTACTCGACGGCGAAACCTTAGCGAGCGAGATCAGGTTGAGATGGAGCATTGTAAAAGCCTTGTTGTGATTTTCTTTAACATGAGGATTATCACATAGTGTGGGTACAGTTGTTCAACCTCTGTAGAGTGTAAAACTATTTGAATAGCCGTGTCCCCGGTTATAGACAATGCTCGATGATTTCACACGAGGGGTAGAGTTTTCATAAAAAATTTAGATGGGTTACATTGGGGATTGAATTGTTGGTTCACTGGTGGCTCATTACGTGAATCTTAGTTCACGGGTGATTCATTGGGGTGAATGGTCAGTTCACTTATGGTTTGTCTCAATTCCTTTGATTACTTATTTATTATCACTTTCAAAGTTCACTTTTCAATCTATTTATTGTATTCACTTTAAATTGCTGTTTTACACAAATTAACCTTTTAGCCATCCTTTGGAAGTCTTGCATATTATATTGCATTCTTTGTTACAAACTACTTGCTGAGTACTCTATGTACTCACGGCTATATCCACCTTTGCTCAGTTGAGAAAGAAGCACCAGATCAGCAGGAGGTATTTGAAACATGCTTCGACGATTTTGTGGATTAGGACTTCGCTCCCCAGTCAATTGCCTGTGGGCATGTCGAGTGGCTACTACACTTATTTATGTTTTCTGTTGCAAGTTTCTTAGGCTATTCAGGCTGTTATCTGTAAGCTTGGCCATAAGGTTACAACTTTTATAATTATTAATAATATTTTATATCTGTTTACATTGTGTGCACTAGCGTGTTCCTGGACTAGTGCAGAATACACCGAAGAGTCTGGATCAGTAGATTGACAGAGGTGGTATCAGAGCCATGTCGACTGTAGGATGAAGCCTTAGTTAGAATGGTCGCCCTAGCCAAAAACTCAAAATCTATTTTCTAGAGCAAACCAACTAAACTGGATATGTAGTATTGTCTCTACTTCTCTTTCCTTCTTCTTAAGGATTCTTACTCCTTGCCTTATTCTAAAAGAGTCATTTTTTAAATTTCTTAATCTGATTTCTCTCCCTTACAACCATGTAGATGTCTTAGGTTTTATATAGCCAGACTGGAGGATGGCGGGGACTTCTTCGAGTTCTATTGCGAAGTTTTGGATTAAACAAGACACCCGTCTATTTTGCCAAGGATGAGAAGCCAAGGGGCCAATGTATTGGAAGTATCACCAGATTGTACTTCACCACCAAGATCGGCAGTCAAGTCCTTCACTACAGCTTCAAGCACACATGTGCTTGTGGGGAGTGTGGGGAGTGGTCAGCGCAAGGAGCCGCACACAAGGCCATTCGACGTCTCTGCAAACTGTACAAGATCAGCATGCTTAGGCTCATTCGGAAGTTCAAAGAGTAATATGTACAAGAGGAATCTCAACCCCAAACGCCGGCATCTCTGCCCTCGCCTACGCCACCCAGTCTGGAGGAGAGGCGGCACATAGCAGACAACCACCAGGAGTACCTTCGGCACTTCATCCCAGCAGAAAAACAGTCACCGCAAGACCGCAACTCATGGGTGTTCTACAGCGATTCAGAGGAGGAGTCCCACATGCCATATTTTGCAAGACCCGAGTGGGAGCCAGTAGAGTAGACCCTTGATTAGTTTAGAAAGAGCAAATAGAGCGTGTTGGTTTTTATTTGCAATTGCTTGTGATGCAAGCTGCAGTCTTGCCCTTAAAAGCATCATATTGCAGTCATGTCAAACCCCCTTCTTTTGGAGTAATCTATTTTGTTTCTTTTGTTAGCTCTTCGGCTAGGTGTTTGCTTAGTTTAGGTGACTATAGTGAACCCCCTTAGATGAGTTTACCGCTTACCTTTGCTTTTTTTCTCTTACCTATTGAGCCTTGTGGAGTTAGTTCTCAGCAAGTGGGCTTTTCTTCCAGAGCAGAGCAAAAATAGTTGACACCCAGAACTCAGCAGGACACAGTCAGATGAACTAAGACCTAGAGGGAAGTAATACAAACCAGGCAACTCAGGAACTGCAAGTAACCCCAATGGGTCTGGATCCAACCTTGAGTCAGTTCATGGCAGCTCAAACTCAGTTGATGAACACTATGATGTAGAACATGAATGCGATAATGAACAGGCAGAATCAGGAAATGGCCATCCCCCAACCAGCTCGTCACCAATCAAAGTTTGCAGAATTTATGAGGATGAGGCCACCTACCTATTCATGGTCTTCTGAGCCCTTAAAGGCAGATGATTGGATGCGTTCAGTAGAAAAGAAGCTGAATCTTGCTCAGTGTACCGACCACGAGAAAGTGTTATATGCTGCCCACCAGCTAGGGGGAGCCGCCGCAAAGTGGTGGAAGAGCTACTGTGCTGCTCATGAGGACCAAGACAACATCACTTGGGCTGAGTTCACATCAACATTTCGTCATGCTTATATCTTGGATGGGGTGATCGAAATGAAGAAAGAGGAATTTTGGGAGTTGCAGCAAAAGAACATGTCAGTGAGTGAGTATTTGAACAAGTTCACTCAGTTAGCTCGCTATGCACCGAAGGATGTCACCATAGATGATGCTCGATAGAAGAGGTTCAAGAAAGGATTGAACCCCAGGTTAAAAGTTCAAATCGTGGGAAATGACTATGCTAGTTTTCAAAACATGGTGGATAAAGCGATGCTCATTGAGGAAAGTCATTGCGAGCTAGAGGCGTCCCATAATAGAAGGATGATGCAGCAGGGATCTTAGATACATTAGGCTCAGAGGGCTCGTTTCAGTGCTTTTCAGCCAGCTCGTGTTCCTCGGCAGTTGGGATTTAAGACCCCAGCACCAGCCCCTCGCCAGTTCGTGTCTGGGCCCCACCAGTTCATTCAGGAAACCAGTAGTAGAGGAATGTTAACCCTGTAGCATTAGTCACCTGCTTCAAATGCCACAAACTGAGACACTACGCCAACAAATGTCCGCAAAATCAAGCTTTGATGCCAGTTTGCTTCAACCTGGGAGCTACACCAGATCGGACCCCTGCTTCAGGACCAGGGTGTGGAGCATCTCAAGTATCAAGCCAACCCAGTATAGCACCGCAGTCGGTTGTGCGAGGTCAGGTGAACCATGTCACTGTAGAGGAGGCTCAAGCAGCACTAGATGTTGTGATTGGTAAGTTCCAAGTAAATTCAGTCCCTGCTATAGTTTTGTTTGATTCTGGAGCTTCGCATTCGTTTGTTTTTCGGAGTTTTGCCTTAAAGCACTAGTTGAAAATGATGATTCTTGGATCCGTTTAGTTGGTTCAATCCCCCGGTTCTGAGTTGAGTACAAACCTAGGTTATCTTGGAGTCAAGGTAGACATCCAGGGAGTAGAATTCTCCACTGACCTTGTTGTGTTGTATATCCAATCTTTGTATGTAATTTTGGGAATGGATTGGCTTAAGAAGCACCAAGCAGTGTTGGATTGTGGAAGCAGAGCTGTTACCTTGACCACTTCAGATGGGGTAAAGTGAAATTTGAAGCCAGCATGAGTCAGCCAGAGAAATTTTTGGTTTGCCAGAGTAAAGGGATCATGTTAGAGGAGGTGCCAATTGTTAAAGAGTATCCAGATTTATTCCCAGATGATCTTCTAGGAATGCCACCTGATAGAGATGTGGAGTTTGTGATTGAACTAGTACCCGGTACGTTACTAATTTCCAAGAGACCGTATCGAATACCTACCAACGAGTTAATAGAATTGAAGAAATAAATACAAGAGTTGTTGGACAAAGATTATGTCAAACCTAGTACATCTCCGTGGGGAAACCCAGATTTGTTCATCAACAAGCGTATGTGTGTGAATTATCGAGCTCTCAACGAGGTTACTATCAAGAACAAATATCCCTTGCCCAGAATCGATGACTTGTTTGACCAGTTTAAAGGAGCCGGGGTGTTCTCCAATATTGATTTGAGGTCAGGGTACCATTAGATGAATATTCATCAAGAGGATATACCAAAGACTACATTTTCAACTCGTTATGGTCTGTACGAGTTCATGGTGATGTCCTTTGGCTTAACCAATGCCTCAGCTTATTTTATGTACCTGATGAACAAAGTGTTTATGGAATATTTGAACAAATTTGTCGTGGTGTTCATCGATGACATTTTGATCTACTCCAAGGGTGAGAAAGAGCATTGATGAGCACTTGAGGTTGGTGTTGCAAAAATTAAGAGAGCATAAGTTGTACGCTAAGTTCAACAAATGTGAATTCTGGATGAAGGAAGTTGCATTTCTAGGTCACGTCATGTTAGCAGAAGGAGTTGCAGTTGACCCTGGGAAAGTGAAGGATGTGCTTATTTGGAAGGCGCCAACGTCAGTAACGCAAGTCAGAAGTTTTCTTGGAATGCCTGGTTATTGCCATCATTTCATTGAAGGATTTTCTAGCGTGGCGAGGCCACTTACCCAGTTACTAAAGAAAGAAAAGAAATTTGTATGGATGCCAGAGTGCAAGAAGAGTTTTCGAAAGTTGAAGGAGTGTCTGACTGCAGCCCCAAAGCTAGTATTACCAGATGTTGACAAGGATTTTGAAATCTATTGTGATACTTCCCGCAAAGGTTTGGGATGTGTGTTGATGCAAGACAAAAGAGTGGTAGCCTATGCTTCACGCCAGTTGAGGCCACATAAAGAGAATTATCCCACACATGACTTGGAATTGGCAGCCGTAGTCATGCTTTAAAAATATGGCTTCACTATCTCATGGGTAATCGTTGTGAAATCTACACGGATCACAAGAGTTTGAAATACATCTTCACGCAAGCTGATCTCAACCTCAGGCAAAGAAGGTGGTTGGAGTTGATAAAGGATTATAATATCGGAATTCACTATCACCCCGAAAAAGCCAATGTGGTAGCAGATACTCTGAGCAGAAAGGTTTATTGCAATACAGTAATGATTAAGGAAAGCCAGCTAGCCCTACATGAGGAATTTCATAAGCTCAGTTTAGAGTTGGTTGAGGAAGGATTATTAGCCACATTGGAATTGCAGCCGACTTTGGATAGTTAGATCCATCAAGCACAGACAGAAGATAAAAATATTCAACGAATCAAGATTGGCATAATTAAAGAAAAAGCGTCAGGCTTTACAGAGGACGACAAGGGTACCTTGTGGTACAAAGAACAATTGTGTGCGCCAAACAAAGGGGAGTTGAAAAAGTTATTGGTCAAGGAAGCCCATCAGGCGTTGTACTGTGTACATCCAGGTAGTTCCAAGAAGTATCAGGATATCAAAGATAAGTATTGGTGGCCAGGTATGAAGCACGAGATAGCAGAGTATGTTGCACTTTGTGATGTGTGCCAAAGAGTGAAGGCCGAGCATCAAAGACCGGCAGGCTTGTTGCAACCACTGAAAATCCCAGAGTGAAAGTGGGAAGAAGTGGGCATGGACTTTATTATGGGATTACCCAGGACAAAGGATGGTTTTGATTCCATTTGGGTAATTGTGGATCGTTTGATGAAGGTTGCTCACTTTATTCCGGTCAAAACAATCTATGCAGGTGATAGGTTGGCAGAGCTATATATGTCCAGGATCGTGAGTGTTCATGGAGTGCCTAAGAAAATAGTGTCAGATCATGGGTCGCAATTCACTTCACGATTTTGGGGAAGTTTCAATGAAGCAATCGGTACTCATTTGAATTTTAGTATAGCGTATCATCCTCAGACCGATGGTCAAACCGAGCGTGTGAATCAGATTCTTGAGGACATGTTAAGAGCTTGTGTATTGGACCACAGAGCCAAGTGGGATAGTTGTTTGCCTTTTGCAGAGTTCTCGTACAATAACAATTACCATGTCAGTTTACAGATCTCACTATTTGAAGCTCTATATGGCAGAAAGTGCAGAACCCCTCTCAATTGGAAAGAGATAGGGTAAAATCAAGTCTTTGGGTCAAAATGTTTAAAGGAAGCTAAGGAAAAGGTGCAGTTGATTTGAGAAAGGTTAAGAATTGCTCAGGCTAGACAAAAAAGTTACGCTGACACTCGTTGTAGAGAGTTGAGTTTTGAGCCAGACGATTATGTGTTTCTTAGAATTATGCCGTTCAAAGGTGTTAAAAAGGTTTCAAATGAAAGGAAAGCTTGTGGCAAGGTATGTGGGGCCATTCAAGATACTAAAGCACAGGGGAGAGGTTGCTTACCAGTTGGAGCTACCTGAGACCTTCGGTGGAATACATGAGGTCTTCCATATGTCTCAGCTGAAGAAGTGTTTGAGGGTGCCAAAGGAGGTAGTGTCGGTGGAAGCCATGGATCTTTAGGAGGATTTGTCTTACAAAGAGCATCCTGTCAAAATCTTGGAAGTGACAGAGCGTATGACTAGAAGCAAGGTTGTTCGTTTTTTAATTCACCATTTGGATTTTGTAGAATTAAATAAAGCTTAAAAGGAATTTTTTGTGAATTAAAAAGATTTAATATGACTAAATACAACTTCAAAACTTGCAGGAATATTTTAAAACTTTAAAACTCGGTTCGCATGCTAGCCTCCTCGGTTCATGAGCTGCCACATCACCCCACACCCTCACCGACCGCGTCGCTTCGAATTCTCATGAAACCAGTCCACTGTGTATCGTCTCACTGACATCATGGTCCGCACGTCAGTTGCACTGTGCCGTAGACCGGTGAACCGGGCCCATCAACCCTAGCTGAGTCAGCTGCCACCTCAGCACTAGATCCGACGTGTCACCACATGTTGTGCCTCGTCAGTGTCACATCACGCCACGTCAGCCCTAGCGCCACATCATCAGCCCAGTCACACGTGCACTATTTTATACACCGAATCCACCATAGACCAGCCTTTCCTTGCACCAGGTTCACAACATAGTAGAATTTTTTATTTTCAGCCTTTTCCTTTAGATTAGATTTTTCCGAGAGCCCGTTCTTGGCCGTTCTAGCTCCGATTGACCCGATTTTTCCCCTAAATTCATCTAAAATTAAGATCTATCTTTTGATTCTAGTTTTGAAGTTTTTGGAGTTCATTTGAATTTGTTTTGTGTTTTGTTTCATTTTGTTTCTCGTCAGATCACGCCTTCGAAGGAGCTGAAGCAAGATTTGAAGATCAAGTGCTATTAACTGAGTAAGGCCAAGGCCAGTTGTGTCCTTTGATCATGTTGAACCTAGTTTTCAAATCTATTGTTTATTATTTTGTTTTAAATTATCATGCATTGTTATTTTATTATGAAACCTTTGTACGTGGTAGTTATTGTCTAAATTGATTAATTCCTCCTTGATAATTTGAATGCCATGATTCTATTGTCACGATAGGATGTGTAATTATCTAGTGATGTAATATTAGTTGTCACATTGGTTGTATGTTTAAATTGCTTAGCCATGCTTATAGTAACGTTGGATTTATCATCACATGTGATCAATTAATTAATTTTGACTTAAAGATATATTGGAACGTGGTGGTCAGCCATAGTTATAAAATTTGAGTACCATGACATGGGTAGTGCCATTGGTGTTGGTTATACACAAAATTGGTTTTCACTTGGACGAATGATCGTGCAGTAAACGGGGTGCAGTTTGCACATTGGCATGTGGATGTTTCGTTTGAGTAAATCTAAGTACTTAACTTTGTGCGCCATTGATCTGAGCCTTACCGCGCAAATCACATGTCTAGTATGGGATAGATCTGACATAATTGTAACAACCACATTATCCTAGGATGCTACTAAACCACACTTACAACCAGTTGGATTACCAAGAAAATCCGGCAGCACCTCCATACAAACAAAGGCTACGCGGAAGCAATACCACACAACAATATAATAGGGAATAATAAAATAGCATAAGGAAATAGAACTGCACAATAACAACTGTAACACCTCAGGAACCACATTACCCTTGGATGCTACTAACTACACATACAACTAGTTGGATTTTATTCTAATCTAGCTAGTTGTATGTGTAGTTAGTAGCATCCCGAGGTAGTGTGGTTCCTGAGGTGTTACAATAATAATTTGTTAAGTCTCAACTTTGATTTCCCTACTGATGTTGTTTTGGCACAAGAGGGGGCAATTATCGACTAAGTGGTTAACCTACTCGATGGCGAAACCTTAGCGAGCAAGATCAAGTTGAGATGCAGCATTGTAAAAGCCTTGTTGTGATTTTATTTGATGTGAGGATTAACACAGGAGATTCTGGATCAGCAGATTCGGGTCTCGCTAGGTTTATTGTGTTCTTTGACTACTGGAGGGAATGCGGCTCAAGGTAGAGATTTTTGAAATGAGATTCAAATTTGTACCATGTCTGTATTGTACATTGCGCTGTCCCATGCCAGACATGGCATCACTAATGCTTGGGGTAGGCGTGGACTGCACAAGATGTGTTGTTGACCCACTGCAACTGACTCTGATTTGGTTTTTCCCCATTTAGGACTCTTGTTTTTCACCCTATATATACCCTTGTAGTCGTATGTTTTAGACGACCTGTCGTCTCGTGCTTATAATTTCTCCTCATATGGTGAATTCCGCCTTCATACATTCGTGGTTTTTTCATAAATGTTTTTCACATAAAATTCATGTCTCTTTGTCTCTCTATTTTCAACATTATTTGTGTGGATTTGCCACTTTAATTGTATGGGATTAAACTTGTGACCTGTGGGTTGTAAAACTTAAGATGACTACACTAGCCAGTTATTCCCACCACTAAAAAAAGGGAAAATTCCTTCCATGCCACTCAAACTTAGCCCATTTCCCTTTGTGCCACTAAAAAAATATGGTTCCTTATATGCCACTGAGGTTCAATTCTGTGCCCTTCCATGCCAGTACCGTCACCCTTCCATCACTTTCCTATTCGTGGCACGTGAAAAGGAAATTTGCCCTTCTTCTTCCTCTCCTTCCCCCTATGCCCGTCACTGCTAAAAGCATTTAGGCCTCTAAAAATAATTTTGATAATTAATGACATTATGTGAATATGAGACTAACATGTTTACTGAGTGTTTAAAAGGTTTAGTCCCTAAAATGATTGTGAGATGCATGCTAAGGGTCAACATGAAGATCAATATGATTCAAGACAAAGGTATAAGTAGACTAAGATCCCTTTTGCTTTCATCGGTCTTAGGAGAAAGTGTAGAAGACCAGATTATAGGATAAACGCCGTATTATTAAGAGGGATCATGGTTAGTAAGTTGATAGCATATTCTTGTGCTATTTGAATCAATTTAGGATCATGCATTCACTTAAAACTAAAATTGATAGCCAATCTATGTTCTATTTGGATAATCGGAAGTACCAGGGTTTCAATGGTGGAACTACCGTGGAGCGGTAGTACCGCAACCCTTGAACGATTATAGGATTGAGGAGGCCGGCTAGAGTCCCATACACAGATAATTGAGTATAAATCAATATGAGTCAATGTAAGTATATACACCAGTTTTATATAGTCAAAGGACATGTTTCAAAGTAGAGATCCCAATATATATGAAAAAAGAAACATAGATCAATATTAATGAAACCATAAAATATAGAGTGAACTTCTAAATGTGTGCATATAAGTGTGTGTAATGAAGACATATGCACATATTCATTTTAGACCATTGATGGAGTTCATTCTATATTTTGGATCCAAGGAATGCACTAATATATAAGAATGTAATTTTGAATGCATACCTCTTTGATTTCACATTTTCATCCTAATAAGACTAAGCAATATCATAATCAATAAACAAGATTAGTCTCAAAATTGCATTTGTCATTATCACCAAGACCTCATAATTGTATTTGTCATTTATCACCAAAACCAACTTAATGGAGCTTGATCTTTCAACGGTACTTCCGGATCACAGAAGCTTCGAAAATCCAGGCGGTACATTTTTTCCCAGAGAGCACCCTTGGAACCACTTTGTCTCTTCAAAAAATGGAAGTACTAGAGTTTCAACGGCCAAACTACCGCAGAGCGGTAGTACCGCAACCCTTGAAGAGTACTTCCAAATCACAGAAGCTCCAAAAATCCGGGCGGTACATTTTTACAGAGAGCTCCAACTTTTGGCCTCGAAGTAAATGGAAGTACCGCGTCGAAATTTTAGAACTTCCGAATATTAGAACTACCGTGATTACAATGGTGGTAGTACCATATCGACTTTCAACAGCTAGTTCAGAAGCTTTGAAATAACTGTTACTGTTGTGTCGGAACAGGTGTGGTAGTATCGACCGATGAACAGCAGTACTTCTGCTCACCTTGATTATTTCAAGGATTGCCCTGTACATCTTGTTTAGTTTAGTAGGGGTATAAATACTCCCCAACCTACTCAAGAACAAATGAAAGAGACTCCATTGAACATCCTTGAGCATTGAGCATTCGCTCCTCACCTCAATTTCACATTGTGCATTCATTTGAGGTGGTTGAGCCAAAATCAAGTGCATACATCTTAGATAGATCCTTTTGGCACTTGATCGCCGTCAAGTGAAGATGTGATTTATTACTCTTGGTTGTTGCCAGAACCTAGACGGCTTGGCGGGAGCTTGCACGGTGACTTCTTTAAGAAGGTTGTGAAGAAACCCAGCGCCGACTTGTGAGTGGTTTGGTGTCCACCATCTCCGGAGTGGAGGAAGGACAACCACTAGTGGATTGAGGAGCTAAGGCTTAATTTGTAGAGCCGGTCCAAATTGCTTGGGTTTTTTTAACATGGATTAGGGGAAACTGGCAAGTTTTCGAACACCACGGTAAAACATCACGTGTTAATTGGTTATTTCTTTGTCTCATTATTCCGCCCTTATATTTCTAGCATATTGTGATTATTGCGATTATCATATTTATTTGTGCTAGAGATATACTTATAGAGACTTGTGTTTATAGTGCCTTAGACATACTAGTATTGTGTAGGTTTTAATTGCTTTAAAATGTTGCTAGACTAAATTGTGGTAATTGTTTTTAAAAGGCAAGATAAATCTTGAACCTCCTATTCACTCCCCTCTAGTCGATTATTCTTGATCGTACAAGTGATATCAAAGTTTAGTCTCTCATTGATTTAGACTTAACCGCCTAGAGAGAAAAGGATGGCTAGTGAGGGGATTGCTATAGGGAAGTAATCTCTTTTTGATGGCTCTAATTATTCTTATTGAAAATAGAATGTTTATTTATCTTAAGGCTATGAGTCCGAGCATATGGAAAATTGTAAATGAGGGTTATGTCATGCCTCTTGATCTACTACATCCCACGAAACAAGAGGGACGTAACACTTATTTAGATACTCCAGCTATGAATGCTTTATTTGGTGCTTTAAACACGGATGAGTTCAATAGAGTTAGTAATTTGGAAACCACTCACGATATTTGGACTACCCTCTCGAAAATCCATGAGGGAACATCCACGGTTAAAGAAGCCAAATTGCATATGCTTCAGATCAAATATGAGACATTCATAACGTTGCCTCATGATAATATAAATAAAATGTATTCTCACCTCAACAACATTATAAATGAGCTCAAAAGCCTAGACACTACACTAACTGATGTTGATATTGTGAGAAAGATGCTTAGGGCCTTACCAAAGAAGTTGAGATGTTGGAGACACCCATTGTCAACTCAAGCCTTGAGTTGACAAGGATGATGCTGACACAACTCTTGGGCAACCTCATAATAAATGAGTTATACAAGAAGAACAAGGAGGAGCTCTTGGAGCAACTCTCTTCCAAGGGCAAGAAGATCACTAGTTTCAAGGCTAAAGCGGTGTCAAGTGAAGAGTCCGAAGATGATGAGGACTCCGAAGAGAAATTGGCTCTCTTTGTGAGGAGAATGAACAAATTCATGAAGAGGCGATCATACGGAAGCGCTAGTCATGGAAAAGGCAAGAAAGGACGCTCCTACCATGACAACAAGTGCTATAGCAACATCCGTTGCTATGAGTGCGATGAGAAGGGGCATATGCCTCTTAATGCCCCACCAAGAAGGATGACAAGGAGAAGTCACTCAAGAAAAAGAACTTCAATGGCAAAAAGAAACTTTTCAAGAAGTTTCAAAAGGATGGTAAGAATGAAGCCCACATTGGAGAGTGGGATTCTGATGAGTACACCGACTCCGACTCAAGTAAGGATGAGTCTCCTAAGAAGAAGGAACTTGTTGATATCGCCATTGAAAAAGCACCATCGCTCTTCTCATCTCCACAATGCCTTATGGCAAAAGGAGAGAAGGTAAAATCTCTCAAGGATGATGAGCCTTCTTACAATGAACTTATAGATATGCTAATTGAATTGAATAAATTTCTTAGAAAAGAAAAGTCAAAATTAAAGTTCTTAAAGAGAGAGCATATCTCCCATAAAAAATCTTATGAGGAGCTAAAGGAAGCTCATGACTTGCTTGTCCAAGAAAACCCAAGTAAATCTTTCACTAGTATCGGTATTACTTGTGATATTTCAAATGAAATGCCTAGCGTAAAAATTGCCAAAGCTAATGTATCTACCTCATGTGATGACTTGCTGGCCACACCATGTTCCTGCAATATTGATTCTAATAATGCAATTGCTAAGTCATGTGATGCTAAGCTCATTAGTGAAAATAGTGAGTTGAAAGAACAAGTGACCAAGCTAAATAAAAGCTTGGAAAGGTTCTTCAAGGGCAAGGCTACCCTTAACAAGCTGTTGAGTGAACAAATGTGCTCATTCAATAAGGAGGGTCTTGGGTATGTGCCAAAGAAAGGTAAGTAACCGACAAACAAACCCACAAGATTTGTGAGGCAAAATGGTAAGTATTGTCAAAAGTGCTAGGGATTAGAACATGTGCAACAAAATTGTCCTATGTGTAAGACACCTTCTATTGGACTATTTGACTCTTCCTATATGCTTAAGAAATCTAATAATGTTAGTGTTATTGCTAGATTTATTGGCACTTCAATTTTAGGTGCTAAAAAGAATGTTATTTGTGTGCCCAAAGCCTGGGTTACTAACCTCCAAAGACCCAATAAATTTGGGTACCTAAAAGAACTTGATTTTCTTTTGTAGGTGAACTACAAGATCGGTGGACGGCATTGGGTGCTTGATAGTGGGTGCACTTAACATATGACCAGAGATTGAAAAATGTTCACCACGTTTGAGAATGGAAGCAATGATATTCTCTGTATCTTGTCTATGCTATAAGGATTGCCATTTCTTCTTTCTATCCAAGCTTTCTTCCTCTTTTTATTGCTTTGGTTCAGGGGTAGTTCATTTTAGATTTTCTGGAATTTAATGCTGACATAACTCAACTTGAACCAAATTGTTTCTCATGCTGAGGGAAGAGCTGGATTTTCTTTTTATTGCATTTTAATCTCAGCATTGTGCATTGTGATATAATTACATGGAGCCTTGATTATTATCCCTATTTGACATGATTTAATTGCATTACATCTTGTCATGAACTGTGCTAAATTGCTAGATTTATCATGTATTTCTATGAGTAGCCTAGTCTTTGCCATGCTAGCTTAAGTAAATATGAACAACTTGAATTAAATCATGTCTTGTTAGTTCCTGTAACTAGTCTAGCTATGGTTATCCTCTTATGATTCATGCAATGTCAAATAAACTGAGTTGAGTCTTGAACCTGCATTGAGCATTAGATTGAGCTACACTAGTTCTTTAGTGAAGCGTGAGTTAGTATTAACTCTTTGTTCTTGAACCAAGTCAAGAAAATGCAAAAGATCTCTTTTGTGCGAAAAAATTGATCTCACCAATCCTTTCTCATGAGATGGCTTGCCATTGCACTAGGCATGAACTCAGGGGAGTTTTGAATAACCAAGACCATTTTCTTAAGCTTCTTACTTGGAGTGGTCGTATAAGGCTTGAGATCTAGCACGCGGCTAAGAAAACAAAGTCTTGTGAAAAATGGTCGAAACCAACCATAAATTTCTAAAATTGCTAAATATGCTAAATTTGTTCAATTATAAGTAATATCAAGAACTTGATCAAATGTCTCATTTTTGAACTTGTAACACTTTAAATTGACTCATGATAGCTTCTTGGTTCCACTTAGAATATTGATATGGCTTGACTCATGTTTGAATACATTTAACTAGACTATGATCTTAAGTGACTTGACATATTAATCAATCCATCTAATTTCATATTATGGCTTATTTGGATTTAGCTCGGCAATACATGGTTTGTCATGATCTAGATATCACTTTCACCTTTTATGGCTTGGTGTAATACCTGGAAAGTCACTTTGGATAATCTTCATAGCTCCTAATGCTTAAAATAAATAAATTTCAGTCACTCCATCTCATTCATGCTCTATTTTCTTCCATGCATCTTGATGACTCTATTATCAAAAGGGGGAGAAAAATGATAGAGAAAAAGGCTTTAAAGGGGGATGATTTGGAGCCTTTATAGAAAACTTGCTCTTTCTTATTAATTGCTCCATTTCAATCCTTGTCAACATGGTCATGAGTTTCTTCTTCATTTCTTTTAGACCATGTGTGGCTTTTGCAACTTCTTGCTTTCCTTTTCAAAATCAAACTCATCTTTAAAGCTTTTTTTTGTGTTTGTCAATATACCCATCAAAGGGGAGATTGAGAGACCATGTGGAGGTCATCCCATGTTTATGATGAGTAATTGACCCTTGGTTTAGAGAGATTGAGTTTGGTTTTTGAGGTTTGTGCAAAAGTTGGCTCTTTGTCTGTGAGGTCTTAAGCCTTTACGACTATGTGGTCGACAGTGGCTCTTACGACCATGTGGTCGATAGTGGCGTCTATGACTTTGTGGTCGGCAACCTAACTTTATGACTTGGTTGGTCGTGGCGCTTACGACTTGGTGATCGACAATCGATTTTACGACTTGGTGATCGATAGTCAATTTTATGACTTGGTGGTTGGTAGTTGGTTTTACGACTTTGTGGTCGGCAGCCGGTTCTATGACTTGGTCGGCTGGAGTCTTAACGACTTGGTGGTCGGCAGGGGCAGGAGTTCTTACGACTTGATAGTCGTAGCTCTGCTTGGTCGTGGTCGATAGTCGTAGCTCTGCCTGGTCGTGGTCGATAGTCGTAGCTTCTACTAGCCGTGGTCGATGGTCGTAGCGTTCTCCTGTGTGATCGTAAGTCGTAGCGCCAAGTCTGTTAAAGTCGTAGTTGCTGTGAGCGATGGTTGTAGTGTCTGCTACGTGGTTGTAGCACCTGTTTCATGTTCGTAGCAGTATTTGCGGTGGTCGTAACGACTTGCTGAGTGGTCATATACCTCTGGTAGGACGTCATGGGCTATGAGTACTTCTGTATTGTGCACTAGAGTAGTCGTAAGTTGTTTTAAGACTAGTGGTTTGCTGAGATTGCTCTCTGGAATTCATTTTGACATGTGCAAATTGGTGAACTTTGTTTATAGTGTAGTGCTATGTGATGCTTTACTTGTTGGTAATGGTTGCAGGACTTTGGAGCTAGGTCATGGTGAGGCATGAAAGGATCGGGACTAGACACAGGGAGGTGTTAAGGTCTAGAACGGTTAGGAGAAGCCAAAGATTACTGAGGCTACAAGGTGGTTGCAAGCGTGGACGACAAGAAAACTGGAAGCTTTCAAGAAGGTGGTAGACGGGTATTTTGGTGAATTGCTCAAGACCTGAAAAGGATGATGTTCTGTTAAAGGGTTTTTATCCTGTATGAGCTAACGGGTTGATGTAAGTGGTGTGCGTGAGAACACCCGGTGATAGGTAGGGGGTTAACGGGTTATCCCCGCTATCAAGAGGCTATAAAAAGGGATGGAGGGCTACCCATCCAGTAGTCTCTCCAGTGTTATTGTTTTCTTGCGTGCATAGGTTCAAGGTTTTGGTGTGGAGAACTTGTGCTCTTGGTCCTCTAGGATGGAGTGG
Source organism: Dendrocalamus latiflorus (assembly GCA_017311315.1). Classification (NCBI taxonomy): domain Eukaryota; kingdom Viridiplantae; phylum Streptophyta; class Magnoliopsida; order Poales; family Poaceae; genus Dendrocalamus; species Dendrocalamus latiflorus. The sequence continues at coordinate 37,483,365 of CM029664.1, forward strand.
ATGTAGACTCAATCCTCAGAGCAATACATCTTCTATTGAGCTACTTCTTGAGTATTGTTGCCTGAATGGATTTGAGTTGGTTTGGTTTTATTCTTCTATTTTCTTGGTACTTTTCTGTTCTTTGATTGTTTCTTGTCTTTCTTGATCTAGGAAAACATTCTTGCTGCTAATATGACTTGCTGTGTGTTGGGGAATCATACTCAAAACCATCATGGCTATTCTATTCCCATGAGCAAGGTTAGAGTGCCTTTTTATTCTCTCGGACTCAGTTTTGGGCATTCTTAGTGAAATCTTGTGAAGCTCTCATTTCGGTTGCTAAGTTTTCAATTAAAGATCAGAACAACCTATTGAGACCCTCACCTTCTTGTGTGCAAAGTTTCATGACTGTTTGATTTCTTTATCAAAAGTTATGCATAGTTTGGATCTTGCGGTCGTGCGCTCTCTGCTCATCCTTTGTTTCTTCTGAGAAGCTTACGACCACGTTCACTTCTTCGACCACGCTCAAGTTTCTCACCGCAGTGTTTATATTTTCGACCACGTTGAGATCTATTAGGTTCTTGCTTTCTTTTGTTGAATCTGAACTAAGGCAGTCGTAGTTGGTGCAGCCTAAGTCTGGAACGTTGATCGGCTTTATGACTACATTGGTTTCAACCAAGATCAAGTTCCAGACTACATCGCACTGATTTCGACCACATTGTTCTTCTGAGTTGTAGTCTGGTTCCAACCACATTGGTCGTCTGACCACTCATTGGCTTACGACTACGTTGGTTCTGATCTCGGTGGTTATCGACTAGGACGGTTTTCGACCGCATTGTCGGCTATTGACCACATAGTCGAATTTTTGACCACGCAGTTTGTTTTGATCACGTTGTTGAGTTTTGCGACCATAGTGTCTGCTCTTGACCACGTTGTCAAGGTTTTGACTGCGTTGCTGTATTACGACCACGTTGTTGGTCTCTGACCACGACCAGGATTCTGCTGTGTCTTCTCTATTACTTCGGTTTTTCCTGTGAGCTTTCAACCCTAGTCTTCATAGCTTAGTAGCTATTGGAGAAAAAGGTTGTGCGAATATTTGGGGAGAATTTGAAGGCACCATTCATCCCCCCTCTGTTGCCTGTCCGGTCCTACAATTTGTTTGGGCTAACAACCTATAAGAGCATCGGGGGCAATAGCTATTGTTTGGTTATTGTAGATGATTACTGTAGATACACATGGGTATTCTTCTTGAATGACAAGAGTGAAGCCTCTGGTATTTTCAAAAGTTATTCAAGAAGGGCCCAAAATAAATTTGATTTCAAAATAAAGAAAATCAGAAGTGATAATGGTTTCGAGTTTAAAAACACTAAAATTGAAGATTTTTGTGATGAATTTAGAGTAAAGTATGAACTTTTCACTACTAACACTCCGGAGCAAAATGGAGTTGTAGAGAGAAAAAATCGAACATTAGTTGAAATGGTTAGGACAATACTTGATGAATATAATACTTCCGGTAATTCTTGGGCAGAAGCTTTTAACACCGTTTGTCATGCTATAAATTGCCTTTATTTGCATTGTCTTTTGAAAAGGACTTCTTATGAACTTCTCATTGGAAGAAGACCGAATATTTCCTACTTTACAGTATTTGGATGCAAATGCTATATCTTAAGAATGGATGTTCGGTTTTCTAAACTTCAAAGTCGATGTGATGAAGGATTTTTGGTTGGTTATTCTTCTAATAACAAAGCTTATAGAGTCTTCAACAAAACTCCGGTTTAGTTGAAGAATCATGTGATGTTCAATTTGATGAAACTAATGGCTCTCAAGAAGAGCAAGAGAATTTGGATGATGTAGATGATGAAAGACTAAGCCGAGTAATGGAGAACATGCAAATTGGCAATATCAAGCCAAAGGATAATCCAAGTATATCTCCTTCATCAAAGTAAGTTGAAACTCCTACTTCTTCCACAACAGGCAATACTCAAGCAATAAATGTTGAAGAAAAGGAAGAATAACCTCTACCACTGAAGATCCACAACGCAATCGCCAAAGATCATCCAATAGATCAAATATTGGGTGACATGAGTAAGGGTGTTCAAACTAGATCTAGAGTAGCTGTATTTTGTGAATATTACTCTTTTGTGTCTTCCCTTGAGTCAAAATTTGTAGATGAAGCACTAGATGATCCAGAAAGGGTGAATCCAATGTATGAAGAACTCAACAACTTTGCCCGAAATGATGTTTGGACATTAGTGAAAAGACCCAAAGAGCACAATGTGATTAGCACAAAATGGATCTTCCGCAATAAGCAAGATGTAAATAGAGTTGTGGTAAGAAACAAGGTAAGGTTAGTTGCTCAAGGTTATACTCAAGTTGAGGGTTTGGATTATGATAAAACATTTGCACCTGTAGCTAGACTTGAATCAATTCACATATTTCTTGCCTTTGCATCTAGCTTCGATATCAAATTATTTCAAATAGATATTAAAAGTGCATTATTAAATAGAACAATTTTCGAACTTATTTATGTTGAACAACCTCCTGGTTTTGAAGATTGTAAAAATCCTAACCATGTGTATAAATTTTCTAAGGTGCTATATGGCTTAAAACTAACTCCCGGAGCATAGTATAAGCGCATTCAAGATTCTCTACTCTCTAAAGGATTTAAAATTGAGAAAGTTGATACAACTTTGTTTACAAAGATTATTGATGGTGATTTCGTTGTATGTCAAATTTATGTTGATGATACTATATTTGGTTACATTAATCAAGAGTTTGCAAGGAATTTGGTAAAATGATGTCTAGGGAATTTGAGATGTCCATGATCGGAGAATTGAGAAATTTTGTTGGACTTTAAATCAAGCAACACAAGGATGTGATCTTTATAAGCCAAATAAAATATGTGAGAGATCTATTTAAAAAGTTTGGCATAGGGTATGCAAAACCCATCAAGACCTCTTTGGCAATGAATGAGTATCTTGATCTTGATGAAGGAGGTAAACCTGTAGATTTAAATCTTTATAATCCATGATTGGTAGTTTGCTTTATCTTACCGCATGTAGGCTTGATATGTTGTTTAGTATTTGCATGTGTACACAGTTTCAAGCATCTCCAAAAGAGTGTCATTTAACGGTTGTAAAGAGAATTCTAAGATATTTAATGCATTCCTCTAGCATAGGGTTTTGCTATCCTAAAGGTGTTAAATTTGATTTAATTGGATGCTCAGACTCCGATTATGCGAGTTGCAAAGTGGATAGAAAAAAGCACCTCGTGTAGTTGTCAATTGCTAGGAAGGTCTTTAGTATCATGGTCTTCCAAGAAACAAAATTCTATAGCACTTTCCACTGCCAAAGTCGAATATGTTTCCGTTGGTAGTTATTGTGTGGTGAAAATATCCAATAATCTGGTCCAACACTAAAAACCAAGCATATAGATATATGCCACCATTTCTGAGAGATCATGTGAGTAAGGGAGACATTACAATCAGCCACATCTGAACCGAAGACCAATTAGTGGATATTTTTACCAAACCATTAGATGAAAACCGTTTTTGGAAGTTAAGGAATGAATTAAATGTCATAGACTGCTCAAATATTGCTTGAACTTGTGCCTCATGTTTTCATGCTTCATTTGGAGTTTTTAATATATTTTTGAAAGGTATTTCTCTTATTTTTGCTACAAATCTCTATGATCATAAAACTATATTCTAAGATTTTATTTAGTATTCCTAATGCATAATGATCCTAAATGATCCTTGTTTAAGTGCAAAACTAGGGATCATTTGCATATTTCTCTGATCTAAGTTCAGTTCCTTGAAAGTTCCAGAAAAATCAGAACTACCGTTGTATTTCTTGCGGCACTTATGTGTTCCAAAACTATCAGCTATGTGATCACGGTACTACCATGTTGGTGGTCGAAAGACCGGTGTGGTTGAAACCAACATAGTCGAAACCAATGTGGTCAAAACCAACATGGTCGAAACTAGTGTGGTTGATATTGACATGGTCAAAAACATGGTCAAGAACATGGTCGGAGAACCATACCGATCATGGAGCCTGTCCAAGTTGCTTGGGCTTTTCTCAACGTGGATTAGGGGAAACCGGCAAGTTTTTGAACAGTACGGTAAAACATCGTGTATCAATTGGTTATTTCTTTGTCTCTTCATTCCACCCTTGTATTTCTAACATATTGTGGTTATTGTGATTGTCATATTTATTTATGCTAGAGATATACTTGTAGAGACTTGTGCTTGTAGTGCCTTAGACATACTAGTATTGTGTAGGTTTGAATTGCTTTAAAATCTTACTAGACTAAATTGTAGTAATTGTTTTTAGATGGAAAGATAATTTTTGAACCTCCTATTCACCCCCTCTAGTCGGTTATCCTTGATCCTACAATTGCGCCGCCGACCATTGTTCCGGACTAGAGGGGGGGGGGGAGAGAGAGAGCAAGTACCTCGATCCAGGAGACGAAGCTAGTGGATGACGTAGGTGACCAGAGTGAGCACAAGCAATGATGGCCGGGATAAGTATTAGCGCAACAGGGGCGATTGAATCTGGCTTCGACGTAGTTGGAGCAAAATTGGCAATAGCAGGACTCGGGCAGTGATGTCCCAAGTGGTGACGGTTCAAGGATGACATCGGTGGCAACTCTAGCAAAGGGGAGCGGCGGTGCCAGAGGCTATTGTCCAGATCCAGCCCTGTGGCAATGGGATTTGGTGAGGACCAGGGCTGATGGTGATGGATGAGCTTAGATTTGTCAACGTGAGCTCGATGGAGGGCCACACAGTGGCCTATTAGGCAATGATGCGGCGACAGTGAGCTCGGTGGAGGTGGCTAGATCTGGTAGAGGACATCAGAGATGATCGGATCCAGTCCGCTGCCAAGCCGTTGCTCCAACCCACTGCCATGGCGGAAGGAATTTTCTCGAGGAGGAATAATAAGTGTACTTTGCACATATCATAAAAATTCTAACAGGTCCTGATCTCTTAATGGCGATAGACATTAATGGAGCTAACGAAAGTGGCACAGAGGGGATCAAACAAGAATCTCAATAGCATGATGGGGATCAAACTTTTTTTAGTGGCATATAAGGGATTAGGACAACTCTTTATAGCATGTGAGGAATTCTCTTAAAAAAAAGAGGAACTGCTCCTTGATCGAACGACTTTAAGGAAGAGGTGGGTCTTGGTCAGGGCTCCGCAAGACGGCCCCGTAGATGGGCCTAGTTTGTCGGACCGCCTTGCCCAATTAGTCGAAATAGTTTCAGAATATCCGCGGAAAAAAGCGTTCACGAAGAAACGTCAAACCGTGTGCATTACTATATTCTTAGCCCTTTTGTGTGAGCAAGTCCTGGACAAAACAGCCTGCCGCACGATGCAGATGCTTAAAGCGAACGTTAGGGAGTAGGTATAGCTAAACTGCCCATGGCCATGTTGTAGCTTGGTCACGGAGAATTTGTTCTTTACTTCTTTACCACTACTATAGATTAGCAGTTTTGCTGTCCTGGAAAGCACTATTATGTTACCCTTTCCAGGCATGCATGCACCAACTTCGCTGCAGATTCCTGCGCTTACAAGTTGAGAACGCAAAAGCCAGAACGCACAGTTGATTGCGTAGACCTTGCCATACTATCATGATACTACAAACCGATCTAGTACGCTCAATCTGGGCCGTTCATTGCTTCACTGGACGATCCAAAATCCGTACGGCCTCTCGTCCTGGAGGTTTTCATCTCATCAAGAATCGTGTATGCAGGAGAGTATGGAGGCAGCGTTTACAGCTGGCAGAGCCAGAGTAGTGTGTCCTCCACAAGCTACGGCCAAGGGATATGCATGCAGAAGCAGAGAAGCTGGTCATCATGGCCGACACACGAATGAAGAAAAATAATGAAGGTGCAATTTGCGTTATATAAATAGAGAAAAAAAATGCCGATCTCATTTGGAGCCAAGTGATCAATGACAGCCTTTGTCGGCTGCATATGTTCTTTAATTCACTTACCGTGGAGGCTGCGTGCATCGAGGAGCGAGCGAGGCAGCGCAGGTCATTTGATTAGAAATACAGGTTTAATTGAATCACGCATCACTTTGATAGTGGATCTGCAGACTTTGATATTGATTGCAACTAGCATAGTCCACGTGCTTTGCGATGTATCTCAAACAATTATAACATAAGTTTTGAACTTAAAAAGTAAAAAAATAATTATCCTCGAATCTTAAAAGAAAATATACACATAATTCACATCAGATGAACTGATCACATGCATATACATATGTGCAATCGATGCAATCCATTACAAAAGATCCTATAAACAGCACCATATATCTACGAAGATCCATCCATAAATGATTTTTGAAGTGAGAGAACAGAAGAGATATGAGAGATGGTAGTAGAAAGTACCAGACGATCATCACAACCACCAACTCCTTTTTATATGGGTAAATATTATAACACTATCTATTACAACACTATATATATATATATATATTATATATATATA